>CM002531.2:23617792-24968047 GCA_000338895.3 Oryza meridionalis | reverse complement strand
TGCAGGTTATGCCGGTGACAGCAAAGGCGCTGGCTAATAACCTGCGTGAGACATCCTCATTGAGTCATTGGAGACAGAGTAGTACTCAAGCAGCGCTCAAGAGAAAGAAACCAATGGTAGTACTCAAGATTGATTTCCACAAAGCTTTTGACACAGTTAGCTGGGAAGCCCTGTTCAAAACACTGGAGATTAGAGGCTTCCCTGACAAATGGATAAGTTGGATGAAAACACTGCTATGCACAGGAAAAGCTCAAGTGATCATCAATGGAAAAAAAAGGGGAATCAATACAGTATAAGAGAGGAGTACGCTAAGGAGATCCCTTATCACCATACCTATTCATTCTGATTTCAGATGTTCTACAAAAAAAAATTTTTTGAAAGAACCCAGCGAGCTGGTTTTATATTATAGAAGAAGTGAGAGAAACATACAAAGGCTGTACAGGACAGAAGGCAGGGGAGACGTTTCTAGAGGAACTCTTCCTGCTTGCACTCCTAAAAAAAACCTAATCTCTTAACATAATACACTTCACTCCCTTGGCACCTGCCATTTCCCATAAATGAAGCTCATCTATGATCTTGCTAGCAAGTGCCGATGGTGTAGATTCTTCCCCTCTGAAGATGCGGTTGTTCCTTTCCATCCAAATCTCCCAAAGCATGGTCAAGACTACTGAACGTAGCCCTTTCTGTTGCAACTTTTCTGCCTCATCTGTTTGCTTGCGCCACCAATTGAGGAGAGTGTTGTCTGTGGTCACATATAGGAAGCGTTGCGGTCTGATTTTGTGACCAATGTCTCACCATACCTGCTGCGTGAAGGGGCACTCCATGAAGAGGTGCTGTACCGTTTTGAGATTTCTGAAACAGAGTTGGCAAAAATAGTTATTTGGCCAGCCCTTGTATTGCAAACGGTCTGCCGTCCATATTCTATTTTGCGCCAGCAGCCATGCGAAGAATTTGTGCTTCCCCGGTGGCCAAGTTTTCCATACAAGCTCAGCAGAATCCGAAAACGTTTTGCCCATGAACTGCATGGCATATGCTAATTTTGCCGTGTATAAGCCACTGGCCGACCACCGCCAGAGGATTGTGTCCTCAGCCCCTTCATGGATCACCTCTCCTCGTTGTGGAGCACTTCCCATACGCATATATATATTCCTGAAGCAACTGTATTGTCACCCCTCCACGGATGTCTTCAATCCAAGCATCATTGGTTATTGCCTCAAGAACCGACCTGTTTTTCCTTTTGGAGTGCTTGAAGAGGTTTGGGGCTAAGTATTTCAGCGGCTGATTTCCTATCCAGTTGGATTCCCAAAATTTCGCCTTACGTCCATCTCCGACCGTTACTTTGGTGGCAACAGCAAACAGAGCACGATCGGTGTCATCACAGGGCGGCGGGGTTCCTATCCATGGTTTTTCCGGGCTTGTCCACTCATACCAGAGCCAACGCAGCCTCAGCGATCGTGAGAACTTCTCCAAACAAGGTATGCCCAACCCACCATGTATTGTCGGTGAACATACTTGCTGCCAATTCACTTTACATTTCCCGCCCAAGCTTTCTTGGTCTTCGGCCCAAAGAAATTTTCGTCGCGCTTTGTCAACATCATTTAGGAATCCTTTTGGTGGTTTTAGAACGGTCAGCAAATAGGTTGGAATGGCACTGAGAACTGATTGCACAAAAACCTTTCGCCCGCTTTGATAAACTAACTTGTTTTTCCAGCCCCCCATCCTTGCTCTGATTTTGTCCATTATCGGCTGCAAATAGACCCGCTTTAACTTCCCCGTAGTAAGAGGCAGTCCAAGGTAGGTTTGGGGGAAAGCACCCAGCTGCCCATCGAAGGTTTGAGAAATATCTTGGAGATCTATGTTGTTGCATCGAATTGGCGTGATTGAACTCTTTGTTGTGTTTACCTGTAGGCCCGTGGCAGCCCCAAATTTGTCTAGGATCCCCAATAGGGTTTGCACTTCTTGGTGTGAAGGATTTAGGAACACTACTGCATCATCTGCATAGAGGGAGGTTCTGAATTTTAGTGCCCGCGGGGCTACGCTTGTCAACATTCCCTCCACGGTGGCCAAGTCCAGGATCTTCTGTAGGGGATCGATGGCCAGGATGAACATGTAAGGGGATAATGGGTCGCCTTGCCGTAACCCTCGGCGATGCTGAATACATTCCCCCATACTTCCATTCAAAGATATCCTGGATGAAGATGTTGCTAGTAAGAGGGAAATCCAATCTCTCCACTTATGACTAAAACCCATTTCTTGGAGCAGTTCAAGTAAATATTCCCATGATACTGAGTCAAAAGCCTTTGTAATATCTAGCTTCAGGAAAAGGGTTGGCTTCTTTGAGGCGTACAGTTTCCTCACCATGTTTCTGACATATAGGAAGTTATCTTGGATGCATCTTCCTTTAATGAAAGCACTCTGAGCATTTGAGACAAGATTATCTAGTTGCTTTGCCAACCTCAGGGCCAGCACCTTGGAGATTAGCTTGGCCAGGGAATGAATAAGACTAATAGGTCTGTAGTGCCCCACCGAGATAGCCATGTCCTTTTTTGGGATTAGTGTTATATTGGCTCTGTTGATGCAGTTCATTTTCCCTCTTCCCAGGTTGAAAAACCAGTGGAAACAATCCATCACATCAGATTTTATGATATCCCAGCAGGACCTATAGAAAGCGCCAGTGAAGCCGTCAGGTCCCGATGCTTTCTCTGTCGGGGATCGTTTGACGGCATTCCATATCTCCTCTTCAGTAAAGGGGGCGTCAAGTTCATCTGTTTCAACTTGGTTCATCTCCATGTTGTCCCAGTCTATGGTACAGTTCCTCTGTTTCCTTGTACCCATGATTGAATTAAAGTGCTCAAAGAGGTGGTTTTCCTTGTCTTCGTGGCTAGTAAGGATAGAGTGCCTAGTGTGCAGGGAGTGTATGAAGTTCTTGCGTCTCCTGCCATTTGCCTTGAGGTGAAAAAACTTCGTGTTTGCATCTCTTGCTTTCAGCCACGTTATTCTTGAACTTTGCCTTTTCCTGGCTTTCATGACGGCTGCAAGACCTAGAATTCTGATTTTGAGTTCTCTTCTGAAGGATCTTTCTTCGGCGGAGAGGTTTCTTTGTTCTTGTGCTAGGTCTAGGCGTAAAATCAGCTCCTGTACCATATGGAAATTTAATCTGAGGTCCCCAACAATAGACCGGCTCCATTTCCTCAATGCAGGAGCGGTGTTACTTAGTTTTTTGCTCAGCCGCCGCACTGGGTTTGTACTTCCTATGTCCTGTTCCCAGGCTGCAGCTACTTGCTCAGCAAAGCCCGGCAATTTTGTCCAAAAATTCTCAAATTTGAAACAGGCCTTACGACGTGGTCGTTCCGCACTTGACAGCAGCAAGGGGCAGTGGTCTGATAAGGATGTTGACATTGCCTGCAGGATGAAGTTTGTGAACAGGAGATCTCCCTGGCAATTGCAAAAGACTCTGTCTAACTTGACAAGCGTTGCATGCTCTCTTTCATTGCCCCAAGTAAATTTCCTGTTGTGTAAACGAATCTCTTTTAGGCCATTCCTATTCAGTGCTGATCTGAATTGTCCCATCAGAGCCCTATTTAGGTTGAGGCTGTTCTTGTCTCTAGCTTCGTAGATGAGGTTGAAATCACCCAGGATAATCCACGGTGTTTGTGCTGGTGGCAGCAGAGAGGATATTTCTTGTAAAAAATCAGGTTTTTCAGCATCTCTTGTTGGTCCATAAACTGTGGTAAGGAGGAAGGAAACCCCAGCTCCATTCACTGTTATGTCAGCTGACAAAGAGTAGAACTGCTTCACAATGTTTGTAACTGTCAGCTCGGTATCATCCCAGAACAAAGCTATCCCTCCACTTGTGCCGGACACAGGTAGGAAGCTGAACCGGTTCAGTCGATATCCCCCAATTTCCCTTCCATGCAAATCAGAGATTGTTGCCATCTTTGTCTCTTGTAGGCAGAGCAAGGAGGCCATGGCTGTGTTTGCATTTTCACACACCGCCTCCCTGCTTGCCAAATTATTTAGCCCTTTTACATTCCAATTCATAATGCGCAGCCTATTCATGATGTGTAGTTCTACAAAAAAATGATTCAGAAAGCCTACAGCTCTGGGATCCTAACTCATCCTCTAGATGTTCAGGGAGCACCACCAACATTACTGTCACGTCCCAAAACGACCCTAAAATATATCCTTTAAAATTATGCCCAGAACAATTAAAATCCTTGTGAAAGCCTCCAAAAATTAAAATGTGCAAAGTTAAAAGTCAAATAAGGATTGGAGGATTTTTGTATATTTCCTAAAAGCCTAAAATGTGTAAATAAATTTTAGTGGAATTTTCAGAGCACAAATAATAATTATTAAGAAATAAACAAAGTTGAAAAGGTTTTATAAAAAGAAAAATCCTAAAAACCTCCTTCCCTCTCTCAGGGCCGAATCCGGCCCATCTCCCTCTCCCTCTCTCTCCTCTCCCCGTGGCCCACTCGGCCTCTCCGGGCGCGCGCGCCGCTAACGGGCGGGCCCGCCCGCCACCCTCGCTGACGGGTGGGGCCCACCCGTCATCCCCGTCCTCCCGCCGCTCCCGCCGCCCCGCCCGCGCCAAGCGCCGCCACCGCCGCCGAATCCGCCGCATCCCGCCGTCCCCGCGTGCAATTAAGTGGGGGGAATTATTCCCCGTGATCCCCTCCCCCTTTCCCCCCATTTTTCCCTCTCTCTCTCTCGCATTCAAACGGCCGGATTAGCTCCCGCAAATCTCGCCGGCGCCATTGATGGCGGCCGGACCTCCCGCGCCGGTTTCCTTCCCCACCAGCCGCCCTCTCTCCCTCCCAACCCTATTTAAACCCTCCCCGCACCTCCCTCGCCCGTTTCCGCCACTTGCCGCACCTTCTCCTCGCCGGAAACGAGCTCGCGCCGTCACCCTCTCTGTCCTCCGTCGCCGACGACCTCCGGCCAGCCCTCTCCGCTCGCCGGGACCGTCCCCCACCTCGGCGTCGCCTCCTCCGGCTTCGCCGCACCGCCGCCGACCCCGTCCACCACCTCGCCGAGCTCGCCGACCGCCGGAGCGCCGTTGTCCCGGTCCACCCGAGCCGCGCCACCGCCTCCCTCCGCTCCGGCCGCCTCCCTCGTCGTCGCCGTTGACCCGGGGTGAGCCGTGGACCGCCGCCTCTTTTCCCCCTTCCCTTCCCCTCTCTCGGCCGCCGCTCCGCCGTGCCTATGGCTGCCGCCGGCGACCATAGGGGCGCGGGCGCCGCCTCCCGCCGGCCGCGCCGTGAGGCTGCCGCGTGGGGCCCAGCCGTCAGCCGCCCGCGCCCTCGGGTGCGGCTGACGCGTGGGGCCCACGACGCCGGCCGGTGTGAGCCCGGGTGCGCCCGGTCCACCAAGGACCGTGAGGCTGCCGCGTGGGCCCCACTCCCGTGGACCCGGTCCGGGCGCCCCCTCCCCTCGGCTGACGCAATAAATCCTTTTTTATAAATTAAAATTTAAATGAAGAAATTCGCAAATATTCACTTAAAGAGCATATAAACTTCAAATGGCCATAACTTGGCCATTTGAACTCGGAATTGGACCGTTCAAGTCTCTAATTTTTCCTTAAGAAGTCAAGAACCCATTTTTGTGCTTTGTTCCTGCTTGTTATATGGAGTTTATTAGAGTAAAATCCTTTTTCCTTTCCGTTGGTCGTGTAGACGCTGCAGCTTCGGAAGATCCGCTCTACGTGGAGGTTGAAGCCGACATTTGGGAAAGCGAGCAAGGCAAGTCACATCATCCTTGAGCATATTGAATCCCCATTTATAAAATTATTTTGATTTAAATTACTGCATTATCGCTTTATTTAAATTCCCGCGTTACCACTGTTTTATTTAGCATGCCTATTTACCTTTGTTATAACCTTATTATTATTGTTATTGTTATTATTACCTTGTTCACCCTAGAATAAACAAAACCCCAACTAGTGGGTACTCTATTCATGGTACCACTAGTATGAATTTAGGTAGATGCTTCGCTGTTTAATTAGACAACATTAGGTGGTTTTATAACTCTAGACTTTGGGAATATTCATATCACTTGGACATTATGGAATGGTTGGATTATTGTGGAATTGGATGCACACCATCCCCTCTATTCAAAACCCTCAAAATGGTTTTAGGCTGGGCTCGGGGTGCATAGTTTTGATAGTAGCACCTCGGCCATATAAGGACCGGTCTTCGGGCCTCTGTTGCAAAGCACTACCGTACTTCCACATGTCTAGTGGGTAAGGCTTAGTTTGTGGCTCAGTCTGGTTATAAACAAAAGTACACGGATGGAGATGGACAAAGTCGGGGGTCGATGGACATCTCTAGGACAATTGAAGGCTACACGAGCTGCGGCCCGGTAGTTGAGATGTCATGGCACAGGGCTGGTGTCCTGCTGCTAGGGGCTCGGTCCTGCCTACCTGTCCCGGAGGTTCCGGCCGTAGATGGGGCTGGGTTGGTACTCTTGTCTATGGCTAGGGTGGGTTGGAAACTATGTCACGTCTTTCGTCCGTATGCCGTGGTGGTATGTGGCACGTGGTTACACGTGAGGAAGATGTGTCTTGTGGGTAAAGATGTACACCTCTGATCAGAGTATAACCTATTCGAATAGCCGCGCCCTCGATTATGGGCAAGCCTAGCAATGTACCCAAGTTAGTGTTTTAAATTCTTAAAAACCTGCTTAACAACTAAAATATGGAATGGTTGGCCTGGGTTGGCTTGGGACGAGCTGGGACCCAGGGTCGGGTTGCCAGTTCGGTCTGAATCATCGTAGGCCTTGGGTTAAGGCAGGTTCGTGTGGATTCACGGCCTTGTTTAATAATTTTGTATAGCTCTAGGATAGTGTTTTTTTTAAAAGTAGCTTTGAGCAACTAAGTGTCTTATACTGCTGTTTACTGCAAACCCTAACCCCCTATATTATAACTCCATTGTACTCCCTTGCATTTATTCTGCACTTGTGGGTGTGTCTTGTTGAGTACGGTGGTTGTACTCAGTCTTGCTCAATTTTTCCCAAACCCAGAAGAGGAGTACCTGGATGATGAAAGCTTTGGTGTCTAGTTCGTGCCTGTGGTCATCGCCCTAGTCTTCCGCTGTTTTTCGTTTGTCTTCTTGTGTGCTGGGCCTTCGCCGCCCATGTAATAAATTAACTATTTATGCTTCCGCTTGTTAAACTCTGTATTGTATCAACTTTTGGTGTACCTTGCCTCCTAGGACAAGGAATAATACACGCACGTAAGGAACGCCCGTTGGGTTATTTCCGGTCGTGACAATTACAGTATGCCGACTATACACTAATCCTCCTCAAGGGGGAAGCCCGCCAAGCCTCAGCTCAAAGGAATTTTAGACTCCTTCGCAGAATTCTTGGGTCTTAAGATCAACTTCCACAAGAGTACCCTAGTGCCGATACATCTCGACGAGGCAACAACAACTTCAGTGACTCAAATCTTACAATACCCTGCTAGCTCCCTGCCTTGCAATTACCTAGGTCTGCTTCTATCCACAACAAAGATCTCCCATACTATATGCTGCTACCCGTCATCTCCAAGATTGACAAGTGCTTAGCTGGTTGGTTGCCTCTGTCCACCGCAGGCCGGTTAACAATGATAAACTCTGTCATATCTGCAATACCGACTTACTACATGACCTGTCGTCAATGGCCAGAGAAATCTATTGAAGCGGTAGATAAAATTAGGCGAGCATTCCTCTGGAAAGGTGAAAAGACAGTTCATGGAGGCCATTGCCTAGTCGCCTAGAAGACAGTAATCCTACAAAAACAATTTGGAGGACTAGGGATCAAAGACCTTAGGGCGCACAACACTGCTATGATCATGAAACTGGGGAATAAAGTTCTATCAGGATCAACAAACCCCATTTCCACCTGGTTCAGAAATAAATACTTGTAGAACTCCCTGAGCCTACAGCCTAGGGCAGGAGACACTCCAACTTGGAAGCTAATTCTGTCCAAAATTCAAATCCTGGTTCAATCCACTAAAGTATCCTTAGGTAATGGACAGACTTGCCTTTTCTGGAAGGATAATTGGGCCAATGAGAGGTTCGAAGTAACCTTCCCAATCATTTTCTCCTTTGCACTGGACGAGGTATGCACAGTTGCTTCGCAGTTTCAGCAAAACTCCTGGCAAATACAGTTACACCCCAACCTATCCTCCCAAGCATACTCTTAGCTACAACATCTCCTTCACAAGCTAACGAATCTACAACCCAACCAAGTTGAAACAGATGTAAGGCAGTTCCTGCATCCCTCAGCAGCAATTACAGCAGCAAACGCATACCACTTCCCGACTTACCACGGAGTGCGCTGGCAACCGGCTGAATTCATCTGGCACACAGTCATACCCAACAATTGTAATTTTCCTCTGGCTAGCATTCCAAGACAAACTAAACACCAAGGCAAACATGGTAAAGAAAAAATGGGATGACAATCCGCACTGTGATCTCTGCCCAGCCCTGGAAACAACAAACCACATCATTCTAAGATGCAAGACAGCCACCAGTCTCTGGGAAAGGCTAGGACTAATTCAAGTTGCCAACTCAGCAGAAACAATATCAACATTCCTTGAAGACATAATCAAGGCTAACCTGATCTCGCAAGGTATCGAACCTGTTTGGTTTGCGGCTTGTGCCTATACACTTTGGAAAGCTCGAAACAACAGAATCTTTGAGAGAAATCAAACCTCACTCCACCTGCTGATGCAACAAATTCAGAATTCTCTACAGCTTTGGAGCCACAGAAGCAAAGGAGTCATCAAAACCAAGATTGAAACCTGGTGTCAACTGCTTGAAACAGTAACTGAAAATCTGTAATTACTACCATTGTATATACCCCTGGCTCCCCCTTCTCTCTCCCCTTTTTTCCTTTTTATCCTTATTTCCTATTGCTAAAAACTTTGTACCACCTCATTTCTATCAATGAAATGGCTATAAGGTCAGCCAGCTCTACCTTCTTACGTCAAAAAGAGTTGGAGTATATCCTAAGGTGGATCCTGAAGGATGCACTTGCACAACATGTATTCAATAAGAAAGAACTGGAAGGGAAGTTTCATCAAGAATTCAAGATATGGGTCAATGCCTCTAGTAGACTTGAGCCGATAAGCATTGCCAAAAAAGATGGTAAAGTCAGTGACAGATGTGACTTATGACGTCAACACCCTTGATAAAGCTCACAAGAGACTGATGGACATTGATGTATAGAGAGATTTCTATTGGTGCTGGATGATGTTTGGAATGAAGCTGATCAGGAAAGTTGGAGTAAAGCCATTGCTCCGCTAAGATGTGCAGGCCATGGGAGCAAGATGCTGATAACTACCCGGTTGGGTTCAGTTGCTGATATGATTGGAAAAGTTGTTGGGCAGCACATAAGAATCATTTTGGAGGGCTTAAAAAAAGATGACTACTTATTACTATTCAACCAGCATGCATTTGCAGATGTTACAGGCATCGATGAGCATGGAAGGTTGCTCTCAATTGGTATGAAGATATCAGAGAAGCTTAATGGAATACCGCTTGCCGCGAAGACAATTGGTGCCATGCTGAATTCTTGCTTAGATGGTAAGTATTGGACCAGAATACTGGAAACAAGAACTTTCGATATAGAAAACAACGACGTTGACCTGATTACAAAAGGTTACAGTGGCCTCATGGCAACTCTGAGATTGAGTTACAAGCACCTACCTGAAAACTTGCAGTTTTGCGGCATTTTCCCATTAAGTTGCAGTGGCCTGATCAGACTTGAACCAAATTTCTCATGAGTGATCACCTTTCAGATCATTGAATTGTGAGAAAGGAACACTTGGTCAGCGGTTCAAAGGCGGCAAAGGGTGAATCTGAGAACCTTTCGGTTGGAAGGCGGCAAAGTGTAATCATAACAGTAGCACAAGCATACACAAGTAAGAGTATGTCTCTATGATGATGATGAGCCGTTGAGGAGCTGTCCAATATCATGGATCAGCTGTGCCCTCAAGTCGTCCACGCTGTCCATGGTAACACCTCGGGCCACAACTCCAAGCCAATGCGACTCTGATCCTCCAGCAGCGTGGTTTCACCACCAACCACAGATCACCTCAGCACATTTAATCATGTAAAGGGCATAGTCGGTTCCATTGTTTTGCTTAGGTGTCGGAGCTTTAGTGCATTTCGTCTCAGGAGGTAGGTAAGGAAGCAGTGATGCCGCAAGACGGCGTGCAGCTCTCAAATTAGCATCACCAGGACTGCTGTCATGGTGGGCTAAGCGTGGTCTGCCTCCAAGGTTCCGGTCAAACACTAGGAGGCTCCAGTGTGTACCTTCACCCAACAGATGGGGATCCTGATTGTTCACTGGAAAAAAAAGACTAGTTTTCGAGAGGGGAGTCCTAGACTCTGTAGCTGGGTTGACACAATAGTAGCATCTGAGTTTCCTAGCAGATGTGACATTGCAGGATTCACAAAGCAAGACATCTTCGCTATCAATTCTATCTGATAACCTGTTGAAAGCATGGACCACAACTGGTGTTAAATATGTGATCCGAATTTTGGGCGCACAATATATTCGGATTAGTTTCCTAGTAGGAGTCCTATTAGGTGTCTTTCTATTATCCCTTATATATACTCTTGTAAGCCGTACGGGAAGGGGTAACGTTCCCATTGTGATTCCTCTACGTTTGTAATCATCTCCTCTATAGTGATCATTGCCGGTCGGCGCCCGTGGTTTTTTCCCGCAAGGGTTTTCCACGTAAAATTCGTGTCTCTGTTGTGCATCTATTTTCGTAACAAGTGGTATCAGAGCATTGGAGATCGATCTACACCACGCCGCCACCGTCGTTGCCGGTTTCGAGTTCGTCGTCGTCAATCTGCTCGGCGAGATCGATCCTGCTATCGCCGACTACAAATCCAAAGCGGAGTCGTTGTTTGACTCCGAGTTGTACCGCTTGCGCACGGGGAGAAAAAAGTAGGAGTAGCAGTAAAGCCATCACGGGAGCATGGCGAAGCCAATCCATCTGCAAC
Source organism: Oryza meridionalis (assembly GCA_000338895.3). NCBI lineage: Eukaryota > Viridiplantae > Streptophyta > Magnoliopsida > Poales > Poaceae > Oryza > Oryza meridionalis. The sequence goes on along the minus strand of CM002531.2, from coordinate 24,957,050 downwards.
GCACGGTTCCCGAGGCGAAAAACCAATCCACCGAGAGCTTCTGTTGGGTTGATTTTTCAGAGGCGAAATTGCTGCGCGTACCAAAGCTTGTGTACCAGGAAAATTACAGATCTACGCTACGTGCACACGAGAAGTGTACTAGGTTTCGCGTTTTTGCTAGGTTTACCCTAATTTCTTACTAGCAAATTCAGGATTAATTCCCATGGCGAGTTTGAAGTATGATCTACCGCTCCTGGACCGAGACACAAGATTCTCACTTTGGCAAGTGAAGATGCGAGCCGTTCTTGCACAACAAGACCTCGATGATGCGCTTTCTGGATTTGATAAGAGGACACAGGATTGGTCTGTTGATGAGAAGAAAAGGGATCGTAAGGCTATGTCATATATTCATCTTCATCTATCTAACAATATTTTGCAGGAGGTGCTTAAGGAGGAAACAGCCGCTGGGCTGTGGTTGAAGCTGGAACAGATATGCATGATTAAGGATCTGACCAGTAAGATGCACCTGAAGCAAAAGTTATTTTTGCACAAGTTGCAAGATGATGAGTCTGTGATGGACCATCTTTCCGCTTTCAAGGAAATTGTTGCTGATCTTGAGTCTATGGAGGTAAAGTATGATGAAGAGGATTTAGGCCTTATTTTATTGTGTTCATTGCCTAGCTCATATGCAAACTTCAGGGATACTATTCTTTATAGTCGTGATACTCTAACTTTGAAAGAAGTTTATGATGCTTTGCATGCCAAAGAAAAGATGAAGAAGATGGTACCCTCTGAAGGTTCAAATTCACAAGCAGAAGGCTTGGTTGTTCGGGGTAGGCAACAGGAGAAGAACACAAACAACAAATTAAGAGATAAAAGCTCAAGTAGCTACCGTGGGAGATCAAAGTCTAGAGACAGGTATAAGTCATGCAAATACTGCAAGAGAGATGGACATGATATCTCTAAATGTTGGAAGCTACAGGACAAAGACAAGAGAACCGGAAAGTATATACCAAAAGGTAAGAAAGAAGAGGAAGGTAAAGCCGCAGTTGTTACTGATGAGAAGTCTGATGCAGAATTACTTGTTGCTTATGTTGGTTGTGCACAAACTAGTGACCAGTGGATTCTTGATACTGCATGTACCTATCACATGTGCCCGAATAGGGATTGGTTTGCCACCTATGAAGCTGTGCAAGGTGGTACTGTTTTGATGGGTGATGATATACCATGCGAGGTTGCAGGTATTGGAATAGTTCAGATCAAGATGTTTGATGGTTGTATCAGAACATTGTCAGATGTGCGGCATATTCCAAATTTGAAGAGAAGTCTCATCTCTTTATGTACTCTTGATCAAAGGGTACAAATATTCTGGTGGAGACGGAATTTTGAAGGTAACTAAAGGCTCTCTTATTGTGATGAAAGCTGATATTAAATCTGCCAACCTGTACCATCTGCGAGGTACAACTATATTAGGTAATGTTGCTGCAGTTTCTGATTCATTATCTAATTCCGATACTACTAATTTTTGGCATATGCGTCTTGGGCATATGAGTGAAATTGGTTTGGCAAAATTGAGCAAGCGAGGATTGCTAGATGGACAAAGCATCGGGAAGCTCAAATTTTGTGAGCATTGCATCTCTGGCAAGCATAAGAGGGTGAAATTCAACACATCAACACATCTACACATACTACTGAAGGTATTCTTGATTATGTGCGGTTAGTTGGAAGGCAAGTTTGCAAGCAACGGTTGCCTTATCTACTACTGGAGCAGAGTATATGGCTATTTCTGAAGCTTGTAAAGAAGCTATTTGGCTTAGAGGTTTGTACACTGAGTTTTGTGGAGTTACGTCTTGCATTAATATATTTTGTGATAGTCAAAGTGCAATATGTCTTACAAAGGATCAGATGTTCCATGAGAGAACAAAGCACATTGATGTGAGATATCACTTTATTCGAGGTGTGATTGCTGAAGTTGATGTCAAAGTATGCAAGATAAATACTCATGATAACCCAGCTGATATGATGACAAAGCCAATTTCTGCTACTAAGTTTGAGCTTTGCTCAAGCTTGGTGGGTGTTACAGTATAGTCCTAGAGACTATTTGGCGCGCGATGATTTTACCTACATGAGGTATTTTTTGGTGATTGATGTTTTTATGCTACAAGAGGAAATTCGTCTCAAGGTGGAGATTGTTAAATATGTGATCCGAATTTTGGGCCCACAATATATTTGGATTAGTTTCCTAGTAGGAGTCCTATTAGGTGTCTTTCTATTATCCCTTATATATACTCTTGTAAGCCGTACGGGAAGGGGTAACGTTCCCATTATGATTCCCCTACGTTTGTAATCATCTCCTCTATAGTGATCATTGCCGGTCGGCGCCCGTGGTTTTTTCCCGCAAGGGTTTTCCACGTAAAATTCGTCTCCGTTGTGCATCTATTTTCGTAACAACTAGGTCAGTGATAAACTCCTGAGAGCAAAGAGAGCGTAGGTCATCTATCGTCACTCCTGCCGCTGATTCACTGCTTGTTGGGAGAGCCTGGGGTGATAGACTTTCTGTGTTGCTGCTTATCAGAGAACTGCTAGTGGGGAGAGCCTGCAGTGTTTCATCTACTGAACAGCCGCCAATCTGAGAACCAACACTTGTGGGAAGAGCTTGTGGTGCTTCATTAATTGTATCACCGTCTATCTGAGCTTGTGCTGATAAATTTTGGTCAGGCAGCTTAGGATGATTCTCCACAAGTTGATTGGTACAATCAAGATCAGTAGCATCTGAGGAGTTTCCTAGCAGATGTGGCATTGCAGGATTCACAAGCAAGACATATTCGCTGTCAATTCTATCTGATAACCTGTTCACTGGGTCAGTGATAAACTCCTGAGAGCAAAAAGAGTGTAGATCATCTATCGTCACTCCTGCCGCTGATTCACTGCTTGTTGGGAGAGCCTGGAGTGATAGACCTTCTGTGTTGTTGCTTATCGGAGAACTGCTAGTGGGGAGAGCCTGCGGTGCTTCATCTACTGAACAGCTGACAATCTGAGAACTAATGTTTGTGGGAAGAGCTTGTGGTGCTTCATTTATTGTATCACTGTCTATCTGAGCTTGTGCTGATAAATTTCGGTCAGGCAGCATAGGATGATGCTTCACAAGATGATTGGTACAATCAAGATCAAAACGTCTTGCTTTATGCATTTTCAACCCAAGCTCCTCCTCGAGGTATGAAACCAGCTCATCATAGTATTTCTCCTGGTCCTGTCATATGTAAATGAAATAAGTTGACAGTTGAATTGATAAGCCAAATACTATCTGCCTAATAATATGCAAAGGAATCGATACTTACATCACTCAAACTCCATCTTAAGAAAATTTCTGGAGCAACTGGAGGACCTCCAAGTTTGCCTCCAGATAGACCCTTCTTTTGTCAACTGTTGCTGACCTCTCCTGTGCACTGCACTGCGTGGCGTGGGCTGTGGCTCTCGAGGCAGTGGAATATCCTCCTCCCCATCACCGCCAAGATCTACATACAGGACACCAGCTCAGGTCTCGTGGTGGGGGTGGTAATGCAGTATGTTTGAAAATTCCCTCCAAATAAGCATCGACATGAAGATAAAATGTGCTTTTCAGAAGATCATCAAAAGTAAGCAATTCTCTTATGCCACAATCGTGGGGATTGTATCTTTGATTGCTAAGAGACCTCATAACCTGTTGGCTGATTGAACTCCAATTGACGATTAGCCTCTTGACCCATTCAAAACCATCACCTAACCGTGACCCCGTACCATGCTCCATGGCATGGCATATCCTTTTTATGCACCATTTTGAATTTTGATTCCAAAAACATTACGACCATCATGCCCAATGAAATCTTGAACCCAATTGGGACTCTTCTGTTGCTAGGCTGATAAGAGGAAAGATGACGAAAACATTTTTTGAACAGTTGCAGATTCAGCCATGTATTTTCTGTCCCATGTGGGGATATTTCCTTATGATTTCCATTGAACGGAAGCTTATGACATTGTGACGAATTCATATAACTCCCAAGATTATCATCAGACCGCATCTCATAAATGCCTCTGTTGTTGAAGAACCCAACAAGCCAGCCAGTTCTAGCATCAATCACTAGTACAACGTATTCTGCTTCATACCTAAGGACATAATAGAATGTCCCGTGGACTGGTGTTGTATATAGCATCATTCGGCTATATGTTACCCTGAAAGCAGAATTCCACAGGAGCCAGAATCTGTAGTGCCCCTGGCAATGTATGAAGTTCTCAACAAATTCATGTTCTGTTCCATCAAGATATAGAGTTACTGTGTTCTGCCAAAGGAGGATGAAGGTAAAATAGAAAGATCAGTTCAGTTGCATTCACAGGTTGAAAATGGGTAGATCAATTCGTTAGCAGACCGTAAATTACAGGAGATAGAAAAAAAAGTGATCAACGATCATACCCTCGGTGTGAGAGCTGGTGTTTTCTTTTTGCGCCTGCCCATTATCAACACTAAGATACTTCCTCACTTCCTCCAGCAGCAACAAGGTCAGCAAATTATCCTCTGCAGCCACAGGGAAGGCGTAGTAAAATCAAAATAATAATTAAGAACTAAACTACATCCTAAGAATCAAAACAAATCGTGCTATGGTAAGAATCAAAATTAACTGTGCTCCCTCCAGCCGCAGCAGAAACCAGCCCCAAACAATGAAAAGAAATTGATTTTTTTTTACAAGAAACAAGCCCATTGTGGTGTTCTCTCCAGCCGCAGCAGATTTTTTTTTTTTGTTTTGGAATGCGCAAAAGAATTAAGCATCAATCAGCCGCAGCAGCAATGCACCGGCTGCAGCAGAACAATTTCCAGGAGACCGACAAGAAAAACTGGAAACAAAACCAAATAATCGAAACAAACCGAGTTTCAAAATAAAAGGAATCCCCGGCCATTCTATGCAGGATAACATACAAGAATGGACCTCGAACATCTGCTCCTCCTCAAACAACGCACAAGCAAGAAGAAGTATGGGAGCCCTAGTTACGACTTGGTGACACATTTGGCTAATGCGAAATGAGAAAATTTTTAAAGGCCATCCCCCGAATACCCACCAAATCGACCAAACGGTAGCTGCCATCCTAGAGGATATTAACGATAGAGAGTTCACCTTTAAGCCGCCTTAATTTTCTTCCCTTTAGCTTTGTTCGCCACTCTGTTGGTTTTTTTCCTAGTTGTTTGTATTTGCTGCTACTATCCTATGTGATGTAAAACTCTTTTCTATCCTTCTAATATAGCCGGCAATTCTCTTGCCGTTTACTGTTAAAAAAAGAAACAAACCGAGTTTTCTGATTCCAGTGATTCCTCAAGATCACCGGCAGAACAATATCTCCCGCGACGAGGACCATACAGAATAGAAAGGACAATGCAGAAGAGAAAATGCTGCAGAGAGGAGTCCGACCCCAACAAAATCAATAACTGATACAAAGAAAAACAAAATCAAAACAAGTCCTAATTTTTTCATCAGAATCAGCAAGTTCAGAGATTTCTTGAGCTAACAGTTGGATTATTCTCTATCAACAACACGATCTTGCGACACAATGTCCCCAAGAACTTGCGGCACAACGCCCCCAGGCGATCCAGAGCAAAACAAGAAGAAGAAATGGGAGATCAACCCCAAGAACTATAGAACTAAAGGTGCAGAACGGCCCGAACTGATGCAGCAGAAAGGAGAAGACCAACCCCAAGAACAGAGCAAAACATCCAAGAAACAAGAATTGTCGATGTTCTTTCGAGGCTCACCGGCGGAATAGTATCCTCCAGAAACTAGATGGCGGGTGCGGGCAGGATAGGCTGATTCTTCCAAAGTACTGGACACCGTGATCGTCGATGAGTCGAGCTCCCTCGGCTTGGTTCCGCTGCCGCGCTGAGCGGGAACCCGAAGCTTGAAGACCATTGTTTTTTTTTTTCCTTGGGAAAAATGGTTGTCTTGGGATTGGGCGCATCTGGTGCCCCTCTTCTTGATAACTGGGCCGGGCTAAACGAGCATGTTGGGCTCGCTCAGCCGATCCACACACCCACACCCTCTCTGTCCCCCACCGCGTCGGCCGCCGCCGCCGCCGCCGCCACCACCACCGCCGCCGTCGCCGTCGATGCTTGTTCATCCCCAGGCGCCGCCATCTTCATCGACAGGTGGAACATCCGCCGCTCTGACCCCGAACGACAGCAGCTTGAACTTGAAGTGATAGCGGCGCATGCCGCCGAGTGGCGGCTGGCGAGAGGAACGCCTCGGGATGGTGCGCCACGACGCATGGTCGAGCGCGCCCGTGGGGACGTCGTAGCCGGCGGCGACCACCGTGTGCTGCCTGGCGTGGAGCGGCCACGAACGCGACGCCGCCCCGTCGATGTAGGTGAGGTGGGTGGGGGTTGGGGGGCAGGTCGCGCTCCGCCACCCAAGCGCGCTTTGGTCGAGCTCGTCGGTGGCGGCGGAGATGGCGTCGGGGCCATCGCCCCAATCCATGTTCACCGCCGCACTATCCAATCATAAGTGCCGCGGGAGATGATCTCCCGGACGACGTCGCGCGCGTGAGCCTTGCCCTCCGAGTCCACGGCGCGGTCCAGCCATGCTCGCCTCATGCTCGATCGGGTGCCCAGCCGCTTCAAACTCCACCGACATCCCTGCACGTCGAGCCACCCCCAGGCGCCGATGTTGTCCACCGCGCTGGTCACCTCGAACGCCTCGTCAAGCGAGCGGCCAGCCACCGCCAATCCGGCCATGATGCGCAGTGAGACGCGAGAGCGGATTGGGATTGGGGGAAGGGAGGTGGAGAGGCTCTAACCCTCATCGAGCGAAGGTGCGGGTGGCGGCGTGAAAGCGGAGCGGGCGAGACCGATCGAGGCGAGGCAACGCTTCACGCGCGCGGTGGCCGTGCAGAGCAGCACCGGCGCGGCGGCGCATTGGCCGAGGTGGCGGCGGCTGGTGGGGAAAATTGGGATTTCGTGTCGTGTTCCTCAAAATTGGATTTCACCCGAATGCAACTGTACAGGAGGATTCAATAAAATATCGCTCTTAATTAAATGTTACCTTACATAAAAGTTACGGGCCTGTTTAGATTGCTACCCTACCAAAATTTGCCCTACCAAAATTCCAAACACATCTATTAAAACACTATCTATGCTACAGATTTAGTTCTGCCCATGAACTTGTCTCTTATGGGCATATTTTGGCTTCAATCCAAATAAACATTTTCAACTCTACCCTACCAAATTTTTAGTAGTACCAAAACTTACTCAAAATTTAGCACTACTAAAAATTTAGAAGGGCATCAATCCTATGCCCTGCATCTATTACTTTTACCATCAATATCAAAGAGAATTTAATTTATCTTGTGTGTAACAAATATCAAAGAGTATATACACGCATGGAACTAATGAGTATCTACCCTATAGTTCAATAAATATTTTCACTCATTCTTTCATTTATCACTCAACGGTCCAGATTGTCTTGGTGAAATCTCAACGATTGAGATCGCTCCCACCTCCCACCTCCCTCAATTGCGCGCTCCTCTTCGCCCCCTCTCTATCGCTCTCACGCGCCGCCGCCCCTCCCCAACCCCGACTCACGCGGCGCCACCGCCCTCGACTGTCGCTGCTCCGCCGTCTTCGCATCCGTCGTCACCGCCACCGATCCCCGCGCCACCGCTGTCGCCGCCGCCCTCGACTGCCGCCGCTCTGCCGTCATCGCATCCGTCGTCTCACCGCCACCGATTCACGTCGCCGCCGACGCCTTCCTCGCCTGGTCGCTGCCGAGACCTTCCTCACCCCCGCGATTCCCAACCCTAACCGCCGTCACTGCCACCGCCAGCCCCCGTCGACCGTCGCACCGTGCCGCGCCGCACCGTCTCGCCTTTCCACCAAGCCCCCGGACTCCAACGTCGCCGCTCCACGCCGCCACTCCAGCCCCGATCCACGCCGCCGCAGCCGCATCACCGTTTGTTTCCGCCATGGGGGCATGATTCCGCGCGACGGCTGGAGGAGGCGAGGTCGGGCCTGTCCTCCATCGATGGCGGACTCCGCGTGACGGCTGGAGGAGGCGAGGTCGGGCCTGCCCTCCATCGACGCTCCACGCTGCCGCAGCCCGCAGCCCCGTCGGCGCCGTCGCTGCGTCACTTCATCGCCGTCCCGACCTCAAAGGAGAACCGGCTTCGAGTCCCTCGCGCCGCCACTGATCCAGGGCTCCTCAACCCTGCAAGCCGTCGATTCTGCCTGTGAACAAGGTAAGAGTGCTTCTCGATCCCGTTCCTGTACATGAGGAGGCGACGCGCAGCGCGTGGGAGGGCAGGCGGAGGCGAGGAGAGGCATGGCTGCCGTCTGCCGGGCTCCCGGGCGCAGCCTCACAGAGCTGCGGCATCCACGCCGGACGGCGCCGCGGCGTGGCGGGGCGCAGCCGCGCAGGCGTGCAGCACAGGCGCCAAGCAGGGCAGGGGCAGGGCGGATGGCGCAGCAGCACCAAGCAGCAAGCAAAGCAAGCAGAAGCAGTAGCAGCCATCAGGCCATCACGCCCAATCTCCCATCAGCAGAAAATGGACAGAAAGAGAAAAGGGAAGGCACTGGCATCACAAAGAGGTTGTACTTGTTTTTTTTTTGAGTAAAGTGCATCACCGGTCCCTAAACTTATACTGCAAACTTTTTGAGTAAAGTACATCACCGGTCCCTAAACTTGTACTGGAAACTTGTACTGCTGTGTCATACCGGTCCCTAAACTCGCAAATCGACCGTTCAGGTCCTCAAACTTGATCGACTGTGTCATCCCGGTCCCTAAACTTGCCGAACACTCGTTTAGCTCCTCCAACTTATTCAGCTATGTCATCCCAGTCCCTAAACTTGGATTTGAATATCATCTGGGTCAAATAGGATGGTCTAAAGACTTTATATTTAAAAATAATTTATAACTTTTTCATGTGAACTCTAATGAAGACAAACTTTATATCAAAATTGTAGCCCTCGACGCGACCTACAACTTTGTAGTTGAAAAGTTTTTGAATTAAAATTGTTTAGGGTCCCAAAATATTGTTGCATGTTTATAGATTTTGAAATTTTAATTTTAAAATTACATTTTGGGACAAAAATGACTTGAAATAAAAAAAAATTCAACTACAAAGTTGTAGATCGCGTCGAGGGCTACAAGTTTGATATAAAGTTTGTCTTCATTAGAGTTCACGTGAAAAAGTTATGAAATATTTTTAAATATAAAGTCTTTAGACCGTCCTATTTGACCTGAATGATATTCAAATCCAAGTTTAGGAACCGAGGTGACACAGCTGAACAAGTTTGAGGACCTAAATAAGTGTTCTGCAAGTTTAGGGACCGGGATAACACAGTCAAACAAGTTTGAGGACCTGAACGGTCGATTTACAAGTTTAGGGACCGGGATGACACAGTAGTACAAGTTTAGGGACCGGTGATGGACTTTACTCTTTTTTTTTATTTGACAATTTCAGAACATTGCAATTTCAAAGTGTACAAATTTATTACTGAAATTGCAATTAAATATTTTATTTTTAGGATGCTTGTACATTTTGTTTCACTCATTGCTTTTTATCTTATCAAACTAATCAATCTTTGCTATTTGTTTTTCAGATTCTACATATGTATCTATCCTCATTAGTTCATATATGTGATGTACGGCTGAAAGCTTGAATCAGTGAATCTTGAGGTATTTTTGAGTACCTACTTTTATATTTACACTTATTTGCAAATGGATGATGAATTGTGAACTTGTAATTAAGTGCTTGTACTATGACTTGCTGATATAATGTTACATTGTACAATATTGTGCATTGAATTTTTTTTCTTAATTCTTGTTCTGTGTTAACTCTCGCGTGTGGTAGTTTATTGGCCACACCTAAATTTTTTTTCTGTCCTCCGCCACTGTTCATAGAGATGCATAATGGCTTTAGGAATCCCCTTTGTTGACTAAATCCCCATTGTTCATTATTAAACATTGTTCACTGTGCATGGATATCTGTGATGCAAAACTCTAATCCAAAGCCTGTTTTGCATTTCAACTAAATTTCACGTGTTAATCTCATTCGTGTGGTAGGATTTTTTTTTTGGGTTTCATTGTTGTCATTGGATGAGATACTTCACATCTTGTTAACATCTATCGTCAATCTTTCATTGTAAAATTGTGGGGAAGAAATGGCCTACCTCAGATAATTCTATTGTGTCAATTTTTCTATGTGATTGCTTATATCTAGCAAACTGACTTAACCTTTCATTTCAAATGATTTAATCTATAGGACGAAAATTCAGATTGCCGAAGAAAAATTCAGGCTGACAGGACACCATGTCAACTGCTATTGTTTGCTGCACAATCAACGAAATTTTTGGCTGATTCTACTAAATTTCTGTTTGGTATAGGTAATTTCTTCCATAATGATTACCCCTTACAAATAGTGCAAATGTATACTTCGTGGGTCAATCTTCGCACTGTTGTAGAATCTGATGTTTAAAATTGCCTGCATCCGGTTTACAAATCAAGAAAAAAAATTGCCCTGATTACTGTGCCAACCATATTTTCTTTGAGGGATTGACCAATCTTTTTCTTGGAAAAGCTTAACCCTGTTCCAAACGTAATACTGTAAAATTTTGCTCAATTTCACATGCACACCACAGTGTAGTCATGCATTAATGATTTTGATTTCACGGTGTGACATGCACATCACATTGTGAACAAGTACATTGACAGACCAGCATTTTGATTTCACATATATGCTTCCCTGTTAAAGCCCGGTCATCCTAATCGATCTGGGATCTAAGAAGTAGATGGTATATGCAGTACCTTTAGTTTTTCTTGCAATTGACTCTAAATTCTTATGTCGTTCAGTTCATATAAATAACTATATCCTACAGAATAGATGAACCTATTTTTCTTTCTCCAGGGCAAATAACTGAAGAGTGTTGGTATTTGAGTTAACCACTTTTTACGAACCTAATCTGCTGCAGTTCCACAACCATGGATTTAAATAGATTGTTCATGTAGTTCCTATTTTTTCTTGTATCCTACGTTCACAGATCATTTATTAAATTTTCCTTGTATCCTACGTTTACAGTGTTGCATGAATCAGGAAAAATCTGATTGAAGGATCTAATATTTGAGGACTCCTGCTCTGCTGTTGACTACTTCACTCCAGTTATTCAAGGTATCAAAGTTACTCTAAAACAGTATTAAACATTATGTTTTGCATTGTTGAAAATAAACAAATGTTCACTGTGCATTATTAAACAGTATGTTTTGCATTGTGTCTTTGCTTTAATTTGAATAAAGAAATGTTCACCATGTACCGAACTGGACTGAAATTACTTGAATGGATCATCACCACCCTTGTCTGAAGTAAACAGTACCTACAACAGATAATGCTAATTGCAAATCATTCTTGGCAATTGACTGCATTTGTAATTGATTGTTAATTAATTTTAGACGCACTATACTGCAAATCATGTCAGCTTTCCTGAGCATTTGTAATGATCAATGATTAAAACAAATTATTATTATTATTTATCTTCGTAGCAGCAAGCTTGAGATATTATTGGCAAATCATATCCAAATCTCTGTCAATTACGCTATCATGCAGCAGATCAGAGTAAAGGTTAGCAAATCATATCCAAATCTCTGTCAGATGCTATTTTGGCAATATTTCCATGTATTACATGCCCATACATGTCAATTCACAAGACATACAAGGCAATATTGTTATGTCTTTCCATAGATATCATGATAGCAACAATGCTAACATTATCCTCCTTAGCCTATATATATGTGGGTGAAGGAGTGTGATCCAAAAAAAAATTACTGATCCTCCTTAGCCGGCTGCATATGACTGCTCAACTTCAACTCATCATCTTGGTATCGTTCTCCAAGCTATCTCTTATGTGTTGGAAATTATTATATACTTTAGTTTGCACCTATTGATATCCTATTTCTTCTGTATTGTAGTAAGGCATGGCATCTATGGATGATGTGGATTTTTCACCACATCAAGCCACACCTAAGGAGTCAATGAACTCCAAGGATGATGCGAAGGTGCAGCCTTCGTCAGGGCAAACACCAAACAAGGGGAATTATTACATGGGGCACGCGAATGCTATCATGATGATGTTTCAATACATACGTGATGGTTGCCGACGTGTTGAGAGTTCCATGGAAGACTACAAATGTAAGAAGGTAGAAAAAGGACACGGTGAGAAAAGGAAGGTGGGAGAAGGGTATGATCCTCGCTGGTCTTCTCCCATCGAGATAACAATGAAGATCTGCAATGACGACGTCTCCGATGAAGAAACCGAGAAGCAAACATGATTTAGTATTGTCACTACTGTGTTTTGGCTTTAGAATAAAATAACATTTCTTGAGAATTACACAAGAAAATTCAGTAAACAATATTGTTCAGGCCTATTCAGTACTGCTTGTGAAATGCACAACCAAATTCGATGAAACTTTGTTGTTGTGATGCCTATTCAGTATTGCTTGTGATTGAGTTGATTTCTGGGACCTATACAAATGTGCTCTACCTCCTGTTGAACTACTATGTATTTGTTTGGCACGGTTGGATGCATAGCAATGTTCCTTTATATTTGTTTTCCATGTATTTTTATATAAGGAGACACATCACACACCAATTGTGGTTTAGATCTCACATAAATAAATTAGGTCGGCCAATTTTCTGACGTTGTGTAGCACTATTGATTTCTGTAACTCTTTTGCTTTAGATCAAACACATGTAATTCTTTTGCTTTAGATCGAACACATTTTATTTGCTTCAGGGCTCCATTAATTTAAAGAGCTGACCAATCACATGAATATTGATTTATGAACAAGAAAGCATATAAAAAAAGCAAATATAATTAACATAAGAAATCAGTATCGCTAATTTGCTATTATGTTGCCTATTCAGTCATGATAAAGGAGTAAAGGACTGCTAAATGTCAAACTTATGTGTATGGTCCAAATCCTGTAATGGCCCATTAACAACTAAAATACTCATGATAAATACTTATATGCAATACTCAACCTAAGTGCCTTTGATCTGTCACGTTTATCATATATCTTAAGGCACAGATATATGCATTATCATATATCTTTAATATCATATTATTATGCATTATGACATGGGGCACAAATATATTGGTATATCATATTCTAATATTTTACTTGCAATATATTTGATGTATGATATAAATTGAATTAAAGCTCAAATGCACAGTTCATATAATAATATTTTTTGCTAAACATGAAAATTTTAAAAATTATTAAAGACAAATAGAGTTGCACCGTAGCGTTTAGCACGGGCATATTACTAGTTAAAATAACTCATCGAGTTATGATCAAGCATTTAATTTACCTCTTCATTTAAATATTAAATTCATAAAGACTACAAATAAAAATAACTTATTTGAAAAAACTCAAATATGAAATAGATCTAACTCTTGTGGATGGAGGGAATATTTCGAATAAAATTGCCACTGACTCTCCTTTTCAAGCTTATCTCCCAACTCCGGCTTGCTCGTCGGTGATGAGCTGATGATGGGCTCGAGTGTGGGAAGGTAGCAACCTTCACCTCCTTTGTTGCCTCGGTTCTGTCGCTCTGGCGCAACCCCCATGGCCGGTGTCTACCTAGCACCATGGCCGTTGCACACCGCATAGAAAAGTCGCATCATCTCTATCTTTTTGTTCTCGTAGCTTGACCAGTCCATGGCCATTGGCAAGCCCAAGGACTTTCCATAACGGCCGCTGCATCCGCAAGCTCCTTTGCGTCCCCCTCCCACCTCCACCATAAAAGTCTTGGACGCCACGCGGTAGCTCATCCATACCTAGGGCATGGGGGATGCTTGTGTTCGAGTGTCCCGAGGAGGGCGTGGAAGCTGCTGGGATGGTGGGTGCCATCGTGCAGCTCACGAAGGCACTGAGGTCGTTGTCACCATTGCTATTGGCTACCTCATTGCCACCGAGAGGAGAAGGGGGCACCAAAGAGTGGTGTGTAGCTCACGTGGCGCGGCTAGAGAGGAGCTCCGCCACCTCATGGTTGTGGTGCAGCTTGATGTGAGCTGGCTCTTCAGCTCGGCGCCATGGCATTTAGTGGTAGTTGATGAGGTCATCTAACACCGGAGCGAGAAAGAAGAGATGGCCTATAGAGAACCCATGTTGTTGAAAGTGTTATTTTATCGAATCCTTTTTGCACAGTGGTATTTAGGCGAAACCTATTTTTGAGGGTGGCATAATCCCAAATTTCTCATGCATAGGGGAACAGAAGTTTGCCTATGAGAATATTGACTACTGTGATGTCCCTCCATTGTGATATCTTAAAATTACTTGTAATTTTATATTGTTTGGCATGATGTTCAGCTTAAAATCACTTGAGACTTCTTTGGTTCCATAAAAATATTGAATGGGATTTAGTATGAAACTAATCTCCTCAATTCTCTCCGACCTGTCTCCTGTAATGAACATTGTTTATGCTTTTTTAGTAAAAAGGCTGGCGCAGAGCCTTTGATTTATAAAATTCTCTCCAATCTCTCCCTAAGCCTCTCGGCCCATAAGGATATTGAAAGGGACTTGATGTGGATTTAATCCCCCCACAATCCTCTCCGGTCCTTTTTCTTGGGAATTGAAAATATTTTTGACGAGTATTTATTAAACTGGTGATCCTTGTATAAATATTACTGTTTGAACCAGCAACCGTAGTTTTATTTTAAATTGTTGATTTAATTCGTGTGCCATGTCCATTTTCCAGATATGGTGAGTTAAAGATTTTCCTTTTTAAGTATATAGTGATTTAGTGGCATGGAATGGGGATTGGGGAAGAAAATGTCTTTGCTCAGAAAGGTCCGCACTTCCACAAGATTAACTCCTTCATGCTAGCATGATATGTTTTATGCTAGCATGATGTGTTGATGTTTTTTTGGTTAGCATGATGTTATTGAACAAAACTGTATGAGTTCATTTAACTTCTCATGCCTCTTTCTAGCTTGTAGACATTGACGATTAATGAGAAATGTCCAGGGGTCTTCCGGCTAGCTCCATAAGGTGGTGGGCTAGATGATCTGGGTTCGAAGCCTCACCTCTTCTAATTATTTGATATTAGGTTCTTCCCTAATATTCGCGTTTTTGACATTGGCGATTAATTTGCAACGTTGAAAAGCATGAGTGAACGTGTGCTACTTATCTCTGATGTGGCGTACTTTAAAAGAGACAGCGTTGGAGCTAGGGAAGAAGCGGAGGGGGAGATGCCGGGGATGGAAGAGGAGTATGGCGGAGGAGGAAGGAGTGGAAGATGCAGATATTTTCAACAACTGACTACCAACTAATTGTTTCCTACTATCTTAAGCTTCCTAAATGGGTCTCAATAACATATGTTTCTTTTACCAAATTGATTAACAAAGTAAAGGGGAAAAAACACCAATAGGCTACTGTGACATCAAATCTGACCAAACAACATGCACATCTATATTGGCGAAATGATGTTGGATCCGTTGAATAGAACCTGCATGAGCGGTAGCCTTGAAGGCACAATAGCGACGGATTTGATTGGATCCATTTTCGCCGGCGGCCGCTACCACAGGCGTAATCTTGAAATCAAGAATCAGCACAGTGCGCAGCTGCACAGCAACCACGAAGTTTCTGAGTTTTGATGGATTAACAATGGTGCCATCGAAGAGCTTGATTTCCTCAGGTATTTGACTGACAAAGCAAGAGATGGATAAGTGTATGCCGCCATGAATTAGCTTCGGAATCTTAATTTGTATGGTGCTTTCCTTCCCATTGCGAAGAAGGGCTAAGCTGATATCCACGGCGCCATGGATGCCATGGATCCGCCGACTATACACCCCATGAAATGGTGTAAGGTCGCTGAAGGCGGCCACCCCGTCGATGAGCTGCAAGTCGTCCTTTTCGTCCTCTCCTTTCTTGATCTTAAGGTCGTACTCGATCACAGCAGGATTTTCCAGCGAGATGCCTCGCTTAGGACCTGACAATCTTATAAGCGAGTTGGGATCAGAGTAGTGGCCAGGCAAGACGAAAGGATCATCCCGGCCGCGGTTGAAGATGTAGTTGCGCAGGGGGTCAAAGAGATCCCGGGCAGCCATGAAGCCATAGATCTGGACCGGGGCGTCGGCGGCGGCGTTGGACAGAGCTGCTATCTTGATGGAGAAGATCTGCATCATGCGGCAGCCATGGTGGACGATGCAAGCCGTCCAGCATGTCTGGCAATGGTCGGTACGAGCCGACAGCCTCATCGGCAGCAGGCTAGTCTCGCGGGTGTCGTCGAGGCAGTAGAGGCTGTGGAACGGGTGGGAGTCGGGGTCGTAGATGGATCCGTCGCTGTGCTTGACGCCGATGAGCTCGGAGGCTTCCATCATGTCGTCGTCTTCGTCGATGTCGTACAAGAATTCCTCCTCTTCCTCATCATACTCCCAATTGTTCTCCTCCTCCTCCTGCTGGTCATACTTCTTCCCCGTTTTGATTGGAGCGAGGGAACAAGGAATAACCAACGCGTTCTTCTCTTCGTTCTCATGTGATGACGACTCCGGCGGCCGGCAATCGCCGGCGCCGCCTCCCTTGTCCATGGATATCGATCGATCGATCGATCGACTGAATCACCCTCCGGCTGGGACGCTGGGTGCGTGGTTTGTTTGGGGGTCATGGGATTAGCTTGTTGCTGCCTTTTATCTGATCTGATGGGAAACAAACCGTATCCAATTCCGACCGGTGAACCGTCTCCGAGTCTCGCGACTCCGTCGCCCCTTTCCCGGTTTTACCGCCGTCACGTCCTATATGCCCTGGAGTTCGGAGTGGCGGCTGCGTCACGGATCATCTGACTGGTAAAAAAGAGGAAAGTCAGGGCTGCCTTAATCCGCAAAGCTGCCGGGGGACCGACCCGTGGTCTCATCATGTTATAATATGCTAGCATAATGCGGGAGAGGCTAATGGGCAATAGATCGCCAGGGAGATCGCCCAGCGATCGGTTGGCCCCGCCTCCCCCTATACTCCTCCCTCTTCTCTCCCTTCCTCCCCTTCTTCTCTTTCTACTACACCACACCACACAAATTTTTTAAAAAAACAGAAAGTTAGAAAAATTTATGTATAAAAATACTATATATAAAAAATATTTGAATTCAAATTTAAATTTGAATCGGGTATGTAAACTTTTGATTTATAAACTTTGGGTCTTTAGGTGTATAAATTTTAGATGTATAGAAATACTATATATAGAAAATATTTGAATTCAAATTCAAATTTGAATCGGATATAATTCAAATTCAAATTTGAATCGGGTATGTAAACTTTTGACTTATAAACTTTGGATCTATAAATTTTAGGTGTATAAACTTTAGATGTATAGAAATACTATATATAGAAAATATTTGAATTCAAATTCAAATTTGAAACGGGTATATAAACTTTAGGTGTATAAACTTTAGATGTATAGAAATACTATATATAAAAAAATATTTGAATTTAAATTCAAATTTGAATCGGATATATAAACTTTTGGCTTATAAACTTTTGGTATCTAAACTTTAGATGTGTAAACTTGAGGTGTATAAACTTTAGGTGTATAAATTTACTAAAATAGAAAAATACATATCCGTATTTGAATCAGATTTTAAGTTCGTTTGGTTTTGTAAATACAAAAGGAGTCGTATAAGAAATATCTTTAAAAAAAACTTGCATGCTAACTTGAGATAAAAGTCAGACTCCTAACTGCATCTCATGATTTTCTAAAATAAAATATTCAAGCGAATTTCCACGGTGAATTTCACCCTAGCTAAACCGTATAACAATCACAAGATTAAAATAATCTTCACCCATTGCAACGCACGGGCATTTTTTCTAGTATAGATTAAAATCCTAAACCATTTATCATAATTGGAACAAATAATGAATAAAAATAATCATAGAAATAACAATATAAAACTACAAATAACTTTGACTAGAACGATAATTCAATACAGAAAAATTATATAAATAAATTCCTATTTTTTTCATTTAGCTATAACTAATTCAATACAAAGATAAATTATAGGTTACAATATTTTAATGGATCAAATAGTGTTAAAACTAATAATGTAAATGGAAAAACATCTGAAATTAGCTATAAATTGAAAAACTTATTTTTAACCCATGGATGAAAATCCTTTCCATTAATTTTGAAGGGTGCTCGTTTCATTGACATAAATTAGAAATTCCCTGTCTCACTATTACAATATTTTGTGAGTGGTCCAGGAGCATGGTTAGAACAGGAAGGAATAATGTCCAACAGGCACTGTTCATTATCTTCCGTAACCGAAGGTGAGAAACAAAAGGTGAAAAATGGGTGCTAGTGCTCCGACGATGAAACAACGGTGAGGAAGGTGGTAGGACGTGTCCCACAATGTGACTTGTCCATAGATGGTGGAGGTTGGCAATGAAGAAAACCAAAACATCAAAAATAGGGCTGGCAACAACGTGGTCCCGATAGAGAGAGAAACGACAACAGTGAACTCTAATGGTGAACATGATCGAATGAGCGCATCAAAACGCATCCCGGACGAGGGGATTCCGTTTTTCTTGAACACGCAGGACGAGCAAAAGATGGAGAAAAATAGACTAACACTATATATTGTCTTCCTAGCCGAAACAAGAAACATAATAGGAGGGGAGATGGGTGACGATGCTCCGGCGATCAAACGGTGATGAGTACGGTGACCAGAGTGTCCCATAATTTGACTCGTAAATACATGATGGTGATTGGCAATGAAGAAAACAAGAACATGGCCGGCAACGATGTGGTCCCGATAAAGAGTGAAACGATAACGATGGATTCTTGTGGTGAACACGGCCGAAAGACTTGGAAAAATGGCGGATGCGATTAGTACTTGATACGATGGACGAAAAACCCACGAGAAGCCTTACGTTTTTTAATAAGAAATTTGATATTTTTTTCACACTCCTGCAACTTACTTGACTCGTAAGTCGTAAACAAAGGAATTTTTACATGTACTCACATCCATCAGAGAAATTTTTACTGAATTTAATTTGCATCTTGTCTCAGCTCTCTCCAATTTAGAACCATCAAATGATCCATGGTGGATTTGCAGGCCGAGGGAACGGCTATGCTTGGGGCTCTGCTCAGGGCAGTCATAAAAGATTGGAGTTCGCAAGGTGCTCGAGCTTGATTCGTTACAGGTTTGATTCAAGCTCGAGTCAAATACTAGACAGACCAAGCTCAAATCTAGATTGAGGCTCGCAAGCCTAGCAATCTTGAGCTCGAATAGCTCGGTATGGCTTGATTAGCATACGATATATTGCATGTATGAAGATATTCTTGAAGTGTCAATGTATACTTGTCACCTTATTTGATCTATTCAAGTCTCAAAACCTTATCAATGCTTCTCAATAAAACTATTATCTAGTTGTTAGTAATAGTACTACTATTCTTAGTAGATGTAGTAGCTATCTTTTATTAATTCCAATATTTCAAAGCCATAAATTTATGAGAAAGGCTGCAGAGGATTCATTCAAGACAAGTAGCACCCATTAATTTTGTCTACCGATAGTTTACATTAATATTACTTATACAAGAGGAGGCTCTTTGAAGTTTCATCAATTCAAGTTGTCAAGCTCGAGTAGGCTCGAAGCTCGATTAAGCTCGAACTCAAGCTTACTCCCAAGCTCGATCAGTAATCAGGCTCGGCTTGAGCTCGGCTCGAGTTTATGTCAAGCTCAAGCCTAGATACCTAAGCTCGCTCACGCCCGAGCTCTGCTGTGAAGCTGGATGAGATATGATTAGCTTGATATCCATATCGGCTCATGCAAAAAAATAAATATTCACAATCTAATCCAACTTTAACTAAAAATCAATATTCATTTTGGTCACCCAAACTCTCTTGGAAAACATCAATAGTCTCCAGCACATTGGCATCCTCGTGCCAATGATCTTCCCTATTTACGTGTATGCTACATCTTTACCGTATGAGGTTTGGATGTGGCTACACAAGAATGTTAGGGTGGCCCAAATGCAACAAAGATAAAAATATCTAGTCTAAAGTAAAAGGATTGGATAAAGTGTGATCAAAGTGAAACTTCGGTAATAAAAAGTGGTCAAAAGTGTAATTTACTCTAGAAATTATAAGGTGTCCAGAGCTTAACTCAGCAGTGGGAGCAGGGCACACACAGGGCACACAGGGAGAAAATATGTAGTGCAAACCACATATGTAGTGGAAACTTGGAAACTACCGTTGGATCGAGAAATGGACGCGAGATTCGTCCACGTCACTGTGAATTAAAATTTAACTCCTAGTAAAATTTTAACTTATGAGTGAATCTACGAGTTAAATTTTAACTCACGTCACCGTGGACGAATCTCGGACGTCCATTTCTCGATCCAACGGTAGTTTTCAAGTTTCCACTATATATGTGGTTTGCACTATATATTTTCCCACACAATGGCGCATAGACACATGTTAACACATCGTTAGTGCTAGATAGGCTTTACATTGACAAGCCTTCACTGCTGCCGGTCGAACCATTTATAAGCAGTCACAACGAAATTCCGTCACCGCTTAGAACTTCTATGATTGCGTGATTAGTGGCTGGGGGCAAAGCAGTTTCTCTTAGTTGAAGTATGGCAAGCCTTTGATCGTAATATCCGCAAATTGATGGGAGCACAGGACATGGAGCACACAAACCTATCCCAAAGGCACCTTTTCATGAACAAAATTGATGTTAGATGGTGTTTGAATCTCCTGAAAATGAAGATGAAGATCAAGTGTTTCATACAAAACGATATGGTAATAACATGTGATTAATTGAGTTTTAATTATTATAAACTTGAAAAATAAATTAATATGATATTTTAGAACAACTTTCATATAGAAAGTTTTCACACGAAACGTACCGTTTAGTAGTTTGAAAAGCGTGCCACTTTAAGTCTCTATGGGCATCGTTCATTGAAATTGATGATGAATTGGATTTGTCGTCATATAGATGACATTGTCAGGGCAGTCCCAACCCTCCATTTAGGATGGTGTCTATAGCATTAACTACATTGCTATGTAGAACTTTTAACTTATGTGGTACTATATTAATTAAGATAGAGAGAGTGAAGAGAGAAAGAAACTGAGTCTCATGCAAGACATAGCTTCAACACGAGAACCTATGCACTAGACACTCTCAAGTTTTGTATTGGGAGAGAATAATATCCTCATAATATACGAAGAATAAATATGATTGGTAGAGAAGAGAGATGATGTATTTATTAATGGCCAACTTTAAAAAACCATGAGTTGTAGAGTGTAGTTTCTATTGTGATGTCTTATTGACATGGCAATAAAGACACTGCTTATGGACACTATGGGTTGGGACTGTCCTCACAGAAAATCACCATGGCAGAAGCAACTGGAGAATGGAGTTCCAGGAGAAGCTATCGCAGCCAACAACACTCCAACTCTATGGGTGACTGCACGACGATACTCCGTTTTTGCACTGAAGCGAGAGACGGTGTGGTATTGCGCTTAGAGACCTAGGACGTCAGGTTGTCACCGCGAAACAGCTTTCAACGTTGCAAATTAAAGACGTACAGTCTCTCTTTCCTCCGGTCGGCGACCTCCTTCCCCTCTCCATCGAATCGCAATGAGTTACCGCCACTGCCACTGTCACCACCGACGGTGGAGATCGAGGCGACAACGAGCAGACCGGGGTGGCACCAGCCGACGACGAGCAGATCGAGGCCGTGCAAGATGGATGTGGCGATGAGCTAGGTGATGTCGAGCAGATCGATGCAACGAAGAGCTAGGAGGCGATCAATGGTGATGGTCGAGGAATACCTTATTAAGGAATGTTGCACACGCCCCGTGCATGGCATGGCCAGCAACACACGTGTTGGGCCATGTATGGCTGCGCATGTTGCGTTGTGCAACATTATGCTACTTCTATCTTTACAACTACTAGCTTATTGCCCTTGCTTTGCGATGGGATTTTAATTAATTAAAGAAAATTATCATTAATATTTTATTATTAATTCATTGTTAATTGTTGTTTGTTACTGAGTTGTGAACAATTTGAGGCTACACTATTATTTTTCCTTCCTATAAAAGTAGAGAGTTTGTGAGTTCGGTCACATGTTATTTTTCAAGAAAGTTAAGAGAAGTTGGTGGTAAGGATGATAGCAGAACAACCATCATCATTACTCTCTTTTATAAGGAATATAGATACTTGAAACTAGTTCTGTCTTGTAATGCCTGATTTCCGTGTGACTGTTATAAAATCTATTTTAATAAAGAAAATTTTAAAAAAATGGTTCTTTGTGTGTATTATGATCTAGTGCTAAAGATCTCAAATCAAATAAACCCTTGTTATCCTAGAACTCGCCCAAACATATTTTCCCAAATAAACCCCCCCCCCCCTTTTAAGTTTAAAAATATCTCCCATTAAAAAAAGGAAATAGCCCTCGACCCCTATTCACTATGTACAAATTTATTCAAATCCAACCAAAATTCAAATTTCATTCACCCATCAAAGTTTCAATCAAATCGCTCTCCTTTTAATCCGTAGAATATCTGAAAATTCAAATATTAGATTTGGAATCAAAGTTCCCATGTAAATCTTTTTCTTGTACATCACCGTTCAAAAATCATTCAAATTTAATTCAGAACCAAACCCCATAATATAAAAAAACTAAGCAAATATCCTCTCCCTAAATTCCTGATTTCTCTGTGAACTCGAATATCAAATTTAAGTCCAAATCCATTCATTACACCCAACACGATCCCTGGAAAATTATTAAAGGTTGCTATATGCAACTGGGCCATCATTTCCTTCCGGCCCAATTCTCCTTCCTCCCTCCTGGCCCGACATTTCCTCCTCTTTCTTTCCTCACCCCAGCCCAGCCCATCTCTACAAGCCGCCTCCATCCTTCCCCGTAGCAAGGCCGGCCCATCCTCCCATTCTCTCTCCGGCCAGCCAAAGCACCACCACCTTCCTTTTTTCTCCCCGGAATAAGTTCACTTTCGATCACCCACGCGAGTTTGAATCACGTCCTTTGAACCGTAATAATAGAAATCCTAACCACATCTTTCATAACTAAGAAAAAAATCTTTCTTGACTAGGTTAAATAAGGTCTTGAGACAGTACAAGTGATTGTTTTGATTGATGTGGCATCCTAGTCGACAAACAGAAAATCAAAAAACATGTGAAGCCCACATGTAAAGTGGACTCCACCTCTCCCTACCTATCCCCTCTCTTCCCCAACAACTCGTCGGCGACGAGAGGAGAGGCGACCAGCGAGCCCGTTTGCGTGAGGTGGTAGTTGCGGTTAGAAGTTGGCGAGGCCACTGGTGTGTGCGCGCGCGCGTGTGTATGGGGGGGGAGGTCCGACGGTACATGGCGGCGGAGGATAAGAGAAGGGAGGTGAGGAGCTGATGAGCTCAAGCTCGCTGTCCACGGGAAGGTGGCGGTGGGCGACCGGAGAGGATGGGGCCACAGCTGTTTGCAAGTGACCAAGTCATTATTCCTCCCATTTCAACACTACTGTCAGTTAGCATATCTCTGAACTATAGAATAGAGTAAACACAAATTTTACTTCTGGTCCTGTTGATTCAACAATATCATTCCATATTTCCATTTAAACTTTGAAGCCAAAATAAAACCTCAACTAATAGTACTATTTACCCTCTCAACCTCCACACTACAGTTGTTCTAGCAGCAGCCCACACACTTTATTCTCCCCTCTTTATGTCAGCATTGACGAAGCACTGTCTGTCATAGTGGCATATCTAAGCTGTGGTACTTGCTATCTTTCTCCCCTGATGTTTGTTCAGTTGAGCAGCATGTGCATGCTTCACTTCAGCATCAGTTTGACATCTCTGAAAAGGCCTCACACCTGCCGGAGTCCTGTGACAAAAAAAAGGGGATCAACAATGGCTGAAGGATAATCTGCTCCAGGCTTCATCTTAATGCAAAAAATAACTATTTTTCAATCAAGTTATTTTTTTAAAAAAAAATATTTTCCCATTCATCAACATCAGTTCGTTTCATTGCCGTTTATTAACTTCAATGCTGAAGTGATTTTATAGTCCTTGAGGATGTACCATATTTCTATCGTAAAATTTGATGTCTCACGGTACTAAGAGATATATGTTATATTTGCACTGAATATTTTGGTATCTCTTGATACCTCTTAATAACTGTAAAATTTCTCTCAGCACTGTACGTAGGTTTGCATGAATGTTTTGATTTGGCCTGTTTCAGATTGTAGTTTGTACGAATTTGATGAGAAACAGTTTCGAATTACAAACCTGATGAAATCGCCGTGAACCGTACAGAAACTTAAGTAAAGTATTAGTGGTACCTGATGAAATCTGCAAGAACAAGGACATCCCTGTCAGAGGGAGTAAGACAGGAGTGTACTGGAGTAGTGTACTCAACATCATATTTAAAGCAAACACTGCAAAAACATTGCCTGCTCCAAAATCCAAATCAGTGTCTTCACAGTACAGAAGTGCCTGACAAAGCTGACAGATTCTTGTGTTCTGCATGTGTAGATTCGATCAGGAATGCCATAATGGCATGGATCGCGTTTCTTTATCATCAGATCATCACTTCTACTCTTAACAACAGTACGATTGGTCCTGCTCCTACACATCACCAGCTAGTAGATCACAAAACTGAAATAAAAACAGCTTGAATTTGCATCAGTTAATGTTCGATAGGTTGTAAAATGTAATAAGATGTCCTTCCATTCTGCGCATTTCTCAAAAAACAGATAATTTTCTCAGCTAACAGCATTAGTTTTTCTTTAAAAGAACATTACCGGCCGTATATATTTTTTTCAACAAACCAAATTAAACCATCATCCCTTTGAAATTGCCAATTTTTTTGGCATGATCGAATTAAATCCCCCCCCCCCCCCCCCCAAACAACTAAACCAATGAAATTGATGAAAACCATAAACTTCAGATGCTACGGAACCAATTTTACCTAATCCAATATGAATGCGGTGCGATTTGGAGCACTAGACATCATCGTTGTTCATGAAAAGTACCGTAGACAATAACATGATATATATAACCTAGAAAATGAGGAGATCCTTCTTGCTTCCAAAACTTTCGTATTTGCAAATCACATCATTGATCTCACACCAATTAATACCCCAGTAGGTTATCTAGGTCAATATCAGTTCTAATCCCAATCTGCTGGCCAGAAAAAGCTGAGGATCCTATGCCACGTACAGACAGCAGAGGTAAAACAAGCAACCCAATCAAGAAGCTGGACAAAGCTGTTTGCCACAAAGCTCAGCTTTGGCCTCTTGTAAGGATACTAATCATGTACGCAAGTACGGAGGTTAAGAAAAAAAATTCTTTGTGCTAATCATGCTGTTATAAACTCGTTCCGTCACAAGCTAGCACACCTATATGAGATAAACATCCCGTGTGAAAGTATATCCTGCGCCAAAATTCCTTACCAGATTCCGGTGTTTCAAGTGTATAATCATTACCTTCTAATTTCCCAATTATACTTATTACAAGACACGCACATGTATTACACATGCTAAAAAGACATAATCCAACCACAAATATTCTGATGTCTGATCTCACCACATTACTATACAAAAGCATTATCATCCGGAGTATTATGTTTGGTATCGAAGGTATCAAATCTGATACTTATGATGATATCGTGCAATGGTATACCATTCGTACTCGCTCTGGTAAGTCTGAGAAAAGAAGATCGAGTTCCTTCACAAAAATATATAGAGTTGAGACATTAGGCGTGCTGTTTCAGTTTATTATTATCCCTGCATCTGCGTATTTGGGTACATGAATAAATTGCATTCAGAATTAGACCGTGAAACGACCCGGCGAGATTATCTTCTTGGTTAACTTTGGTACGTAATGAGAGAAACAACATGGATTATATGACTTTTATAATGCGTAGGTATGGTGTGAGATGATGATTTGCTGCCGTAGTGAAGTTTACTCCCATAATCTCCACCACGTGTACGCCCTTGACTGGACCGACCTGAAGAGAGTTTATCTAATTTACTGACAAATTTGGTTTAAGCAAGCAATCACAAATGAATCACTGTGCTGATCTAAGATGTTTATGTCCTCAACGTCGTCAATTCATATATAGTAATAGCTAAATACACGTGTTTTGCTATATATGGATAGATATAAATTAATGTGTACTGGTCGTTTAGAACATTAATTGTGAGGTTTTCACAACAATGTATCCATGTGGATGTCTTTTGTATGACCTTGTATTTTAGAGATGACGTAAGATCGACCAATATGTACAAGGACTAGTTTAAAATAATTAAAGTAATAACTGGTATAAAAATATGCAATAGAGTTAGTTAGAGTGATAGATTATTTACTGTATATCACCATTATTGTCTGAAGTATAGATACTGTAGGATCGAATCACAATAACTAATCCAACTAGGGTGGGTTGAATGGTTGGTATACCCAAAAATCGACAACTTTTAGCGAAAATAAAAGTTACCTTCGAATTCGACGGATCGCGGTCTGACCGAAGTTACCCTGCTGGTCTGACTGCCTGGTTGCCGTCGATCTGACCGAGATTAGATCTCCGGTCTGACCGCCCAGATCAGCTGTCGCTTGCTGTCGCCGTCGCCGGTCTGACCGCCTCGCTCCCGCCGGTCTGACCGCCGCTTGCCACCGGTCTGACCGCCGGTATATTACCGGTTAGACCGCCGAAACCCGGTGAAACACAAATCGAAGAACTCTTAAAGTAGATGACGACTTTATTGATTCTCTCTGTGTTTACAAAGTGCACCAACAACACTCCTTACAAAAATTTCGACTAAACTCGAAATCCTAACTCAAAACTCAACTCAATTGCTCTCTAAAGCGATACCGGGAAGCCTCACGCTCCCCCTCTATTTATACCCGAGGTAGGCAGCCTAAAGCCACGAACCAAACTCATACTAGAAGTCCTAAACACCTTAGGAAACCCTCTAGTACAAGACACAAACTTTACATACCAATCATACCAAATTTGGACTCCTTCCAAATTCGACTCCGCATCCCATACGCACGCAATACCTCCATCGTATGCCATATGGAATCTCCATCAACCACGTGCATCAACTCTAGCCTAAGTATCCCGCATGATCTCTGACCACCACGGACGTCGTATTATCCCCAAGCGACTCCCGATCCATCACCGCAAATACTCTCCCAAGGCATCGAGTCACCTACACATGAAATAAACAAAGAAACCATATTCCGAGACCAAGCTATCTCCAACTTGACTCATTAGTAGCAAACAACAGTATTACATACGTATAGTATCCATCTAGAAGCCATAATCATGAAACAATCACGGATATCCAAACAAACAACCCGAAACCGAAACCGACACAGCATCGGCCAGTCAGACCGCGGGCTGGCCGGTCCAACCGCTCGATCACCGCCGGTCTGACCGGCATACACAGTCCGGTCTGACCGGTCACATGAAATAACAGCAGTATCCTGTAGATTCACCTGTGAAATCCAATCATCTCCAAAACCACTTCGAAAATAACTTCCAAATAACAAAACCAATAATCTCCGATGCCAATTGTTCATCACAGAATAATAATCAAAAACACCTTTGATTTTACAGATACGACCCTTGGATGCATCATCACGAAACACAGTTTTCCCCTTCTCCATACAACTCCAGTTGTTCCTTCAAATCGCTAATGATTTCTATCTATTTTCTTTGATTGGTCATCCAACACATTTATCCAGATGCTGCCAATGCAAGTGTGCAACCTGGCTTCACAGGTCCCTTCTTAATGCAACAGGAGACTCACACTAATACTGTTCCTAATTCTCCTGCATCTGCTTTACAAAAGATGATCGAGCAGCTCTGAAGAAGATTTTGGTTAATAGTTCATGGATCACAAAGCAAGGCATCTCATTGGCCTCTGGTGCCATGCATTTCATCTGGGCTATGTGGTTGAAGCCCTGCACAAGTATATGCATGTTCAGATGTTTCAGTTGCTGTACATGTTCAAGCAGAAAGCCAGTCCCAAGTTCTATTCAGACATTCAGTGCCCAGTTCAGTTTCTGTTGCCCAAACTCCATTTTAGCAGTGTGCAGGTTTACATGGAGCTTGGCAGGCAGACCACATGCATGCATGCATGGATCAGGTAACTCATGGTGCACTGCATATAAACATGGAGACAAAAGCAGCAATCAGGTCGAGAAGAGAAGATAAGCCTTCGCTTCTCTGTTGGATCATACATGAGGTGGAGATAGATTTTCATCCTTTCGAAGGGTTCTCTTACATAACACTTAAATAATTTAAAAAAAATAAAAAAAAACTAAGATATACATACCAAAATAACAAATTTCAGGTATTTGTTATTTAAGAAAAATACAAGAAAGATATTGATAAACAAAAAAATCAAAAAAAATACCATCGATAAGTGTGATTCTATAAAATGTCATCGCACAAATAACTTTGTCTTATAAATATCATCGCATCCTATAGCACTTAAGGATGGTTAATAACGGAACCCTAATGGCGATGGTATTTTTAAGTCAAAGCCACTTGTCCAATGACTTTTTATGCAACTCGCACTTGTCAATATCATTTCTTAGATTTGAACGCTTGTTAATGATATTTTTTGGATTTTCTCTTGTTATTTTTATTACAGGTCGAAATTTATAGGGTGATATATCTCATATTAATTTATTTTAATATTTTTTAAAAAATATTGACTATTTAAGTGATATGAAACGAGTGTCTCTTTATGGATGAAAACATATTTCCCTGCGTGATACACCAGTTCATGCTTTTCTATGCTCAGTGCTACTAGCAGGCTAGCAGCCACTTGCTGCTGCTAGAGCCCAAAGAACATTACTGTCGGTTCAGATCAGTTGCAACTTGCAAGGTCTCCATCTTTAGTTTAGGCCTTCTTTAGTTAGAGAAAATTTCTAGATCTGATTATCATATCGGATATATGGATATATATTTGAAGTATTAAATATAGTCCAATAACAAAATAAATTATAAATTCCGCCATAAAACTGTGAGACGAATTTATTGAGCCTAATTAATCCGTCATTAGTAAATATTTGCTGTAGCACCACATTGTCAAATCATGGCGCAATTAGGCTTAAAAGATTCGTCTCTTAATTTACATGTAAACTGTGTAATTGGTTTTTTTTCATATTTAATACTCCATGTATATATCCAAACATTCGATGTGATGGGTGAAAAGTTTTTGTTTCTGGGAACTAAACAACCCCTTAGTGGGTACTTTAATTTATTCGATCCTATAAAGGTAGTACTTACAAAGTCTAAAGGAATGAAATCTCCAGCTAGATAATAAAAAAGTGTGTTCTTTTGTTTTAAGCAGGTTTGATCTGAGGCGACAAAGACTATCTCTTAGAAATTTGCAATGCCCATACTTTTACAAACACCTTCATGATTAGCGATTTTAATCCCAAGTCTGAATAAATTCCAGCATGTCTGATGTAGCTCATAGAAGCATTTCACAGCTTGTCTTACTTTTTTTCTGCATTTTTTTAATCAAATGACTATTTCATTGTACAGTCGTAAAGCCATTTCAACCACAATAATCTGCTGGTAATTTTTTTAATGTCATATAAATTCCATAGGTAGTGATATTACTGCTGATTTCCCACTATTTAACTTTCTTAAATTAATGCCTAATATATCATGATTTTTTTTGCTGGCGTTGGTCTCTTTAAGCATGTGTTAGGATGTATATTTATGGGTGGGAGTGTGGTGTGCGTGCGTGTGTCTTATCAATAATGTAATTCAAAAAAAGTTTATAAAAACCATTTTATAAATTTTTAAGTAAATTTCATGAAACCTCACATGTTATGATTTAAGTTGCACAAAATCACAACGGCTCTGATACATGGCATATAACCCTATATATTACGGTCATAAGATTTCACCGATAAAAATAGTTAACTTACCTACAATATTTAAATGATGGATTAAAAGAATTCATATATTTCGGAACTTGTATGCATGTATGGTAGATCAAAGAAAAATTAGTTAATGGTGTATATAAAACTAAATGTCATAGTACCAGCATTACGTGCAAGTGTGCAACATGCCAAAACTCTAATAGTTTTATGCAAATTGGATCATAACATCGTGGTTACGTAAAATTTACTACTATCTATGTTTTAAAATATAACAACTTAATAGTCGGATGTTATATATGTTAGCAATGTAAATCTTCAGATGAGACATATATTCATAATAAGTAGCAGTACATATTGTGGGATAGGGCGAGTAGTTTTTTTTTAAAAAAAACGAAACGGTTTAAAAACTAATCCATAGTTAGCAAGTGGTTAAGTGAGCAACCGTTTCCATCAAAGACGGGGCAAAAGTGAGCGGGGAAGACGACACCTCCGCAGCTCGGCGCACAAAGCCTGCAGGAAACCTATCACCTGTAACCAATCCTTCCATCTTCTCTGCCTTCTCCTTCGCTTCACCACCTCGCCAAAACCGCCTTCCCTTCCATTCCCTTCCAACCCCTCGTTGCGGTTTGCGCTAGAAAAAAAAAAAGAGAGGAGAGATTTCAAGAAACCGTGGGGGAGAAAGAAGCAGGCAAGAAGTAGCAGCAGCAGCAGCGAGTGAAGCTAATCTGGTCAGTTTCAGAACAGATTCTTTGTTCGGTCTCTATCCATTGCAAGAACAGGTTTTGTTTTTCTTTCCCTTTTTTTGGGATCAGTCTCTCCATTTCTGATGCTGGGATAGGTGAAAGAAAAACGAGAGGGATACTGGGATAGGGATCAAAGGCAAAGGTTTTTGTTTTTACCCCGTGGTAATTGTTCGTTCGGTTTGTGATGGGATAGTTGCTGGGACTGTGAATCATTTTGCCCCTTCTTATCATACAGACAGGCGCGTGATTTGACCAGCTTGTCGTCTCTGTTCTGCCTCTATCCATCCATCCATTCATATATCCAACCTTGGGGGTTCTTGATTCTTTTTCTCATTTCTTGGGGAGGCTTAATTGTTGCTATCGCCCTCCGCTTCAGGTGCCCATTTGGATTCTTCATCGTTTCTTTCGTATTTAATTGCCATTTGCCTCTTTATTTCGGTGGGTTTTATGGTAATAAAGGTGTGGTTCCTTTATCATCAAATTTGAGGTGTTCTGGTTTTCTTTTGTTATTTTTTGGAGCACTGGGTTAGTGGATTTGTGTGCTCTTGTAAATCAAATAGAGTTTGTCGTTTGGTTCGTCATTCACACAATCGAGTTGTGTTTTTTTTCCTTTAGTTTGTATCGAAATATTTGTATACTTGTTTCTAGTTCCTTCAGGCTTCAGTTGAGTGTTGGACTCTTTCCATTCTTATAAAAAGAATTGCTCCTTTCGTCCTTAATTTTGCCACAATTCCATTTTTGAATGTACGAGTTTGAATTATGTGACTTTTCAGTTTGAGCTTGGGATTGTCACCTTTTCATGGACGGGACCAACAACCATGGAGCACTGATGGACGATTGGATGCTTCCCTCACCCAGTCCAAGAACACTCATGTCGAGTTTCTTGAACGAAGAATTCAGCTATTGCCCCTTTTCAGACATTTTCGGTGACAATGGAAGCAACAAACATCAGGATGGACTTGGGAAGAGCAAAGCTTTCATCGATTCAAGCCGGGAAGAAACTGCTCAGCTAGCAAAAAAGTTTGAATCAAACCTTTTTGGTGCCAACCAGAAATCAAGCTCAAATGGCTGTCTGTCAGAGAGGATGGCTGCAAGGACAGGTTTTGGTGTCCTGAAAATTGATACATCTCGTGTCGGTTATTCTACACCGATTCGGTCTCCGGTGACGATCCCGCCAGGTGTGAGTCCAAGGGAACTTCTTGAGTCGCCGGTTTTTCTTCCGAACGCCATTGTAAGTGACTTCCTCACCTCAATCAGTATTTGCTCTGTGTAATGTTCAGTTACTTTACTCATGTGGTTTATATGGAGGATATATTTGTCAGTAAATGGTGAAATCTAAACCAAGATACCTATTAAAAAAAATATTCTAACGCAAGATACAGCATCTTTAATTTCTCTTATGTCTCTGCAGCTTCGTATAATTAGTGGAATTTTGGAGAAGAAAGTGACTATATATGTTGATGACTGATTAATCTTAATGTCATGGTTTTGATTTATGCAGGCACAACCTTCTCCTACCACTGGCAAACTGCCATTTTTGATGCATAGTAATGTTAAACCATCGATCCCTAAAAAAACTGAAGATGAAACACGCCATGATCGTGTATTCTTCTTTCAACCCATTTTGGGATCTAAGCCACCAACTTGTCCAGTTGCAGAGAAGGTAGTTTTCTCAAATAATGTTGTTCTATTCCCTATTTACTGCAAATCTGTAATCACTGCTCGCCTGCTCGGCGCAGTTTGTTTTACTGTTCCAGCAAATCTGACGAGCAAAATCAAATTATCAGTGTTTTTTATGCATTGGTCTGATGATATTTATACTTTTCAGGGTTTCAGTGTTAATCATCAAAACCAGCCTTCAGTGACGGATAATCACCAGGAGCTCAGTCTTCAGTCTAGCTCAACTGCAGCCAAGGATTTCACTTCAGCAACTATTGTTAAACCTAAGACATCTGATTCCATGTTAGACAATGATGATCACCCTTCCCCTGCAAATGATCAAGAAGAGAATGCAACAAACAAAAATGAAGAGTATTCTTCAGACCTGATCATTACCCCTGCTGAGGATGGATATAACTGGAGGAAATATGGACAGAAGCAAGTTAAGAACAGTGAGCATCCCAGAAGCTACTACAAATGCACTTTCACGAATTGCGCTGTCAAGAAGAAGGTGGAGCGTTCTCAAGATGGCCAAATAACAGAGATAGTCTACAAAGGTTCTCACAATCACCCTTTGCCGCCTTCCAACCGCCGACCAAATGTTCCTTTCTCACACTTCAATGACCTGAGAGATGTTCACTCTGAGAAATTTGGTTCCAAGTCTGGTCAGGCCACAGCAACTTCATGGGAGAATGCCGCAAATGGACACCTCCAAGATGTTGGTAGTGAAGTTCTGACAAAACTGTCTGCTTCTCTTACGACAACAGAACATGCTGAAAAATCTGTTATGGACAAACAAGAAGCTGTGGATATCTCATCGACGCTCTCCAATGAAGAGGATGATAGGGTAACGCATCGTGCCCCGCTTTCTCTGGGCTTTGATGCGAACGATGACGATGTTGAACACAAGAGAAGGTTGGCTAGCCTTAGTCACTAATCACTCAATGAACCAATCTTCACTTTGAGTAGCTGATTGTTTTCCTTCAATTTTATTCATTTCAGAAAGATGGATGTTTATGCCGCTACTAGCACTAGCACCAACGCCATCGACATAGGAGCTGTGGCGTCAAGAGCTGTCCGGGAGCCTCGCGTTGTTGTTCAGACCACAAGTGAGGTTGACATCCTTGATGATGGTTACCGTTGGCGCAAGTATGGGCAGAAAGTTGTCAAAGGAAACCCAAATCCAAGGTCAATTCTAATGCCATTTTTCTCTTTTGGAACAAATTCTTTGCAGTTCCTCTAATCCTTCACTACAAAAGTAAATGTTTAGCTTCACAATATGACATTGTCATCGAAGGAACATTTCTCTGTCCATATGTGTGCATCCATAGTTGCTACAAAGACCGGAAATTACTCGCATTATCTAAAAAACTCCATTTTGTATTTGCAGGAGCTATTACAAGTGCACTCATCCGGGTTGCTCGGTGCGCAAGCATGTGGAGCGATCATCGCATGATCTGAAATCCGTCATCACGACGTATGAAGGAAAGCACAACCATGAAGTTCCAGCTGCCAGGAACAGTGGCCACCCAAGCTCAGGCTCAGCCGCTGCACCACAGTCTACCAATGGTCTTCTTCACCGGAGACCTGAACCGGCACAAGGTGGTGGTGGTGGTAGCCTTGCTCAGTTTGGCTATGGCTCAGCTGGTCACAGACCAGCAGAGCAGTTTGGTGCAGCAGCAGCTGGTTTCTCCTTTGGAATGCTGCCTCGTAGCATTGCAACTCCGGCGCCGTCTCCGGCGATCGCCGTGCCGGCGATGCAGGGGTACCCAGGGCTTGTGCTGCCGAGAGGTGAGATGAAGGTGAGCTTGCTGCCACAGTCTGGGAATGCTGGTGCAGCAGCTAGCCAGCAGCTGATGGGCAGGTTGCCAAAGCAGCATCCTCAGATGTAAAAATGGCAGGAACATGAGACAAATGGTGTTTGCTGCTTATGTATATGAAACATTTTTGGTGCTTTTGTTAGGAGAATGGAGTGTTATTGTAGCTCAATTTACTTTCGGGGGAAAAAAAGGCAGATAGTTCAGGCAATTGTAGGTAGTAGAGGTTCTAGAAAAGATAAATGGCTTTGGCTGAGTTCTAAATAACTTCCTCCTTTTTCATTAGCATGTTTACTGGATTGCTAAATTATATATTTTCTGTAAAAAAGATTATATAGTATTTTTAAAATTTATAATACATACTTTAATTATGCGCTAATGATCCCCCTTGTTTTCCAAGGCGTCTACAGCTCCAGCCGAACTCAGCCTCAGCCTTAATAAGATCAGAACTTCTGCGTTGACATCTTAGGCTGACTGGTTTTACAATCAACAAATTCAATCTTGAATTCTGGGAGCAAAAAACTGCAGCAAAAGAAAAGGTATTTTATAACTTTACAGGAGTAACTGGTCCGCAGATTTGCATTATCCAGTAATTGACGTGCAGCAGAAGATCGGACAGAAACAATAAACAGTCACCATTTGCAATGCTTTTTTGCGGGACAGACCAAAGTGTACCCAGTATACTGTCATGTCAGAACTTCGAAACAGTCAACGCTAACAAAAGCGAATCACACCATCACCGCTTATATATTTTCTCTGCACAAAAATGTGCATATGTGGCAACTCCAAGAAACTTTACATTTGACGAGGATATTTTTTGAGTGAGGAGGTTTTAAGTTAACCCTAATCATGTTGAAATGTCACATTATAAATTTGGTATTTCTCTTCACTAAAACGTACAACCAAAACTTCAGCACTTCTTTTTGCTCAGTGGCCATTAACAGCTGACTGCTGGAAATTCTCTCTTTGATAAATGGCTTTCCACCGCTCAAGCTCTTCCCTGCGAAATAATATAAACACCAGAAGTTAGAAATGGGAGGAGAAATTGACCCCTTTCTTTGGGAGGAAGGCCAGTTGCAGACAATT
Organism: Oryza meridionalis; assembly: GCA_000338895.3. Classification (NCBI taxonomy): domain Eukaryota; kingdom Viridiplantae; phylum Streptophyta; class Magnoliopsida; order Poales; family Poaceae; genus Oryza; species Oryza meridionalis. Next base: position 24,921,837 of record CM002531.2, on the reverse strand, counting down.
GCTTATACCGTTGTACAATATCAGGTTCTCTAATGCACTGTTATATAGTCGACTGCGTTAGTGCTATATTATCTTATGATGTATGATACAAAAGATAATTGCCAATCTTGTAGGATACAATTGTTTAGCTGATTATTGTGTTTCTAATGAAGCAATTAATATATGATCACTTATACAAGGCTACTTTGTTTAAGTAGTTATTTTTGTAGACCACTGTCTACACCTGAACAGAATGTACAGATGGGACAAGTGCACTGACATTGAGTATGGGAGCCAAAGGAGACAAAAAAGATCAATTAATCTGCTTGGGCATGTTTTTAGATTGTTTAGATCTGGGAAATATGTGCATAGATACAGATCATTGTTTATGTCTAAGCTCTACTGAAATTAGCTAGTCCCGATCACTTATTTGAGTTGACCTTGATCCCAACACAGTTATTAAAGAAATCATGAAGTATCGGAAAGAACAAAAGTTGTGTATATATAGTCCACATCATATAATGGATAAGTTAAGTCTTGTGTACCGAGGTGGTAAATTCAAGTGCCATTGGGCAGTTGGGGCCAATTGAGTTATCTAGTTTCCCCAAGGCAATTAGCTGTTCCAATTATTGGTTCACATCCAAAAAGAAGCAGCCACTGCAATTCAATAAATGAAAGAAAAAAATACAAGAAGGATTACCTTAAGCACCACCCTATTGAATCATAATGAAGAAGGCCAAGGACCTTACGTCTTCCATCATTCCTACGGCCAGCCCTCCGTTTTACCACTGGAAGTTGCTTGATACCTTTCACTTCCATGAGCACCTTAGCAGTGCTCAGATCTGTATCTGGAAAGCAGGTCACTAGTCCTCTTTCATTGCCGTGGTACTGAAACCCTCTAGTGAGGCATGATGAAACAAGAGAAGAATTTGCCTGAAACAATTAAAGCATGTAAGTATGTGCATCGCTAATTTTGATATTACTATAAGGGCCTGTTTGGATAGGGGTGTTCAAATTTAAATACTTTGGTTATAAGTTTAACTGCACGTCTGCATCCTATAAAATTCCAGATCCAAAGCATCCCTTAAAACGGCAATTGCTAAATTAAATTATAGGCTTTAAAGGTGTGAGATTTTGCATACATCCAAAGTAGATGAATTTGCCCCATTCCGTGGAGTATCTTCACTTAATTCAGATTCAAATCCTTTACGGCGAATGTCACCAATCGTAACAATTCCTTCAAGAAAATCTTCACTATCTACTACAAGAACACAATTTTGCTGCTTATCATGCATAAGCCTTGTTGCCTCCTTGATAGTCACTGTAGGTGTAACCTTAATAAATTGCTTTGACATTGCTTGTGATACCTGGAACACTCGTTGTTAGAAAGCTAAATGACCACAAAAATATATCAAATTTACTAAGGATGAACTTGACAAAATAATAAAGAGAATGTAGAAAAGAGGCATGGAACCTTTAAATCATCAAGAAGCATATCCTCATTGTTAATACCATAGCGGTAGGGATCATCGTCTAGAATTGCAAGTTCAACGTCATCTCTGTCTGGTCGTCTCCGGTCTGTCTCATTCCTATCTGTAGGAGGTAATAGTGAAGAATAACCATGCCGAGGAGATGTAGCCTCAAACGCCTCTTTGTTGCCAGACATTACAACAGATGGCACCCATATTGCTAAACCAACAGCTCCCTGTAAATTAAAAATAAGGGTGAGCTTATGTCACAAGGAGTGTGCAAACTTTCATGCTTAGAAGCAAAATAGCAAATATATGGGATGAGACATCACCATCAGAGGCAGTAAAATTCTGTAATCTTTTGTTAGTTCGAATAGTAGTAGTACTGAAGTCAATGGAACTGAGCAGACTGATGCTAGTGTGGCAGCCATTCCCACCTGAATTAAGCAGACAGTCAGTATACTTTGTTTCTATCAAACTTTAGGCTACCTTCCTAGCTCAAAAAAGGAAACTTACTAGTGCATAAGCTTGAGGGTGTGCAACAGCAGTGTTACCCGGGATGGCAGAGTTTATTAGTTCTGCTGCTGAGCCTCCAAATACAGCACCAACAGCAGCACCAATCATCAAGCTTGGAGCATAAAGGCCACCAACAAGACCAGAACCCTTGCAGAGTGCAGTTGCTACAACTTTTGCAGCAGCCAACTGAGCTAAGAGCCAGATTCCAGGGGCTGAGGCACTTTTTCCAGTATGTAAAATTTCATCAACATTGGTGAAGCCCCAGTACAGTATTCCAGGGTACCTTAAAGCTATTAAACCTGCTCCAAGACCCCCTAACGCAGGGCATACTACAGCAGGGAGGCTGAATTTCTTCCTTATCAAGTCAAAAGTCTTTGTGAACCAAACCACCAACTGTCTGAATGCCACACTCACTACCCCACAAAGCATGCCTAGGATAAGGTAGAGTGGTAACTCTGCAGAATATAACATTAGTGATTTAGTTGGTTGCATATTTACCAGTTAGACATATCAACATGAAAACAGTAATAGATACACAGTTCGGCATTCACGTCACAGATATACCAGAACTTCAAACCATTCAATTGTGAATGGCAAGAAAACAAGATCGGAACAATAAGAAGCTGCTAAAACTAACGTGTTGATGGTAAGGGAACCAACCACAAAACTTCAAAACCATGAGCATATACAAGTGTATAAATGTGTGATGCATATATAAAATAGATTATAAAGGCAGGATATCACGAGTCCTCTGCTATAGTAAGAACAAAAAAAAATCTACTCAAGTTCAATACCTAACTAAGCAAAATCCACCTTCAGTAATACCAGGTTTGATCAGAATAAGATAAAATACCAGCAGCAGATTTTAGTTCATACGTCGGGACAATAAAAGCTGCCTTCTCCCCTAGCAAAACATTGGACACAGTTGATGATATAACTGATGCCAATATAATCATAGCAGTGGTAAATGGCGGTGAATTCTCTGCTCGAAGTGGCCTCAGTACTGTTTCAATAGCAAAAAAACATCCAGCAACCGCAGCATTAAAACCTAAAGACAAAGCAACACAAGTGTCAGGAGAGAATAAAGAAAAAAGCATTGGCCTGAAGATACTGGATGTTAAAGAGATGAAATTGCAAAGATACGTGGTACAACAAAGATCTATAGTATTGTATTTGTAGTTCCAGTTGCTTGCAGAATTAGTTTATCTTCCTTTTCTTGTTAACTTGTACTAACATCTTATAATGCTAAAAGGCAGTGGGAAACGATTCCAATCTGTTGCAATTCCCAGATGAATGTAAAAAAATCAAACAGATGATGATTATTTAAAATTACCTGAAGCAATCCCAGCAGCTGATCCGGCAGCAACAAGAGCAATTCTCCGTTCCCTATTGTTCTCCATCATTTCAGCACATCCATATGCACAAGATTTACCAATATCAACGCTTGGCCCTTCTGGCCCCAATGAACATCCTGTCCCTAGAGTAATTGCAGCTTGTATTGCTTTGATTGTAGGAAAAATCGCAGCCATGAAATCAACACCTTCCCTTTGAGATGATAATGATTGTTTTATCTGCTCAAATATCTCCAGTAATCCGTGCATCATACCAACAACAACTCCACCAGTCACTGGAATTAACAATATCCTATGCCATGTATCAGCAAGTCTCTGGAGGCGAAGCCAAGCAGCTCCCTCTGTGGGTGTGCCTGCCCATGCCCATTCATGTATGATATGCACCTGAAAAGAATAGTTAGCCACTATTGAACCAGCAGATTGGTATATGAGAAAAGTACAAACAGGAAACTTTTGGTTTAGAAATGATCATCTAAACTTGATTGGATAGCTCCCGCTTAACAGATCTAAGTTATTTCAAGGAAAGAGCCTTTTCTAGTAACTTTAAGAAATGGGGGTTCGATTAATTGCAGTTCAGTCAAAGTAAAATAGGCACATACTGTATTAACCCGGTAGGACTTTTCTGAGTTTCTATCTGATCAATTCAGATCTATGAAGTATTCAGAGAACACAAACAATGCACCAAAATTGCCAGCAAGTAGACATAATCTAGTAAACCTCAGCAGATTATAATACCACAAGATTCATTTTCACCTAAACCCATGCCATAAGAGGAAGACTTTAACTAGCAAAGACTCATGTTTGTATCAACTATCCCCGTGGCATCAAATTTCACATGAAGAATATACATTATCATCTCCATGAAACACCCTAAACGGCAGGATAAAGTAAATGTACAGTCCATATTCTCACACGAGAAAATGGACATTTAGCCACATTCAAAACATGGCTTCGCTAGAATGCCATCCCGAAAACGCGTTTTGCTAAAATGCCAATATGAAACGCGTGCTCACTGCCACTTTGCCATTTTAGCCCTTTTGTGCATTTTCGAAATCATTTTTGCTCCTCCACCGGGCGATGAGACAAAATTGCCCTTCATGTCCTCCGTCGCCGCTGTTGAGGAAGAGGAGCTCGTCCTCGCTGGCCAATCTCCATGTCCACCACAAGCAGCTCACCGTCTTCCTCCCAGACGGCGAGGTGGCCGGCGAGTCTTCCGACATCTTCCTCTCCCTCGACCTCGCCACCTCCGCCGACTACCTCGCCGCGGTCGACGACGGTCTCCGACGAGGTCGCTTCACTGCGGTTGACGACGGCGGCTAGGGTTTCAAGGCGGCCCCATGTTCTCGCCGGTGACGGAGGCGAAGGGGCGGCCCATGGCCTTGCCAGTGACGAAGGCGAAGGGGGACGCGGTGGAGAGGCAGCAGCAGCTGCTGGTGAGCCTCGCCGGCAATAGAGGCGGAGGGGGACGCGGTGGAAAGGCAGCAGCAGTTGCTGGCGAGCCTCGCCGGCGATGGAGGCAGAGGGGGATGCGGTGGAGAGGCAGCAGCAGTTGCTGGTGAGATGGAGCGCAAGCCTCCGCCGCCGCGAGGCCTCCTTGACGACCTCGCCTCCGCCTCCGCCTCCGCCTTGTTGGTGCTGTCCGGCGGCGGCGGCCAGGGGCAGCCGCCGGTGGTTCCATCACTCCGCGCACCCGCGCACCCAAATGCCCTCGTCGGCAGCGGCGGTGGGCTCATCCAGCGGCGTTGCCGGCCATCCCGCCCTCGTCGACGGCGGCTACGGAAGGGGAAGGATGGTGGATGGAAGGGCATTTTCGTCTCATTACCCACTGAAGAAGCGAAAATGATTTCGAAAATACACAGAAGGGCCAAAATGGCAAAGTGGCGGTGAGCACACGCTTTATATTGGTATTTTGGCCAAACACGTTTTCAAGATTGCATTCTAGCGAAACCCTGTTTTGAACGTGGCTAAATGTCCATTTTCTCATTCTCACACAAATCAGACAAGAAATTCCTCCAAAACAAAGTGTACCTACATATTGAAGGGTGCTATATACAGCATTACGTTTATTCATTGCAACCTAAACTGTCCAGTAGAAATCCCCTGCTCATATATCCCATCCCAAGCAATCACCTTAAAGATATAGATCTCGCAAGAATACCAGACTTTTCCTAGTCTAAGGTAATTAACGTTTTTTTTTTCCCGCAACTTTCCCCACGCAGATCTCTCACTTACCCCGCGGTTGAACGCAGCGACGCAGATGCCGGTGGCGAGGCCGAGGAGGCAGCCGACGAGCAGCAGCGCCCACTCGGGCGGCGCGCCGTCCCCGAGCTCGTCGCTGTCCTCGGACCCGGGCTCCCCGCCGCCGCCGCCCCTGGGGGACGCCGCCGCGCCCTCCGCCGCGTGGCGGTGGTGCCGCCCCCGGCTGGACAGCCGGCGGTCCAGGCTCCGCAGCAGCTCGCGCACGCGGCTCCTCCTCGGCGTCGACGGCGAGTCCGGGTCCGCCGACGACGGCAGCGCCCCCGCCCCCGACCGCAGCGGCTCCAGGTCGCTCGCCTGCGCCATCATGCCCCGCCGCGTGCGAGCGAGGGGGATCTAGAACCGAGGCGATCGCATCGGAGTAGGGGAAGGGGAGGATCTCGCGGCGGATCTCGCCGGTGGCCTCGATCTCGTCGGCGGTTGGGGGTGGCGATGGCGAGAGGTGAGGTAGGAGAAGGGGAAGGCACGTTCGCGCGTGGCGGTTTTTGCAGATTAGCCCTCGAGAGAGTTTGTAGTTGCAATTGGTGGGTGGGAGGTTTGGTTGGGCCGGGTTGCACTTGGGCCTAGTGGACACCTGCCAGGTCCATTCACTATGGTTGGCTTAGGTTGGCATAAAACCACATGAACATGTTCTTTTTTTTTCAAACCATTAATCACATGAAGTTTGATATTCACCTCACAAGCTATTTTGTCACAAATACCCACTACCCTACTTAGTTTTTTTTTTCAAAACTCACCCTAGTATGCACATGCTTAAATCCAATCAACATTTCGTAAATTGTGAGCTATCAATGTGGTCGCTACCAAATTAAATACTTCTACAAGTATAGTCTCGATGTATTTTTGGAGATTCCACGAGTAGAATTGCCAATGAGAATTTAAATGTCGCATTGAGTTTCTCTATATAAAAAGAAAATCAATGAAACATGAAAAGTAGGTCTAATACAAGTACTTGGATAAGATGACTAAGGTAGTTTAGCCTATGGTGGCCTACATTAGTGAAAATAAGATGAGGTTAAGCATGTGCCAATGGGGTGGTCTTTGCAATAAAACTAAATAGGGGTGGGCATTTGCAACAAACTTACCTATGTGGTGGAATGTAAAACTTCAGACAACTTATGGGTGTTTTTTTTATGGCTTTGGAAATTGGATTGCAGAGGGAAAATATCGATATTGTGCTTGGATTAGCTTCCTATAAAATTTTTTTAAATGAAATTTAGTTTTTACGAATAATTTTGTGCTTGTTTACTTACCTTCTTAGCAATCATGAAAATAAACCTATGCACTAAAGTGGCGAAGAAATCATAAAATCGAATTTCAAATTTTAAATCAACGATGGTATTTGTTTCCTGTGTCATGACGAAACAGTTTGGATGTTTTGCAATATTTTCTGTTTTACCTGTCCCACATTATTGCTTGGAGTATTTGCTTAGCACGTCATAATTTCAGTGGAGAATCCACATAAACATTGGTGGTCATTGTTGCGATAAAAAGGCGTAATATTTCACTATTTCAGCATGTCGTCCTGTCACTATTCACTAGACGCATTAAGCTAGAAAGGAGCTTTTTTTTTCTTTCTGTGGTTGCAAACCAAGCGTGAAGCAAAAACTGAAGCATTTTGACCAAGAAAAAGATGTTTCACTGCTTTCAGAGATCAGTCAAAGCATTGCTTTCCCAGGAAAAAGGATGAATTGTTCGGTGAAATGTCACTGAAAAAGATCCCTGGGGTGCTCATCAGACGTTACCATTTTTCCTGACAATCTTGCCTCAAAAGATGAATCAGGAAGCAAGGTTGTTCATTTGATGTAATTGTAGCCATACATACAAGGAAAATCTACTCAAACATGGAATTTATGGACTTATATTTCAGGCCCAGATTAGACCATGAATGCAGGATTATGTACATATCTTTCATCCAACAGATGAGATTAGTCTTCACTCACCTGGACAGGTTACTGGACACTGTTCTATGCTGAATCTTGAAAGCTTGAAAATATTAGTATATACTGCTGCATCAAGCGTATGACTGATAATAAGTATACTCATATGGAGAATCCTGACAAACAAAAAACATTTACCAATCATGCAGATTAGATTAGTCAATAGGTGCAGGTTCTCAGAAAGCATGAACAGCTTGAGAACATCTTCTGCTTATCAGCTAGAGACAATGCTTCGTCTAAATGAACTGATTCAGTGAACATTCTTCACCAAAGTTACTATCTTGATGAAATAAAGCCATTTCCCTTTCTGAAAGTTGAATCCAGAAAACTCAACAGTAAAGAGATTAAAAGTTTTATGAAATAGTAACTGAACTGTACTGTACATAGCGACTCAAGTTACATTCATATGGCACCGTGAAGCTTTTGGCTATCATATGACCATCACTAACAAAACTTGTTGGCGTCACAGATTCAGAAATGCCGAGACATGAAAACTTCTGATCACCCTCTATAAGACAGTAACAAAGGAATACACATCAGTACATTGCAGCAACTCACAAGGGTTTCAGATATGATCTCAAATCTTACTCCTGTATCTGACCAGCTTTGCCAATGTCTCTTGAGCAGCCAGTGTATGGGCATGACCATGGCCAAGCATAACAGTCCGGATGCTAATGCAAGTCCTGCACAATTCTTCGCCGGTGTCAAACAGCCCACCTCGGAGCAACAGCTTCGCCCTCGTCTCGAGCAATGTCGCTTTGAGCAGCGTCACTTCCTGCCAGACAAACTCGTCGACACGGTGATTCGGTTGCAGCTTCTTCCTCCAGCAAAGCGACCCACGGTTCAGGTCCTGGATCCGCGATGCGTAAGACTTCTCCACCTCCTCAAGGACATTGGTGCACACCTTGAGCAGTTCTAAAGCCGAGCCGCACCGTGAGAATGTCATGAAGGAGTCAATTGCCAAGGGAAGTGCCGTCTTCCTTATGAAATGCACCATGTCGACTGCCTTGAGCTGAACAGAAGGTGGTTCAGACTTGAAACCAAACACAAGGAATGCACTAGCCCATAAGTGGTCCGAGTACACTGAGGGGTTACCAGCCCTCATTACGCCGTTCACTGCTGCAGTTGTTGGTGCCAAACCTCCCCTAATCTTGCCAAAGAGCTGTGTTATTGGGTGGAACTGGATCCAGCAGCCAGGATGACGAGTTGCCTTTCTTGCCAGCCCAAGCTTGACAAGTAAGAGTGCTGACTCCACCTCAGCTTTTCGACCATGTGGAGCTAGAAAGCAATGTGTGCCGCATAGAAATGCAGTCTTCAGGGATTCACCCAACAGGTGAATACTGCCTTTCATTGGTAGCTTGCTCGCTGTTGCAGCTAATAGCGTAGACGACACAGGAGCAGGAGCTAACCAAGAACCAGCGATAATCATCTTTGAGGTAAGGCTTCCTCCTTTTGCTCGGTCCATCAATGCAAAACAAAAGACCAGGACCTTTATTAGGAAAGAATTGTTACGACAGAAGCCATCGTCATTGGCACCAAGTGGGAACAAACTCTCATTCAGTGATATTCTCTCGACAGCCTCAAACAGAGTGGAAGGTGTAATCATGAGCTCAGACAGCAGTGAACCAACGATCCACAGGCCAAAGCTCAACCGACCTAACCGCTCGTCAAGCTTCCTAAGAACTTCCATTTCCTCAGGCGGATAGTCATTCTTCTGCTTCCCCTTTATCAATATCATGGCATCATTGTATGAGAGCTGTGGCAGTTGCATCGGTTCAAGGTTAATCACACGTGATAAACGTGTGGTCACAATGATATGTGTCGCTCCAGTGTTCCTAGGGATGAAGTCATGGAGATCCTTACCTTCCCACCAATCCCTCTCACTCTCAAGGTTATCAATGACAAGCAAGTACGGCACGTCGCGGAACAGCTCCCGCTTCACCCTCTGAAAAGCATCAAACTCCTGCTCCTCAAAGCTCCTGATCCTACCTCTCTCCTTCTCAGCCTCTGCACTGATGTCCAATCCCAAATTCATGGATAAATTGAGTATGTTTTGCCTCAAATACCGAGCTTCACCTCCAATCCACAGGACCATCTTGTACCGCTGTGAATACCGGTAAGCAAATTCCAATGCCAGTTCAGTCTTGCCAATTCCTGAAGAACCAGTGATGCAGAGCACACTGGCACTGCCATATCCTTTGCTGTTGCACCGAAACCTTGACCTCCTGTGCTTTGATCTCTGCTTCTGAAGATTTCTCCCTTTACCCGATGATAACTCTATAACTGGATCAATCCAGGCCTCCAATGTCGGCTCCTTGCACTTGCGCATCTCCAAACTGATATACCTGGCATTCGATGTCCTCACTGTGTCACTCTCCTCATCAGCAAACCCATCAGACACACCACTGGATCTGTCATTCGCAGCGGAACCCCTCGGGCAATCAACCTCCTGGATATCCACCGTGGAACCGAAGAACATTCCTTCAATTTCACTTAGCTCCTTCTCCCTTCCGACGAAATGCCGGTTCCGCGGAAAAGGCATTCCTTCAGGCCCTTCACTCTCCTTCTCAGCAATGCTCTTCCTGCCAAGCTTGGACCGCAGCAAGGTGACCGTCTTCAACACGCAGCTTCTCCAATTGGTCTCATTCGCCTCAAGCTTAAACTCATGGCACCGCATCAATCCTTCAAACGCTTCCTTCCCCTCCTTATCCTCCAATTTGCCGTCGAAAAGCCCCGCGATCTCCGGTGGCTCGGTGTCGAACAGTATGGGCACAAGGTTCTTCTTCTGAGCAAAGAACCTGATCTCCTCGAGGCTGAACGGATTGAGGAAACTTGACATGGTGACGACTACGACGCCGAATGCGACGGAGCAGATGATCCGGTCGGCGATCTCATGGCTCTGCGTGTCGGAGTACTTGGCCCGGTCGGCGACGAAGGAGGCGATGCCCTGCAGCTCGAGCTCCGACTTGAGCCACTTGCAGAACCTGCCGAGGCTGCCATTGCCGTGGTAGCCGATGTACACGTCGCAGCTCCGGAGCTTGGCGTTCGACGACGGCGACGCCACGGAGCCGCGGGTGAAGGACACCCGCGGCACGGGGAACGAGAACGACACGCGCGGCTGCACGCCGCCGCCGCCGCCGCAGTCGGAGACCTTGGTGGCCGGGTCGATGCCGCCGGAGTCGTAGCGCTCGGACGGCGGCGTCCGCGACGCGCTCGGCGCGTCGGTGTCCTCCGAGTTGGAGTAGGACGGCGGCGGCGACGGCGCCGCCGCTTCCTGCGGCGGCGGCGCCACGGGAGTCGGGGGCTCGAGGACTCGAGGCGAGATGTACGGCGACTGCAGCGCCGACACGAACGCGGACGACGGCGGCGACGGCGAGTAGAGGTGCGGGGTGATGGAGATGGCCGGCGAGATGGGGTTTGACCGGTCGGAGCTGCTGCTGAATCCGCCATTGGTGCGGATGGTGAGCGACTTGGTGGTGGCAATGGGGATATCCTTGGGCACATCAAGAAAGCTCCCAGCCTCCTTCTCTTCCTCCATGGCTACCACCAAATCACAAACCTTGGCAAGCAATCTCCAATGCACTGCATGATCTTGTGCTCCTCATGTTCCTATCAAAAGATTTGGGGGAGAAAGGGAAACAAAACAACAGATTTCTATCACAAAATCGATGAAAGAGAGCAAATGGAGACATGGAGTAATCACATCTGATTCAAAAAAAAAAAGAGAAGAACACAAAGAACTGTTCTAATAACCTGCAGATTCTCTGATTCTCAACTTGATTCCATTTGCATCCAAAAAAAATGTGTAAAGAAAGAAGTTTCAAGAGAGAAAAAAAACTTACTGGTAAGGTATCCTTCAGGAATCCAATGCCACAGAAAAACCACTGATAATATCAATTGTTTTCTGCAGAAATGCAGAACCACTTGCTGATGAGGGGCTTTAGCTTCAAGAACCAAGAAAAAAATGGCAGGAGAGACTGGAGCCGGATTTGGAATTTAAAAAAGAGGCCAGCTTTTCCCACTCAAGCCATTGAATGGGACGGGTATAACTATAACTATCCCACCTCCTGTGATCTTTGTCCTAGGAGGAGGAAATGAAGGGTGGAGGCCCCTTCATGACAAGCAAAGTACAGGTTCAGTTTAAGGGCCCTCTTCCTCCCTTCATATGACCACCACAAACCCTAAAAAAAATAAATGTGTGAGTGTGGCATCAAAAGGAGCAAGTGAATGTGGAGCTACTACTAGTGCTACTGCTAGTGGCACACAACTGCAAGGTGAAGTGATGAAGAAGACCAGCACCATTTCCAATGGTGAGATGCAAGCCAAGGCCAAAAACCAACCCACCAAACAGTAGAGCTCAACTGCGGCCGCAATGCCAAAGCAGGTGGAAAAAAAATAAACTACACGATTAAAACTATTTTGTTAGGAAGGCAGTATATTTATTTCCCTTCAAACTTCCAAAAAATTTATTACATTAAATGTTTGGATATATGTATGGAGCATTAAATGTGAACGAAAAAAACCAATTGCACAGTTTACATGTAAATTACGAGACAAATCTTCTGAACCTAATTATGCTATGATTTGACAATATGATGCCTCAGTAAACATTTGCTAATGGCGGATTAATTAGGCTTAATAAATTCATCTCGCAATTTACCGGCGGAATCTGTAATTTGTTCTGTTATTAGTCTACGTTTAATACTTCAAATATGTATCCGTATCCTTAAAAAAAATTAGCACACGAACTAAACACGGCCGAAAACTCGTTTATCTATGTGTTCTTACCTGTTTTAAGGTTATAGCTGAAAAAAAGATAATAGAAAACCTTAAAATTGACTCTAAATGTAAGTTTAAAATTTAACATTTGATCGTGGCTGATAAGACAACGAGAAGACAATAAGAGTTTTTCTTCATGTCCATTTGAGTCCAATATTCCGTTTGAGTCTCATCTTAAGATGTACTTCTTTTGTCAAAAAGATTTAAATTCTAGAGATAAATCTAGACATAGATTTGAATCTTTTTTACAGGAGAAGTATGAACATTATACTTTGTGCACATCCTGCGATAGGAGTGTCGCTGCATTGCCACTACAATTGATGCATGCTCCCTATATTAGGAGTGTTCACCATGTAGGAGTAGATTCAGCAAAGCAAAGGGTGATTCACATCTGAAACAGTGCTTTCAAAGTGGGGGTTTGGTGATAAAATATGCTAGTAAGACCTTGTTTTATGTGCTTTGGAGGGTGATGACCACACACTGTGTAACTATTTTACAGTGCCCCAAGCTTAGGTAGCAACTTAAATAATGGTGGCAATGCATTAGCCTTTGGGTAAAAACCCTAAGCACCAGTGGGACAGCATCACAGCATGCAATGTGCAGGGATTAGGGATAGGAATAGGATGATAGGGAAGGAGATCTTGATCTTGCAGAAGAGGACATGGAATAGTGCTACTGTGCTAGTGAGAGAGAGGGGCAGCCATGGCATGGCCTCACCTTGTTTTGGCCTAGAAATCTGGACCCAAGGGAGAGAAACCAAAGACCAGTCCAACTGCTGCTGCAGTAAGCTCTGCACTTGCAATCAAATGCTACTATCGCTCCACACAGTTCAGCAGTTCATCCCCACAAACACAAAAGCCTTGTTGGTTCGTCTAATAAGCTAAACTAAACGTTAAAATTTGATTTTTGGAACTTAATATTAAAATTGATTTTAATATATTTTTAACATAGTTTCTTTCAATATTAACTAAGAACAAATATATAAAAGCTTTACTTATAAATTAATTTTTATACTCTAATAAGTCGTTTTGGTTTATTAGGGAATAGGAGTAACCGATGAGGCTTAGGTCCTGTTTAGTTCTAAAAATATCACATCAAATCTTTAGGCATATGCATGGAGCATTAAAATATAGATTAAAAAACTAATTGTACAATTAGAGAGGAAATCACGAGACGAATCTTTTGAGCCTAATTAGTCCATGATTAGCTATAAGTGTTACAGTAACCCCACATGTACTAATGATAGATTAATTAGGCTCAAAAATTCGTCTCACGGTTTATAGGCGAGTCATGAAATTAGTTTTTTTATTTGTGTTCGAAAACCTCTTCTAATATCTGGTCAAACCTTTTTCATGTGACACCCAAAAAGTTTTTATTTGGGCGAGTAAAACTCTCTCTCTCTCTGCACATGTTGCATAGCAGACGTGGCAGAGCGGCAGGTGATGGGGTTGAGACATTTATGATTTGATTCTCTCCTGCCCTTTCCTGGACGGAGATTACTCACATGTTGACCAAATGGGTGATACCCTAAAGGTCATGGATCCGGTCCTAAAGGTTTTTCTCTTTCTTTCGGTGGCACAGTAGATTGTTGCAATTAGCGGGAATGTTCTGGGGAAAACATTTTGAGCTTTTGGTTTTTCAAATTTCCTACATATCTGCTCTCTACTCCTCCCCTACTTCCTCCGTCTAAAAAAACCAACCTAATACCGAATATGATATAATCCAGTTTTATAATTTTGAACATACCTAATACCGAATATGTCCAGTTTTACATCCGGTTTTAGATTCGTTTTTTACGAGACAGAGAAAGTATACTTCTTGTTTGTCTCTCCACAAACATCTTTAATTCTTTTTCTTTTTTTAGGACATCATTAATTCTAACTAGCTGTTAGTGCATCCCAACCCTCCATGTTATCTATTATCCATAGCATTAAATATATTGTCACATAAACAAAAATATAATGTAGCAAGAGAGTTAATAAAGAGAGAGATAAAAAGATAAAAAAAATCATTTCTCGTGCAAGAAACCATCTCTACATAAGAACCAAAAATGAAAACAAGAGAATAGATGGATAAAATGAGAGAAAGGGGAGATGATTGGATGAGAATTTAATTTGAAGAAATCATCCATTATATATATAGTTCTATGTATAGTGTCTATATGTTAACGACCAAATTTGGTAATATCGGCATCGGAAAGGAAGATTAGATCGAAGCGGAATCGAAGACGAAGATCGTTGCGGGAATAGAGCAAGAATCGGCTGCAATCCGAATCGGCTACGGTCAGGATCGGCAGAGTTCGAGTCAGACAGAGTTAGCCAATATAGCCGATTCCAAGAATACGACTCGGTGTACATCATCGGGTTGAGTTGATATGCTTCAAGATGATTGCCACGCATGGATAGAGTCCTGAGAAGGCAATTGTATCTATTAATTAGGATATTTTATGTAATTTCCTTATAGATATGTTTGGGCAAAAGTCTACCGCAAAGACTTATGGTATCTTAGAGTTTGTTAGAGATAATAGTCGTGTCTGGTATGGACATATCTTGTAATTCTCGGGTATAAATAAGACCCTGAGCCCTATGTAATTTTTAACACACACGTTCAATACAATTTCGGCGCATCGCCACCCTTTTTGCTTTAGTCTTATTTCGACGAGTTCTTGCTTTCGGGTTGAGCTGCATCGGTTTCGATCTTCAACAAGAGGTAAAACTTGTTATGACGACTTGTGTTTTCGGGATTAGTGCTTCAATCTTTATGACACTCTAATCTTGTCTATGTAATTCGCCAAGTTATCATATATCTTATATAATCTTCGGTAATATTGTCATCTAACCTGCAATCGGCTAACATCTGTTAATAGAAGGCGGCCGATTAGGTTAAATAGCGACGTTAGCTTGGATTGTATAAGATATCTACCATTCTATGAAACATCCAGCGGCTTGATTGTCTAGATATTGTTCTTCTTTTCATACTTAATGTTGCATCGGTTGAGTTCGATCTATTAAGTCGTGCTTAGAATATCAATCTCTAACCTGCTTCCTGGTTGCCGATTAGGGTAGCATCGGGGTTTCAGCCGATCTTACCTGATTTAACTTCTTTTACCTTATATGCATGATTGACATGTTAAATCTGCCCTTTATGTTAAGATCTTGTTGCATTTAAGTATATTATGCTTCTGTTTGATATATTTTACTTGCTTTAATATCTTAATATAGAGTAGTATCGAAGTATTGGCCGATACATGCTAGATCCATCTGATCGGCTATGCTATAAACGTATATAGTTCTATTGTTAATTTATATTTCGATCTAAGTGATTTATACTGTCTCGGCATGGCAACCGATCTATCCCAATCACTTGATTTAAGTATATATCGACATAAGGGTTATATATTGTTAATATCTACAGCCGATCGAGTAGATTTAGTTCTTCTTTAATTATTCATGACTGCCGATCGATGTGCACATGACATCGGCCTAAAATAAATTATATGTCATCGGCACCTAGCTGATCGGCTATCATTTATAGGATTAATTGCGGTTTCTTTGTCTTTATTTCTTGTTGATTGTAGGATCAAATCAACTGGCACGCTCACACATCCGAAGGCGAGTTTTGGACCTGCACTAGAGTTAAGCAGATCTCCTAGGCCTCGTGTTTTCTATCAACACTACATGACTAGCAAATATGGAGACTATTTGATGTTTCTAGGTTGGGAATGACCTTAGTCTGCAGTGGTACAAAACACTAGTAGACGTTATTGGTTCTATCGTCCACATAAAGGAACTGGACCACACAATCCGAACCACTTCATCAATTATCCACCAAATATCAAAACCAATTATCTCATATATCAATTGTTAATTATAAATTAACAACCAAAACACACTTTGATTTCACATGCTTGGCTTTATAAATTAGTAAGAATGCAAGATATAATTAGCAATAAGAATAATAATTAAGATTGATTTAACGAATGATGCCATACACTAGTGGAGAATTGCTTTTTAGTCCCGGTTTGTAACCCCAACCGGGACTACCAATTCGGGACTAAAGATCGCTATCTTTAGTCCTGGGTAAAATAATCGGGAGTAAAGATCGATCTTTAGTCCCGGCTAAAGAGAGAGATCTTTAGTTCCGGTTGGTAGCACCAACCGGGACTAAAGAGACAATAGTGGTAGTCCTTGGGCATTCCATTTTCTTTTTATTTTCCCCCAAATCAAGTTGGATGTATATACCCAAATCAAACACCAAATCACCAAATCCCCAAATCTGAGTGCCATGCATATACCCAAATCCCCAAATCAATGTAACATCCCAAATCATTCACATTACAAATACAAATCCTAAATCTTACAAAACACTCAAATCTTAAACAAATTACACACAATGAAATACATCACAGATCGATTATACATCTCAAATCTATACAATGAATCACAAATTGTAATAGAAGAAATTATACATCTCTCAAATCACAAATTTTTTTAAAAAAACGGAGAACCGGCACGTTGCCGCACGCCTACCGCTGCATGCCACGGCCGCCGCGCGCTGCCCCGCCGGCCGCCGCCGACGCGCGCTGCCGCGTCGCGCGTGGCCCCGCCGCCCGCCGCCGCCCCGGTTGCGGCCCCGCCGCCCGCTGACGCCAGCCCTCGGATGTGAGGAGGAGAGGGGAGGAGGAGGAATGGGAGGAGTCGGATGTGAGGAGGAGAGGGGAGGAGGAGGAATGGGAGGAGGGGGAGGAGAAGGGAGGGGAGGAGAGGAAGGAACTAGATCTGATCTGAGAGATAGGAGGTGAATCTGATGAGGAGGAAGTTGGTCTGGGACTTAACCGATTAGATGTGGGAGAGAAATATTTACTCCCGGTTGGAGTTTTTAACCGGGACTAAAGATAGATCTTTAGTCCCGGTTGGCAGTACTAACCGGGACTAAAAATCCTCGGCCTCTTGACATGCCTCTGACAAGCCACGAACTAGGACTAAAGATCATAATTTTTATAACCGGGACTAAAAACAATCTTTAGTCCCGGTTCTTTTTGGAACTGGGACTATTGTAGAATTTGCCAGACGTACTAAAGATGGTTTCTCCACCAGCGATACGTCGGCCCCGAACGACCACTAGTGTCCAACTAACATCAGAACCATTCTTGAGCATGATGATTTAAATGAAGACTGTAATTTAAACTTTTGCTAGTCTTATGCTATACCTCCGTCACGGATCTTATCTTTTGGATATTACGTTTGGTCATTCATTTTATTTTAAAAAATATGTAATTGTTGTTTATTTTGTTGTGGCTTATTTTATTATTAAAGGTAGTTTAAGTATAACTTATATTTTATATATTTACACTATTTCTTAATAAGACGAATGGTAAAACGTTATATTCAAAAGTCAATAACATCTTTTATTTAACAACGGAGTACTTACATTAGCGACTTCGGTATAATTAAATCCATTGTTCCCTACTGGCTCTTTATTCCTCAAATAATATACCATGCATGCTGCCATGCACAAACACTCAAATATGTACGTATAGGCCACAAGTTTTTGAATTTTGGTGTACTTTGTTTCTTCTTGAAACATACGGAAGGATCGTTAATCCATCTTTTGATCAGTAAACAGTACAAACGGTACAGCCAACCAAGCACAGCCAGGAAATTAAACTGCCTGTTAACTGGATGAATTCATGGAGATGTTTCTGTACGTCTTGAAGTATAAATGATCATTCAATTCTAAAGTGTTTTGAAATTATAGTTCGCAGGAGCACTTTTTAAGCTCTAGTGAAAGAAAAACAACGGCTCACAACTCACAAGCTCCAATGATGGCTGAGATGGCATGCACTTTATCCCAAAACACGGTGATTAGTTGGGTGCTCCTCTTTAATATTTTTCATGTGAACAGTGCGTCCGGCCGTTCCAAGTTTCCAACTGTTTAATTATATTAAATTTCGGCCAAATCATATCAAGCAAGAGCATTTTTCTATGATAATATATGTGCAAAATGAAATTCTGCTAGCCTCTTCTGCATCAAGCGAGAGTTGAAAGGATAAAACTGCATTTTTTTTCATCGGCAAAGTGAACAATATGTCAATGAACACCAAGCTTATATACGCCTGATTGTTGAAACGAAGCATTTGCTAAACGTCAAAATATTTTCTCTAAAAAAAATGTCAAATTGTATTGCTTAGACCACTTGTTTTAAATTATTTATTAAGTTTCTTTATCAAAATATTTAATTTATTTTTTCTGGGTCGATAAAAATAACATCCAAAATCTTATTAAGAAAGAGGTGAAAATTTAATTCATCCATATAATTAAATAGATATTTCACCGCAACAATCAACTCAATAATCCATTTCAAAACAGAGCCTCTGAACCAAAAACCATATATACCATAATTGCAGTTTTCAGATGTCACGGCTGTTTAGCTGTTGCTAGAAGAGTATGGGAGCGCACACACACACCAGGTGTATGGGCCCATGCTGTCATTAGGAGAAGGTATATGGAATCTGCTACATGGACCAATTATATGTTCAGTCCAAGAGAGAGTAGGCACTGGCTAGTTGGTGTGTATTATTTTGAGGATCAGAATCCAGACATGATGGCCATAGAAATCAGGATCTGGGTCTCCTGCTTTCAATGTGTGATCCAATTGGCCCTCCCTGCACAAGTTGAAGAGAGTGTCAATTCTAATTGGAGCTGTGGGAATTGATTCATAATTGCAAAGGAAAAAAGCTCCTGATTAGCAGAGTTATTATAAAGACTCTCATATGGTTGGCTTAACATACATATTTAGACATATATAACTTGAAAGTATGTAGTACGGAGTAGTACCTGTATCTAATTAAAATGTAGAAAGTGTGTAAACTTGTGTATGGTGATGCTAATTTGTGCAAAACAAATAGTACTGGTATGTGGTATCACAGGTTCAGGAACTGTTCTAGATTTACCTCAAAACTGTTTAGATTTACCATTCTTCAACTAACAATGCATTCTGAAGTTTAACAAACTAAAAAGCCATTGGATTTACTCTTGTGAAACATACCTGATGGCAGCTAGCAGAAGCAGTACAAAATTTCAGCAAATATAATCTGCCTCCATGTTCCCCGTCACACTGGAAAAAGAACACTTCTTAATTTAGGTGGTGTTTGGATCCAGAATTAAATTTTAGTCGCATCAGATTTAGTTTTTCTTGTGTCCAATGGAAGGTCCAATCAATCCAATCCATCCATCATGCCATTTGAGAAACACACTCAGGTGACACCCTTATCCAACACTAGTCTACCACCTACTCCATGGAATGCCTCTAATCCAACGTCTATCCATATCTAAAACACCCCTACCACCAACAACAAAAGCCAACTCAAGCAAAACTGAAGTAGAGGTAGTAGTACTAGTATAGGAACTACTAAAGGCAAGTTCAGCTCTTGCCTTTTGCTTTGCATGAGTATCCTGAAAGCCTGAAACTTTGTTTCAGGTCCAGTCACTTGGATTGGTTCCAACTCCCCATCTATCAACCCATCACTTTCTTTATGCACACTATGACCACTGATCTGCATTTAGCACAGTCTTAACTCCTCCTAACATCAACTAACTCAGGTTAACAACAAAAAGTATTTACTAACATAGTACTACCATGGACATTTCGGGTGCAAAGAGCAGTTTAGGGTGATGATGATGATGATGATGCAGAGAACAGGCTGTGCGGTATTGCAGAATTACCAACTGACAACAGCTTTGCTTGAGCATTGCAACCAACTGAGAGCAGCATCGCAGAATTACCGGGGATCATGGCGTCTGAATGTACGGTGCCTCGCCTGAATCATGCTGTAGAAAGAGAGCAAGAGAGAGCAGTGATGTCCAGGACCATAGCATCATCATCATCAGTGCCCATTGCCATCCCATGTCGTGTGGTTTGTTTTTCGTTTCTTTGTCGGGTGATAGTTTGTAAAGTCGCTGCTACTCTTCTTCAATCTTAAAAGATGCACAATAATTCTGCAACTGCTGCAGAGGCGGGTTATGGATGTGGTGTGGAGCCCAATCAGTTGGCAAAGAGCTAATTATGTGTCAAATGGCTTATTAACGAATAATAATAATAATAATATGTTATGAATAAAACACTTATATATGTGTCTTTAGCAACTTAAACATTAATACTAAAAAGAAACTACATTAAAAATACTTTAAAATTAACTTCAACATTAATTTTGAAATTTAAATTTTGAGAGAGGCTGATTCTTCATAGAACAAAAAAAAGAAAAGGCTACACTTGGCTGGTTTCATTTCAGTCTTCTCGCCACTCGCATCAAACTTCTGTTTTCTTGATTACACGGAAGACACACGCGCACAAAAGCGCATACTGCGATTTTGATGGGAGCGCTACCCATTGATTCCAATTTCATATCCACACAAACAGTTTTTCAGCTGAGATCCAAAGAGGATAATTGTACTGGACTACTCTTCATTTGCATCCGTAGACCGTAGTAAGTAGTCTTTCAAACTCAAAAGTTCCCACATGAAAGTGGAGTTTATGATAGGAGGTGCATCAGGCAAGATGATCGGTGCATCGGGCTGGAGATTTGAAGTCCTCTTGTACTGTTTGTACTCCTGCATGCACGGATCGGTGTACACTGCTCGCGGATTCAATTCTCGCAGGGGCATTTGTACAGCGTTCGCCTCTCGTTCCATTGATTGCTCTTCTTCCTAGCCAGTGTTGGGCTGCAGCCTTATGGGCCTGACCTGACTGATGCAACAATCTCAGTATATGGGCTGAAAGTTATACTGAAAGTTCAGAAAGAAGTTGTGACCTAATCCTCATAAAAACAAATCCAATGCTAAGGATAAATCTGTATGTCTTCAGAATCATCTCTAGAATTATGTTTGTTTTAAGACAAAGGGAGTCTTTATCTCTTGTATAGCGACTGGAATCCATCTCAAAATCAATACGAAAGGAAGGAAAAAAAAAAGGGAAATCATTAGAAAACAGCAAGTGAAAAAAAGGCACTTTAGAATTCCAGCCTCTCCTCTAACCACACACGCATCAAGCTCTAATATAGTAGTACCATGGTTTAAAATTTTGGTTTGGCCCTTTCTATCGCGGCGCGGGGTACTAATAGAACTGAAATTTTAAAATATTTCGATCCAAAATAAATTGAATTCAAACAGAATTTGGTTAAATTTGAGTAATTTCCTAATTTCCACTAAAAAAAAGGTCTAGCAATTTCAGATCAGATAGTTTAACCGCAGGAGTGGCTCGGGCTGAAATTCCGGAAATTCCATTCTGGAATTTTGAACCCTGGGTAGTACAATTGATGCTATACTGACCTTTTTAGAAAATGGAATGAGCATCCCTACTGCAACTACTCCTACATTCGTAGATATATACTCAAATCATCCAAACGATGCATTACTAGCACAGCACATTCAAACAATCATTTGCAGTAATTGAGAAGTGGATTAGGAAGCATCTTGAACAACTAAATTTGCCTCGGAATGCGCTAAAGAGGGGCTGCTCTATTTGAGGAGACTGATGTTAATTACTTCTGGTTGTCCATACATCCGTGGCCAGCAAAATGGCTCGGTAGTTTAGGATATTGCTTAGGTAATGGATTGCAAAATTATAATCTCCGAGTGTTTGCCTGCTTTGTCATCTCCTGCTTAGAACCTTGAGCTGCTTGTCACGGCATTTCGTGAACCGTGGGATTTGTCGTTGTCCTGACGAGCAAATCAAAAACTTGGTGTAATCTTTTGTGATTAGTTCACTGCGCAGCAGCAGAAGAAGAATTCCTAACTCATCAGTTAGGTATGTTCTGAAATTGTGATGGATGGAATTCAGAAATTCTGAACGTATTTGTGAGAGAAGTACACGGTACAAACGTTATAGAAGTATAAAAACTGCTACGCCAAAATTGACTTGTGCGTGCATACCTTTCCAATATATCTACTCCCTCCGTCTTAGAATATAAGCATTTTTAGAATTGGACACGATTATTAAGAAAATTATGTAGAAGTGAATGGTGGAGGGTTGTGATTAAATAGTGGTGGTAGGTGGGAAAAGTGAATGGTGGAGAGTTGTGATTAGTTGGGAAGAGAATGTTGGTGCAAAAGTTATTATATTTTAGGATAAATCTTGAGGGTTAAAAGTTATTATATTTTGAGACGGAGGGAGTACCTTCTAATTAAAAGGGCCATCCAATATTGAACTCGGACGGCTAACTTATTCTCATACCAAAGCCAAAACTCATATCAATACTGAAAATTTCTTTTTTCGTGAACGCAATACTGAAAATTTCTTGTGTGCTTTTTAATTTTTCGCTCCATTCTTCCTATGTATCTGAGTTTTGACTTATTCCATAGATATCCACGAGTCTGTGTTTTTCCTCTATATACATTTGGTGGACAGTTACACACTTTTTTTTTAAAAAAAAATGACCATATTATCCCTCGCTAGTACATAAGCTCTAACTTCTTATTAGAGATATATAATTATTAAGTTTAAAAATTTCAATCATAAAAATTGAAGGGGGGCAATTGTTTGATCCAAAAATTGAAAAGTAAAACTTTTAGGTGAATTGCAATCAAATTTGATGAAATTTCAATGGAGGGGAAATTACACGGATAACAAATTTCTTTACGTACTTTAGCCAGGTTTGATGAAATTACCCATAGAAAATTTTCATCAGGTTTGGTTGAAGTTCACTTCAAATTTCAAATTTTGATTTCTAAATTTAGAGTCAAATAATTTGGGCACTAGGAAACGTTTAATCCGATTCTAGATTTTTATATTTTGAAATAAAGGGAGTAGACAAGATGACCAAGAAAAGAACTCTAAAATGGACTGCAATTTTTTTTGAACGATGATAGACTGCAATTTTATAGGGGTCCTAATTAATCACATCACATCACTTCACTTACCAACAGACGTGGGAACTTGACCGGGACTTGTTGCCGCCGGAGGCCATAATGTGACCACCAACGACCACGCAAGATCACTGGCCGCCGTCCGATGAGCATCAGACGGCGGAGATGAAGCCGTCGACACGGCGGAGTGCGCCTCCCGCCACACACGGTCGACTTTTCCCGTCGTGCCCGTTCTCTCGCGGCGCTGCCTTCTCTTTTTTTCCACCGATGACTCAGCACTTCAGCAGCCTATGGACCCGTACACTGCAAAATACCCATGGTTTGGGCATAAACACCGGTAGTGCCACTGCCAATAACACACAGAAAACTGGAGCTCTACCAATACTTGTGCCGTCTCTTTTTGAACAAATGATTCTTTCTTAAGGAATTTCAGAGAAATTCAATTCTATAGAAAATTTTCTTATGTGGAATAGCTAAAAAAGGAAGTCCTATAAACTTTCTTTGAATTGCCTCGAAACATAGAAATTTTAGGAAAATTCTAACATGGGCTTTAATCTCTTAGAAAAATCCTTCGTGTCTTATATATTCCTTATGATTCATGTGTTTTTTTTTGCTCTATCCAAACGGTTATTCCTACCTTTTTATGTGTTTTCTTACCCGTTACCAGGGGTCACAATTTTGGTAAGGGATTAAAAGCCGCTCACAAGCAGTATCTTCAGATTAAAAAAGCGTTGATAAATTGACAAAAACCAATAAAACCTTTATAAAGCTTGTCAAAAATTTAAATTTCAGTATTTTTATAATGTTTTGTTTATGTTTTCGAACCTATCCGAAAAGATCAGATTTGATGAAATCCAAACCGATTTTCAACGGGATTGTAAGTCTGTTACTACTGCAAACCTTTCAGTTTCAGGTTTTCTGTCAAACATCGCAACTTTGGAGTAGACATATTATGTGCACGATTTTTTTCCAGCATGGGACCCAAAACCGACACATTTATGAGGCTCACAAGTCACAATCTAGAACGAAGAGAGCCTTCTAATAAAAGGTGTAGAAAGCCATATAATTTTATGGCAAAGATGCAATTAACCACCAAAACCGAGGACTACTGGATGTTCAAACAGGGGTTGGTGTGGTGTGCATCTTACAGTCAGTCAGTCAGTCAGTCCCAAATTCTTGATCTAGTATCAAATTAAAAACCATTTGTTGACTCTATAACCACGATCTCTCTTCTGCTTGGAATTCTCTATCCTATTTTTCATCTCATATTCTAACCATTGATTATGCCATGATTGGATCTTGGCACAGTGCTCTGCATGTGTTCTTGTGTTAATCAGCTGCCCCTAATCCCCTAGGAGACCATTCTACTGCTGCTTAGCTCCTGATACAAATTCGCACATTGCCCAGTGAAAATTCAGCAACTGAGCAAGCCAACAAGAGCCTGGGTTTCTGAACTCTGACGAGCAGTTTCATCAGGTACCCAAAAAAAAAAAAACTTATCTTGTTCCCTAGTTGAGAACTTGAGATCATCAGTTTGTTTCTGAACATTTTTTTTTTACATTTTGCGGCGTTGATCAGATTGGTTTGAGCTTGGGAGAGATCGATGGGGTGCGTGTCGTCCAAGATCCTGAGCAAATCAGGGAGCTTTCAGGAGAAGGTGGTGAGCCATGGATTCAAGGGGAGCAACCTGATCGAGGAGATCATCCTGTCCACCCCCAAGAAGAGCAACGGCGATCAGTTCTTGGCCCTCCTCCGCACGTCCACCTCGTCGGCGTCGGCGGCAGCGGCGGCGGCGACGAGCAGGGCCAAGGACGCCGCCGATCAGACCACGACCACGACGGCGGCGGCCGCCGAGGAGTTTGTCAAGATCGAGACGATCAACGTGTCCGAGCTGCTCGCCGGGCTGGAGGAGGAGGAGGAAGAAGAAGAAGAACGCGACGACGGCGAGAGGTGTTCGGCTCAGGCGTGCGTGCTCGATGGCGCGGCGGCGAGGGCGAGGAGCTTTCGTACCGTGGAGGAGTTCGACGCGCTGGTGACGCAGTGCGGCTCTTCGGAGGCGGCGGAGGCAGCCTCCTCCGCCGATCAAGACGCGACGGGCGCGAAACCGTCGGAGCAAGAAGAGGAGGCCGCCGCCGCCGCCGCCGCCGCTGGGAACAAGAGGCGGGCGAGGGCGAGGCAGCTCGGCGAGCTGAAGGTGCCACTGCCACCGGCGTTCGACCTCTCCAAGTCCGGAAGCCTGCGCGACTGGCTCCTCCAGGGCGGACAGATCTTCTCCCCGGGCTCCTACGTCACCCCCAAGTTCGGGACGATCTCACCGGCGCCGCCGCCGCAGCTGCAAGAACGTGGAGGAGTAGTACTCCACAACGCCGGCGAGCCGCAGCCGCAGCCTCAGCAGCACACGGTGTTTGACACAGAGCTGGTCGCGCAGTTCGAGCAAGCCATGGAGCGGCTGTCCGAGGACGAGGAGCGCGTCTTGGAGAAGATCCTGGAAGCCATGGGAGCGGCGGCGGCGGCGGAGGAGGAGGAGGAAGCGACGGCGAGGCTGGAGATGCCAAGCCATCGGCCGGTGATGGTGGTGCAGGAGTAGGCGACGGTTTTGGTAGGTTTTTGCAGCCGCGCGTGTGGAAAAAAAGCTTGGTTCGTGAGCTCAGCTCGGGCTTGGCTCGAGCTCGCTTAGCTCGGCTCGGCTTGAATGCCAAACGAGCCAAGCCCAAGCCTCCTTTTCAGCTCGTTTCTGAAACGAGCCGAGCCCGAGCTAGCTCGCGAGCTCATGAGCCTACACCATCATTATTTATATGGATGATTTTGTTTTCTAGTGAAGTTATTATTTGTCAATATGTAATTTATCATCTATATTTGGAATGATTTATTATTGTTTTTCTTAATGATTACAAATTATATAGTCTCAATGGAAGGCTCACAAGCTAGCTCAAGCTGGCTCGAGCCAGGAAACGAGCCGAGCCGAGCTCATGTTTTAGCTCGTTCTCTAACCGAGCCGAGCCAAGCCAAGCCTAACTTGTTGCGAGCCATTGCAAGCCGAGCTGAGCCAGGCTTGGCTCGGCTCGTTTCCACCCCCGTGTGATGTGATCTGTAATTTTAAACCCTGTGCTTGCAAAATGTAAGGCTGTGTTTAGATCTAAAGTTTGGATCCAAACTTCAGTCCTTTTCTATCACATCAACCTGTCATACACACATAATTTTTTAGTCACATCATCTCCAATTTCAACCAAAATCCAAACTTTGCGCTGAACTAAACACAACCTAAATATGAATGTTTAACTTGTTCGGTGATGGTTTTCTGTCGTGTCTCGGCAAATTCCAATTCAGTTCAAATTCAGTCTGCCAAGAGGACGATGACGAACACATCAAATGCAGTCCATCATCCTATTTAGTAAATGTTGTTCAGATTTATTAGGGAACCATCGACGCATGTAGCAGAATCTGAGCAAGATCTTGGCCCAAAGAAGCATCTGGATGCGAATGGGTTTATAGTTGAGGGACACAAAGTGCACCTCTTCCCTCTCCATGGGTGATTTAGCTGCAGAAAAGTTTACTTGAGGTCCCTCAAAAAATAGGGGTCAAGTTTGAATCACTTCCCACAACCGCAAAACAAATATATATAGTACCCTCAACTTCTAAATTGAGTCCCTCAGTGGTTTTTTTGTATGGCGGTTTCAGCTGACGAGACGCTTACGTTGTGTGTTGACCTAGTCTTGTCTTATGTGATGCCAAATTGATGCTTACAATTAAAAAATTAGTTGAGCCCACGTGTCAAGGGTTGTCTTCTTCATCCACCCTCTCCCACAACTTCACCTCTCCTGGCCAACGGCATGGAGGCCGAGCTCCATGGCGGCAGCATTGCCTTGTAAAGTTCCTGTGTCGTCACGTGCTGCCACAGCCTACCAAGCTCCCCCCCTCTCTCTCTCTCTCTCTCTCTCTCTCCGCTTGATCCGAAGCACCTCGTCTGGCTCCTGACGGCTCTTTCCTCTAGTCGTCTTCCTCTTTCCAAGGCCGAGCTTAGCCTCCATGCCGCCGTAGGATGTAGGTGATGCTGGCAGAAAGCGAGTGCGTGGAGAGAGAGGCAAGGAAGCCGGCAGCGGTGAAGCACGAGAAGACGGATGGGTAGGAGGCTGCGACAAAGCTCCCTAGGGCCTAGCCGGTGGGGTGGGCCCCGCGCTCCGTACTTGTTAGACTGCAGTTGCCCCTAAATCTCACCATCCTCCCACCTTCGGCCTCTGGACCTCACCTTATGCATCTTGGCGGCCCTCGTCCTAGAGGAGGATGGTGGTTGTCGGTATCTTTTGATCAAGTGATGAAACAACTATATATAAGTGACAAAACAATATCAAAATTATTTAAGAGAGAAATCAGACGTCCCATCTGTTGTTAGGGTTGAAAGTGATTCGGATAATTTTCGTCCGACCGGACCTTTTATCGGATTCGGATAGTTTCGGTCGGATATATCCGAAAATTTTCGAATTCGGATATTTTTTTGGATATGAAAACGAATATGATATAGGTGATATCTGTCGGAATCTGATATCCATAGGATATTATCCGGTATTTTCCATCGGATATCCGACTTACACATAAGGCTGCCATAACCCATAAGCCAGCCCAACCTAGAGAGGAGGCAAATCAGACTTCTTGACAAAAATGAATTTCGAATTGAATTTTATGATACTAAATGAACTCATATGAAAAAGTTATCAAAAACAAAGTTGTATAACTCAATAAGATCTACCAATTTTATTTTGGTCATTTCTTCATCCAAGTTTCATTGAACTATATAAAATTTGATTTTTAAAATATAAGAAATTCAAATAATTCTTCGGGTAGTAAATGATTTCAAATGGAAAAATTGTCAAAAAAAATTGTATAATATATCAAGATCTATAACTTTTATTTTGGTCATTTTTCTATATGACTTTGTTTGAATAGTTTAAATTTGAATTTGAAAATATAACAATTTCAAACAATATTTTCAAATACTAAATGATTTCAACTGAAAAATTCATCGACAACAAAATTGTAGAACTCATCAAGATCTATAACTTTTATTTTGGTTATTTATTCATCAAAGTGATATTAACATTGTTCACAAAATTTACTATAAAAGAGATATGTAAATTTTGTGAATAATGTTACTATCATTTTGTCGGATGAAGAAATGACAAAAATAAAATTTGTATGTCCTGATGAGTTCTACAACTTTTATGTTCATGACTTTTTCAGCTGAAATTATTTACTGCTTCAAAATATCATTTGAAGTTTTGAAATTCAAAATTTTAATTGATAAAACAAAGTCACGAGAAAATATGGCCAAAATAATAGCAGTAAAAATACAATAACATGATAGAGCATGATTTTAGAAACATTTAAGAAAAAGAATCATCCAATTTGGAGTTCATATGATTGAAATAAACTAGTTTCAAATTTTTAAATTTTATTTTCACATACGGCTCTTTAAGACGCCCGTATAAAAAAATTGATTTTTCATACGGGCTCTTAAGTGGTCCGCATGCAAAAATGAGCTCATTTTGGCGTCTTAAGGAGGGGTGGGCATTCGGTCAGACCGAAAATTCGGTATCGATCTTCGGTCTTTTTTGAAAGTTCGGTCATCTAAAGCGCAAGACCGTTTGGTCTTGAAAAATACTGAAGACCGATCAATTCGGTCTCGTTTACTTCGGTCTCGGTCTCGGTTAGACTGAAATTTCAGAAATATTCAGAAGAATCGCACAAATCCTCAATAAATTTCAGATCCAAAAAAATCATACATGTCGACGAGTGGTACCGCGACTACGGTATTTGAATGGTATGGGGATCGTTGGTACCAGGGTATATGCGAGATTGAGGTAAAAGAGATGGAGACAGGGATTTTTATAAAGGTTCAGGCTCCTTATCTGACAGGTAATAGCCCTACATCCTGTTGGCCGAAGCCGGTGTTGCTCTTTATTCATCTGGATCACACAAATACAATATTTGGGATAACATATCTGGCTGTCGTCGACTTGACGGGTAAATAACCAACTCGTAGTCGACGATAGGGTAGTCTTGCTCCTCAAATCTGTACTAGGCGAGATCAGAGATGGCGCTAGATCCCTCTTGCCGATTTTCGTAGGCACCGGATAGGGTATGGCTAGGCTAATCTCTGATGTCGATATCCGGCGACGTGTGTTGATTTGTGGCTTTTTGGTGGGTGTGTCCTCTCTCCTCCTGGGGGGTTTGTATTTAGGCCCTCTTTGTTTAGGCTTATAAGCTAACTTATAAGTCGAAAAGTCTAAACCTAAACAAACAAGCGGCTTTTTCATTTGGCTTTTTTGAAGCCATAAGCCACTCTAATACTTTTAAGCCAAAAGCTAGGTTGGAGAAGCTTTTTTGGCTTATCTGAGATAGATGTATGACTCCACCATTAAACTTAGAACATTAAATACACCGGCTTATAAATCATATAAGCCAATAAGCTGACTTAAAAGTCTAAGCCAATAAGCCTAAGCCCAAACAAAGAGGGCCTTATACCCATAGATACCCCCTTGTACAAGTAAGACTAGGCAAATAAATATGGATACTATTTTAGTAGTCCTTGTCGTTTCCATGTAGAACTCTTCTTGTCCTTCCTTATCCAGAACTCCTTCTATATACGAGGTTAGTTTCCGTATAAGACATGGTATATGGTGGGCTCCGTCGACCTTAGTCGATTACTATTGGGTATGTGGTATCCATGACCCTGACAATACACATAAAGAAAATTCTTAAAAATCCCACATCGGCTTTCTTCACTCTCATATACTCATCCCAGATCGGATTTGGTGCCGCTCGTCGCTGTCGGGGTGGAGGAGGCACCATCGGATATGCCCCCGGGGTGGAGCCATGGAGGACCGCGGCTCGGGCTTGGCAGTTGGGGCCTTGAGGCCTCCCGCCTCCAGGCTCCGGCAGCATGGGCGAAAGAAGAGGAGGTTGTCGTCGTGTGACTTGTGAGGAGGAGGAGGAGGCAACGTGGAGGAGGAGATGCTGGGATGGTGCAGAGGTGTTGGCGATGGAACATGACGCCAATGTGGGAGAGAAACAGAAAGGATCACTTGGGTGAAAAAAAGAAAGAAGCACTCTCTCCTGGGTGGGTGGGGAGAGCGTGACGGCTGGGTGGATGAGGAGAAGGCAGTAGAGAGAGAGCTAGGGTTTTACTTGTGTTGGCTTTGCTTTGTTGGGCTGATATTGTGCTGTCAATGAAATTTGGTCAATTCGGTTAACCGAGGATGATGACTGAAATGACCGAATAAAATTCGGTCATCTAGCACATAAGACTGAAGTACTGACCGAATTTATCAGTCTTGGTCTCGGTTATTTCGGTTCGGTCATCTAGCGCATAAGACCGAAGAAGTACTGACCGAATTTATCGGTCTCGGTCTTGGTTATTTCGGTTCGGTCTTTTTCTGCCCACTCCTAATCTTAAGGAGTCATATGCGAAAATGCCGACGCGGTCCATTTGCAAAAGTCATAGGGTCTCGTACACAAAAAATCGTTTATGTAGTAGTGAGGGGTTTTTATATTCCGATCAATATTCGTCACCGTATTTGTATTGGATAATATTCGATTTCGTTTTCATATCGATTTTCAGTTTAAAAAAAATTTATGAAAACGAATATAATAGAGCTAGTTTTCGATCTTATTCGATCCATTTTCATCCATGTCTGTTGTCTCGTCCAAACAAGCATCTTACTTTTTCTGCGTGGTTTTGGCTTCTGCCCACAGTTTACCACAGCAGCAGCTATTCAGCCCGTAGAAAAATCAGATAGCCAAATTGGCCTTGTTGCTGTCTTGTGGATTGTGGCTTCTGTTGAAGTCTTACTCCATTTTTTCCTTCTAATATATCCGACAAATCTCCCGCCGTTTTACCGTTTCAAAAAAAAAAGTCTTACTCCATTTTTTATCAGTTGGATATTTTTCTTAGATAATGATATCAGTTGGATATACAATGGTTGGTAGAATAGCGAGGAGAAAATGACATCACAACATCTGTAGAGCTAGAAAGAAAATCCATTACAATTAGAGTCAAATCAGTCAAGTTGCAGACATCTGCTATTTCCTTTATCCCAAAATATTATAACTAGTTTAAACTCATATTATATGAGTGTAACAACATAATATTAGTAAAAGATAACTTTTAAAATTAAACTACACATACTACTCATACTACACCTTAATTTTATTATAGCCCAAACTAGTCCGGACCAATAATTCACCTAACCCGAGAAGATAGCCAACTCCTTTTATCTCTCTACTTAAGACTTGTTATATTTTGACATGGGTGGAATATTATAGACTAGAACTGCTATGCTTCCCACAACCAATCTAATTGCGAAAGTCTTCGGATTAGATCGTCGAGGTGGATTTCTACTTCCCAAGAGCAAATAGCCTCATTTGTTGCAAATATAAATATATTTTCCGTGGGAAAATTCTAAATATATTCGGCAATAAAAACGGGTGTGTCACCTATCACTTTATATTGGGTTTATAAAACCTGGCAGTTTTCATGAAAACCAGACTTTTCCGGCTGGCTCAAGAACATATGCCGCTCAGTTTTCCAGGTCAAGTTAAAAAAAAAATCAAACTGCATTTTTAAATGTTTGGTAAAATTTGATCGGATTTTGTCAAGAGTCAACGGTTTTCAACAAGTTTTTGCAAAAACGGAGAAAACCACTAACTCATAGTTTTTGGCTCTAGAATGGTTCGGTGAATATACAAATAATCTACGATCACAGCTCACAGGATAATGTTAATTATTTAAGTTCGATCTACAAGTGAGGAACTGAAATATCCAGTTCAGCTCCAGATGTGACTGCACTTTTCGTGGTTCGGTTAATCTTCTCTCTTCTTTTTACACGTTTGGATCCAAGCTCTTCTTTCACGTACGTGCAGGTGTAGCCACAGATGACACCAGGCCACAATCTATTTATTCTACTTCTGTTATTACTAGATTTTTCTGTAATTATTTGCATAGTACATGTGTCATGTGTGGTGTGTCCTCCGTAGGGCTTAAAATATAATACTTTATCGTGCTCGTTTTGTCAGTGAACAGTGATACTGTATTCTGATTGGAGTACCATATTCTTTTACGCCCACGCGCTCCACGCGGTAGGAGTGCGGTCAGTCTCGCATAATTACTGTACTCCTCAGCGGCGGACGCGTCCTTAAACGCAAAATTTATTTCGAGAGGCATCTCGTTTTAAAAAAAATATATAAGGGAAGTACTAGTACACGTCACAGGCATCTAAGTATTTTTTTGCTATTAGTTGATGCAGGTCTCTTTCTTTTCTTCTTATAAAATTTAGTCTTAAATTACTTATTCGATCTACAATCTGATTACATCATTGTGTTCGTTGCAATTAATCTTTATAACAACATCTTAGATGACTATAATATGATGATAAAACATTTATGTTATGAATTACTTTTATTATATATGTAGGTTACTTTTATCATATTGTCGGTGAAATGGGAACCAGGTTACCTATTTACCCGGCAAAACAATTATAAGTAAAATAAATGGCGTGCTTAAATCATCCTAAAAATTAAAAAGCTACCCCCGGGGTGATATTGCTAGGGGCCCACCTTGGTTGGTCCCGGGCTCACCTTTACCTGTTTAAGGGATAAGGATGTAGCCTAAGATCTGCTTCGGACCCGATCTTGTCCTGGATCCCGAGCTCACCTTAATCATTATAAGTCCTACACTACTTAGTAAGAAGAATGTAAAGACATACAAGACTTACATCTTAAAAGAAATAGACTAAAGACTGCCGCAAACCCAGCCTTACTCTAGGTCTCGGGCTCACCTTAGCTCATCTGGGTTTCACATTGCTCCGTGAAAAGGAGTGTAGACTAAGATCTACCCTAGGCCCGGCCTTGCTCCGGGCACCGGGCTCATCCTAGTCATTGGTCACACTTTCTAAAAGGGGTGGAGGGTGGAGACATATGAAGTTATACTGACAGGATTGTGAGTCGAGATCTGCCTCGGTCCAGCCTCGCTCTAGCTAGGACCCGAGCCAACCATGGTCTTTGTACGGTTCACATTCTTCTATAAAGAAGAGCATTGAAACATATAAAATAGATACATTGTCTACTCATCAAAGACATCTTCAAGAAACTCGCCTTAGAATAGATGAACTATCATCACGGAAAGCACGAGGGCGCGACCTCAGGACCGGTTGGGGAGATGGACGCGCTCCACGAGCTATTGTGAAGTGGTCCTCTCCGCCATAAATGAAATAGGTTTATGGGGAGCACCAGCCAGTCTAGAGCTGAAAGGATATGGACAAGACACCTGCGCTGAGTTATTAGCGCTAGTGGCACCTTGGACGCGTGTCGAACATGCCCTGCGCCACCTGATTTAGCTAAACGGGCAGATGTGAAACCGTGGCGCTGTTTCAGGCAGCCCAGGTTTCGCCAGGCCCACCACTCGCCACGTGTTGGGCTAGCTGGTGCGACCCAGCTGTCTCGGACAGAAGCCCGGGTGCCCAGGGTAATGCAAGTTTTAAGTCTTAGTGGTCTCTTGAAGACTGTGTTAGGGAACCAGCCAGCAACGACAAGACGGCTGATAAGACAAGATAAAGAGTAGATTTGTAATAATGTGAGCCCCTCTTTGGACTATAAAAGGAAGTGGACAAGCTACGGATGAAGGGTTGGACTCTTTAGATCGATACGCTTCGCTTTGTAGCCTGAAAAGGACATCTTTGTACTCAACTGATCTAGGGAAGCCAACGAAACCAACACATGAGTTAAGTAGTACACCTCCGGGTGGCCCGAACCTGTATAATTCCTGTGTCTTTTGCTTAGCGGGAGCTCGGGCCCCACAAATCCGATCTCACTTTGATCTCTTTCTCACGCCCTGCACCACAAACCGCCTGCTCGAATATTCACACTTGGGGAGGGGTATCCACTCCCCGCTGTCCGAGGAATCGCTCTCTCGACACATATTTAGAAATTACTTTTAGATTTGATTAAATTACTTCTCATATATTCATAATGCTCTGAGTTGATTACTTTTATTAATGTTTTTAGTCAATTTCATAATTTGTGCTGATTAAATTTAATTTCTAGCTAGACCCATATTTTTATCCCTACAACGGAATTACTTCTAATATCGTAACAACTTGCTTTTATTTTATGCTAAGTTACTTTTATGATTTATGTAAATTACTTTCAGGCTTCATTAAATTTACTTTCATAAATGTATTTACGTGAAAATCTTCTCTACACTTTGCTTTTGAATTTACTTCACATAGTTTCTTATTTAAACTCACTCATAATGTAATTACTTCTAATGCTATATAGAGTTACTTCTAATGCATAGCTAACTTACTTCTACAATCAAAATAAATTACTTTTAAATTAATAAAATGTTTGAATATATTCGACATGGATCTTGTTTTGTCACATATTTTGAGTGGAGTACAATGATGCAAATAGATATTAAAAATAATATGTGATTTAAAAAATATAAGTCATTAAAGAGGTAAAAAAAGACATGCACCATAATATTTAAAACCTAGGATGAAGTGGTTGCCACTATAAGCAAACGAGCGACCGATCTTTTTGTAGTCGCGTCCATCTTTAAAATATAGATGGGGTGAAGAACGGAGATATTCACTCGATTAGAGCAATCGAACACAACACATATCGTATTATAATTCAGTCGCTGTTAACTGTGAAATTTGGTAAGCCCGGAGTAGTCATCAGCTTAGAGTAAGCATCGGCTTTGAAGTCCTGAGATTAGCCGATGAGAGTCAAGTCGTCAGTTGTGGGATTCTTGCTATATTCGGTTAAGGAAATTGATCTACTAAAGAAAGCTTATCCAGAAGAGACCGAGTTCAAAGAGAATGCGGCATGGCAAGTTATCTATTAATTAGGAATAGTTTGTTAGTTTCCTTTTATCTTTAGGAAAGTGTGCTTAGTGTCATATAAGGACTTTATCTTTATCTTTAGGAAAGTTTCTTTCTTGTCTGACAAGAACTTGTATCAACCCATGGGTATAAATATGTACACCCGGGGTCTATGTAATCTATCTTCACGATCAATACAATTCGGCGCATCGCCACCTTTTACCTTTTCTACTTTATTTTATCGTCCGGCGGGACCACGCGGGGCTGCATCGGTGTTCGATCTCCGGCTAAGGGATAAGTCCAATGTTCCGCCGGCCCAGGCAATTGTATCATTTACGTCGGCGTCGTTCAAGG
Organism: Oryza meridionalis; assembly: GCA_000338895.3. Taxonomy (NCBI): domain Eukaryota; kingdom Viridiplantae; phylum Streptophyta; class Magnoliopsida; order Poales; family Poaceae; genus Oryza; species Oryza meridionalis. The sequence goes on along the minus strand of CM002531.2, from coordinate 24,886,454 downwards.
CTGCATCAGTACATTCGACCTCTTGGATTGCTCTGGTTTGGATGATATATTTGCCTACCTATTTATCATATGTCTCTGTTAATCTAGTCTTAGCATATCAATTTAGTTCTATCGGCTGCTTCTCGTTTTAGGGTTTCTGCCGGTATCGGCTAAATCGCATTGCTAGATTAGATTAGCTTAGACATCTACCACCCTGAAAACTCAGTCAACGGCTTGATTGTCTAGATATTATGTTTCTTTTCATACTTAGTGCTGCATCAGTTAAGTTTGATCTACTAAGTCGTGCTTAGAACCATAATCTCTAGCCTGCTTCTTGATTGCTAATAAGGGTTTCATCGGGGTTTCAGCCGGTGAGTTATTTGGACGTTACATCGGCTCATAAGGATTGCATATACATATAGGTTAGATTTAGCCGATGACAACAAATGTTTCACTGTTTAATCTAATCTTGTGGATTTCATGATATCGGACCTCCAGCTGATGTGTGCTTTAACCTTCGAATCGATGCTTATTTATCGTATCATTATTTGCCGATTGGTTTATACTGGATTATATTGTTATTTCATTACATCGTCATCAGCCGATTGCCTTTATATCATTATCTACATTGGACATATAGCCGATTGCTTAAACCCTATCGCTATCGGCTGGTATCGGCATCGGCTATTATCGGCTATCGGCTGGAACTACTCCATCGGCTTGTCAGCCGATCGGCTGTTTTGATCTACTATTTGCATATCTTGTTAGTTGTAGGATCAAACTGACTGGCACGCCCGCATCTCATCAAGTTTTGGATCTGCACAGGAGCTAAGCAGATCTCCCAGGCCAGTGTGTTTGATTTTTTCGTCAACAGTCGCATAACTGCCTCGATTATTGTTTGTGACACGTGTGCGTTGTGAAGAGACAGACTAATTTGTTGGGTGTTCACACCTTGTTATACCTAACTTTAATGGCTCATGACTACTATAAAGGGCAACGGGGTCTTGAGGTGTGGGGTGATACGGGTCGTAGCTGGGTCGGTCGATCCGCCATGCCTAATGGGTAGATCCGCCACTGCTCCCTCCTTTCCTTCATATTTAGACTTTAATAATTTGGTTCTTTCACAAAATTATCTAAATAATTAAATAAATATCATGCTATCGAAGTATATTACATAAACATAAGTATTAAACTTTCTTTCATTATGATTTAACAAAATTGCTAGAATGCTAGAAAATTTTTGTCAAAACTTTCAGATTTGTTATTATTGGATCACCTTAAGATGGGTGCATGAATAGAAAAATAATTGCTAGAAAGAAATTTCACATAGGCTACGGATAAGATCCCGGTGCTAGTCAACTAAACTAGTCTTAAATACAAGTTTTATATCAGTTATACTGTAGCTATAACATAGTTACGGTATAAATTAATGTAATTACAATGCGGTTATAGTGTAGTCACAATGTAATTACACTCAATTACATTATAGTTACGTTTGAAAGTTTTTCCCTCAAAAAACTTGATAGTTTTTTTAAGATACTCTCACGATTTAATCATCTCAAAATTTTTAATAATCGAAGTTATAGCTGAACCGGTAACAATTACTACCTCTGTTTTAGGTTATAAGTCAAAGTCAAACTGATTCAAGTTTGACTAAGTTTGTAGAAAAAAAACATTTTCAAACCAAGTCAAATTTATTATGAAAATATATTTAATTATTGATTTAATGAAACTAATTTGGTATTATAATTATTACTATAGTTGTCTACAAACTTAGTTAAATTGAAAGTAATTTGATTTTAACTAAAGTGAAAACGTCATAATGAAGGGAGCACACCATATTTTATACCAAAATACTGTCAGCAATTAGCTGATCGGTAGAGACGCTGAGTAACTGCACGTTCAGGTCATCACGCGACCTACCAAAGTACCAATTTAACAAAACGCCGTGTCGTCTTGTTCTTCTTCTCTTTTTTTAGTCATTGATCTGCAATACATATGTAAGCGGTCCAGATAGCTAGAGAGGCCATTGAGAGATCATCATCGGAGCTATAGCTAGCTAGCCATGGCGACCTACCGTCCGGGCAGCAATACCCTCCTCAAGTCCGACTCCATCCTCGACGTACGTATAGACTCGCGATGTGTAAGCGTGGTGTGCGTGTGTAGTGGTGTGTGTTTCATGTGCATTTTTTTTCCAAGGAAGAGATCGAAAAATTGATGGAGAGATGCATATTTGTGTGTGTACTTTGCAGTATGTGCTGCACACGACGGTGTACCCGCGGGAGCACGAGCGCTTGCGCGAGCTTCGCCTCATCACGCAGAACCATCCCCGGTGCGTTGCTGCCGTTGCATATTGCATTTCTTGCATGGCAACCTTAATTACTTTTTTTAGATAATGATTATATTAAATCCAGCCTCTACACTTTTGTAATTACATACCTATACGTGAAAAAAAAACCGTTTTAATTTGTTTGTCACGTCGACGCCGTTTTCATTGCAGGTCGTTCATGGGGTCGTCGCCGGACCAGATGCAGTTCTTCTCCGTGCTACTCAAGATGATCGGCGCCAGGAACGCCGTCGAGGTCGGCGTCTTCACCGGCTACTCGCTGCTCGCCACCGCGCTGGCCCTCCCCGACGACGGCAAGGTGGTGGCCATCGACGTGAGCCGGGAGTACTACGAGCTGGGGCGCCCGGTGATCGAGAACGCCGGCGTCGCGCACAAGGTCGACTTCCGCCACGGCGACGGGCTCGCCGTGCTCGACCAGCTGCTCGCCGGCGGCGACGGAGAGGGGAAGTTCGACTTCGCGTACGCGGACGCGGACAAGGAGCAGTACCGCGGGTACCACGAGCGGCTGGTGCGGCTGGTGCGCGTCGGCGGCGTGGTCGCGTACGACAACACGCTGTGGGGCGGGTCCGTGGCGATGCCGCGCGACACGCCGGGGAGCTCGGCGTACGATCGCGTGGTGCGCGACTATATGGTCGGGTTCAACGCCATGGTCGCCGCCGACGACCGCGTCGAGGCCTGCCTGCTCCCCGTCGCCGATGGCGTCACGCTGTGCCGCCGCCTCAAGTGAGATCGACCGATCGATCGGCGATATTGGAATGCACTGGAGATCGACCGATCGATCAGCGATTTTGGAACATCGTAATAGAAGGTTTATTTATTTTGGGTCGGATTGAGTACGTTTCTCTACTGTTGCTGTTGATCTTGTCGTACAATAATTGAAGATCAAATTCAACGTCAACTTTTCCACATGTACAGTTCATGCATGGTATTCATGAGCCAACAAAACATGAAAGAAAATATTTGTACTGAGAATGTGCATGCTGACCACTCATTTCTCATCCACTTAACAACCTTAACCTCATCCATATAAGGACCATATATAACTTGCTAGTGCCAAATAGGACATCATAATAGCCTCCCTCTCCATGCTACCTTTGCTTGTCCTCCGTCGCTGGTGAAGCTGTCACAGAGGAGCATGTCCATGGCTTGCACGAAGGTGTGGAGAAGCACGATATATACCAGGTACCTCCTCTTCTAGCCTTGCACATAATCAATTAATGTTGCGGTATTCGTTGCAACAAGTTCTCTTTGTTGTTCCAATTCTTGTTTTCCTTCCGTTTCATTCTGGGGACTCTCTTGTTTTCCATCGTCCATATTGGTGTTAATTTGTTACAAATTTGCTAAGTTCTTATTGCAATCAGTTAGATTTTGTTGCAATGTATTAAATGCCTGAAATTAAGCTTGCGGTGTAGGAGACCTTCGAAAAAAACAGAGTGGAAAATATAGTGTGTTTTTTTCACATCATATAGCTTTGTGTTTCGCCTCCAATCAACTGAAACATTAACAATCCAATTTCCGAGTTAGATTTTGATTTATAGCCATGTCCATATTCTTGTATACTCCATATACCCCAGTGTGAATCCAACAAAATTCCTTTATCTCCTCAAAGCAGAAAGGTTCCTTTCCCCATACTCCTCCAAGGGGTTGCTGTTGCGGATGTATCAACATGCCTAGGATAAACATCTCTTTCGTATTATGCATGTGCGCTCTTTTAGTGTTACAAATGGGCCAAAAAAAGCCCAAACACACTGGGCCGTTCGCCCGAACATGGCCGCCAGCGTAATCGGCTATTCGGCCCTAGCCAACCCAGCCAGTCCACCGCCCGTCTTCGCTTAAGCCTTTGCAACCTCACACCAACTACTCTCTCCGTCCAAAAAATAAGGAATAAGTTCACTTTGGCTCCTTTAACTAGTGGCTGAACCTGATTCATATCCTCAAACTACAATACCTTATCTTAGACCTCCATTCGTTAAAACCAATATAATTTGACTCCTTCAACGGTTTTGAATGACAGTTTCACTAACGTGGTGGTGTTGACCTGGTTTTCGTCCAACATGGTGTTGATGTGGCGCTTGTAGCATTAGAATAAAAAATATGTGACCCATTTATTATTAAAAATATTGTGGGACCCACTGACATGTGGGGTGCACATATCCCCCCTCTTCCTCCTCCCCCTCCCCTCCCCATCTCTCTCTCTGCCTCCTCTACCCCTCTCTTATACCTTTTATGTGGCGTGCGTGGCGAGCGTGATGATTACGGCGGTGGAGACAACGATAGCGCGACAGAAGGCGTCGGAGGAGATGGGGTGCATGCTCTCAACCGCCGCTCCATGTCCCTGCTCTACGTCTTGGGCGGTGCCGTAGGCCGCGGCCATGGTGGCGACAACGAGGTAGGCGGCGTCATGACCGGAAGGGAGCAAGACGGAGCGATGGCGCTAGCGCCTCCTACCTATGTTGTCAGTGAAGAGACGAGTGAGGAGAGAGAGACGAAAGAGAAGGAAAGAAGGAGGAGTCACAGCCATACCGGACCCACACGTTTAGTCAGCCGATCAAACTAAATCAAAGTGCCACGTCAGCGAAACCGCTCTCTTAAACCATCTAGGGAGTCAAATTACACCGGTTTTAATAATTGAGAGGTTAAGATTTCCAATATTGCAGTTCAAGGATATGGATTAGATTGGAGCTATAGTTGAGGATAGGTTGGGTTTGAGCGAACTCATTTTTCAGGGTATTTGGTTTGGCTGTTTGGGTCTTGAGAATAATTGGGATGGGATGATCTCTAAAAAATCAATATTTCCTTTAGATCTCGTTTAGCTTCATAAAAAATTGGTGGACCAACCGAACTTAGTATTTTTTTTCTCTCATTGATATGCATGCCACACTCTTCAAACTCTTAAAAGAAAAGAAAGAGCATTTCAATCCTTGTGCCAAACATATAGATGGGACCATCCCATAAAAAACGATGGATTCTCACTTGATTCTAAGCTAAACACACGCTTATTTTAGATTGATTTATTTGGAGACGGGGAGAATAGACTCGATCCACCAGCGCGGAACGCACCAACGGGCTATCCGATCCCGATCACGCGGCTCACACCGCACGCGCGTCCACCCGTCGTCCGCGGTCCACCCGTCGTCACGCCGCGCCGCTCACAACCCCCGGCGCGACGCGAGCGGCGTGATGGAGAGCACGCCGATTCGGTGACGCAGCCACACCATGCCCATGCCGCGCCCGCGGGCAAACCGCCAACCACGCAAGCGCGTGTACGTACTATACCGAAGAAAAGAAGCAACCGCACGAGGAAAACGCCGAAGGGGACGGCCGCGTGCGTGTGATCAATGAGCGGTGAGCCACACAGTAGCCGTCCAAGCCGCTCACACCACTGCATGCACCGATCGATCACTGATCCATCCCTGCGCTGGGGACGACGTACGTACTTGTCCTCATCCATCCCTGCATCTGCATGCTATCTGCGTGACCGCGACACAGTGGATGACATGGCACCACCACTGACACTCCAGCTGACGCCGGGCTAGCTGTCGGCCCAGAACGCGTGCCCATCCCTTGTGTATATAGAGCTTGGCTGCAATGCCTCTCCTGGTAACATTTCTGCACTGCACACTCCAGACGGCTGAAGCGAACGACACCGGCGTCAAGAGTATCAAGCACGGCCATGGCGGCGGCGAACGGCGATGCCAGCCATGGCGCCAACGGCGGCATTCAGATTCAGTCCAAGGAGATGAAGACGGCCATCCACAGCAACGATAGCCCCAAGACTCTCCTCAAGAGTGAATCCCTCCACGAGGTACACATTAATTATTAGTTTCTAGTTAAATTAATTTTCATGATTTTCATCCCCATATTGCAGTGCTTGGATGAGCAATCGTTGATTGAGATGAGATGATCAAAAGCCCTTTTTTTTCTGGGTGCAGTACATGCTGAACACGATGGTGTACCCGCGGGAGAACGAGTTCATGCGCGAGCTCCGCCTCATCACCAGCGAGCACACCTAGTACGATTCGTCTCCTAATTTATACTCCATCCGTCTTAAAAAAAAATACCAATCCTAACAATGAATCTGGACAAATGTGTGTCCAGATTTATTAGTAGGATTAGGTTTATTTTGGACGGGTAGGACATGCTAAATTCAGCCGTGATTAATTAGAAGCTGATGATATAATGCTGTGATGCATAACATTTTTGTTGGATTCGATCAGTGGGTTCATGTCGTCGCCGCCGGAGGAAGGGCAGCTGCTGTCGCTGCTGCTGAAGCTGACAGGCGCCAAGAACACCATCGAGGTGGGCGTGTTCACCGGCTGCTCCGTGCTCGCCACCGCGCTCGCCATCCCGGACGACGGCAAGGTCGTCGCCATCGACGTCAGCCGGGAGTACTTCGACCTCGGCCTCCCCGTCATCAAGAAGGCCGGCGTCGCCCACAAGGTCGACTTCCGCGAGGGCGCCGCCATGCCCATCCTCGACAATCTCCTCGCCAACGTAAGCAAAGCAAATTAAGCAACGTCTTGGTGTCACCGTTGATTGCATGCCAGCTGCTCGATCTGTTCCCCTTACCTTTTTCAGCATGGTTACCACACCCCCGCGGTAACCGCGCGGTTACTGCGGAAACCATGTGGTAACCGTGAGACTTATTGTAGTTTCAAAAACTGAAAAGTTTACCGTGAATGATAACTGTGTGGTAACTGCGCAGTTCTGTAAACCGTCATATCTTATGTCTTTTGTGTGCATTGCAGGAGGAGAACGAGGGGAAATTCGACTTCGCGTTCGTGGACGCCGACAAGGGGAACTACGGCGAGTACCACGAGCGGCTGCTGCGGCTGGTGCGCGCCGGCGGCGTGCTGGCGTACGACAACACGCTCTGGGGCGGGTCCGTGGCGCTGGAGGACGACTCCGTGCTGGAGGAGTTCGACCAGGACATCCGCCGCTCCATCGTGGTCTTCAACGCCAAGATCGCCGGCGACCCGCGCGTGGAGGCCGTGCAGCTCCCGGTCTCCGACGGCATCACCCTCTGCCGCCGCCTCGTCTGAGATCGGTGTGAACCGTGTGCGAAGCACTGATCGGGGGGGAGACTGAAGTGGGGATGGATTGGGCTTTGAATGGGCCCCACAGATGGGCCTGAACTGTAGTATAAATAAGCAGCAGCTGCACTGCAATTATATCATAGCCTTTGTATGTTTTTCATGCAGGTTTGTGTCTGAGAACAAAAATTAAATTCTAGAGTGATGTTTTATCTTGGGTTATCTGCATTGGCAACCGTGGCATTAGCAACTATTCAAGTACTTTGTGCATGACGGTATGACGGTACGTGCAATGTCATCTACTCACTCCACCCAAAAAAAAATCAAACTACGTGGAAATGTGACCCGAATAACGAATCTGGACAACCTTATATCTACATTCGTTGTTTTAGGTGATGCCACATCTCTATCTAGGTTTTTTTGGACGGAGAAACTATGTGTCGGTCCGACGGTCCGTGAGACCTACTTGGTATATGTGATTGGATGCGTTTGGTAGTGCTTGTTGCACTACTGGAGAAATGATCTTTGCTCGGTCGGCTAATTTCCACAATAGTCCCGGATCTAGTAAACACCAGGACTAAAAATTGTTTTTAGTCCTGGTTATAAAAATTTTGATCTTTATTCTCGGTTGGTATTACCAACCGGGACTAAAGATCATCTTTAGTCCCGGTTTATACCCTGTCAGAGCCATGTCAGAGGACCGAGGATCTTTAGTCCCGGTTGATACTACCAACCAGGACTAAAGATTATCACTTTAGTCCCGATTGGTAGTAACAACAGGGAGTAAAGATCATTTAGATCTTTAGTCCCGGTTAAAGTTACTAACCGGGAGCAAATATTTTTCTCCCATCTCTGATCGGTTAAGTCCCAGACTAAATATTTAGAGATAAGATCATCCCTCTCCAACTCCCCGCAATTCCAAGCCACCTCCTCCCCTCCCATCCGGCGGCGAGCAGGCCGCCGGCGGCCTGTGGCCGAGGGGCCGCGCGCCGCGGCGGCGGGCAGGCGACCGGCGGCCGGCTGGGCCGCGCCCGGCGGCAGCGAGCGGCCGGGTTTTTTTTTTAATCTGTGATTATTGAGATGTATAATTTTGTGATTCATTGGACATTTGTATGGATCTGAGATGTATAATCTGTGATGTATTTGATTTGTTTTGTATTTTTTTAGGATTTGTGATGTATTTGATTTGTGTGTATGAGTAACTTTAAGATTTGTGATGTGGAGTTAGATGTTATTTGATTTGGGGATTTGGGGTTTGATTTGGGGATGTGCATACCACTCAATTCGGGAGAAAAAAAAAGAAAAAAAAGGGACCATCAAGACTGCCCGCTACCCTCTCTTTATTCCCGGTTGATAACAACAACCGGGACTAAAGATCCCTCTTTTTTACTCCCGGTTGTTGTTATCAACCGGGACTAAAGATGGATCTTTAGTCCCAATTATTTCAACTCCTATCTTTAGTCCCGGTTTGCTACTCCCGGTTAGAAACCCAGGACTAAAAGGGGTTACCAACCGGGAGTAAAGAAGATTTCTCCACCAGTGTTGTGGCCGCTGCGACAGCGACAGGCTACTTATAAGATTGGGAAATACTCCATCCGTATTTTAATGTATGACACCGTTGACTTTTTGATCAACGTTTGACCATTCGTTTTATTTAATTTTTTTATGAAAATATTAAAATATTTATGTCATGTTTAAAGAACATTTGATGATGAATCAAGTCACAATAAAATAAATAATAATTACGTAAATTTTTTGAATAAGACAAATGGTCAAACGTTGGACGAAAAGTCAATGGCGTCATACATTAAAATATGGAGGTAGTAGTTTAATTCCACGTGTTTTGTGAATTCCTGCAAATATTTTAAAAGAATACTCTTAGGTCAAACTAGCAAAAAGAACACATGTGCGAACTCGTGAAAAATATGAACAATTTTAGGCCTACATTTGTAGACTGAGATATCTCACTAATAGCAAGATAGAGTTTCTGATCAACTGAAAACTACAGAGCATATTTTACTTGTGTTAGTTTGTGAGTGTGCTTCTCGTGTAATGGGAAAAAAAACAAAGAAAAATTGGAACAAAGCTAAAACAAGTAAAATATACAACATGGAATGATGCATCTGACTTGAAAAATGTTCATATGGAGGCTGAAGCCAAGTCTGAACAAAGCTAATCTCCGGCATTCTCAAGGTTCTGGAAATTATTCACCACGGAAACCAGAGTTGCCTTCTGTTTTTGTTACCCGTGGTCCCAAACCTATGACAACCAAACCCTCCGTATCTTTAACTACAAGATCAGGTGACATGTACTCCCTCCGTTCCAAAATAAATACTTCTTCCGAGTCACTTTTAATTGACGTTGAGGTTAGTAAATTGTGGATGCAAAATATTGATGTTTTAGCTTTCCAGGAGTACCTCTATGTGCATGCAAACACAGTAGAGATGTGTTGCTTCATCTCCATAACATTGGTATCTAACTAGAAAATGGCGTGTTTATTACTTATAACGTGTATATAACACTTATGACTTATTTAGAACATATATTTATTAGTTTTCTAGTCTTTCTACAATTTTCAATTTTGTCAATTTTATTTGTTTTTAAAACTCATGGAAAATAGATTGTACATATTTTCTGGTTTATTTAGACACAATAATTTTACACAATTGTCAGAACGGCTAGCTCGATTCTCGTAAAATTTATTTAGGATAGAGAGTAGTTTTGTACTAACTTATCGAAGATTAAAATATTTCCAAATATCATAAGGAAATTTGATGTATTTTTGTAAAAAAAATCACAAATCTGAATATTTTTTCCTTTACATAATATTTAGTGTATATCTCTATCTCTAGGGGGGGGGGGTATGTAGAAACATCATAATTTAGCCAATAGAGTTTCATATGCACACGGCATAGCAAAAATTAGTTTGATATATGCACATGAATTACATATCAAAATTACTTGTCCAACTTATAAAAAAATAGCCTACTTATTAATAAGTTTTATCTTAGGGCCATTTATAAATACTCCAAACCGAGGGCCTATTTGTAAATTTAAATTTTTGAGATGAAAAAGTTCAGCAAAATTGTTTTGGTAGAACTGGACATTTTTTTTATCCTCTGCATAATTTTTACCCGGGGTGTGTAAAAATCATAATTTACCCATTAGAGGTGCTTACGCATATCATTTAGCACAATTTTAGTTTGATATATGTACATGAATTATATAGAAAATTTTAATTTGATGCCCATTGCCTCATGGCAGAGCAAAATTTGAACTTGATAAAATTAGTTGCAGGCAACCTATCAAGCAAAAGGCACCCCTCTTGCTGTTTTTTTTATATCCACTTTTTATTTTATTCCTCGTTTCAACGGGTGAAAACAATCTATCTATTTTATTATAAAGATAGCTTGAAAATAATAGGTATTTGCTTTGATCGCATAGAAATTGTTACATTAATTAATAAAAAAATATTATAGTTGTATATACATAATATAATGATTGTATTTATATTAAATGTCACAAAACTACAATTATTTGGTTAAATCTAATCATGTTTTTAAAATATGTTTCAAAATATATTGTATAAAAGCTAAGATTTGCAAATTTAATTCTATAATTAAAATATGTTACATAAAACAATAATTGCAAAAAAGAAGTACATGTAATCCTAGTGATATTTGCGTGTGACTTTCGTCGAGTTCGGGTAGAACCATCGAGAGTTTCTATAGTATTTGGTGCACCGTACTACCGTACTATATAGGTTATTTGCTCAGTGAATCATAGTCGAAAATACTCATTATTTCTCATAGTTCTTGTTCTATGAGTGATAGGGTGCACCATAATATTCAAAAACTGCTATCCACTTAGCATACTCATTCATCAGAGTAGCTTGGACGTACCAACAAGAGGTAGAAGTGATTGGTCAATTACATCGAGTTAGTGAACAGAACACTTGGTTTGATGATATGATTGAGCTTCTAGGTCCATTATAATTTCGATATTGAATGTATATGTCTGATATACTATAGATTCAACAAACTTCTAGTTCGCGATATCAGAATCTTTGGTTAAAATTCCCGCAAATAATTCCAATATATTTTACGTAATTATATATATTTTACCGCAATATTAATTAAAAATAATAAAATCATTACAAATAATCAATAATCATAAATGCGATTAATAAATTTTATAATCATAAATATCTGAAATATAATTTAAGTGTATTTTGCAAATTTACAATATCATTCAAACAAATATTCCAAATATAGAGGGTCATTTATATATTTTTCTAGAAATGTCAGGGTTTAAAACGCAAAGTTTCCAATGCAGAGGAATATGCGATTCATTTTCGAAAATACAAGGGCCTTTTTGCAAAATATATGAAGATTTTTTCCTTCTTATCTTCTTTCCTTCTTCCTTATCTTTCTTTCCTTCCTTCTTTTTCTTTTTCTTTCCCCTTCCTCCCCTGATGGGGCCAGTGGGTGCGGCGGCGCGGCGGGTGCGGAGGCCGGTGAGGCGCTGCGGCTGGCCGTCGGCGTCATGGCCAGGCGACGTCAAGGACGAGGCCGTGCGGCGACTCCGTGCGATGTGGAGGCCGGGACGGCGTGGTGGGGCTGGCTGCGGCCGCTCGAGCGTGCGGATCCGGGTACTCCCCACGCGCCCCATAGCAGCGGCGCGCCCTTTCACTCCCTCTCCTTCTCGTCCCCTCCCCCTCTCTTCTGATCCGGCGGAGGCGTCGGCGGCCCGGTTGCAGCGCCATCCCCTCCGCCAGATCCGGCGGCGAGAGGGGAGGCGGTGGCGGCCCGGCTGCGGGTGGCGGCGTGGCGGCGTGGCGGTGGGAGGCGGTGGCTGCCCGGTGGCGAGACGATTTTTTAGATATTCTTGTGTGATGTTTTAGTGAAAGATTTCTGTGATGTTTTTCAATGTTTCCTGTGATGTTGTTTGATCTGGGATTGGGATTGATTTGGGATTGATTGATGCGGGGTGGATGAGCTCGATGCATGCAATATGCTGTTCTTGATTCGGCGGTGATGGACTGGTGGAGATCGGCGGCGGGGGTGAAAGGGGATGCCGGCGCTGACGGTTTCTCCCTGCTGATGATTTCTCTCGAATGCTCGATCGCTTCGCCTCTTTTTTTTTTTGGACCGGGCGGAGCAGCGGATGAGGAGGGCCACGTGGCACGATGTTAGGGGAGGCAATCCTGGATGCTGGTAGCGCCACGTGGCCCAATCTCAAGCTGGGTCTTGGACCCGGAAATCGTATATAGGGATATGTAAAAACAGGAAAATACAGATTATAATTAATTACTCATTGGTATTTAATTAGAATGTTGTCCAAAACATCAATTAGAAAAGGAGGGCACTTCTCTATACTATTTTTTGGGACGATGTACTAACTTATGCTGATACAGGCATACAGTAAGCCAAATACATCGTCATCATTTCTCCCTGCTGTATATGCAAGTGACAACTGAAATGCTGTTGTCAAGTTTGGCATGTCCTCTTGGAGAAAGCTGCAATTGTCGAGCCAAATTGACGCCCTACTGGCAATTCTAGAAGTAGCAGTGGGGTCAATTCATCTCATGACCCCACATCTTCATAAAAATGTGAAAATGATCAGGAAATATTATGGTTGGTAATAAAAATAAATGAAAAAGTTAAATAAATGATTATTGTGATTCATTAACATGATAGATGGATGAGAAAATAGCTTAATTTGAAAAGAAAAAACTAAATGTCCGAAATAATTTTATTTTAGAACGAAGAGATATCTACCTACAAGTATTTTATATTTCTACGTAACTTTTCTTTAGAAAAATGACAACAAGTATTGGCTAATCCATGGTGTGTTTAGGTCACGTTAAAATTGGAAGTTTGGTTAAAATTGGAACGATATGACGAAAAAATTGAAAATTTATACATGTAAGAAAGTTTTTATTCGATGAAAAAGTTAGAAGTTTAAAGAAAAAATTTGGAGCTAAACTCGACCCCAATTCGTTTTCCATTCACCAACCACCTACCCCACGCAGATCGGCAGATGCCCCGATGCGAAGACCGGCGAAACCGCAAGACGTGATTCCACCACAAGCTTCGTCAAAGCACTAGCCACTAGCTAGTCATAGATGTTGCCAATTAACCGTAAGAAGCTTTCGCTGGGTCATGAATAGCGCGATCTCATATTTTATTCCTTCGTGCTAGCCACTAGCCAGTGCCCTCTCATGTTCCCATAAGAGTAGCCAGGGGTTCTTCAAAATAAATTGATTTTCAATATTCCACGGAAAAATAATAATGAGAAAAAACTAAAGTGTTTTTCATAAAGTACTAGAAAACAGTATTTTGATAAATAGGAAGTTTGAGCCTATTTGGTTTGAAACCAACTTTTGCCCTACCAAAATCTTGGTAGTGCCAAAACCTTGCAAGTTTTGGCACTACCAAATTAGATAGTATTGAATTTGAACTATTGTGGACAAAATTTGGTAGCAAACCAAACATGCACTTGCTATTATTGAAGTTACTAAAATTTTGGTAGGGCTATAAGTTGGTATCAAACCAAACAAGCCCTTTGTTATATTCTATCCAAATTATACAAATAGAAGTGGTGTTTGAATCTCCTGAAGATGAAGATGAAGATAAATATTAAATGGTCCACGCAAAACGAGATGGCAATAACATGTGATTAATTGAGTTTTAATTATTACAAACTTGAAAAATAGATTAATCTTATGTTTTAGAACAATTTTCGTATAGAAAGTTTTCACATAAAACGCACCGTTTAACAATTTGAAAAACGTGTCATGAGTATCTAAAAGTTTATCCAATTTTTATTGGAGAAAAGAACCGGCCAGAATATACTATCTCATGGTTGTAATATTCTGAGATGAAGTGAGTGCCACGGTGAGGCTCGAAATCAATATGAGACAAACAAAAGTACTGTGTCGAGTAGTAACGTTTGGTAATGACCCAGACTCCGGACGAGCCAATCAGCGCCATATCTCGACTTCACCAACCGGCGATAACGTCGTCGTCGGCCACTCGGCCCACCAGGGCACCCACAACACCAGCCCCACCCTTGCCACTTTGCGAGAGTTGTGGACTCCGGTGACCCGAGCGACGGTGACCCGCCCGCCCAATCGTCCTGGTAATTTTGGCCCCATCGATCGATGCGGCGCGCCACCAGCAAATGCCCCAATCGGAGCCGCCTTCTCTCGCATCGCACGCGCGACGAACGAATGCGCGCCCACCAGTCGTCCAGGTGCACCCATCCATTGCTTTTTCTGGTCGTTTCAACGATAACTGGAGGGTTGGTGAGTGTCCCTGTCCGTGGGCCTACTGAGTTTGGTGAAGGGCAAAGGAAGTAAATAGGCCCTGTTTTTCTAAAAACTTTTTTCAAAAAACATCACATCGAATCTTTAATACATACATAAAGTATTAAATAATAATAAATTAAAAAACTAATTACACAGTTAGGGAAAAAATCGCGAGCCGAATCTTTTGAGTCTAATTAGTTTATGATTAGCCATAAGTGCTACAGTAATCCACATGTGCTAATGACGGATTAATTAGGCTCAAAAGATTCGTCTCGCGGTTTCCAGGCACGTTATGAAAATAGTTTTTTCATTCGTGTCCGAAAACCCCTTCCGACATCCGATCAAACGATCGATGTGACACCCAAAAATTTTCTTTTCACAAACTAAACAGGCCCTAAGCTCACAACACGACCATCACAAATGCAGGTGTTGGAGGTGCAAAACCGATCAAAAACGTCACATTGAATCTTTGGACACATGCATAGAGAATTAAATATTAAATATAGATAAAATAAAAAACTAATTGTACAGTTTCATAGAAATCGCGAGACGAATCTTTTAAGTCTAATTAGTCCATAATTAGTTATAAGTGCTACAGTAACCAAGATATATTAATGGCGGATTAACTAGAATTAATAAATTCGTCTCGCGGTTTCCAGACAAGTTATGAAATTAGTTTTTTCATTCGTATCCGAAAACCCCTTCCGATATCCAGCCAAGCGTTCGATGTAATATTCAAAAATTTTCTTTTCGCGACCTAAACACACCCATTTAATGAGGATTTTGGGCTACGTAATAAATGGGAGGGTCAAGGGGATATGCTCTTGTCGTCGCTTTACTGTACTCGGTCCAATAATGTTGTACATCTACTGTTCCAACCGCATACGACTACTTGAGTTTGGTGATTGGCGTGTGGACGGAAGGAAGCCAGCCGTCGGGCCCCTGCTAGCGTGTCACAAAACGTTTGTTGCGTGCTCCCTCCTCCAGTCGCGGTAGCTACCTGTAATTGTTGCATCCTCTCAGTAGCAAGCCCTGTTTTGACCCCTTTTTTGGCTGCCCATCCACAGTCGCCACCAGAAAATTCACTGTGCCCAAATCAATGGAAGCGCCTACTAGATCCATCCATCTTCGTGACAGCTCCGAGATTCTCCTGCTTATTTTTCTCCGAAAAATACATTCAGAACACGATCTCAAAATTAAACTAATGGAGTGCTACTGCATTTCTTAATTATGGCTGTGTTTAGATCCGAAGTTTGGATCCAAATTTCAGTACTTTTCCATCACATTAGCCTGTCATATACAAATAACTTTTCAGTCACATCATCTTTAATTTCAACTAAAATCTAAACTTTACGATGAACTAAACACACAGCCTATAAGTCGCAGCACCACTCATTGATCATTTCCATCACAGGTAAATCGTGGTGAGCTGGTGGTTGCTACTGTACCACTAGTACTATCTGTCGCAGCTTTGGAGAAGCCGTTTTCGCTGAAGCTTCTTCTTCTTCCCTTGGCAAAAGAATTTAAGCAGGCGGAATAATATTGGGATAAACAGGGTGGACAAAAGCGTGCGATCCCTTTCTTTAACCAAACCACGACGAAAGCAGGTTAGGTCGCGGCAGGTAGGAAGAAGAAGAAAGAGAGGGAAAAAAAAAAACAAAAACTTCACATGCATCATGCATGAAGTAGTACATGTACTGAGTACTGTAATAATGTTCAGTTTACTGGACCATCTCAACGGGAAGACCAAATTAACGCTTAAAAAAATACCCTTTTTTTGGACACTGATCATGGCCACGTTTGGTGGCTCAACAACCAGGTCACCGTGCGATCGATCGATTGCTAATTTCTTTTTTAAAAAAGGAGAGGGGAAAAAAGACCGGGTGTTTGGTGGCGCCACCAAACCTGCTCTCGTGAGCCGATAAATATTGCTCGCCGGAGCTCTCGGTTGACGACCCAACCAATCAACTCGCACCACCACCACAACCAGCAGAGCAGCAGCTCAACCGGAGGAAGATCTCATCGCCATGACGACCGGCAATGGCGAAGCACCGGTGATCAAGAACGCCCACAGCGACATCGACAGCACCAACAAGACGCTCCTCAAGAGCGACGCCCTGTACAAGGTACGTGCTGATGATGATTCTTGATCGGCTCGCCGGATTGTTTGGGATGATCTCTCTGTTTTAATTAATTAATTTGCTGATGGTTGCTGTGTTCGTCCGTCGCCGGTGAACTTGCAGTATGTCCTGGACACGACGGTGCTGCCACGGGAGCCGGAGTGCATGCGCGATCTGCGCCTCATCACGGACAAGCACCAGTGGTAAGAAACCACGATCTCTGCTAATTAATCTGCTTAATTAAGCTAGATCTTGTGGTTGATTAACTAATTAGCCCATTAATTCATGCAGGGGGTTCATGCAGTCGTCGGCGGATGAGGCGCAGCTGCTGGGGATGCTGCTGAAGATGGCCGGAGCGAAGAGGACGATCGAGGTGGGTGTCTTCACTGGCTACTCGCTGCTGGCGACGGCGCTGGCGCTGCCGGAGGACGGGAAGGTGGTGGCGATCGACCCGGACAGGGAGAGCTACGAGATCGGGCGGCCGTTCTTGGAGAAGGCCGGGGTGGCGCACAAGGTGGACTTCCGCGAGGGGAAAGGGCTGGAGAAGCTGGACGAGCTGCTCGCCGAGGAGGCCGCGGCGGGGCGCGAGGCGGCGTTCGACTTCGCGTTCGTGGACGCCGACAAGCCCAACTACGTCAAGTACCACGAGCAGCTGCTGCAGCTGGTGCGCGTCGGCGGGCACATCGTGTACGACAACACGCTGTGGGCCGGCACGGTGGCGTTGCCGCCGGACACGCCGCTGTCGGACCTGGACCGGAGGTTCTCCGTCGCCATCAGGGACCTCAACTCCAGGCTCGCCGCCGACCCGCGCATCGACGTCTGCCAGCTCGCCATCGCCGACGGCATCACCATCTGCCGCCGCCTCGTGTGAGGCCGAGAGTGCCCGAGACCGAGACCTTACCGGCCGATCCATCCATCGCTCTCGCGTGATTAATTAACGTGTGTTGTTGTACTCTTCTATTACCACTATACCTTCCTTAATTGCCGCTTAAATTTTCCTATACTTGTTTCAAGGGACAATCAATGAGATTATTATATTCTTCGACATGAGAGAGACGGAGTTGTAGGGACATTTGATGATGGTTGTTACTACATGTTGATAAGTGCAACATATCTTTTCAATGGTTGTTACTCCACTCACCGTGTCATGTTGGTTGCGGATTTTGATCTCATCTGCAAGATGACTACTCCTACTGGGCCCAAAATGAACAGACAGTCCTCGATCTGCAGAGCTGCACTGTGCAGGCTTTTACTGCTACTAGTGGTACTGGGCCCATGGGCGTCGGCCACCTTCCGGAGGGCAAGCAAGGCAGGCTGGATGGGCAAGGGGCGTCGGCGTCGACAGCGGCATGTGCCAGCATGATGGGATAGGAGAGGGTGGAGGCAGGAGACGTGCGGTGGCGGCCATATGGCGTTGGGTAGCGTGCTGGCCGGGATGGTGGCATCTCGCATCGCAGCAGGTTCTCCAACTCAAACCGCACCCGCCCACCCCCAGCCAGGCTGACAATCACGAGCCCACGACGGGTGCGGTTGGGCGCAGTGTCCCCCACCGTGCAGGCGGCACGACCGAACGAGGCCAGCACCACCCACCGGTTGCCGGCACGGGAACGGGAGGCGTGTGGCAGGGACGGGAGAAGCGGTTTGCCGCAAGCGCTGGCCCGCGGAACGTTCGGGCCAATTTGTGGGGGGTACGCGGTTAACTGTTAAATTCGATAACTAAAAAGTTACCATCGGCTTAAAATCAGTATCGGTTTTTAGAATCAGTATCGGTTTTAAAGTTCTAAAATCGGCCGATAGGAGTCAAGTCGCCACGATATCGTGTTCTTGGTGGAGTCGGATCAATCAAAGGAAGCTTATCTAGAAGAGTCTGAGTTTAAGAAGGATGCGACATGACAGTTTATCTATTAATTAGGAATAGTTTGTTAGTTTTCTTTTATCTTTAGGAAAGTGTGTTTAGTGTCCGATAAGGACTTTATCTTTTCCTTTTATGTTCAGGAAAGTTTCTTTCTTATCCGATAAGGATTTGTATCAACCCATGAGTATAAATATGTACACCCGGGGTCTATGTAATCTATCAATCTATCGATCAATAATACTCTCAGCGCATCGCCACCTCTTCCCTGAGGTTTTTATTTATCTTCCGGCGGAATTTGGGCACCTGACGCGGGGCTGCATCGGCTTTCGATCTCCGGCAAAGGGGTAAGTCCTACGTTTCGTCGGGCCCTGGTGAATCTGTCAGCTACATTGGTGTTGTTCAAGGTTGCATCGATTCGATCTCTTGGATCGCTCTAGTTTGGTTGATATATTTGCTTACCTGATATCTCAATTCTATCTCTAATTGCATTGTGTTTAGAGACACATCGGTTTAGTTGGGACTGTCTCGGTTAGGTCTGATCTCCTGTCTTAGCCGATATATCTCTACAATCATAATGCTGTTCTAAATAGATTTGTTATATCCATCACATTAGATAGATCTATCGGCTCATCGAGTATTAGATTATCATATACAATCTCGTGCTGCATCGGTTAGGTTCGACCTACTAGATTGTTGTTGATAATATAAGTCTTGTTAAGCCGATAGATTCATGCTAATGTTTTATCGGGGTGCTAGCCGATAAGTTATCTGGACATTGCCTCGGCTTGTAAGGACTGTATATATATATAAGTTGGATTTAGCCGATGGCAACAAAGGTTTCACTGTTTAATCTAATCTTGTGGATTTTATGACATCGGATTTCCAGCCGATGTATGTTTTAACCTTTGGATCAATACTTGTTTTACTATACTATATTGTTACCCGATTGGTTTCTACTGGATTATATTGTTATATTTTATTACCATCAGCCGATTGCCTTTATATCATTATCTACATTGGACATAGCCGATTGCTTAAACCCTATCGCTATCGGCTGGTATCGCCATCGGCTATTATCGGCTATCGGCTGGAACTACTCCATCGGCTTGTCAACTGATCGGCTGTTTTGATCTACTGTTTACATATCTTGTCAGTTGCAGGGTCAAACTGACTGGCGCGCTCGTATCTCGTCATATTTGGACCTGCACTGGAACTAAGCAGATCTTCCAGACCGGTGTGTTCGATTTTTTCATCAACACACGCCTAATGGGCGGGCCACCCCTCCCCTATACCTCGTCGCTCCCTCCTCTCCCCCCTTCCTCCTCCATTTTTTCTCTTCCTACTACACCATAAATATTTAAATTTAAATTCAGAATTGAAACGGGTATGTAAACTTTTGACTTTTAAACTTTGGCTCTATAAACTAATATTTGAATTCAAATTCAAATTTAAATCGGATATGTAAACTTTTGACTTATAAACTTTGGGTCTATAAACTCAGATATACTCCTCCCTCTTCTCCCCCTTCCTCTCTTCCTGCTACAGTACACCACACAATTTTTTTAAAAAAACAAAAGTTAGAAAAATTTATATATAGAAATACTATATATAAAAAATTTGAATTCAAATTCAAATTTGAATCGCGTATGTAAACTTTTGACTTATAAACTTTGGGTATAAACTTTAGATGTATAGAAATACTATATATAGAAAATATTTGAATTCAAATCCAAATTTGAATCAGATATAATTCAAATTCAAATTTGAATCGGGTATATAAACTTTAGGTCTATAAACTTTAGATGTATAGAAATACTATATATGAAAAATATTTGAATTCAAATTCAAATTTGAATCGGATATTTGAATACAAATTCAAATTTGAGTCGGATATAATTCAAATTCAAATTTGAATCGGATATATAAACTTTTGACTTATAAACTTTTGGTGTCTAAACTTTAGATGTATAGAAATACTGTATATAAAAAATTTGAATTCAAATTCAAATTTGAATCGGATATATAAACTTTTGACTTATAAACTTTTGGTCTCTAAACTTTAGATGTGTAAACTTGAGGTGTATAAACTTTAGATATATAAATTTATTAAAATAGGAAAGTAATGTGGTGCTAAAAAAGAAAATCAGGTGGAGGAAAGGAGGGGGAAGGGGGTGATCGGCTGATCGCTAACCGATCTAACGGGCGATCGATCGCCCATTAGTTTCCGAATTTGGTGGTGGCTGCTGCGAGGGCCGAGAGAAGCGCCGCCCACGCTATTCGGCCAATCTGGTCTGGTCTGCCGCCTACAGCAGAAGCCAGGCCCGTCGAACCAGACTATGTACGTTTGGAGGAGTTTCTATAGCTTCTCAGAATCAAAAGCTCTCCTAAATAATACAGATTTTGTTTCGAATTCTGGGAAACTGTAATTGTAAAATCCAGAAAATAAACTAGAAGGCAGAAGCTGAAAAAATAGCTTTTCTAGACTCAGAAGCTGGCTACCAACCAGCTGCTTCTCAGAATCTTAAAATCCCCAAATAGACCCTAAACAGGCCAAAAAATCACCGGTTCTTAGTCAGAGTCAGTAACCTTTTTCTTTAAAGAAACATAGTACAAATGCAAACACACGTATGTATACTCATCCATATGAAACAATTACATTAAAAAAAATTAACAAAAGTTCTGATTTTACATTATATATCCCTTACATTTTGTACTTGAAGAGTGCCCTGGGTAGGCTGTTCTGGTAGCTTCCACCAACTTTGCACGGTGCACCAGCTATTGGTAGGTTATTAGAGCATAAGCAATGGGTATCCTTGGCTCGTGCTCCTGGAGAGGGCGCGAAAGGTAACGGTTACCTTGGCTCGTGCTATTAATAGGTTATCGTGGGAATAACGGTTATTATTGCACCGTTGCCTTTCACGTTTGTGCCATGCCCCTGAGAGGCGCGTGTTTTCTCCCAGGGGACGCGCCCCTAGCGACTTTTGGTAGAGGAGCCAAGCGAGGAGCCGCGTTGGGCACGCCGTAGTTTGTGGACACCGCTCCCCACACCCGTATTTCACTTTCCACCCTTGGGTAGAGCTGTAGGCGGCGAGGTGGTGGAGGAGCCGAAGGCGGCGACAGCAACGAGCGGCGGCGGGGAAGAGAGGGAGAAAGAGAGGCGACGAGCAAATCCGACGCTGGCGAGGTGAAGGGCGATGAGCGGCGGGAGAGAGAGAGAGAGAGATTGGAAGAGTCGCTGGCCTCCTCTGTGGGCGCCGCGGCCAGATCCGCCCACGACGGCGACGACACGACCGATCAGATCTGGCCACCGCATAAGAAATGCTATTGTTTGCTAAAATGTAAAAATATATAGATGTATTTAGTTTGTTATCAAATTTTGATAACGCATAATTTTGGCATGATATTTTATTCCGTCCTACCAAAATTTAGCAATACTGCTAACTTATCAAAAGTTTAGCATTGTTAAATTTTGATAAGATTGATTTTAGCAGTAACCTGAACAGTCCATAAACAACATTTTGATCATGAATTTGAGACTGTTGGCTTTGCAGGACAGCGTTAGACAGTAACTTCATTTCATTTTCCTTTATTTAAAGCAGGGCCAAGTGAGTAACTGAGAAAACGAATCTAGTTAGCCGCCGAAATCGATCAAAAACATAATTGCCCAAGGTTCTTTCTACACATATATATCTGTGATGAAACTGAAAAAGTACCAAGAGTGGAACACGTGGCAGGTTGGATCGATCCTTGGGCGATGATGATGTGGCCTGATCTAGTGTTAGATAAAGCACGAAACAGGAAGCCCATTTGCATGCATGAGCACGAGTACTCGAGAGCGAGAGAATTGGCCATCGCACACTGGGCGTGTCGTGTCGTGTCTACGAGCCTCGAGGTAGCGCGTGGCATGGCTGATGGGCTGATGGCTCACCAAATCCACGCAGGAAATGGTCTGTTATTACCACCGATTAGCACAATCTAAACTTCATCTGTGGCTCCAGAGCAAGTTTTATAAAAAAAAGTAGATACTATCTCTAATCTTAATCGTATCAACAATTTATAAATGTGGAAATAATATATACAATAAATTACATTTATACTAATACATTAGCACTAATACTTATTGGGCCAATCTACTCTTTCTATTTTGTTTCTTGACTTTTATGTAAAGGCGACTCTTGTATGAGAGGTTACTTCTTAGGTCATGGCCAACGCTCTAGTGTGGAGCGCGGTTTCACCGTTCTCGAGGGGTATATTCGCGCCAGCTCGGCTGGGACCGAATCCCGGCAGAGCGTCGCGACACCCAGTAGAGGGCCGGGTAGTTTCGTCAGCTTTTGGACGAGGGACTGCGTTGGGGAGATGCCTCACCCCAAGCCGTCGCCCTATGCCGGAAAGAAGATGGAGAGGGGATGGACTGGAGAGAAGGACCGCATCAATTCCGGTTGCCGTCGCGGCGCTCCGCGGCCACCGGCGTTGATCCCGGCCGTCATCGCGTCGATCCACGGCCTCCACCTTGATCCCGGTCGTAGCGTCTTCAATCCATGGCCGCCGCCGCTTCGATTCGGCCGCGACGTTGATCTCAGTTGCCGCCAGGGTGGGGAGAATCGCCGCCGGGAAGGGAGAAGAGAGAAGAGGTGGCGATGTTGCCGGCCGCCGGGGAGCTCGAGCGGAGGGAAGAGGGCGGAGGAGCTCGGCAGAGCTTGGATGGTGAAGTAAGACGGTGTGGGGAGAGGGGATTTTGGGGTGTCGATGGGGAAAAGTGTGAGGGAAGAGAGATTTTATATTAATTTCTGAATTTTAGGGTGTTTACTGTAAATTTTAAACTTCTATATAAATTGAAAAATTATGATGACTAAAAGAAAAACACCAGGGACTGAAATAAAAATATGAGACTACCACCTGAAGCAATTTGCACCGTGGAAAATAAGCTTTGTTGAGTGTTGTCCCATCCTAGATGGCACTTAGGGTATCCCTTGCGTTGACCATGCCCTTATCTCTTTCGTCTCTTTTCTTCTCCACCTCGCTATTTAGTTTACGTGGCATATAGTTATTTATGATTTTCCAGGATTTAACGGTTTTGTGCTTTCAGTGTTAGGCAATATACCCGTCGTAACTTCATCAATCTTAAGAATTTTCTGGCCCAGTCTTTGAAGATGCTCGTATGGGTAGGGTTTACGTGCATACGTTGATGGGGTGAGTGTACGTGCGTTGTGAGTACCCGCGTTATACTGTGTAATTATTAAAAAAAACATAGCAGTTCAATCAAGCTGCTGAGCTAAGCAGAGCTAGCCACGTTGTCGCCATCTCGCTTGTTTAAAATGCGTTTCGCCGAGACGTGGCTGTAACTGACGCAGACACCGTACGCGAACGCGACATTTTTGTTGGAAAAAAAAAGAAGAGAAAGAACTGGAAAAAGGTGGGAAAAAAATCACTTCTTTTTCATCTTTTCTGTTTTATCCCTTTTGTCGTCGTCGCCGTCCAGTTCGTCATCCTCCCTCGATCTCCTTTCCACGAGACCAAACGAACTGAAAATTTTCGCTACTACGACCTTGCTCGATTCCGACAACCCCCGTTCAGCGATGATTTCGTCGATTCTTTGATGCCACCTCCGGCGGCCGATATGGAGAACGGCGCCGTCGGGTCGACGGCGGCGGAGGTGGAGGCCGGTGAGTCTCCGGGGAGCTCTCCTGTGATCAAGACCAAAGGCCGTGGGCTCCGTCGATGGCGCCGTATCCCGCGGGAGCAGCGCAAGGAAGGATCCGCCGGCGGCGGCGGCGGCGGCGGCGGCTCGGCGCAGCTGCACAAGCGGCGGATACCCCTGCCCGGCGGCGCGCGGAGTGGGAAGCTGCACGAGGTGGTGTTGGAGGAGGAGGAGGAGAGCTCCACCGCCTCCGTCGAGTCCCGCTTCGTCCCGCCGGGGAAGCTGGATCCGAGCCTCGGCGCGCTCGTCGCCTCCGCGGGATTCTCCCTCGGCGCGGGCGGCGCCGACTCCGACCACAGCGAGGACTGGAGCAGCGGCAGCAGGTCCTCCACCGCCGCGAGCGCCCCGCGCCGCCACAACGACCTCTCGCCCTTCGCCGCCGACAGGGCGGGGCGCTCCTCCCGCGCCGCGCGCCCGCGAGCCTTCTCTGCCGCCGAGGCGCGGAACTCGCTTCGCAGCTCTGATGCCGGCAATGGAATCCACAAGGTTCTTGCCGATCACTGTGATCACGGCGAGGAGGCGCCATTGATGGCCAGAGATTACTGCAAGGAGAATGGGAGTGTGGTGGTGGGGAGATGGGCACAGGGGAGTGTTGATTCGGATGCTGATGCTGCTGCTGAGAGGAGTGTGGGGAACAATGGTGACATTGGATCAGGGATGCAGTCGAGTGCTGACCCGTATGCGGAATCGGTTTCGTTGCTTCAGAGAACTCAAGAAGCGCTTGAGAATGGTATAGTTGATTTCGCTCCCGGTTTCGTCTCATGGATCTTGCCAAGTTAAATTCTGTTTCAGTTGTTGTTATTATTTTACTGGTGATGAAGCAATGCCATGTCATGGTTCAGTTATTTATTACTACTCCCTACTTCCTGATGTTATTTACTCAGTTCTATGGAAACAAATAGGTTATAGCTGCCTGCTGCCTTATGGTGATTAGTCATGATAAAAGTATTTGGATAAATGATGTTGGTAGAGTGGTAGTTAAGTCAATCAACTATAATCTGATTAATCAATTTCTTAAGTGATAATTCTAGTTCATACCTATAAAACATGGTCTGAACTTATTTGCTGAAGTTGTTAACATCTCAATTTGACGGTTGTAATACTACTACCTTGAGTATTCTAATAACTGGCCATTTAGGGCATAGTACCAAATAAATGGGTAAAGCGCTTTGTGTTCTATATAGAAATGGTTTGATCAACCAATCAAAACTTCTCCTGTTAAGTTTCCTTGGTTCATTCCCAATTATATGCAGTTCATTGAATCTGAGGTCTCATACTGGTATTATGGTGATAACATGCTGTACCTTTTGATGCCTTGGTTCGAACTTTCATCCATGCAAAATTGCTTTATGATAACCATTGCTCCATGCTTACTGCAGAGATTAAAATGTTTGCGGCGATCAGTAAAGAGTCAAGTGATAATTTTGATGGAAACGACGATGATTGGATTGGTTTAGTCGATATCGCAGAACCTCTTGAAGGAACAAGTCAAAATGTAAAGGATCCTGAGTCCAGACCAGAAGAAGCATCTTACCTTGGTCGGCTCTTCCTGGAGAAGACAGAAGCCGAGATTCAGAGCATCATCCTGACAAGAGCTGCTCAAACCTGGGCACCTCTAGTTGACGATCAAATAGCGCTCTATAACGCGCAGAAATCTCTGTCGGGGGATTATAAGCAGCTTGAACTTAAACTGCAGCATACCAAGAACCGAGCGGCGATGCTAGAAGAGATGGCGGAGAAGCTAAAAGCTGAATGCAGAGATCTGTCTGGGAGATCAGAAGTCCTGCGGTTGCAGTCCAGAGCAAGCAGAGTTTCACTCTTTTGTTTCATCCAGTTTGTTCTGCTGTTTACTGCTGTAGGAACCTTTCTTGCACGGCTCTTGCCCTCTCCTACTGAGTATGTACCTACTTGAGCTTAGAGCCATGGAATCACCGATACACGATACATATGCATCAGGAAATAGAACATGCTTTCATAAATTTTCCCTTGTAGTTTTTTAGGACATGAAGCTTGTAAATTTTCTTTGTAACTATGTTTTCGGAAAAGAAAATCTCTGGCTCAGCAGTCCTGGCTATCCAGTTATCATTTTGGAAATTCTTTTGGTATCTTTTAATAATTTCCTGAATAATAAACGAGATAATGCATTTCAGATATTTAACTACGCAAGAAATTCCTTATCCATCTTGATCTGGGCCGTGGATGCTCAATCGAACGGCTCCTGCAGTCCTGCGACCGCCTTTCGCTTGGCCCAAGAGGGAGGGCAAGAGGTCCAGATCGCGGGAGACCTCGCAGTGAAGCCCGGCTCATTATGGGCCTTCCCGAAAATGAGGCCCAGTTTATTCGTCGTGGTAAGAGTAGTAATGGAATAAGATCACTTTGATTCCCTCAACTGACCACCGAATCTAAATCGTATCCCTCAACCGCAATACCAGAAATCTTGACCCCCGAACTTGCAAAACCGATACAATTTGACTCCATAGATGGTTTTGGAGGGTGGTTTCGCTGACATAGCGCACACATGGCAGTGTTGACCTGATCTTTGTCCCACGTGGCGGCATTGATGTGGCGCTTATGCGGAATTAAAATAAAAAATATATGAGGAGTTCGTCATCGCCGAGATGCCGCCGCCATCGGTGCGCATGAGGAGCGTCACCTCTGTCGCGCTCCCGACGCATAGAGATGGCGGCAGCTGCCGCCGCGTGCCGCTCTCCCCGTTCGACGCGTACTAGGTCGCGCTGCCGCCCGTCCGCCGCGTCTTCCTCTTCCCGTCCCTGCCGCCGCCGCCACCACCACCGTTCGGAGACGTCGTCCGCGCGCTCAGGGGCTCCCTCAAGGCGGTGCCCCCGACGTTCTACCCCTTCGCTGGCACGCTGGTCTACTCGCTGGAGGAGGAGGAGGAGGAGGGGTTGGTGTCTATCGTCGTGGAGGCCGGCGGCGGCGTGGCGTTCGTGGAGGCCGAGACGGACCTCGACTTCGGGTGGCTCGTCGACGAATGGGAGGAGCACAACGAGGACGCGCTGCAGCAGCTCGTCCTGGACATCTACCGGGATGAGCTCCCCGCACCCGTCATGGCGGCGCAGGTGACGGAGTTCGTCGGCGGTGGCGGGGGCGTGGCGGTGCACCACGCGGCGGCGGACAGCCACGGCCTGTGGCAATTCTTGGAGATGTGGTCCGCCTCCGCCGCCGCAGCGGCTGTAGCCATCGGGATCTCCGCCGCCGCGTCTACCATCTCTCTCGACGATGCCTCGACTGACGAGAGGAGGAGACCTCTCCTTCCCATAAGACGTCTTCCGCGTTTCGTCTTTTCCTACCATTGCACACCGACGCCTAAAGCTACAGCCGCTGCTGCTTCGACTCGCCGTGAACCCTCGCCGGAGTTGGTAGAGGAGGAGATGGCCAAGGACGGAGGAGAGGGAGGAGGAAGGGATAAGAGAGGATGACATATGGGACCCACATGTTAGTGGGTCCCATAATTTTTTTTTGTGAATGACAAATGGATCCGCATATATTTTTTTTTATTTTAATTCCACATAAGCGCCACGTCAATAACCACGTGGGACAAAGACTAGGTCAACACTGCCACGTGTGCACCACGTCAGCAAAACCACTCTCCAAAACCAAAACCCCTGAGGAAGTCAAATTGCACCAGATTTATAAGTTCGAGGGTCAAGATTTCTAGTATTGGGGTTGAGGTATACGATTTAGATTCGGTGGTCAGTTGAGGCAGTCAAAGTGATCTTATTCCGAGTAGCAAGGAAAGCTCGCAGTTGGGCCTAGAGGCTAGAACAACCCAGGATGCAAATTCCTTCTCGATTGTAGTAAACCCACCGAGGCGGCCCAGCCCATCTGCTCTGTGGGGGCCCATTTCGACCCAACACGGTCGCCGCCGCCGCCAGCTTCGTCCAACACGGCGGTCCGGCCGGCCACCGGCTGCAGCAGAAACTAGGTCAAGATATTTTCAGCCTTTGCTCAAATAGACAGCGCCATGCCAGATAACATCTTCTCTCCAAAGGATGATTGCTCACCCTGAAGTCTGAAGGCTACAGTTTTGTCCAGCAAAAGCAACAGGCCATTTGCAGATGCATTTTTCAGGTTCCTTTACAGTAACAGCTACAGATATGGACATATCTACATCTTTTCTACTATTTTACTAGCTTCTACATTTTTTTGTGATTCAGATCTCACATTACTCTGCCAGTGATTGCAAGTAGCAAATTCAGATAGCAGAATCAAGGTATGAGTAGAACCGTAGCCGGTTGTACTGGAGGAGGCTGCTATAGGTCCGATCATGAACACCGATGAACAGAGCCTCGGTGTCGGGACTGAACGAAATGCCAGAAATCTCACCAAAGAAATCCACCACCTGCTTCCTTCGGTACCCGCTTCCGACGTCGAATATATGAACGAAATCTGCCGGTTCCGCCATTGCCAAGAATCGCCCATCGGATGTGTAGCGGATCGACCGTATGGCTCCCATATTGCCACCCAGAACAGCAACGGACTTGGAAAGGTTTCGGATATCCCAGATCCTGCATGTCTTGTCTTGGTTACCAGTCGCGAATGTCCGGCCATCTGGGTTCCACGCTGACGCGAAAGAATAGTCCAGATGACCGCGGAGTTCATGAACCGTCTGCAAGAAACAAACAGCCATGAGCTTTTCTTTTTCTGAAAAGTGAGGTCAGTATTTGGAAGTTAATCACTGAGCGTTGCTTTCTGCTTACTTTTCCTGAATTAGTATCGACTATAAGTCCTTCAGGGTTGTCCCCAACAATAGCAACAAGTTTACCATCCGGGCTCAATGATGTGTGCTGCATGGTATAAAACAAGGGGCGAGATTAAATCAATAAAACATTAGGCTTCCTTTCCTCATGGAACAAGAATCTTTAGCAAAGCATTCAGTAGATGCGACGAATAGATTAGGACTTACGAGTATCCAATAAATAAAACAAGAGATAGATATAAACAGTTTGATGAATGAAGTAAAGGCTTACATTAGCAGCCCAAGGAAAACGGAAATTATTGCAAATTTGAAATTTTTCCATGTCAAAGTCTCGAACTCCACAATCATTGTTTGAAGCCAGGAAGTGCACCGAACCACTGCATAATTCATTTTTTAAAGTTATGATTCATACATTCTCACTTCATTTTAAACAAACTAGTAGTTTTTAAAATGATGTTATAGTACCTGGGTTTCTCGAATATCTCTAGAGAATTAGTGATGCCATTGTCATCGTGTGTTGACTTGCAACAATAGCTTATTCCTTCACGATCCAAAAACTGCATCCTCACACAAAATTTACACATTACACCATGACTACATTGTAACTCCATATGGATGTCAGAGATTGAACAATAGGTTATGAAAGATAATTACCTTGCAGATTAGTTCTCCACGAAATCCACCAGCAACAAGCAAATTACCTCTCACTGCTAGTGTACTAACTTGAGCTTGGTAAAACCCCTCGGAGACATTCCCCTGGTGCTTCTGAAGTCAAATATATGGAATTTGAATATGCATGCTTACAATAAAAATATCAAAGTGGCTATTCATGAGGCTAGCAAATTGAAATAAACATTTGAAAGAGAATTAGGGACCTCAGATGGCGTGATATGTCCTTGAAGATCAATGACTTTGTGCTTCTCACTGGCAAATGGTGACCAATGAAGCACAGAACGTTGTGATAGAAGATACACATCATGTCTAGTAGTTGCCCATACTAAATTTCTCAACTGCAAAATAGCAACAGAATGGCATTAATGTAGTCGGAGTTGAGCAAGAAATTTATATTACAATATCTGATTATTTGGTACAACTATAGTTCATGAAGGCAAACATGCAGGTCTTCAGAACTACTTTTTCTATGGAAAATGAACATATTATCGCCTTGTAGCTTTGTAGGGGAACACAAATCTGCATTAATTTCCAAAAGGAATTAATAGAAGAACTGTTTGCAGTTGTGTTCGGTACCAATACCATAACTATAATTCATTCAAGTACATATACGAGAACCACGTTTACCTTTCAAAAAAAAAAACACCTATATAGACCTACTAGTATTCATTGTGATATTCCCACATATTCCAAACAGAGTACTATCATAACGGGATATTGACTATTTTCCATCACACATTCTGCAGTTAATTAATTTCTACAGTACAAACTGACAAGCCTGCAAAAGAAAGAACACGAGCACTACCTATTTAGCATATGTAGCAGATCTTTTGACCTTGGAATGTATTGGATATGTCGCCTAATACATAGTAGTTTCTAATGTTTAAGAACTCAAAATTATGACTCCAGAAGGCACAGCTCTCACCTGGAAATGAAGAATTGTCGGTTTCACCGATCTTGTGTTGTACTGAAACTCATAGAAGAGTGCCCCTTTATCTACAGGTGTGCATGCCTGCATCAATATCATCACATCAAAACTTCCGTGCTAGATACAATGCGAGATCTCTCAGCAGTTTATCTGAACATGTAACAATGCCATGCCTTCTCTGAATTTTTCCCGGAGTTGGGTACATTCTCAAAGTTCGCGTACTGTACCATCCTAGTCTTCCTATACCTGTCCCTTGAGAAGCTCAAATTATCCCATGGAATTCCTTGTATGTCCTTCCCTTTCTTCACATCCACCGCCGACGTATCTTCTTTGGACTCATTAATCTATAAACAATAAAATTACCCTTTTTATCAGACTGAACAAAACAACTTTAATTCAGAAGATGCATGCCCAAATCACCTAAAAACAACGCTAGCTGCTGGTAGAGCCAGAAGCAAACTAATAAAGCAAAACCTGCATTGAATTAGACAAAGATCCATTCCTGCGCTGAAGTCTGCACATACCTACTCTAATATCATGATATCCGCATGTCACAACTCACAAAAGCGTTAGGAGCAACTGCAACTTGTACTAGCATTTTCTCTATTCTTTTGTGAAAAAAAGAAAGGGAAAAGAACAGCATTTTTTTAGATAATCTGTCAGATGGCGCAAGCAACTCGTGCAGAGCTTACAGGTTGTCCGTACTCGTCGTCGTCGAAGTCGGAGTCGCCCATCAGATCAACCTGGCGGCCTTCCTGCTCCGCCGCGCGATACCCAGACCGCCGCGACATGGCCTGCACCGCAAATGGCGGATTTCTGAGCCAAACTCACAACCAAATTTGGCGGCAAAGCTTCGAAATTTCTACCGCAAGAACCACTTACCTTCGTCTCGCTTTAGCCTCCCGAGGGGCAGGGGCCTGCAATGGTGGATTTTGAGCCAAACCTGGACCAAATTTGGCGGCAGAACCTCGAAATTTCTGCTGCAAGAACCGCTTTCCTTCGTATCTCGCTTAGCTTGATAGCTTCCGGAGGCCTGTGCTCTCGCCGAGCTAGGGATGTGAGGTTTCTGTGAGCTATGGAGGAATCTGGAAAGGAAGCAAGCAAAGGCCGCCTCTTTAACAGGTGGCTCTAGAAGCAAGAAGAAAACCTCAAGAGGAGTACGGATAGTGAAGTTTTCATATTAGCCCTTGTAAGTATTGTAGGAGTACTTTCCATGATGAGCTTTGGGGAAACTCTATATTGGAGTGACACGTAAAGCAAATTTCAATACGTATAAATTTTACTTTTACATAACGAACCGTTTGGTAGTTTAAAAAATATGCTAATAAAAATTAAAAAGAGTAAGTTATAGTTTAGATTTAAAGTTTAGAACTCAGCCTTAATACTAGTAGTGCTTTTCTAGCACTGTTTTAACTAAATATTGATTTTTTTCTCAGTGTCTAAAACATATATTAGTCACATGTTAGATAAATATTTTCTATGAACTATAAGTTGCTCCAAGTGAAGGGCTCTCATTTAGGAAAATAAAACAAAAACATGAACATGAATGGGATGAAACTGTAAGGAAAATGCTCAAATCATATTCTGAATTATTTTTTCTCTTGAAAACAGAACTGAAATCGATAGTAGTAATACCTAAACATCAAAAGAAAATGAAAATAAGACTTTGTAAACAACATAGCATAGGGCAAGCAAATTACATTCATGTTTACACTATGATTTTACATCAAAGTAACTATTAGTGAACATTAAAAAAAAGTAAATAAATAATTTAAATACTTCATAATGGTATTATAGCATCAATACTAAAATACTAATGTAACAGCACATAAGAGTTGGTTTTCTTTATTCCCATAGATTGTGGGTACTATACTATTTTCTTTAAAAAAATTGAATAAAAACAGTATACCATTGAAACGGTTAGAGAAAAACCCTCTACCGTTTCCCTTCCATTTCCGGATATATGGAATCAGAATAAAACGGACGATGCTTTAAAATTCATCCAAATGAGGCCAGCCTTTTAAGATGCTAGTGGAGGTCTTTTTTAGTTTTCTTTTTTTTAAAAAAAAGAGAAAGCATCCTGCTTTTATATAAAGCATAAAAAACCGGAGGATCTGTTTACAAATAGAGAAAAACACAAGGTTCCCAGAAAAGGGTCGTTTTGAGTGTTTGACCCAGGTGCAAGGGGATGCTTATCCATCCAATACGAGCAGATCGATGAGCCGACAGGTTGCGTTACATGGTTTGCATTTATGCGGCAGGCCGCAGGATTTTGAGCCAAATGGAGGCCACAGCCCCCTGAATTTCGCCGTATCCTGTTTTACTTTCTTCTACTATATATCTACCTCCTTCTTGTTCTTGTTTTTTTTAAAAAACAATCTTTCCTTGTTGCTCTTGTGGATACCTGTAATAATCAAGGACCATTTCTCCATCGGTTTCAGTTTATACGAATTTATTTTGGAGAGAGGTTGCTGTCATAGTGTCATCTGATGTTTCATCAGCAAAAGTGAGATCAATATGATAAGATTGCCTGGTGTTTTCCTCTTTGGATCTATGTTAACCATGTCATTTGTCTCTCTCCCTCTGTATTTTATGGAAAAGGATGCAAAACTTCAGCAAGTTTCATTTTATATATTGATATCTTTTTTCTTTTCTTGTGTTAGAGAATTCTACTTTTCTATTGCCTGGGATTTGCTCATGTGTTAATCTCTTTGTTATGAGCATAGTTTATGCCAAGTGGTTCAAATGATTAATTGGATGGAAAGAAAAACATGGGCAGTTTCATCTCTCTCACACAGATAGACTTTAATTTGCTGAGAGATGCAGATGCTAACAAATGTGCACTGAAAATTCAGGCACCATGGAGACTTTTCTACTAGCCAGTACGTTACGGAGTACTATCCTGCAGCTATCACTGCTTAAATTTCTCTGGTGGGAAGAAAGTATGTGACGTTTCCAGAAGCCTGAAGTGATGAAGAAGCTAGCCAGGGCACGCGTTGAGCTGTGATTCAAATTCAGTTGCACTTAATAAAAGTCAGCTTCTACCATAATGGAGTGGAGGCTGAAGCTGGTCCATTGGGCTGTGCACCTGGGGACGCCCAGGGGTGCGGGGGCAGAGCCCCGCGATACGGATCGTCATCCTTTTAGGTTTCCACCATATATATACCTCTTCTAAGCCGTCGTGCGGCATTGTAATCTCACCCCAGATATAGTGAAGATATTTTGCTGGCTGGTGCCCGTGGTTTTTTCTCTCCTACTTTGAAAGGGTTTTCTACGTTAAATCTCGTGTCTTCTGTGATTGATCTATTATTTTTTATCGTTTATTTGTCTATCGTTTTCTAACAGCACGTTTTAATTAGTTGAAGTTGCAACACGCTTTGAGGAGCTCTTGGTTCACAGAATTTCTTACTCGCTGGAATAAGAAAAACATATAAATATCATAGGAATAAATGTGCAAAACAAAATATTAGAACTTAGGATTTTTTTTTCTTCCATAAGCTGAACAAAGATGGAGTCGATGTTTTTTCCTATGAAATCAGTAAATTTTGGAGGTTTGGCACTGGATTCCTATGGATTTTTTTCCCCATTGAATCCTATGGACAGCTCTTAAGTGGTGTTGGGCTGTGTTAATTCCTTATTTACCGTGAAGTATGTTTTTAAACTACTAAATAATGTGTTTCGATAAAAAACTTCTATTATATAATAGTTAGTACTTAATTAATTATTTAATTAATTATATACTAATGATTCGTTTCGTTTTTTCCAACTAACTAGCTAAATGCAACACTAGCTAATCAGGCATAGGTAATCTCAGTTTTTCTATACTCAGGCATATTGAGGCTACTCATCGGTTTGGAGAATACGTATAGAAAACCATAGGTAATCGAAATTCTTATGAAATAAACACTATTCATGCATTTTGTACTCCATCGAGAATTCATCTACGAATTTACGATTTGTTTTGACACTACTAATTTTCTTCAGAGCTGTATAAATTTATTTTGTAAAAAGAATAGCTTTAATATGAATGGCTAGCGTGTTGCCAAACAATTGCTATAGCAAAACTTGGTACCAAACAAAAAATATCTAGAAGATGAGAGATGTTCCGCAGCTATTAGCTACAAAGTAGGCATGCGATGGTGCTTTCGTCGCTTCTTCTCTGGAGACATTGTCTAGGCAGCGCCTTTGCCGGAACCACCCAAACATCTGATGCAAGCTCGCTCTAGAGTCACATCCTCTTGTATCGGCACCCTAGTTTATACAAATTGGCCACGTCGGAGGGCCTAGGGGAGAGCGGTTTCATTTTTCTCTCTCACCCTCTCTCTCCCTAAATCCCTAAGATGTGGATAGAGTATAGTTTTGTGTCGGTTGTAAGGGTTGGGTTTCGAGCGATCCCAGTTGTAGTTCCTTTGTTGGCCTAGCGGTGGCCGGTCCGGTGCTAGCCTTCTCCTGGTTTGTGTTTGGCGTTGTCGGTGTGTGGGGGTGGTATACTTTTTTCATTTTCCTGGTTACGGACTTTCAGGATTTTAATTTTGTAATTTTTTTTCTCCTCTGTCAATATAAACTGCGCACTGTCTTTTACAAGTCGTTCAAAAGAAAAAGATATGCCTAGACCAGTCATGCAATTCCTGCCGGAGAACAGACATGCAATTGTTAGCTGGCCACAGATTTATCCAGTCATATGAGTGCTACTCCCTCCATTTTAAAATATAATACATAATTATTTCTTATGTTGTTAGTCACTCTCTCCTATGAACTTTTTTTCTCTTAATACTCCACCGTAATCTCTAATTTTATTGGTTATATGGATCATATTTATTGAGGTGATCGAAATGAGAAGATAACAAAATATTTCTTGGTTGGTAGTGCGTCTCATATTTTAGATATCGAGTATTAATTAAGAAGAAAGAGGATCGAAGCTAGCAAGCTTAGCAGAGAAGACACCAATTAAGGCAGAAGAGGTTTCAGCCTGCTCAACTGTATTAACTGATCTTTTCTTGACTAGATGAGGAAATTAGTGACAGATAGTGACTTTGTCTTAGGGGCGTGTATGCGTTGTTGAAAAATTGTGGTACTCTGCATCACCACGTTTTTCTCTGGTTATCACACAGATACACACTACTGACCGTGACAAATCTAATCATTATTTATCGTGTTTTTGTGTAGCACGCTGCACTGTGCGGCAAAAGTTTTAGTGAACTGAAAGTAGGCAAAACCGAAATGTTGGTGCCAGTTTTAGGTTGAGTTTGAATCACTACTTCCTCATTTTCAGTATGTATTCTAAACTGCTAAATAGGGTATTTGATATAAAAGTTTTTAGGGCCTATTCAGTTTGAAGGATTTTCACTGAAATTTCAAGGAATTGAACGTATAAAATTCCTATGTTCCGAAGAAACCCTTATATAGAAGTTTTTCAAAAATATTTAAAAAGTTCACTTTTTTTAATTTATAATTGCTATTATTTAATTAATTTCTACATGTCTCGTTTTTCTTGGACATTTCAGCCCAACTGAACCTATTTCAAATGCAACCTTAAGGAAGTAGCAGGGCGAGAACACATTTGTTGGGCCTCACCTGCTAAGAACAGAGTTGGACACAAGTTTCACAGTGCGCAGAGGAACGATGTAGCGAAGACAACCTCCACAACTCAGCAGCGGTTCTTCCTCCCACACCAGACGTCCAAATGTGTGACCCAGTTTGGACGCACGGTCTTCAGGTTGGTACGCCACACACGAACATAGCGCCGAATCTCCGGCGTGGAGTGCTTGAGCCGAATGCCGCATCGCACTGTGAAGGCTCTTATGTTGCTTTTTTTCTGTTCCCCTCACGTTTCCTAAACTATTAAACAATATATCGTTTAATATATATATATATATATATATATAGGAAAGTTGTTTGAGAAAATTATATAATATATTTTAAATTTTTAGCTAATATATTTTATTAGTGATATGTTATGACTCGTTTCGTTTTGGTGCGCGGAAGATTAGTGTGCGACACTGGTTGCCGATGGCGTCGTCTATTTGTGCAAGTAGTAGTACTCAACTTGCAGCTTGATTAGTTCCAGTTTTGGAACGCGTACGGAAAAACGTTACGATCGATTGGAAGTTACGATCTGATCAGAAAAAAGTGAGTGAATTTTTTTCCTTGGCGCGTTTTGATTTTTGAGGCCCGACAGCGACAGGAGGTATACGTTTTTCTGGACGCGCTGGATCGTTAATTAGAAGGTTCCAAAGAAAATGGACGCCGAGACAAGAATGTTAATTAGTACTAGTAAATGGAATATTAAAAGTTCCTGCTAGCTTGCTCTCCGTAAATTAAAGGGGCATTTATAAATTTGTCATCAGTTTTTTTAATTTTGTAAGGGTGTCTCCCAAATAACAGTTCTAGTGTTATTTTTATAATTTTTTAATGGTATTTTTACAATAACGATTTAAAGTAGCAGTAAATTTGCTCCTTAATTAAACGGATGGAGATCGAGACACCCTTTTCCTTAGTAGTTAAGCCTTGTGTTGGCGTGTAAGCTCGATCAAGAGTTAGAAACCAAGGAAGACCTGTGTTAGAATCGGGCACGCCTAACGGAAGCGATCACCCGTCCGTCCCATTACTTCTCTCCCCTCCTACTCCTCCCCTTCTTCTCTTCTTCTTATTACAGTAAACCACAAAAAAATTTTAAAAAAAACAAAAAGTTAGAAAAATTTTTGTATAGAAATACTATATATAAAAAATTTGAATTCAAATTCAAATTTGAATCGGGTATGTAAACTTTTGACTTATAAACTTTGGGTCTATAAACTTTAAATGTATAGAAATTCCGATTCAAATTTGAATCGGGTATGTAAACTTTTGACTTATAAACTTTGGATCTATAAACTTTAGATGTATAGAGGTGAGAAGTTTTAGAGCAACCGATGCCTACCGTCCGGCGATGTCCCTAGGTGGAGCTGGCTTACCACATTCCGATACCTACTATATATAGAAAATATTTGAATTCAAATTCAAATTTAAATCGGATATAATTCAAATTCAAATTTGAAACGGGTATATAAACTTTTGACTTATAAACTTTAGGTGTATAAACTTTAGATGTATAGAAATACTATATATAGAAAATATTTGAATTCAAATTCAAATTTGAATCGGATATATAAACTTTTGGTCTCTAAACTTTAGATGTGTAAACTTTATGTGTATAAACTTTAGGTGCATAAATTTACTAAAATAAGAAAGTAATACGATGACAAAAAAGGAAACTAGGTGGAGGGAGGGAGGGCACCCGATCGCTATCCCATCTGCTGGGCGATCGATCGCCCATTAGAGGTTTCGGTTAGAATCTTCGATTGTGTTCGGCAAATGGGTTTGGAAACTAATCTTTTACACACGGAAAACAAAGTGACAGATCAGAGCATTATTAATTAAAAAAATAGATTAATA
The DNA here is from genome assembly GCA_000338895.3 of Oryza meridionalis. Classification (NCBI taxonomy): domain Eukaryota; kingdom Viridiplantae; phylum Streptophyta; class Magnoliopsida; order Poales; family Poaceae; genus Oryza; species Oryza meridionalis. The sequence goes on along the minus strand of CM002531.2, from coordinate 24,848,356 downwards.
TGACTTTTTTAACAATTTTCTTATAGAATTTTCATAGAAAATATACCATTTCACATTTGAGAAGCGTGCACATGAGAAACGAGGGAGATAGAGTTGAAAAAACTAGGTACCGAACACAGCCTAAGGTCCTAAGGTCGTGAACCCTTTCGCCACCATTGCTTTGTCACTGCCACCCACTGCCTACTCTCCCCTCTTCCTCCATACCACAACGGTGTTTGAGGAGGCCCAAGGAGAAGGGAGGTATGTTTCACTAACACGTGGGGTCCGTCATAATTTGTATTTATTTTTCTGATTAAAGTGCCACATAGACACCAATTAAAATCGAGCATAATATTGCCTTGAGATTTCGTATAGACCAATATCACAAGTTGAGAGACGCATTATGTACTACTTCATCAATATGAATCTAGACATATATATCTATATAGATTTATTAACATCAATATGAATGTCAGAAATGCTAGAATGACTTACATTGTGAAACGGAGGGAGTATATTCAAAGATGCAATTCAAACTTAGCTAAACATGAGGGACCTCACATGAACTTATTCAAAAAAAACCCAGAAAGCCCAGGCTGGCCTAGGAAAACCTCAAAACCGGGATGTTCAGGCCAGGTATTAGCCGCCTGCATATTTTTTTTTCTCTGGATTTTCCAGGCCCGTCCCTGCCCAAGGTTAGAACAGGACTTACTGGCAGTAGCAGATACTGAAATTTGTCATGGCAATGGCAACAGCGGAGACCCATCTACCAGGCCCGTCTCTTCTCGGCTAAACCCTTTTCAAGCGGAGAACCAGCCCATCTCACAATTCGCAATCCGGCATCGCCATCCTAGCTCAACGGATTAGATTTTTTTTTTTATGAAACCAGAACCACCTAGGTTAAATAATAGAATTGAGACCAGTACTCGTATTTACAACTAATTATTTTTAGTCGATATACCTCGCATCTACGTCTAACTAGGCCCCGTTCAAACTTGATGAGGATGAAGATTAAGTCGGGCCACATAAAACGAAAATGCGATTAGTATATGATTAATTGAGTTTTAATTATTACAAACATATAAAATAAATTTATTTAAATTTATTTATATTTTAGAGTAACTTCTATTTTAAAAGTTTTCGTCCCGAAATGTAATATTTGATGATTTGAAAAATATGCTAATGGACACGCGATAAAATACACATCTTTAATCAGAATAATCTGAAAAGAACAGGGATTCTTTCACTGGCGGACGACATAACATATTCGTTAACACCGAGATATCTGTGGTGTATCTATGTTTGAACTGTACTACATCCGTCCCAAAATAAGTTCATTTGTAGGTTTCTTTCTCCAATTTCTCCAACGTTTGATGGTCCATCTTATATTTAAAAAATATATGAAAAATTTTAAAAAAAATCATAAATAAAATATTGTTCATATTTTATTATCTAATGAAAAATTAATCATAAAAGAATTTCAATTAAGACAAATAATCAAACGTTGGACAAATAAACCCACAAATAAACTTATTTTGCAACAGATTGTGTATTTTTCCTTTTTTAAAAAAATGGTTAATAAAAAAAGGCAGCGCCAGCCGACCGACACTGGTGCTAGTCCTACAGATGAGCCCCCAATAAATCACGCGCTGTCCCTGGAGCGGAAGCCGGTGAGCCCGTGACACCGACGCCACGCTGCAACTGGCCCTCCTCTCGCGCTGCATGCCGTCGGTGGGAGCAGCGCGGCTTGCGTGGACAGAGATCGCATCGTGCTCAACAACACAACAACACCGTGCCAGATTCACCACGTTTTCACGTGCAAACCAAACGAACCCCAAAACAGAACTAGAAAAAACAGAGATAGAGAGACGAAGCACAGCATTGTACTACTATCGCACTGTGATTATGATCTTAACTAGAACTGTATTATCCGATAATCATTCATAGGAGAAGCACTGTAATAACTACTAAAAGCAGCATTTACATGGGACATTTTCACCAGTAAGCTATCACCAATTGTGCCCTTTTGTCAACTAAATGGAGGTCAGCTGTAAAAACTCTTTCAGACTCATCAACATGCAGTTCGGCCATCTTTTCTTCTTGCCCCTGAATGCAAAAGACCGTGACGAGATCACTTGCTGGCCAAAAAAAAAAAAACATAGCTGCACTAAGCACGGCACAACATTCACCAGGCACAAGAGAAGGGCTTTACTAGTACAGACAACTACAAAAAAAAAAAAAAGACGGTGAGATGCTGAAAGGAAGCAGCTTAGCGGGCTATATCAGCAATGCTATCTTCTCTTCTCTTTCAGGTTTTTTCCCTGGCCCGGGATGAAGTTGGGGAAGGTCAAAAATGGCACTGGCAGAGCTTCATGCGTAACGGTTAAATGTTCGACATGGTTCTTGACTTGGTGTGGTATATCCTATGAACAAAACAATCTCTTCTGCACAAGCAGAGCAGCTAGGTGTTAGTTCAGTTCAGCTTATCAGTGTTCCTTCATCCGCAATAGTTCAGAAATCATGAACTTTAGTTGATTCAATCAGCAAAGGTTGCAATCAACGTACCCTAGCTCTTGATGACTCCTGTACAGATTCCAGAGTCTCCACAAGCGCTTTCTGCTTCACCACCGTTGCGTGCAGCACCTGACATGTAATACAATAATAATACATGAGGTTTTAGAACTGAATGCACACATCAAGAGTCTTTTCAGTAGAAAGCAAAAGGACTATAATGTTATCATCCATGTGAAGTTGATAGAGCTGGTAATAAAAGGCTGAAATGAAGAGAGTTGAGAAAAATGAATGATTGGTCGCTATGTCTGTTTCTATGACAAGGTATTACAAAAAGCATAAATAACATTATCATAATTTATTTATCTATGTAGTACGGTGCATTTGTCTAAAAAGTACTACAGTACAAGAACTTACTCTTTTGGTCCTCTCCAGGTCAGCCTCAATGCATTTGATCCGCTCGAAAGAGTTCAGTAACATATGCTCTTTCTCTCTGGGTATCTCTGGTGGCCTGCTGGCTAGATGGTTACACAAAGACTCGAGACTGTCAAGACGTTGTAAGCACATGGTCATATCATCATCACGTATAGATCGAGGCTCTGACTTTTCTTCAGCTGGGACAGGTATGGTACAAGAATGGACATTCTCGAGCCTCCTCACTGGTCTGGAGATGAAGAGACGGAGGAAGGAGAGTAGCTTGATAAAGGTTGTGACAACAACTTGAATAAAATTTTGCAAACTCCTTCGAGCAAATGCACCATCCAAGTGACCATTGTTTCCTGTCATTAACAGAACACAGATAAGATTAACAAAATCAGCAGCAGCATATTACTACTCCAGTCACACTAAAAACTGGAGCTAGGCTCAAAATTCTGCATCTATAGTCTGAACTAAAATAAACGAGCAAAGATGATCATGCAGAGAAATTAAAAAAAATACTTCTCGAATTGGAAGTAAGGTAGTGGCATACACAGAATGTTTTCATTACCCACTCTGCGATGAAGCAAGTTTTATGTTATGTTTTCAACTGTTGCAATCGAGCAAGAACACATGCCAACACTAATGAATTAATGCATATGACTATACATCTTAAGGCAGCAAGTTCAATGAATGAATGGGTCCATGGGGGCATAAACAGGTGTCAGATAGGCCACATGCATTGTACTTCATTCCTTCCTGTCAGATTAAAACACTTTACGCAAAACCATCTAGCATCTAGCATTACTGTGAGCTACCAGAAATGCAAAATCGAGTTCTTTTTCAATCAACTTGACAACTATTATGGTTCTACACTAGAGCCACAACCAAATATGCAAATTTCACTCCTGAATTGATAGCAATATTAGCAACTAATTGAACATTTTGATGGCACTGAACTAAGAAGCAAAACTGAAGGAATGGGAGATACCTGAGTCATGTGGGTTCCGATTTGTGGAGGGTTGCCTGTTCTCAGGTAGCTGATTCTGCACCATTCCAGTTGCTTGCACTCCCTTACAAGATTCAGGAGCTATATCTCGACGAGTCTGGTCATCGCAGCTATAGTAGGTCAAAGAATCTGTTCCACTTACCTACATTAAGAAAAATAAAACAAATCAACCCATAGAAGGAACCATGCAAACTCAAGAGAAAGAGCGGATGTCTATTTGTTCAAGGCTAAGCATAGGTTCCAACAAAAAACTGAATAGAACCAAGAAACCTTTAGGCTTAAAATGGAACAGTACAATCTTTGGACTTACTTCCTCATGGACTGGAGTGAGGTAACCATAGTCAACACCTTTCTGAAAGAAAGAACCAAAATCATCAACGTCTGACCCTGACTCAGCATTTGATATGTCGCTAATCATGCCCTGCCACTGGAAATCACATATGTCTATTTGTGAGGTTTAGAAGAAGATAAGGAAAAGAATAAGCACTCTGTATTGCCATTTGCTTGACTGGATATTTGGATAATGTTGTTTTCAGAATCTTGCCTTCAGCTGCTCCAACCGAAGAGATGAGCTGCTTCTTTCTTCACCGTCAGACACTGGCTTGATCTCTCTGACGCAACCAGCCTCCAAATTGTGTATCAGCTACAAATGGAGTATGTGCAAGTGATGTATTTTTACAATATGGTATAAAAATATTAACAACATATAGATGAATTAGCTTCCAAATAATTACAGCACAAAAAGGTACCTTCAAAATGAAAGGATCATTCCATGGGCCTTTATTCGACCCAAGACAACCACCCTTGTCACTGCATGAGCATGACCCACCGAGGAAGTCCGGTAAGTCACTGAGAAACACAACTACTGTCAAAATGTCGTAGAGTCTACATATACAAACAGATGTGAAATGTCAAGAATTCAGACAAAGTTCCTTCTCATGAACTTAACCAACCTGGAATCAATTACTTCAAGAAGTCTACTCTGGTAATTCGAACCAAGAACCTAACATAAAGACAGAGCAATAAGGTTATTGTTGGCCTCATGATGCATTTTGAAAATACTCATACTTATGGAGCTTACATGAATCTTAGATGAAGTTTTTGGGTCCAGAAAGCCCTTCACGCTATTCCAGATCAACTTGAACCCACTACCGGCGTTCACGACAAACATTTGATGTAGCGTCTGCATTTATAAGTTCAGATGAGTTTCTTCAGATCAAAACACTAGCAGCAATGAAACCATTACGCAGTGAAATTAGAAACGACCTCAGGGTAATAGTCACTGTCTATCTTCTGCATTCGGTTGATAAGCTCCCTCGCAGTCTTTGAGAAATTCTTAAATCCCTGCATGGAATAGACAAGTGGAAGAAACAACAATCAACAAAAAGCACACAAGCAACACAAGATCTGCAGGCATAGCACAAGAAGAACCGTTCACATACCACTCCCTGAACATCCAAGATGGTGGTGGTGGAATCAATGTGCCTCTTTGCCGCCAATGTGCAGGCAGGAAACCTCTCCCTGAAGGCCCTCTCAAACTCCTGAACATGGTACTTGATGTAGCGGTCCACCGAGGTGATCTGCATGAGCTTGTTCGGGTCGACCTTGCCGAGCCTCTCGATGTACACTGGGCGGCCCTCCCGGTCGACACCGTGGTAGCCCTGAGGGTAGTAGCACAGCACTTCATCCAGTTCATGAAAATCAAAATCCTGACCACACAAACTCATATCATATCAGCCATTGTCCCAAGATGTATCAAACAAAAACTCTACTAATCAACAACGGACTTAAAAGGTCAGTGTGATCACCTGAAGGATTGTGTCAGCTCCGAACTCTTCCCTCCATTTCAGCATGTCTGCCCACATCTGCATTGCCCTGTCGATATCAAACTTCCTGGCTTTCAAGAACCTGTATCAAACATAACCACTACATGTTCTTAGATCCCGGCATTCCAAAATGATGTCCAAAAAGATAAAAATAAAAAAGATAAACGAAAGTTGTTTCTTGGTGAGACCTTAGCATCATGTGGTAGTCGTCATGCTTGTCGGGGAGGAGGCCGTGGGCGGCGAGGCGGTCGTGGAAGGCGGCGACGGCGCGCTCCTCCTCGGCGTCGCGGACGTCCTCGATGGAGATGGCCGGCGGGAAGCGGCAGTCGACGCGCCGCCGGCCGCGCTTCTTGATCGCGTGGATGGCCTTCCGGCGAAGGTTGGACCCGATCCTCCGCCGCCGCCGCTCGTCCTCCGAGTTGCCGTCGCACAGCGATATCTCGATGTCCTCCGCATGGATCACTGCACGGACCGGACGCCTTCCACATTCCATCAAAAACGAACAAAACATCGCAAGAAAGCAAACATTCGCAGCCAAGAATTCGTTCTTCTACCTGACATCTTCACCACCAAGTTCTTGGATAGCTCAGAGCTCGCTTTCCAAATGTCCAATCTTGGAATCACCTCTAAGATAGAAACCTCCCAGGATTAGTTACTTTGCAACGAACAAGAAACAGAAAAAAAAAACGCGCATTTGTAGCTGCAGGAAAGGAGAAAACCCCGCGCCACAGATCTGAGCAAGAAACAAGAGGAGCAGAGGAACAAATCTCGGTGCTAAAACAGAAAGAAAAATATATATATATTCAGCTTCCAGAACCAGAGCAAAGAACCTGCATTGGATACTAAAAGCGTCGCAATAAATTCCACCGAGAGAAGCGGCATGAAGCATCTCATTTACTCCACCATATCCTAGTAACTACCCTCAGGTAAAAAAAGAAACGATCGAACCTGACATGGCGGCAAGAATCCTACTCTACTACTCAAACAAGAACAGGCACAAAGCCAAGCTCCAACTCCAAATCACCTAACCTTTAACACCACCACCTCGCGAACGCAGATCCAACGAACCGAACAAAGAACCGAAGCATCAAAGATTTTCTAGTAACAGAGCAGGGAGGGGTGCTTACATTTATGTGCAAGCATCAAGATTTCCTGGAGACAGGAGCAGAGGCGAGATTGGAGCTTTCTTTCCCTTCCTCTGCCTCTGCCTCTCTCTCTCTCTCTCTTCTCCCCCAACACTGCAGCTTGCCTTCTGCCTCTCTCTTTGCTCCTTCTGGTGGGCAACTGGAGAGGGGTTGGTAGTACTAGTATTGCCTCACTGTTTATGCGTATTTTATAATTCAATTCGTGATGTAGTATACAGTAGATCAACCCGTATACATCTACGGGTATACGTACGAGCTGTTGCCGCACCGTACTCTTTCTCCTGTTGTTGCAAAGAGAGAGAGAGGAGAGGAGAGAAGATGAAATGGCCAAATGGGGCTGAAGAAATGGCCTTTCTGCCTAGAAATGTGGCACGTTGCTTTCGGGTGGATGAGGTGGACCAGGATTTTTCTCCAGATACTATCTCACGGCCGTTTTGATATCCCCTTCTATCAATGCTCTTAAGACCCATGCAAAAGTCTAAAAGCATACTTGGAGCATTAAGGGTGTCTAATTAAGGCTTTCAATGACTTGAAAACCCTTGGATGGTTTTTATTGCAATTCTGTAACCTCCTAGTACTACTACCATGTTTAATCAACCACCTTCTTGAAGTACTCCTATCATTATGTGCAATACTTTAAGGTTAGTTTTAAATTGGGAATTGTAGCATGTTTTATCTGGTCATAAAAACATGTCATTTTAAACAACAACTCTGTCTTAGAAATACATAATTTAGTATTTTTAAGAAAAGACATAATTAAATTATTGATTGTTTATATTATCTGATCAAAATATTAGTATAACAAGTACCACTTGTACATGGATCAGATCTAATAAAAATATAGGAGCTCAACCTATCTAAGCATCCAGAAGCAAAACCACATCCACTACATCATAAATCGAAAAAAAATATAGAAAATTAATCTCTACAGATCGAACTCTATTGAGATCTATAGAGAGAGAGTAGTTCAAGTGCTTACCTTAAGAGGAGATGTCTCAAGCAGATCCACTAGCCGGCAGCAGCAATGCCGGCGTCAATGGCGAGGACGCCCAAGAGGAGGAGGCTATTCGCTAGGTTATAATTGTTGGGAAATTCTGTGAAAACAACTGTAGCGAGTTGGATTATAAGAGGAGGAGGGGCGCACACAGGAGGTAGCAGCGGCGTGGGTTGCACGGATCTCTCACTAAGAGGGTGTCTTTCACGCCTAGCATGTGTGCGAAAAGCAAACGAGGCAATACTGCGTGCGGATGGTGGGGACAGGAGTAGTTGTTTAGCATTTCTTTAAAAAGATATTGATACACGAAGATGTATACACTTTGTTACACATATAGCCAAAACATGATATGCTCTTTTCATATTTTTTTACGTCGTGAATTCATTTCTTACACTAGTGATAATTATATTATTCTTAGTGAAGACGATGAACACGTGAGCTTAGGCTGATTTTTTCATAAATGTGAAATTGCTTGGATCTTATCCTACAAAACCACTTTTATATTATGCCTCTTCACCTTTTCTTTGTTACATATGGGAAACACTTGAAATTAAAGGGTACCTGGTTAAGATTTTTAATAACTCGGGAACCTTTGGATGGTTTTATTTCGACAAAGTCCGTAACCTCCAACCATTTTAATTGAACCACCTTCTTGAAGCATAACCGTGTACAATGTTTTAAGGTCAATTTTGAACTAGGGATTTTAGCATAGTTCATCTGTTAAAACATGTTATCTTGGACAACAATACCGGTGAAACGCATAATTTAGTTATTGTCTGTAGATGTTACCCTATCAAAATATTGTTAAAAGATATCCACGCTCAAAATTCTAAGCACAAAACCAACTACACATATAGCCAAAACATCTTTAGGAGTGGGTTTATTTATTACAACGTGAATTCATTTCATATACATATTGATGTTTATATATTTCGTAACGAAATCGGTAAATATGTGAGCTCGTGCTGATTTTTCCGGAAATGTGAATTTGCTTGGATCTTATCCTATAAAACAATTTCTTTATTATAATCTTCCCTTTTTCTTTGCTACGTATGGGCTCTGGTTGGATACAGAAAACTACTAGCATAGAAGTTGGATCTAAAACACTTGCCTTAAGATTGAAGTCTTGTCCAAAAGGAGCGACCTTTTTGAGCTTTACCGGAGCAGAATTTTATCACTAGATCGAATGTTTGTTCCCCCCAACATTCCGGTTTGGCCGAAGATTGGATCATGATCATCACTCCGATGTGCCATGCAACAAAGCTGATGAGAATAGCCTACCTGCCCCGACATAACAGGAAACAAACCAATCGTGGCCGAATTCCTCAGCAAACCATTTTTTGATGAGTGCACTGCACCACTTTCCAAATCTCTGCCGTTTCCGCACGAGCTCTGTTCTTTCTTTACCCCCAAAAAAATTAAATAAAAGTCAGAGAGAGAGGTTGAACACTTCTTATTTAGAAAGAAAATTACAACTTGAGTTGCGTGTGTTTAGATAGAAGAAGAAATACATGGTAATCAAAAAAAGAGTTGGGGGGCGTTGCAGAAGTAGGTGAGGGGCCGCTCCCTGTGAGGTGGTGAGCCGCACACACCTGTTAGATGACGTAACAGCGACCGGTTTCACCGCCGCTCCCGACTCTCCCTTTCGCCGGCCGGTACGGGCCGGTCGCGTCGCTACACCGTGCTGTAGTACCACACTATCACCTGTTAGGAGCAAACAAACAATAAAAAATAATAGATCAATCATAGAAGATACGAAATTTTAACGTGGAAAACCCTCCTAAAACAGGAGAGAGAAAAAACCACGTACACCAACCAGTAAAATATCTTCACTATATATATGAGGTGAGGTTACATCACTACACGACGGCTTACAAGAGATATATATATGGTGGAATCTTTAGGATGACGATCCGCTACGCTCCGGCCCAAGCCTCCCGGCGACAGGCCTCCGCTCCACTACAATAGAATCTAGCCTTATTAAGTGCAAATGAATTTTGAATCACAACTCAACATCACCAGCGTGCGTGCCCATGCCTATCACACACTGCGGTGACTGTGTCTCACGGCAGTAGCTTCCCGCTGCTGTTTCTTTTTGCCGAAACAGGAGGGGACACAGTCACACGCTGTGGAGGTGTACGTGCATCGTTATGTGTGTGTGTGGCTGTGTGCACGTATGCCATTGCCACCGACCGACCGGCTACCGAAGAGGCAAAACAAGCCAAGAGCCCAAGACGTCGTCCGCCCCGGCACCGAGAACGCGGCGGGCGTGGGAAGTGGGGGCAAAGCGGGGCGCAGGAGGAAGAAAGCAAAAGCGACAGCATTATTTGGTCGTCAAAGGGTGAGGAGTCCGCAGCGCAGCTGCTCCTGCTGTGCTGCTACGTTGCCAGGCGGGGCGTGTCACCGCGCCTGCCGCGCCACAGGCCGGTGCGGTGCGCGCCTGCGCGCGGCAGCTGAGTTGGACCAGCACTCACGAGAGCGCGCGCAGCAGCGCGGCGTGGTGGCGCGGGTGCGCGCGGTGGGAGCCGAGGCGGACGAGCGAGGGGCGCCGGTGCCACGAGACGCCGCGCACCAGGGAGGGCGTGGGTGCGTGCCGCCGTGCCCTGCACCCGGGGAGTCAAACGCGTCGGTGATTATACTAGTAAATATTTTAGCTGAAAATTAATCAAAACCTCGTGCGATACTGATATAATGCTGTTTAGTACTATGTATCTTGATTACTCCATATTCTGAGATCTCCCGTGTAACCGACCAAACAACAGGGAGTGCGGCACAGTGGCATTATCAGAATCTAGTACTCCTACGTATACTAGTACTGGAGTACTAATACGTGTACTATTAGTGAGTATAATTAGGTTGGCTAACATGTGGAAGCCAATCACCATCCCTAGCACTGGTACAACTAGCAGCGTTTGTTTAGGCCGTGGTCCACTCGAGATTAGACGTTCGGCATTGGGGATTATACAGGTTTTACAACTAGACAGCGATTAGATTTGCCGTGGGGTCCGACCCCCTCCTCTTTAATCAAGATTCCGGGTGTACTACTGGTACGAGAGACGACGGATGCGATGTGGCCTTGTCGCGTTGCGGTCTCGCCTCGGGACGGTACGGCTTGCACCATTTTTTTTCCCGCTACTTTGAAGCAAACGGCGCGCCCATCTAGAGCCCGTGCTCTCGCTCGCCTCTCTCGCGCACGGGTTCGCGTCGCCGGCCAATCCCGTGCGATCGACGCAGTTTCGCTGCGCAGCGCAGGCACACGTCTCGATCGGAAACAGGAGCAGAAGAAAAAAGGCTCGGTGAACAGTGGTTCGGCACGGTGAATTTTGGGCGTACGTGTTTGTGCTTGTGCATTGCCCGGTCGCCTCCGCGGTTTTTGGCCGCATTGGGCGAGCAAAAGGCTCGCGTATCTGTGGCCTTCTTTTTTCAAGACCGGTGTGGACGACAGATCGGCAGTAACGGCGTACGCTTTTCTCGCCTTCTCGTCCCCAACTTTTTCACATGCGTACTTCCCAGCTTTGACATGTTTGTAGGGGCTTCTAGTTACTCCATTTTCTCCCAAAATCTTTAACTCCCACAGCTACGGTAGTTTCTCTCAGAATCTCTAACTCCCCCAAACAATCATTGTCACCCAGATTTTAGATTCTGAGAATATATAGTTATACAATCCAGAAAATGAACTAGAGCTCAGACGCTGAAAAACCTAACTTCTTCAAATTTTTAAAAACTAGCTATCAATTAGTAGATTCTCAAAATTTTAAACTCTCCAAACATACTTTGTATCATACTCGTCCTGTTCTAGTAACGTGAGAGTGAGACCGCGAAATGACCACACATGGTATGGTCTCGTAGACCATCATGGTCATGTGGAGTGCTCATGCCATGTGTAGGTTTTCTTTTTTCTCATCGAGAGCGACGTAGAGTACTACAGTTGTAAGATAGAGGGATTAGTACGTAATGTAGTTCAAGTGCATGGGCTGAATTAGGATTTTTGTTTTTTGGGGCCGGGGATTAGGCATTTTTTTTGGTGGGAGACGGAACGTGCGTGCCTACATTTCAGGGCGTGAGCTTGACTATTCGAACACCCGGGCATGTTACCTGGCTGTAGGGCTCGCGATGCATGCACGGGCAAAATGGACGGAAATCCCATGTGCAATGGGAGAACAGCACCAAACGTACTGTCTCCCGGTACACCATACATTCTTTACTACAACCTCCCTCCCCCCCTCTCTTTCTCCAGTTAGGCACTGTTCCCCCTACCGATTCAGCAAAACTAATCTTGCTACAAACATGACTGCGGCTCAACATTATTCAATCATGTAAATCAGACAATTTTGTACACAGTTCCAATTTATAATCACTACTCTACATCCTCAGCATACAAGGATTAAATAGACCAAGTGTAGATCTTATTTAAGTAAGCTTGAAATTCTAAGAAATATTCCGGTGAATATCTAGAAAAATCAATTTTCCTAACTTCTGACTGTTAGTTCATTTTCTGAATCTTCTGGAGATTGATTATTAGAAGCTGTTAAGAATTTAAGTTGTTAGGGGAGTTCTAAGAGAACATGTAGCTACAAGCTACCATCACCATCATGTATTCCAATCCATCCAAAACATACTCCATTGAAGGCAAGCCGCTTAAGAATGATGACACCCAACTGCAATACCCGTCTGCCATCAAGAGGCCGGCGGCCAGAGACCCCACATCAATGCCGCGACGAGCACACGCAGCGAACCTCGCCGGGACGTCGCCGTCGCTGCACGTTGCCGTCGGGCAGCATAAACAGCGAAGGGCAACATGCACAGTCCTGCCTCTGCACAAGTAGGAGTAACTTTTTCTTTTTTCCTTTTCCCCTCTTCTTCTCTTGGCTAAGCTTGCAGACAAAACGGAATCATGCATGGCCAAAGCCAAACACACGATTTTCCTAGCGCTGACGAGGTCATTTGTTTTTTTTTTAACGCCGTGCCACGGAACAAAATGTCCATTTTTGCGTGCCCTGCCTGGTCAAGATTCGGTAATTTTTTTAATAAAAAATATTGTTTTTATGTAGGATAAAAACAAGAGAATGGATGGGTTCTTTTGAGAAGTAGTACTTAAATTATTGATGTTGCGACGGGTGCTGAACAGTTTAGGTAAAAGCGTCCTGATGACCTAGAATTGTCGTGTCTAGATATGATGTGATCATGCGAAGATTGTTGCATATATGCTCACTTTGAATTGTCATTTTGCGAGCATGGTCATTTTGCATATTATTGTGTAGTTGTGTTTTGGTTTTGGTATTTAAAAAGAAAGCAGAAATACTGTCAGGGTTATAGATACCACATACCCAATAGTAATCGACTAAACTTGATAGGGTCCACCATATACCATGTCTTATATGGAAACAAACCTCGTATATAGAAGGAGTTCCGAATAAGAAAGGATAAGAAGAGTTCTATATGGAAACGACAATGACTACTCAGATCGTATCCATGCATATTTATCTCACTAGTCTTACTTGGACAAGGGAGCATCTATGGGTATAAATACAAACCCCCCTAGAAGGAGAGGGGGCACACCCACCATAGATGTCACAAAGCCACGAGCTAATACGCCGTCAGATCTCGACATCAGAGATTAGCCTAGCCATACCCCATCCGGTGCCTACGGAAGCCGGCAAGAGGGATCTAGTGCCATCTCTGATCTCGACGAGTTCATACTCGAGGATGAAGACTACCCTGTCGTCGACTATGAGTTGGGTGCTCATACCACCAAGTCGATGACGGTTAGATAGGTTATCTTATCCCAGATATTGTATTTGTGTGATCCAGATGAATAAAGAGCAACACCGGCTTCGGCCAACATGATGTAGAGCTATTACCTGTAAGATAAGGGGCTCGAACCTATATAAAAATCTCTGTCTCTATCTTTTTTACCTCAATCTCGCATATACCCTGGTACCAACGATCCCTATACCATTTAAATACCGTAGTCGCGATCTCAAACGTCCACAAATACGTATGCAATCGAAAATTTTAAATTTTGATCCACACCTCAAATCTTCTCTTTTTATGACACGTGGAAAGGATCTGACGTGCACCGCCATCCAATCAAATAATTCAGCTACACACGCGCACCGTATGCACAGCTCTTAACAAACATATCAAGTTATCACATCATCTCTCCACTAAATCAGAATTCGATTCCCGTGATCCATGGCCGACCACGGGTTATTCTTGTCAATATACAACTACAATCTTAGATTAATAAATTTCACAAACTATGTATAATTTGATTGTGTTATCACAAAGCTATAGATTTAAAATATAAATATCACAAAACTATAGGTTTAGTACCGGACTTATTACAAAACTCCGAACGGTTTCGCTAGAGTACTATCGATAGAAAACAAGGAAGAAAACTTTCAAATTTTCAACCATGGATATGCATCGAAGATTTGAGCTATCAGCAGAGGAGAAAAAAATCACGTATTTTTCCTCCGTGCGTGCAGCAAGGATCAATCTCGCAATGCTCGACTCAAACGTACGCTAGCTGCGCTAGCCACTTTGCACCAGTGCTTGCTTTGGATAGTTGCATAAAAGTTAAATATAAATTACTTGCATTTGCATATCAGTTACAATATAACTATACTATATTTATATTTTAAAAAAATACTCCGTCCGTCTTATGATATAAGGGATTTTGGGTGAATTTGACTTATCCTAGAATCCTCCTTGTATTATGGGACGTGTCAAATCTACCTAAAATCTCTTATATTATAGGACGAAGGGAGTAAAAAACAGATGGTACACAGGTAACCAGTACTATCACGAAACTACCTATTATTTAATAATGAAAGTATCACAAATAATCAAAGATACGAGTTGTAGAGCTGATCCCAGTAGAACTGTCATGTTAGAGTTTCGAAGTCTATATTTTTGGGATCAAGTTGGCAATTTTTGTACTTTCATGATAATATTGTTCAAATTTGTGGTTTTGTGATAATTCCAATACCAATTTGTACTTTTGTGACATAACACTTAAATATGTAGTTTTTTGGCAGTTTCATTTTGATCAAAATACATATAGTCCTAAACCAATTACAATATTTGGCTATGGTTCTTCATTGAGTTAGGGCTTGTTTCGCACAACTCCTTCAAGATTCTTATCATGTGGAGCTAAAGTTGTACCAAATACAAATACTTATGAGATCCTGGATAATATTGAGTGAAATTGTCACTCCGCTTCTAAAAACAACACTATAAGAAGTGGAGCAGCTCCTCTCCACTCTCAGGAGTCATACCAAATAACCACTTAGTCATTATATCACTTGTAAAAAACTTTTCTAATATCGCATTGATAAATCTTGCCTATACAGCTATCAAAAATCCCACTAGCCCACATTCGACTCCAAAGCGCACTTTCCACCGGTTAGATAGAATAACATTTTTTTTTCCAAACACCATTGACACAGATTTTTCCTTATATCATTGTTTTTCTTTTTTGAGAATACATCCCCTATAGCTACCTAATAAGAGCAGGTACAATAGCAGACTATTAGCCACTACAAACATATTTTAATGAGATAAAAGATGAGAGAGAAGAGCAGCGGGCTACAGATCTGTATCCATCTATAACACGGGCTCTAAGACGCAATGTGTATATGATAGGTGATACCATATACTAATAGTATAGTAAGCAATTATTGTATGAATTGGTTATAGATGAATTGGAGTTAGTAGTGGGCTGTACCATTGAAACTTGCTCTAAAGGAGTATTCATGTCTACGAAGAACCCAACACAAGGAATGAAGTGAACCGCTAGGATCCACTAGTAATTAATCTACCCCTACCATATATGGAACCAAAGCTTGGAATATTATCCCCTTTTCCCCTTGGGCGTATTCTACTTGGCTCTTTTGCTCCCAGTTCACTTTCACCCAACCTGTAAGTACTTGTCCTGGTCCATTTTGTCTCTGCTTCTCTAGCAGTAGAGTATATACTAGTGCTGCACTACACTACAGAGCAGTGAGAGAGCAAACTAGAGGGGACCATCCATAAGGGCAACTTGCACGCCAGCACGAGAGGAGTATGTAAAAGAGACAATTCACACGCATATATACAAAATTATCCCAAGAACGAGATCTAACCGATCGTAATTATGGATGTGGGGGTTCAATCCGGGTCTCCATCCCAATTGAGAGATTCTGGATTTCATGTGATCTGCCGTCCTGTGAGAAGTTTCCATATAATGATGGTGCCGGTGCCAAACTGAACAATGGCGTGTTGTTTTTAACTTTACGAAATCTCAATTTCTGCACAATATAGCAGGTGTGTTGCGATTTTGAGGGTACACGAGAAGCGGAGCTCTGGTTGGGCGGATTTGTCCGGGCAACTTGGAATACCAAATTATTTTCAAAACATGGAAATGAAAAAGAAATGCTGGAACAAAATGCCATGCTCAATATTATATGATTCCAAAATACGTTAATCCTGAATTTAGTTTCAATGGATGGTTAGCAGGAATTTTAACACAACAATTTTAAAGGGGCTGCTTTACAATTAATTATAAGCTCTAACGCTTACTCATTTTCCCCATTTCATTACCGAAATAGAACCTAGAGGAGTTGTAACGCTCATCCAAAAGCCAGTGCTACAATGGGAAAAAGTCTAAATCAACTCTCAAATAAGTTGTACTAGTAGAAATTAAAATTTTGGTTATAGCTGATAAACTAAAGAACAAATGACAGAGTTGTTCAGTCCATAGGATTTTGATCGAGTACCCTATTTATTTGCTCTAAACAGAGCTCATAGGAAATTATTAAGAAAGATTTATATCCTCCACACATCCTACAAAAAATTAAGCGCTCTAAAGGAGCCCTATGTCTATACCACCCATTTGGCAATGGATGGTTGAGATAAGATCACGATAATAGGCCCTCCGAACGTACTACGATTCCAAGCTGGACACGGACACATGGTTAACCTGATCCATGCTCCCCACCTGCAACCCCTGAGCCAATTGTTAACACATGCTCCTACACAAATGACATGCTGATTAGATGGAGTTCCATTCCATCACCCTGTCCCCGGAATACTCATCGAAAGGAAAGGTGGGCAAATATGCCCTTTCGATACCAAGCAAACCAAACTTTACCTGACACGATCGTCGGCCACCGATGCTAAGCCAGTAAGCCCACTGCCCTTTAAAACGACAAGCACATAACACCAAGAACCCGCTGCCCCTCCTTGGCCCACCCCCTCGCAATTCCCCCTATCGGCTAATTCGGCCTCACGCGCACACGCACCACACCCCTACCCAAACGCTAACCGCGCGCGCCAGCCCGAGCACGCGTTTTCCGTCGATCAATCTGATCTCCCCCGTAAAACGAATAGACGAAAGCAGTTCCTCTGACATGAACTGTCCCTGATAGGTAGGCCCACGAGTGGTGGGGTCTACATGTCAGTTATCACGTCCCTCTGACTTTACGTCAGAGGATTTCAATCCTAAATAGGCATATAGTTTGTTTGGAAGAATTTCTAGCTGCAGGTTAGAAGCATTCTAAATAGTATTTAGCCTTAGTATTTAGCTTTTGATATAAATTCTGAGAAGGTAGAATCTAGAAAATAAATTAGAAGTCAAAAACTGAAAAACCTAACCTTTTTAAATTCTTATAAGCCGGCTAACTAACAGCTGTTCTCAGAAACTTTAAACTCCCCGAATAGACCCACGTTAACACGAATTCGCCTTTCGCAAGCGGCGTGAATCCGCGCGCGCACGGGAAAGGCGTCGGTCGCCGTCGCCGTAGTCGCTGCGTGCCCTGCTGGTGGCGTTGCGTTGGTACGTGCGTGGCTGCGTGCTGCGTGCTTTTGATCAGGGCGCCCGATGCGTAGCGTTGTAGTACGTACGTCGTCGACGTCGATCGAACCCATTTTTCGTGTGTGCAGGTCAGGTGGAGGCTCTCTTGATCTCTTTTCTTCGCCGTTTCTGCTGCTGCTCCGGGTGCAGCGTGCCAGCCAGTGTTTACGTTCCTGTCAGCTACCTCGCCTACACGTCTACAGTAGTTTCCTTTCGTCTCCCTGTCCAACACCAGAGTCCAGAGACCACAGCAGCAGAAGAGCCCTGCCCCCTGTGCCGCTGTGCGTCTGTAGCTCACGGACACCCGGAAGGGCTGAGCGTCCAGCACAGGAATCGGGACGCGCATCTCGATGCACCACCACCCGTCTGATCATCCACCGGCGCCCCCTCGTGATGCCCTTTTTGCCGGGCCCCCACATGGCGGCCGCTATACACACACCCGCTGCACCGTAAACCGAGCCGAAACGAAACCCCATCGAACCCCAAAGCCGGTAAACCTACGCCCAAGAAAGACGCGCCTGCCTGCGTCGCCCCCACACGCCAGCATGCTATCGCATGGCCATGATTACCTCGTAAGTGGCTTCTACGCAATGGATGGATGGATAATACTAGTACAGTGGTATGATGGTCTCGTAATTGGGCTTGGGTTTACTACATGGACGCCATGATGGACGAACAATCGGTTTCAATGGGCCTGAAGTACAGTACAACCGGGGTGGGGGGGGGGTACTACTGTATCTGGCATGTGGCTCGGTGGGAACAATAGGAACTAACGATGCAGGTGAAGTAATAATGGACTAGCAGCCACCCGCTAGCTGCGGATCGATACAGATCGATGTCGCGTACTCTGCTTTGCATTGCATAGTGTAGTTGCATATGCAAATCCCCCCAATTTGCAATTGCAGCCGTGGGGCTGTGCGAGATCACACATATCTGAGACGCATGCAGGTTGGCGCGGCAACGGATGCTGTAGCATGCAGCGCCCTGTAACGTGGGGGCCGGACGCATGGCGCCATTAATGTGAGCCGGAGCCGGAGGAGGACGGGGTTGCTTGTGGTGGTGGGGTGATGCACACTGATGCGGTGGGGGTGGTAAACGTGGTGGCATGGCATGGAGGATGGATTCTAATCACTCAGCTGGACGTCCAACCGTTTCTTGTATGCCACCTAAATAATTATAAAAAAATTCGAAAAAAATTACAAGATAAGTTAATATGTAATATATTATTTCATAAATATACAAGTTCAAATTCGACTTCTACAAGTTATAACAAAAATAAAAAATTAAATTCTAACTAGTATACGTATATTCACAGTCAAATTTGTTATTTTTGTTATAATTTATAAAAGTCGAATTTGAACTTGTATGTTTGTGAAGTGATATATTACATATTAACCTATCATGTTAATTTTTTTGAAAATTTTTCATAACTATTTAGATGACATGAAAAAAACGGGTGGACGTCCACCCGAGTGTTTAAAACAGTTTCCCGCATGGCATGACATGGCATGTGAATATGTGATGCGATGCGATGTGAGGCGCCTGCGCTGTGCTCGACCTCTCGCCATGAATGCATGCAGTTCAGGTTTGGCCTTTCTGGTTCTGGGCATGTTTGCCACAAGAAATTTGGTTGGGAAACTTTTGGGGTTTAGTTTGAAATTTGGAGAGAAATGGGGTAAAATGCAGCAATACTACATTAAAAGCCCATTTGAATCAAAGAAATTAATTATAAAGGAATCTCATAGGATTAAATCCTACTCCATCTGTTTCATATTATAAGTCGTTTGACTTTTCTCTAATCAAACTTCTTTAAGTTTTACCAAGTTTATAGAAAAAATATATTATTAAAATATATTCAATGATAGATTTAATGAAACTAATTTGATATTTTTTATGTTGCTAATTTTTTCTATAAATTTGGTCAAACATAAAGAAGTTTGACTAAAAAATCAAACAACTTATAATATGAAATGGAGGGAGTATAAAAAAATTTTATGTAACACTTTGATCTAAAGGATTGAAGTTTTTCAAATCCTATACAATTATTATAAAATGGCTCATTGCATATAGATTTTGAAGGAAAAACTTAGCGAAGAGGTTGGACCTCTTGGAAAAAAAAACTCTTTGAGTCTACTTCTTCTATCTGATTCCTGTGTTCTTCTTGTGTTTATACTATTCCTTCGCTTTTTTATTCCTGCAATCAAAAGGGATCGAAAGGAAGCAAAATAGCGGTACTGGACCAGTGTGGAGTGTGTGGTACACCTACAGACCGTTTTCTACTCTACGCGACAAGGCCGAATTTTTTGTCAGATTGTGCGTGCATCCCCACATGTCATGCAAGTAGTACGTGAGTAAAGTTTTCGTATGGGGGAGCGGTACCGTTTTTCCAAATTTAAAAGACGCAAAGTACTCCTGTGGAAACTGTACCGCGGACAAAGATGAAAGTTGCTGGGTAGCCATCTAGTCACAGCACCGCTCGCTCCGCTCCCGCTCTCGCTCTCGCAACCGTCAAAATCCCATCAGCCCTGGACTGTACTCACACAGTCACACATCGTGCAAAAGAGACAGTGATTCCCTGATCGAACGGCGTCCCATACCCCCCCGTAATATCTACAGCTCCAAGCCAAAAAGCGACCCGTCCCGTCACACCTATGCCCTGTAGAAACAAACAGAAAAGGCACAGTCACAGCGTACTCCTACTACTTCTCCCCTCGTCTCGTCTCGTCCACTGCTACTGTGATTTTTTACCGGTTCAGCGGCTGCATATGCATACCCATCCAGAGCTAAGCTAGCGCATCGGATGCCACCCCCCCGCGCGGCGAGAGAGCAGCAGCAGCGGCAGCGGCAGCTGCCGAGACGTGCATGTGCAGCGGCGCTGTACTGCGCAGGCGGGGCGTCGCGACAGGCGGGCGCGGCGACGACGGGCACAGCCCGCGTGCTGGCGTTAAGCAGCAAGCGAGCGCGTCCCCCCGGTCACAGATTCCGCGCGAGACCTCCTTGGCCGTTTCCGTCTCCAACCTTTCTCGCCTGCTACTGCTACTATCCTACTTAGGCTGTGTTTAGTTCGGACTAAAGTTTAGAATTTGGTTGAAATTGAAGACGATGTGATTGAAAAGTTGTGTGTATACGAAAGGTTTGATATGATAGAAAGTTGAAAGTTTAGAAAAAAACTTTGGAACTAAACACACCCTTACACATTATGTGCTCCAGGTCGACTAGTGGGATTAATAGTAGCTGTGTGGTGAACTATTGATGCATAGTGTTCTCATTGTTCAGACGTACTACGTACGAATCTTTGGCAGCCACACCACGAGGAGAGGAGAGGGTTGTAATGCAAAAAGATGGTGCAGGGAGATGTGATCTGGGTCCTCGATCTGTGCAGGAAGTACTGCTTTCTTGGGGAGGAGTATTAATTCGATTCGCTTGCTAGCACTTCATTTCATTCTCTGAACCTCTGAGAATCTTGCTTGGAGCAGGGGTTAATTCAATTCATCCGACGAGGTTAAAGAAGAAAGAGACGACGACGGGTTGAATGAATGAATCATGAATGAATGAGTGAAGGGAGAATGTAAGACGCATTTACTACGTGCAGGTAGGGGACGCATGCAGCCATGCATGGAATGACGACGGGTGCGTGGGATCCCGTGCACCGCACTGTTCGTTGCGACCGACGCGACGCGACGAAGCTATAAATTCTGCCTCCCTTCCCCTGCCTGTGCACCACGTCGCCGCCGCCGCTGCCGCCGCGGCTATAAATTCGGCCACGCGCGCGCGCGCGTACGTAGGGTCGCCGGCCGGTGGCCTCACGCGGCCGCAACTGTTCACGTGGGACGTTTTCACGTCAGCTCCAGTAACTTGGCTCCGGTGTGCTGCAGTTCATCCAAGTGACTTCCATGCTTGGTCGTTGCCAATTACAACTGTGGTTAGTGTAGCAAATTGGGTCCAGTTTGGAACTCCAAGCCCAAAAACTGGGTCATGGGCTGTTTCCCGCATGGCTCTTATTTGTTGGGCTTGATCGTTCATTACAGGAATAAGTTCACTTCAGGTCCCTACATTTGTTGTCGAGTCTAAAATTCGTCCCTAAACCGCAATTCCAGATATGACGTATCCTTAACTCTCCCAGAACCAGTGTAAATAAATAAGGTCCAAGACAATTTGAAGGGTAGTATTGATTGACGTGGTGCCTATTGGCGTTGACAAGTCAGAAAAACCGTGGGACTGTTAACGTCAAAATTTGATAAACCTCAGAGTCGTCATCGGTATAGAGTCAGTACAACTTCAGAGTTCTAGATTGAGCCGGTGGAAATTATCAGCCGCCAACCATTGGATTATTGGTGGATTTGGTTAAGGAAATTAATCAATTTAAGGAAGTTTATTCAGAAGATGCCGAGTTCGAGGAGGATGCAACGTGGTAATCTATATATTAATTAGGAATAGTTAGTTAGTTTCTTTTAAATTTTAGGAAAGTATGATTAGTGTTCGAATAAGATTTATGTTTTTCCTTTTATCTCTAGGAAAGTTTGTGTCGTGTTTAATATGGACTAGTATCTACCCATGGGTATAAATATATACATTCAGGGTAATTCTAATTTATCTCTCGATCAATACAACTTCGGCGCATCGCCATCCTTTTTATTTTCGTATTTTTCGATGAGTTCTTACTTCAAGTTGGGCTACATCAGCTTCGATCTCCGACGAGTGGTAAGACTTGTTATGGCTGTTTGCATCGACGGGGCTAGGGCCTCGACAGTCTAATCCTGTCGATGTAAATACTTATTTATCATATATCTTAGTTAATGTAAGTCGATGTTTCAATTTACCTGTATCGACCAGATGTTTTTTAGGGTTTTATTGGTATTAGTTAAATTTATTCATCGATCTAGATTAGCTAAAATATCCACCACCCTAAAAATCATTCAAAGGCTTGATTGTCTAGATATAATGTTTTTTTAATACTTTGTATTGCATCAATTGGGTTTGACCTACTAAGTCGTGCTTAGAACCATAATCTCTTGCCTACTTTTTGATTGCCAATAAGGGTTTCATCGGGATTTTAGCCGTTGAGTAATCTGGAAGTTGCATCGGCTTATAAGGATTACATACAAGTTGGATTTAGCCGATCGCAACAAAGGTTTCACTGTTTATCTAATCGACTTGGATTTAACGACATCGGGCCTCCAACAGATGTATGTTTTAACCTTTGGATCAACGTTTATTCTATCATATTATTATTAACCAATTGGTTTCTACTATATTATATTATTGTTATTACATTATCATCAACCGATTGCCTTTATATCATTATTTACTCAAGTTTCAGACTCCATATTTGACATATAGTTGATTGCTCAAAACCCTATCTGCATCAGCTGGTATAGACATCGACTTGTATCGCTTTATCGGCTTGTTAGACAATCGGCTATTTAATCTGATGTTTACATATCTTCTTAGTTGCAGGCATAGTAGAAAAACTTGGATCGGACACAGAACCGGCCGACCTCTCGGTTCACGGGTCAGCCGGTCGAACCGATGAACCGGTCGGTTCAACTGCAGAACTGGGGCATATATATATAACATGCGTATTTTCCTATGTCATAGGTGCATTGTAGCCCAGTTGGTCACGGAGGCCAGGTCTCAACCTCGAGACGAGGGATCGACGAAAACGCTAATCCGTGATCAGTCGCGCGCGCCGACTGGACACGTGTCGCTCGCGGAGAGGAGCGGCGGACGGCGCGTGTACGGTATTCCCCCTTTTTTTATTGTTTTTTTTCTTCCAACGCGTGTACGGTTTCCTTTTTTTTCGTTTTTTTTGTTTTCTTCCGTATTTTTGGTTTCTTTTTCCTTTCTTTTTTCGTTTTTTGTTTTCTTCCGTATTTTTGGTTTCTTTTTTCTTTTTTTTCTTTTTTTATCATTTTCAGTTTTTTTCGGTTTTTATAACATACGTATGCAAACTTTATATACGTGTAAAATATAAACTTTGTATACACGCATATAAACTTTATATACATGTATACAAACTTTATATACGTGTATTTTTGATTTTTATATGTACGTATACAAAGTTTGTATACACATATATATAAAGTTTGTATACAGGTATACAAAGTTTGTATACGCGTACATAAAGTTTATATACGTGTATACGAATATACGTGATGTTTTTTTTAGTTTTTTCGATTTTTTAATATGTACGTATACAAAGTTTGTGCACGTTGTATATAAAGTCTGTATACATTGTATACAAATTTTGTATGTGTGTATTTTTTATACATAAAAAATATACATATAAATATAAATATAAATATAAATATAAATATATATATATATATTTATATTTATATGTATATTATTTATGTATAAATAAATAAATAAATAAATAAATAAATATATATATATAGTAGTAATACTAGTAATAGTAGTGTAGTAGTACTAGTAGAGTAAGTAGAGTAGTACTAGTGGGTGGGTGGTCGCGCGCCTGGGTGGGCTGTGCGACTAGTCGCGCATTACCCCCCCCCCCCCCCCCCCCCCCCCGGGATCGATCCCCCATTCTACTCCAATTTTTTATGTTTATTTGATGAACTTTGTCTTGGGCCTTACTATCAGGCCTTTCTAGAGGCCTAGAAGCCCAGGTCTTGGCTAGACTTGCCGGTTCACAATAGGCCCGGTTTGCCGGTTTACAAGGAAAACCGGCCGGTTCACCCAGTTCATTCCGGGTCAAATGCATGAACGGTCCTAGGAGAGAACTGAGCCGCTGAGGTGGTTGGTTCCTGTTTTTTCCGGTTCAACCGCTGGTCCGGTTTGGTTTTACACTATGGTTGCAGGATCGAACTGACTGGCACGCCACATCTCATCAATTTTAGGACCTACACTAGAGCTTAGAAGATCTCCTAGGCCTTCGTGTGTTTGTCGATACGGTTCGTGTCAACGCAGACTTGGTACCATCGGCCGGACGCAGATTTTTCATTAACAGGGACTCACATGTTAGTGAGTGTTCGGTTAAAAATAAAAAAAAACTAAAGTGATACCCATGTCATCACCCTTTCTCTTTCCCATTTTATCTCCCTTCCTCATCTCTCTTGTCGTCATTGGCGGCAGCGACCGTGGACGCACCAGGCTTGTCGAGGCAAGCAAGGAAGAGGCAACGCTAAGAGTCGAGCTTATAGGAACCCACGACGTCGTACCCTAATCTAGCCTCTCATGCTGGTGTACCCGTACCATGGTGCCAGGTCGGTGTACACCACGAGCAAGTGCTGCCTCGCCACGTCCATGGCGAGCCCCGTCACCGTCCTCTCAATAGCCCTGGGGTCCACCACGACTACCTATGCCTCCTCCTTCCCCTCCATCCCAACCACGTCGTCGCGGCACACCTCGATGATGCGACCATCCATCTTGGTGGTGACCAGGATTTGCCCATCCTCGAAGTCCCACCTGATGCCGTCGTGGAATCACCCGTCGCCCTCGTAAGACGATGGCAGCTCCGGATGACAACAACGCCAGCACGCGACTTGGTGGTGGGGGAGGGCGAGACGGGAGGAGGAGGAGGAGAAGGAGAGTCCTTATTAATACTCCTTTATGGAGCAATGAACACTCGTCCTGCTGGAGCTGCCTCTCCCAAGGTAAGGCTTCTGTATACAGTTCCTTCTTTGCCTCCACTGCTGGTGTTGTATATTGTTTTGCATTTGACTTTGGGCAGCCCATTTGCCATGTGGACCTGACATTTTCTGTATTTGTTGTATATAACCCCATTCGCTGCTTGTTTTGCCTTTCTAACTGTTAGAAATTCCAACTTGAAAGGTGCCCTCTTTCTTGTACCTTTAATTTTTCAGATTGTCTTGAAACAATTAATACATTGGACTTCACTCTAATTTCCACGGTAGCTAAAACGGGAGAAGGGGACCAATTCAAAACAGCACTAAAAATTTCATTTCATCTCTTTTTGTTACACCTAGACCTAGTTGCGTGACGAAATGAGAGCCAGCAACACCAGCAACACGATACATGCATCTATGGTTCTTAAGGCGTCACCTTGCCGAAAGCGCCACAGTCAAGGCCTTCCGCACGCCTTATGTCGAAATATCGCACGAAATCAATGGGGGTGGGGGCATGGGGCTACAAGGGATTGAGCAACAACAAGGCGGCGTTGCACAATAAAAAAACGGAGCTAGGATGAAGAGCATAGTTGATCCAGGCAGCCATGGATGTATCAAAAATATTATTCGATCGATCCGTTGATCTGTTGTATCAGATTGAAGGCACTTTAGCTTCGTCTGATTTCACCTCGATATGGAAGGCACCGACTGAACAAAAATGAAAATTTTCGGGTGGTTAGTTCTTCACCAGAAAATCCTTACAACACAAAACCTTCTTAGAAGACAATGACCGTGCGATTGGATTTGTTGCCTATGCTCGAGTGCGTTTGAAGACTAGGACAAACGCTGAAAACAAGAAAATTATGGATTCTTGTATTGAGTATGTACCAGATAATAGTATAGTTAGATAAATGGGCAGTTTGATCGAAGAGAAAATAGCAGGATAAATCTTTCTATACAAACTATAATAATAATAATAATAATAATAATAATAATAATAATAATAATAATAATAATAATAATAATAATAATTGCACATCTCTCTCTAGGAAAATGGCCCGGGGGTGGGGGGGGGGGGGGGGGGGGAGGGCGGCGCCAGCCACATTTGCGCGCTCCCCTACCACCTCAGCGCCGACCCGCATGGTGGCAGGAGGACGGCGCCGCCAGCGACTCTGGCGCTCCAAAAGGACTATTTTCGGGAAAAGTTTTTTCAGTGGTCTATTTACGAAATAAGTTTTTAAAATGACTAATTGTGAAAAATCCAAGGATTTGTTGCCTATGCTCGAGTGCGTTTGAAGACTAGGACAAACACCGAAAACAAAAAAAATTACGGATTCTTGTAGTGAGTATGTACCCGATAATAGTCAGACATATGGTCAGATTGATGTACCATAGATACATATATTGGCAGTTTGATTGAAGAGAAAATCACAGGATAAATCTTTCTATACAAACTAAAATGGCAATAAAATTTAAAGGGACCACCTATATATTTGTCGATAAATTTTCTCCTAAAAATTTGACAGATGTAATTACAGTACAATCGTAGTGTAATTACACTGTAACTTGCATGTAACTATAGTGTAACTTGTATGCAAGTTTCATATAATTTTGAATTGTTAGATCTATTACAAGATTTGTTCTAGTGAGGAAGAAAAAAAACACAGCACACACATATATAAAAGGATTTGTTCCCATAACCTTCATTTTACTGAAATAACATGTTACGGAGAGAATTTGAAAGTTACATACAAGTTACATTATAGATACAGTGTAATATAATGTAAGTTACAGTATAATTACACTACGATTGTACTGTAATTACATCTGTCAAATTTTTGAGAGAAAATTTATCGACAAATATATAGTAAAATTGAATTCAAATCATGGCATCGATGCGTATACATCACTCACATTGGCAATAGACAACTCACAATGTAAATCAGGAATATCAAATGAACTGAACATTACTAGTACTGATGTTTTAGCAACGAAGACGAATCCTTCGAACCTGCTGAAGTGGATGTGCCAGAGGAACTCGAGGTATGAGTTGTGTAGCCACTCGACATCGTTGACGACTGCGTTGCACTGGAGAACGACATCCCTACAGGTGATGTGAAGAGCCCGTCTAGCGAGGCTACTGGAGATGCATACATTGGCACGGGCATCTTGGTCGGCAGCATCGGCAGCTCCCCACTGGACTCGAGCATAGCCATGGCTACTTTAATAGACGGCCGCACACTCGGGTCTGGGTGTGCGCACCAGAGCCCGACGGTGATGACACGCTCCATCTCCGTCGTGTCATAGTCGCCGTTAAGCTGCTCGTCTGCTGCCATGAGAACAGCTCCCTGGCCGTATAGATCCCAAGCCCACTCGACTAGCCGGAAGACGCCATTCTTCTGGTTGTCTAGTAGGCTCATCGGCCTCCTCCCACATGCCACCTCTAGTAGGACGATGCCAAAGCTGTAAACGTCTGACTTTGCGCTTGCTCTACCAGTGATCAAGCATTCAGGGTCAACATAGCCCGGTGTCCCAGATACTGCAGTCATCGTTTGCATCCCTATGGTGTGGTCGATAAACCTTGCGAGCCCAAAATCACCTAGCTTGGCATTAAAAGACTCGTCTAGCATGACATTGCTTGGCTTGATGTCACGGTGTACGACACATTGCCCCCACTCCTCATGGAGGTAGAAGAGGGCTGATCCGAGCCCAAGAACAATCTTGACCCTATAAAAAAAATTCAAGTTAGCTGATCAGTTGAGTTTAATTTAACAATACGTTTGCTAATTAATTTGGACTCACAAAGGTTGAGATCAAATTAGCGAGGGTTAATACCTCATTGGCCATGTGAGGAAGGTGCCATTGCCGTGGAGATGGATGTCGAGACTGCGGTTGGGGACGAGCTCATACACAAGCAAGAGCTCATCGTGGCCATGGCACCAGCCAACGAGCTGCACAAGATTGCGGTGGCGCAGCCGACTTATCACCTTGATCTCCGACTTGTACTCCTTCCTCCCTTGCTTGGAAGAATCTTTGGCGAAGCGTTTAATGGCGACGGCGAGGCCCTGCTCCTTCAGGTAGCCTCGGTATACCGCGC
This sequence comes from Oryza meridionalis, assembly GCA_000338895.3. Classification (NCBI taxonomy): domain Eukaryota; kingdom Viridiplantae; phylum Streptophyta; class Magnoliopsida; order Poales; family Poaceae; genus Oryza; species Oryza meridionalis. The sequence goes on along the minus strand of CM002531.2, from coordinate 24,819,951 downwards.
CAAAGCCGCCTTGCCCAAGCTTCTCTTCTGCCGCGAAGCTCTTGGTTGCCTCGACGAGCTCGTAGTATGGGAACCGCCTTGGCCCCGTCCCCATCTCGATCTCCACGATGGGCTCGCCGTCGTGGTCATCACCGTCCGAGCCTACGTTATGCTCATCTTCTGCCTCCCTACTGTTTTTGATCCGACCATTACGACGTCGCCGCACGAGGATAGCTACAATGGTGAAGATCAGCACAATGAACACTGCTGCGCCGACAGTGACTCCTGCTACAACTCCGGAGTGCTGTGGGGAAGGTGGTTGTGGAGGCGACGGCGGCGGCGATGCTACTTCTATCGATTGCTTATGCTCGAACGACGACCGCGAGTTGAAGTACCAAGAATTCAGCTGATGCAGCTCAACGGATGCACCCGTTGCCGCCGAGAAGCCGATGGTGACGTTCTCCGGCAAGGCGGTCTTGAGATCAACCATGGAGCTGAGGGTGTAAGGCGTCGTCGTGTCATTTATCCATAGCTTTACTGACAGGATGCTCGAATTGCTGTCGTAGTCGACGATGGCGGTCATGTTCCCGATGAGGCTGAAGCTTTTTAGGGCCTTGGTTTTCATCGACTGGATGGTGTTGACGTCGATGCCGATGTGGTCATAGGTAGCGGTGGGGTCGAATTCGCTGTTTGGGAAGGTGTCGAACTCGACGGCGACAAACCGGTCCTCGCCGGTGGAGACGTTGTCGTATGACTTGTTGGTGAGGCCGAGTCCGCCACCGGAGGCGTTCTCCGGTAACCTCGATGGGTAGCTGGCGAGGAAGAAGGCCATCCCGTCGCCCTTGTTGCTTTCATTGCTCGGGTTGATGTTGAAGGAGAAGGTTGTGGTGAAGCTGGCCACTTCGCCGGTGGCGGCGTCCCAGAGCTGCACCGGCGGCTTGTAGGACACCCGTCCCACGCTGCCGTCGATGCCCGAGGCCCTGTTCGCGCTGATGTCGATACACCCGGCGCGGGGGCCGCCATCGCCTTCGATTTTGATGTCCTTATCGCCTTCTGTGCTGAAGGTGGTGTAGTTGAACGACAAGGCCGCGACTGGAGAGTACGGAGGCAGGTAAAAGGCGGAGAAGATGAGGAGGCCGACAGCGCAACTGAACAACGAAAAGCCGGCCATCGATCGTCGCCGCCGGCCACCGTCGATAGACCGGTGCGCAAGCTGGTGACACTGATACGTACAGTGATACCAGTACACTGACCAGCTGGAGCGAGCTAGCAATGCTTTAGTTGCGTACAGCCTTCCTTATACTGGCAACGTGGAGTCGGGATTTGAGCTTTTGAGAGTCGTCAGACCAGGCCAGGCAAACACAGTTAACCCGATGATGTTCTACGTGTACTTGTTTCGTCCTTACGATACAAGGTAAATGACAACTTTTTAAAATGATCGATACCACAAATTACTGTCTCCTCTAGTAGCACTAAAATATAAATATAAAGTCAAATTCGACCTCCTGACAGAGAAGCAATTATTTAGCCGTGAACTCAAATTGTATTAGTATTTAAGGTCCGCATTTGCTTTGTTGGTAAGATGAATTTGACTTTACATGTTGTACATATGTATATGAAACTTAATCTGCGTTGTCAGATTTCTTTCTCAATTATTTCGATCACATACAATGAACGATGCCACATGTCTCTAACTCTCAGTTTGAAAGAGCTTCCATCAACTGTAGCTTCTTTAATCTCTAACTCATCCACTACTACAAAACATCGAATAGGCGTCGGCATTATAGGTGCCGGAAGTGCTAAAACCGACACCTATAAGCCTTTTTCCACTTCCGTGGGTTGAAATCGTAAAAAACCGACACCTTTAAGCAATTATAGGTGCCGTTTTTTTAAAAAAACTGACACCCATAGAAATTGAGCCAAGCCGGCGAGCCTCACCACGACGAGCAGATAAGGTTGGTCTCACGTCTCTCTCTCGTCTCCCCACTTCTCTCTTGCTCTCCTCTCTCACTCTCTTCTCCTCACCTCCAACTCCCAGTCTCCCACCTCTCTCTCTTTGAGGCGGCAGTGGGCTCGCGGAGGGGACGCGGCGGAGGGCTCGTCGGCGGGAGGCAGTGTTCGATCTAGCTGCGGGGAGGAGCCCTCCCATCCGCTAGATCTGGCGGGAGGGGAGGCGGTGGCAGGGGTGGTGGGCTCGCCGGGGGGTAGGTGGCGGCAGGCGGCGGGCTCGAGGAGGGGAGGCGGCGGAGGGCTCACCGGCAGGAGGCGGTGATCTGCCGCGGGGAGGAGCCCTCCCCTCCGCTAGATCTGGCGGGAGGGGAGGTGGCGGCGAGCTTGTCGACGGGAGACGGTGCGACGGGAGGTGGCGCGACGGCTCGAAGACGACCGATTGTGAGACGGCGACGATGGCAGATTTGAAGAGGTGTGATTCTTTTTTTTATTGCATATAAATTTGAGTGCCAAAATTTGTGCTGTGGATGAATGTTGGATGAATGGATAGTGATATGTGGATGAATCCATTTGTTGATGGATATGAGATGGATGGATGATGATATTCTTTCTGTGGAATGGATGCGGATGTGTTTGCTGTGGTGTGGATGGATGCCGATATGGGAGGAGGGACTGCTCGGCTTGATTAAGCCGATGCATCGAGCCGGCTTTTTTTTTTTTAATTCGTCGAACCTAAAAGGTGCCTATTTGATTTTCAAATCAGTGCCGCATCTCTAGTGTCGGTTGAAAACCGGCACCAATTTATGTTTCTGTAGTGGTGCTACAACAATTAGTAGATTCTGACGATAATTCGTCTCACCAACTGGCTACTTATAATGTAACGCCTCTCTCCCTTTAACCAACATATGGACTACATTGGTATCAGAGTTGGAGTTGGTTGAAGTGAAGTTGAGATGTTGTTGAGAAACGAAAGTGAATGAATAGAAAGGGAGGTATTGTCCGGGACAATATATACACTTCAAGTCAGAATTTTGACTAGTTGTTGCAGATGACGTGTGGAATGGGTTGAGATCATGGTATGAAATTTCGGTTCGAAATTTTGGCACCCACCGGCAAGATCAAAATCTCCCCGAAACTTTCGGTTTTTGCCAAACATTTGTAAATTTGGTCAAAATTTGTTTAAATTCAGTCAAAATATGTTAAAAATTCAAAAGAATTCGGCTAAAAAAAATCCCGAAAGTACCAAAATTTCGGTGATTTCGGTCTCCACCGGTAAAAACACAAGTTCCGAAATTGCAAACCCTAGTTGAGATGCGAGTCTCTTCCCAATAACTGTGGTGAGTTGTTGCAAAGCAACTCACAAAAATGGATTGAAGCGTGAACCTCTTTCCGACAACTTAAAGACCACACTTGGAAGTTTCCATAAATATTTGAAATCACATTGTTTGCAAAATAAAACCAAAACCTTTTTTTTTAAAAAAAAATTACACAGTACAACGCAGATACTCACAACGCATACATACTCATCCTTATAAACGCACGCACACAAACCCTACCCTTATGAGTATGTTCGAAGACCCTTGCATGCCACAATAATTCTTGTGACTTACTAAGTACCTCATGTACTCACCTTTGTTATTATTACCTCTACCCAGACATCTATGAAGATAAAGATCCAATCGTTGAAGAGTTTCTTCAGGAGCAAGCTTACGGAGACTTTCAGGGTTTCGGTCTATGTCCCAAGCTGTGCTTGTGGGGATTTTAATAGTCAAATATAGACATATTTGATTTTTGACAAAACTAAAACTTGAAATGTTAATGGAGGGAATAATATTTCAACAATAATTCATCAATTAAATAAAGCAGAAAATGGGTAACAATCCTATTATTTTAATACACAGGTGGATCACCTCCACTATCCTTTAGCCTATTCAGCTGATCTGGTGATGTCCACGATATCACTCGAGCAGTTTGTGCCACCACAATAGCACACAGAGACTCAAGAAGGAGGTTTGGTCTACCAAGGAATTGTAACGACACAACTGGTGTAACACCGCTTGCCGTTGATTAATTGGTTCTTGGTTCTTCCACGTGGATTAATTGTGCCAAATTGGCATTGAATTGCTTCTTCTCTACTCCGGCCATAGTTTTCAATCGCCGGGATCAGCAGAGAATGCGTTGAGTCAACGACCGATCGATTGTTATCAACACCAGTTGATAATTTGTGTGTTGGTTTCCATGTGGAACCAAACACCGAAGTGCTGAGCTCTATAGCTTAGAGCGCCGAGTCAATATGGCTCTGTTTAAAGAGTTGGAGGTTCTGCGAAAACAACTTCAGCTGGTGAGAATCTGAAGGCCACTGCCTACTGCATCACTTTCTGGATTATGTAATTACCCCATGCCTTTAAATCCGCGTGATAATCTGGATGGTTTAGGGAGCTAGAGATTTTAGAAATAACCTCAGCTGCAAGTAGCTTCATAAATGGTAGTATATATGTTGTCATGTTGACAGATATATATATCAGTGGCATACACACATCCGTGTTGAAAAAGACAGCAAAAACAGTATACACATATACGGTCCTTAACAAAAGTTCACGTAGATACCAATTTTGGTACCTTGGAGATACTAGGTTTCATACGAAAACTAGGAAGGTAGCCCACGCATATGCGCGGGCACTTATTTAATGTTGCTTAACTTTTTTTATTATAAATGTTTACATGTAGATTATATTTTCAAAATAGATCTTCACTCTATTTTAAACCTAGTTAATATCTGGTTATGACATATTACATGAAACCATACAACCCTAAATTTATGATAATGACATGAATTTATGAGAACAACATGTGTCAGGATAATAAAACAATAATGGAATAATGGAGTTTTTTTATTTCTATTTGTATTATATGTGATTTTCTTACCTGAATAAAGTGTTTTTTAAAATACTACCACAATAAAATCTCCAAATGACCATATTGTTGGTTATATTTTGACAAATATATATAATTTTGCATCTCGTATTTTTCAACGCCTATTCTTCATAATCACATAAGATACCTTTACTAATTAATTTAGAGAATGAATCTATTTTTCCACTTATTTATAATAACTAATTGATTGAAGTATAATTCATAGTCACATCAATAGAGTGCATGGCATACATTCATCAAATTATGTCTGATAAGTTGGAATTCCTCAACTATAAAAAAATATATCATGAGTAGTTTATTGCGCATGTTACTTGATTGTTCATTTGTTATCAAAACTATTTGACAAAGAGAAAAACACGCATATATGACCATAAATCCCATGATGGACTAAATGGTTATATTATAGCAAGATCACTGGCTTGAAATATTTTTCATAATTATTTTTTACATTTATGTAACATTTAGGTTGCTCACTTATCATATACTATTGAAATAGTTCTAAAAATTAAAAAAAAACGAGAATCTTAATCTCGGACATATTAAAATTAAATCATATCTGCTTAAAAATAAACAACTAAATTGTGTTCTTTTCAATTATTTTACATATAGAGCTTTAAATTAGCATTATATAGTCATCAAGTGTTATTTGACACCTAGAATACGATGTAAAATTATTTGAAATAGGAAATGTATAAGTTACCCCCTAACTATTACGGTCGACAGAATTACCCCATAAACTCGAAACCGGACATCTTTCACCCTCAATTATTAATACCAGATGAATTACCCCTCCCCCCCTCCAAACTCAACCTGGAGTAGTTTTGGTCCTACATGGTAGTCCAGTCTGCATTTTAAAAAAATAAAATAGGTGGGGCCCACCACCCACATGTGACACTCTCTACCCTCTCTACCCCTCTCCGCTCTCACCTCTCTCTCTCCCTCTCTTCCTGAATCCCATTCCCTAGCCTGTCTCTTCTCCCTCGCATTGCTACTGGGTCGGTCGGGTAGGCACGCTGTCGCCCCGCCGCTCTTCTCCTCCTTCGTCTATTCCCCTATGCTTGCTTGCTTGATTGATCCGTCTCGTGTCTCATCGGGAGAGAGGCATTGGTGATGGGGATCGATTAAAAACCATGGTGGGACGATATGCTATGGTAGACAGAGCTGCGGCCGTATTTGTTGGGCGAGTTCTAGATGGCAGGGGTGTAGTAGAACCTGGCCATTGAGGACCAGCGCAGGTTCTCGCCTACGGCAGCTGCAACTCTCATCATGCGACGACGATATGCAACGGAAATGATGGAGACGACGGCCTCCATTGGAATGCGCATGTGGCTGCCGAGTCAGCTGAGGAGGAGTGGCCTCCGCCGTTCGCCACCCCTAGCCTTGCCGATTGATATGTGGAGGGAGAAGAAAGAGAGAGATGATGAAGGGGTGAGGAAGAGATATGATATATGGGTCCTACCATTTTTTAAGAAAATTCTAACTAAATTGACACGTAGGACCAAAACCACTCCGTATTTTGGGGGGGGGGGGGGGGTAATTCGTCCGGTATTAATAGTTGAGGGTGAAAGATGTCTGGTTTTCGGGTTTATGGGGGTAATTCGGTCGACCGTAATAGTTCAAGGGGTAATTCATTATTTTTCTGATTATTATTATAATATTATTTATTATATGTTGACCTCATGTATAACGATGTATTTATGAACATAGACGTCAATAGTTTATGTAATTAGAGGATCCGACTGGATCACAAATTAGATATATGATTTTAAAATAATTTATATATAGGATGTTTAAAGAGTATTCATAGGATATTTTCTTTTTAGAGTAAATTGCACTTTGGTCCACCTTTTATTACCTAAGTTTCAATTTGGACCACCCTTAAACCTATCTTTTTAATTTGGACTGGGTAAATTTATTATTGTTACGGTTTGGACTACCATGAACAACTTTTCTCGTCATGTCTAACTTCCCTTTCGGCAAACATATGAACCATACATAGAGGAGTTCGGCCGTATACTAAAGCTAATGTGTTTAAGGTTGTTGATTGTACTGAGAAAAAAATCGTTCGTGGTGGTCCAAATCGTAACAATGGCAAATTTATCTGGTCTAAAGTGAAAATATATGTTTAAGGGTGGTGCAAAGCGAAACTTAGGTAATAAAATATAGCCCAAAGCGTAATTCACTCTTTTTTTATATTGTAAACGATCTAGTTTAACTATGTATATTTGCATAACTTTATAGAGTAATATATTTTATTTTAAAATAGTATAATATCATATTTTATATGGAGCATCGAGTTTTTCGGTGGCGCTACGTACCTGCTTTACGTATGTTTTTTTTCACTTATTAATCGCTTTTATCGTAAGTCGGTACACATGTTTTCTTTTCTTCCGTTGAAGAGGAGATGAGATTCATTGTTTCTTCTCCGTATGTACCTAAGTACGTACACGGATTACTTACGTTTTGTTTTTTTTCCGGCCCACGGTATAGATGTGAAAGTATTACTTTTTTTTAAATAACACATCTAATCTAATGGTGTAGAGTATCGGGTCCACCAATTTAAATGAAAATTAACGGTGAGATTTAACAGTGCCATGTGGCAGTCTAGGAGTATTTGTAGGAACGCCACGTGACGGCTTGAGAGCGTTTTTAGGAAGTTTAATGAACTTTTAGTATATAATAGAATTTAGTATATAATAGAAGATAGATAGATAGATATATGTGAGCTTGTTGGTTGATTTATTGGCTAAAGACGGGTAATTAAGTTAACTTAGAATAAGATAAACCCACTAGTCGATCCTAACATGAAACAAATAAAACTTCTTCGACAGGAGTAGCTTTTTAATTACACGAGAATGAAACCGACAGTTTTGAGTTTTGAAATTGGTAATTACAAAAAATTCATAGATCTAGATAATCCAGTCTAATATTTTAATATGTTACTTGCTATTTTCTGTAGTTAATAGTTACAAGCTTCAAAATTCATGAATCCAGTCCACTCGTACTGTTATACTGTATATATATGATCTGGTACTATATTATTATATTTTGAGACAAAGAAAGTATTATCTTATTATATTTTGAGACAGAAGGAGTAGTTCTTAACCTTTAAATTCCTTGATCAAATATTTTTTTAATTCGGGATTAATAAATGCAATTTTGTATGGTTTGGGGTTTAGGTTTTATTTTTCATGGTTTGATAGTTCCAACATTTGGAATTAATAAACACAAATTTGTGATTGTCTTGGACTATTTTATTAATTTATACTTCCAAAACTAAAATTAATTATTGGCAAGTCGTCGTTGCCCGTCTCCTCACTCGACTTCTGCTAGCTGCTGGAACAGAAAATGGCAGGACAAATCTTTCTAGACAAACTACAATGGCAATAAAATTTAAATCATGGCGTAAATGCACATGCATTACTCAAATCGGCAATTAGGCAACACTAAAGGCCAAATCAACAAGACCATTCAAGCGTCAACTCTAAACTAAGAACAAGCAAATTAAAAAAAACAAAAACTAAACACTAGCACTGATGTGCAATGAAGACGAGTTCTTCGAACCGGTTGAATCGGAGGAAACCGAGGAACATGAGGTGTGAGTAACATAGCCACTCGTCGTCGATGTGGACGGCGACTGCGTCACACCTGAGGATGACATCCTGTAGATGACGCAAAGAGCCCACCAACAAGGCCGCCGGCGGCGCGTACGTCGGCACGGGCATCTTGGCCGGTAGCACTGGTAGCCGGGCTCCACTGGATTGGAGTATGGCCATAGCATCTCTGATAGACGGTCGCGCGCTTGGATCATGGTGCACGCACCAGAGCCCGAGCGCGATGACACGCTCCATCTCCGTAGAATCGTAGTCGCTGTTGACACGCTCGTCGGCGGCCATGAGAACATCTCCCTTACCGTACAAATCCCAGGCCCACTCAACCAGTCGGAAGACGCCATTATTCTGGTCGTCTAGTAGATTCATCGGTCTCCTCCCGCATGCCACCTCCATTAAGACAATGCCAAAACTGTACACATCGGACTCGGCGCTCGCTCTACCGGTGATCACACATTTAGGGTCAAGATAGTCCAACGTTCCTGACATGGACCGATGGTGTGGTCGATGAGCCTCGCGAGCCTGAAGTCGCCTAGCTTGACGATGAAGGATTCATCCAACAGGACGTTATTTGGCTTGATGTCACGGTACACGACACATTGTTCCCACTCTTGGTGGAGATAGAGTAGTGTTGATAAGAGCCCGAGAAGGCGAGAACAATCTTAATCCTGTGGAAACAACCAATTAAGCTAGCTGATAGATCGAGTTTAACTAGTGGATTTCCATGTGTAATTTTACACGCAGCTAAAATAAAAATAGAATTAGATTTGATACTCATCGAAGCAGTTTAGACGAGAAAGTTAACGAGGAGAATTAATAACCTCATTGGCCAAGTAAGGAAGGTGCCATTGCCATAGAGATGGACGTCAAGACTGCGGTTGGGGATGAGCTCGTAGACGAGTAGAAGCTCATCGCTCTATCGGCTTGTCAGACGATCGACTGTTTGATCAGCTGTTTATTTATCTTGTCAGTTGTGGGATTAAATTGACTGGCACGCCGCATCTCATCAATTTTAGGACCCGCACTAGAGCTAAGCAGATCTCCCAGGCCTTCGTGTGTTTGTCGACACGGTTAGGACCTGCACTAGAGCTAAACAAATCTCTCAGGCCTTTGTGTGTTTGTCGACACCTCTTCCGAAACCGCGTAGCCAGCCCACCCGACGGGCTGGCTCACGTACACATACCACTCTACTTATACTTTCGTTCTCGCTTCGTTTAAAAGGGTTAACCCGGGAGTGACATAGTTGGAGAGAAGAGGCCTTATAAGTTCCCCGTTGGTCCAACTTACCCAGCCACACAGGCAAATGTTTAGGAACACACCCTCTCTTAGCGCACGTCTAGTGCCGGTGCCATATGCCATGCCATGTGCCTCACACACTGACCCGCACGCGCAACCGTGAGGGTCGCCTCTGATACCATTTGTAACCAGCCCTCCCTCCAGAACTGCGTAGCCAGCCCACTCGACGGGCTGGCTCATTTACCACTCCACTTACACTTTCGTCCTCGCTTTGTGTAAAAGGGTTAACCCGAGAGTGACATGGTTGGAGGGAAGATACCTTATAAGTTGGTTCCACTCGTGCTAAACTAGCAAGGTGATACTAAACATGCGCACACAGCTCACATAGGCCACACAGGCCTCATCCTAATTGGGCCAGGATGTCATATAAAACAATAAAGTGATATCCATGTCATCACTCTCTCTCTTTCCCATTTTCTTTCCCTTCCTCCTCTCTCTCGTCGTCGTTGGCAGCGGCGACGATAGACACACCAGGCTTGTCGAGGCGAGTGAGGAAGAGGCAACACCAAAGAGTCGAGCTTATAGGCACCCACGACGCCGTACATGAATCTAGGCTCTCATGCTGGCGTACTCGTACCATTGCGCCAGGTCGGTGTACACCACGAGCAAGCGCTGCCTCGCCACGTCCATGGCGAGCCACGTCACCGTCCTGTCGACAGCCCTGGGGTCCGCCATGACCACCTGTTCCTTCTCCTTCCCCTCCATCCCAACCACGTCGTTGCGACACACCTCGACGATATGACCATCCATCATGGTGGTGACCAGGATTCGCCCGTCCTCGGAGTCCCACCTGATGCCGTCGTGGAATCACCCATCACCCTCATAAGACAATGGCAGCACCGAATGAGAACGACGTCGGCACGCGACTTGGTGGTGGGGGAGGGGAGATAGGAGGAGGAGGAGGAGGAGGAGGAGAAGGAGAGTCCTAGGAGGGAGAGTCCTAGGAGCGTGCGAGCGGCCATCCACAGCGGAAGGGGAGGGTCTTGGAAGGTTAAGGAGTGAGCGGACGGCGTTAGCTGCATTGATAGGGAGGCGACGACGTTGCAGGCTTGCGGTTTCTCACAATTTCTTCTGACTTTGAGTGTTGCGTCAATGTCACGTAGGCGCCACGTCAGCTAAAAGTGTCATCGAAATCACCTTGGGACCTTGTTTGCACTAGTTATGGGAGTTGAGGGGTGTGTCATATGTGGTATTGTGGTTTAGGGACGAATTTAGACTAGCGGGCAAATTGAGGGACCTAAAAGTGAACTTATTCCTTCATTACAAGCCCAAACACTAATCCAGCCCAACATGCTGAGATATTGGGCTCTGTACGATGGGCCACCGCACGATGCGGCCCATAGGTGAGAGGCTATCTCGGTCGAGCCCAACAACGTATCGGCCCAGCCCAACGCGGACAACCGAAATATCGCGAACTCCACTCCTCACACTCTCTCTCGCCGTGCATCTCTTTCCCCTCCCATCCCACGCCTCCCTCTCTCCCGATCCATCCACGGATCCACCGGCAAGCGGCCGCTTCCGCCACCGCGTCACCAGGTGCGGCGCCTTCCTCCGCTCTCGCTCCCCCGCTTCTGGAACCTTCCAGAAGTTCCGATCTGTTTCTGTTGCTTTAATTATAGCAGGGTCGCAGTCTCGCAGACCTAACCGTTTGAATTTGTTTCCCCCTGTGTTAGCTTGCTCTAGATCTCCCGAGTTGTTTGGCCGCTGCCCCGTAGATCCACGAGTTCCCTTGTTCTAGGCTGCGCTTGCTTGGCTGCTGTGTTGTGAAGAGTGGAGTGTTTGATTTTCCTGTTCTAGGTGTTTAAGAGGTTTTGTGCAGGAAGTGTTGAGATGTATTATGGTACTAGGTTGCTGTAGGAATTGTTGTAATGTTTTTCTCCCGATAATATGCTTTTGGTTATTGGAGAATTTTTTGGCTTTCTTGTGCTTAGGAATCGGTGAATTACTGTGCCTGGTGGAACTTTAGCAGTATGTTTGTGCAGCCAAGTATGCCTTCTTGGTGGAGAATTGATGTCTGCTACCAACTTAGAAATATAGATGTTATATATTATTGTAGAACAGAAATTTCGCAAAAAGATATCCTACTAGGAAATTACTACAGGTTTCTACATTTTGTGTCATAATTATGATGATATCTTGGTGATTCCGGATGAATTATGAAGTTGTTTGATTGAAAGAATGGCTTCGCGCAGGTTAGCTCACACATGTTCTAGGCTATTGGAGGATATGGCTGGGGCTCTGCGTATTTCTTGTTCTCCGACTCCATTATTGTGGGCTCTTCTGTTGCTGACTGTGTCACCAGGCAATGCATTCTACTTGCCTGGCAGCTACATGCACACATACTCCCAAGGTGAGGAAATATGGGCCAAGGTGAACTCCCTTACGTCCATTGAGACAGAGATGCCATTCAGCTACTACAGCCTGCCATACTGCCGGCCCCAAGGCGGCATCAAGAAGAGCGCTGAGAACCTTGGTGAACTTCTCATGGGTGATCAGATAGACAACTCGCCCTACAGGTTCCGTGTGAATGTTAACGAGTCCCTCTACCTCTGCACCACAAAAGGGCTTAATGAGAATGACGCAAAGCTCCTCAAGCAGCGCACACGTGACCTCTACCAGGTTAACATGATGCTGGACAATTTGCCTGTCATGCGTTTTACTGAGCAGAATGGTGTCACTGTACAGTGGACTGGCTTTCCTGTTGGTTACACTCCAGCTGGAATCTCGGAAGATTACATCATTAACCATTTAAAGTTTAAGGTGTTTGTCCATGAGTACGAGGGCAGGAATGTGGAGATCATTGGCACTGGGGAAGAAGGATCTGGTGTCATCTCGGAATTTGACAAGAAGGGGATGTCTGGGTATCAGATTGTTGGTTTTGAGGTTGTGCCTTGCAGTGTGAAGCGTGATGCCGAGGCTTTCTCCAAGAGCAACATGTATGATAGCATTGAACCTGTGAGCTGCCCAATGGAGCTTCAGAAGTCTCAGGTGATCAGGCAACAGGAGAGAATCACTTTCACTTATGATGTTGAATTTGTGAAGAGTGACATCAAGTGGCCATCTAGGTGGGATGCTTATCTGAAGATGGAGGCAGGTGCTAAAGTCCACTGGTTCTCCATTATGAACTCCCTAATGGTGATCCTGTTCTTGGCTGGAATTGTCTTTGTTATATTCTTGAGGACTGTCAGGAGGGACTTGACGAGGTATGAAGAACTCGACAAGGAGGCGCAGGCACAGATGAATGAGGAGCTATCTGGGTGGAAGCTTGTTGTGGGAGATGTATTCAGAGAGCCAACTTGCCCTAAGCTGCTGTGTGTCATGATTGGTGATGGTGTTCAGATTTTGGGCATGGCAATAGTAACAATTATTTTCTCCACACTTGGGTTCATGTCTCCAGCATCAAGAGGAATGCTTCTCACTGGGATGATCATTCTCTATCTTTTCCTTGGTATTGCAGCTGGATATGTCAGTGTGCGGCTGTGGAAGACTATTAAGGGCACATCTGAAGGGTGGAGATCAGTGTCCTGGTTAACTGCCTGCTTCTTCCCTGGTGTCTTGTTCATGGTCCTTACTGTCTTAAACTTCGTCTTATGGGGAAGCAAGAGCACTGGAGCTTTACCTATCTCACTATTTTTCGCCCTTCTAGCTATGTGGTTCTGCATATCTGTGCCGTTAACTCTTGTTGGTGGCTTTGTTGGTACAAGATCATCTCAGATAGAGTTTCCTGTGCGTACCAACCAGATCCCGAGAGAGATCCCTGCACGGAAATACCCATCATGGCTTCTTGTCCTTGGTGCAGGAACACTGCCATTCGGAACCCTGTTCATTGAGCTCTTCTTTATTCTGTCAAGCATTTGGCTTGGAAGGTTCTACTATGTGTTTGGCTTTCTGCTGATTGTCCTTGTGCTGCTTGTCATTGTCTGCGCTGAGGTCTCTGTTGTTCTGACATACATGAACCTCTGTGTGGAGGACTGGAGGTGGTGGTGGAAAGCTTTCTTTGCCTCAGGATCTGTTGCAATCTATGTGTTCCTCTACTCCATCAACTACTTGGTATTTGACCTCAGAAGCCTGAGCGGGCCTGTCTCTGCCATGCTTTACCTTGGTTACTCATTCCTCATGGCATTTGCAATCATGCTGGCCACTGGAACCATTGGATTTTTGACATCATTCTCCTTCGTGCACTATCTCTTCTCATCCGTGAAGATTGATTGATGAATGAAGATTATGATACTCTCGGATTCGTGTTCCCTGTGTGTGGGTGTGAGCTTTCACCATGAGATGCACTGTTTATTTGTTTGAGGAGATTTTGATCAACTGAAGATGTTTTTAAGATGAAAGGTATTCTCCACCTAGCGGACGCAGTCATTTTTCCTCTATTCCAACCGTTGTTGTGAGTTGTAACTGCTAGAGTTAATTAATCTAGATACATGCAACCCGGCTTTGCAAGGGTTTAAGAGCAACGCTATGTTGATTATCCTGATTGGCAGATAGAATCCTGTCATATCCAAGTGAAAATGTAGCCACCTGCCGTTCAAAATTCTGATGTGTGACCTGAAGATTAGCTGTGTCAGCTCTTGACAAAACTGTAATACGATTGCAAGTACCTGTTCCCTTGGCATTTTTTTATCATGTCCAGAACAACTTTATATTTCCTTATCTGTAGTGAGATACTTCTATGATATGTGAATTGTTGAATACTTATGCTGCTCTTGCCTCTACACTGGAACAATTGAAGAAGTCATTTCCACCATGTAAAGAAGCCAAGTTTTTTTTTTCTAACAGTTTTGTTCATGTGATAATATAAGCACAGCGGCACAAACTGTTCTTTATTACAGGCAGTATAATCCCTCTAGATGTGGACATTAAAGCAGCTGACACGAAGAACATACATAAAAAGATGCATAATGCATCGTGCATAGCTCACAATTCTGTCGCCGGAGTTGGAGCCCTACGCCGTCGAGCTCTTCACGTTCTTGGCCCAGACGATGTGCCCGTACGGCATGAGGTGGCACACCGGCGAGCCGCCGGGCTTGGTGCCGAGGAGCTTGAACGAGACGTGCTCCGGGTTCCACCGCGACGTGTCGGTGTGGCACACGGTCGCCACGGTCACCGCCGCGCCGACATCGCCACCGCCGCCGCCGCGGCGCGAGCCTTCCATCTCCACCATGTAAGCTCTGGCCGGGCCGGTGGTGTGGCAGCGGTACACGGTGTACGGGTACGCCTGGTCGTGGCACGCCACGAAGCCGGCGCCCTCGACGGGGAGCACGGCGCGGACGGCGTACGCCTGCAGCGGCGCGCCGCCGCGGGGCAGCGTCGACGCCAGCGCGGCGACGTCGCGTGTCCCGAGCGCCGCCATGGCGCCCTCCACCAGGGCCTCCAGCGACGTCGCGCAGAACTTGGACTCGCCGGCGAGGGTCGGCCACTCGCACGTGCGCAGCGTCTCCCTCATGCCGGCCGCCTCGGCGGTGTCCGGCGCGACGCCGAACAGCGCGAGGACGGCCGGCAGCGCCGCCGCCGTGAACGGGATGGAGTCCGCGACGCGGCGCGGCAGGAAGCCCAGCGCCGACGTCGTCGCCGCCGGGAAGTAGAACGGGAGCCTCTCGCCGACGCGCACCGCCTCCTCGTGGAAGAACACCGTCGTCGTGGCGCCCGTCGTCGACGCCGCGGTGCCGCCGCCGCCGCCGCTGCTCGGCGCCTTGTAGTCGTACCCGAAAGGCTCGTCATCATCATCCTCTCCGCCGGCGGTGCCGCCGCCGCGGAGCTTCCTCGCGCCGACGTATTTGTCGTAGTTGAAGCCCTCGTCGACGGCAAGAACCTGCTCTCCCGCGGCGCCGCCGCCGCCGGCACGGCCTTCGCCCTGTGCACTGTAGTCGTAGCCGAAAGGCGCCGGCTCGCCGACGCGCTCGCCGAAGTCACCGCCGAGGTCCAAACCACTCGCCGTCGTCGGAGAATCAGATCCCCTGTAGTCAGTGTAATCGAAAGGGAATCCGGTCCGCGCCGCGCCACCGGCCGCCTCCGCTTTGCCGACGAAGCTGATGGTGTCTGCAACGTCGACATCGTCAATGCACGCGCACACAACAAACCAAACCTCGAGGAGAGTAATGGCGGCGCGCGGCGGAAGGAAGAACACCGACCAGGGCGGAGGAGGCGGAGGAAGGCGTCCGGCAACGGGGAGCCCGGCAGCACGGCGCGCCAGAACACCTCGGCCGTCGAAGGCGCCGCGTCGCCCAGCTGCTGAATACACATTAGTATACGTGCAACGGTGCATGGCTCAGCTGAGGGGCGGCATCATGAGTGTACCGAAAGCACGGCGGCGGCAACGACGGCGACGAGGAGGAGGAGGAAGCGCGCCATGGAAGCGTTCGTTCGAGAGAGACGGTGCGCAGCCGACTGCGACCGATCGATCGACGCCGCCGGGCGGTGACCACCACCTGGTACTTATAGGCAGGCGTCGTCGTGGCCAAACCTCAAATCTCGCTTGAGATCAACGGCGATGGTGACAGGAAACAGAAAAAAATGTTGGCTCCGACGACGTCGCGGCGCGCGCGAGCGCGAGAGAGGGAATATAATCTTGGGCGTGACGTTCGCCGGCGCCGCGCTGTTGGCACGACGGCCGGCCGGACGCGGGTTGCGTGGGGGAATTTTCGTGACGCAGCCGTGATCCGCCCGGGCGTCACACTGAATCATGCATCCGCCTGACATTTTCGTTTAGGGACTATATATCTAAAAAACTGTTGCGGAATTTTTTAAAGGAAAAACTTTTAAATCTAACTATACTATAATTATAATTAATTCTATTATAACTATAATAATATACTAACTTGTAAATAAATATTAAAACAATATATATGCAACTTTATATCTAACTTATATAGAGATTACAATATAGTTACAGCGCAATTACACTGTAGTTGCAATGTAACTTACATTTAAAGTTTTTTACCAAAAAACATGCGACAGTTTTTTAGCAATTCTAAAAAAACCAACCTACAAAACGTACTGACTTTTTCCCTTCAACATACAGTCGTGCAATCCTACACAGAACTGACCAGGGGGCCAATCCTATCTCTTTTTTTTCCCCTGTAGCAGTGTGTATAGCTCTTAAATAATACTAGATGAAATACCCCATCGTGTTGCTGCGGAAAATTAAGTTACATAATATGTACAAAACTAAAACAATTTGATACAATTTTGAGCCTAAAAGTACATGTTTTTAAGAGAGAAGAAATAAAAGACAATTTGGACCATAGATTTATCATCTAAAGACTAAAAATAATTGGGGTGATGTGGCTTAATGAGAGAAGAGAGAAACAGAATTAACTACACTTAGTGGAGATGAACTATATAAGTATATAGAATTAGGTGTCCAGCATGTTAGCGGTTGAGGAGCACTGGTATGGTGGCGTATATAGCAATCTCCTGCAGTGGGGATGTGTCGGAGTCCATGGAGTGGGCCATGGGTAGATGAGGGCCTGATCCTGGCTCGATGTTTTGTGGAGAGATTCCACCTAACCGTGGGACATAGGATATTTATGGATTGGTTATGGAAAAGCCTTGTATTGAACTCTTTTTTGTCAGCCATGTCTGATCCACATGTGTTCGGTAATGTGAACGTTCATGACGTGTGGGTAAAGCGTGCAACCTCTGTAGAGTTTAGTTAAACTTTTTAAACAGTCGTGCCCACGGTTATAGGCGGATGTGAAGTGTTTCTCATAACGTAGTGTTCGTTTTAGACTTATTAAATTGATTCGTGGGATGAGAATCCTTACCAGAGTTTGCCTTCGTGGCAGACAGCCAACTTTCGTGGTTGGGAACGAGCCTGTGTGACTCGGGGTGTCAATTGGCACCAAGGTGTGCTTTAGGGCTGAGAAGGTCGTGCTAGAGTGGCTGAGATGGCCGGAGTAATGCTAAGATGGCGCGGTGTTTATATTTTTCTCATTACTACAATGACAGGTTGTTGCAAAGCAACTTGTGGAATGGAGTGAGGCGTGAGTCTTACTTCAAAACTAAAACTTGACACACTAGAAGTTTGCAACTAAATCATTTAAACATCTTGGGTTTTCCAAATGAAACCGTTCCACTCCTTGTTTTAGCCTTGCATGTCATATTTTTTCATGGCTTGCTGAGTACACTGAGTATTCACCATTTCTTATATTTATATTATAGAGTTAGAGGAAGAATACCCTGACCCTTTTGTAAAAGCCTACTTTCAGGAGCAGGCAGAGTACGATTTCTTAGGGTTTCAAGCCTAGTTCCCAAACATCCTGTGAATTTATAGTTGTCATTATGCTTTTATATATACTTCCGCCTGCATATACCTTGTCTTTCCAGGGTTTCCACCAATCTAGGGTTTGTCCACGACGGTAGTAGTTTGAGACCTCGAATGTTATAATAAAGCTTTGTTATTTCTGAATTTCACTATTATTCTGTGAGTACCAGCTTATATATCCTGGGACTGGTACTGTAATCACTGTAATCACAGGTAATTGTTACCTTCACCCTATGCCAGTTTATTCATGGGTCTTTCTTTTCTTCAACACCGTATATGTACAGAGAGAGATTTTCTTTATATGAAGAAGATGGTGAAATTTGTATTTTAATTAATTACATAATGTAAATCTTTCTTAAGTTTTTCTCAATTTTCTCGTCTTTTCTTCCCTTGCAACGCACATGCATTTTTTTCTAGTCCATTTTTTTTAAAAAAGGTTCTAGCCTTCTAGGCATAAATGCATAATCTATAGCAAATTGAAATTGATATTTTTTGCATGTTGAATTTTTTTAGTTGATTGAACAGTTGCTGGAAAAGGTTAAAAAAAGGGCAAAAGGATTTCGCTACTGGGACAATATGAAAAATTGCCATACATCTGCTTTGAGTTAGCTCTTCAATCTAACTGTTATTGTGCATTATTATTCTAATAACGCAGATTACACCCTCTCTTCATTTGGTTGAAGTATGAAAAGGTGACACCCTGGGAGTTCCATGAGGTAGATTTTACGTGACGATCATGTCAATTAAAAGCTGATGTTCATGGGCTTTCATTGGAAAAGTGAATCATTAATCTGATAAGATTTGATCCCAACCTATTCTGCTCCAACTTAGGGTATGTTTAGGTCACGTCAAAATTGAAAGTTTGATTGAAAATGGAACGATGTGATGGAAAAGTTGGAATTTTGTGTGTGTAGGAAAGTTTTAATGTGATGGAAAAGTTGGAAGTTTGAAGAAAAAGTTAGGAACTAAACCAGGCCTTAGTAAATTGGATATCACTCATTTATAATTTATGTTTTAATTTTTCAGTCTTTGATATGTATGCCTTGTAGTGAATCATATAAATTTTCATTTATGTAGTTGTACAAGAACCTCTCCAGCACCTTAAATAATGTTGTTTGGGAATCTGACGATCTTCAAAGTCAATATTCCTAAAGTAACTTGGGAATAGGGATGGATGAACAATATCCATATT
Source organism: Oryza meridionalis (assembly GCA_000338895.3). Taxonomy (NCBI): domain Eukaryota; kingdom Viridiplantae; phylum Streptophyta; class Magnoliopsida; order Poales; family Poaceae; genus Oryza; species Oryza meridionalis. Next base: position 24,800,720 of record CM002531.2, on the reverse strand, counting down.
TCTAGAGGCTGGAAAGGAGAAAGCATGTTTATTGCACTTGTAGTTACATGTGAATGACCCTGTAAACTATGTTTGGTCTGCACTATTGTTGTATGTGTTGCTCATTTTTCTTTCAGAGAACCCTTGTTAAGCTCAAGTGAAGCTGGTCATACAATTGAGTTTTTTTTTGTGTTTGTAAGTTTTTCGTGCTGAGGAACAAGTCATCATCATTTCCATTTACACAGTAAAGTTGTTTGATTCTCAACAGGAATTTCATTTTATGTTAATCACCATTGTATTATGACGTATTGTCATAGCGTTAGCACAGAACCAGAGTAATCAAATAAAAAACGCTAGTAGGTTACAAAATTATTAGAACAGATTCGACCAATTAACCCGCATATCTATAGTGGTGAAATCAAGTTGGATCCGCTGGAAAGCATAATCATGTGCTTCTGCATTGAAGGCGTATAAGCGATGGACAAGATCGGAGGAGCCGCCGCCACCATCGGCCATGACCGGCGCAACCTTGAAATCCACAATCAAGGTGGTGTCTCTCTGCACAGCAACCACATAATTTCTGAGCTTCCATGGCTCTGTAATGGTGTTATCGAAGAGCTTGATTTTCTGGGGTATTTTGCTGACGAAGCAAGAGACTAACAAGTGTATGCCGCCATCAGCTACCTCGGGGACCCTGATTTCAATGGTGCATTCCATCCCTTCGCGGAGTAGCGCCAAGCTGATGTCCACGGTGCCATGGATGCCATGGATCCGCTGGGTGTACACCCCGTGGAACGGTGTGAGGTCGCTGAAGACGGCCACCCCGTCGATGAGCTGCAGGTCGTCCTGTTCCTCCTCCCCTCTCTTGATCTTGAGGTCGTACTCGATCATGGCGGGGTTCTGCAGCGAGATGCCTCGCTTGGGACCCGACAAACTTATGAGCGAATCGGGATCGGAGTAGTGCCCCGGCAAGACGAAGGGGTCGTCCCGGCTGCAGCGGAAGACATAGTTGCGCAGCGGTTTGTAGAGGTCCCGGGCAGCCATGAATCCGCAGATCTGAACCGGAGCGGTGGCGGCGGTGACGGACAGAGCAGCTATCCTGACGGAGAAGATCTGCATCATGGCGCAGCCGTAGTGGACCGTGCAATCGAGCAAGCATGGCCGGCAGCCTCATGGGCTCCAAGCGGGTCTCGCTGGCGTCGTCGAGGTGGTAGAGGCCGAGGAGCGAGTAGGGGGGTTTCGGCTGGTAGATGGATCCGTCGCTGTGCTTCACGCCGGTGAGCACGCAGGCTTCGCCCGGTGCGTCCTCGCCGTCGTCGACATCATACAGCAATTCCTCTTCCTCTTCCTCGTACTCATCTTCATCCTCCCATCTGTTCTCCTCCTGCGTGATCTTTGGATCGTGGGAAGGAGATGCCGACGTCGACGAGTTCTCTTCCTTCGCCTGTGACTCCGGTCGCCGGTGATCGCCGGCTTCGTCTTCCCTCCCAATGAGAGAGATCGATCGATCGATTAATCGCTCTCTGGCTGGGTGGTGTTTTTTTTAGTTATGGGCTATCTGATTCTGATATAATCTGATGTGAAACCGTATCCGAATCCAACACGACTGCGTCGTCTCACCGATCCTCTCTCTGTTCGGAAGAGAGAAATCATATGGCACTGAGACTCTGACTTCGTTGCCAAAAGGCTCGAGATCTGCCGTCCGTTGAATCGGACGCCTGTCCGGACTCCTCAGTAGTATTGCCTCCTTAACTACTGCAGCCAAGTTCGGCCCAACAACAGCAAGGACTTGGCTGTTTTCTGCACCTACATTTGCATTGCATCTAGTTGCACGCATGTGATGTGATCAAAATAGTTATATAAATATATATAATTTAAAATTATTTCATGCAAAAAAATGAAAAACATTAAAGGTTGATGATCATGGTGTAACTTATCATACAAACATGTGAATCCAAATTTAACATATATTTAGAGAAAAAAAAATAAAAAGTCAAGTTTTTTTACCAGTAGTATTTGATGTAAGATTATATTTTATTATTTTTTTAAAATATACCAAATTTAGCCTTCTATGCTCTTAATTTATGGACTTATGGTGAAAATGCCGTGTGTCGGGCGGCCGGCGCGGGGGAGCCGGATTGGGCGCTCCTCCCTCCTGACACGCACGTGACTCCTCCTGGCCCCACCACGTGTCTCTACTATATACTCCATTGCAACAAATCATCCATATATTTTGGAAACCCTGTATTAAGGGAATTCGTTTCTTTTTTTTTGTTCCATAAAAAAATGTTTCACCTAATGTACTCACAATGTTTTACTATGTATGGATCAAATGTTGCAGCGAACTAAAATACTCCATTGCAACAAATCACCCATATATTTTGGAAACCCTCTATTAAGAGAATTCGTTTCATTTTTTTTCTACCAAAAATGTTTCACCCAGTGTACTTACATTGTTTCATTATGTATGGATCAAATGTTGCAGTGAAATGAAACATTCTTTCGCTATTTGCTGAAACATTATTTTTATATAAGGTGAAACAATGCCCGATTTAAACGATTGAAACATTTTCGATCTACTTAGTGAAACAATTCCAATATACCTGGTGAAACATCGTGCAACATTTTTTAAAAAATTTAATAATAAGCTAAAAAAATTTCATCGGAATATATCCATGCGTGGTCTTGTTTTAAAGATTTAATTGCAACGAATTTAATGGTACAATCGGATCATGATTTAGATAAATAATTTAAGAGAAAAATTAGTTTAAAGTGGTTTTGCACATATAGTTGACGTTGACATCAGCGTCCGATTTTTGGAGATTTGGATCGAGCTACCGGTCACTGGTCATTCCCGACTTATGGTGCCATAATATATATTACTATTTTTTTTAAAAAAAAATACAGCTCGTTCTAGCCCGTCCTGTCTGGACGTGTCTTACAACTCATGTCAGCCAAAGACCGTCTATCGTTGCCGCTCTTCGTCTCTTCGGTTCCTCCTTACTCTGTCTCCGGCGTCGTCGTCGTTCGTGACAAGCGGAAGAGAAACCGTCTCATCTTTCTATGGTGTTTGGATGACATGAGTTGTAATTTGTAAAAGACAAGACGGGCTAGAACGAGTTGTAAAAATTTGAAAAAGAAAACTTGTAATAAATTTGGTCTAATTTTTTAAAACAAAAATAATAAAATATAATCTAACATCAAATACTACCGGTAAAAAACTTGATAATTTATTTTCGTTTCTCTAAATATATGTTAAATTTTGATTCACATGTTTGTATGATAATTTACACCATGATCATCAACCTTTAATATTTTTCAGTTTTTTGCATGAAATACTTTAAAAAAATATACATATTTATACAACTATTTTGATCACAACACATGCATGCAACTAGGTGCAATACAAATGTACGTGCAGAAATTAAATATCTTGTTGAGCTCTTGGCCGTACTTGGCTGCAGTAGTTTAGGAGGCAAAGAGGCGTCCGATTCAACGGACGGCAGATCTCGAGCCAACCGCACGCCGTGCCATGATGCAGATCTTCCCCGTCAGGATAGCTGCTCTGTCCGCCGCCGCTCCGGTTCAGATCTACGGCTTCATGGCTGCCCGGGATCTCTACGAATCCCTGCGCAGCTACGTCTTTCGCCGTAGCCGGGATGACCCCTTCGTCTTGCCGGGACACTACTCTGATCCCGATTCGCTCATAAGTTTGTTGGGTCCCAAGCGAGACATATCTCGTTGCAGAATCCCTCCATGCATGATCGAGTACGACCTCAAGATCAAGAGAGGGGAGGAGGAACAGGACGACCTGCAGCTCATCAATGGGGTGGCCGCCTTCAGCGACCTCACACCGTTCCACGGGGTGCACTCTCCCAACGGATCCATGGCGTTCATGGCGCCGTGGACATCAGCTTAGCGCTCCTCCGTGAAGGGAAGGAATGCACCATTGAAATCAGGGTCCCCAAGGTAGATGACGGCGACATACACTTGTTAGTGTTCGTCAGCCAAATACCCCAGAAAATCAAGCTCTTCGATTGCACCATTGCAGAGCTATGGAAAGGTCAGAAATTATATGGTTGCTGTGCGGTGAGGTGAGACACCACCTTGATTATGGATTTCAAGGTTGCGCCGGTCGCGGCCGATGATGGTGGCGGCTCCTTCGATCATGTCCATCGCTTCTATGTCTTCCAGGCACAAGCACATGATTATGCTTTCCAGCGAATCCAACTTGATTTCGCCACTATAGATATGCGGATTAATTGGTCGAATTTGTTCTAATAATTCTGTAGCGTTAACAAATACGAACCAACCTACAACAACTGTACCAGCCAAAATGCCAATGAACTTAGAGGGTCTATTTGGATGGTTATCTTACCAATTGTTTTAGTAGTACCAAAATTTACCTAAGCTTTAGTAAATCATGTTTTTTTGGTAAAATTGTATTTGATTATATTTGAATTACTATCAATATGAAGCCAAATATAAAAGTATAGTGAATAATAATATTCTAGATTGATGCCAAATATAGCATGGTCATTATCAATAAGAGAAAAACTATGAGACGGTGTACCGTCTCAACGGTAGTTCCAGTCCAAACATACCATTTAAATTATGAAAATATTGGTACGGTAAATTGGTAGCAATACATACAGAAGACCATTAGTATCATATTTCACGCATGTTCGCATAATCGCATCACGGCACATTACATGCTAGACCATATCATCAGCTTTTACGGATGATAACGTCCAGAAAAAGCCCATTATCATCGCTGTGTTAAACGACCATTAGTAATATGCAAAAGGGCCTCTACCATCCTACTAAACTAGAAAATGGCGCGCCTAGTACTTATAGCCTATATAACACTTATGACTTATTTAATACATATATTTTTGTTAGTTTTCGAGTTTTCCTATAATATATAACTTTATCTATTTTATCTGTTTTTAAAACTCATGGAAAAAAGACTATATATTTTCTGGTTTATTTAGAACATAATAATTTTGCACAATTATCACAACGGCTAGTTTAATTCTTGTAAAATTTATTTGGGATAGAGAGTTTAGTTTTCTACTAACTTATCGAATATCAAAATATTTTCAAATATCATAAGAAAATTTGATGTATTTTAGTACAAATATTTTTTTCTTTTCCCGAACATAATGTTTACTGTCTATATATCTATCTCTAGGGGAGGTTATGTGTAAACATCATAATTTACCCAATAAAGTTTTTCATATGCACATGACATAGCAAAATTTAGTTTGATAATATGCATATGAATTACATAGCAAAATTACCTGTCCAACTTATTAATAAGTTTTATCTCAGATCCCCCACTACTTTCTCTCGTTAGGCAGTGCATCACTCCCTCTTCCACACATATTTATTCATCCATCCGTGAGGTTGAAGACAGCCCATGAAAGACAAGACGACTTGAGATAGGAAGGCAGAGCGGGCGGTGGCTCAGGTCTGCTTGGCCAAATCCATCTATCGTTGGCCGTCTAGATTAGTGGCCTAATTAAGTTGAACTACTACAGAACATACCGGTTTTAACATTTCCGACACATATACACTTTTTTTCACTTCTACGGGTTGAAATCGTAAAAAACCGACACCTTTAAACAATTATAGGTGCTGGTTCGAAATAAGAACCGACATCTATACTATGGCCTTGTTTAGTTCGTGAAAAGAAAATTTTTGGGTGTTACATCGGACGTTTGACCGGATGTCGGAAAAGGTTTTCGGACACGAATAAAAAAACTAATTCCATAACTCGCCTGGAAACCGTGAGACGAATTTATTAAGCCTAATTAATTCGTCATTAGCATATATGAGTTACTGTAGCACTTATTACTAACCATGGACTAATTAGGCTCGAAAGATTCATCTCGCGATTTCCATAGAAACTGTGCAATTAGTTTTTTAATTTATCTATATTTAATGCTTCATGCATTTGTCCAAAGATTTGATGTGGCATTTTTGGGAAAAAGTTTTTAGGAACTAAACAGGTCCTATATGTACCGATTTATAAGGTTTTGTTTGGGAACCTCACCCCTTGCACACAAAACGAAGCAGCGTTTTAGTGCGTGATTAATTAAGTTTTAGCTAATTTTTTTTTCAAAAATAGATTAATATAATTTTTTAAAGCAACTTTTGTATAAAATTTTTTTTGCAAAAAACATACCGTTTAGCAGTTTAAAAAATATACGCGCAGAAAACGAGGAGGAGTTGGGAAAATGTACTACCGAACGGAGCCTTAAGTGTCGGTTAATAATATATACCGGTTTTTTTAAGAACCGGCCGAGCCGAACTGGTGCCACCGCACCCACCTACCACCCACCACAGCCACCACTCTCTTATGTTACTGGGTCAATTGCAAATTTACCACTATTTTAAATTATTATTGTAAAACTGCCACTAGAAAATTTTAAAAGTACCATTAGAATTATCATTCAAATGGTATCCTTACAATATTAAAAAACCGGTGGCAAATTTGTAAATGCCCCTATCTTCTACCTTCTCCTGTCTTCCTCTCATCTTATCTTCTTCCTTCTCTCTTCCTCCATCCACCACACCGAAGACAGCTGCGGCGGAGGCGGGCGGTGGCAGCAGGGGAGGCGGCGGTGGCGGCCTCGGACGGTGGGATGGGAGGACGGCGTCAGAGGCAGGCTTTGGCGGGAGGGGAGGCGGCTGCGGCCTGACGGAGGGGGCCTCGCACGCGATTTGGTCGTGCGCCGCGCAGTAAATCGGGGGCGGTCCGCAGGCTGGAGGGCATTTGATGAAAGGCTGCCGCTGGATCCGATCGCTGCCACGCCGGTCTAATGCTTTCCCTGTTTGCCTGCCCGTGTCCGTCCGTGGTCGTGCGTGTTAGAACGCTCGCTAGCTGCCACTGCCAGGTCCAGCAAATGGCATCGTTCTTGAGTTGTGAATGATTGATTTGTTCTAGAGTTATTCTTGATGAGTTGTGGATGATTGATTTGTTCTAAAGTTGTTCTTGATTTGGAATTGTGGTTTGTGAGATTCCGTTGTTGGCTTGAAAGCATCGGCTCCACTATACTCTAGCTCGATGGGTGGCGGTGTTCTCCAGTTGACGGGGCGGCAACAAATAAGATGATGATAAAATTTGCTCTTTTCTTTTTTCTTCGTTGTTTCACATTTTTTAATCCTATTTCCAACTTTTCTTTTCAATTTTGATCTTTAGTTTAGAGATTCTGGATGACGCTCGATGGATTTTTTTTTTACAATTTTTTTTGTTTTATCATCTGTTTTTAAAATTTTATGATCGTGATGGCATTACATAAACCAAACTAATGAGTAATATGCAGGAAATATTCTTTTGATCCCACAGGATTGGAAAGCTCTGGAAGTTGTTTATTTTCTCCGTTTGCCAACTCTTTTTTTTTTATTGAGCAGAGCTGTGGAAGAATGAGAAGGGCCACGTGTCATGTTTTTAGAGAAGGTGACCCTAGATCCCTGTTGTGCCACGTGGCTCTATGAGAGGCCCGGGATCGGACCCTGCAATCGGTATAAGGGCATACCAATGTATATTGCCTACTTTGTAAATAAGGGTGGGCACTGTAGGTATTACTCCATCTATTCCATAATATAAGGCACAACTATTTTTCTTAGATGTTTCATAATATAAGGTATATATGCAAGTATGTAATTAACTATGACATCTTCTCTATTAAATTATTTTTTTTAAATCCTCCATTCTCATGCCATCTAATCCTATTGGATGCATGCATTACATTTATTAGGATGATCCAAACTACAAGATGATAATAATTATTTTTTGGTCTTTGGGTTAAGAGTGGTTGTGTCTTATATTTTAGAATGGAGGGAGTAGTTGTTATGGAAGCTACAATGGTAAAACAATAAAAGTGGATAGTAAGCTGGATCCTACCGTCACTAGCAATGAGAGAGGGTTGAGTGAAAACTATTTATTTATTCCTTATAGCTAGATAGTAAGCATATTACCTAGTAGCAGTTACTTACACAGTGTATATAACCTGATAATAATAGTCCTTACTACCCACATTTAAGTGCACATTGTGGAAGCCTTAAGAGATTACCACCCCGGTCCAAAATCCGACCGTTACCTGCCTCCTAAAGCACTCGACCGTTGGACCCAAACCTTCCCTTAATCCACGCGCGCCCCACGCAAATCATCGCTTCTCCCCTTCCATCTCCTCTTCTCCCCGATCTCGCAGCTTCCAATCTCAGATCAACTTGAAGCTTTCCAAACGAATCCCCGCTTTCCTTCCAGAACCATCGCTTCTTGACTTCTTGGGAGCTTCTGGATTCTGATCTATGGAGGAGCAGCCGATCAAGAACGCCGTCCACATCGTGGAGATCCCGGTCACCGGCGACGGGGCTTGTCCTGATGGCGGGAACGCGGAGGTCGCCGCGTTTCTTGACAAGGCGGCGGAGGCGGAGTCTTCCGGGAGCCATCCGCTTGGCGAGATCGCCGGGAGCGCGGGGCACCTGCTGCTGCTGAAGCTGTGGCAGCGGGAGGAGTCCCGCCTCGGCCGCCGCGCGTGCGCGCTCGAGGCGCTCATGGACGCGGCGCGCCGCGACGCGTTCTACCTCTGCGCGGCCTTCCTCGCCTTCCACGGCCTCTCCCTCGCGCTCCTCTTCGCCGCCTCCGTGTCCGCTGCCGCGGTCTCGCCGCCCGCGGAGCAGCGCGCCGCCTGTTGCAGGAGGTGGTGGGTGCCGTCGTCCCTGTCGCTGGTCGCCTCCCTCGCGCTCGCGGCGGCCGTGCAGCTCCGGGTCTGCGCCTACTGGCGCGCGTCGCGGCGGCTGCGCCGGGAGCGCGGCGACGCGCGCGCGCTGGCTCGGTGCGTGCAGGAGCTCCGGATGAAGGGCGCGGCGTTCGACCTGTCCAAGGAGCCGCAGTACGGGGTGACGAGGGCCAAGTGCGCCAGCGTCGAGGGCGCCGGTGCGTGGGGCCCGCTCCGGTGGTGCTACCAGAACATCGTCGCCGCCTGCCTGCTCGCCGTCGCCGCCGCCACCATGTGCTCCGGCAAGTTCATCTTGTGCTCGTAGGCCGGAGGCTAAGGTAAGCTGTGGCTTTCTTCTTCAAATCTTGAGAAAGAAAAATGTTATGGAGTTGGGAGTAAAATTATGTCAGCAACTATGAGTAAAATAGCGAAGATTCAGAAGAAAAGCAACATTAGTGAAATTATAATTGGATACCTCAACATTGTTTCTGTAATGTTGGGCTTGCTTGGATTGTAGTGAATTTTTGTCCAACCAAAATTTTTGCAACTTCAATAGTTTCAAATGAACGTTTGGTATCAATTTCTGTCTATGCTAGTTCAAACCCTTTACTACCACAAACTCTTTACTTCGTTTGCATTGAAAACTTGATGTTGATTTGTTGACGAAATTCTGATGAAAGTTTGCTCTCTCGAACTTGCAGTGCAGCCAGTTTATTGTGTTGATTTGGAGGATACAGAAGGGGATCGCAAATGTTTGTCGCTGCATGCTCGCATAGGACGGACTGACCACTGCTTGTGCTCCAATGGTTACGAGACAACAACATTTTTTCTCAGCCCTGAGATGTCCAAAGGGCGTATTCTTTGTATTGATTTAGTTCCTGAAACTACTGTGTTGTTCTGGTTTCAGTCAGTTTTGACAACGTAATAACAGTGCAAATTTCACACATTTAAGCAAAGAAATGTTTTTTTCAGTCATTGAACTACCTTACAAGATTCCACATAGGCAGTTCTCTGACAGGCAAACATAACAGTGCAAATTTCACGCATTTAAGCAAAGAAATGTTTTTTTCAGTCATTGAACTACCTTACAAGATTCCACATAGGCAGTTCTCTGACGGGCAAACTGAATGGAGATGGCTCTAGATCAATCGCTCAACGATTATCCGAACATGCAAACATGACAATCTTTCCATTAGCCATCAGGTAGAATAACGATACATATCCTTTTATTTTTCAGAGAGCTGTTATGAGTGTGACATCCTACCTGCCATTGATTGACCTAACGCAGCCAACGCTGATTTCAAATTAGCAACTCCTGTTTTTTTTCAGAACCGCAAAAGTTTTGTTTAACCATGATGTTACAACCAATCACTACATAATAGAAACATAATATAAGATATAAAGCAATTTGAGGTACAAAGAAATTATAAACGAGCAGCCAAGTCAGTATGATAGAACATAAGATAAGCACTTGTCTCCTGTCTCTTACTAGTGCTTTTCCAGTCCTCAACCATGAACAGCTGAAACTATAAGAATATTGGGGTGTTTTCAGGTGTACAGTTAAAAGAAGTCTTGTCAGTGACTAAGTGGAGTGAGTGCTCGTGGCAATCATGATCACAAAGCAACAAATTTTGTGGCTTGGCAGAATATAAAAATCACATACTGAATTGACCATAACAGCTTATCAAGTCCAGTATTGTCACTGGATTTGGATCCAAAGGTAGAGTTGGCACGCATAGGAGAGATTTGATAATTTAACACTCTTTAAAATGGGTTTCGATTATTTGATAGCCTGGCCCACTTTCATTCACTCAGATGGTCCCACATGTCATCCTCACAAGTGTCAATTAAAACAATTGGGCAACGAAAAAAGTGTCAAAATATCAAATATTTCGCTCAAAAGACGGCCAATAATCCATCAAGTCACTCAAACGTCCTGACTACAGAAGAATCATCATGTAGAAGAATATAAACATGAACGCTAAGCAAAACTTTGTCAAATTAGCAAGTAAATATCAGTAAGTGCACACAACAGATGTTGCAAAGAGAATACAAATTACACATGGAACTAAGGACACTTGTGTGCATACAGGTCTATGACATCAGCTATAACAGAATGCAAGACTTTGGTACATCATACACTGAAAGTAATACATCCACAGTTTCACACATTGAATACTTACTTAAAGGAGGAAATGAAATGCCCATTCATAACTAAAAAAAGTACCAAACAGTCATATAGCTGGACATTGCAGCAAAAGCAAAACATAAAACTAAAATCAAAGCTTCACAAATATATGTTTTGAGCAGAAACATGTGCTGTTTAAGTTCCATCCTAAATGTCTAAAATATACTGTCACACAACCAAATTAGACAAAGGAAATAGAGAATAAATCATTTCTCAGTAACTGATGCTGAACAACAACCAAGAGAGAATATGGTAATAATTCATTGTGATATAAGTTAGACATGCATCAATACCACCATACAGCCTTCCTCAATTGCAACAAGCTCGCCCAATCCTCAAATCGGATTGTTTATACACCGAGAGGAGGCTCCTCACAATGATAATCACATCTTCTAGTTATTACACGGCAACAACAAGCAAAGCGTAATAACAACTACGACAACAGCAGAAAAGCATTTCATAAATAAAAATCGCTAAATAAACTTGAAGCTATACGGTAGGAAAATGTTACTGCGGCTGGACATAGTAGTAGGCCATGGGGTCGGTGGCGGGCAAGCCGGCGGCGGGGTGGGGGATCCCGGCGGCGACGGCGGCGGCGGCCTCGGCGTCCTTGGCCTCGTCACGGGGCACGATGTCGACGAGGAAGTCGAAGACCTCGGTGCGGGCGATGGCGGCGGCGATGTCGGACTTCTGGAGCGTGCGGCGCTTGTTCTCCTCGGCGTGCGCCCAGCCGCGGTGGGTGAGCTCGAGGATGAACATCTCGCACGCCCTGGCGAAGACGACGGGGGCCTCGGCGGCGATCATGCGGACGTCCTCGTCGGCCTTCATGATCTTCTTGATGCGGGCGAGGGGGAGGTTGTGGTTCTTGAAGTCGGTGGTGTGCTCGATCTCGCGGTACTGCTCCGCCCAGAAGTTCTGGAGCTGCGCGGCGGCGGCCTGCTGCGAGGCGGCGGTGGCGGCGGCGGCGGCGGGGGGAGGCGGGGCGTAGAGCGGCGGCGCGTGGGCGTAGGGCCCGACGGGTGGGGGGTAGGCTCCCGCCGGCGGGTAAGGGACGGGGGCGCCCAGCACGGGGGGCGGAGGAGGCGGAGGAGGGGTGGTGGATTTGGGCTCCATTGCTAGGGTTTCTCTCCGGGGGAGGAGGGGAATGGAATGGAATTGGGGGAATTGGTCGCGACGGTTGCTGCCGATGCGGAGCGTGGCCGAGTGGGGAGAAAGGGAGGAGGGCTTTCGTTAGATTAATTACCGTTGCTTTCTGGATTAATTGCAAGATTAATGAGCAAGATTAATGAGAAGTTCTTGAGGTTCTGGATTAATTGCAAGATTAATGAGGCGGCACTAGCACAGCTTCACTTTGTAAGAATATGTTTAAGCTCGTTTTACAATCTACTAAACGGTACGTATTTTACAAAGCATTTTACAAAAATATTGAAAGTAGCTATATTTATGATGTTATATTTTTCATCAAAAATAATTGGCATATTTTTCATCTAAAATTATACATTGTAAGATTATATTTTTTTAAAAAAATAGTCAGTGTGTATTTATATTATAAGTCCGTAAATTACATATATAATTTTACGGGGCTTCTCTTTTGTCTGGTGGAAACCAGGCTGAGTTGAAGCCTTTTACTGCGCGTCTGTGCCTTTTGCCCGCATCTCTTGCCGTAAACTCCATCGTCTTCCGGAGAACATTGGGTCATCGAGCGTTTTGAGAAGAACACAAGATTGAGAATCATTAGAGAAATTAATTAAGAGGCTGCTATATACCAGTATCCCTTTGAAAAACAGGATGATTCTGAAACCGACACGGTATCGCCACCGCGCGCGTCAACAAAAACAGAAAGAATCATATCGCATCAGTGCTCGCCGCCCTGCCTGAACTCATCCCAGCGAATCCTCCTCGGAATTGCGTGCCTCCACGCGCGATTCCTCGTCGGCACGAGCTCCTCCGCAACCCGACGAATCCTCCTTGGAATTGCGCAATTCCTCGCAAGCGCGAGCTCCTCCGCATCCCGAAGATTCATCCTCGGAATCGCGCGCCTCCTCGGTTGATTGCGCCGGCGCACGCGCTGTTTGCCGATTTCCTCTACAATCCGGCACTCTGCTCTTGCCTCGTCGATTGATTCTGCTCCGGCTCTGCGCTGCAAGCTCAACATCAGCACGCGTAAGAATTCTAAAGCCACTTCTCTATTATCTCTATTTTATGCATGCAATGTGTTCGATGAAATGTGCATGCAATGTGTTTTGATGTTTTGTTGCTGTTTTGTGTGATTTCTTTTGATGCCCAGGGAGAATAAAAAAAAGTGATGCCCCCCCCCCCCCCCCCCGAGTGAATCCCCTTTGTGTGCACTTTCTGCTAGTGTGTTTGTGGCTAGCGAGTCAGTTGTGACAGCAGTAGTAGATGAGTTAGTGTCGGATGAGTTAAGTGCTGAAATAGAGATACTAAAAGAGGTCCTTGTTAGAGTCGGATGTGACCCAAGTGATATGGAAGTGGATAGATGTCACGCCCGGAATTTCTATCCAAAATTCCAAACGCTTACATGTGTGTAAACCCTCGTCCAGGCATCAGCCGAGGCACACAATAACAAATTGATAATAGAGTACAATTATTACTCTAATTAATAAGCGAATAAAATGTCATTACAGAGGTGGATAGTTCCTCTTAAACAATAAAGATCTAAGCAGCGGAAAATAAAAAAAAATAAATAGCGCAGACGACTCCATTCCACAGGCAGCTTGACAAGGACTACGCCAAATCCTCACCACCATCAGCTTCATTGTAGAACTCCTCCTCTGATGAATGATTGCAAGGTGAGTATATGACATACTCAGCAAGCCACGCAGCAAATATGCAAGTGCACAGGATAACCAAGGATGGCATAATATAGGCTTCTTTGCATAAACAGCATTTAAAGAATATTTCAGAATTTAATAAAACAGTAGAGTGTTCATTGAACAGTATTAATCCAACACTATACAACATACCCTGTTGTATAGGCCCAACCATTTAGTACAACCAATCCCGGCTGCACAGTTCTAATCTCCAAACCAGGAATATACCATTCCAAACCAGGAGCTAATCAATTATAACCAGTTATAGCATCTTTCATTATAGTGGGAAGGGTGAGACTAATCACGAAAGACATTGTTAGACCCGCCCATAACCGCGGGCACGGCTATTCGAATAGTTTTACTCTGATCAGAGGTGTACCACTGTACCCACAAGACACAGCCCCACATCATGTCACCATGTGCCTTAGTACCACCACGGTACCTCGGAAAGGAGCTGTGACATTACCCCTCACACAACACAATTCACTACAGTGCACCATTCCCGGATCATAGTCACCCCCTTATAAACAAGGCATGGACTCCCCAGCGACCCCCGTGGGCTTATCTCCGCCACTTCACAGTCTAGTGCCCCGCAATGAACTATGCTATGTAAAAGATAAAGCCGTTGCCCACGCTGGCTTGTGGTTGGCACGGTTAATGTTTCACAACCGAAGTTCGTGAACCGGTCCTTAACTGTCATGAGCACGACCATCAAAACCATGTACTCACAACCCACCATTATCAGGTTTTAGTTGGCAAATTAATTACTTAACCAATCACGATTGACCATCGTGAACTAGCATTAAGCCATCATTAAGTGATAATGATTCATAAATTATCCCATTAGTGTGCTAAAGTTTCTAAGCATGGCTAAGCAATTGCATCTAATCATCTGGTTGAACCAATATAAAGCTCAACTAGTCAAGTTATAATAACCCAAGGTATCAAGGAATAAGATAATCAAGAACAAAAGGGCTATAACAAACAATAGGCTAATTCCACCCAATGACATTCAAAAATAAATGCAATAGTTGAATAGAAACAATAGCTTTAAACGGGATCAACATGCTCAAAGGATTGATTAGGATCTGTGTGACTTGCCTTGCTGGCCTTGGAACTCTTCTAAATCTTCTCCTGCAAAAGCGGACTCTCCGGAAACGTCGGATTCTAAACGGAAAAGAATAAAAACACCAAAACAGCACATAAGCAAGTATGAACAGTACATGTGGATATTTTTAACATGTAGATCTCAATTTTAGAAAAATTTAGAGACTTGAACCAACTAAATCCGAGCTAAGATGAATTAGTTATGAATTTTTAAAGATTTAATCGGTTTAAATCATTTATATAAATTTTAATTGAATTATGACGCAATAATGAATTATTTTTGAAAAGAAAAAGGGGCTTTATTGCGTCAGCGGGCTCGGGTCTACGGTGGACCGGGTCCACGGCTGCGGTCTACGGGAACGGACGGGTGAGATCGATCCGATCCGATCGGACGGACGAGATCCATCCCGACCACGACGGCTCACGCGGCACGGCAAAAGTGACGTCAGCGATGACGTCACCGGCGGGGACGGCACACCGGCGGCGGCTCGGCACGCATGCCCGCCGGCGAACTACGGCGCGACGGCGAGAACGGAAGGCGGCAACGGATAGCGGAGAGCACGGCGAACTCACCGACGACCGAACTAGCGGCGGAGAACGACCGGACGGCGACGGCGGCGAGGTTGAAGCGGCGGCGGTCTTCGGCTTGTCGACGGCGACGGTGTTCCGGCGAAGAACAGCGGCGGCGAAGGGTCGGACGAGGACGGCGACGCGACGGCGACCACGTTGGCGAGCTCCCCGAGCGACGGCGATGACCGAAGCGACGGCAGCGCACGACTGGAGCGACGGCGGCGACAGCGGCGCACGGGATGCACGGCGCTAGGGCGGCTCGGGCGACGAGAGGCGAAGGCGAGGGCGGCGGAGGGTAGAGGGGAGCGCGGGGAACCTTTTATAGGGGTCGGGAGGCGGCGGCGAAGCCCACAACGGCCCGGCGACGGCGATGGAAAGCTAGGGTTCGCCGTCTCCGAATCGAGCTCGAATCCCCACGTTTCCAAAGCGAATCGGCCGATGCTTCCAAAAGGGAAAAGGCGGAGGAGATCACGGAGACCCTTTCCCCCCAATCAATTTCACCGAAGAAGGAAAGGCGCGGCGAAATTTGGAAGGGCGGCGGCGGCTAGGGTTTCGGGCGCGGCCGGCTGGAGGTAGACGACGACTGACGGGTGGGCCCCACCTGTCAGCGAGCGGGAGAGAGGGGAGAGGCTGCGCGCGCGGCGGCTCGGCTGGGCTGGGCCGGACTGGGCCGAAGAGAGAGAAGAGAGAGGTTTTGGGCCGACTTTAGGCCCAAAGCCAAAAGAAGAAATTTTAAAACCTTTTTCAATTTAAATAATTCATGAAATGCTCTTTCATTTATTAAAAATACTTCCTTAGCTCAAATAAATCCCAGAAAAATCTAGAAATTACAGAATTAAGCAAAGTATTTAATGAAATTTTATCTGGCCCAATTTTATATTGGAATTTATTATTTAGAATTAAATCTTTTCTTCTAGACTTTTAAAAATCATTTCTAAAATTCCATTTACACAATAATTTATATTTTTGGGATTTTTAGGGTGTGACAATAGAACATATGATATGCATGACTTGTCCCTGTGTGGTGCATAAATTGATGGTATTCACTAGCAGAAGGTAGCAGAGCCCTTTGTTGGCATGAAATTTTTGTCACATAAGGAAGCTCAGGACTACTACAATCGATATGTAAAAGATTGGGGTTTTGGCACAAAGCTCTCGAGCAAGAAGAAAAGTTATGTCACAAAAGAGTATAACATGTATGAATTTTCTTGTCATTCAGAGCGTATAACCAGGGAACCTAAAGCTTCAGCATCGGGCAGCCCTGGCGATGAATCAAGAACAGCCAACAAGTTTCCAGAAAAGAAAGTTTCAAAGGGTAGGCCAAGAAAATCAACTAGGCTAAAATCTGTTCTTGATGGTAACAACAGGGGAAAGAAAAGAAAGAAGTCAGAAAAAAGTGTTAAAGCTAGTGGTCTATAGGTGCAAATAGTGTACAGGTAAACTTTTGACAAGTTGTTCATGAAATGCTTCTGTAGAAAGTATGAAACTTATAATTGTTTGGTTGTATGCAGGGCTGAAAAAAAAGGGGATTTGCAATTATGACACTGCAAACATTAACCTTTGTACAAAAAATGACTGCTTAATCTCCAATATTTGTCAAAAGATTGCTTGTGTGTTTGCATACTATCGTTGAACTTTTGTATTAGAAAAATGATCAAAAGATGTACACTGAGTGTCTTGCCTGTTGGTGGAGATAGTTTTTCACACACAATTCTCATGTGATTGCTGAAAATTTTCACACAAGTAGCACATGATTCCTATGGTTTTCACACATGATACTCTAGAGGATCACATGGTACTCTTGTAGGATCATGTGATACTGTAGTAGGATCATGTGATACCTCTGTAGCATCATATATTTCTCCTCAAAAAAGTATAATTAAGTGTGATACATGTGAGGTATCACACATGATCCTACTTAGGTATCATGTCTTCTTACATGATCCCTATGGGTTTCACAGATGATACTTAGTAGGACGGTGTGATACTTACAGGTATCACACATGATCCTACTTGGGTATCATCTCTGGTAACATGATCCTTGTGGGGTTTCAGAGGTGATACTTTAGTAGGATGGTGTGATACCTGTGAAGTATCACACATGATCCTACCCAGGAAAATCATCTATCATGATACCTGGGTAGGTAGGATCATGTGAAACCTAGGAGGTATCATGATCCTCCTCGGTATCATTTCCTCAGGTTTCATATGATACTGAACTCAGTTTCATTGTGTACAACGTACTCAAACTATATTTAGTCCACAGAAAAGGTCTACCCAATATAATTCACTTCTTTACCAACATATATGTACATGAAAACAGTAGCCACATACACAGTTCATGTCATTTGATTGTTGTGCCCTTCGCAACCTTCCAGTTCAAGACAAAAGCAGTAGCCACATACACAGTTCTGAAACTTGAATTGTTACATATGTTGGCTGGGGCAGAGGGAGGGAAGGGGCTACAAAAATGGCCTAAGAACACATCCAACACTGCTTGAACCGAATGAGCATATTGGTTCTGAAGCTTAGAAACGACGTTTTGGATATAAGTCGTTGAAGCAATGGTACAACAACCTTTTGCATAGCTCCCTACGATATTCTTTCATGTAGTCTTGCATGGATGACAAGAATGAAGCAAAAAATTCGTTTCTCGAAAAAAAAGAAACATAATCACCTTGTAAAAACTAAAAATTCAAAGAAGTACCGCATTTTCATTGTCTAGTTTCAACTCTTTTTTGCAAGCGCATTTTGATTTTCCCACAGGACCATTGCGATGTACAGTGGGTTTTACTGCACATTTCTTCTTGTTGGAATGAGCAGTGTTAGATTTGTCAAGTCGGGGTGAAGCTGAGCCCTTGTTCAACCTTGGAGAGCACCTTGTCTTCTTTGAAACATGCATGAAATCGGATTCGCTTGAAGCAGATGGCAATGCCATTTCAACTCTGTGCACATGTGTGAAAGGACAAAGAAAATATCATTTCAATGGTGATTCATCCTCGATTGAACCAAAGTATCAAATCATTTTAAAACAGAAAACACCCAGCCAGCCACTGAGATCTGCAAACATCAACAGGAAAAAAAAATCCAAATCATTTGTATCTAGGACTTAGCTGCATTTGCCATCTCTATAGCCACACATTGCCCTCTATGACAAAGAGGATAACAATTGACAAGCAAAGCGTGCCCAGAACTAGAAGCCAGCAACTGACTGATGTAGATTTCTTTAATTTTGTTTACGCTTCAGTTCACCTAAAAAAATCCTAAGCAGTAAGCTACTAGTTGAATGGAGATTTCTCTGTTTCAAGACAGTGTGTACTTGATAACGACAAAATTGCTCCAAGAAATATTTGCCTTCCCATCTATATACAGCTAGAAGCATTTTTAGCGATCTATTCCAATTCGAACATTTTGCTGCAAGTATCATATCAAGTATCATATGATTCAGCACATACACACATCCCTCACCTCTACTACAAACACCCCCAGTGAATGAACAAAAACACACAGAAAAAAGGGAGAGTATTAGCTTACTTTGATTTCAATTTGGATGTGTTATGACGAGCCCCATCTACAGGTTGGGGATTTAACGAACCCAAGAAAACGCAAAAATGAAGAGATGTTAAAAACGAAATCAGGAAATCGATTAAAAAAGAGGAATGAAAGAAAGGGGTATCGTGTGCACCAGCTCCGCCGCAGCAGCCGCCACTGGCTCCACCGCAGACGCCGCCGTCGCAGCCGCCACCACCACGCTCACGCCACTCTCCCTCACCGGTACAACTGACCTCGTGCGTACCGGCGCCGCTGAAGAGGAGGAGCCATGAGCAGGCTCCGCCGCCGCCGACCCCACCACCGCAGCCATGGTCGCGATAGTTTGGGAGCAGTAGGTGTTTGTTTAGGAGTGACTTAGATGCTTCTCGAGGGTGTATCTGATCCGTAAGAAATTGTCCCGTCCAGGACCGACCCCAAACGGTATACCGGTAAGTAGCATTTTTGATTAATTAAATATTAATTATTTTAATAAAAAAATAAATTAATATCATTGTTTGTTTAAAACTAGAGAAAATCCTTTATATGTCCCCTAAAGGTTTAACCAATTCCTTCTATATCTCCGAGTTTTGTCCCCTCCCTTGTATGCCTCTGAATTTTAGTTTTGACCCCTTTCATACTCATCCCGTTAGATGAATGTTTAATTCCTATGAAAAAGACATGAAGGGAACGTGGATTTTTTTAACAGTCAGGTTGGGCACCTAAATAAGATTCAAATAAAGTCATTGTACAAGGGGAGGATCAAGGAACAAAAGGAAACAGAGAACTACACAGGAAAACCTGAAGAAGATAAAACCCCAACTCCCCAAGCGGAGTTGAAAAAAAGGCAAAGAAATCAGAAGATTACAGGATGGAGCTAAACCGATGTGACCAGAGGCCAACATCCTCCAAGCAGTTCTTGAGAAGACGTTGTGAATCCCCTGGAACTCCACTTCATTCCTGTGAATCCAGAGCCTCCATCAGCAGTAGCAGAGAATTCCTGTGCAGGGTGCTTGGGAGATCCCCTGAAGAGGGAGACCTGTCGATGTTTGCCATGGAGTCCGGACCTAGAGGTACTTAGATGAGGGACCAGAAAGCCGAGGCAAGTGTGCAGTTGAGGAAGATGGTCTGTGTCCTCTACAGGTTGGTTGCATATCTCGCAGGAGGCAAACTGTGTAATGTATTTTTGGAGGAGGTTGCAGCGTGTCGGGAGCTTGTTTTTAGTGAGGAGCCAGGCGAAGAATTTTACTCTTTGGGTGGGTGTGTGTGTGTGTGTGTGTGGGGGGGGGGGGGGGGGGGGGGAGCTTGTGAAGATACTAGATTTTGCTGCTAGGGAACTTGATATGATGTCTCGTGTGTTTGTGAGATGGGTCTCATGCCATAGACACATGAGGGTCCACATGTCATAGACAGCGAGTGGCAAATCATTATAAATGTCTCTGGAACCAGTGAGAGGTTCTGGATGTTCGTGATGATAAGTTGCGCTGTGCATTCCTTGTTGTTCGAGGAAACGTGGAAATTATAGAATGGCTATATTGTTGAAAATGTATAATTTTGTTATAAAAGAGTATTATATTCATGATTTTATTGTACAATGTATTATTCATGGAAAAGTTTACTTTTACATAATGACATAAAAATTAATACTTATTTACTTATTAAAAGAGTTTACATAGCATTTTTTATGGTAGTTCAACATATTTTTTCATGTTGTATATATTATATAGGAATGCTTTCCAAAACTATGTTTATCATTTAAAAAATGCTACACATTCTATTTTAATATATATTAAATTTTTTATGTACAACAAACTTATGAATATTATAGTCACACAACAAATTTCTATACTTCCAACAATATAGTCCACAAAGTTATACATATTTCTCAAATATTGAACGGTAAAATTGACTTTTCTACACCTATTAAACGGTCAACTAACGATCAATTGAGGACAAGGGTATGTAACAGATCCAAATCAAAATTCAGAGGTATACCAGGGAGTAAAGAAAACTAAAGGACATAGAAGGGATCGACTAAAATTTCAAGGATAGGGAAGGAAATTTTTTTATTAACACTATTATTTTATATGAAGTTTTTAAAACAATAGTTTGGACAATATGTGAAAAACAACATAAATCTTTCATTAATCTCTTGTTTGTGTAGGACCGAACAAAGCCAAGCGAGAGACCAACAAAAATAGCCAACCTTTTTGCACTTCGCAGTACTATGTTTTGGTTGTTGGTTCCCTGATTTTTTTTCATCTATGATAGTTAATGTTAGATGTATGTTACGAGGGCCTTTGACTGAGCCTGTCAAAACAAGTCTACAACCACTAGGACGAATCATGGTGACAAAACGCCGAAAGTCACAAAGACAGAGGCCCCTGTTTGGGGGAGCTTTTCCCAGCTGCAGCTTTTCGCAAAAGCTGTTTCTGCTAGAAGCTGCCCCAAACAGTCCACAGCTTCTGAGAATATGTAGTTACAGATTCTGAAAAATGAACTAAGAAGCCAGAAACTGGAGAAGCTGGGTTTTAGAGCTTTTCCAGATTCTCAGAAACTGGCTACCAAACAGCTGCTTCTCAGAATCTAAAGCTTCCCCAAACAGGTCCAGAGGCTCTGGGTGAAGCCGAAGACCTTCGCCCCCGAGCTGAAGGACTCTAGGCCCAGAGTGGCCAAGCAACTAATGGAGGCCCACCTGACGGCCCAAGAAAAAGCCCAAGACTAAATTGTCTATAATTACTCTCATAAATGTTCGTATCATAAGGGTAACAATATAAATTCCCTTGTCCTTAGTAAACCCTAGGGCACATGAGCCTGCACTAAGCCTATAAATAGGCCCCAAGGGGCATGTATTGAGGGTATCCCTAAGAAGATTTTCAATATTAATATATTGTTTTTCCTTTTCTACTAGAGTAAAGCCTGTCATTCGACAGACGCAGTTGTCATTTGACAACAGTTAATACTAACATACATATTAAATAAGTGGTAAAGGTGTTTAATTTAGCATGGTGGGCCTACATAATTATATAGTTAGCACCCATACTAAAATATCCAAATATTTTTACATATGATTTTCTTTTAAAAAATTGAGAAATAGTCATCTTATTGTTTTAGGATTTTGAAAATTCATACTTTATCAATAGCAGGATCCTAATTTTGTAGTTTTTCTAAAAAAACCATACCACTCACACTCCTTATTTCTTTGCCTGACGTACATATTTTTCCGTTCGTTACAGCTTCCACCATATTATCTTTAAAAATAAAACCTAGAGTTCATTGTCTTGCTAGGTTCATGTAACACCCTGAAAATTCGACCGACAAAAAATCTAAACTCTAAAAATATGGGCCTTCAAAAACCTTTTAAATAAAATTGCATCGTGCTGACTTTATTCGCCTATTCCATTGGATTTTGATTTTGGAGTTCATAGATCACGAATAAAGAATAATTAATTAGGATTAAACCCTAAAAGTTAGATTGGCAAAAGAAATAATTAAGATATAATTTAAAAATAAAGATGAGATGAGGATAGAAATGAATAAAATATTATCGCGACCATATTTGTATCCATTAAATTTAAATGCGATTGAATAGGAATTTACTCTAATTAAATTCAAGTAAATTATATAAAATAAAATATCGGTAAAATAAATCTAGAGTGGATCCATTGGTTGGAATAACACAAATATTGAATAAACCACATTTATGCAAAATTTAGGATTTATAGAATCAAATTTAAATAATAAATAGGCTAAAATCGGGTTAAATAAGAAAAGGCACTGTTCATTGCACTCTAGGTGCTCGACGAGGTCCCTAGCTCTACCCCGCCTCGCGCCGCGCGCCACTGCTGCCGCGCCATCGCCGTCACCGCGCGTGCGTCCCATCGCTGCCCCGCTACCGCGCCGCTGCTGCACCGCGCCGCCATCGTGTCGCCTCGCTCTGCGCGGCCGCCGTCGCCATCCCACCGCCGCTGCCGCGCCGTCGCCGTCGCCGTCCCGTCGCGCCGTCGCGTCGCCGCGCGCCGTCGCCCGCGCCTCGAGCCCGTGCCGCGCCGCGCCGTCCCGTCGCTGTCACGTCGACCGTCACCGTCGCCGCGCGCCGAGCCCCGCGCCGCCCCGAGCCCCGCGCAGCCGTCGCGTCGCCGCCGTCACATCGCCGCCCCGAGCCCCGCGCCGCTGTCGCGTCCGGCCGGCCGCCCTCCCCCTCTCTTCCTTCCCCCTCTCCCCTATAAAATCCCCCACACCCCCTCTCCATTTCCCCCACTCCATCTCCCTCTTTCTCCCTTTTCCCTCTCCACCGAGCCACTGCCCTCGCGCCGCCGCGCCGCCGCCTTCGAAAACGCCGCGCCGTCGCCCCGGAGCCGCCGCGCCGTGCATCGCCGACGGTAAGCCACCCCCCTCCTCGCGCGCTGTCGCTGCCGCTGTTACGGGTAGGGAGAGAGAGAGAGAGCCGAGAGAGAGAGGGGAAGGGAAAAGCCGGGAGAGGAGAAAGAAGAGAAAAAGAGAGAAAAAGAAAGAGAGGGAGAGAAAAGAGAAAAGGAAAGAGAAGGAAAGAGAAAAAGGGAAATAGAATAGAGAGGTTAAGAGTAGAAAATTTAAAATAATTAGAATTATAGATTAATTTTTCGTCGTAGAATTGCAAAATTTAATATAAATTATGGATTATTCTTGATAATTTCTATAAGAAATCCATTCGCGGTACTAATTTAGATGTAATTAATAACTAAACAAATAGATGAATTCTTATAGATTATTATAGAATATTTTCGGGTAATCTCTATAAGTAATCGATTCACGGTAGAAATTCGGATTTAATTACTAAGGATTTTAGCCGTGTATTATATTTAATCATTTAGTCATAAAATTAAATCGTAAATATTTCTAGGATTTCGTCCGATATTTAGCCCGCGATAGAAATTGCTAACCTATTATATGGATATAATGCTCGGGAAGATTAAATTAAAAACTTATGACAACAAAATATTTATACCCGCAAAATAGTTTAAATCGAAATTGGGTTTGCCTTAGTTCGCGAATAGTAAAGTTAATATAAAGGAATCGACTTTCGCATTCGACTTTCATTTGGATTTATTTGGATTTTTATTTGAATTCTAACCGAATTCAAATCAATTTTCGCACGTAACTATAGTGCCCGAGGGAGTTGCGGATCCAAGTGAAGGCCAAGACCCGCAAGATTTTGAGCAAGGCAAGTCATCACTATTCTTTGAACATGTTGATCCCAATTGCGAAATTATTTTGTTTACAAATAAAATTGCATGCAATAATAAACATCCTACTTGTGATTATGCCATGCCTTGATTATTGTTTACCCTTAAAATCCTTGTAACCATGTTTACGTATGAGTCCCTAGTCAATTATGACAATTGCTTAGAAATGCTATTTTAGAATCATGCATACTCATATTTATCAAATGTTATATGCTTGGGCAATTACCTTTGGGAAGGTAATTGAGATGCGGCATGTGGAGACATGAGCGCCACATTGCCATGATGTTGATGACATGATTTATGAAAGGAGAAATAAAAACTAAACAACTGTTTTTGACTGGGGCGGCTGGAGGATTTGGGTGGTGTTCGGAAAAGGCTAGTGCCGTCCCTGGTCAGTTAAGGACCGAGCCATGAAGTTAAGCATGAAACGACCCCCGTACAACCGCACTTCTCGTATGGGTATAGACCTAGTGGAGTAGATAGCTGAGCGGAGGCAGTATCCATGCGTAGTGGTCTTCTTTTAGGTGTGTGATGCGGCAAGCAGTCTGCTGGCGGATGCCCGGTTCGGATGGCCAGGTGGATGGCGGATGCCCATTCCGGATGGTCAGAGGCTGGCTTGGCAATACTATATGAGGATACCCATAAGAGAACAATCATGATGGAGTGGATTCAACGATAAGAAGCAACGTAGGAGTGTGTGTTTTTCCCTTCCCGGGAGCGCCAGAACTCCTCTCACTGCTAGAAACGTATGACGCCTAGAGTGCATGAGGACTAAAGTTCATGGAGCGGGTACTGCCAATGCGAGGTTATCGAAAAGCTTTGTCGTGACGCGTCTCATGTGTTGGGACGAGGCTCATGTGTTGGGCAGTCGCGGAGTGCGGGTAAAGTGTACATCCACTGCAGTGTGAGTAAACCAAATCTATTCGAATAGCCGTGCTCGCGGTTATTGAGCACCGGGACGTGTATTACACTTGGCTAGACTCTAAATTCTTAACTTGTGTGGGATGGGATGTTGCATGATGATTTCTATGCTGATGGAGCCACTTCTTGAGAGGAGGGAAGGTGGACGTCCTCAGAAAACCATGACGATTCAATGGCGGGAAGCTATCCTTGGGATCACAATGGATGGTGGACAGAACCGTCATTGTTTAATATGAACACTGATACTAAAATTTGATCAGTCTGTGCTAGGTCTTAGGTTTGTGAAAAGAATTATAAAACTTGCTTTGCGCAAAAAAACCATAGCCATCTTTTGAATACCCCTGTCATATGCATTGTTGCTGTGGTGGCTTGTTGAGTACGGTTGGTACTCACCCTTACAAATATAAACTTAATCAGAGGCCGGAAATGAAGCTTCGGAGGATCCCTATGCCTATTACCAGGAGGGTGATGAAGACGATGGTGCTCAGTAGGTCTTAGTTACGGTCGTTGCCTGTGGCAATGGCGTGCCGCTGCCTTGACTCCGCTGCCTTACCTACTTCTGTTTTTGGGATGTATTCCGGACCACTCGGTTCGATGATTTAAGACTATGCCTGCGGGCTTATGATGTAATAATTCGTACTAGACACTCGTGTATGCGCACTTGGTATTTCAGCTATGAATTCGTGTGTACCAGACTACTTGATCCAGGGAAATGGTACTGTTTACACGATTGATTCCTGTTATAAAAACGGGAGTCCACAGTTCCTTATCTATAGGTTATAGGTTTTAAGAAGTTACATCAAACAACTCCATCTTACTATTTTACGGTTGCCTCTTATTTTTATTATCATTATTAAAAATGATCTAAACTAATCATTATTGGGTCTGGCTTATAAATTTTAAATGTCACATGCTACTATCCTACTTCTTTGATTGCCCACCATTCCTATTATTAAGACTGGAAAAATCAAATCCAATCATTATTAGGTTTTTTAGTTGTTAGAAATTTGCTTTGTCAATGCATGCTTAACTCTTTTGTCTTCCCTCGGCTTATCCTCTTAACAATATAATATAATATATTTTTTTACTTTTTTATTTTCAAATTTTAATTAATCTCATGGTATTTTTTTATTAATGTGGGAATTTTTAGCCTCCACTAATAAACTTACCCATCCTAATTAGCCAATCAGTTTCAAGTTTACTAAAATTTTGTTGCTAAATTATTTTTCTAAGGTTTTCATAGAAAAAAGAGTTTGTATATGATTAATTTAATGGAGGATAGGACATTGATGAATGGAGGATAGCGGGAAGGAACGACAGGTACATCGAGACAATACACCAAAATTATCTTTTCTCAGAGTACCTTCGTTGGTTGTATAGGACTCAGAGTACCTTCGTTGGTTGCATAGGACATATAGACTGTTCCTACACCCTACTTGGACGGAAGCCGACATAGAGGAAGACCGCGACTTCGATGATGGGCGGAATCCCTACAACGTCCGGACTAGAGTTGGATATCAAATGGAGCATGCCCCACTTGGACACAGAGTCATAAGTTTTCTTGCATTTGTCAAAGTGATTTCCATTTGCACCTTACACGCTTTTAGTCGAGAGAGCTCCTCAGGAGTGTGAATGAAATGGGGATGCCCTCCAATCTCCGAGGGGTGGTGAGGACACGGAGAACACACTCCGCAATGTCTTAGAGGTAAAATAATTGATTTAGCACTTTGTATTACTTGAGTTATACCTAACAAACTTCTTTTTTTTAAATGCAGAAAGTTTGTCAAAGGTGCCAGAAACTTGCAGCAAGATTAGGTTGCAGGTCGGTTGGATTGGACAATGTGTACCAACCGCGGAGACTACCACCACCACTACCTTAATCCGCGTGTCCAAGTACCGCTCGACACTCCATCAGGATAGAAGAGCGTGAAGAAGTTGGTGGCTCGTCGTTGTCACGCATTCCGCAAGGGAGGGGAAAGGGGAAGGTGCCGGCTCCACCTAGCGACGACGACGAGGAGGATGAGGACTACATCGCACCAGACGCTGAGGAGATAGACATGTCACAGCTCCCCGATGCGCCTCAGGGGACGCAGCCCACCCAATACAACTTGCGATCCACTCGGGTAGCGAAAAAGAGGTAAAATGAGCTTACTATTCTCAAGTGTTATTTGATTTCTCTCACTTTGTTTTTTAAATGTTCTAAACATTGGGTTTTCAAATGTAGGTATACTCCGAGCTCGCAAGCTATTCGGCGGCAACGGAAAAAGTGATTTATATTAAGTTGACCTATTTGTCATATGTTTAACTTGTTGGTAGTATGAAGTATGTGGTGGACTATGCGATGGACTATGTGATATACTATGTGAGGACTATGTGATTGATTGTGATGGACTATGTGAGGATTATGTGATGGATTGTGATGGACTTGAGGCATTGTTTGATGTGTGGCATATTTGATTGGCATTGTTTGATGTGTGGAATATGTGATTGAGTTGTGGACTTGTAGACCTATTTAATTAAATTATTTCACTTGTTTTATTCTATACAAAACTATGAACTGTGATTTGATTGAATTGTGAACTGTGATTTTCTTGTTTGCAGGGAGGAAGAGGGCGGCGCCAGCTAACGGCATGAGGCAGAAGGCCTTGGGGGGGGAGGAGGGCGGCGCCAGCCTTCGGCCGGAGGCAAAAGGGCGTGGGGGGGAGGGGGGCGCCGCGGTGTGGGGTACGACGCTAGCGGTTGGCCGGAGGCAGAAGGTGGGGAAGGGGGAACTGTGATTCTCTCTATATATCCAGCGCCGTGGTATAAGGGGCGGCGCTAAGGTGGCTGGCGCTCCCCTCCTCCCAGTCAGCATGGCCACGTAGTTCCTAGTGCCACGGTGGCACGGGCGCGATGCCATGGTGGCTGGCACCGCCATGTTGGGGGACGGCGCCAGCCACTCTGACGCTCCAAAAAGAACCATTTGTAAAATAAGTTTTCAAAAAGGATAGAAATGTAAAAATTTCAGTGCCTTCTACTCTGTATCCGTCATTTGCTGCAGAGCGGCTGCGTCGCCGTGTCGAGAAAACGGGGAGCAACGGGCAAAGGGGCTGTAGGCCCATTGGCGTTGGGCTTATTTTGTGTTACGTCGGGTGTTGATTTGTGAGCTTTTTTTATTTTTAATTTTTTTATTAAAAGTTTTACAAAAATAATTTTTCATTTTGAAAATTGACAGAAGTGGTCGCCTACCGCCCTCTGGGAGGGCGATTTTTAAAACTCGCCATCCCAGAGGGCGGCGCAAGTGACGTGGTAGACGGCCGTTCGCTCTCGGGCGACGGCCGTCAACGAAATTTGCAGGCGGTCCCCTTGCCGCCCTCCGCTAGGGCGATTTTGTACTGTGCGGGGGGCCGCCTGCAAATGGGCGGCGGGGGGCCTGGAATTTTGTAGGCGGCCCCCTTGCCGCCCTGGGGGAGGGCGATTTTATACTGTGCTTTATATTTTTTTATAAATATCAATAGTTATCAAATCTTTTTATATTGAAACTATACAAGATTAAAATTTCCAAGACTGGTAAAATACAATTTAATTATTTTTTAGGGCCTATTTGGAATGTTACCGTACAAATATTTTGTTAGTGCCAAAATATAAGCAAGTTTTGGCACTACTAAATATTTGGTAAGGTAAAATTGCATTTGATCATATTTGGTTTGCTGCCAAAATGTAAAATTGTAGTGAAGAATGTTATACATAATCTCAAATCTAGATTACGTATTACCAATGAATAGGCTTCAATCGAAATCAAACACAAGTACTATTCAAATTACCAAAATATTGGTAGGGCATGTTTTTGGTAGCAATCCAAATAGGCCCTTAGTCTTACGCATACAAAAAATCAGCACCATAATTAAACATTGTAATGATAAGATAGATAAGAAGTGCCATCAATACACGGTACAAATTTGTCGATCCCGACGAATCAAGCATGCGGTAACCTATTGGCCCCTTCTAGGTCGGTCAGAATGCATTGCATTCTCGTGGTCCTTCAATCGTTGATACTCTACTTGTGTTTCTGACTCTGTTATCTTCTGGCCATGATATGATGGAGTGACATTGTCGATCCATCGAGTAAATCCACACATCCTTGGATTGCCCTGTAAAAATAGTAATGTTATTCAGTTTGGGTAGTAATTTTGTGCAAATCATAGCGGATTTTGTAAATGGTTAGACATACAACGAAATCGTTGTCTACATTGGGGCAGACAAAATATCTCCTTCCAAATGTTTGTTCAGCAAAGGATGTAGCCACCTGGCAGCGATCTCTGCACCCACACTTTGGACGCTCGGACCATTTAGGTAACCCTAATGGATTGTTCCTCCAGTCTAAGCTTGCAATTTCCACCCGACGTTCGTACTCCATCCAAGCATGAATGAACTGTATGGTCGGTTCAGGTTGCGTTATCGGCCCGCCACTTGAAGTAACTCTGACTGTGTCAATCCATTGTACGAATTGACATTTCCTTACATCCTCCTATGTACATCCATTTTGGGATAGTTAAGTTAATGATAGTACTGAGGAGTGATGAAAAGAATAGTTGTAATTACCACGAAATCATCGTCGACAATGTTTGGACACATGAAACACCTTTGTCCTCGAGTTCGGTGCCTTACGGACCTTATGACCTGACAACGGTCACCACAACGACACTCCGGACGCTCACGCCACGTGGGGAGTCCTAGGGGATTTACGTGCCATTCTAAAGCCTCAGCAGCAATTCGACGTTCATGCTCATCCTTCCGCCTTAGGTAGTCCGATCTTGTTTCACTACGTGGGTAAGCACGTGTTCCGTCGTTTTGTGGGTTCTCCATGTCTACCCACTCGATGAAGTTGCACATTGGACGATATGTCTGCGTAAGATGTTACAATTGTGTACGAAGAAGTTAGTTTTTTTATCCATTTGAACTTCGAATAGATGAAGCATACCTGATCAAAGTTCGCGCATTGGAAGAATCTCCTGCCCCGAGTTTGTATCATGAGGGAAGACTTGAGTATGCATCCATCCCCACAATCACACAAAGGACGGTCACACCATGGTGGAAACCAACCAGCAAAAGGATCGCTTCGCCAGTTGAGACGCTCAAGGAATGGCGCTTCCATTTTTGTGTGTTGTGTGCTAGTGGGAAAGAAGATATGAAGAGGTTGCCTTCAGATTGTCAATTATATAGCGTCGTTTTCACTGCAATATATGTGAACTCAATGAGATACATTATTCATTAGATGTGACAAGACGATCACGCGTGGGCGTGATTCACTTTATGTCAACAGGGAGCGCCGAAAGTTGATAGTGACAACTCGAGCTGCCGCTTTTCATGTGTGCTGTTGTGGACTGTGCGCGCTACTGGATCTGACACTACCGTGAAGCGCCGAAAGTGTGTTGTCGTGAGCATAAGTTGTTCTAGCACCATATGAATGAAAAGAACTATGTAGATGAGACAAACACAAGTAGTACTGCAGTAGTAATAGCAAAAGTAGTACTGCTTTACAAGTTTGTAAGCCAAAAGAAACGGTCACATAAGGACTGAAGAGGTAGAACACTACTGACGAGGCCTCTTACCCCTGTCCCTCCTACCCTGCGCCCTAATGTGCCCCTGGGAGTACGTGAGTCGGTCCGGGGGTACGGCACGGCCAACCCGTCCTGCCTGTACAGGTGTGACCTCTGGCTGCTCCTGAGTGTGCGCCTCTGGAGCTCCTCCAAGCTGAGAGGAGCCTAGTACGTCGTGGTGGTGTGCACCGTGCAAGTCGTCGTCGTAGAACTGGCTAGTAGGACCAGTCCTACCGGCGTGAGACGAAGAGGCCCCAGTACCGAAGATCCCGGCTGCAAATCCTGCTGGACAAGGACCATCAGTTTCATACAGGTATTTAATAGTATTAATAAAAAGTAAAGTACCGTGTGGGCGAGGGATCGACGCTCCGTGAGAGGAAGAGCTGGCGAACGCGCCCGAAGAGGTGGCGAACGCCCCTGCGGAGCTCGCGGAAGCGCCGGTCGTGCCTGCGAACGCGCTTGAAGGCAGACGAGGTCCTGCGATGAGGAAACGTGCAGTTAAAACATGGTGACATATTCGTGCAAAAGCTGAAACAAAAATGAACTAATCTCTGGGCTGAACTGTACCATGCGAAACCGGTGCTGTAGGTCGCACTGCTCCGAAGCTAGGGGCGCTCGAAGGCAAACGAGGTCCTGCGAGGATGGAACATCAAGTTACGACGGGGTGATGTTTTCGTACAAAAACAGAAACAAAACTTAAGAAACCTCTGGGCTGAGCAGTACCGTGCGAAACAGGTGCCGTAGGTCGAGGTCCTGCTCCGACGGTAGGCGCGCGAGGCCGTGGTTGTACCGGACCAGCTGGAGGTACGACGTCCACGGCGCTGCGACAGGAGAAGACGCGCATGACCGCATGCATCTTCTCCTGCATCCGGTCGAAGGTCACCCTCTGCTCAACGTCAGTCAAGTGCAAACCTCTGTTCAACCTCACTTGGACTGCGGTGATATCGGCACTGATATCCCGTGCGGCATCAGCCTATGCAAGATGGAAATAAAAAATTCAGTAATTGTCCTATATTATGCAAGATAAATGAAATAATTGTAAGAACTAATACAAATTCGACGTACCCCCACGAAGTAGTCTCGGTCACGGTGCGTGGGATACGCGTCCGTGACAGCGGCAACGTGCGGCTCTGGGGCGTCTGGAGTGAAGGTCACACGCGCACGAGTGCGAGGAAGGTACCAGCGAAGGTAGTCACGGTAGTTCTCCTCCGTGTGTGGGAAGAGCTGGTTGATCACCTCCTCTGTAGCTAACACCCAGTCGTCAACGTACTGCTGTACACGTGGAGCCCAAAGTGCGCCTGCTAGCTGTCCCCGTCGAGTCAACCTGTGAAGAGAGGTAAATTATATGGCTCGATGAAGTAATTATCATAAAAATTTAGAAATGAACAATCCGAACTCACGAGTGGTCGGCAGGGAGGACGGTCCGCTGCACGTTGCCCGGAAACACCTGCCTAAGTCCGAACTGTCTCATCACACGCTGCGGGCAGTGAGGCTCAACGAAAATGTCGAACACCATCGGCAGGAAGGTGAGCCAGTAAGCCTGGTCGCGTGTGCACAAGGACGAAAGTCCTAGCGGTGCTCTCGCAGCGACGGCCTCTTCTGTGTACGGCTCCCAGATGACGTCGCTCGGCTGGAGACGGTCAAACTCGAACACGAAGTCCGGGTAACCTCGTCTCACCTGGACGTGAGCGTAACGACGCTGCAATAAACTTATGTGAAGAAAAAAAAGAAGACGACTGATAAACTTATAACGCAGCGAAGTTGCACTAACCCCACGTCGACACCAGTAAGTCCCCATCGTGGGACCGTCCTCTGGCCACTGCGCGCTGCGACCAACCCCGTAGGGTGCGCTGTCCACCACTGGTCGACCTATGGCAAACCTCTCGGCTGCCCAAAGCTGAAGCAACATAGGGCAGCCAGCGATGATCGCTCCCGCGTCAGTCTTCGTGCACGCCTCACAGAGGGCACGGTACGTGGCTGCTAGCACGGCAGAACCCCAGCTCCACTGCGGCACGTCCTGTGGCTGAGCATCCGCGATGGACCGTGCGTAGTGGACCAGCCGGAAGTCCACAGCGTGCCCGTGGGTGCTAGTGAACATCACCCACCCGAACAACCACAACAGGTACGCCTCAAGGGAGCGTCGGACCGAGTAATCATCAGCGTCAGGGTGCAGAAGGTCCGCCTACAATTAAGAATGAAATGTTAGTACAAAACACTCTGTTGATCGCAAATAAGCATGTATGATAATAACAACTTATTTACTTACAGTGAACTGGAGCAACCAAGCCTTGCTAGGCCCGACTGTAGAGTACGGAGGAAGGGTGTTGGCCGGTCCTAGGTGTGGAAGGCGCATCACCTGCTCGAAGCGCGCAGTGATATCCTCCTTCCACCCAAAATCACCATCCACGGGACCAACTGGTGCTCCCGCCAGCGGTAGCCCGAGCAGGTACGACACGTCCTGCAGTGTCGGAGCCATCTCCCCACAGGGAAGGTGGAACGTGTGCGTCTCAGGTCTCCAGCGGTCTACCAGAGCGGCAAGGAGTGACCGGTCTCGTAGGACCTCGTTTGCCTTCGAGTGCCCCTAGCTTCGGAGCAGTGCGACCTACAGCACCGGTTTCGCACGGTACAGTTCAACCCAGAGATTAGTTCATTTTTGTTTCAGCTTTTGCACGAATATGTCACCATGTTTTAACTGCACGTTTCCTCATCGCAGGACCTCGTCTGCCTTCAAGCGCGTTCGCAGGCACGACCGGCGCTTCCGCGAGCTCCGCAGGGGTGTTCGCCACCTCTTCGGGCGCGTTCGCCAGCTCTTCCTCTCACGGAGCGTCGATCCCTCGCCCACACGGTACTTTACTTTTTATTAATACTATTAAATACCTG
The DNA here is from genome assembly GCA_000338895.3 of Oryza meridionalis. Lineage (NCBI taxonomy): Eukaryota > Viridiplantae > Streptophyta > Magnoliopsida > Poales > Poaceae > Oryza > Oryza meridionalis. The sequence goes on along the minus strand of CM002531.2, from coordinate 24,767,183 downwards.
TATGAAACTGATGGTCCTTGTCCAGCAGGATTTGCAGCCGGGATCTTCGGTACTGGGGCCTCTTCGTCTCACGCCGGTAGGACTGGTCCTACTAGCCAGTTCTACGACGACGACTTGCACGGTGCACACCACCACGACGTACTAGGCTCCTCTCAGCTTGGAGGAGCTCCAGAGGCGCACACTCAGGAGCAGCCAGAGGTCACACCTGTACAGGCAGGACGGGTTGGCCGTGCCGTACCCCCGGACCGACTCACGTACTCCCAGGGGCACATTAGGGCGCAGGGTAGGAGGGACAGGGGTAAGAGGCCTCGTCAGTAGTGTTCTACCTCTTCAGTCCTTATGTGACCGTTTCTTTTGGCTTACAAACTTGTAAAGCAGTACTACTTTTGCTATTACTACTGCAGTACTACTTGTGTTTGTCTCATCTACATAGTTCTTTTCATTCATATGGTGCTAGAACAACTTATGCTCACGACAACACACTTTCGGCGCTTCACGGTAGTGTCAGATCCAGTAGCGCGCACAGTCCACAACAACACACATGAAAAGCGGCAGCTCGAGTTGTCACTATCAACTTTCGGCGCTCCCTGTTGACATAAAGTGAATCACGCCCACGCGTGATCGTCTTGTCACATCTAATGAATAATGTATCTCATTGAGTTCACATATATTGCAGTGAAAACGACGCTATATAATTGACAATCTGAAGGCAACCTCTTCATATCTTCTTTCCCACTAGCACACAACACACAAAAATGGAAGCGCCATTCCTTGAGCGTCTCAACTGGCGAAGCGATCCTTTTGCTGGTTGGTTTCCACCATGGTGTGACCGTCCTTTGTGTGATTGTGGGGATGGATGCATACTCAAGTCTTCCCTCATGATACAAACTCGGGGCAGGAGATTCTTCCAATGCGCGAACTTTGATCAGGTATGCTTCATCTATTCGAAGTTCAAATGGATAAAAAAACTAACTTCTTCGTACACAATTGTAACATCTTACGCAGACATATCGTCCAATGTGCAACTTCATCGAGTGGGTAGACATGGAGAACCCACAAAACGACGGAACACGTGCTTACCCACGTAGTGAAACAAGATCGGACTACCTAAGGCGGAAGGATGAGCATGAACGTCGAATTGCTGCTGAGGCTTTAGAATGGCACGTAAATCCCCTAGGACTCCCCACGTGGCGTGAGCGTCCGGAGTGTCGTTGTGGTGACCGTTGTCAGGTCATAAGGTCCGTAAGGCACCGAACTCGAGGACAAAGGTGTTTCATGTGTCCAAACATTGTCGACGATGATTTCGTGGTAATTACAACTATTCTTTCCATCACTCCTTAGTGCTATCATTAACTTAACTATCCCAAAATGGATGTACATAGGAGGATGTAAGGAAATGTCAATTCGTACAATGGATTGACACAGTCAGAGTTACTTCAAGTGGCGGGCCGATAACGCAACCTGAACCGACCATACAGTTCATTCATGTTTGGATGGAGTACGAACGTCGGGTGGAAATTGCAAGCTTAGACTGGAGGAACAATCCATTAGGGTTACCTAAATGGTCCGAGCGTCCAAAGTGTGGGTGCAGAGATCGCTGCCAGGTGGCTACATCCTTTGCTGAACAAACATTTGGAAGGAGATATTTTGTCTGCCCCAATGTAGACAACGATTTCGTTGTATGTCTAACCATTTACAAAATCCGCTATGATTTGCACAAAATTACTACCCAAACTGAATAACATTACTATTTTTACAGGGCAATCCAAGGATGTGTGGATTTACTCGATGGATCGACAATGTCACTCCATCATATCATGGCCAGAAGATAACAGAGTCAGAAACACAAGTAGAGTATCAACGATTGAAGGACCACGAGAATGCAATGCATTCTGACCGACCTAGAAGGGGCCGATAGGTTACCGCATGCTTGATTCGTCGGGATCGACAAATTTGTACCGTGTATCGATGGTACTTCTTATCTATCTTATCATTACAATGTTTAATTATGGTGCTGATTTTTTGTATGCGTAAGACTAAGGGTCTATTTGGATTGCTACCAAAAACATGCCCTACCAATATTTTGGTAATTTGAATAGTACTTGTGTTTGATTTCGATTGAAGCCTATTCATTGGTAATACGTAATCTAGATTTGAGATTATGTAGAACATTCTTCACTACAATTTTACATTTTGGCAGCAAACCAAATATGATCAAATGCAATTTTACCTTATCAAATATTTGGTAGTGCCAAAACTTGCTTATATTTTGGCACTAACAAAATATTTGTACGGTAACATTCCAAATAGGCCCTAAAAAATAATTAAATTGTATTTTACCAGTCTTGGAAATTTTAATCTTGTATAGTTTCAATATAAAAAGATTTGATAACTATTGATATTTATAAAAAAATATAAAGCACAGTATAAAATCGCCCTCCCCCAGGGCGGCAAGGGGGCCGCCTGCAAAATTCCAGGCCCCCCGCCGCCCATTTGCAGGCGGCCCCCCGCACAGTACAAAATCGCTCTAGCGGAGGGCGGCAAGGGGGCCGCCTGCAAATTTCTTTGACGGCCGTCGCCCGAGAGCGAACGGCCGTCTGCCACGTCACTTTCGCCGCCCTCTGGGATGGTGAGTTTTAAAAATCGCCCTCCCAGAGGGCGGTAGGCGACCACTTCTGTCAATTTTTAAAATGAAAAATTATTTTTTAAAACTTTTAATAAAAAAAATTAAAAATAAAAAAAGCTCGTTGATTTGTTGACTAGTGAACCCTACCTCAAAATTTCCTATCGGCCAGACGGCCATCTCCAAATCTCCATCGATTCCCCAACTATCTAGCCGTTTGACGAGTGACGACGGCGTGGGTGCACGGGGGCGCGGGAGATGGCAGCAGCAGCAGTAAGGCGGAGCCGCGAAGGGGCGCCAGTGAGCAGTTGCGGCCTGCAGCTAGGCAACGCATCCACGCCAAAGCGGACGCGCGGCAGCGGGCTATCAGGGGCAACAGGTGCGACGCGGCACGACAAGCAGGAAGCAGCAGGGCAGGGCAGCAACAACAAAAGAGTAGTGCAGCAGACAGCAGGAGCAGACCGGTATGCTTGCACATTTCATCACTTGTTCTCCTTTGTTTAGAAGATTCTCTCTATATATCCTCCCAAGCCTTTATGTGTGATGTATTGCTGAAAATTTATTACTTACGGTATTCTTTAGTGTCTACTCTTCTATTTACTCTTGGTTACAAACATAATGGGTTGTCATGAGTGATTGTTGCCACGCTGGACAGTCTTGTTAAGATGTTGTGTTGTGCAATTAAGGTTGTTTTTGGGTCTATTATTGTTGTGCATTGACTCACGCTTGTTCATTGCCCACATCTAGATTTTTTTTTCGTCCTCCGCCACTGCTGCTACACCGACGCCCCCCGCCGACCAACCTCCGTATGCCGCCACACTACCACCTACTCTATGCGCCGGTCACTCACAACCGTGGGGCCTAGTCGTCGGCCGCGTCTCTTCAGTGTTGGACCTCCCGCGGCCAACTGTGCCTCCATACCACTCCGGCCTCTTGCGCATGTGTGCTTCCGTGCCACGCCGACCTCCTACCACCGACCGCACATCTCACGTCGCGCTGATAAAAGTAACTTACATAAAATTGATTAATTGATTTAGGTTACTCTAGGTTAAGATAGAGTACTCTAGATTATCTAGGTTACACATAAAAGTAAAATTAATATATATGAGAGTACTCTACGTTACTCTAGGTTACATATAAAAGTAATTTACAAACATAATTATTATTTTATTATAATATAATCATATAAGATCTTGTTTTAAAGATTTAATTGTAACGAACACAATAGTGTAATGAAATTGTAGATCGAATATATAGTTTAAGAGAAAATTCTATAAAAAGAAAAAGAAAGATATGTCCTGGTTGTATTAAAAGCAACCTAGAGTACTCTCATGTATGGGTATCTCTGGTTTAAGACTCTCGGTTTAGATTTTACAAAAAAAAAAATCCGAGAGACGAATTAATGTCTAAAGAATACAAGATGTGACACTAGTACGATAGTATCTAGATATTTTATATTTTGTACTAGATTTATTTCTTATGAGACGGTGGAGCATATATAACTAGAAATTCAAAACAGCGGATTCAAGATTACGGAGACCAGCCTGCAAATACGCTTAACGAGGGGAAGGTATTTCTCGTCGGAGGGGAAGGTATTTTTTTACTCATAGTTGCTGACATAATTTTACTTCTAGGCCATAGCATTTTTCTTTCTCGAGATTTGAAGAAAGACACAGCTTACCTTAGCCTCCGGCCTACGAGCACAAGATGAACTTGCCGGAGCACATGGTGGCGGCGGCGACGATGTTCTGGTAGCACCACCGGAGCGGGCCCCACGCACCGGCGCCCTCGACGCTGGCGCACTTGGCCCTCGTCACGCCGTACTGCGGCTCCTTGGACAGGCCGAACGCCGCGCCCTTCATCCGGAGCTCCTACACGCACCGCGCCAGCGCGCGCGTCGCCGCGCGCGCTCCCGTCGCAGACCCGGAGCTGCACGGCCGCCGCGAGCGCGAGGGACGCGACCAGCGACAGGAACGACGGCACCCACCACCTCCTGCAACAGGCGGCGCGCTGCTCCGCGGGCGGCGAGACCGCGGCAGCGGACACGGAGGCGGCGAAGAGGAGCGCGAGGGAGAGGCCGTGGAAGGCGAGGAAGGCCGCGCAGAGGTAGAACGCGTCGCGGCGCGCCGCGTCCATGAGCGCCTCGAGCGCGCACGCGCGGCGGCCGAGGCGGGACTCCTCCCGCTGCCACAGCTTCAGCAGCAGCAGGTGCCCCGCGCTCCCGGCGATCTCGCCAAGCGGATGGCTCCCGGAAGACTCCGCCTCCGCCTCCGCCCCGCCTTGTCAAGAAACGCGGCGACCTCCGTGTTCCCGCCGTCAGGGCAAGCCCAGTCGCCGGTGACCGGTATCTCCCCGATGTGGACGGCGTTCTTGATCGGCTGCTCCTCCATCGATCAGAAACCTCCCAAGAAGTCGATGTTTCTGGAAGGAAAGAGAGGATTCGTTTAGAAAGCTTTGAGTTGATCTGAGATTGGAAGCCGCGAGATCGGGGAGAAGAGATGGAAGGGGAGAAGCGATGATTTTGCGTGGGGCGCGCGTGGATTAAGGGAAGGTTTGGGTCCAACGGTCGAGTGCTTTAGGAGGCAGGCAACGGTCGGATTTTGGACCGGGATGGAAATTTCCTAGGATGGTAGGGGCCCTTTTGCATATTACTAATGGTCGTTTAACACAGTGATAATGGGCTGTTTCTCGACGTTATCACTGATGATATGGTCTGTAATGTGCCGTGATGCGATTATGCGAACATGTGTGAAATGTTATACTAATGTATTGCTACCAATTTACCCTACAAATATATTTACGTAACTTAAATAGTATGTTTTGATTGGAACCAATTTATTGATAAGATAATGCCCAGCTAGATTTGGCATCAATCTAAAATATTATTTACTATAATTCATATTTGGCTCTATAATGATAGCAAACCAAATATAACTAAATACAATTTTACCTAATAAAATGATTGTATTAAATCTTAGGAAAGTTTTGGTACTATAAATATTGGTAAGGTAGCAATCTAAATAGACCCAAATTGGCATTTTGGCAGGGTAGCAATCTCCCCTTCTGTCTAAATTGTTCTAACTTCATTGGCATTTTGGTAGGTACGGTTGTTGGAGGTTGGTTCGTAGTATTTGTTAAGGCTACAGAATTATTAGAACAAATTCATGGTCAAATAAGCAATTATCCCAATATATGATGGGTTGTCATGACTGATTGTTGCCACGCTGGACATGGTCTTCTCGAGATGTTGTGTTGTGCAATTGAGATTTTTCAGTATATTATTGTTGTGTATTGACTCACTATTAACAGTGAAATTTGGTAAGCCCAGAATAGTCATCGGTTTAGAGTCAGCTTCGGCTTCGAAGTCCTGAGATTAGCCGATGAGAGTTGTCAAGTCATCAGTTGTCGGATTCTTGCTATATTCGGTTAAGAAAATTGATCTACCAAAGAAAACTTATCCAGAAGAGACCGAGTTCAAAGAGAATGCGGCATGGCAAGTTATCTATTAATTAGAAATAGTTTGTTAGTTTCTTTTTATCTTTAGGAAAGTGTGTTTAGTGTTCTATAAGGACTTTATCTTTTCCTTTTATCTTTAGGAAAGTTTCTTTCTTGTCCGACAATGACTTGTATCAACCCATGTGTATAAATATGTACATTCGGGGTCTATGTAATCTATCGCTACGATCAATACAATTCGGCGCATCGCCACCCTTTTTACTTCTACTTTTGTTTTTACGTTCCAGCGGAACTTGGCACCCGACGCGGGGCTGCATCGTCTTCGATCTCCGGCGAAGGGATAAGTCCAATGTTCCGCCGGTCCAGGAAATTGTATCGTCTACGTCGGCGTCGTTAAAGGCTGCATCAGTACATTCGACCTCTTGGATTACTCTGGTTTGGATAATATATTTACCTACCTATTTATCATATGTCTCTGTTAATCTAGTCTTAGCATATCAATTTAGCTCTATCCGCTGCTTCTCGTTTTAGGGTTTCTGCCGGTATCGGCTAAATCGCGTTGCTAGATTAGATTAGCTTACACATCTACCACCCTGAAAACTCAGTCAATGGCTTGATTGTCTAGATATTATGTTTCTTTTCATACTTAGTGCTCAGTTAAGTTTGATCTACTAAGTCGTGCTTAGAACCATAATCTCTAGCCTGCTTCTTGATTGCCAATAAGGGTTTCATCGGGGTTTCAGCCGGTGAGTTATCTGGACGTTGCATCGGCTCATAAGGAATGCATATACATATAAGTTGGATTTAGCCGATGACAACAAAGGTTTCACTTTTTAATCTAATCTTGTGGATTTCATGACATCGGACCTCCAGCCGATGTGTGCTTTAACCTTCAGATCGATGCTTATTTATCATATCATTATTTGCCGATTGGTTTATACTGGATTATATTATTATTTTATTACATCATTATCAGCTGATTGCCTTTATATCATTATCTACATTGGACATATAGCCGATTGCTTAAACCCTATCGCTATCGGCTGGTATTGGCATCAGCTATTATCGGCTATCGGCTGGAACTACTCCATCGACTTGTCAGCCAATCGGTTGTTTTGATCTACTATTTGCATATCTTGTCAGTTGCAAGATCAAACTGACTGGCACGCCCGTATCTCATCAAGATTTGGACCTGCATAGGAGCTAAGCAGATCTCCTGGCCGGTGTGTTCGATTTTTTCGTCAACACTCACGCTTGTCCATTGGCCACACCTAAATTTTTTTTGTCCTCCACCACTGCTGCTACACCGACGCCCCTCGCCGGCCAATCTCCGCGTGCTGCCACCTACTCTCCGCTCCAGCCACCCACAGCCGTGGGGCCTAGTCATCGGCCACGTCTCTTCAGTGCCATCGGCCACGCCGACCTCCTGCAGCGGTCTCCCACTGTGGCCAATTGTGCCTTCGTGCCACTCCGACCTCCTGCGCAGGTGTGCCTCGTGCCACGCTGACCTCCTGCCACTGGCCGTGCATCTCACATCGCGCTGATAAAAGTAACTTACATATATAATAAAAGTAATTTATAAACATAAATTTTTTTCATCATAATATAATCATGTAAGATTTTGTTTTAAAGATTTGATTGCAATGAATATAATGGTGTAATCAGATTGTATATCAGATAAATAGTTTAAAAGAAAATTCTATAAAAACAAAAGAAAGAAATGTACTATTGGTTGTACTAGTAGTAACCTAGAGTGCTCTCATGTATGGGTGTCTCTGGTTAAGACTAAACCAAAAGTGCTCCCGCTTTAGATTTTACACAAACGTAGTACGAGATGTGACACTAGTACGATAGTATATGGGTGTCTCTGGTTAAGACTAAACCAAAAGTGCTCCTGTTTTAGATCTTACACAAACGTAGTACGAGATATGATACTAGTACGATAGTATCAGGATATATCATATTTCGTACTAGATTTGTTTTTTATAAGACGGTGGAGTATATAACTAGAAATTCAGAAACAGCGAATCCTTAAAAGATTACGGAGACCAGGCTGCATATACGCTTAACGAGGGGAAGGTATTTCTCGCCGGAGGGGAGGCCGGAGAAGACGCCGGCGACGCACTTATCGCCGGCCCGCGCGAGCACCGTGCAGCACTCGCCGCTGAGCCGCGGCGCGTGGAGGACGAGCGACAGGAGCGCGTCGCGCGCGCACGGCGGCGACGTCCCCACGACGGACTCCCAGCAGCCGTCGTCGTCATCCGCCGGAGGAACGATCATCACGCCGGTGGCACCACGGCCAACGATGGCGCCGTCGTCGTCGTCGTACTTCGGCGGCATCTGCACCGCAGCTCGCTCCACGCCGTTGCCATGGCCGTGCCCCGGCGTCGTCACCGCCACGGTGTTCCCGGCGACGGCGAGGAGGAGGAGGCAGAGGCAGCGAGAGACTAACGAGGTGCTTGCCATTGTCGTCACGCCGGGCTCCGGCGCTCGTCGGAGTTGAGACAGCGGAGGAGACCGGCCGGCGTAGTACCATTTGTAGTGAGAATGTGAGATCGATCAATGGAGATCGCGACACATTAATGTCGTCGACGTCGCCGTCGTCTCGCCTGGAAATGAAACCGGCAATAAAGCTAGTGAACAGCAACGTATCCGTGTTACTCCGGCCGTGTCAATTAACCTGCACGATCAAACGCTCAAACGACTCATCGATATGGTCGACCAGTGAGCCATACTCAGGGTTTACAAATCCGAAACTGCCATCCATACCGGGTGCTGGTGGAACGTCGGTTTTTGTGGAATCCAATCGAAAATCAACAGATTTCAAAAGAACCAAAATTTGAATTCGAATTCCCTAGGTAAACCGATCTTGGGTCGAAAGCCAATCGGCGTTACCGAAATTCCAAACGGTAACCAAAAACTTAAGCGAAGTGAAACCGATTGGTATGTAGCGAAAACCAATCGGTTTTGTCGAGAAACTGACGAGAAATACCTAAATTTGTTTCCTAAAATATGGAAAACAGAGGGAAAATGTTGGAAAATTAGGGAAATTTTCTAAAAAAAAAATTAGCACGCCCTTTCCTATAAATTTGATAATCTCGTATTGACATACATACAACATGCAATAAATATTTATAGAACACAATAATTTAGAGCACATTTGACATACAATGGACATAAGCATCAATCCACATGTAGAAAGCAACATTATTCACCCTTGTCCTTTTCTTCAATTGACTGGGTTCGGGGATCGATCTTTTAGGTTTTTAGGCCACATCACCTTCCAGTTATGTATAAGTGCTAAAGACTTTTTCCTTTTTCTAAATCATTACTTGTTATTTCACACTATACAGTTCACAAAATGCGACAAATTCACCATCTTTTTTTTGAAAAAAAAATGCCAATAGGTTCTATCAATACCATACTATCTATAGGATTATTTTTGTTATTTATCAATTCAAATTTGAATTTGTATGAAACTTATCGAATTTCCAAACGGCAACAACTCCCGAGCCACATCGAAACCTCGATTTTTCCATCAGATTTGTTAATATTGTGAACTCTGGCCATACTCCTATATTCATCAAACCACTAACCACACACGAAATAGAGTAGACAAACTGTAGTGACATGATCAATCAATGACGGTAATCCTTGGTCGTCATGAGTGCAAGGCGTAAATGGATCAACCCGTGAACTTATTTATATGTCAAATAAGTAGGTAACCTGACTAGTTTTTTTATAAGCGTGCTCACGGGTCGACCCACTTACACCCTTAAATGCAAGATCAACACACTGAGAAATAGTGGGGCATTTGCAAATTTGCCTTTGGTTTTTAATATTTTAATGCCATTTGAATGATAATTCTTGTGATATTTTTGTACTTTTATGGTGGCAAGTTCACAATATCGATTCAAAATGGTGGTGAATTTGCAATTGACCCTATAACTTGTTTGCATTATGGTTACAAGAAAGAGATTAATCAATAAATATAAACCCCCTAGATCATTTAGATACCAGGGAAGAAACAAACCTAAAAGGCCTAAAAAAACAAGATTATTTCGGCAGCATATTCACAGGTGTATCCGTCAGCAACTCAGGGATGTATGTTGCACTCACGTATAAACACATTGTCAAAATTGACATATTTGGACCAGTATTTGCGGTATTTGGCCATTGCAATCTCGAGCCAAGGTTTCCGATTCCCGTTGTAGTGTATCACAGCTGCTCCCTCGATATCCTTTTGATTCACATTTGGCTTGTATCCTAGCCCCAGTAGATGCCATTTGTGATCAAGAGGGAATGTTTGGTTCCAGAATGTCACAAGACCAGCAGGGAGTGTTCCTAACTTCCACAGTAGTCTATGTTCATTCTGCAGAAACGAGGAGCATATGCCCTTGGTCAAATATATAGTCAACACCACAGAAATGAGGAGCATATGCCCTTGGTCAAATATATACTACCTCCGTTTTTTTAATATATGACGTCGATAACTTTTTGACAAATGTTTGACCATTCGTCTTATTCAAAAAATAATTATGTAAATATAAAAAAAATAAGTCAAGCTTAAAAAACATTTAACGATAAATAAAATCACAATAAGATAAATAATAATTACATAATTTTTTACATAAGGCGAATGGTTAAACGTATCTTGAAAATGCAACGATGTCATACATTAAAAAACTGAGGGAGTATATTGTACTACAAGCTACAATCTTAACAACCAACGGCTTGAAAAGTAGGGAGTTCAGTAGTAAATTTTTAAAACTTAGTGAGATGAAAAGCTGCAATTTTGCCTTAAGAGATTTGTAGAAAAGCTCATTAATACTCACTTGTTCCTGCCAGTAGTGGTAAACATCAGTAATATTACGCTTTCTCCACTCAGACAAATCAAACATGTTCATACCATATGCCCAGCCGCATGCACGCCGTTCAAAATTCTTGGCAATAAGAGGGTTTGAGAAGTTGAGATACCTATCAAACCTATGGAAAGTCTCTCCACAGGTTTGGATAGCACCATTGACCTTACCTTTGAGGTCTATTGACCAAAGTGCACTTAGGTCCTGTTGGACGACAATATCATCATCAAGAAATAAAACCTTGTTAAGCTTTGGGAAGATCTCAGGAAGATAGAACCGTAGATGATTGAGAATGGACAAGTATTTTGGGTTCTGGAACTTGGGGTTGTTATCACGCTTGTCCTGCTGGGTCTTGAAATAGTAGTTGATCATGAATTGGGATTCCAGCTGCTTAAGAACTGGACTGCAGCTCGAATTTAGCCATCTAAAGTCTTCGATGTTCTGAACTTCAACAGCAGCTTTACCTTGAGAATTTTCCAAGAACCACATTCTCATTGCAGCATAATTAAGCTTATCCGTCACAATATGGAAAACATGGTTCTCTGGTGTCTGCATTAGAATTTGAGGCAAGATGTTAGTCCTTAGTATATTTTAAACTGAAACCTGTTTTTCTTATAGAATATTACTGAAATATAAGTTGAATTGCCGATCCAATTTGTTATATGTACTCCCTGACACTTGCAGGCTGCTGTACCTTAGCATGTATAATAGTTGAATTTACAACCACAGCAGCTCCTAGTACATTATCCGAGAATAATGCATAGTGCTGTAGTTTTGGGTCTTCCAACTTTTCTTCATATGGAAAATGCTTGTTGCTAGAGCTGGAAGAATAATATTCATTTGTAAGCCGCATTGCAAGACAGTTAAGTCTTTTGGGTAGAGCTTTAGCCGCTATTTGTGTGACATAGTTAGCCTCTTGCTTGTGAGCCTGCATCTGCTCCTCTGTAGAGTGAAGTGTGGCTTGTAGCTTACTGATAATAGCTGCACAGTTCTCATGCACTTGTTTGACCTTTGTTAATGTCAACTCCATTTCTCTGATTCTTCCATGAACACTGTGTAGGCAACAAAATTGAGTTAAACAGGTAAGAGATGTCGACTTCCTATAAAAGAGTACCCTGACACCAGACACAAATCATCATCGGAAATGCCAACTGTGAAGAACTTTGTATAACGATGAGAGAGATAGTACTTCTTTGGTAATTGCTTGTCATTGGTTGCACCACTGAGTGCCTGCTGGATATCCCTCATCCTTCTTCTGAGATCCTTAATAAACCCATGATTGCCTCTAGAAGATAGAAACCCAATATATGTTCTAGCTCTTTTTAACTGGTCCCTAAGAACACGGATTGTACTATCTGGAGAAGCTGTGGAATGACTAGTATTATTGCTGATTGCCCTTATATCAGAGTCCTCTGAGGTGTCTGTAGTTTTCTCAGGTGGCCTGTCAGCAGTATGATCCTGGACACCAGACCAAAAGTAGTTAAATAATTAATTAGGACTGAAATTATTAAATGACAGGGAAACTATTGTTGTCGACTGCAAAACAACAGCCAGAGGATTACATTATAAAATCAGACACTTCAGAATATCAACTGATAATAAGAATTTTAGGTTTTCTTCATTGAATATTTCTACAATGGGGCAAAAGGCAAAAGGAAAGCATCAAATCTGTTAAAGGGAAAAGAGAGACACCAACAAATCGATTACCAGGAGGGCAGGAGGAAATGTACCAAACATAAGATCTGTTAACGGAGGGATAGTTTGATGAAATGCATATTCCTCAGTGGAAACAGCATAGCTGCCTCTGCAAACTGAATGTATTTATACAAGCATGAATTAGTTAGATGTTGTGATATTTACTTGATTCGATCCTATACCCATCAACCATACAAATATGACTGCTAATTTCACTCTTTAAGCAGGAATACAGGCAATCAACCATATTAATATTCACTGAGGAGCAAACAATACGTACTTTACCTTGTTCAGTGTAATATTCAGACCACTAGAATTGCACATTGCGCGAACTTTGTTCTCCCGCAATTTACCATCATCGATTAGGCCATTCTCTTTTGTGAATTCAACACCGCCCTTCTTATTCACAGAAGCAACCATACCATTATCCTTGGTCCCTCTATCTATACCACTGCTCTGATCAACAATGTGCTGAATCAAACCGGCCTTGAGTGCGGCAGCGTCAGATGCAACCGTCTGAATAGGCTCCTTCACCGCAGCAAATGCGTCCTAGAAACAAATATTTCACCAGTGCAACATTCAGATCACAAATTTACCGATTCATTTCGACATCTGTATGCAGAAATCAACCTGTTTAAGAGCATTTAGCCGCTCCCGCACCTCCTTCCGAGAAATCTAGGGACAATAAAACACGTCAAAACGATTGCGAGTTTACCCCTAATCGGCTGATGAGAACTGGTGGTGGGATTCCAATTAACGCGGCCGTACCAGATTGGACAGATCGAGGCCGGAGGCGGCGCTCTCCATCACTGCGAACACCGAGAGATCACATCACACGCGCGTCAGAACGGAGGAAATTTTCGTCACCATTTTTTTTTTGTTTTTTAGGCGAAGGGCGAAGCAGCAGATCGAGGAAGCGTACGGATGGGGCCGGAGAAGGGGGGGATGGGGGCGCCGCCGTAGAGCAGGAGGGGCGGCGCGAGCACCGAGGCGATGAGCAGCGCCAGCACCGCGTCCCGCGTCCTCCACTTCCACCTCCACCGCCACCGCCGCGCGGACGCGGATGCCGCCGCCGCCGCCGACGCCATGGTCGCCATCGGTCGGACCACCCCCGCCGCCCGTCGATCGCCTCCGGCAAGCCGCCGCACCGGAGGTGGCCGCGCGCCGGAGCGTCTCGCTCGATCGATGGAGAGGGGAGGAGGAGGCCGTCGCGGCGTTCTAATCAAAGCGGTGCAAATTGGAAATTGCGTCCTCTGTTTTTTCTTTTTTTTTCCAAAAAAGAAAAAAAACGGCAATAATAACAGAAAAAAAAAACGTCTTAAAAATATATATAACAGAAAAAAACACAACTAAATGGGTGGCCAGATTTTAACCAAAGTTATAATGTGCATAAAAACATTACATTTTTTTTCACTGGTGCATTCTATTCTTTCCCTCAACTCTAAACATCAATCTCCATTGTTTTCCATTAGCACTTTTTTAGACTGTAAAATGATATATTTTTTAAAAAAAATTACATATACAAGTTGTTTTAAAAATTTAAATAAATATATATTTTAAGTGTAATAATCATACGCTAATAAGGTTTTTCGTTTTGCATGTTTGAAAAAATTTATATCTATGATTGTTTAATTCTTATCGAGATGCTCCTAAGCTATTTTGAAAGACACAAATATCAAAATTGGTGAGAGGTCTGAATTAAAAGATGGTTAGCAAAGTGTGTTTAGTTAGACTAGTTAGAATTTTTTTGTAAAACGTATTCATATGTGTTTAAATTCTAAAACTGATAGGGCCGTGCTCATATTTACAACATATTTACGACTAATTAGGTAGATTTAGATAACATGCATGTCGACACGTGACGATTTAGCCAATATCAGAATATGTCCGTCTAATTTGATTTTGCTAATATTAAAATATATCAACCGAATTTTATTAATTCTTATAGGAGTAAGATGGGCGTACTCTCTTACTAAGAGATACTTCTCTGTTTCCAATTGATCATCGTATAATATTTTAAGATTATTTTTAAATGAGCATTATATTAATATTCATTTGCTAAGTCTGTTCATTATCTGTGTATGGAGTAAATAAACATTACTTAGTACATATATCTATCCACATAACACTTTACAACCAAGCAATGTTTTGATTTCTTAGTAGTAAGAAAATAGCGAGGATGGTGTATATATAGAGTTTGTTACTAAAGTAAATATCATACGAAAGAGTTATTAGCTTTTTTTCGCTTTGGTACACTTATGTAGTTCCATGTTCAATTAGGAACAGAGTGATCGAGTAATTAGCATCCTAAACCTAAGCAAGTAGTAGTTGTAATTCTCATTGCATGCTCTCAACATCTGCATGATCTGCATCCCCTCTTCACATTTCGCACCTGTGTATATATATATATATGTGACGACGCAAAGTTTATACTCCCCCATTTCAAAATATTTGACACCGTTGATTTTTTATACGTGTTTGACCATTCATCTTATTCAAAAATTTTAAGTAATTATTTATTCTTTTCATATCATTTGATCATTGTTAAATATACTTTCATGTACACATATATTTTTACATATTTCATAATTTTTTAATAGGACGAACGGTTAAATATATGCTAAAAAGTTAGCGATGTCAAACATTTTGAAACGGGAAATTACAAATTTAAGAGACAAACATCCACAAGGCAGGAGGACCGCATGACGGCCGGCAAGCGGTGCACCGAGAGAGAGAGAGAGAGAGAAAGGAATCCCGCGAATGCATGGCGTACGTAGCGGTTGACGGTTGTCCCGGGCCACCGCGTGATCCGAGAGATTTTTTTTTGTTTTTTTTTTGCCACCGGAAAGCCGCGGATTCTGGGGCATCCGGACATGGCGACGCGACGACGCCTCCTTGCAGTTTCAGCAAATCTGAAAAATCTTTCGGTTTCGTTTCAGTTAAACGGGAATGATGGCTGGAATCAGTGGAACCGTCGTTTTTTTTCTCTCTCTCTTTCCCGAATGGTCGGTAGTAAACAGAGGTAGAAGAGCCAATTGTCCAATTGAGCCAAACAATGTGGTACAGCTTTTAGATTCAGCTTTGTTTGAGCAGTTGCACTGCATTCCTGCTGGCCAACCTTTGATCTGTCTGAATTGTCAGGTTGTTGTTGTGTGTTAAAAGTTTTGGAATCCCAAAGGAATGGAAAATCATCTAGCTCCCGGAGATGACTCATAATTTTACCAAGTTTTAATAATTCTTTAGTTAACCACCATGCATATATGGTTTAAGGGGACTGTAACAGTAAAACCCCAAACCTAGAAACTAAAATTTTGATGATTATAAGGTGTGGTTTAACAGGTGAGAAGAAAAATAGAAAAGAAAAAGATATCTTATCAGATGTAGCCATCATTCGCTTCCTACCATAGCTCTATCCTCTCTTGTTTGCCACGTCAGCATATACAGCAAAGACGTGGACCTGTCTGGAGCTGGCTGCCAGGTGGGCCCGCGGGCCATGCGGGCTCGACACGTTGGCGTCATGCGGCGGGCCTGGGCCCCTCCTCGAGCACGGAGCGCCAGACGGGGTCCACCTCGCCCTCGCCGGCGGCGGCGAGCCACGCGTCCACGTCGTCGAACAGCGCCCGCTTGCTCGGCGGCGGGAAGAGGCGGTCGCCGGGGAACCCGATCGCCGCCGCCCGGCCGTCCACCAGCGACCGGAAGAACACGTCCAGGAGCTCCCACGACCCTCCTCCGCCGCCGCCGCCGCCGCCGCCGCCGCCGACGGGGACGCCCAGCCCGCCGCGGCACTTCTGCCACGGGAACTCGAACACCCCCGGCGGCCGCTTCCACCCCTCCCCCTCCTCCTCCTCCTTCCCCCTTTCCCCCACTCCCACCACCGCCGCCACCGCCGCCGCCGACGACGACGACGACGTCACCTCCTCGAACACCGCCGCCGCCTCCTCCTCCCGCGCGCGCTTCCTCCTCCCCTCCCGCCGATCCATGCACGCGCGCACACGTACGGCGATCGATTTCAGCCTCCCTTTTCTCAGCGAACATGCATGCACGCGTCTACACGAACAGGATCGTCGTCACGGCGGTGGCGCCATGGCTGCATGCATGCAGCTGGAGGGGGTTGGCTCCTCTGATCGATGGGGGCGAGAGGAGGAAGGAGAAGGGTGGTGGTGGTGGTGGTTGGGGAGGAGGCGGGCGAGTGGCGGTGGGTTGATATGAATGTGTCCAAGAGGATGGATGCGTTATCGAGGTGGATGGATATATATAAGCTCGCGCGCGCACACTGATATTGGGGGTGGCTGAGAGAGCGAGGAGCGGGTGAGCGTCTTACACGGTCTCCGATCGACCTAAATAAACCTGGATCTATCCGAACTCACAACCATATGTATGATCGATCTCCATATCCACGCGCCTTAATCCAATACATATAGGTTTTGGATGGTTTGAATTTAACACTATCTAAATATCGGACATCATCTTTTTTTAAAAAAAAAATCTAGTGAATTTAGTATAACTTAGTGAAATTGCACTATAACTTACATGCAGTTATTTTATAATTTTCACGTTCACGTTGTAAGTACACAAAATGCAACTAGCTCAGTTGGGAGAGACGTGTAGTGGCAACCTTTAGATTGTGGGATCGAGTCCCGTCTAGCGAATCTTGGTGCGACCGAACGATAAAAAGAAGTATCAGTCGATTTTTTGTGAGTGATCGAGAGATTAATTTTTCATCAAAAAAAGAGATATTAAATTTGGTAGTTTGAAGAAGGGGTGATTTCTATTTGAGAGAGTAATTTTTTATCAAAAAAAGAGATATTAAATTTGGTAGTTTGAAGAAGGGGTGATTTTTATTTGAGAGAGTAATTTTTCATCCAAAAAAAAGGAGAGATTAAATTTGGTAGTTTTTTTAAACTCGGGTAACTTTATTGGATCAAAGAACTGTTACATCGCTCACTAGCTAGCCATTTTACAATTGAAACTGGTGGCTCTTCCAACCAAACAGATGGTGGATCAATCCATACAACTCTAGCGAGCTCATGAGAAACTCTATTAGCCTCCCTAGGGCAGTGGACAAAAGTTACCAATGTAAAAGCTTCATAAAGAAGTAAGTATTCATTATAGATCGCTGCAGCTGTTGTCGCCGTGAACCCTCCATTTTGAATCGTTGTGATGACCTTCATACAATCTGACTCAATGGTGATTCGATCAACTTGTAAGTCTCTAGCCAACAAGATTCCATTCCTCGGGGCGTGCGCCTCCGCAATAGTAGCATCGGCGACGTGCTCCAAGAGATCATTACGAAGAAGGGGCGATTTCTATTTAATTTTTATGTCTGGGGTTCTTTTATCCTATGTTTCGTGGGCTGGTTTGAATTGAATAGGAGTGGTGTATACTCCCTTCGTCCCATAAAATACCAACCTAGTACTAGATGTGACACATCATAGTACACAAATCTGGACATACCTCTGTCCAGATTCATTGTACTAGAATATGCATGTCACATTCAGTCCTAGATTCTTTTTTTTTGTTGGACGAAGGGCGTATGTGGTGATTTTTTGAAGGAAAACTGTAAGTGTTAGGGATAACTTTTGATTCTTCTCTTTGTCCACGTGGGTAGGGTGGATATATACCTGTTAGATTAGGATTATGGTTATTTGAGTAGCAATGTTTCAAATAGGCCCCTTGAAAGCCCCGGGGCCTGACGGTTTTCCTGCTAGGTTCTATCAGAGGAACTGGGGTGCAGTGAAGCAGGATATCGTTAAAGCTGTAAGTAAATTTTTCCAAACAGGTACAATGCCGGACGGGGTTAATGAAACAGCGATCGTTCTTATCCCGAAGACTGAACAACCCATAGAGTTGAAAGATTTCAGACCAATAAGTCTTTGCAATGTGGTGTACAAAGTGGTGTCTAAATGTTTGGTTAACAGGCTGAGGACCATCCTTGATGAACTTGTTTCCTGTGAGCAAAGTACCTTTGTGCCGGGCCGAATGATCACGGACAATGCCTTGCTGGCTTTTGAATGCTTTCACTCCATTCAAACAAACAAAAAGCAAAGCAAAGCAATGTGTGCTTATAAGCTGGACCTTTCCAAAGCTTACGATCGGGTGGATTGGCGATATCTAGAAATGGCATTGAACAAGTTGGGTTTCGATCACCGGTGGGTTAACTGGATTATGTCGTGTGTTACCTCGGTGAGATACTCTGTTAAATTTAACGGAACTCTTCTTAGCTCTTTTGCACCCTCCAGGGGGCTCCGTCAGGGAGACCCATTGTCGCCTTTCCTGTTTTTGTTCGTGGCGGACGGTTTGTCCCTTCTTTTGAAAGAGAAAGTGATGCAGAGTGTCATCTCCCCCATTCAGTTATGCCGGCGAGCGCCTGGCATCTCCCATTTGCTTTTTGCCGATGACACATTGTTGTTCTTCAAGGCGGACCAGCAACAAGCACTTGTCGTTAATGATATCCTTGTTACCTACGCTGCCGGGACTGGACAGCTCATAAATCCAGCAAAATGCTCGATCATGTTTGGTGAGGCCTCTCCCTCGAGTATTCGGGACGAAATTAAGAATGCCCTACATGTCGAGAAGGATGATTTTGAAGAAAGGTATCTGGGATTCCCTACACCTGAAGGAAGAATGAAAAAGGGGAAATTCCAAAGCCTCCAAGAGAAGATATGGAAAAGAGTTATTCAGTGGGGAGAAACTTTCCTGTCCTCTGGTGGCAAAGAAGTCATGATTAAAGCAGTGCTCCAGGCAATACCAATCTACGTCATGGGAATATTCAAGTTGCCAGCGTCGGTGTGTGAAGATCTGAACAAACTAACCCGCCAGTTTTGGTGAGGCGCCCAGGATGGCCGACAAAGAACGCACTGGAAATCATGGGATGTGCTGACGAGACAGAAACATTGTGGGGGTATGGGATTCAGAGATATCAAGATGTTCAACCAAGCTTTGTTAGCAAGACAGGCGTGGCGATTGTTAGAATCCCCTGATAGTCTATGTGCTCAGGTCTTAAAAGCGAAATATTATCCAAATGGCTCCCTTATTGATACCACCTTTACTGGAAATGCCTCCCCTGGGTGGAAAGGAGTGGAGTATGGTCTGGAGCTCTTAAAGTAAGGACTGATTTGGAGAATAGGAAATGGTAAGTCAGTGAAAATTTGGAGAGACCCCTGGCTGCAAAGGGAGTTCTCAAGAAGACCAATCACTGTTAAACGTAATTGCCACTTAAAATGGGTTGCTGAGCTAATCAGGGAGGATGGTACATGGGATACTGATAAGATCTCACAGTATTTTTGGAGTGTGGATGTGGAGGAAATATTAAAGATCAGGCTGCCATATAGGGAGGTAGAGGACTTCATTTCCTGGAGCCCTGACAAGTACGGGCGGTTTTCGGTGAGAAGTGCTTATCATCTGGCGGTAAGGCTAGCGTCCAGGGATGAGGGGTCATCCTCTTCAATACTAGGTGCAAAGAAGTCCTGGGATTTGATTTGGAAATGTGACATCCCACATAAGGTCAAGATTTTTGCACGGAAGGTTGCTACAAACTGCTTGGCGACGATGGAAAATAAAAAGAAGAGGAATCTGGAGGTGAATGATACATGCGCCATTTGTGACAGAGAGGGAGGATACTGGCCATGCCCTATGTTGATGCATGCATGCGAGCAACCTCTGGCTAGCAATGCATAAAGCAGGAAACATTTCAACTGCTCTAAGCTCAATCAGAGGTGGTTCCCAGTGGTTGCTAGACAGTCTGGAGAAAGCTTCGGCTCACGAACGCCCTATGCTCTTGATGATTATTTGGCGCAACTGGCAAGTGCGGAATGATGTAATCCATGGCAAGCCAGCCTCCCCGGTGGAGGCGTCTATGCGTTTTCTGGAAAGCTATATATCAACTCTTCTCCAGATTAGTCACAATCCAAATGCAAACCTGCAGAAAGGGAAGCAGAATATATGTCTGTTTAAGCAGAATCCTACCCCATACCAAAGTGTTCACGGTGTTCCTCTGCATTGGGAGAAACTACCGGCAGGATGGATGAAGCTAAATATAGATGGATCTTTTCAGGCGAAAGACGAAAATGGTGGAGTTGGTATGATTTTGCATAATTGGTCAGGAGAAGTCATCTTCTCCTCTTGTAGGTTCTTGAACGGTTGCTGGGAGGCGCTAGAGTCTGAACTTTTGGCATGTGTAGAAGGGCTCCATCTGGCGCTACAAAGGACTATTCTCCCTATAATAATTGAGACTGACTGCCTAGTGGCGTTCCAACTGGTGCAGGCGAAAGTCCAAGATCGTTCTGCGCTGGCGCATATTATCAGTGAGATCAAATGGCTGATGGATGATGAACGGGAAGTGGTCATGCAGAAGATAAATAGATCTCAAAATCAAGTTAGTCACATGCTAGCCCACAAAGCTTGTAGTGAGCATCTCTCCAAGTTTTGGCTTGGTAACTCTTGCAATTTAATTTCTCAGTATCTCTGTAAGGATTTGTTGGTTGAGTAATATAGTCTTGCTCTCCCCCGCAAAAAAAAAGTTTAGAGTACAAAAAAGCATCAAAGAAATGTTTAGAAAAAGAAAAGATCGAGGGCCATTTATTGCCATTAGATTTGCAAGAAGATTTGTGTATACCAGGCCGCTTATGTATTTTTTGCCCTAACTGAAGTTGTCAACATTATGAGATGATTGTGACATGAATTGCATTTGCGCGTGAAACAATGATGGGGAATAAGATATAATGAGGATAGCGACAAACTTCATCTAAGCCAAAAAATTACAATACGACAAATAAATCCACAGGAGCATGTTGATTTAATTGTGGGAGATATGGATCCAAAGAAGAAGCAAAAGGTTGTAGAAGAGCATCAGTCAAATAGATGGTGCCATTGTTTTTTAGATAATGGAGATGGTGGCATTATTACTTGGTGCTATGAATGATAAGTGTTGGAAGCATGTAACAAGGGCCTTCAACCTGAACCTATCGAAACCTTTCCCGGGCTGACTTGGCGAAACACGACCAAAGAAGCCCTGGTTGCTGCGAAGGCGATGAACCAGGGCGAGATGCTTGGCGAAGCCTAAGGTCTTTGCCCCCTAGCTAGACTCCTTCGCCCTAAATCGCTAGGCTCAGGGTCCAAAGGGGCCAACGAATCAGTAGAGGCCCACCTTACGACCCAAGGAGAGGCCTAGGGTTAAATTGTCAGTAATTGCCCTCATAAGTGTCCCTAACACAAGGGTATCTATGTAAATTTCCCTATACATAGTAACCCTAAGGTGCAGGAGTTTGTATTAAACCTATAAATAGATCCCAAGGGGCATGTAATGATCCCAAGGGGCATGTAATGGAGGATCCCAAAAAATTCAATATCAATATACAATTTTACTTGTCCACAAAGAGTGAACCACGCTCTTTGACGAACGCAGTTGTCATTCGACAACAATAGGGTTAATTTTATGGGAGATATCTCCTTTGATGTAAAGTCAGAGGGACGTAATCACTAACACATGGACCTATAGATAATATGATCCAATATTACTGATCATGTTAGGGTACAATTATGTAGGATGAGTCCGGTTTTATGAGTAAGAGCCAACAATATATTAATACGTAGGAGATGGGACCAAAGCTAGAGTTGGGAAGAAAGTGAGGTGAAAATGTTAATGCTCAAAATATGATCCAATATTACTGATCATGTTAGGGTACAATTATGTAGGATGAGTCCGGTTTTATGAGTAAGAGCCAACAATGTATTAATATGTAGGACATGGGACCAAAGCTAGAGTTGGGAAGAAAGTGAGGTTAAAATGTTAATGCTCAAAGTATGGGGAAAAGAAGAGAAGTAATTAGTGGATGGTGATTAAAAAAAACAATATTTACGATAATACTAATTTTTATGGTTATTAGAAAATAAAAAATAGCACCATTAAGTTATATCTTAATAATATCAAAAGTGGTAATAACAAAGTTCTCATTGTGTCAACACATTTCACTCAACGTACTTTAGCTTCTACCCCTTTATTTCTACTCCACCATCTGTAAAAGGTGTCTTTTACTTTCAATCTATCCATAAAAATATCTTTTAGCTATGAATTATAACAAAGTAAGTTAATTCCTTTTATTATCCTTAGTTTATAAATAAAAACTTTTATACTTTTAATATACAATATCAACCCACCCACCAATACTTTTTTATATAAATGTACGATATTTCTTTTTTTTTACTACGATGTTTTTAAAAAATGTTAGAAATTAATTTTTAAATTTATCTTGAAACCATTTTATATGGGTGAAATCTGAATAAGGATCACAAAATAAGTTATTCGTAAATAAAAAAAAAGTGTATCCTTTAATACACGATATCAACACATCCACCAATACATTATGTTTTATTTTTTTACTACAATGTTTTCAAAATATGTTAGAAATTAATTTTTAAATTTATCTTTGAAACCAATTTATGTGAATGAAATCTGAATAAGTAAAATTTATATATATTTTTTACTTATGGAGGAACTCCTAACCCACATTTAACTCGCATTCAAATAAATGAGATGGTGTGAAACGGCGCTCGCAAGGGCCACGTAGCCAACGTCTCCAAATCATGCATGATTGCATAGGCGGCGTGACATGCATGTGTTATTCTTTGATTAAAGTCTCCAGCTTTGGGTTAAAATGGCCATAAAATTCGCTCGTTATAAAGGAGTCGGAGCTACGGGTCTTATGGTTTGGATCGGTTTGAACTCATAGTATTAATAGCTCGAATGAGCTGAGCTAGCGTTTTAGCTCGTGAGCTGCTCGTTTAATTAGTTCGTTAGAACAAAGATATCGTTATATCTTTATATACTTAGTGCTTTTAACTAATATACTTAGTCTTTATTTACATTGAACTTATTTATCGTATTTAGTAAGTTCTTAATTGATTAATATATGATAACATGTAAAATGATAAGTTTGAAATTATTAATATGATACGAAAAAGATATAGCTCATTAGCCGTTAACAAGTCTAACGATCTTAGCGAACAAACTCGTGAGCCGAGCCGAGCTAGTTTTTAACTCGTTAACGTTTACGAGCTCAAACGAGTCGAGTCTTAACGAGTTGAGCCAACTCGTCATTCCCCTAGCCTCCCAACTTTCAAGCTTGCAGATATTCCATGGATATTTACCATCATGGCCAGTAGATGGGTGGAAATCAAGCGGGCTATAATTTTTGCCACATCACTTTATCATATCACGCGCAGTTAGCGTGGTAGTGTTGTCCTGCCACACCAGCCTCTTGTCACGCCACCGTGGCTGGTGTGGCAAAACAACGCTGCCACGCCAGCCACTCGACTGGCATGGACAAAAGGTTCAATTTTTGGAAATGTTTATTAAAAAAATAAAAAAATCTAAAATAATTAAAAAAATCCGTCGCCATCTTGCTATCAACCTTCAACCTAAAGTCTCTCGTACAAGTACAACGGTACCGCATGAGTAGTCGTCGCCATCCGCATGGGCTGAGTTTGAAGGAGAAAATTGATGGAGAGATTGAACGAGGAAGTGCCATTTTTTGTAGAGATAAGAATTATGAGAAGTTTGGGTGATAATTAAATTAAAAAAAACTATGAGACGGTGTGAAAGCATGTCGTGTGCTGTCCTTTTATATGGAGGCTGCCGACTAGCGACGACTGACGAGGGGTCTCTTTTTATCCTACAATAAAATATCTGTGAAATACTCCTACTCCAATACAACACTACGCCTACACCTCTTTAGAGCACTAGAGCTAGTAGCATGAGCCTGACCAAGCATGTCAGCGGCAGCTATACTTTTTGCCTAGCTATGTGTAACACCCTAAAAATTCGACCAATAAAAACAAAACTCTAAAAATGCGGACCTTCGAAAACTTTTTAAATAAATTGCATCATGCCGATTTTGTTCGATGATTTTATTGGATTTTGATCTCGGAGTTCATCGATCACAAATAGAGGAAAATTAAATAGGAATTAACCCTGAAATTAGGTTGGTTAAAGAAATAAATAAAATATTATCGCGACCATAATTGTGTCAATTAAATTTAAATGCGATGGAATAAGAATTAACACTAATTAAAAATTCAAATAAATTATATAAATAAAATATGAGTAATAGTGATCTAGAGTGAATTCATTAGTTGAGATAACACAAATATTGAGTAATATTCATATATGCAAAAATTAGGAATTGTGGAATCAAATTTATATAAGAAATAGACTAAAATGGGAAAAATAGAAAAATACACTGTTCATTGCTCCCTAGGTGTTCGATCGCGTTCCCTAGCCCCTCCTCTGCCGCGCTGCCTCGCGCCCCGCGCCGCTCCGCCTCCCCTCTGCCGTCGTGTCGCCCGTCCCGTCGCCGCGCGTCGTCCCCTCGCCGTCTCGCGCCCCGCGCCCGCGCGCCGCTCGCCCGTCCCCTCGCCGCCTCGCGCCCCACGCCCCGCCGTGCCGCTCGCCCGTCGCGTCGCCGCTTCCGTGCCGCCGCTGCCGCGTCGCGTCACCGCTCCCGCTGCCGCGCCGCGCGCGTCGCCGTCGTCTTGAGCCCCGCTCCGCCGTCGCCGTCGCGTCGCTGTCGCGCCGCCGCGTCGCCGTCGCGTCGCCCGTCGCCGCCGCGTCGCCGTCCCATCGCCGCGCGCCGTCACCGTCGCCGACGCCCCGCGCCGTCGCCGTCACCGCGTCGAGCCCCACGCCACCCGTCGCGTCGCCCGTCTCGAGCCCCGCACCGCCACCGTCGCATCGCCGCTCCGAGCCCCGCGCCGTCATCGCGTCGCCGCCCGCGCGTCGCTGTCGTCCCGAGCCCCGTGCGCCGCCATCGCGTCGCCATTAAGCCGCCGCCCCTCCCCTCTCCTTCTCCCCCTCTTCCCTATAAATACCCCACCCTCTCTCCATTTTTCCCCACTCCATTTCCTTCCTCCTCCCCTCTTCTCTCTCCACCGCGCCGCTGCTCTCGTGCCGCCGCGCTGCCGCCCTCGGTGCCACCGCACCGCGCCGTGTGCCGCGCCAAGCGTCGCCTCGCCTTGCGCCGCCGTCGGTAAGCCGCCGCCCCTTCCCTCGTTCCGCCGCCGTCGCCGCCCCGGGTAGCATGAGCCGAGAGAGAGAGAGGAAGGGAGAAGCCGGGAGGAAGAAGGAAGAGAAAAGAAAGAAAAGGAGGGAGGAAAAAAAAAGAAAAGAAAGAAAGAGGAGAGAAAAGAAAGAAGGGAAAAAGAAAAGAAAGAAAAGAGGAGAGAAAAAGAAAAGGAAAAATGAATAGAAATTAGAGGGAGATTAGGAAAGCTAGAAAATTTGAAATAATTAGAATTTAATTATAGATCAATTATAGTCGTAGAATTGCAAAATTTAATATAATTATAGATTATTTTGGTAATCTCTATAGGTGATCAATTCCCGGTAGATACTCGGATTTAATTGCTAGGAATTTTAGACGTATATTATATTTAATCGTTTAGTCATAGACTAAATTAAATCGTATAATATTATAAGATAATTTTAGGATTTCGTCCGATACTTAGCTCGCGATAGAAATTTCTAACCTATTATATGGATATAATGCTCGGGTAGGTTAAATTAAAAACTTATGATAACAAAATATTTATACCCGCAAAATAGTTTAGGATGTATAAATCGAAATTGGATTTGCCCTAGTTCGCGAATAGTAAAGTTAATATAAAAGAATCAACTTTCGCATTCGACTTCCATTTGGATTTATTTGGATTTTTATTTGAATTCTAACCGAATTCAAATCAATTTTCGCACGTAATTTTAGAGCCCGAGGGAGTTGCGGATCCGAGCGGGGGTCAAGACCCGCAGAACTACGAGCAAGGCAAGTCATCACTATTCTTTGAACATGCTTATCCCAATTGCGAAATTATTTTATTTACAAATAAATTGCATGCAATGATGAACATCCTACTTGTGATTATACCATGCCTTGATTATTGTTTACCCCTTATTCCTTCGTAACCATGTTTACGTATGAGTCACTAGTCAATTATGACAATTGCTTAGAAATGCTATTCTAGAATCATGCATACTCATATTTATCAAATGCTATATGCTTGGGCAATTACCTTTGGGAAGGTAATTGAGATGCGGCATGTGGAGACATGAGCGCCACATTGCCATGATATTGATGACATGATTTGCGAAAGGAGAAATAAACTAAATAACTGTTTTCGACTGGGGCGGACGGAGGATTTGGGTGGTATCTGGAAAAGGTTAGTACCGTCCCCGGTCAATTAAGGACCAAGCCATGGAGTTAAGCATGAAACGACCCCCCGTACAACCGCACTTCTCGTATGGGTATAGACCTAGCGGAGTAGATAGCCAAGCGGAGGCAGTATCCCTGCATAGATGGTTCACCCCTGAGTGAGGCAGGTGCGCTACGGTGGGACAGCCGTTGAGGTAGGGCCGATAGGCGTGCCCTACATCTGTGTCGCCATTGGTAGGACTGCCATGAGTGTGTGAGAGAGAGAACTTAACTTGAACTATAATTTAATATGTGTGTGAGACTTCTCTTTCCCGGGAGCGCCAGAACTCCTCTCATTGCTAGAAACATGGACGCCTAGAGTGCATGAGGATTTAAGTTCATGGAAAGCTTTACCGTGACGCGTCTCATGTATTGGGACGAGGCTCATGTGTTGAGCAGTCGCGGAGTGCGGGTAAAGTGTACATCCACTGCAGTGTGAGTAAACCAAATCTATTCGAATAGCCGTGCTCGCGGTTATTGAGTACCGGGACGTGTATTACACTTGGCTAGACTCTAAATTCTTAACTTGTGTGGAATGGGATATTGCATGATGATTTCTATGCTGATGGAGCCACTTCCTGAGAGGCGGGAATGTGGACGTCCTCAGAAAACCATAACGACTCAATGGCGGGAAGCTATCCTTGGGATCACAATGGATGGTGGACAGAACCGTCATTGTTTAATATGAACACTGGTACTAAAATTTGATCAGTCTGTGCTAGGTCTTAGGCTTGTGAAAAGAATTACAAAACTTGCTTTGCGCAAAAGAGCCATAGCCATTCTTTGAATACCCCTGTCATGTGCATTGTTGCTGTGGTGGCTTGCTGAGTACGGTTGGTACTCACCCTTGCAATATACAAACTTAACCAGAAGTCGGAGATGAAGCTTCGGAGGATCCCTACGCTTACTACCAGGAGGGTGATGAAGACAATGGCGCTCAATAGGTCTTAGTTACGGTCGTTGCCTGTGGCAATGGCGTGCCGCTGCCTTAACTCCGTTGTCTTATCTACTTCTGCTTTTGGTATGTATTCCGGACCGCTCGGTCCGATGATTTAAAACTATGCCTGCGGGCTTATGATGTAATAATTCGTACTAGACACTCGTGTATGTGCACTTGGTATTTCAGCTATGAATTCGTGTGTACCAGACTACTTGATCCAGGGAAATGGTACTGTTTACACGATTGATTCCTGTTATGAAAACGGGGGTCCACACTATGCATGGTCCATCTTTTTATTTGATTGTTGAATAGGAATATATAGCCCATAAATATCATAATTAGTGGTATCACATCTAAAGTCTGATACCATCACACCCTATATCTGGTATCAGATCCACTACTAATATGTATTAGACCTGACCTAGATATCGAATCCATTACTCATAGGTATTAGACCCAATACCTAGGTACCAGACTTGGTATTCATAGGTATCTACTCGATACCTGGGTATCTGAACCGGTACGTATAGATATCAGACCCAATACCTAGGTATCGGAATCGATACTCATAGGTATCAGATCAGATACTCGATACCCGGGTATCCGATCCGGTACTCATAGGTATCAGACGCGATACCTAGGTATCGGATCCGGTACTTATAGGTCTCAGACCCGATAACTCAGTGTCAAATATTGTATTCATAGGTATCATACATGGTACTAGATATCCGACCCAGCACAGCACCTGAATATCATATATGATAATCTAGCATCTATATATCACATATACTAGAGTTTCTAAGATGTGGTACCAAGATACTACTAGTTAGTACATATATAACCGAGAGCCCAACGTGGTATATCTAATTAGGATTCATTCTATCCATATATAATGTATGTAATTATTTGTCTCGTCTAATCACTACATGGTATAAGACACATGCAAATACATACAACCCATCTTAGACAAATAGCTAGACTATTAGGCTCTAGCATAAGAAGTACATAGCTAGGGCATGTGACTTCTAGCAGCTATTAGAGGGATTTGGCATGTACAGCAAGCTAGTAGTATCTCTGGTTTTATTTACTAGCTAGGCTAGTATAGAAGGCGGGACTTATGTATGATGGGTATTAGCTACTCCAGCTATAAGGAACAAGATCATACACTGATACACATAGCAAACGTGCGTGATAATCATAATAGCACGCAACGTACTCGGGAGAAGCTGGCACGTGGGGCCACGACATGAGGGATAAGTGGTGTACCATTGAACGGTATAACGTTGTGTAGTCTTTCTCAATTAAATTTTAAGTGATGGTGTATGACCGAGATTTCTCTCATATACTTAAACTCTCATTCCCAATCCATCCTAAAACTTTCATGTCCTCCAACCATTAAACGGTTCACTCCTTAAACTCCCAACCGGCTGTGTATTTTCTTTTTCCTCTCCAAGAAAAGATAGGAAGATAAGATCTTGGCGTTTTGCCATAACCCGCTATTACCATCCCAAAAGAACAACTGCTCACCACATCATCCCTGTTTGCTGATTAAATCCTGTGACTTTGGCCTCCTTCACTTTCAGGCATAGGAGTGAAAAATTTAGAAAAATACGATATAAAATTGGTGGCAATGTGAATCAATAGAAATGTTTGGAGACTTGGTATTAATTTGGTACATGATACAATAGTTTCCCTAGATATTATCTAATCAGAGTGCACAGCTGCGGACAGCATGTCAAAAATGCAATATTGCCTGACAAAATGCAGCATGTCCAAAGAAGTCTTGGAAAAGGTACGTAATATTTGGCACTAGAAAATTATGAGGGCCCCTTATTCAAGAATTGAATGCTTTTGGGCCAAATGAGTACGGTGATAATGTAGTGCAAAGGAGGCGACCGCATGTCAGCTATAAGAAGACGGGAAAAATATCAAACAGTCTACTGTGCCTGAAGGAAAATTTCATGACACGGTGTCAGGTTGATTTCACTGCTGATGCAAGTGACTTCAGAAGGGCTGGTGACGGTCTTCTTAAAGTGTGGGTGAGAAGGATCATCAGTGACAGTAGTGTCAATGCCCCAGCTTGATGAGCTGAGCCCAAGGAAGTAGGAACATACATCAAAAGTGTAGATATTCCCAATGTAACCTGGTTGAAAGAAAGTAGAATGATAACATTTTAGGCCATTTTAATTAAGCAAAAAACTACGGTGATGATTGATATCTGAACAACAAATCCGGGTAGGTTTTTATAATTTTTTACCTGAAGGGCAGCCATTCCAAGCGTGCTTCCGATAAGAGACTTGATTGCTGGATGCATGTCCACTTTCCTTGCAGCCAACCATAAGCCACCCACAGACAATAGGGTAGTTGTTGCAAGAATTCGGTGATTAAGCTACAACAGTGAAAACTCCATATTAGCACAGGACATTGTGCTACACCAGAATTATATAGAAGAATGGTCTGTGCTCGGCATTCATAGGACTGTCCTGCAATGTTGATGATTGCATGCTATGAAAAAGAACATGTTTTCTTTATTGGTATAGCCAGTTGTTCCTTTTCCTAGAATAGTGGAGTGAGTAGCTTATATTACAGGTAAAAAAATAAGAAAATTAATCCAAAAAGGCACTACAAGCATAATCTCCTAAACATCACAAAATTTCAGAGTTGTCGACTCTTTATTGTGAGATATAGCATTACCTGCACAGTGGACGTGTTCTCAAAGAAGTTACGTATGAAAGGCTCCATAGTGAACACATCTTCTGGTATCCAGGTGTCACCCATCTTGGGAAATGTATTGTATGCATGCCCCTGTCGGTAGAAAATAATTAGACAGTTAGGACAAATACTTAGATGCATACATGTTTTTAAGATAAGAGTGAGAACATTGACATACTGCATCATTGCCCGCAACAAATGCTCCAGATATGGCAGTAATGCCTACCACGGCACTGACAGGAATTGCTAACTTTTTAATCTTTGCTGCAGAATTTACCCAATTCATTGATCCAGCCAGAGGTTCTGGCATAACCACTGACAGAGCTGTCCACAATATGCCACAATATATAACAAATGCAGACGTTAAATGGGTCGCCAGTCTGTATGGGCTGACTCTTGGTTGAACATACTCAGATGCTGGTTCCTACAATGAAAAAGAATGATGAATCCACACGCAACAAACACTAGTAGCTCAATAAGAAGGATGTTGCATTAGACAATATAAGCACCTCAAGACCACTTTTCACCATCCACCAGCCAATTAGTCCTTGACCCGCACCAAGTGCGAAAAGACCTGACAGCCTGAGTCCAAGTTGGCGGGTAACATACCCTTTTGCAATGAAATAGGCAAAAGGAACAGAAAATAGAAATCCCAGAGCCCTTCCCCACATTCTGTGTCCATACTCCATCCAGTATATAAATTTGAAATCTCCAAGGCTCATGCCTTTGTTCACCCTAGAAATGTTCATGAATGCTGCTATTGCATTAGGGGAAAAATAATATCCAAAACAGTATCTCATTGTAATATGTACATGTTTGAAAACAAAATTTGACGTGACTGAGACATCTTAACAAGTCACACTAATTAGCGCAAAAGTCACCAAATGCTGAATATTTCAGTTATTTTTCTCATATATAACTATTAGAACCGTACCATTTTCAAATTGTTTACACATAACTGCAAATTCATGAGTTCCTCTAAAAGTAATTGGATCGAGGGTCCCAGACTCAGTACCAGCCCAGTGAAACCTATTTAACACTTGCTTACAAGCTGTTAAAAGTGTTAATGTTAAGACCATAGAGTTCAAGATGTTCTCCAGGCAGCCTGGCATGTTCTATTGGCCCATGATGAGATAACCAGTTGAAGTTTAGAAAAAGAAAGTCCTAGATAAGCTCATAAGCATATATAGAAAAGGCAAACATTTGACCTATTTCTAATCAACTGAAACATTTATGGATAGTTCTTCTATAGCATCCTAAATATTCGTTCTAAAATTCATCAATCAGCATGATAATATCAAGAACTGAAGCTAACTGCAGTACAAGTTCAGCAGCAATAAAATTATGAGATTGATGTTTACACTAAATGGATCATAACAGGGGATACACAAAATTCGACATGCTACACAATTATTAGGTGGAACTGTACAACTCCTAGTTTCACCAGTGGGTTTTTTGGCAGTAGCACACTGCAGTAGGCCAACAAATTCTTACCTCTTGTACTCAGGTGACAGTTTGTATTTCTCAAATTCCAGCAGCCACTCTTCATCTGACATTGGAGGCAAGCTCCCCGTAAATTTCCAGTCAGTCATCGACAATCCTGAGCGTGTAAGCCGTGTAACTCCTCCAAGTATGACCAAGCCGAATACCCACACGGCACATCCGAAGAGCCATATCCCGATGGCCTTCTGTGCTTGGGGCCCTTTGGTAACAAGCAACTTCAATCCTGAATTTGCCGCTGCATTGGCCACGCCTGAATTCATTGCTGCCACAGTAGTAGTCATTTTCCTTGTGCATTGGCCCATCAAGGTCTGAAATAGAGCACATAAAACCTCTATCAGCACGAGTACTAGCACTTTTTAGTGGTTACAAGTTAAGGAAATTGATTATATAGGACCCATGAATGTGGTGCATATCATATTCCAAATTGATTATATAGCACGGCCAAGCTTTAATACACCCAGTTCATCATGTATGTTGACTCCCCGATCCAAAAATGCTCAGACCCTGACACCAAAATTCCACACATCCAAATCGAAACTAATGTCGCTACAAATTCATAGTACTCCTCCTAACAGCATGTTCTCCGCTCCATTCCGCTCAAAAAACGATCGCGTCATAGTGTCACTCTCACAGATGGTTGACCACAAATCCACAATCCACTACCCTCCAGAGTGAGGGTGTCATCACGAGTTCACGACCAACCAAGGGATGCAGAATGGGGGGAAAAGCACAACAACGAACGCACCTTGGAGCCGATTGAACGGAAGGCGTGGAACGAGGCGAGGCGCGATGCGGAGAAGACGGATCCCGTCGACCTCGATCCAGTTAGTAAACCGCCGCCGCCGCCGCAGCCGCAGACGGAGCCGGATCCAACCCTAGGAGCAGCCGGAGACGGAGCGGGGGCTCCCCTCGGGAGGCGAGCGGCCATGAGCGAGGACGCCTGGTCCCTCCCCCGGCGGAGCAGCGCCGCCGCCACCCTGCTCCCCATCATGGCGCGGAGGAGGAGGAGGCTAGCAAGCTTGCGGAGGAAGAAGAAGAAGAAGGCGACGCGGAGGTTTAGAAATTTTGGGGGAACAAAATTGTGGGGTTTAGGCGTTGGTCCACGTCGTCGCCATGGGAGATGGCGGCGTGGTGGCTGATGATAACCACAGGCGGTAAACACGCGGTTTTGGGCTGAATCCGGTGATCCCACCGGAAATGATGCCCAAAACTGCCTCGTGGTGCGTGCCCTCGCGCAAGTTTGGGCCGAATGGGCTCTTTGTTTTTTTTTAATAAGTTCACCGAAGGTACCTCGTCTTAGCAGCGAGATATTTTAATGTCCCTCAACCACAAAACCAGAAATGTTCACCCCTAAACTCACTTAAACCGTTCACCCGAGGTCCCTCGGCAGTATTTTTGCCCTGTTTTACTGACGGGGCATCCTAGTCAGTAAAAAATAAAAAAATAAATATGTGGGGCCCACATGTAAGTGACAAAAATGTGGGGCCAACAATCCTAGTCAGCAATCTTCTTTCATTGCCTTCTTCTCTTCTCTTTCGTAGAGGGCGAGCGGCGCGCGGCCGGAGCAGGAGGAGGGGCGACGGCGGCGGTGACGCGGCGGGGGGCGGAGCGAGCGCGTCAGCGGTGACGGGAGAGGGAGAGAGAGGTGGCTGGAGAGGGCGCTGCGGATGTTGTCGCTGTGGGTGCGAGACCGCGCTGTGGAGCTGCCCGAGATGGTGGTACGGGCGGGGAGGTGGCAGAGGAAGCCGCAGCAACAACAGCAGCAGGGGAGCGCCGAGCGCGCGGAGGGACGCCATTGCCGCCGACGAGCTCGCGAGTGAAGCTCGGCCGGCTCGTCCCCCCCCCCTCTCAATCCTCTCCCGTTGCTGCTCCGCCCGCCGCCGCCGCCCCCTCTCCTCCCTCCCAAGTTAGACAAGGAGCCCATCAAGGAGCCCGGGGACGACAACGAGGAGAAGCCCATCAACCTCGTCTTCACCGGTAAGAAGAAGAAGAAGAAGAAGGGCGCCGGCGGCGGCGGCGTGAGCTCCTTCAGCGCCTTTGATGCCCTCGCGGCCAACGAAGAAAAATAAGGGCGGCATCAAGGGCGGAGATAAGGTTTTGGGCTGAATCTGGTGATCCCACCGGAAATGGATGCCCAAAACTGTCTCGTGATGCATGCCCTCGCGCAGGTCCACCAAGTTTGGGCCGAATGGGTTTTTTTTAAGCTGTAAATGGGCTCAACTACGTGGACCCGACTCCCGCTCGGGCTTCCGATGGGAGGATGCGCCCGATTTACGTGCAAAACTACTTTAAACTGATTTTTATTTTAAATTACTTATCCAAATCATGATTCGATTGCACTATTAAATTCGTTGCAATTAAATTTTCAAAACAAGACCACACATGGATATATTCCAACGAAAAAAATTTTAGCTTATTATTGAATTATTTTTAAATGTTGCACAATGTTCCACCAGGTATATCGAAATTGTTTCACTAAGTAGATCGAAAATGTTTCACTCGTTTAAATTGAGTGTTGTTTCACGTTATATAAAAACAATGCTTTAGCAAATAGCGAAAGAATGTTTCAGTTCACCGCAACATTAGATCTATACATAGCGAAACATTGTGAGTACACTGGGTGAAACATTTTCGGTGGAAAAAAAACCAAATTCTCTTAATAGGGGGTTTCCAAAATATGTGGGTTTTTTCAATGGAATATTTCGTTCATTGCAATATTAGATCTATATATCGTGAGTACATTAGGTGAAACATTTTTTGTGGAAAAAAATAAACCAAATTCCCTTAATAGAGGATTTCCAAAATATGTGGATTTTTTGTTGCAAAAGAATATTTTAATTCACTACAACATTAGATTTATAAATAGTGAAACATTGTAAATACACTAGGTGAAATATCTTTTTGTAAAAGAAAGGGGAGGGATAAGTGGGTGGGCCCAACAAGTACGCATGTGGGGGGAGGGGGAGCGACCAATTTTCCCACCTCCCCCGGTCGACCGATGCTGGGCATTATCCCAACTATGTCCAGGTCTAGTTCAAGGGGTGAAAAATTTTTGTGTGTCATATCAGATATATATGGATACACATTTTAAGTATTATACGTAGTCTAATAATAGAAAAATTACAGATTCCATTTGTAAACTGCATGACAAATTTATTAAGTCTAATTAATCTGTTATTAGTAAATATTTACTATAGAACTACATTGTCAAATCATGGCATAATTATGCTTAAAAGATTCATCTCACAATTTTACACATAATATGTGTAATTATTTTTTTTATATTTAATACTCCATGCATATACTTAAATATTCGATGTGACGGTATGAAAATTTTTTGTTTGGAAACTAAACAGGGCCTATGTGTGATTCTTCTCCCCAATAACTTTCCCTTCGTGTAGAGCAGTAGAGAAAATTCTTTTTTTAAAAAAAAACTTTATCTACCCGCTTTAAGGGTTATGACATTGGTCCCGTTCTTTTCATCTTTATTTTTCAAATTGTTACCGTGTATTATTTAGGATCTGTTTGGTAAAACTCTAGAGCTTAATCAAATAGTTTTAGATTCAACTCCACTTAAAATAGAAGTGGAGCAGATTAAAGTGCTCTCACAAAATAAATTAGAGAGATAAAATTGAGTTAAAGCTACTTCATAATTTCACTTCAAACATAACTCTTAGAGTTAAATTTAGTATTTGGATCTCTACATTTCTACAAATATGATTTTTTCAAAAAAATAATAATTCTAGTGCATTGTTTGCACCACTTGTTCTAAGTTATTTGTGGAGTTTTTTTTTTCAAATATTAATTTATCGTGTTACTAAGTATAAACAATCCGCCTCAATATCGTTGACACAACATTTACTCCTTTTTTCCCTCTACGAAGTTGAACAAAAGAGAGCCATAAGAATCAGGTTTGTTAGAGTAAACCAAACTAGAAGGCATGACAGAAACCATTTTTTTTCCCTTTGGATTTTTGCATACTGTATGTGTATGCTCGGAATAACACGAATTAGCCGCAACATATGCAGCAAGAATGTTGCGAACATCTCAACCTTAGCTTACAATGTTCAGCACCATGCTGAATTCCCAACCCGGGATTCAGCAAGAACCTGAATATATTTTCAGAAATCTCATCCACTCCATTTTTCATCATGAAAAACATTGAGAAACTTCATGGTAAGCAACGTCACTACGTCAGTACTCGATCGAGATGGTCCAGGAGTAGAGTTCTTGCTCCGGCACGGCGAGCTCGAACGTGACCAAGCCGCATCCATCATCGTAGGAGAATTCCGCCGCCTCCGAATCCACCACCACCCTCGCTGGCTTCGCCGAGGAGTACGCCCCGACCGTGCCGGAGCCACGCACCCTGACCTCAACGCCGGCGTCCTCCACGTACCTCACCGCCGTCACCGCCCTGCCGGAGTTGAACATCCCGATCAGCCCGACCGCGGCGAAGGAGACGCCATTGTCGAGCTTCTTCAGTGGTACGACGGTGAAGACCTCGTACTCTCGCGTCTTCAGTGTCACCGGCAACGACGCGTTCTTGGGCAGGCAGGTCACCTCCCCTGAACAAAATGTTCAGAAAATTTCAGAACACTGGTGTCCTAATCTCTGAAGAAAATTGAAATGCCGTTTTCTTGATAGTGTCGGTGGCAGTGATGATTTACCTCCGATGTGCGAGTAGACGATCACGTCGCCGTTCCAGCCATCGGCAGCAACGGTTGCGAGGTGATGCACGTCCTGTGCACGGATGACACCGGTGACCGTCGCCGGCTGCTCGTCGTGGACGAGGTTCTTCTTCCCTACTCTGCACCATCCAGCACCCTGGCAATTGAAGGCGCCAATCACACCGGAGTGCTCGTTCAGATTCCATATCTTCAGGATACTGCAAAAATCAAGAAACAATTTGGAACAGTTGAGTGTTGTGTCATCATCCCTCAGTAAACATCGGAAACAATTCAGAATTGTTTAACGGTTTTTTTGTGTCATCACCTCTTGCCATCCCTTGCAGGGTCTGAAAACAGACAGTCTCTGGTTGGCCTGCCGGGGAGTTTGGCTCTCAGAATCGATCCGTCAGGAAGAACCAGCTTCTTCAGCAAATTGAAGTCATGGTTCCCAGGCTTGTCACTGCAACATCACACATATATTCACACATGAACGTCTAGCATAGCATCAAGAACTAATCGTACTGCAAACTAGAGAAATTTATTTGTGCTGAAGAATACATTCTGTTCATACCTGACATATATGGCACAGCCACCGACTGCTCTTGCTGCAGCATGGTATTCAGCCATTGGGTGAACACTCTGTCAACCCAAAGAAATGCAGATTAGAAGTTCAGACATCAGCGCATCCATGGCAAACGGTTAGAAGAATGTAATAGTGATTCTCACATGGAACATGTCCCAATCTGGTTGCATGAATTCTCCAAGAAATACAGTATTATATGCAACAGATGCAATATGT
This sequence comes from Oryza meridionalis, assembly GCA_000338895.3. NCBI lineage: Eukaryota > Viridiplantae > Streptophyta > Magnoliopsida > Poales > Poaceae > Oryza > Oryza meridionalis. Next base: position 24,729,689 of record CM002531.2, on the reverse strand, counting down.
ATAGTATGGGAAGCAGGGTCTCTAGGCCAGAAATCATCAGAAGCTCTCACAACAGCACTCCTCTTAGAACTGCATCATCAACAACAGCAGAAGCATGTAAACAACCAAACCCCCAATTCCATGTTCACTGCACCAAAAATTTCACTTTCAAGAGCAAACACATGCTCACCTGTACAAGTTATCCGTGTTGTGGCTCATGCAGCATATGATGCCGTTGTCGCGGAAGTTCCGGGCGATGGAAGCTTCTAGAGCCTGGTGATACTTCCTTGCCAGAAGCACTCTTCCACCATGGCCAGCACCCAGTGTCTCAAGAATGTTCTGCACATCTACTTTCACTCCATCGATCCCAGCAGATGCAAGGTAGGCGTGTAGCTCGTTGTAGAAGCTGAACACTCTGTCAGGGTTCACAAGGCCAAGGCCGTTGGTGGTTATGCTGTTCAGAGCATCACATGGCTCGTTCTTCTGAACTCCCGGTGATGAGACCGGGTACTGCATCTTCGATTCGTAGTGCTTCATTCCATCAGCACCAGGCCTTACTCCACCCCAGTATCCGGTGATCGCGTGCCACACATAAACATACCTGAATAATTTTTTTATACGAATTTGTTGACAGAAAGATGAATTTGGTTGAAATTGCCAGACATGAAGTGAATAAAAGAACAAGCTATTAGAAGAGAACATCATACTTCAGCTGATGTTTGCCCTTAATTTCATTGACAATGTGTGCAAGGCCATTTGCCGGATTCTCTTCCCTGTGACCTTTCCTCCCGTTTAGCTGAAATTTGTGGTTCTCCTTTATGTGAGTCAACCTGTTTGCAAAGCTATAGACAGAATAGGCAAAGTTCAGTTCTTTTCTTTTCAGACCTGAAAAAATCAGAATTAAAACTAGCAGGCAAAGTTGATATGCTTACTTGGCTGAGTTATCAGCTAATGATGCAATTCCTGCAGGATCCATACTAACTGATTGCCATCCATCATCAATTATCACAAATTTTGGGCCAGTTCCACCTTTTCCTAGACTGTTAAAAAAAATTAAAGAAAGGAATATGGTGGAGTTCAGTATAATTACCATGTGTTAAGCATTGTTATTAGGTGAAACAAGACTGGTAAATACCTCTGTAATCCTTCCATTACTCCTTCTGAAGTAACATCAGTATAAAACGCATCCCATGTGCACCAACCAAACCAGTTTAGCATGTCTGGCATCTGCAGAAAGCTGACAGTTAGAGAGCCTGATTCACTAAGTATGCAGATTAGTTGCAGAACTCATGTGCCAACATGTCTGCAAGAAACCACTAATTACCTTCTTCTTTTCCCTGTGAGTAAACGTCTGCAAGTGCCTCTCAACAGCCCTGCAACAAGTTGACTCATGGATCATCACTCACGTGGTCTCATCGAACAAGCAATGCATTCAGAGAAAGAAAAATGCCACTGCCAAATCAGATCAGAAAAAAGAAAAAAGGAGAAAACTGCAAATGAAACTAGTGCTACAACACGCAATGCGACCACCTAAAACAATATGAATTTGTTACAAGAAGTCAAGAAACGTACTTGACAGAATTTGTGATGACTTCGAATGGATCCGATCCGGCACCGACGAAAACCAGATGCGTGCCTTCGAATGATTCCACAGCTGGGTCACCTGAATTACGAGAAGAAAAAAAATACTTAGAACTCTAAATCTCGGAATGATTTTTAATTCCCATCAAGCAATCTGTGCTCAAGTCAAAGAAGAAATTTTAATAGTAATTAATTACCACTCTCGAGGCAAATCTCGAGCTCATCATCAGAGTTCCCCTGAAGCACAGCTCGGAACGGTCCCTCCAAGATCGGGAGGAACACGGTGTACACCGCGGCGGCGCCGTCGCCGGCGAGGTGTGATCCGTCGGCGTCGGCGGCCTCGACGAGGAGGAACTGCGTCTCGAAGGGGATGTCGCGGCCTGACGTCCCCATCCTCTGCGTCATCCACCACATCTTAAACCGGAACGTGCACATGAACCGCAATCCCCTGCATCACCGGCGTACGTACTGAAGATGAACAACCTTCCTAATTCCTTACTAGTATTTGAATTATCAAGAACACCAGACAGACAATGTTGAAACCTTCACATCTGAATTCGTAAATTATTCTTTCCAAGGGGCTGTTGAAGAAGCCTAAGATTCTGATAAACAACTGGTTGGAAAAAATTAGGATTCCAAGAAGCTGCTAGATTCTGTAACTTATCAGAATTTAAACGAAAAGCTAAACTTCTGATTTTAGAAGAAGTTACAGCTGCCGGAAGCTCCCCAAAATCCCAAGAATTGCTCACTAACCTCTATGAAACCATTATTTCTGTCTCGGTTTTGTCGAGAGGGAGATTAATGGCGATGGTACGGCAAAACCTCCGACAAGCAGAGCAGAGAGGGATAATTGCCATCCATGGCTGACTGACAGTCTGACACGAGCAACAACACATACCTGAGCTTCCCGACGGGGAAGACGCTGCGGCTGCCGGCGGTGGCGGAGCGGACTCCGACGAACGCGCCGCTCGTCATGCCGGCGCCGGCGGCCGGCGTCAGGAGCACATTGTCGCGCACCTCCGTCAGCACCGTGGCGCCCAGCGCCACCAGGCCGCCGTCCTGCACCGCCACCCCGGCTCCCACCGTCATCTTCTTCCTCCTCCTCTCCGACTCCGAATCTCGCCGGCTCAGGCGAATGCCGGATTTGCTTCGGTCGCCGCCGGCGGTGAGTGCCTCGTGCTCGCTCGCCGGAGACACACCGCTGCTTCTCCCTCCCTTTATATAGGCGTCCAGAGCAACGAATTTTGCGATTAGCCCCTCGTCTCTTGCCGGAAAAAAAAATACTCCGATTTTGAGTTTTTGTTTGCATTGTTTGACCACTCGTCTTATTAAAAAAATTTATACAAATATAAAAAACGAAAATTTGTACTTAAAGTACTTTAGATAATAAAGTAAGTCATAAAAAAAATAAATAAGAATTTCAAAATTTTTTTGAATAAAACGAGTGGTCAAATAGTGGAAGAAAAAACTCAAAATCTCTTATATTATAGGACGGAAGGAGTACTAATAAATTTCTGCGATGGCCGCGTCATGTACTAATAACTTTTGCCAACTTGGACATAAACATAATCCAAACTCTCCCAGAATTTCAGTTAAATTATTGTTTCGGCGAGCCGACAGATACTGGAGAAGATTAAATTCGGAATTGTAAACTCAGCCGTAATCAGTTATACAAGAGTCCCGGTGCGATGCATCCTCTGATTTGGAAGTTAGCTACGCAGGGATGGCTAGATACAGCTCGTGATGTCGATTGCATGCGTCTGATTACAACTTTGGTACTAGTTTAGAAGTAATTAACCAGTATTAGAACAACTAAGATCCACGCGTATGACGTGATTAGCAGCTAATCATATGTAGTAATATCTAATATGTTTTACTACTAGCTAATTTAGCTTCCTCTGAAAAGTTACATAAGCTACAACTCTATCTGATACCCGTTTCACGCGTTCAGATTCAAAACTCCACGTAGGATCTGAGTCGGACGCTGACCCACTAGAAAACCGCCACGTCAGCGCGAGGTGTCCACGACTCCACGCGTGACCGGGGATATTTTCAGTTGGGAAGAACTTTTTTTTTTTGAACTATTTGGAAAAAGAGCTTGGGGATTATTAGGAAACGGTTCAAGCGGCTGAGTGGTGGGGTCCACCTGCTTAAGCATCTCTCGGTTCCTATCCCTGTTCCTGATTAGCAGGCCGACCATTTTATGCTTCGATAGCATCACAGACGCTTTACTACGCTGGCTGCGGCCTCGACCGTCCATGGTGCTCGGGCCCACGGGTCCATGGGTACCTCGGGACCGTGGGTATATATTCCTGTGGGGATATAATAATGACGAAAACTTACAAACGGTATACCGTTCCAATAAAATAGTTGGCGTCAGCATGATACCCGTAGGTATCAGATCTAATACTTATGGTACCAGACGTGATATCTTGTAGGTATCAAATCTGATACCTAAGTATAATGCCACATCGGCATGATACTGTAGGTATCGGATCTGGTACCTAGGTATCATACTGATGTTAACATGGTATCTTTAGTACTGGATCTCGTACCTTTGTATCCGATATAATACCCCATAGAAGATATGGTGCCTAGTTATTATATTGATGTCATTATGTTATCAGCTATCCCGTTGGAACGATATACCATTCCACAGAATTTTGTAATAACGAGGAAGACTACATAAATATAACTTCAAAAATCTCATGTTTACCTTTTTTTTTTTCATTTTGGTCCTTGACAACAGAGTATTTAATTTAGAGTTCTTTCTTTCCAAACACATTATAAACATATATACTCATATACACGCATACATATTCACCTCTATATATAAACATATGCACATCCTGCTCTATTTATAAGCATATCTTTTACGGAATTGCTAGAAAATTTCCACAAGTTTTTCCCTCGAAAACTTTCAGATTCATAGCCATCGGATTACCTTGATATCTGTGCATGAAGGAAAAAAGTTGCTAGAAAAAAATTTTCACACATGTCACGCGTAAGATCTCGATGTTAACCAACCAAACCATAGTTGAATACATGTTTTACATAAGTTATATCGTAGTTATAATGTAGTTACAATACAGTTATAATAATGTAATTGCACTTCAATTGTACTATATTTAATTTTTTTCACTCAAAAAAAAATTGCAGCATTCCTATTTTTTGTACATAAGAGTTAGAAGGCTTGAATGGATAAGAAAGTTTTTCCAACCTTCAGTCGATATACACGTATTTCATGGTCATCCATCCATCCATACAAATGAAAATTCTGATGATTTCTGGATAGCGAAGATGTTAACATCACCGGTGGTCTCTATATCGGATACACTCAGTCGTATAAAGTTGTTTGGTTTATACAGAATCCTGCTGATTTAACACCGTAGGGTTGAATATCTTTTGGAACGATACGTCGGGTAGATTGCAACTTCTTGTTATCCACACGCTAGCTTGACGCACCGGATTATCTATTTAGCTGTCTGTTTCTATCACTGAGCTAGCTAGCGACACTTACATTGGATCTTACTTTCTTGTCACATCGTATTAGGTTTATTTTATTTTGTGACGAATGAAGCTAGTACTTCCTTCGTCCAAAAAAAAAGTTAGGTGGTGTTTGGATCTGGGGACTTAACTTTTTTAAGCCTAATTAATCTATAATTAGAGAATGTTTACTGTAGCATCACATAGGCTAATCATTGATTGATTAGGCTTAATAGATTCGTCTCACGAATTAGTCTAAGATCATGGATGGGTTTTATTAATAGTCTACGTTTAATATTTATAATTAATGTCCAAACATACGATGTGATAGGGATTTAAAAGTTTTAGTCCCATCTAAACAGGGTCTTAACCTTAGACACGAACGTGATCCTTCTAATACAACAAATGTCACGAGCTCCGGCGTAAGAACGTATGGGGTATGAATGTGTGATTGGCGGACGTGGATGAGGGAGTTTGGAGGAACGGCGACCCGTGATGAACAGCAAGGGATGAGCAAATAGAGAATAGGAGATGAGAGAACTAGAGATTGAATCTGCTTAATTAAACTCCACCGAACTGTGCCTTTAAGGCCCTGTTTGATTCAGTTTAGGATTATTATAATTTAGATTATTAGAAGTAAGCTGAAATAAACAGATAGCTTATTATAATAGATTATTATAATCTATAAGCCAAATTATTATAATTTGGTAAGCCACTCTAAAGGTGTTTTTTTTAGATTATTGGGTGGCTAATATCTAACAAACAGCTAATAATCCAAAGAAACAAACAGCTAGCAGCTTATTCTATGTCGGCTTATTATGATCCAGCTTATAATCTAGTTCTATAATGTAGATTACAATAATCTTAATCTGAAATAAACAGGGCCTAAATAGGCATACACGAATTAACCTATGTGCTAAAAACAAACTAACAAACTGATAAACAAACTAACAATATGAACTCATCCAATCGCCGCACTGTAGTCATCCGGCATGCAGCTTCCACGCGCTACTCCACCGTTCCGCCCGGCAACGCTTGCGGAACAACACACCCTCTGCGATGATACGTTATCCCGACCATGAGTCCATGACAACAAATCTAAACTACTCCCTCCGTTTCACAATGTAAAATTTTATAGTATTATCTATATTTATATAGATATTAATAAAACATATATATATGACTAGATTCATTAATATCTATTGGAATATGAGCAATGCTAGAAAGTCTTACATTGTGAAACGGATGAAGTATCCAGATTAATTATCCTATAGGAGTATAAACGATTAGGTAGGCCATGAAGGAGGCGCTATAGGCTCTAGCTCGTCTTCACTCATGGGCGTGATTTGCATTGAGACTTGAGAGCGACATGGATGGAGGAGGGAGGCGCAGCGCCTGCATGGGTGGTCCGGCCGGGGAGAGAGACGACGAGGAGGCCGCCGCGCCCATGCATTGATTTGCCGGTGAGCCCATGCGAATTCCGGCGGAAAACGCCACCGCGCGCAGCCGGCGCAGGTCGGCCGTTGATCAAGTTGAACTGATGCGCAGATTTTTATTTCTATCTCTCTCCCTCTCGTCAGTGCAGGGAATATCTTCAGAGCAGAAGTCCAAATGCCGGCTACAGTACGGCTGAAATTCTGAAGCGACAGAGTAATTGCACATTTTGATGGCAGTATCAGACTGCGCAGAAGCACGCAGATCAGGCATGCATTGTTTGCTTTCCCATTTCGCGGCAGTTTGATTCTCTGAACAAATCGACTTCAGCCTGAAAACAGAGAACAGAGGAGAGGAGCAGGTTTGCAAACCGTTTGGCGAGAGGTTATCGCACCCTCACGCTAACCGCAGGAAATTCATGTTCGAACATTTGAATTCAAAACTTTTGTGGTTTCGCGGTTTATGCATGATTCTTTTTTAAAAAAATTCTTTATCATCTGACACTAAAATTTAAGAACTACATCCATTGTTTTTTTTTGGATTTTTAATCTCATTTTGGAAATTTTGAATTTTCCCAAATTTCACCACCGGTGGTAACCATTATTACCGTGTCGCCACGGTAAGCTTGGTTACCATGGTAACCATGCGGTTACCTACGGTTTTTTTGTAAACCAAGAGAAGAGTATCAGTCAGAGGTGAGACCATTCTGGCATTCTCCATGGCCAATCATTCGCATTTACTAGTAAATAAAACTGTTGAACATGTGTCATTCTACTTTGTTAATCACTTGCGTTTAAATTGTTGCACGGAATTTTGATTTTTCTTAACAAACTGATTGATTGCATTGATCAGCAGTTCAGCACGTTCCTATCGAATCATTCACCATTCACATTTAGGCCAATTCGGACCAATCCACTTAGATGGCCCCGAATTGAGGCCCATCAAATTATTCATATTTAAGCATGGGCCGGAAGGGAGGCCCATCGAAAATAAGGCCTAAATGTAAGAAAACAAAGGCCTGGACGAAGCCCATCGTAACGAGGTCATGTGTAAGCTAGACAGAAAAAAAAAACAGAATAGGAAGAAAATAAAAATTAATTTGGCCCATGCAGGTCTCGAACCTGCGACCTTCGCGTTATTAGCACGACGCTCTAACCAGCTGAGCTAATAGGCCAGTCGATAGATTTTATTATAGTTGATATTAACTAAGCTAGTAAATTGTCTCTGTTGCTTACACAGCCTGAACAATTAATGAAGGGCAAGACTGCTCACTTTGGCTCCCATCGGATGGCCTAATCAGCCAAAGAAAAAGCCAAATTTTGAATTTTTAAACTTAATTTTGAGATTGATTTTGAGATATTTTCAACGCAGTTTCTTTTATAACATTGGCTTTTAAGTCACCAAGAACATATTTATAAAAGTTTCATCTACAAATTTATTTTTATTTTTGGCTTATTAGGAAATAAGCCAAACGATGGGACCCTTTGCTTCACATGATCACTATTGTTTTGCATATACCAGTTCAGAAAAGCAGCAACCACCCAGTGTTTGATCGGTATATGCATTACAAAATGGAAATCTGAAGTAATATTTTCTTCCAGATCAGCAGAATTGTTACAATACGTGGAGTCGGATACAAGAATTAGATTTACATATATGATATGTACAAAATCCAATCAAGGTATATATACATTAAATTTAGAGCCAATTTGATGGCATGTAAAATGTAGTACTATATATTTACATGCTTTACCAGCAACAATTCTGGAAAGAATGCTTCTGAACCAAACCAGATATACCGTATAAACATGCTTATCGCCCACTCCATGTTGTAAGAATACCTTGGAAGATTTCAGCTATGATATCCCTGTCTGCTGTCTGGAGGAACACCTTGAAATCGTCATGCATTTCATACACCTTTCTGAAATCTACCAGAAATCTCAAGCAGCCATCCTTGAGCTTTTGCAATCGGTACAAGTGCGCCATCTGAAGCCTCTCGAGCACATTCTTCGTGTCGATGTCCTCTAACAGGCTCTCATGGCATGCGTCCTTAAGATCAGAGATGTCATACTTATCAGCAGCTCTGAGAAGAGCTAACCTGTGGGTGAGGAACTCTTCGCTGCACAGATCACCATATATGTAATTGAGAAAAGCCTGGCATGCTTCAAGGGACATGTCAGAGATGTCAACTGTTGAGAGTTCTTTCTCCTTGAGGTCGTGCGAGAACATGCTCCTGAAGACAGGGGAACGGCTGGCCAGGATTGCACGGTGGGCCATAATGCTGCCGTCGGTAGCGTTGATTGTGATGTCGGTGAGGATGCCTTCTTGCAGCATTCTTGCCAAGGATGACAGTGCAGTGTTGTCTGAAGATTTCTTGATTTGGTGGGAAGCCCAAATTGAGGCTGGTTCACCACCCTGGAATGCAGAATTAGAGTCAGTAAGGGAATTGTACTGCTCATGAACATGAGGTAAATGTTGCTAAGTTACAAGCACAAGAAGCGAACACTAGAGCTTTTTATGTTGAATGCCAATGAAATTATCCCAATAGTTGAACATAATGTAAAAGCACAAAAGGTATATTTTGCTCAATACTCTTTGTTCTAGGGTCTTGATTGAAGTTTACTGGTCAATAGTAAATCAGAAGTTTGACTTTGCTCTCCTAGAAAGTTTGGAAAATGTTAAATTTCCATTTGGCAGGGTGTGGTCCCTTGATGATATCACTACTTAGTTGATATTCGATGTTCATTTATGACATTCTCAATTTTAGTTCTGAATGTTCTGATATGCATTGGATTTGTTGGTTTTGGTCAAAAAAAACTATTTACAAGTGGCGCCAGATGTATATGCTACAGGTTTCTATGTTGTACTACTTGCTAGCTTCTGTTTTTCTGCTGAACCAGTGTATCCAGATGACATGTTGATTGATACTCCCTCCGTTTCAGAATATAAGTCATTCTAGCATTTCCCACATTCATATTAATATTAATGAATCTAGACATATATATCTATCTAGATTCATTAACATCAATATGAATGTGGGAAATACTAGAATGACTTACATTGTGAAACGGAGGGAGTATCATTTATCAGGGTCGTTGATTTTCAACACTAAGCAGCTATAGATTAGACAGGATTTCAGGTGAGTCAAGGATGTCACTCCACGTATCCTAATTGTTGTTGTACCAAACATTGACAAATGAGAAGAAGACAGTGACACAGTGCTTACAGATGGATCTGCAATTTTCAGGTCAAGAAACTCTATCTCAATCACAAATCTTCCTGTAACAGTACTATCAATTGCCCACACAAAACCGTCGTGTTTCAGCGGCTTGTCAAAAATTCCTGCAATATGAAAACCAATTGTCAGTTATGACTAATCGACAGATGGTGCCACTCTACCATGCTTTTATGCACACTGTTTTGTGTGCAGAACTCAGCTTGGAACTTGAAATAGAAACAAAGCCTTCAATTTGAAACCTACCCGAGTGCCTGGTATTTCTAACGTTCGATAACTTAAATTTCTGGCTGCATGACACATACTTTCTGCACAAACTTAACTTGAATTGACATAAGGTACCAACATTCACTTTCTTTTCAACAGCTACTTATATATTGACATACTGAAATATATCTTCAACTTTCGTACACATCAAGACAAAGTGCATTGCAAATACAGGGAGAGGAGGCAGAGGACCTGTGTAGTAGGGAAAAATTACCTGGATGAACTATGGTCTTCTGATTTGGAGGAAACGATATGAGAAGTTTTGTGACGAAGGAAGCAATAGGGACTGGGGTTGTATTCTTGGCAGAATTCGATAACTCCGCAAAGACCTTAACACAAGTTTGCTTGTTATTTCTCTCCACAGATAGGTACCTTCATATTGCAGAATCAGAAACCATAAATTAGATCATGACATGATAGCAGCCCCCCTCATAATTCCCATCTATTAATGTAATGGAATGATAGTTTATTCGTTATAATAATCATCTAAAGGTGGGAAGATGAATCAAATAGTACAACTTAATTAAATATTCCTCTTGGTAACAGTAGAAAATAAACTGGTAACAGTGAGTGTTGAATAAAACAGCCACTTTTGTCTGAAATACCTTTTATTCCAAGCAAAGCTTTTACTTTTCTCTTAGAGCCTAAATATGGTTAAGACAGGATCCCAACAACTAAACATAGTTTGGTGAGGAAAAGTATCTGAATCTCACTGAAAGGAATTTCAAAACGGCCATGATTAGAAATATAAAATTTAAGCAGATCATCCAGAACTAATGAATACACAAGGTAGCAAGCTGAAAACTGTTGCACTGAAACAGAATTCAGTCAAGTTCCACTGCTACAAAATCCAAAGCTTTTGCAACTTCAACTCTGACTACAGCTCAATTCACCACAACCACCACAAAATTGAATGGATCACTCCTTCCGAAATTACTGTTACATGGAAAATAAAATTAAAAGAAATTGACTACTTCTGCACCACCGAAAATACATGAACTCATAAATACCTCAGGCCATTCATTCACTATTCACAACAAAAAACAACAAATGATTCCATGCCAAACTACAACACAAGATTCACCTAACACACCAGATAAAACGATCAAACTTCATATCAAATTCATCTCAGAACAACTGTAACAAAATCAGTAAACAGAACAAGCAACTGTACTCTCCTAAAATCTACTGTAAAAGCTTCTTTTCCAGAGAGGAAATGGATACATAAAGAGACGAACCAGTTCCAGAGGCCGATGCGGAAGGGCTCGGACTTGCGGTAGGTGTAGCAGGGGAGCACGTCGACGCGCCATTGCGCGAGCCGCGGCGCCGCCTCCACGCGCGCCCCGTCGCTCATCGCGCCCCACGACGCCGCCACCGCCGCCACCACCTCATTGACGCACCCCAGCAAGCCCACCTCCTTCCCCAGCTTTCCTCCTCCCTCCCCCGTCACCCCACCTCCTCATGTACCCCCTCTCTCACCCACTCCTAATCCGCCAAGAACCGCCTCCACCACGACGACGACGACGACGACGACGGCGACCAAGATCGCCCAAGTTGGGAGGACACGAGGGGAGTGTGGCGGCTATATGGTGGTGGGTTGCGGGCGCGGGGAGGAGGGTGAGGTGAGGTGAGATGACGAGAGGATTAATCAGGCACGCAAATGGTGGACGACGCGACGGTGAAGACTTGCTTCTACGCGAGTGGAAGAAGGCGGATGATGATGGCGAGTGCCCGTATGGCCGTATAAAGGGTGTTCTTCACCCTATTTTCCTAACACACATCTCTCTCGTTTTTCACGCGCACGCTTTTCAAACTACTATACGGTGTCTATGTAAAAGTTGTTTAAAAAAATCATATTAATATATTTTTTTAAAAAAACTAATTAATACTTAATTAATCATGCAATAAAATGAATTTCGTTTTACGTGCGAGGCCTCCTCCGAACACGGCCAAACTTCACTACTCTCGTTTTTTCCAAAATTACTAACGATGTGTCTTTTTAAAATATAGATAATTAATTAATACCTATTTAATTATGTGCTAAACTATCGCTTCATCTGCGTGCAATGTGAAAAGTGTTATCAACTCCAATCGACGAGCACAGCCTAAGTACATTCTTTTATGATTAAAACGTACTCCCTTCGTCTATAAGCAGTTTTGGTTGGATGAAACATATTTTAACACTATAAGATTCGTAGTATTAAGATATGTCTCATCCAATCAAAACTTATTATATTTTAGGATAGAGGGAATATATTTTATCTCGATTTTTGTTACCGTGTTTTTTATTTTTTAAAATATTAAACGGTGTGTTTATTTAAAATTTATTCTAAATCAAATAATTTTATATTTAAATTTATAATAATTAATACTTAATTAATTATGCTTTAATAGGACTTTTCGTTTAATTTCATTTCCGTCAAAATCTATCTCAATCGTGCCTGTTGCTTCCACTCCACTCCGCGCACTATTTCACACCGCACCGCCTCATCTCAACAGTAAAAAGTTCAGCTTCAGAATGATCAATTTACCATGCATATTTCCATGGTTTGTTCGTGAAGTTCTTGATAGGTAATTACTGGTACTGTGGTGTATTACGTAAATCAAGGTGAAGATGGAGAAAGCATATGCAAAACGAAAAAAAACTATTAGCATATGATAGTTTAGTTTTTTTTTAAGAAACAGTAAAAACGCAAACGCCCACCACGCATGCATACTACCCCTATAAATAGTTTTAATTATTATAAATTTAAAGAATAGATTTATTTAATATTTTAATAAAACTTTTATATAGAAATATTTTGTAAAAACAAACCGTTTAGCATGCATGCTGACGATAATCAAGAAAAATATGTATCTTAATAAAAAAATAATGGGAGCATAGTGAGGTTTAGTGGAAGATTAACCGAGCAATGATTCTGTACTTGATGCATTGTATGTATGTATCAAAATCTACTGTCTTTGTCCATGGACCCAAGATTTGTGCACTGAAACTTTCTGCTTTTCTTCTGGTCACTAGCAAAGATTTGGTTTTTGTGGTAACCGGTGTTCTCTTTTGACTACAAAATCGCAACCAATTGGCCACTTTGCTTCTCATCCTCTCTCTCTCTCCCATCCCCTGTATATTTTTGGTCACGATCACCCGCTAAATTCCTAACAACAAGTGGGATTAATTAAACAGAGGGGAAAAGAATCAAGAACCAAATTATTGTTGCTAAGATACGCACTGCCTGCTCGTAGGCAAAGAATCACGGCGCGAAAAATAAAAAGGAATCATTGAGCAAAAAAAATAATGTTTTTTTTTCTTTAGGAAAATTTGTGCAGAGATATGCTTTGGATGGCATGCAGGGTAAGCTAAGCAAGTTATCATCTCTGCAAAGAATCCAAGCTGCAGAGGTTATCAAGCCACTGTCACATGATCATGACACAAAATGCTTAATTATTATTTTTTATTTTGGGCTGGGATTATTCATTAAAAGTCTTTTTCTTGATGTCATCTTCTCCGTTACCTCAAACAGCGGACGTGAGTTTAACCTGGTGGAGTGTGAAGCAGAGAGGCAGGCAGGATGAGATGATGAGCTGCCTGTTGCAATCTGTTCTTTGGAGATCCCGGTTGGACAAGGAAAGTATCTCCGTGATTCCATGTGGGTCCCACGCCTCTTTCCCCCTGGATTCTCTCACCCCAAGATAACAAGCAACCTCAGGGGCCCCACTTCCTGGAATCTTTGATTCTTTCTGGCTGCACCAATGTGGCAGGTTGTGTTGTGCCATGTGCAATGAAATTTGGTTGACTTTGAATGAAAATCACCCAAACAGATTTTAAATTCAGAGAAGAAGTCTAGGGGACAAATTTTATAGACCTTTACTGTTACCATACCTATAATAATGGAAATAGAAATAAAAATGGCACGTGTTAGAACTAGGGCAATACAAGTACCATGCGAAAATTTGAGGAGCCTCACATGCCACCTAAGCAGGAGAACACCCAAGAACAGTGTTCCACAATACATATTATTTTATGTGGATTCCACCAGTGTCTCTCCTCTCACTTTTCTTCTCCCCTCTCTCTCTATGCGTTCTCAACCGCGAACGAAGCGAGGCATCGGCGGAGGCGGCGACTGGAACGACGGCAGGGCGGCTCAAGCGGCGAGGGCGGCGAACGGGAAGCCAGAGACGACGGCGCCTCTCCTCGTCGGGGCCAGAAGCCGCGGATGACGACGCCACCGAGCTTGCGCGATTTGATGTCTGTGGTGGCGACGACGGCTCGTCGGGGCGGGGCTGCGGGTCGAGCTTGTCGGGCTCCGAATTGATGTAGGCCTCAACCTCGAGCCCCTCCCCCCTCCCCTCCTCAGTGCCTCTCCCTCTCTCCTCTCCGGTGGCCTGGATTGAGCAAGAACGATGAAGAGCTCAGGCGGCGGGGCGTCTTGTCCACTAAGCTGGATGCGAGCAGCCACATGAGCAATGGAACGGCGGTAGAGAGTACATCTCGATGGCGGTCGTCCTGTCCTCTTCGCGCGCGACGACGAGGGCTCCCGCATGCAACAGATCAGGTCATCGGCAACCTCTAGATCAAACCGGCGGTCGTTGAGCTGTCCAGACGAGCGAAGGATGGTAACGAGCCCTGCGGGCGCGACCTGCTCCCTCCCCAGTCGGAGAGACGAGCTCATTTCCTCCGTCTCCTTTCTTCCTCTCCCTTCCCAAGCGTCGAGATGGTGCGGGTTGACCCTGCGAAAGCTGACAATTCTGACGAGGAACCGGTGGCTCAATTTGGCTCCGCGGTCCTCACTTAGTAACGAGATAGGCTGATGTGGCGTGGAATCTCTTATGTGGAATGCTGGGGCTGAACGATAGGTAAGCGCACTGTGAAAGCCCTTAAGCGACCATCTCTCTTCATGGTTCATAATTTCGTTCGAAACACATCGAATTTCATCATCCAAAATCCCAAATGTCGAAGTTCCCAAACTGCTAGGTTTTTATCCTTTTCTCAAACAAAATTTATCGAATTTAATCATTTTCTCTTAAGATTGTTGGAATTTTCCATCATGCTCTGCTCAGATTTTTTTTTTTCTAATCCAAAACGAAATTGTGAACCCTAACCTGTTCTAGATGCCAAACTCCTCGTTTTCTTGCAGCTCTAAATAAGGAAATAAGGACAGTTGTCCATCCAACCCCTCTCACATCGAGCACAACGCATAGTCCTCGTAAAATCCAGAAAAAAAAAACAAAGTAAATCATGATCTCAACTAATTCGCATCCCCATCCCATTTCCAGTCAAATTGGCCTATGAAAATAAAAGGTATCCATAAGATTCATTGAACGTCACAATTGCAACGCATATGCATCCAAAAAATGGATGATTGCATCCCATTGTATCCTTAACCAACATCATAAAACCAATCTTTTGCTTTCACACGCCAATTAATCAAGCACCATGTGTAGCCTTCCACAAATGGCCTAATGCTATATTGCATTGCACACACAATTAGCAAAGTAGTTGCTACATGTCTAGCCAATTCTAGATGTGGTGTAGTATCTAATTGAGCGAGCAAGCCAACAACCTTGAACAGAATTAAAGAAGTATCCAAGCAAATTAAAGCATGCAACAAATATGTGCTAATAATTTCTTTGCAAACTTTGGCAGGTTATGATTAGGAGTTAGTGGGTAAAACAACCTAGCTGGTGTCACTTCTGCTTGCTGATGTAGTGATGTGTAGTACGTAATACGAGATAGGTTAAAAAGATGGGCAAGTTGGTGAGTTGCAGTAATAGATACGGGTCAGAAGGTGCAACCAATTTATCATGGCAGTGACCGATGGGCCAACCTCCAGTTTTTGACTTGTTATGCATATATTTAATTTCATTCTGATAGTTTTTAGGTTTTTTACAGGTGTATCAAGAAGATTTCTTGTTACGCAATCTCGAACTCCTGATCACAGTCTTGAGTGATCAGTTTTGTACAAACTGTCTGAATTTCATCGACGTTCACCTTATCATAAAAAATTTAACCAACGGAAAAAAAAATCATCCCATAACGTTTTATTAAAACTATGTGAATGGCCGTGCGTTGCAACAAACTTTAGACAAGAGAACCACATTAAAGCCTCAAAAATTAAAATAAATTTATTCTCATTGTAAAATCTTAAGAGCATATTACTTATTTGTTATCATTTTTACCACACTTCAAAAGAAATTTTCGCCATTTGATGACTTAAGGTTGAGGAAAGGACAAAAGTCCACCTGCCTCACTTTTTGAGGGACCCACATGGTAGTGGTGAGTGGTAGTGGATAGTGACAGAATCACCACTCACCACCACCATTGAGGTCTTCTGAAAGGGTATAGAGGGAGAAGCTTTAAAGAGTATAGAGGAAGTAGCTTTAATCAAACCGACTAAGAAAAGCCACGGACCCTAAAACCTACATGTGAACTCATTTTCTGTATATATGTTCTTAACATGTGCTTTAAGGATCCTATCCCACACGCAGGGGCGGACCTAGGGGTGTGCCGGGTTGGCACCAGACATAAAAATGGAATCCTCTCAGAAAATAGAATATAACAATGATCACGGTTTGTCTGGAGGTCTCGTAATCGTCAATAAATCAAATCAGGGAAAGAGGAAATGACTAGATGAAGAGAAACAGTGCGGGGAAAAGAAGAACATGGGATTGATTGTTCTGAATTTTATAGATTTTTCATGAATATGGACCACATTTGAATAGAATTTTGAAAAATCCAACCAAAATCTGCCAAAATTCTTCCATCAGAATTAGGTGTTTTTTTTTAAAAAATATATGGTAGAGTGATCACTAGAATAGACATACCAAGTGTATTTTTTCTGGGTCCGCCGCTACCCACACTAGGACTCACCCTTTATTCATCGATTCTTAACACGCCTGATTTTATAAAAGGGCCACAAAATGACCGTTTTAATCTAGCCTAAAACGCTCAAATGGATAATCGAACCCAGAACTGGAAGATGCTACTTGAGCTTATCATAGTTATGCGTAGTTCATGCTATTAGGGCAGTGCAGCACTAGGCACCATCACTTGGGCACCGTGGATAACAAGTGCAAGATTAGTTTTTTTGTCTTATGATAGAATAAAAAGCCCAGCCTGCATCATGTGATGTAAGCTGCCATTACTTATTACAACATTGTAAATTGTATAGTCCTTATTTACCACACCACAAAGCAGTAAATGCTCTAACAAAAATAAACTTAACTATAGGGAATATCAAAGATAGATTCTATTAGGAAACTTCCGTCCATACTTAGCATTTCCAGCAAATTAAATCAGCTTCCTTGGATGGATATGTTTTATTCTGTCAAGATTGGCGCTCATGTGGCTGGACAATGAAGGACAGGTGTCTAAGCTAGTAGCCTGCAATGTTGCAGATAAAAACTTAGGAAAATGACACTGGGGTCAGTGATGCATAACTGCTCCTGCACACGTACCCTATAATTAGAGTCTCAATTTCTTTGCCCGATTGTCTTTCCTTGGCCTACATCGACAACGATGCTAGTATACGTGCTACGAGTAGAAGAATCAGTCCAATTTACCCAACGATACTCACAAGCATTTCAGTGATCACACACTTCCAGTACTTAATCCCAGGATATTTTCGTTAATTATGGGAAGAGAGAAGGTGACTGGTGAGCATTGAGCAGTATGCAAAGATGTTATCGTTTGTTTGTGCTTGTCTGAACTCTGAAGAACAGATACTAAAAATTAGTGCTATCACAGTATGCGGAGAAAAAATTGGTTTCTGACACCACCCAAACAAAATATCAGAGTTTAGAACAAAAAATTAATTGGAAGGTAATTAAGCATGGCTTGTAGCTGTACCAGCACTCGTGAGTCGTGACTGGTAGGCAAAGGCAACAGCGGAAGCACTGACATGTGTGTGGTGCTAATGGTGTGGGCTCAACCAAGGGTTACCTACATTTGGGAGCATATGCATCGTGTTGTCAAAACAGCAATGGATTAATTGCTGGTGATCGATGTAGATGTGATCGCAGAAGAAATAAGTATGAATTTTGCATCTTCAATCGTTCAGGTTTTCAGGTCGCAACACTGAAAATGACTTGTCTGCATAAAACTTCTTTGAATGTAGAAATCTTATAGGAACTTTAGGAGGATTAATTCAATTTCTATAATATATATTTTTTAAAAAGATCTCCATTCTAAAGAAGAGCTTATCCTCAAAATTCAAATGCAAGTATGCAATAATGCAACGCATCAACTGATGAATTATGTTAGAATAATTGGGCTAGGCCCAATTATAATATTAAATCTCAAAGGCCCATAATAAGTGTTGAGGATAATAATACCACCTCAGGATTTAAGCGAGAAATATCTCAACTCAAATAGGGAGTTATTGGAGGCTCCCTGTTGACCAGTTGAGGTGGGGGTCGGAATGCCCGCGCCGGGCCGGGCCGAGGCCGAGGCCAAGGCTGAGGGCGTGGCTGGCTGGCTGCGGGCGTGCGTCACGTCACGTCGCTATCCTTTTGCAACCACTAACCCACGTTCCCACGATTCCCTCCGCAACAGCGCGTCCATGTTCTTTCTCCTGATAGATAAGGAGGCCGCGAGTCCGATCCGTTTTCATCGCTTCTTTCCCGGTGTTAGTTTCTCCTTCTCCTCTCCGCGCCTGAGTTGCTCTCGCTTCCTCGTTTCTGATCTCTTGCGCGCACGAGAGATTGGAAAGAGCAGTGCCTCCGAAACCACACTTTTGCCTGAGATCTGCACTGGGTAGGCGGGTGATCAGGTTTTTAGGGAGTGCCTCCCGCACGACTGCTCATCGCCATGTCTGGAGTTGCCGCTGCGGGCGGAGGTGATGCGCCACCGACAGGAGCTGGATCTGGTGCGCCAGGAGGTGCCGTGAACGACAACAACCACGGAGGCAATTCTGCCTCACCATCCAGCGGAGGGCCATTCTCGGGGTATAATCTTCTCCTCCTGTTACTGTTGTTAGCGCTATCTCTATACTATGAGCGCTATGTTCTTTATGTTCTTGTTCCTGTTATTCATGATGCGCATAGTATGTTACTGGTTATGTTAAGATCACCCTACACTGCTTTTGCCATGATTATTGCTTTAACTTTTTGGATTAAAATATGCCGATTAATGACTATATTTCCAACAATCCAAAAACCTGATAGGTCATTTTCGGTAGTTGGCTTTGCTGCTGCACTGAAACCACACGCTTTTGATGGTTCAAACTATAATAGATGGAAAGCACGTGCACTATTATGGTTGACAGCGATGCAGTGCTTCTATGTTTCACGGGGCAAACGAAGTGAACCACCTCTCTCTCCTGAGGAAGAGGCTAAGTTTGAGGCTTCGGATTGCCTGTTCCGTGGAGCATTGATCAGTGTACTCGCTGACAACATAGTGGACGTGTACATGCACATGCCTTCTGGGAAGGACATGTGGGATGCACTTGAGGCCAAGTTCGGAGTTTCTGACGCCGGCAGTGAGCTGTATGTCATGGAGCAGTTCTATGACTACAAGATGGTCGATGACCGTTCTGTAATAGAACAAGCTCATGAGATTCAGATGCTGGCTAAGGAACTTGAGAACAACAACTGTGAGTTGCTGGACAAGTTTGTGGCGGGTGGCATTATTGCCAAACTACCACCTTCTTGGTCGGACTTTGCCACTTCTCTAAAGCACAAGAGACAAGAGTTCAGTGTTTCTGATCTCATTGGCTCTTTGGGTGTTGAGGAGAAGGCAAGGGCAAAGGACGTCCGGGGCAAAAGGGTTGAGGGAGGTTCTAGTGCCAATATGGTACAGAAGAAGAACCCTCATGCATCCCACAACAACAAGAAAGTCAAGCCTGATGTCAAACCCAAGGCTGCAACTAATTTTAAGAAGAAAGGCAAGGGAAAGGCAAAGGGAGACTGCTTTGTGTGTGGCAAGCCTGGGCATTGGGCCAAGGACTGTCCTGAGCGCAAAGACAGGAAGTCTGCCAACATGGTCATTAGCGAGGGCGGAGGAACATCGGGGTACGGTAAAATATTACCTACAGTTCTCTCTGTTTTTCATTCACCTGATTGGTGGGTGGACACTGGTGCTAATATTCATGTATGTGCTGACATTTCTCTGTTTTCTTCTTATCAGGTCGGGAGAGGTTCCTCCTTGTTGATGGGAAACGGGTCGCTTGCGGCTGTTCATGGTGTTGGTACGGTCGATCTGAAGTTTACTTCGGGAAAGACCGTGCAGCTGAAGAACGTGCAGCATGTCCCTTCAATAAAGAAGAATCTAGTTAGCGGCTCTCTATTGTGTAGAGAAGGTTTTAGACTTGTGTTTGAGTCCAATAAATGTGTCGTATCTAAATATGGGACTTTTGTTGGAAAAGGTTATGACAGCGGAGGCTTGTTCCGCTTTTCTTTGAATGACATGTGTAATAATCATAATGCTGTGAACCATATTAGCGAGAATGAGGAGTCTAATGTGTGGCATTCGCGACTCTGTCATGTGAATTTCGGTTGTATGACGCGCTTAGCTAACATGAGTTTAATTCCAAAATTCACTTTGGTCAAAGGTTCCAAGTGCCATACTTGTGTTCAATCGAAACAACCTCGCAAGCCTCACAAGGCATCTGAGGCGAGGAATTTGGCACCTCTAGAACTTGTTCATTCCGATTTGTGCGAAATGAACGGCGTGTTGACCAAAGGGGGAAAGAAATATCTCATGACACTGATAGATGATTGCACTAGATTTTGCTATATGTATCTATTGAAAACAAAGGATGAGGCATTACATTACTTTAAAATCTATAAAGCTGAGGTAGAAAACCAACTTGAAAGGAAAATCAAACGGTTGAGGTCTGATAGAGGTGGGGAGTATTTTTCCAATGAGTTTGCATCCTTTTGCGAAGAGTTTGGAATTATTCATGAGATGACGCCTCCCTATTCACCCCAATCAAATGGGGTGGCCGAAAGAAAGAACCGTACTCTAACTTAGATGGTGAATGCCATGTTAGACACTGCGGGGCTTTCCAAGGAATGGTGGGGTGAGGCAGTTTTGACTGCGTGTCATGTCCTAAATAAAATTCCAATGAAGCATAAGGAAGTAACACCATTCGAGGAATGGGAAAGGAAGAAATTAAATCTCTCATACCTACGAACATGGGGCTGTTTGGCCAAGGTAAATGTACCTATAGCCAAAAAGCGGAAACTTGGACCAAATACTGTTGATTGTGTGTTCCTTGGTTATGCTATCCACAGTGTGGGTTATAGATTCTTAATAGTAAACTCTGGAGTACCCGACATGCATGCTGGTACAATTCTTGAGTCCAGAGATGCTACATTCTTTGAAAATGAATTTCCTATGAAACATACACCTAGCACTTCTAGTAAAGAAACTATCATGCCCCATGAGCACTTTGCACCGATAGAACACAATGATCAAACGCCTGAGGAAAATCCTGAGGAGGACAACATTGTAGATACTCGCAAGAGTAAGAGACAAAGGATTGCAAAATCCTTTGGAGATGACTACATTGTATACCTCGTGGATGACACCCCAAGAACCATAGAAGATGCATATTCATCTCCTGACGCTGACTACTGGAAGGAAGCAGTACGCAGTGAAATGGACTCGATTATGTCTAATGGTACTTGGGAAGTCGTTGAGCGTCCATATGGGTGCAAGCCCGTAGGATGCAAATGGGTTTTCAAGAAAAAGCTTAGGCCTGATGGTACAATCGAAAAGTACAAGGCAAGGCTTGTGGCCAAGGGTTATACCCAAAAGGAAGGCGAGGACTTCTTCGACACATACTCACCAGTTGCTCGCTTGACCACGATTCGAGTACTACTTGCTCTGGCAGCCTTTCATGGTCTTCTCGTCCATCAGATGGATGTTAAGACAGCTTTCCTAAACGGAGAGCTGGAGGAGGAGATCTATATGGATCAACCAGACGGGTATGTACTAGAAGGTCAGGAGGGAATGGTGTGTAAACTGTTGAAATCCTTGTATGGCCTCAAGCAAGCACCTAAGCAATGGCATGAGAAGTTTGACACCACACTTACATCTGCAGGCTTTGTTGTGAACGAAGCTGACAAATGTGTATACTATCGCTATGGTGGGGGAGAAGGGGTGATCTTGTGTTTATATGTCGATGACATACTGATCTTTGGGACCAGCCTTAATGTGATTGAGGAGGTCAAAGACTATCTGTCCAAGAATTTTGAAATGAAGGATTTGGGAGAGGCTGATGTTATTCTTAACATCAAACTACAAAGAGGAGATGAGGGTGGGATTACACTTGTGCAATCCCACTATGTGGACAAGGTTTTGAGTCGCTTTGGATATAGTGACTGCAAGCCAGCTCCTACTCCTTATGATCCCAGCGTGCTATTAAGGAAAAACCGAAGAATAGCAAGGGATCAACTGAGATACTCTCAAATCATTGGTTCATTGATGTACTTGACTAGCGCAACGAGGCCTGACATCTCATTTGCTGTAAGCAAGCTGAGCCGGTTTGTCTCAAATCCGGGAGATGATCATTGGCAGGCTCTGGAAAGAGTAATGCGCTATCTAAAGGGCACTATGAGCTATGGAATTCACTATACCGGGTATCCAAAGGTACTAGAAGGGTATAGTGACTCAAACTGGATATCTGATGCTGATGAGATAAAAGCCACAAGTGGATATGTGTTCACACTTGGAGGTGGCGCTGTTTCCTGGAAGTCTTGCAAGCAGACCATCTTAACGAGGTCAACAATGGAAGCAGAACTGACAGCACTAGATACTGCGACAGTTGAGGCCGAGTGGCTTCGTGAACTCCTGATGGATTTGCCGGTGGTTGAAGAACCAGTACCAGCTATCCTAATGAACTGTGATAATCAAACAGTGATTATTAAAGTGAACAGTTCAAAGGACAACATGAAGTCATCTAGACACATCAAGAGAAGACTGAAATCTGTCAGAAAGCAGAAAAACTCCGGAGTGATAGCATTGGACTATGTCCAAACGGCTAGAAATCTGGCAGATCAATTTACCAAGGGGCTACCACGTAATGTGATAGACAGTGCATCGAGGGAAATGGGCTTGATACCCACCTAAGGTTGCATAATAGTGGAAACCTGTTCATTGTGATCGGAGATCCCGTGAATTTGGATGGTGAAACAAACTATTGTGTGACTGAGAGAAGAGACCCTTGAAAAGGGCTCATTTTCATGATGTGCTTCTCTTCTTTCCTGCATGGTAGGATGGCCTATGTCTTAATGTGATCCGAGTGGCTTTTCCAAGCAGAGATGTTGACCTGCAGAACATCTCAGAAGGAACACACCTATATGAGTTCGACTGCTAGTCACAGTCTATGAGGTTTGGGCGATCTCTAGATACTCATGAAAGGCCTGGAGTTTGACTTATATGCTCCAAACAGAGGGGATGCGAACGGCAGCCCAGTACCAGTCAAGGTTCTGAGTGAAACCTGATCACACAAAACTCACAATTCAAGGCCTAGTCCATTGTTGAGTTGTGGTCTGATGTAGCTCATTTCCTAGGTGGAAGTTCAACTTAACAGTCTCCACCAAAACCCTGGTATATCAAACAGGCACAACATTAGGAACATTTTTTATGAGCCTTGAAATTTGGTGGGGATTGTTAGAATAATTGGGCTAGGCCCAATTATAATATTAAATCTCAAAGGCCCATAATAAGTGTTGAGGATAATAATACCACCTCAGGATTTAAGCGAGAAATATCTCAACTCAAATAGGGAGTTATTGGAGGCTCCCTGTTGACCAGTTGAGGTGGGGGTCGGAATGCCCGCGCCGGGCCGGGCCGAGGCCGAGGCCGAGGCCGAGGCCGTGGGCGTGGCGTGGCGTGGCTGGCGGCGGGCGTGTGTCACGTCACGTCGCTATCCTTTTGCAGCCACTAACCCACGTTCCCACGATTCCCTCCGCAAGAGCGCGTCCACGTTCTTTCTCCTGATAGATAAGGAGGCCGCGAGTCCGATCCGTTTTCATCGCTTCTTTCCCGGTGTTAGTTTCTCCTTCTCCTCTCCGCGCCTGAGTTGCTCTCGCTTCCTCGTTTCTGATCTCTTGCGCGCACGAGAGATTGGAAAGAGCAGTGCCTCCGAAACCACACTTTTGCCTGAGATCTGCACTGGGTAGGCGGGTGATCAGGTTTTTAGGGAGTGCCTCCCGCACGACTGCTCATCGCCATGTCTGGAGTTGCCGCTGCGGGCGGAGGTGATGCGCCACCGACAGGAGCTGGATCTGGTGCGCCAGGAGGTGCCGTGAACGACAACAACCACGGAGGCAATTCTGCCTCACCATCCAGCGGAGGGCCATTCTCGGGGTATAATCTTCTCCTCCTGTTACTGTTGTTAGCGCTATCTCTATACTATGAGCGCTATGTTCTTTATGTTCTTGTTCCTGTTATTCATGATGCGCATAGTATGTTACTGGTTATGTTAAGATCACCCTACACTGCTTTTTTCATGATTATTGCTTTAACTTTTTGGATTAAAATATGCCGATTAATGACTATATTTCCAACAAATTAGTCCTGTGTCTCTTCCCCCCCCCCCCCCCCCCCCCCCTATTTTGGCGGGCAAATGACGCGCGTGCCGTCACATTCCGGCCCAGCATGACGAGCCACATGTTCGTTGCGATCAAGTTCTGGCCCAACTAGGATGGGCCGCACGATGGTAGCAATCAAGTTCCGGTCCAACAAGGTGGGCCGCACTCGCTGCAAAGACATCTCGATCCAATTATCTACCACTTCTGAGAATTTAAGGCACTCCATGTAGAATCCCATTACTAATTTTATTCATTATATTATGTATAGGCGAATCTTGTATCCATGTTTGTAAAAAATAAAACGTATTGGGGTATGTCGTATCAATATATCCATATTGGAGTTTATGTGGAACTAGTTTGGGACTTGAAAAGTTGGTGGTACGATATTGATATTCTCTTCGTCCCATAATATTGTAATCTAATACCGACATTGATACTCCGTCTCATAATATTGTAACTCAGTACCGGACGAGGCATATTCTAATCTAAATTTATAGTACTAGAATATATCTCATACAGTACTAAATTATTATATTATAGGTGTAGACATAGTCTGAGAGTTGAAAAGTTCGGTGTGTACCGCGAGGCAGCAAAACATGAACAGGGTAGGGCGACTAATACTTGGCGTTCAATCGGGCAAGCAAAACATGAACAGGGTAGGGCGACTAATACTTGGCGTTCAATCGGGCAAGCGAACATGCTGATTAGCTGATTATAGGCGGTAGTGATTGTAGTTGTTAAACGTGTTGACGTTCGCCGCTTAGTCCGCTATGAAAGGTCAGTATGCTACTAGTTTTACTTAGTGCTATCACCAGACAAATAACCCAAGTAAATAAGCAAAGTAGGTCCTAACTTGGATTGGCTGGAATTACAGTATGAAGTAGCCTACGATGATCATGTGCAAACAGGTGTAGTGCAGGCATTCAGTCCACAGAAATTAATTATCTCCAAACATCCAAATTCAGCTAGGCATGCAAATCTCATCACAGTGAGCTGCACGCCAACGGATATAACCCATGCAAACCAAGGACATTAAAGATATATACATAGCAGACGTATCATATTTTAGATACCGATCGACATTGTGTTTCTTAGATACCGACATTCTGCACGTGTTGCGACGTTTCACCCAAATGGAGTGAGTAGTTCCTCCATCCCTTAATTTTTAGTCTTCCACAATAGTCACACCCGGAGGGAGTGTGAATACTCTCTTCGTAACAAGTGTATCATATAATCAATGCCCTGAAGACAACAAATACACAAGGAGTTAGTACTCTCTCTGTCCCTAAATATAAAAGATTTTGGTTAGATGTCACGTATCCTAATACAACAAATCTGGACATGCTTCATGTACAGATTCAGATTCATTATACTATGATATATCACATCCAATCAAAATCCCTTATATTTAGGATGGAGGAAGTAACGGTTAATGAACATTCCATTCGTGGACGGTACCATCCCGCACAAAAACATCATATTATCTCCCCCCCCCCCCCCCCTCTCCTCTCTCCCTTAAAAAAAAAGCATGACATTACCTCGTACATATGCCTTAACTTGGCCTCCCTAGCTTTCACCTGTAAAAGAGGGGAAACTCATGTAATTAAACTCTCGAGAACAATAATGGTAAGGTTGCCAACAGACAAAATCAACATACGTATTTATCATCGTCGTCAGAGTCGCTCCACTTTCCAAAACATCCAAAAGGCAAATATGCATCCAAGTGGCCAGCAAAGTATTCATCAGTGTCAGGGTGCTTCATGTCAACAGTTCCATTGTTGGTACAACCTTTACATGGTTTACCTTAATTTCAAAAGAAAAGGACAGTTAATTGCCAAGTAATCAACCAGACACACGCACCCAATAGTAATCAAATAATTGAAGATAAATAACATGTGCGATGAAATGGATATTGATAATGAATGAAATGGCACAAGGGGAAACAAAAAGATAACTAAATACAGTAAAATTATAGTACAGTACTACATTATGAAAAAAAAAACATTTACAAGTATATATCGCAAAGGCAGCGAGACCAACAGTAATTTAGCAGTTCTTTATTAGGATAGAAGTACTCTATACCATTATCAGGATTAACCATGCAGAAACAGCTGAACAACATTTCTTCATAATTTCCTATTCCCATACGTTTGACTTCCACAAAGAACAGATTGTCACTAGTAGAGTGTAAACCATCAGCTTCTTTAGTCTTTGCAGTGAAATTGAGATGATAGTACCAAATATGGTTCTCACAAATTGGCTGGTAGTGCAAAACATCTTTGAGTTTAAGTGCCAAATCCTAAAATAAAAAGGATGGATCAGATAGGCAATCCTACATAATAAGATAAATAAGACAGTGCAACCAAAGCAGAAGGACAGAGAATGAGATAAGAGAGAGAGAGAGAAAACCCCCAAAAGATTGTGATCATCATTATACTTGTCGACTAATGCTTGGATGAATTGGTGCATTCTCTTATTGGCTGCCCTAGTCGAAGATGATTTTGTATGCCTCTTAATTCTGCCATCAGGCCAGTAAAGGCATCGCCGTATAACCTTATCCATTGTAGAGACATTATCATCTGGCCCCATGCGCCTAGTTTAAATCAGAGCATCCGATACGATTAGTAGATTGTACTTCCAAAAAAAATGGAGAACACAAAATAATACCAAGAACTCATTCAATGTTATCAGTCCTAGCTTGCATCAAAAGCATCCGTGACCCTCTAAAATAGATAACGGTGGTAACAAAAACCGAAACAAAAGAATGAAATGACTGTTTACAAGCCTGTTCCCACTGCATTTTTCTAAGAAATCCCTTCTGTCATTCTAGATCCCCAGTTCGTTTGAATATATGTGTTTCGAAAAAACAAAGAAACCGGAGTACAATTCATCCCCTCCTACCCCACCGCAAAACCACTCCAATTCTACTGCATCTCCTAAAATTAACCCACTAATAATAAAACCAAATAAAAAAACTAAGCCATATAAAACTATTATTATGTACTCTTTCAGATCCTACTACAATGTACGGGCATAACACTAGTCAATCATTTGATGATGTAGTCATTCGATGATGTAGCTGTGATCGCGAGACGTTTAGCTAGCAATGCAAACATATACACTCTTTCTTCAAATCTTCCATTAGAGACAAAGGTGTTTGAGACGAATTAAAAACTACCTTTCTTCAAAGCCACGCCACGGTGGATCATACATAAAACGTGGATCTACTACTACTATACTAGCATATCCGGAGCAAAATCCGGCACAATAGTAACTGTGTGCCTGTGTTCTACTTCTGCTCATCTTTCAGTCTCTTTTGAGACCAACTTAGGTATGTCAACATATACTGAAAGATTTGTTGATGGCGAAATGTACAATCTTAAGCCACAAAAGGGTGCGAGGGGTTGTCTGTTTCACTCTGACGCCCTCTTTAGACTTCCACTCTAGCGCTTTCCTCAGTCTGTGGATAGTTCCTCCACAACACCTGGATCATCAAAGGCCCTAGAGAGACGAATACACAAAATACACAAAAATCAGTTAACCAACATGATGGTACCATACCGCCCAAAATATGACAATTACCTCGTACATACGCCTTATCTTAGCCTCCTTAGCTTTCACCTGTAGAAGAGGAGGAAACAAATGTAACTAAAACTGAATCAATAAAAAAAATTAAGATTGCCAGGAGATAAATCGTCATACATATTCAGCGTCATCTTCAGAGTCACTCCACTCGTCAACACATTCAAATGGCCTACCCATATCCAAGTGACCACCATCATATTTGCAAGGGTCAGGGTGCTTCATATCAACACTTCCTTGGTTGGCACAACCATAGCATATCTTATCTTCATCTTTTAAAAAAAAAGAGCAGCAGAAAGTTAACTGCCAAGTGACCAAACAGGGCACAAACACATGATAGTAGAAAATTGAAGGTTTACACATCTGCATGAACCAACTCGAGACATTGCAAATACAAAGCTTAAGAAAAATGGATGACAATACATTAGGGGCAAATAAACAGATAAATAAAGCACACACCATAAACTACAGCCAAGAACACATTTACAATAATATCTAAGTTCAGGTTGGTGAGAACCACATACTGTAGTTCAAAAATAAAAATTAAGATAGGGATATAGAATAATACCATTGTCAGCAGGATTAACCATGCAGAAACAGTTGACCAACATTTCCTCATGTTTTCCTCTTCCCGAACGTTTGATTTCCACAAAGAATAGATTGTTGATGCCAGCATCTAAATCATCTGCTTCTTTAGTCTTTGTAGTGAAATTGAGATGATAGTACCCCATAAATTTGTCACGAACTGATTGGTAGTGCAAAACATCTTGGAGCATATGTGCCAGATCCTATATAAATAAAAATTTGAACATGATCAGCAATAGTCAATGATAAGGCAAATAAGAAACAGCAGGCTTGCGCGCACGAGAGAGAGAGAGAACAAACCCCAAAAAGATTGTGATCCTCATTATACTTGTCCACTAAAGCTTGAACCAATTGGCACATTCTCTTATGGGTCTTCTCAGTTGCATATGATTTTGTACGCTTCTTGATTGAGCCATCAGGCCAGTAAATGCTCTGCCTTACAATAATATCCATATCAGAAACACCATCTTGCTTCAGCCACCTAGTTTGGACCAGAGCATCATATATGATTAGTAGATCGTACTTTCTCAAAAGTGGAGAACACAAAGCAATTACCAGTACTCTTTCAATTATTATCAACCTGACATAGGATCAGGGTAA
This sequence comes from Oryza meridionalis, assembly GCA_000338895.3. Classification (NCBI taxonomy): domain Eukaryota; kingdom Viridiplantae; phylum Streptophyta; class Magnoliopsida; order Poales; family Poaceae; genus Oryza; species Oryza meridionalis. Next base: position 24,700,405 of record CM002531.2, on the reverse strand, counting down.
CTAGTTTGGATGGAAGGTTGTTGAATAAGGGTTAAACAGTTCCAAAGTTGCCTCTAATATACTCACAAGTTACCAATGCAATCTTAATTAAAAAAAAGGTATGCCTTCTGTCATTTTTAGATCTCAAACTAATTGTGTTCTATCAGCACTGCTTTGACCAGTTAATGGAACTTATCATTTGTCTATCACAATTTTTTATTAGTGCCTGAGGAAACAGAGTTGTGCTAATGTTCCTGGCTATAAGCTAATCAATCGTACAAATTACTATTAATATAAAAATATACCTGCGTACAATATGGTGGGATAACATCACTATGTACTTTGTTAACTTTCAGCTATACTAAGAGCAGGTACAATAGCATGCTACCAGCTATAAACATATTTTAAAGAGATAAAGGAAGAGAGAGAAGAGCAGCAGGCTATAGATTTGTAGCCAGCTGCAGCACGGACTCCAAGACGTAATGTGTGTATGACAGGTGGGACCAGGTATTAATAGTATATTAAGCAACTATTGTATGAATTGGCTATTAAATTGGCTATAGATGATTTGGAGCTAGTAATGGGCTATACTATTAAACTTGCTCTAATGGATCTATGAACTATTTTAATAATTCAAGCAAATACTGGTACCAGGACAGGAATATGAAAAATCAATAAATGCTGCATTTATTATCAACCAATGTTGACGCTCATCAAACTTAAGGCCAATCCACCCTTATCCATTTTCATATTGTAAAGCTTGTGATTATCTTCTTTGGCCCACACTGGTAAAGCACGTGGCTAACTGGCTATGTAACACTACGAGAATATAATCAACTGCAGGCGTGCGCATAAAACAGGAGAAATCAACCTACAAAAATCTAGAGCACAGTTGAGGAACTTTACAGTTTTGGATGCCAACGGCCTTCAAGATGGCGATCGATAGCATTGTGAGTTTCCTGTAAGCTTGGGAATGGCCCACCCACATCAGGATATGTGTGGAAAGATCCCTGCAGATTGACCCTGATGTAAAATGTGAGTCCCCATTGACGCATCAGCCGGGACCAAATGCGTGACACAGGTGACAACCAAATGCGTGACACAGGAGACAAGGAAAGGCAGCGCCCTGATGGTTCGGAGAACAAATGGTATCCTGAGCTACTGCTACTGCCTTTGGCTGAGAAGAGGATGAGGAATCAGAAATCATGGACGATGTCTCCAGCAGAGTTTGTGCAGATGCTGCATGCCCCTTCTCTGCACACCTGAAGTGGAAGAAGCAAGCTCAATGAGTAGAAGAACAATTTATCTGAGGAGATGCGCAATCCATATTACCACCATGAGATGTAAATTATCTCACGAATGTGATTAAGAGTTGCATGATATAGCAGTATAATTTGCAAAGAGATGGATATCACAGCCGAACAAGTAACAATTTAGTAACATACAGATTAACAAACAAGTAAAACTGGTACAGGCCAAAAAATTATCCGTAACTTGCAATATGAACCCAACTGAAATACATAATACTTGAGCCTTCTGTTCCCAACCACCCAAAAATCATAGAAAGCACCATCGACAATCAATTGGAACAAAACATAATGATGGAGCGAGAGGGATGGGTGGCGTTGATCATACAACGGGCCGGAGTGGTCGGAATGCGGATGCTGGTGTAGACCAAGGGTTTCTGCAGATGCAGTCTCAGCCCCATGCTCCTCCTCCTCCTCCTCCTCCCGACACCTGAAGTTGAACATGCTCCAACGATGAGAAGAAATTCTATACCTCGAAGGAAATCATAGAAATCGAAACCGATTGATCGAGAGAGAGAGACGGGCATACGGTTGGCGGGAGTCTTCACTTCCTTCGGCATCGTGCCGCCGCCGCCGCCGCCGGTGGCCTGAACGTAGCATGGAGATGGCGGAGAGTAAGAAGTGCGGGATTAGGGATTGGATTGGTGACTCCCAGCGGAAGCGGAACCACAAGACGGGCCGATAGTTCTTCCTCCTCTCGCTCTCCTCCCGACCTCCGCGGCTCCGCCTTGCGGCCGTGAAACCGACGGAGGCCGACGGGGCTTCGCTTCGGGATGCGGCCGCGGCGGCGCGGTGGCGAGAAACGAACTCCGGCGAGGGGAAAAAGTCGAAGCACTTACCGGTCGGATTCCGCAAAATTATGGGCCGAAGGTGGATCATATATGGGCTGAAATTACGATCATCCACGTGCTGGAAGGAATAAGTTCACCGGTGATCCCTCAACTTAACAGCGAGATTTTATGAGGTTCCTTAACCACAAAACCATAAATGTATACCCCTAAATTCACACAAACGGTTCAAAGGAGGTCCCATGACAGTATATGTGGGTGGTTTCACTGACGTGGCATCCTAGCCAGCAAAAAAAGTTTAAAAAGTATGTGGGGCTCACATGTCAGTTGCACGTCTTTTTTTTTCTTTTCTTCTCTTCTCCTTCTCTTCTCTTTTATCTCTTCTCTTTCTCTTCTTCTTCAGTGAGTGAGGGCCGGCGGCGGAGACGGCGGAGCGGCGATGGCAGGGGCGGATCCAACATGGAGGCGGCGGGGTCTTGAACCCCACTACTGGCATGAAGACTATGAGAGCCCCCACAAAAACCCCCCACTAAATTTTTTTACTATATGTAGATGGGAGGGGACTGTAACTCTATCTAGTTTGCTCAGACCCACTTCTATTTCTTTCTAGATCAGCCATTTGATGGGCGGGTGGCGAGCGAGCGCGGCGGCGGGTCCGCGCGGCAGCCAAGCGACGGCTGGCGGCGGCAGACGAGCACGGCCTGCGGGTAGAACGGAGACGGGCGGAGCGGTGCCGGGATGAGGGCCGAGATGGGCGGCGGCGGGCAAGCGAAAGGCAAGCGCGGCGGGTTGCGGGCAGAGCGGCCGGCGTTCAAGCATGGCGGCGAGCGAGCGAACGAGCACGGCGGGTGGAGGAGGGGGCCGCAATGGCGGAGGTGGCCGAAGAAGGAGCGTGGTGGCGGTGCGCGAGCTCCGCCGGCCTACTCAGCCCACCACGTTGCCCAAGAAAGGGAGGAGCATGGTGACGACGGTGGTGAGGCAGACGAACTCTGAGCGCGTAGGGCCCCATGCGGAGCTCCTTGGCGACGATGGACAACCACCAAATCTGGTCGAAGTCAGGGATCTACAAGAAGACGATCTGCACGACGCCAAAGAGGATCATGTAACGGTTACTCGAGCTGCGGCACGGGTCGCCATGGCCGTTGTGGTGTAAGGGTTAATCGTGCTCGTCCGCTCTGCCCGCCGCCGTGCTCGCCCGCAAGCCGCGCTTGGCTGCCGCGCGGACCCACCGCCGCGCTCGCCCGCCCATTGCCCTCTCCGCCGCTGGCCTCATTCACTGAAGAAGAAGAAGAGAAAGATAAGAGATAAAAGAGAAGAAAAGGAGGAGAAGATAAGAAAAAAATATGCAACTGACACATGGGCCCCACGTACTTTTTAAATTTTTTTGGCTGACTAGGATACCACGTCAGCGAAACCACCCACTTATACTACCATGAGACCTCCTTTGAACGGTTTGTGTGAGTTTAGGGGTACACATTTCTAATTTTATGGTTAAAGGACCTTAAAAAATCTCACTGTTAAGTTGAGGGACCTCCGGTGAACTTATCCCTTCTGCAGCTAGTAGCAATGCCCAAGCAGCAGTGAGCATGGGCGGAGCCACCATGATTCCTGTCGTATTCTTAGGAATACCCAACTTTTTTTATCAAGAAACAAGTATACTTCAATACATGCACATGTACACATATTAGTTAGCCAAGTACTCTTCCTCACTGAGATGGGTATAGATGAAACGTTTAGAAAAGTGAAAAATCTTCCTAATCTTTCCATTATGATTGTTGAAACAAAGTTGCACAATAGACATGAGATTGTTTACAAGCTTCTCAAATTGGTTATAGTACTTCCAGTAGCAACAACTAGTGTTCAAATAATCTTTTCTGCTATGAATTATGTGAAGAATAAATTGAGAAATAGGCTTGAGGATCAATACTTGAATCATTGCTTGGTCACATTTATTGAGCGTGAGATGTTTTTGAAAGTCAAGAATTGTGATATTATAAACCGCTTTCAAGCCATGAAGGAACGTAGAATTAAAGCTACTATTCCAAGCCATGGATGAACCGAAATAGAAAATTAGAGGTACCATGTAATAATTTGTAGTTTTATTTTTTCGATTATCGGTATTGACATATTGTGAACCATTGAACTTTATTTTTTGTTAAACGGGAATACCCAACTTCGAAATCCTGGCTCCGCCATTGGCAGCGAGGAGCAGGCAGCAGCTGTAGCAAGCTTTAGTACCACCTTGGCTAACAAGCTTGGTGCGTGATTTAATTCCCGGTTAGCTATTTTGCACAAAACGAGCACGAATGTGCAACTGAATTAATTTAGAGATATGGTTCAACTGAATGAGTGGGCCTACGTATGTACTGGCCCCCGAGCATTACAAGCAGCAGTTTGGGTTATTTCAGTTTTGATACTGATCTAAGCTGAAGATGTCTCATTTTCACCTTCAGGTTGTTTGCTTGCTACAACCTGCTGCTCTTGTTCATCGTTTTTCGACTGGCCTTCAGTTAATGGTTGCTGCACTTCATGACCCGACAGTCATAACTCATAAGTCGGGGGCTGCCGTATTTGGGGTGTGTTTAGTTCACGCTAAAATTGGAAGTTTAGTTGAAATTGGAACAATGTGACGGAAAAGTTGAAAGTTCGTGTATGTAGGAAAATTCTGATGTGATGGAAAAATTGAAAGTTTGAAGAAAAATTTAGAACTAAACTCGGCCTTGAACGTTCGGTTGATCCTTTTGAGGTTCTCGAGGCTTTTGAGTCTGTTCGCCTGATTGGCTGCCAGTCGGATGTTGTTGAGCTGCATCTCTTGACTGACCGCTGGTGGTGGGATGCTCAATTTTTTCCTGACTTGACAATCCAATCAATGTCAGAAGGTTTCATGTAAACAGGAGGTAATAGATGAAGGCGTTTTCAATTATGGGTGTTAACTTTAGAAGGATACAGTGTAAACAATACCTAGAAGAAGTCCTAAAGCACAAATTTGCCCGACGATTAGGAGGTGGAGGACTCGGCGCCTTAGATTTCGGCTGAGGAGTTGTGACAGTGTGGCTAGCTTTGCTGATTATATACTCATCTTCATCATTTTCAACTACCAGCCATCTTTTCCTTTTATGATCAGCATCATCTATCTTCGGGCTAGCTGCTGCTCTTTTTTCTCCCCTTTGACCATGTTCACCGATTCTTGGACCAGTGGTTGATTTTTTGGGAGTCTAATGCCTCATATTCGGTGGACGAGACACGATCAGATGATTTTCCTGAAAACATACGAAATGCAGTATTACAAGTTTGTCCCTATAATGATGACATAAATGACTTGTAAAAAAGAAGACTTACTTTAGGAGCCAGGTTGAGCAAATGGTATGTATTTACAGGCTTCTTGCTAGTGGTCGGGATTTCAATGTGACTGGCATTCTATTCTTAAAATGTGTCAAGTCCAAGGATTCCTTGGCTTCACGAGATGGGTCCTCTACCCCAGCATATTAAGCAGGGTGTACTCGGTCTTTGATTGGTTGCAACCTTGTTTTGATGAAGTGCCGAGTAACATATTCACTGGTCAGTCCCAAGTTCCAACCCATTCAGGTATTGCGCTACCAGCTGTTTTGATTTTAAGGAATTGCGCTGGGGAAGTCATTTTCCCTGCTTGCAGGTTCCTGAACAGGTGCTCTGATGCATTAGAATCGGAGCTTCTAGCATGTGTGGAGGGAATCAGCCTGGTGATCCAATGGACGATGCTTCCTATTGAAGTGGAGACGGATTGCTTGACGGCGGCCCAGTTGATGCAGTCCAAGGAACCGGACCGTTCTTCCCTTGCTTTCATTGTTAGACAGATTAAAGGGCTGATCGATGGAGAGAGGGAATTCATCATCAGGAAGGTCCACAGATCTCAAAACCAGGCTAGCCATGCTTTAGCAAACATAGCTCGCACTGATATGCTCTCTTTCCTTTGGGGCGACACATGTAATCTTATTTCTCAGCTGGTTTGTAAGGACTAGTCGGTTGAGTAATAGTAATTCCCAGCTCTTCCCCGAAAAAAAAAAAAAGGTCCCAACCCATTCATAACCATAAATTTGGACATGAGTGTGTCGGCTTCAGATATTTCCTTGTCATTGGGAAGGGAGTTTCAAGATGATTGATGGACTGGGGGAAGTTCGACAAAATCAAGAAGAGAAGGATTGGGGTTTGAACAATAAAACAACTCGCCATACTCTGCAATATATTGGGCTCTATGGTTGAGCAGGAATGATTTGATTTTTGATAAATCACCATCCATGTCATATATACAGGTAATCTTCAGGACAACATATTGGCTTCGATACTGGGCTCAATTACAAAGGTGTGACGAAGATGGTGAGCTTATAAAAGTAACATGTCGCAAGCTTGAGACGACGGTTATACAACTTTTTACCAACTATGGATGGAGATTCACAAATATACTTCTTTAAATGTGTTATTTTTTTTAGTTTAGTTATGTCTTTTAGTTGTTGGGTGTTTTCATTATTTTCTTGAACTACACTCTTGGTTGTGTGCTGAACTGTAATAATTGGTTGTAGCTCTTTTGAGCAAAGGCCGGGATGATCTATTCCATTATCTAAAAAACCAACCCTTATTGGAAGTTTTCAGAGGAAGGGAGAAATATTTATTCTTTATATCGGTGTGCAGTGGGATACCAGCACCCGCGACTATACATGGATTTTCCTTACAGGTTTGGAGTTTTGGGAAGAATCACCGGTGGAGAAGGTTGAAATGTGGCAAGATGCCGAGAAAAGATTCACATAGATGAATGAAGATGACTATTTGAAGGATTGAATTCAGGTTTAAGTGATACAACTTGATGCTGTAGAAATCCAGTAAACCTAAAAGAAATCAGATGAGGTAAGGCCAAATCCCTGATAGAGAAAAGACTCGAAGACGACTATTTCGCTGGAGTTGAGGGTTGGAAATCCTCACCGCATGTGGAACGCCAACTGATGATCTCCTTGGCTAAAAGAACACCGTTCTTCACTAATTCCATCAGACGAGCCTAAGTGACTTTCAGCTTTGCCACTCCTAGATGGAATCTCTGCTCTTTTCTTATCAGAGGAGGCCATTTGCTTAGGATTAGAGTAGGATTCCTTAGGAGCTAGTGTTCGGAGAGGAATGCGGTGAATAGGAGTAGTGGAGTGATGCGAATCTGCGGCGGAGGTTGAAACCTAGCTTTTGGAGGCAGAGCGGTTTTTCAAGCGAGAAATAGTAGTGTGAAGGGGAAAACTTGGGCGAGGAAGAAGATGCATGGAACAAGTCCACTTTGACTTTCTCAATTATAGCTTCAATCTAATTCGTATGTTTTAACCGCAATACTGTATATTTTGAATCCTCAATTATTAAAACCAACGTATTTTTTGACTCCCTCAACAGTTATAAGAGCGGTTTTTGTTGACGTGGCTCGTTGACTAGTCCAATCAGCTGAGTCAGCCAGTGAGGTCCACATGTCTACATCCTTTCGTCTCCCTTCTCTTTTCTGCTGCGGTGGTGGCATCTGGTGATGGCATGGAGAGGGTGACATGCATGGGCGGGAGGTGGAGAAGGGGGCGGCGGCAAAAGGTGCGTGTCCTGTCCCTCCAATGACTGGAGCGGAGGAAGGAAATGCGGTGTAGTATCTTAACAGGCACCCTCGTGGAACAACCAGCGTGCATCGAGGCCGAGGCTCGAGGCAATTCGCCCTAATTGCCACTCGTGTAGAGGTCGACCATGGCCACGCAGATGTGCAGGGACTTTAAGTCCACCTGCCCCGGCACGCCGGTGACTAGCGGGCTAGCAACGGGCGGGAGGAGCATGTGGACGGCCATTGCTGAGACGCAAAGGATGCCGATGAATTAATAGGGAAAGTGATTTCATCCTCCAGGGATATCCCCTCCTTTTTGGTATGCCACCTAAATAGTCATAAAAAATATGAAAGAAAATGGCAACATTGATTAATATGAAATATATCACTTCACAAACATACAAGTTTATATTCAATTTCTACAAGTTGTAACAAAAATAACAAATATAGTTACGAATGTGCGATAACTATTTTCAGTTTAATTTGTTATTTTTGTTGCAACTTGTAGAAGTTAAATATGGTTTTGCATGTTGGTAGAGTGATATATTTCGTATTAATCTATGTTGCCAATTTTTTTTTATAACTATTTAGATGACATGCAAACAACGAGGGGATGTACTCTCGAGGAATGAAAATCCACATCCTTAGTTAACATGGACATGGACAACGCCGCCGCTGCCCTTTACATTCTCGTTGTTTTTATTTGAGATCTAAACGCAACACAACTCAATCGATCAAATGCATGAATACATAAGCTGAACATATCGTTGATTTAATGAGGGAGTGGTTCTTGGTGCTCAGCTCGTCGTGATTGTTCTGCCTCGAGGCCGCACTGCCGCTACGCGTCGGGGCTGCTGAGCCGCCGCGCGCTCCGCCTCCAGGTTGGACCGCCACCGCTTCGCCTTGGGCCGCGTCGTCGCTCTGCCTCCAAGCCGGGTCGCTGCCGCTCCGCTCAAGGCTGCGCCGTCACTCCACCATGAGGCTGGGCCGCCGCACGCGTCGGGGTCGCCCAGCCGCCATGCCGTCGCTCAGCCTCAACGTCGGGCCGCCACTCCGTTCGAGGCTGCGCTGTCGCTCCACCATGAGGTTGGGCCGCCGCGCCGCCGCTACACGTTAGGGACGTCACGCCGTCGCTCCACCTTGGGCTGCGCGCGAGGCCGCGCCGCCGCAGCTCCACCTCTAGCTGTCATCTCTATGTGGCCGTGTGGGAAAGCCTGAAAGAAGAGTGAAGAAAGAAAAATTGAGAGAGAGAGAGAGAGAAAGAAGAGGGGGAGTCATTGATATATAGCCCCCACATGCTGACTATGCGCCACATCAGCGAAAACCACTCTCAAATTCATCAAGTCATTCTGCTCCGATTTTAATAGTTGAGCTTTGAGTTACCCAATATTATGGTTAAAGGATATGAATTAGATTAGAGCAACAATGAGAGAGTCACAGTGGACTTATTCCAAGATGGAGAGACACGAAACACATGTGTTGGGCCTAAAACCTAGCGCGTTTGAGGTCTAATAACGAACATTACTACAGCAAGGAATAAGTACATTTACCATCCCTTAACTTTACATCGAGTTTGATTATCGTCCCTAAACCGTAATAACAGAGTTCTAGAAATATTCACCCCTCACCTTACCAAAACCGTTCAAAATGGTATGGACAGGTGGTTTTGTTGAAATACTAGCATTCTAGTTAGAAAAAGAAAATACAAAATACATGGGGCCCATATGTAAGTGAGACGATCTTTAATGCCTCGCAGTACCTCGTCCTCGCGTGCGTCTCGGCGTCTCAGCCATGGTGGATACTGGAGAAGGCCAGCGCGGTGGCCTCCCGTCGCCGACCAGCCCCCTTGACAAGATGGCCCTTCGCGCGACGTCACTGCTGCACGGCGGCGCCACGGGCGGGGTCGGCCTCAGCATCCTGGCCGCTGGCCGCGCTCGAGGCGCAGAAGGAGGAGGAGGAGCAGAGGCCGGTGGTGTCCGCCGCCGTCGTCCTCTGCCACCGCACGGCGCCGCACCGCGCGGCAGATCTTCTTCACCAACAGAATCGTAGATGCTTGAGCGGAAGGAAGGAAGGACGCCGCAGTTGTAACATAAACGAGACAATGAATAATATACTCATAATACCATTCATCGATTTTAGAGCGTAATGTTCATGCATCTTGAACTATCCTGCTCGCCCGTGCTATACGATGAATTAACCTTGAAATATCTGCTCGTTGCAAGAACTCCCTCCCAGCAACGAATGGACGAGAGAGCCAAGATCAGTGATGATTAAATTACATGAACAACTAGCTAGTCCTCTGCTCCTGCCCAGGAGCACACCACCGGTGATGAGATGATCTATGGCCACCGCCGGGATCAGATCAAATTCCGCGGAGTTCAGGAGGAGTAACTGTTTTGCTTGTGTTGGTCGAGATGATGGAGGATGAGGTTGGTGGGGGACGCACGCTCGGTTGATAGATTTGATTTGGGATGTTCGATCACGGCCGCGGACGAGGTGAAGTGTTTTTGCGGTCTCGCGGACATGGACGTCCGCTCTTGCATGAACTGATCGGCGCTGCTGTTCTGTTCGCCACGCTCAGGAATTAAAGATTCTCACTTACATATTGGTCTCACGCTTTTTTATTTTCCTTTTTTGCTGACTAATATGCCACGTCAGTTAAACCAGCTTTCAATACTGCCATGGGACCTGTCTCGAACGGTTTTGATAAGATAAAGGGTAAAGATTTTTGATATTGAAGATTAAGGATATCAGTTAAACTTGACGTAAAGATGAGGGACGGCCAGTGGAATTATTCCGCGTGGCAAGCATGTCCTACTGGGCTTTAAGTGGCTTCGCTTTGGCAACCTACATAATATATTACCCAGGACCATTACTTCTTCAAGTAATAACCAACGGTTATAACTTAGAGCAATTTTATGGTCATTGAGGAGGTAGGTACTATTTTTTTATTGTAAATTTGGTACTTAGATATTATGAGATACTAAATTTTACATTAAATTTTTAGTACCTCATGGTAACTTCTTAAAGACCGTAAAATTGCTCTATAACTTAACTCCGAAGTTATTATTTTCAAAGGGTATCAACAATATGCTCATGAAGCGTCTCAGATGCCTTTTTTTTTAATAAAGTTAGATGCTAATTGAAAAACACCCGAAGACGCGTGGTTAATATCATATTTCTAAGACATGATTGGTCTAAAGCTACATGCACCCAAGTTTTAAGACGCGGTTGGCCTAGAGCTATGCACATTATATACTCAAGAAGCAATCGGCTTTGAGCCATGTGCATCACATTCCATGCAGTTAGGATATCACTCAGATCATATTATTAAGCCACTAGGTTAACAAAAGGATTATTATTGTTGACTATATGTTTAGTTTTTTCTCAACTAAACACATAATCGGAGACTACACCTAATAGGTGCATCTATTCGATGCACCTATTTTTATCAATTAATTCTTCGAAAAGATCTCCACAACCTCTTTTAAAGTTTTTGAAGGGGACTCAAGAAGAAAGCACTAGGGACATTACTTCTAGAGAAGCTGGAGCACTCAACTAAAAAAGAAAAAAAATCCAAAAAATGCTATTGACAAGTATTCAATTCCAAGAAATATCATCTCCGAGTAGGATTTCTATGAAATGCCATCATATAAACGACTTTGTCCTAGAAACATACCATTACAGTTAGAGCTCCGTTAGCGACCCTCGATTAAGTGCTATGGGATACCATTCGGTGTTATAGAACGAACAATTTATTTAACGGTGAGGGATGGACAGAATCCTAACGGCGATGATATTTCTAGAACAAAATCATTGCTTGTATGATGACATTTTATGGATTTCGCACTCGCCGATCTTATTTCTAAGATTTGGGTGTTTATCAAAGGTACTTCTTAATTATATTTTCTCTAAGAGAAGAGTCCCCGACTGCAAAACTCGTTTGGTACTATTTCCTGCACTCCACCGATTCATCTATATGTTTGCAACTTTTGTCATCGTCAGTAAAAAATCGCATATTCAATTGCTATTTGCCAACGAAGTTCTTCCCCCGCTTCCATCAGTTTCATGTTCTTGATGATTTCCTGCAGGATGGGATACTGAGATAACTACAAAACAGACCACAGGTCAGTCATCTATAGCTTCTAACAGCCTTCAGGAAATGTTGTGCCAATGTAACTGCACACGACATGCAAGAAACGAAATCAAACATTCTAGTTTTCAGCCATAAGAGTTTCAGATTTGATAATTAATATTGTCTGTAAGCAGCTGTAAGCACCAGGTAATATATCCTCTCTGGGGTCATAAATATTAATGCCACTGGTGAAGAAACCATCTTTACTCGGTCGGTCAAAAACCATAATAGTCCCGGTTGTAATAAAAACCGGAACTAAAAATGGTTTTTAGCCCCGGTTTATAAGCAGAACGGGACTATATGATCTTTAGTCTCAATTACTACCACCAACCGGGACTGTTGTTAGGATCTGTCAGGGCTCTCAGGGATTTTTAGTCCGACTAAAGTTCAGATCTTTAGTCCCGATTTATATTATCAACTGGGACTAAAGATTAGTCCCGGTTAGTAATACCAAAACGGGACTAAAGATCAAAAAAGATTAGTCCCGGTTAGTAATACCAAAACGGGACTAAAGATCAAAACGTATATAATCCCTAGTCTTTATCCTCTTCTCCCGTCCACAGACACAAACTCCTGTCTAATCCTTATCTCTTTCCTCACTTCTACCTTATCTCCACTTTTAGCTTATCTCTTTCCTTCCTCACGGAGCAAGCGCATGAGACCGGGCCGACCGGGCGGCGGCGGCCGGGGAGGAGGGGAGGCGGCAGCGGCGACGCCAGCCGTGGGCACGAGAGGAGGGCGGCGGTGCTAGTCGGCAGCCGGCAGTGCCCACTCCGGGACTTTTATCCTTTTTTTTAAAAGAATTTACGATTCATGGATAATTTCTTTGTGATTTGTGATTCATTGTATAGATTAAGATGTATAATTTCTTTTTTAAGAATTAGTGATCTGTGATGTATTTGGTTTGTGATATTTGGCATGTTACTTAATTTAGGGATATGCATCCCATTTGATTTGGGCCACTCGATTTGGGAGAAAATAGTTACGGATTAAGTAGTAAGTATCAACAGAAACAGTAATAAAAAAAACAAACCGGCTGCCCTCTTTAGTCCCGATTGGTGGTATTTGAACCGGAACTCCGGATTCGTAGTCCCAAAGCATAGGCGGATCTGTAGGGGTCCGGGAAAAAGTGGCAACCCACCCTCGTGTATAGGAAAAATAAAAACTAACAGCGATCTCGCGGACGCGGCGTGGATGAAAAATTGGAAACCGAAGCGACGCGGAGGGCGGAGATGCGACGCGCGCGCGGCGCGCCTCTCTTCATCGCGAATCGCGATCTACTTCTCGTCATCTCCTCGTTTTTCGCCAGTTCGCTCCGGCGCTCTGCTCGCGAGTCGCGTGATTGCATCGCCGGACGCTCGCGGAGCCGCCAAGCCAAGTCGAGTCCGCCGCCGTGCGTGTTGCACCATCTCCGCGAGGAAAACGAGCGACGCAACGAAAATGAAGGCAAGGCAGGAAGGTGGAAGCTGCTTTGCCGCAGGCCGCAGGCCGCCGACGCCATCACGCTAGTCAGCAACCTCAAGTCCTCTGTTCTCAACCTGCCGGCTGCCGCGGCATCACGCGTTCAAGAGCAAGCGGTGCCGATGTCACTGCGTGTCTGCGGTGTGCTGCATGTGTTGTGCCGTACTGCCGTTGTGCTGCATGCCTACACAGTTACAGTTACAGGGCAACAAGAACGAGCCAACGATTTGATTTTTAGGTTTTCTACTTGTATATCCTTTTTCAACTTTCAGTTTTAAAATTTTTAACTCTTGTGCATTGTGATATTAATGTGTAGTACTATATTGTAAATTGTTGAAACATGAAGAAAGATGGAGATATTACCAGTGGCGGAGCCAGCTGTTAAAACCTGTGGGGTCAAACTGGTAAAATTGTTTAAGTTTTCTAATGTTGCAATGCAAATATCAATAATTTTTGGGCTGTTTTGTAAAAACCTGCGGGGTCAGCTGACCCCACAGATTACACTTACCTCCGCCACTGGATATTACATCTTTTTTTTGAAAAGACCCAGCAAAGAAAAATGTTTATAAATTGACTTCTTCCCCGGTTGTGGTAGGGGAGCACACTTAAGAAATAGTATGGTAATCGTCTTTAAACTTTTATAGCCGTATTACCTTCTTTTAAGTCAAAATTTTATTTAATTACTAATTCTATATGTTATAAGATGCTTTATTAATATATCATGATATATTTTTTGGTCTAGTATCATTAGATTTACTGTGTTTTTTAAAAAAAGTTTTAGGTTGGATCACCCATATTCTAAATTGTAGATCCGCCACTGCTACAAATGTTTACGAACCGGGACTAAATAACACTTCTCTACCAGTGTGCTTGCGATAATATTTATCTAATTTTTAGAACTTTAACCATCAATAATTTCTTAAATACTTACTTAAAAAAATGTATGTATAGATTCACCTTGAAAAGTAATATTGTAACATAAATTCTATATATAAACTTAATTAGTATGAAAATTAATGGTTGAAGTCTTAAAAGTTAATGGTTGAAGCCTAAAAAGTTTGACCAAATCAAGGTTCTAAACATTAAATATTAATGGAGGGAAAAAGTGATTGTTCTCAAGAACTAGATAATATTGCCATTTTAGTTTTGATATTATCTTAAATATTTAGAAAAATTCCATTCGGCCTTAACGTCCCGTTCTTTTTCTTAGGAAGTACTCATTCCGTCCCAAAATATAACTTTTTTTTCTCTTATGATTTGTTCTAAAATATAACAACTTCTACACCAACATTCTCTTCCCAACCAATCACAACCTTCAACCATTCACTTTTTCCGCCTACCTCCACTACTCAACCAATCACAACCTTCCACCATTCACTTTTCTCACCTATCTCCACTACTCATCCAATTACAACTCTACACCATTTACTTCTACATACTTTCTTAATAACCATATCTAACTCTAAAACTTCTTGTATTTCAGAACAAATGGAATATGAATTACCAAGGACATGCTCCCGAACTCCTAAAATAGTACGAGTACTCTCAAACATTTCAATTAGCATTTCTTACAAAAACTAATTACATCTAACTAACCAATATTTTAATACAAACTTAAAATGTTTAATGTGTGTCTCAATCAGCAGTACGGATTATCTTATTTATGGTACTGCCAGTGCACTAGCAGATTCTAACATATGAGCCCGGCCGTACATGCCATACAAAGAATTAATTAACGAGGACATATCCTCCCAAACTCCTAAAATGGTACTATTACTCTCAAAATTTTCAATTAGCATTTCTTAAAAAAAACTTATTATATCTAACTAATCAACATTTTAATACAAACTTAGACTAAAATGTTTAATGTGTCTTCACTAGCGGTACACATTATCTTATCTATGATATTATTGGTATACTAGCAGATACTGACATGTGAGCCATAACCTATATGCTAGCAGCTAGACAGTTAGCTACTGCAACTGTATCAACAGTACTATAGATGATATGCATTCCTGTAACACTAGCAGATACTGACATGTGAGCTAGAATCTATATGCCCCTATATGCCAGCTAGGCATTTAGCCACTGCAACTGTATCAGCAGTGCTGTAGAGGATCCATTCCTTAAACCATAAACCCTATTTTTTTTTTTTTTTTGGCGCGGGTGGAAATTCCCGTGCGCGGGGTTCTCTCCTCCCTTCCAAGCTTTTGCGCGACGCCGCCGCCCTCCCCCCTCCGCCGACCTTCTCCGACCGGCCGCAGCAGATCCGACGGCCGCCGTCCCCGACGTCGTCCACCGCCCTTCCCGATCTCCCTGCTGCCACGCCGGTCTGGAGCCGCCATCCCCGACGTCCACAGCTAGCAGCTTCGCGCGGCGGCCCTCCCCGACGCGTACGCGACCTCCGAGCTGCCGCCGGCCGTCGTCGTCCGGCGCCGCCCTCCCGACCTACTCCGCAGCATCTTCCGCTGCGCCTCCATCCCCGACGTCAGCTTCCGCCGGCCGTCGTTCGGCGCGGCCCTCCTCGATCTACCTCCGCAGCATCTCCGGCGACTTCCCCCCGCTGCCACGCCGCCATCCATTCAGATTAGGTGAGGCGGTGAGGCCTCGCTGCTCCCCTTCCTATTTATGTTTGCGTTTTTTTTTAACAAAGGTTATGAATCTTTCCGCTGAAAGAATTATAAGTAGAAAATCAGCACGACCAAGTTTTGGTAACATGACTATATGGCCAAGTCTTGGTCACCAAGATGATGTGAGGTATGCAGACATAGCAAGCAGAAGTACAGTTAACATGACTATATGATCTATTCACTAATGTGTTTTTATTTCCTGACTATATGATCAGCAGTAAAATGGTTACTTTTTCAATAATCAAGCTGAGAGAATTGAGTTCCTTCTTAATTGGTGGTCAGAAGATGTTGGTCCTAAGTTTAATTTTTAACTGGAGGATCACTGATGCTATTTTCAGTAAGATGAAGCCTGGTCTACTTATCCGACTCATGAAGGTCCAATCAGATGTTTGTTGCATTCACTTCATGCCATGACTTAATTCCCAGTAGAATAATTCTTTTTTTAGAATAGGTCACCTGGGGGGAGAGCTTCCCCACCTGAATTTGAATTAAAGAGGGGGCTTGAGGTTTACATTGACATTACACATTCATAGAACGGCAATAATTGTTGATACACTGTTGTAGCCCCGAAAATTTGTGAGAACTCAATGCACTGTTGTCCAATAAATATTCTGGTAAAGGTTGTGCATGCTGAAAAGGTATGTAGTATTTGTTACTTCTTGTATCTTGTAGTTATGTAGATTGATAATGGCAAAGATTTTTGGTAGTGTGTTAGGAACAAAAAGGAATTGTGCGGTTGGGCTGAAATATTTAGATTGGGAAATTCTTGTAAAAATATTTGGTACTGCTGCTGAAATATTCTGGTTGGGAAATTCCTTAAAAAAAGGGCAGTGTGCTATTGGGATAGGAAATGACCAGGTTAGTAGTACTTGTTCAGCCTTCGACCTGAGATTTGGCAACAATTATTAACAGGAATGTGCTCAAACTAAAATCGTTTTTCGGGCTAGAGGTCTAGACATTGTAAATAAGTTTAGGCAACATATATCATTGTAAATAGCATGTATACCATTATTTTTTTCTCACATTATGTGGGCGACATATATCAGCTAGTACCCGGAGGTTTATCTTTGAAGGTAGCTTGAGTACTTCTCATATACATATATATTAGATGCCATATAGATTAGCACTTGTGTACTTGGATATCTGTGTAATTATGTATGTGTACTCGTTTTATGTTTGTAGAACAATGAATCAAAGGTTGTCTAATGCAATGGAAAGGAGACCTAACGGTGATCTGGAGTTCTCATGGAAGAGGGCCCGGTTGCATGGCCAGCACATACTACTGGAGGTTCGTGATCAAGGTAACGAGCCAACTTGCATCTTCCAAGCCGTCTGTGCTGCTGCGGAGATGACGATGATGAGAAATCTTGCTGATCGTAACCCCCCCAGCTCTACCGATACCAGGTTTGATGCTGAACTGCTAGCGCATGACTATGAGGTAGAGGTTCAGCGGTCTCTTGGTAAGGACCATGACCTGGGTCACACCGTGCGGGCAGATACAGCCTTGCGTTTGTTTGGAAGTATTGGGGCATTGGCAACGTCATCAGGTTGGGAAGGCCATCAAAGGGTCAGACTCAGAAACTATCGCTCTCTGAGTATATCGAACTTCGAGAGGGTTGCAGAGTACATCATCCAGGGCACACCTCTACTTGGCACACTGCCAACCGGTGATGAATTCAGGACGATGCTTCCCGATGAAATATTTGAGTTTCGTCGGGGACTTTTGCCAGCTGGAACTGTGGCATCAACCCATATGGTTCTCTTCATGGGCTTTGGCTACAGGAATGGCCGCCCATACTTGGTGTTCCTTAACAGCAACGGCAAGAGCTTCGGAGACGAGGGTTTGGGCAGGGTGTACTTTGATCAGATCTACACTGAGCTGTTTTATGCACTGAATGCCAGAGCCCCTGATGCCTCAGTACGGACAAGTCATCATAATGAAGATGCCAGTGCCTCTACCTCGGCGACCACTCAGCAGTTTACACTGTCTTCATCTGCTAGACCTGGACCAGCACACCCTGATGCCAGAGCCTCCACCTCGTCCACCACCATGCAGCTATCATCTTCATCCACTCCACCGACTGCACCCCGGCGCCGAGATGATCAGCCGTCTCCTCCCCGGCCGGCACAGCGCCGTCGGCTGTGACCTGCACTAACTGTATCTTCTAGACCTCTGTTGTCGTTCGAGCTACACCACGCCTAACCTTTCTGAGATCACTACCAGTAGTACCACCTTGGCAGCAATGCTGTGGTATCCATCGGCTTAAACTTACTGCTAGTATATACTCATAGATACTGCAAATCCTTAAGCAAATCACTATATTACTAGTAACTCTTTACTAACGAGACTTTTTACAGTGCTTGGGAGGTATCTAGGATACCGTTTAAACTATTAAATATCCACCGTTGATTGCTAAATGTTAATTTAGAAATAGAAATAACATGATGATGGGCAATTTAGTAATTGTTTTCAGTCATAACTTCTAACTTCTTCCTGATTGTTTGCTGCAAGCCCCTAATTCAATCACCATTGCTGCTCGCGTAGTATTACTTTCGTTCACTAATTCTCATCTCTTGCTGCTCCTGTTGCTTACATTATAGTTACTTATTAATTACATAAATCCATGGTCATTCATATCACATCCTCTAGGCTTTCGAAGGCATTTTTCTTATCTATCTTTTGGATGACCTGAGGAGATGCCGGTGTGGATCACTGTCTTAACTAGATGGTACCCCGCGCGTTGCTGCGGGACATTGTGCGGATAAAATTCTGTATGATTGAAGGAGATGTTTAAAATTGAATCCAACCAACAAAAGGAACTCTACAGTATGGTTCTTATTAATATGTCTGACATATAAGCAATCTAACAGGTCATGTGTAATTCCAATTGACCTTTGTGTTATTCACATACTGCATGAACCACATATGGCAGGAAGAAAAGCAAAAAGGTAAAGTGTACGGTTGGTTTTAATCAGACATATGCTTCTTGCTAATCTGGTAGGAATTGCATAGGTGAAGCATTAATTATTCGAATTGTTCTCGCATATATGAACAAATGTTAATCCATATTGTGAGACCAGGTAGCGATGTTCCCCTATGGTTGCTGTAAACATTGAAAAAACACATATTGACTATATTATAGATGAAATCAAGTTTATATGTCAGCTAGATCATGAAAGGTAAAGGCCTTAGTCTAAAAGGACTGGATTTGAATTATTTTTTCCATCCAATGGTCTGGTGCTGGACTGAAGCAATTTAAGTTTTAGCTTGAAAAAACAACATTGCAGTGTGCACATATATAGCAGATTGGGGTAGTGAAAAAAAGATTCGGTGTGTTACCCATCAAACATGGATAAGGTAATTCTTACAAAATCTCTACCTATCTAATTTATAATAAAATAATGATTGTCAGCTTTGCAATTTCATGGACTTTATAGATAGAACCTCAGACCACTGAATTATTTGATCGATTGCTCGTGATCCAAACTGGACAATGCCTTCCATCATCATATATTCTTCTTCCAACTGCAATAAAATTGGGTAGCAGAATCAGAATTTACACAGAGAAAACGCAGATAAACTTTCAATCCAAATTGCACAGGTACATTACATTCCAAAGAAAAACAATATTACAAAAGGCAAGAGACAATTCCGACTGAAGTAATAAGAGCACAGTTATACAAATAAGAAGGATATAGTAGCAAGGAAGGAGGGTGATAGGAACGAAAATGGCACATGCTGGGTTGCCAATGCAACCGAAGGGGATTGATTATATTGTGCTGGCGCACGGCATGGCCATGGAAGATACAAGTTAGGAGAAGAGATGAGGTTGAGGACATGCAGCGATCCATTTTATAGACAAACATTAATTATCGTCAAATGAGGAGGCAACCTAGCAAACCAGGGAGTAAGAGCAAGTTTAATAATATAGCCAACTATTAGCTCCAAATCATCTATAGCCAATGTAATAGCCAATTCATACAATAGTTACTTATTATATTATTAATACCTGGTCCTACCTGACATCCGCACATTACGTCTTGAAGTCCGTGCTGCAGCTAGCTACAGATCTGTAGCCCGCTGCTCTTCTCTCTCTTCATTTTTCTTCTTAAAATATGTTTATAGCTGGCTTATAGCCTGCTATTGTACCTGCTCTAACGGGAGATGAAGTGGCGCCACACACATTGATGGGCGTCGACGGTTTCCATATCTAGTGAGAAACTGAGGAGGCGATTAAGCAGCTCGGGAAGTGGGGGAGAGGAAGGCAGGAAGCGAAGCGGTGGGGGAGGGGTTGACGATTCCCCTGGCCGGCAAGAAGAGCGCGGCGCAAGCACAGGGAGGAGCTGGCGCGGTGGTGCGTGCGGCGTTTTCGTGGGAGAGGACACCGAGCAGGCTAGGGTGGGGTCCATATGGTCGGGAGAGAGATGAGATGGGCTTTCTTGGGCTCTCCCGTGTGGGCTATTTAATCCATAAACAGGATCCAAGCCTTTGGGAACCATGATCTAGACCATTGATATTTAATCTGATGGTTGCTGTACTGAGCGTTGAGATTCGATCGAATGGCTGAGAATAAATGGGTGACGTGGCTTAACCATAAATCAGCTTTGGGTCTTAACTATATAGAAAGAAGGGATTAAATCCACCAATGAACTGCCAAAACCTGAGATGCCGGTGTGGATCACTGTCTTAATTAAATCCACCAATGAACTGCCAAAACCTTAACTAATATGACACCGCGCGCCCGTTTTGTGGACATCAATATTTATAACAAAATAAATCTGTAATCGATCATAATGTCATATAATCGATGTTAGGAACTTCATACTACGTGTACGAAACAAATTCGAGAAGAACCGCATGAAGAACTTCTGTTACTGTGATTTGCCTTTCACATATGATAGATTGATTTAAATACCCATGGACACAATTATCTATATACCCTCCTGCCTAATCTCTATGTTAGTACTGGCCCACTTTTGTAAGTACCGTTTTATAGGTACTTGTATTGTAGACCATTATATTGCAGCTGATCAACGGTTATCATGATTTCTAAGTACTGGAGAAAGTCTCTTAACTAACTGATAGTGACCTCAAGCAAGCAAACAGATGTTCTCCTGCATGTTCCCTTCCAAATCCCTTCTTTCTATAAAGTTAAGACCCAAAGTTGCCTCCTCAATTCGCCATGTCATCAACATTATATTAGCCATTGGATTCTCTGTAGGTCTCTGGATCAACGGTTCAGCATTATTGGGCCATCCCATCCCACTCATGCGCCTCTCATAAATCCTTCTTTCTGTTGGCCCAAGCCTATAACCATGCCAATATTTGCCATTGTTTCGTCTCCCTCATGACTCCGTTGGTAAGGTGAACCATGGGCCAGCCGGTATTAATCCAGCAGTGAGTTCTTCACCGTTGCTTAATCCGCACACCGCGACAACCGCATCGCCTCCTCCCACGGCGATGCATCTCTCCCTCTCCCATGCCGTGCAACGTGCGAGGTCGCACCGGGGCCTATGGCACCCGTCTTTCCCCCTCCCACATCAAGCCAAGCGCGCCTTGCAGCCTTTTTGCCTCGTCGGCGTGTCAGGAGGAACGGAACCGTCGATACCCATGAAGAGCACACTTCAACTCTCACAACATTCAAACCGCCTCCTAGCTTTTAACTGTCGACCACCGTATGAACTTCGGGAGCTGCACAAAACGAGCACCAGCGACGCCACTCGCCCACCTCTGCGCCTCTTCGCTTTGTGCGCCAAGATTAATGGGGAGGAAAAGTCTGATTTTATCAACATCCAACCATCTCGTTTTCAATTTGCAAATGACCTCACATAATCATATTGCCATTGCATCCATGGTATGTTCTTTGAGTTCTTTCTTTATTTGCTGCTAGATACCACTCCAACCAACAGTCCATGAGGACCAAGAGTTCGAGACTTGCTGTTAGACCATTCCCAACCCAAAACACTACATATAGTTTCCATGAACTCTACATCATTAAGAAACTAGTACTAGACACTACTCTTTTAATGCAAACACCACTCTTCCATACTTAAATTTAATGCTATTTATTTCACATGATGTCTTGGATGTTGTGTAGAAATCATGTCTCATACAAAACCTAGTTTTCTTATCTTTCCTCAGTTATTCACTTGCCACATCATCTTTTATCCGAGGTGGCATCTTATTTACTGCTATGGATATTATCCTAGTCATTGAGTTGAGAATGGCCTTGGACTTGCTGACAGCTGACTTGCTTGTCCTTTCGTTTTCCCCTCTTGGCCTCTTCTACAGATTTGGTTTAGTCTTTAGATCTAGGAGAGAGTTAAAGAGAAAGGGTTCAGATCGGTGATTATCGCGGACAACCTGCTGCCCATGGTATGATTTTCTTGATTACTATATACATAGAAATAACATATTTTGTGCTGGCTCGCGAGGTTCTAAAGACTACTCCTATATAATATGGTTTTAGGTGGTTTTTTTAGAGAGAACAGAGCTTGTGTTTTTCACGTTTCATTGACACGTTTTCAAATTCGAGCCGATTTGCAAATAGAGGTACTACTATTTGCAAATAGAGGTATTGTACATTTGTACTACTGTTCTTGGTATTTTGTCATCAAGGAAGTATTTATCTCATTATTTGGAAGTGAATCTCTATCTCTATCTCTACTATTAGAAAAATTAAAGATATTTTTGCTGAGATTTTGATAGGTCACCCGTGTTTGAGTTGGTTTTGATTTGATTTTGGTTTGCCCGATTGGCCATCTGATTCCTATACGCACCTGATGCTGCGTTCGCTTCCACTAGCCCAATTCCGATTTAGCTCATCGTACTGCTTACGCGCCACCACCGCCTGCTCCTTTCTGTCCCTCCCAGTGATCTATACGAACCCAATCAGGCGAATGATGGGAGACGAGATCGTTTAACATATCTATCGGTCCCAAACGCCCCTCTCGATCGGACAAGATCATTTGCACACGCAACCCAAACGCCGGAGTCTGCAAGCTCCAAAATCGTTCGTTCATGCGCGCTCCGCCACACACGTCACATGTGGGACAACGGCCGCCCCGCTCATCTCTCGAGTCACGCCCTAATGGATTGGTGCTTCCTCCTCCCCAACTGTCTATCCAGCCTCTTCTTCCTTCTTCCGCGTACGTACATAACACCAGGAGATCGCGTTGTATCGCAGTACGAGACAAACACCATGTGCGGGTTGCGGAAGCACCAGTGAGGCTCGGGATGCCGAAGATGGCAAAGGCTGCAGGGCTTGATCGAGATGGAGGCTCCACGAACAGGCCAAGCTCGGCGGCGACGACCATGGCTGCGGTGGTCCGGCGATATATCTAGCACAGGGTTGGCTGGCATTGGCAATCGGAGAGCAGCAGGGAGGTGAATGCTGAATCTCGTGGTAGCTAGCAATAGCATCGGCTTGAACGGAGGTGGACAGGAGCGGTGTGCGGCTTGACAGTGGTTAGAACAAAGCAGAACTGCAGAGGCACCATCGAAACGACAAGTTTGACATGGTGAGCATGCATGACGATTGAAGTCAGTGAGGTTATGGGCGGCCCTAATCCGCTTAAGCAACAGTTATGTAGAGGTGTAGCAGGCCGAATGTAGAGGTGTAGCAGGCCGAGACGACTTTCTGCTGGTGGTAGAGGAGGTGGGGGGCTGTCCCTTTTGCACTTTTAGATGGAGTACAGAAGGAGAGGCAACAGCTGCAGGGTGCTTCGAGCAGATGAGCACGATCGAGTAGATACGGCTCGACACCCTGCTCAACGAGAACGGAATGTGAATAAGCAGCAACCTGCAGTGCCTGTGCACATGCGCTCGTCCTTTAAATTTTACGATAGGAAGGCTGTTCCTGGAGCACAACAGAAGTACCGTGAGACCGAACCTAACAGGAAAAGCTCAAACTGAAGAGGAGCATTCTTGTCCATTGCGAGTTCAGGAGATCGATGATGTCTCCTTGTGTGCCTACCAAAATAAATGGAAACTTTATTATATGAGCTCTGTTCCCATCCAGCATTATGTACTGCCCGGTACTGGTGGAGTAGGTACTAAAATAGATCAAGTAGTTCAATTTATTAAGGGTATGATGGGGATCAAAGTCAGGTTCGCTCAAAGCCTCAAACGCATCTCTCCTGCCCCCACTTGCAATTCTCCGTCGTCCTCATCCGCCGAATCCATAAGGAGCGGGTTGCGGCGATTGAGTGTGTCATCAGGGTGCCGCTCGCCTACGTGGTGAGGGAGAACGCGCTCGTGCACCTCACGCCGGTCGCGGCCACGCGCCTCCGCCGTCACGCACGCGGCCATCCCACGGCGGATCGTAGGGGTCTTAGTCCCCTCTGTGGAGTTCCTTCCCTTCGACGACGACGATACCGTGTGTTAACAGTGAAATTTGGTAAGCCCAAAGTCACCATCGGCTGTTTAGCCGATCGGCTATTTGATCTACTGTTTACATATCTTGTCAGTCGCAGCATCAAACTGACTGGCACACCCGCATCTCAACAACCTTTGGACCTGCACTGGAGCTAAGCAGATCTCCCAGGCCAGTGTGTGTTTTTCGCATCAACACATTTTTGGCACGCCCAGTGGGATACGAGTTTTGCACCCAACATGTCTGAAGAGGAAGTCAATGCCAAGAAGGAACAATCTCCCAAGCCGATGGTTGAAATACTTCAAGATACAGTTGATGAAGCAGTTCATCGCGCATTGTTTAATCAATCTAGAGTTTTGGTAGATACATTACAAAATTTGATCAAGGTAACAGTTGATGAATTAATTATTAAGAAAAGCCAGCTCAGGGGGTAGATTGAAGAACAGCAGTGATATCGGCTTGGGGGGCAAGCACATCAGTATCAGCATGATGATTTATATCAGCAATATCGGTCACAAGAATCACAAACGCGTCAGAATATAGAAGATTGGGCCGATATAATTGCGAAGTTAGTAAAGGATCAGTTTGGACTTAGACCTAAGGAATAGATCCATGTGTATCGGCTGCCATAGCCTGAGTGGTTTGATAGGGTTCCATTACCACACCGATACAAGGTTCCAGATTTCTCCCAATTTTCAGGGCAAGATGATATATCTACAATGGACCACATCAGTCGATTCTTAGCGCAATATGGGGAAGCATCGGCTGAGGAAGCTCTGAAAGTTAGATTTTTTTCCGTTGTCTTTGACTGGATCGGTTTTCACATGGTTTTCATCATTACCATCAAATTCTATCAGAGGATGGGCCGATCTTGAGAAGCAATTTCATGATTACTTCTTTGTTGGAGTCAGTGGGTTGAAGCTTTCAGACTTAATATCGGTTGAGCAGAAAGAAGGAGAATCAGCTATGGAATATATTCAGAGATTTCGTAATGTCCGCAGCTGATGTTATGGTTTGAGCCTAAGTGATGAGCAACTAGCAGATCTCGCATTCCAAGGGTTGTCAGCACCTATCAGAGAGAGATTCTTTTGCCACTAGTTAGACAGCCTGGCTCATCTAAGCCAAACAGTATCGGCTCATGAAGCCGATTGCAAGAAGCAAAGGAAGATCAATTTTGGAGTTATCAAGACCTGATAAGATATGAGTTCTCATACTCCAAAACTGGGGGGCATGTGTTAACAGTGAAATTTGGTAAGCCTAAAGTCATCATCGGCTGTTTAGCCGATCGGCAATTTGATCTACTATTTACATATATTGTCAGTTGCAGAATCAAACTGACTGGCACGCCCGCATCTCAACAACCTTTGGACCTGCACTAGAGCTAAGCAGATCTCCCAGGCCAGTGTGTGATTTTCGCATCAACACCCATCCCCGTCGCTCTCCTTCGTGCTAGCCTCGTCGAAGCTCGTCATGCTATCCTCGTCGCACGGGGTCGCCTGCTTCTTCGAGTCAGAGCTGGGGGTTCTTCCGACGCCTACTACTTCCTCATCGAGGCAGCTCAGGATGTCCTCCTCGTTGAACTCCGGCTTGTGGAACGACGTGACCACCCACCTCGACTTGTCGCCGGCAGCATCCTTCATGCTCCACTTCCTTTGATTCCTGTACCTGTGGACGAACCACGCGACGCCGAGCAACAAGATGACGCCGGCGACGATGACGATGGAGGCCGCGACAAGGCCAACTCGGCGATGAAGGCAACATTCCCAACAAGGCCGCGCTGGCCAGCTTGGGCTCTGCAGCCGGTCGAGCACGAATCACCGGTGCACAACCCCGGATTGCTGAGGAAACTGTGCTTGTGCATTTCACCTGCGAACAGAGGAGGCAGGAGTTCAATCCGGATCCAGGACCCTATCATCCATCCAAACAGGCTTAGCCATCCATGCCACGCGAAATTGCATTCTTACCCTTCCACCTCTCTTCACCATGTGGTACCGAATCAGGGACAAAAGTGGTACCTCACGGTATCGAACTCTGGCAGCCGTTGGATCAGTCTCGATCCAACGATCAGGATTCGGTACCGCCCCTCAGCGCTGGACAGTAAACCCCCCCCCCCCCTCTTCCAGATCACGCTGTCCTATTCTATTTCCGCTACTATATCGCGTCTGGTTTTGTTTTTGAGATTTTAACGTATGATTAGCAGAAAACATTCTTTTATGAATAAACTACAACAAACATATAATTAGTACAAAACACCCAAAATTACTTGCCAGGTCAGAATATATGTTAAAATGGCTCAAACCACGAAAATTTAACCCTAATCATTAAATATTTATTGCAATTTTAGTATTCCCGTTGCAACGCATGGGCATATTTGCTAGTAAAGAAAATAAAAGAAACCATCTAGATGAGTTAAATGAATCTCAAAAGGGAGCAATCGATAAATTCTTAGGACTAATACTGGTTCTTCTAGAAATCTTGATAAATTGGCTTTAGTTGTTTTCAATAAATTGTTTTGTAGGATTTTTACGGTTTATTTCCTAAGAACTACAGTTGGCTTTGTGCTCAACTTATGAAAAGTATTATTAGGCAATTGGAAATTGGAATGCCAGTTATGACTTATGGATTTTTTTTCTATAATATAATAAATTATTATTCACTCTTGCAACGAAAAAAATATTTATGAGGGCCTCTATCATTATTTCGCCCAGAGGGCCTCCAAGAAGTTAGTACCGGCCCTGGTTGTCTGCTCCCCAAACAGCTGAACCGAGTTAATCAATTCTGAGGTAAATTTATCTGAACAATGTTTTCCCCTGTTTGATAAAATGCTTATTTGCACGCACAATATATTTCAACTAGACAGGTACACTATTCACTTTTGAGTTTCCATCTTTCTGATCTTGAGCAAACAACCTTTGAAATGTGCAACGATGGAGCCGCAGAACCACATTAAGGTGTTTGTATCTCTCTATCAGTTTGTGGATAGTTTTATCTCCCTACATCAGTATTGGTGCAGCAGGGGAGGAGCTACTACCCGCGGTCGCGAGTCCACTCCGCATGAAACGGGCGCACGGGGCAGCACTACGGCGAGCGGCCTCCGCGACAGAGCAAAGCGACCAATGAGCTATGGCGAGCGGTGGCAGGGCTTGGCGGCCGAATACGAGCATTGGGAGGTCACCGGGAAGCTATGCGCGAGCTACGGGGCGGAGTAGGGGAAAGGAAACGGAGGGCGTCACTGCGACGGGAAGGGGGCGCAGGAAGAGAGGCTGACGGCGCGAGACGTGATCTGATCGTCTCGGCCTCGGGCCGAGGGAGGGGAAGGAGCGAGTGGCCGTAGTCCACGTCACGCGTCCACGAACGCGCCGGCTCCTCCGGCACGCTCGGCTCAACGGCGGACAGCGACGGCAAGGCGGCAATGGCGCAGTGGATTGGAGCGAAAACGATGCGGCGACGGCAAAAACCGAACGAGAGGGGAGGCGTCGGGCGAGGCTTCGAGGAGAAGGAACGCCTCACAGGCGCGGTCAAGGTGCGAGACGGTCACCGGCGCAAGCGGCCAAGGACAGCGGCAGGGCGTGACGCCGACGTTGGTCGGGAAAAAGCGAAAGAGAGAAGAGAAATGGGAGCTTGTCCATGCCGTTTTGGGAGGAGTGCGTGCGTGCTATGTTTCCGAGCTTTGGAAGTATGCGGCAGTGCTCGGGATGACGGCGGTGGTGACGGCAAAAGCGAGCGAGGCCGGTTTGGCGGCGAGCAGGGGCAAGGCGCTCACCGGCGCAGGCAATGGGCCAGAAAGGGTAACGGCGGCGTCCTCAGCGATCGGCCACGACGCGCTGGCGCGCGGGAACGAAGGTACTGGTGGCGGGATTTCAAAGGCGGTGGCGAAAAATCGAACTCGGCAACAGCGAGTGAGCGCGGGCGTGGGAGAGAGCGAGAGAAAACGTGCTCTCTCTCTCTCTCTCTCTCTCTCTCTCTCTCTCGCGGCAGCACGTGCGGCGCACGTGAGGAGGAACGGGCCGAGGGAGGGAACGGGCCGAGCAAGCAAGAAGCGGCCCAACGGCTAGGAGGGAGGCAAATTAGACTTTCACAGAGAAGACTGAGTTGGACATAATTTGATTTGGAGTTTGGATTTGAATTTTTCAAATTTAATACTTGGACTCAGGAGCATGGGTAGGAGTCAAGGAAATTTGATACTCCCTCTATCCCATAATATCATAACCTTGTACCGGACAAGATATTACCACAAATTCGGATTAGGATTTCTCATCTGGTACTAAGTTGTTTTATTATAGGACGACCGTGGAACATCGTTTGAGAGTTGAAAAGTTAGGAGTGTACTGCTGGGCAGCAAAACATGAACAGGTAGGTCGGCTTATATTTGGCGTTCTTTGGCGTTCAATCGGGCAAGTAAACATGCTGATTATAGGCTGTAGTGATTGTAGTTGTTAAACTTGTGTTGATGGTCTCCGCTTAGTGCGCTATGAAAGGTCAGTATGCTACAAGTTTTACAGTGCTATCACCTGACAAATGAACCCCGACTCCGGCACATTCAATGACTGACCCAAGTAAATATGTACAGTAGGTCCTAAGATGGATTGGCCGGAATTACAGTATGAAGTAGCCTACGGTGACCATGAGCAAACGGGTGTAGTGCAGTTCTAAAAAAAACTGGGGTAGTGCAGGTATTCCGTCGACAGAAATTATCTCCCAACATCCAAATTCAGGAAGTCATGCAAATCTCATCACAGTGAGCTGCACGCCAACGGAGATAACCCATGCAAACCAAGGACATTTGAGATATATACATAGCAGACGTTTAATATTTTAGATACCGCCTTTGTGTTTCATTGATACCGACATTCTACACGTGCTGCGACGTTGACTCCGGTGGCCCATTTGTCTTGCACAATAGCCGCACCCAAAGGTAGTGTGAGTAGTTCCTCCATCCCTTTTTAGTCTTCCACAATAGTCACACCCGGAGGGAGTGTGAATATTTTCTCCGTAACACGTGGATCATCAAGCCCCTAAAGACAACAAATACACAAGGAGGGAGTTATAATAATGAAGTAACCGGTTAACGAACGTTCCATTAGTGCTCCCTACGTTTTAGGTTATAAGACGTTTTGACTTTGGTCAAAGTCAAACTACTTCAAGTTCAAGTTTGACAAGTTTATAGACAACTATAGTAATATGTATAATACCAAATTAGTTTCATTAAATCAATAATTGAATATATTTTCATAATAAATTTGTCTTGCGTTGAAAATGTTATTATTTTTTCTACAAACTTAGTCAAACTTGAAGCTGTTTGGCTTTGACCAAAGTCAAAACATCTAATAACCCGAAACGAAGGTAGTAGAGGTACCATCCCTCACAAAAACATTACATTATCCCCCCCCCCCCCCCCCCCCCCCAACTCCAAAAAAAAAAAAAATGACATTACCTTGAACATACGCCTTAACTTAGCCTCCTTGGCTTTCACCTGTAAAAGAGGGGAAACTCATGTAATTAAATTTCCCTAAAAAACTATAATTAAACTCTTAAGCAACAAAAATGGTAAGCTTGCCAACAAACAAAATCAACATACATATTTATAATCGTCGTCAGAGTCACTCCACTGTCCAAAACATCCATAGGGCAAATATGCATCCAAGTGACCAGCAAAGTATTCACCAGTGTCAGGGTGCTTCATGTCAGCAGTTCCATTGTTGGTACAACCTTTACATGGTTTACCTTAATTTCAAAAGAAAAGGACAGTTAATTGCCAAGTAATCAACCAGATACACACACCCAATAGTAATCAAATAATTGAAGATAAAAAAAAATGTGCGATTAACTTAAGTAAATATATTACAAATATATACAAGGATATTGATAATGGATGAAATGACACAAGGGGAAACAAACAGATAAATACAGTAAAATTATAGTACAGTACTACCATTAGAAAAAAAACATTTACAAGTATATATCGCAAATAAGTTCAAGGTAGCGAGACCAACAGTAATTTAACAATACTTTATTAAGATAGAAGTACTCTATACCATTATCAATAGGATTAATCACGCAGAAACAGCTGACCACTATTTCTTCATAATTTCCTTTTCCCATACATTTGACTTCCACAAAGAACAGATTGTCACTAGTAGAGTCGAAACCATCATCTTCTTTAGTCTTTGCAGTGAAATTGAGATGATAGTACCACATATGGTTCTCACAAAGTGGTTGGTAATGCAAAACGTCTTTGAGTTTAAGTGCCAAATCCTAAAATAAAAAGGATGGATCAGATAAGCAATCCTACTTCCTCCGTTTCATATTATAAGACTTTCTAGCATTATCCACATTCTTATAGATGTTAACGAATCTAGACATATAAGTGTATAGATTCATTAACATATGTATGAATGTGGGCAATGCTAGAAAGTCTTATAATATGAAACGGAGGGAGTACATAATAAGATAAATAAGACAGTGCAACCAAGGCAGAAGGACAGAGAATGAGATAGAGAGAAAGCAAACCCCCAAAAGATTGTGATCATCATTATACTTGTCCACTAATGCTTGGATGAATTGGTGCATTCTCTTTTTGGCTTCCCAAGTTGCAAATGATTTTGTACGCCTCTTAATTTGCCATCAGGCCAGTAAAGGCATCGCCGTATAACATTCTCCATTGAAGAGATATCATCATTTTGCCCTATGTGCCTAGTTTAAATCAGAGCATCCGATACGATTAGTGGATTGTACTTCCTAAAAAATGGAGAACACAAAATAATACCAAGAACTCATTCAATGTTATCAGTCCTAGCTTGCATCAAAAGCTCCCAAGTGACCCTCTAAAATAGATTAAGGTGGTAACAGAAACCGAAACAAAAGAATGAAATGACTGTTTACAAGCCTGTTCCCAAGGCATTTTTTAAGATATCCCTTCTGTTATTCTAGACCCCAAGCTCATTTGGAACCTATTGTTAGGAAATCTTTTTTTTCTTTACTGCTGAGGAAAGGCTAACCAATCATATAAATTACAATTAAAAGAAAAATATAGCTACATACAAAGTGGTCTCATAACATCTATATGCACTTCATAATTCTCAGCTATGCTAATGACTTGTGCTATTTCAGCAACTCCCACAGAAATACAGTTATAAAATTTTCCATTAACTTTAATTACTCTCAAAACAAGAATTTTAAAAACTAACATATGCTTGTATTTCTTCTAATCAATGTGTCAACTTATATGTAGTTTAACTAAAGGCCATTCGTCGTTATCATGATTCATACTTTTAAAACTGCATTATGTTCCATAACCTATACTATTATAGCATCAGCCATGTATCCTTGTTTGAATATAATCAGCTGCAAGCATACACATCAAACAAAAGAAATGAAATAATAAAAATCTAAATAGCAGTCGAGGAAATTTACATTTTTGGATCCCGATGGTCCTCAAGATAGCGATCAATAGCCTTGTCAGCTTCCTGTGAGCTTTGAAATGGCCCACCCACATCAGGATATGTGTGGAAAGATCCCTGAAGATCAACCCTGATGTAAAATATGAGTCCCCAATCTTTCACATGTCGGGCCCAGACGTGTGATGCCGGAGATGAGGAAAGGCAGCTTCCTGATGGTGGCAAGACCTCGGTGTCCTGAGCTACTGCATCTGCTTGCTGACAGGATGAGGAAGTAGCAGCAATGTAAGATGGCACATGCCCCTCCTTTGCATACCTGATATGGAACAAGCAAGCTAAATGAGTAGAAGAAGAATTTATTATTATCTTAGGAGACATAAAAACCATAGGCATATTACCACGGTGAGATGACAAAGTTGAAGGAACTATCTATCTAAAATAGGAAATATTTTGCCACACATTTCGCAGGCATAAAGTCATATTTTTTTGGCACAGTTAAAAGCCTATGAATCAGGTTTGTCAACAAGAAAGCATACTAAAAGGCACAGAAAACATAAATAGGCTCACAGATGCCAGCTGTCCATTCAATGACCATTTTGTCAGTTTCATATCTCTGGTATTCTTACTGGCCTATTACCATATTTGAAAAGAACATAAGTGGCTAATCCACAGCGGGAATATTATACAAACTAACTAATAGGCTGCAATGCAGAACATCACACTTACCCAATACACAATTTACAGTGTCAAAATAAATTTTTCATGCCTCACTGTTATGGTGTCATTCCAATTTGGCATGCAACATGTCATCATGATAGATCATGCATAACTATAAATTCATAAAAGCAGTTCCTACAAATTGAAGCTAAATCCATGATTTGGATCAGACTGAGAAACAGCAAACCACCATAATCAGAGTATAGAAAAACTAGTGATAACAGTTGTCACTTGTACTCCCTCCATCACAGATTAGAGGGCGCACATTTTTTTTCTATGCCGTCCCAAAACAGAGGGTGCACGATCTTATCCTTTTGCACTCACCGTTGAATGCTTTGGGAAGATGGGAAGAACTAATTAGTTGCGCAAATCAAATATGCATTACCAACAGAATTTTTGCATGCATGCCATGAATCAATTGTTGCATGCTTGCGATTTATTAGGGGTAAGAGAGTATTTGTTTTCCTCACGACCAGTTTTCTTGGTCTTATATAAAAAAAATATCACACCCTGTAAATGGGACGGAGGGAGTAACATTCATTATTAATGAAAAAAACAGTGTTAAGGAATGTAGAAAATGCATTCATAATTCGAAGTTGGATTGATAGAGCCCCACGAGGAAAAGAAAAAGAATTTCCTAGCTTTGTACAGAAAAAATGGTGTAGGACAAAAAAATCTTCTGGTAACTATATCCGACTGAAATACATAGAGATCAATACGATAGCCCTCTCTCCCTAACCATCCAAGAATCAAAA
Source organism: Oryza meridionalis (assembly GCA_000338895.3). Lineage (NCBI taxonomy): Eukaryota > Viridiplantae > Streptophyta > Magnoliopsida > Poales > Poaceae > Oryza > Oryza meridionalis. Next base: position 24,667,274 of record CM002531.2, on the reverse strand, counting down.
TCAAGTAAGCCCTCTCTCCCTAACCATCCAAGAATCCAAATCAAGTAAGCAAGACCCTTCATAACCATTTGGCCTATGTATAACCTTCGACTAGATCAGCAACAGAAAAAGACCTAAGTATACCCTTGGACTAGATCAGCAACACAAAAAGAATGATAAGGGAGAAGGACTGCGGTGGTCATACAGCGGATCGGCGTGCGCTTTTGCAGATGCAGTCTCAACCACATGTTCCTCCTCCTGATATCTGAAGAGTAACAATTTCAAGCGAAGATGAGTGAAGAAATTGTCGCCAAAGAAAACAAAATTAGGATGGTCTATATACGTAATTTCAATCCAATCCAAGCAACAGATAAAACAAAACGATTCGACTTTCGACTGGATCGTTCCGAACCGAAACAGAAAACAAATAGTAATCGAGAGAGAGAGAGAGGGAGAGGCAGACATACGGTGCGCGCGAGCGAGTAGGACTGAGACGGCTGCCGCGGCGACGGCGACGGCGCCGGCTGTATGTGCGAAGCAGTGGCATGGGGTTGGTGGGGTGGAAGAAGCGGGATTAGGGTTCGGTGATTTGGGGAGAGGAACGCAGAGGAGATTTCTAGGGTTTGGATCCTGGAAGAGGGAGGGAAACTGGAATGGGACGACGGTTTCGCACTTATATCGCCTCGTCGTCCCCGAGTGCATAAGAAAACGGCAGAGGCGTCATCACCTTCCGGCCCAAACCACGGGCCTCCAATCCCGTTCTGGGTCAAATTCTCTATGGGCCGCGTATTCGTGGCAATGCCATCTTTTGGCACCCCCACGCCAGGAGAATTTACTATTTGCCACTCTCTCAAAATGCCAGTGCTCAGATGCCACTCTCCCAAATTTTCATTCCCAAATGCCACCCGGGTCCACATGCCAGCCTCACTTTCCATTCAAACAAAAGTGATGCGGGACCCGATGCTGAGTGAGGCTGACATGTGGGCCCGGGTGGTATTTGGGAATGAAAATTTAGGAGAGTGGCATTTGAGCACTGTCATTCTGAGAGAGTGACAAATAGTAAATTCTCCCGCAAGAAATGAACTCTGGCGAGGGGAAAAACTCGAAGCACTTGATCGGTCGGATTCTGCAAAATTATGGGCCGAAGGAGGATCATATATGGGCTGAAAATTGCGATCAACTACGTGCTGGAATTACCATAACCTCTGGGCCGAAATTACGAGCACGTATGGGCCGAAACTACACGCAACCATGGGCTGAAAATACGATTTGAGCGAAACTATAGTTCGTGTGGGGTTATTTGGTTTGCTCCCAAAGTTTGCCAAAGGTTGCCACACCTCATGTTAGGCGAGTTTGACCAAGTTAGCATATTGTTTGGTTCATAGCCACGCTTGTGGCAAAATTCCTTCTCATCTATTAGGGCCCCACTATGTCATCAACTGAGGCACAATCCAAATTTGCTAGCTAAGGTGTGGCCCACTTTTTGTAAGCCACAACTTAGGTAAGTGTGGCATAAAAAGTATGGTGCGAAGGCTGTTTATGCCACAACTTTTTGGAGCCTAAGTTGTGGCTTTATGCCACAACTTTTTGGAGCCTTCGCACCATACTTTTTATGCCACACTTGTCTAAGTTGTGGCTTACAAAAAGTGGGCCACACCTTAGCTAGCAAAATTGAATTGTGCCACACTTTAGTGAGTTGATGACATGTGGGGCCCTAATAGATGAGAAGGAATATTGTCACAAGCGTGACTATGAACCAAACAATATGCTAACTTGGTCAAACTTGCCTAACATGAGGTGTGGCAACCTTTGGCAAACTTTGGGAGCAAACCACGTGCTCAAAAAAGAGTCACCCCACTCATTGTTTACAAGATGAACAGTCCAAGATATATATAGTCCAAGATAGTGTAGACAAAACCAAAAAAAATATATAAAGGACACACTGCCTGATCATTCGTATAAATATGACGTGGAATGATTATGTAGATAGCAACCATCTAAACAATTGATCATGACCTTATACAATATATTAGTTAAATCCGGATGGTGGGAATATAGTTCCTTCATAACAATTGTATCATCAGATACCCTAAAGCAAATACAAAGATCGGCACAAAAACTGCATTCTACTCCTTCCCATCTTTCACCCTCTCATGAAAGGTATCTTCGAAGAAAATTAACATATGCTCAAATTTTGTTGCTGGCTAAACATAGATTCAGTCACAACTCACAAGAGAGCGTAAGGGGCTGCAACGAATTCACTAAAGCGCTGTCCTTTTAGTCTTCCATTCCAGTGCTTTTCTCAGTCTTGCTTGCATGATAGTCACGCCCGGTGGAAGTGTGAATAGTTCCTGCATAACACGAACACCTGGGTCATCATTACTCATCAAGGCCCTAAACAGAAAGAATACACAAAATCAATTAACCAACATCATGTGTACAAAGGGTACCAAACCGCCCAAATTATGGCATTACCTCGTACATAGGCCTAATCTTACTTTGCATTTCCACCATACAGAATTTTCATCTTGTATTTTAGGAAGTTAATCTCTTGGGTCATCCTTTAATTAAATGGATATTATTGTGGTTGTGCTCAGACCTTTTGCATTCTTTGAGCATTGCAAATTTAATTCCTGCAATGGGGTTAACTACCACAAGTTCAAATTGAAAAGCAATTCCTTACTTCATCTTGAGCTATTCCATGAAAGAATATCGTCCAAACTGCTTTAAAATCACAATACTTGATTCTACAACTGATGTTTGAACTTTATATGCGGGTATAGTGAACAAGAAGCGTGATAAGAAGGTTCCAAAGAGAAACCATAAATCAGACAGGGATAAACTTAAGCTGGACAAGCAGAATGACCTCTGTACTGAGCTGGGAAACTTGCTATGTGTTTGCTTCATAGGTGCAAATCCATAAACATGATTTCAGATTGCATAATTGCATTACAGCATTTGGATTTGTCTTTATGAAAGTGCTTATTTTATGTCGTCCATCCAGCACATACTTTCCATACTGCTAGAGACAGCCATTTGTAAGCTTGTAGTTGGTTATCTCTAACTACATTTTATGATTGATGGTAGAAGCTCGGACAACCGGATCCTAGGTTGATGTCAGAAATACTAGAAATGTAACAGCCGGCATGGACTTAGTTTAGTATTTACATTATCATCTGCCATAACCTGACTTCTACCACTGACCTGTAATACCAAAAACAAAAATGTGTCACACTGTCACTGAGTGCAAGTATCCTCATGCATACCATTTGTCTATGATAGGTTTTAGTTTTCTAAGTTCCAAAACTATATTTTCTTGAATATGAAATTATATTTTCTTAAGCAATGTGCAAGCTCTTTTCCAGAACCAGACAGGCAGAACAATGAGAAGGCATGTGTACTGGGTGAAACTACACAAATACTAAAAGATTTATTACTTTCACTAGTGGAATCTCTCTGAAAGGAGAATAGTGCCTTGAAGAATTAATCTCATTATGAAAGGCTGTAAGATCTTTCGAATCGAAATATCCTATTCAGCTCATTGCGAATTAGTAGTTAAATTATTTACTTCCTTATTAATTTGATAGTCTGCTGCTAGTAATATGGACACAAAAATGTAAGTACATATTTTCACTTTAAGAGTTCGTTTAGAGGGGTCCAATTCCAGTGGTTGTTAAATTCATGCCACTATGGTGATAGCTTCATGCAAGAATATGTCAGCCTCAGATTCATGCCACTATCATTATTCAGAAAATAATGCCACCTTACCGCTGATTCATAATCATACCTTCCATGCTACGAAACAGGTTGCATTGGAAAGAAATGAACTGCACGACAATAACAGTATGCTTCATAGTGAAATCTTGGAGCTTCAAAACAAGCTTAGGAGTTACGACGCAGATGGAAGGCACTCCTGTTTCGAGTCACGTAAATACTAGACCAGCTCTAGGAGACCCTATCGCACAAGCGGGATTGTTCCCAGTACATCGCGTGCCACATTTATCAGAATATCGGTCATCACAACTGACATAACAGCAACATTTCCTCAGCAGCAGCCAGTTGTCATTGAGCAGCACTATGGCACCACACCAAGTGAGCTACAGCTCTTCCCAGAGTCTACAACAAGTGAAGACAGTGAACCATCGCAAGAACATGGAATTTCTGATCATGTGACACGGCCCCAGGCAAAGTACCCAACACCAACGGCCACTTTGACAGTAAACCTGTTTCCAGTCCTTCCAGGAAGACAAGATCAGCAGTGTAGCAGTGGTACTACTGGCACTAGCGAGGAAGACTGTACAGGCAGATCTTAGGTACATAACAAGAGATCCACACCACGACTTGAGAATTCCTTACTTTCAACTTTTAATTCTTGCCTTCTGAAGTTTAGCAAATGTGCAATACAAATTTGCAACTGTGCTCATGGTTAGTATGATTTTCTTTTCAAGCAAGGGTTGATCTTGGCATAATCCAGTGTTAGTCACTTATACGGAAGGTATGGCTTCCAATTGAGAATCACGCCGAGATTCAGATAGATACCTCACCAAGACACTTCTATGGAGCTGCAACCTGCTTCCTTCTTGTCCTTGACAATTTTCTGATCTTCTGAATCTCTGACATGTGCAATCTCATCCCATCGGCTTTCCAATGCATATGTATTTGACAAAAGAATGGCATCTGATGGATGGTAGTCGTCCATGTTATCCAACCGTGCCTGCACCATCCTCCCCAGGTTGGCATTGCCATGGACTCTGCAGGCCGCAAGCAAGGCTCTCCATGCTGTGGCATCACCCTGGGAAGATAGGCTCGCTATGAGCTCATAAGCTTCATCCAACCGCCCCGCCCTTCCCAGGAGATCGATGATGCAGCCATAGTGTTCAGTGTTAGGGAAGATGCCATATTGCAACACCATGCTCTCCATGAACTTCCTCCCTTCCGACACCAACCCACCATGGCTACAGGCATTCAGTACCGCAAGAAAGGTGACCTCGTTAGGCACCACTCCATCTTCTTCCATGGAGCAAAACAGGGAGATCACTTCACCTGCCTGTCCATTAACACCGAAACCCATGATCATCACTGTCCATGCCTTCACATCCCTTTCTTGCATCGCGTCGAAAACCGCCACCGCCTCACTGGGGTACCCGCACTTGAAATACATATCCATGAGAGCTGTGCCAAGTGCAGTGTCAAGCTCAAGTCCTGCTTCTAGCGCAATCTCGTGAAGGCGACGGCCGGCTGCCATTGCCCCAGATGCTCCACAAGCAGACAGCACACCCACAAGAGTCCCTGAGCTTGGCCTCACTCCCCCCAGCCTCATCCTATCCACCAAGCCCATTGCCTCCTCAACTTGCCCTGCCTTAGCATAGCCATCCACCATACAATTGTACAGCACCAGGTCCCTCTTGGTCGCCTCATTGAACACCTTCCTGCCACACTCGACGCTCTTCTCTCTCACATACATCCCAACCATTGCAGATGCCACCTTTGCATCCCTGCAGAACCCCACCTTGATGCAGAATCCATGCATAGGCTCAGCTTGCCACCCACACCGGATCATGGTGACCAATGCCGTCACACTGACGCCCACACTGCAGCACATCATCTCACTGAACATATCCACCGCTTTGGTTACCTCCCCCGCCCTGACATACCCTCCAATAACCGTGTTCCACGACACGGCGTCCCGTTCCGGCATTTCATCGAACACCCTCCGCGCGTCCGCCATTCCCTCGCCGCCACCACCGCCACAGCAGCAGTAGAAGTGGCACAGGGCGTTCCCAAGGCTAACGACGCCCGAGAACCCGTACCGCACGACGAGCGCGTGCACCTGCCTCCCGAGCGAGGCCGCGGCGGCGTCGCCGTCGGGGCCCCGCTTGGCGCAGAGCGCGAGCAGCGGCTGGAACGCGAACTCGTCCAGAGCGGGGAGGCGCGCCCGCGCGGAGGCGAGGACGGGCAGCGCGGCGGCCAGCGAGCCGCCGGCGGAGGAGGAGAGCGCGCGGAGGAGCGCGGTGTGGTGGAAGAGCGTCGGGGTGGGGATGGCGGCGAAGAGGGAGAGCGCGTAGGGGAGCGGCGCGTGCGGCGAGGCGAGCAGCTTGGCAGAGGGGAAGGCGTGGTGCGGGAAGAGGGAGGACTTGATCATGGCGGCGTGGAGCTGGAGGAGGTCGCCGGCGCGCGACGCCGACTTGAGCAGCGCCGCGATCTGCCGCCCCCGCCGCCGCAGCTGCATGGCTCCGGCGATCAGCGGCCGTTCGTCCGCCATACCAAGTAGTATGGGCCTCACCGGAGGTGGCAGTCCACGTTTCGGCCCAAGTAGTATGGGCCGGCAATCACGTTCCGGCCCAATGGTTCGCCTCAATTCTAAAGAAAAGTTGCCAGCAAAATTTGAAGGTGAAGGGTCAAATCTGACGTGAAAATTTGAAATCTCAGTAAGTATGAACTTTCGGAAGAACCTTCTTGAGATCTGTCCACCCAGCTAAAACAAATTGCTTTTGAGGAGGTAGATCGTCTCAGCTACTCCCTTCGTTTAAAAATAAACTAATAGGATTGGACGAGATAGATAGTTCGTTGTAGTAGAAAATACCTCATTTAATTTTAAGTTAATTTATCTTAAAACGGATGGAGTACCGGCTAGTCTTTCGAAGAAAGTGCCCTCCATGGATCACTACCAAATTACCATTATCAGCAAGCACGCACTGTCCGAAAAACGGCAAATGCCCTCAAAAGAGATTCACCTTTCTTTCCGAGAAACTGCCTTGCAACTGTCGTTGGCACAGTGGATCAGTATACAAATACAAATTTGGGTAAAAACAAACATATCCAGATCTGAAAACCAGCAACAAAAACGGCGTTCCACCCTTGGACGACGCCGTGCCGTAAAGAATGAGGCTAGCACACACAAAGATCTCGAGTTCATCTCCTCTTTTTTCTCCCTTATTTTTTTCTGCATGAAACTAGTGGGCCCATCCACGCAATTTCCCGCAGCCCAAATCGAGCCCAATCTGACGGTTGAGAAGGATCGAAACGGAGCAAACTCTCCTGTATTTATCTATCTCCTCAAAAAATCTGTTCAGTTTTCAGTTCGCTCGATTCCGGGTTCTTGATTTCGTCCTCACCACGCCACGCCAACGGATTTGCGTGCTTCCCCGCGAAGGATTTCCGCGCAATGTAGGTTCGCCTAACAAATCCGGGAGTTCTTTTGATTCGTCGTGGTTTTTATTTTGTTTATTATCTCTATACGCTCTTATTTTTCGGCAATCGGTTGCTCTCCTCCCCCCAAATTCTCATCTTCTGTTCTTGCGAGGGTTTTTTTTTTTCTTTCCAGATTGTGGTGGGCGATTCTGTTAAACCCTACTCTCTTTCTTCTTGAGCGGAATCGAGAGATTGCTGATTTTGTCTTGTTGATTTGTTCTGCAGCGAGTGGAGGGAGGGGAGGGAAGAGATTGATTAGGAGGAGGAGGAGGAGGAGGACATGGGGGCGTTCTGCTCCAAGCAGAATCCGTCGGGGCAGCAGCCGCACTGCTGCAACCACAGCAGCAGCAGCAATGCCGCGCCGAAGGGGAACAATCGGTTCGCCAAGTTCGGCGATGATTACCATACCCTAGAGCAGGTGAGATCAATTCGGCCCCTCCTGATGCATGCATCTGTTCTTGATTGCGAAACTGCTCACTGCTGCCGGGTACACAGTGCTATGTGTGGGCATTGCTGTTTACTTCTGAATAGTTGTGTGGTGTTTATCATGTGATATCGTCAATGATGGTGCTGTACTTGAATGGAAGTGGATTTGTTCCTGTTCAGGAATAAGTTCTTTCACACATATGTGTTGGTGGGAGGTTTGGGTGTACTAAACTACTATTTCCTGTCTATCAATTTGATATCAAGTTCCTCCTTGGTATCATCTTATACTCATGTTGCTCATATGTCGTGAGAATAGATTGTTTATGTCCTGCAAAGTAGGTGCCTCTTAGATGTATACAGTTTTGCAGTTTGCCCTGGTTCTTCAAGTAAAAGTAAAATTATCACTACCATAAGAATTAATAATTATGCTTGGTCTAAAGAAAGAATTAGATACAGTGAAATCTCCTGTATCCCTAGGCAGACCAAATTTACTTAAGAAAGGAGTATGTACATGTCTACAAAGTTCCAACTTCGACAAGAAGCTGTCGAAGTGAAAGGATGTTGTCACAGCCTCACAGGGGCAACTTCCCAAAAGAAAAAAAACATATTTTTTTCAGGACAACTAGATTTTTTTTTCATAGGCTCTTCTGTTCCCCTCAGCACGTGACATAAGACATATTTTTTTTGTTATACTGAAGTATGATATCATGTTGTTTTCCTTAATCTAGGTAACTGATGCTCTTGCACACGCTGGTCTTGAGTCATCAAATCTGATTGTTGGGATTGATTTCACAAAGTCCAATGAATGGACAGGTTTGTTCAAGTTTATCGGTGCACTGCTTCCTGAACTTTGATCAACTCATCTTCAGGCTTATTGTTTCTTCTTAGAAAAGAGCTGATGATTTCTATTTATATGCAGGCAGAGTTTCCTTCAACAACCAGAGCCTGCATGCTCTGGGCCATATCTCAAACCCATATGAGCAAGCCATATCTATCATAGGGCAAACTCTTTCACGATTTGATGAGGACAACCTGATACCATGCTATGGATTTGGTGATGGTCAGTTCATTAAATCTCTCGACATGCTTCATTCTGTACATAGAAGTTATGCAAATTTTTAACACTAAGTTTATGCTACAGCTACTACACATGACCAGAAGGTATTTAGCTTCTATCCTGACAACAAACCATGTGATGGTTTTGAACAAGCACTTGATCGGTACAGAGAAATTGTTCCACAACTACGTTTGGCTGGTTGGTTCATCTTCTGCTTGAGTTTCAATTAGAAGATATCGATATTCATTCAACTGATATGTTTCGATTGTTCTCAACAGGCCCCACTTCATTTGCACCGATGATTGAGACAGCTATTGGAATTGTGGATAGTAGTGGTGGCCAGTATCATGTCCTGCTTATAATTGCAGATGGACAGGTTTGTTCTGAAATGAGTACCTAAGTCTGCCAGCATGAATAATTTGACATATGATATCTGGTCTAACCGTCTAATGAATTTACAACTGCACCGTTCTTGATATGTTATCGTTGAAAATTCGCATAGGTTACACGCAGTGTTGACACAGGTAATGGGCAGCTGAGCCCTCAGGAAAGGGAGACTATAGATGCCATTGTGAAAGCCAGGTAATCATATGCTTAGCATTTCCGTGTTTAGTGTTACTATCATGTTAGTAACTAATATATTGCCATGTTGAGCTCTTACATTTCAACTCAAACATGACTTTTTTTTTCAGTGACTACCCTTTGTCAATTGTGCTTGTTGGAGTTGGCGATGGGCCATGGGATATGATGAGGCAATTCGATGACAACATCCCTTCTCGTGCGTTCGATAACTTCCAGGTATGCTCTGTTGTTAATGGGTTAAGTGACAGCCCATATTTAGCATAATCATGGGAAATACTAATATGACAGTGCGATGCAGTTTGTGAACTTCACAGAGATCATGTCAAGACCTGTTCCTGCCAGCAAAAAGGAGGCAGAATTTGCTCTTTCAGCATTGATGGAGATCCCAGAACAGTTCAAGGCAGCAATAAACCTCCAACTTCTTGGGTATTTTACTGTCTAAATCAAAATCATAACACTTCAGAAAACCCAGAACCCTGGTATTTTTCTGCAATGACCTCGACCTTTTTTTGGGTCCAGAAAACGTCGAGGATTTCCACATCGAACAGTGTTACCTCCACCTGTGAGGGATTTCCAACAATACTATGGGTGCTCAACAGTCAAAGAAACGCAATCTACTAGCTATGGGTCGCTGCAGAAGAAGACATCAGCACCTAAACAGGATAGTGACATAGGTGATCAGGTACTTTCTTGAAAACAGATCCTATGTTGAACTTGTGTTTTGCAGACAGTATATGCTTTCATATATGCGTCAAGCCGTCAACTTTGTCATGTTTGTTAATTTGATGCCATGCTGAACTTGTGTTTTGCAGACTTGTCCAATCTGCTGGTTGGAAGCAAAGAACCTTGCTTTTGGATGTGGGCATCAGGTATGAAAAATACTTGAAAATGTATATAAAGTTTCAGGTGTAAATACTAAACTGATGAGCCCTTGGAATGCAGACGTGCTCGGACTGCGGGAAGGATCTGAAGGTTTGCCCCATTTGCCAGAGGGAAATCTCCACAAGAATTAGGCTCTACTGAAGTTTTGAGAATCTATACGCAATTGCCACTTTTAAGCATACACTTACACTTTTTGTTCCTTATGATTTAAGATTTTGCAAGAGGGAGCACTAACTGTAAATACAGTTTATCAGTGTTATAGAATACTCATGGTATTCAAACTAGTACTGGTCATTTTGGATAGCATTTGTGAAATGAATGTTCCTATCATTTTGGATAGCATTAGTGTTCCTATCAAATAGTTCTATTCTTTAGTTAGTATCCTTGTTTTTAATCTTATCGTTTGTCAAATGAATGTTCAAGGGTACGTCATCTCTCATCTATGCTAAGTTTGAGCGACATGTCGCCTTCAATGTGACATAGCTTTACTGCCGCCGATGGTTGGGCAGTGGTTAACTACATGAGGAGGTCATCTACTCTCTTTGAAGAATCTAACATGTGAAGTAAAATGGCATTTTGTCTGTGTTGACTTCAAATTTATCATTAGTTCTCTTTTAACCGCTGAAGTCTCGAAAACCATGGATATATGAAACGCCCTCAATGAATCATTCAAAACTCATAATAAGACTTCCTGAATTCGATCTTCTGCCATCTGTTCGATTTATGTTTGCATGAACGCTACGATGGATTTTGAGTGCATGAACAATGACATGCTAAGCTGATGCAGAAAGTGCCAGATCTGATTCTGTAAGGTAGAAGAAGAAACAACATTGATGGCTCCTTTAAAACGCAGGATCAGAAATGTAAGTGCAAAAAAACTAAAAAAACATTGATGGTGCCTTTGAAACGTAGAAACATATGAATAAAAAAATGCAGAATTCTTTTGATAGGGAATGAAAGTGCAAAATAGAGGATCGCAAAATACATCAATCGGATGAGAAAAATACATAAATCAGATGAGAAAGATAAACTCAAATAGAAGTTCTCAAGAAACTCTTGCTAACTTTTCTTTAAAAATCTCTATAAAATTGTTCGTTTCATAGGAGTTTTAAAGAAAGTGATTGGATTCAATCCTTTATTTCAAAGGCCTTCCCAAGAAATTTTTTCTATAGGGCTAAAAATTCTTTAAATTTCATATGTTATTCTTACGAAGCAAAGCGTCTTGAATATGTGCACCATACCTGAGCTAGGAAGCCGTGCTTGCTATAACATCGTCGTCGTAGATGGAAATGAGCAAACCCTGCATGACTCCCTCAATGCCAACCAGGAAGCAGCCGGCCACAGCGGCACGCTTCTCGGATGGCATTCAGGGAGCCAGGCAGCGTTAATCCCATCTCATCCCATCTCCTACTTCATCAGTCGCACCGCCCATCGATCGTGTATATACTAGCATTAACACAGTGAAATCAATCAATCAACTCGAGAATGGAAATTAACCAACAATCAAACTCAAGATCGAATTCAACATAAATCGACTGAGGAGATCGAGACAGAGACATACACCTGAAAACCTTGTTGTTGTTCCAACGCCATCATCAGAGATTCAGAGCTCACACTTTCTGAAGAGAGCTGAAGGCTCTGCATGCCAAGCTGCAACTGAAAGTGCCGAGTTATAGCTCAGCTAACTAAGCATGTATATGCATTGCGTTTTGCACAGCAGGCAGAGTAGCAGTGGTAGGGCCGTGGTTGGCAGTAGCGGTCAGGGATGTAAAGGTTGGCAACCTTGGCCGTCTCTGCGACCGCGACGAGTTGAGCAGACGGAGATGCAGATTTCTGTCCGCTGGATTGCTGAATTTGCTACATAGCTCTCTCAGCTGCTAATTAACCCGACCCCTGCCGGGCCGGCTCCACTCCTACGTGATGTCCAACTCCAACAACAGCAGCAGCAGCGGCAGTGTTCGTCGTAGACGAGCTAGATCACAAGGTCACAAGCCGGCGTTAGCAAAAGCTATAGCCGCAGCAGGGGCACGTACACTGTGGATGGGTAGCAATTAGCATCGTTTGTGTTGGGTGTGTTCAGTGTTGTGACCTGTGTAGCTAGGTAGCGGACGATCCGATTACAGCTCAGTGCCCTGCCGATGTTAGGACCATGCATGCTAGCTGCTGCCAAATGCATGATCGGACCAGTTGGTAAATCCTACTGTTAATTACTCACTCCCGTCCCAAAATATAGCGGTAATAGGACGTGTCTTATCCCCTCTCTCCGTCTCAAAATATAGCAACCTTTAAGCGGTAATAGGATGTGTCTCATCCACTCAAAGCGGTAATAGGATGTGTCTCATCCACTCAAAGGTTGCTATATTTTGGGATCCAGATTCGTAATAATAGGGTGTGTCCTATTTGCTATATTTTGAGACGGAGGGAGTAGTAGTTTTTTATCGGTAGTAACATGGTAGAATTAATTAACAAAGTGCTTTGAAATATGAATCTGTTTATATATGTTTCTAATGTAAAGTGTAGTTGTAGTTTGACTAACTATGGTTGATCGGAATTCATTTCTTAATTTGTTTTGAAAAAAAAAAGTGATTTACAAAAATTTACAGAGTGACCAGTAGACAGTAGTTCTTGAAAGAGAAAAAGAAAAGTACTGTTATCGTACTGTTTCTGTAAACAAAGAGGCAGCTACAGAAATTGAATCTAATGGGAAATCCCAAATGTTAAACCAAAAATTGAGAGAGATGGATTTCCCTGGATTTGGGATAGGGATTAGCTAAAAAACCGTCGCAAGTTTTTTGAGGAAAAACCTTTTAAATCTAACTATAGTATATAATTTCACTAGAACTACACTATAATAATAATAACTTGTATATATATATTAAAATAATATATGCAATTTTTTATCTAATTTATATAGAGATAACAATGTAGTTATAGTGTAATTACACTATAATTATAATGTAGTTACAATGTAAATATAGTATAACTACTATGTAACTAGTATGTAACTTAGATATAACCTGAATAAAACTGCCATAAGCATGCGATGGTAAAACTAGCTTGTGAAAAGAGAGTTTAGATCCGATAGCAAAATATCTTAGCACAAATCTTAGCGTGGAATCAACAGCCAAAAAATTCGACACTGTTGAGTTAGCTAGCAAAACCGTTTGGGATATATGGCTGGGATCTTTAACTTCTTGTGTTCAGTCCGAAATAGTACGTTAAATTCCCAATCTGAGATTTTTTTCCCCCAAATATATATTTTTCATATGATTTTGTATATTGTTTTATGAACAAAATTTTAAAAAATATATCCATGTCGCTATCAGACATTGGCGACACGAGTATATCTTCAAAAATAAATTAAAGAAATAGTATATTCCTGTAAAACCGTGGAAAAAGAAGTATATTCGAAAAAGAAAAAAAAGCTCCCCCATCTGATCAATACATTAAAAATGCCATTCAAACCTTTGCAATCAACAAAGATCACGTGACATTGCTTCACTAAACAGCCAAATATCCAGACTGCAATCAGTTTGAAATATCCAGGCAGGAATTGTTACTACGTACAGATTTATCCAAGCCGTAAAATTAACATCTAGAAATGAGAAGAAGAAGAAAAATTCAGAGAAATTGGTTGGAGCTATAGCATATGTTTACCTCCAGGCAGCAACTGCTTCAATTCCAAGCCTCTCGAACCAAAGAGTGAGGAGGCGCCACTGAATTTATAACCCCACCCGCGACGAGCGCATGGGCGACACGTACTCGCCCCCCGTCTTCCTCGCGCCGATGCGCGCTCTCGTCCACCCGATCCCCGCCTGAACCGCGCGCCTCTCTCTCCGCGCGCCGCACGCCGCACGCGCTCCCCGGCCCAGCGTATCGTCGTGCGCACGTCGCCGGCCTCTCGATCGAGGCTATCTCGCTCTGTATATCACCATGCCTCGCGCGCTCGCGATCCGTGGAGATTTTTGACGTCGTGAATATATCAGATTAATTGGCAGGGATCGTCGGCGGCGAGCGGCGGCGAGGGATAAGGATGGGGAGGGTGAAGCTGCCGATCAAGAGGATCGAGAACATGAACAACAGGCAGGTGACGTTCTCGAAGCGGCGGAACGGGCTGATCAAGAAGGCGTACGAGCTGTCCGTGCTCTGCGACATCGACGTCGCCCTCCTCGTGTTCTCCCCCTCCGGCCGCCTCAGCCACTTCTCCGGCCGCCGCGGGTAATTAACCACCTACCTGTTCGTCGACGACAATAACAGAGCTTAATTTGGTCTTCCTTCCTCTCATTTTCGATCGGCAATGTTTTGCTGCTCTTGTGTTCAGGGTGGAGGACGTGATTCTCCGGTACATGAACCTCTCGGAGCACGACAGGGGAGAGTGAGTGTCAGAATGCAACCATGAACACACGCTGTCTCCTGTCTTCTTCTTTTTTTTCTGAACAAATCGATGAACAGATTGTCGAAATGTGACTTTGTGTTTTTGTTTTCTTTGCATGGTTTGATGATCATTGCAGAGCCATTCAGAATCGGGAGGTAAACCGTAAGCATCATCTTCTTGTTTGAGAGGGGAGGAGGTTCATCGCGTGATTAGCTGATTATTCGATGCAGTATCTCATCAGCATGCTTCAGCGGCTCAAGCGAGAGAGCGACATGGCGACACAATTAGCAAAGTGTGCTCATACGCATATATAATTTGTCGAATTCATTTAATTCTTCGATTCCCTCTCTTCTAATCATTCATGCATGTTTCTTCTTTGAAAATTTCAGCCCAGGTGCACTGAATGAGAAAATAGAGGTGATAAATTCAGATTTCAGAGCAGAGTTTTTACTGTTAAAATCTCCAGTTTTGACAATGCAATTTAATTGTTTCTTCTATGCACCTCAGGAGATTCAGCAAGAGATATATTCTTCCCAGCAACAGCTGCAAATCACCGAGGACCGCCTTAGGTATGAACAAGAGATGATACACTGTCAGAGTTAAATTAAAATTGACAGGCAAAAACATTACTGCAATCCATGGACACACTTTTTATGCTCGTGTTCTTGCAGGATGTTCGAGCCAGATCCTGCGGCGTTCGGCACCTCGGGCGAGGTCGACGGATGCGAGAAGTATCTCATGGAATTGCTGACCCGAGTCGTCGAAAGGAAGGTCGTGTTTAGATTCAAAATTTTTCTTCAAACTTTCAACTTTTTCATCACATCAAATATTTGGACACATGTATGGAGCATTAAATGTGGACGAAAAAAACTAATTGCACAGTTTACATGTAAATCGCAAGACGAATCTTTTGAGCCTAATTACACCATGATTTGATAATGTGATGCTACAGTAAACATTTGCTAATGACGGATTAATTAGGCTTAATAGATTCGTCTCGCAGTTTACAGGCAAACTCTGTAATTTGTTTTGTTATTACTCTATGTTTAATACTTTAAATGTGTGTCTGTATGCTTAAAAAAATTTTGGCACACGAACTGAACATAGCCAAAAATGTTTCTGAACCGCAGGATTCTGAACAAAAACTGTAGAGATTCAGACAAGAACAAAATCGCGTGCTATCCTTTTTTGCTCAGAATTCTGAACAAAACTGTAGAGATTCAGACAAGAACAAAATCTCGTGCTATCCTTTTTTTGCTCAGAATTCTGAACAAATCTCATCCAAAAAAACACTTCTTGCAGAACAACTTGTTGAGCAGTCACATGGCGCCGTTCGATGCAACGACAGCTGCGATGCAGGTATGAGAATTTTCTTTTCCCTCCATTTTTTTCTCTGAACTGAATCGTATTACTGAAAAACTTTGGAAAATCTTGCATGTTAATTACTGCAAAATCCTGCATGTTAATTGCAGGGTGCAGATGGGACGCAGATGTACGTGAGCCAAGCGGACGGGATGGGCACGTTCGGTGGTGACGCTGCCATGTGGGGCCCAGATGGAGGCGCGGATCCTGGCCATCCGATGTTCAGTGCATCTGATCCGTTGATCTACCTCAGGTACGTGCACCGCCGGCGCATCGCAGCCGTCCATCGGTTGCAATAAGTTTGCGAGTTTTTTTTTTCTTTTTCAGGGACCACAACGTGTACGACGCCAACTCACAGGTGGCCGGGCTGCACGGCGGTGACCCGTGCGCGGCCGGCGGCGCCGCCGCGGCGGCGGCGGCGGCGGCGGCGGCCGCGGTGGGGTGCGTCGACGACGACGTCGCCGCCGACGCGTGGAGGCAGGCGTACACCTGCACCGAGCTGCTCTCCACGCTCATCCCCACCACGTCGTTCCCCCTCATGCCGGTGAGCTGCTGTCCACGGCCACCGTCGTCGCCATGATCGGCGGCGAGGACGAGCTCCTCACAATCTCACATGCTTTACGCGTGCCATTGCTGCAGCATTGCCTGGGGCCGGAGGACCAGTACCTGTCGATGGAGCATGGCATGGTGGCGGCGGCGGCGGCGGCGGCGCAGGAGCCGGTGGAGGCGTCGACGGCGAGCTGCTCCTACGTTCCCAGCGACGAGAACTCCGGCACGCCGGTCATGGCGTACGACAGCAACCCGCCGCCGGCGAACATCGCCTGACCTGATCGATCGACCTCACCTAACTAACCTACAAACTTAATACATGTACAATAATCACTAGTGAACTGAATAATCTCGCAAGCTTGAGGACACGTGGCAACGCACACGCATGTCGGCATTGTGTAAACTACGGAACTGATGAATCAATTATCTGGTCATAAAGTTCACATCAAGATCATATCGCAAATGCAACGAACCAACCAATGAAGTCTGAAGCTGAAATTATATACTACTCCTAAAATGATTAGATGCTTTAATTTCTTACCGTACTGTCTGATTAATCAGCAGCCAAACCACTGCCAGCTAAGTCTGGAAAACACCTGAAGAGTGATGAAGAGATAGTGCAATCCTATGCAAGGAGTAAAGATGTGCAGTGCAGTGCAGCATCATCTTTCTGAATCTCTGACAAAGAAGGGCACTAAAGCCATGAGTCAGCTGGAATGTTCTTGTTACAGTCACTACTAATATCTATCCAGGGATTCTGTCATATTTAGGTTCCTTAGCCATGAATTAACCCCCCATCCTCACTTGTCTTTATTTTGGAACAAAGACGAGTAGAGTAGTATGAGTTGAGTGCTGCCTTTTGCCTTTTTCGAGGTTAAGCAACTTGTGCTAGTTTTCTTCCTCTCTCTCTCTCTCCATGTGTGTTCAACAGAGCATGCTTCTCATATGCTGATATCTTGCAATTTGCACACACTTCTCACCTGCTGTAAACTTGTCGTTCAGCTTTAACCACAAGATTACAGATATCTGTTTTGACCATGACAGTATGACCAATGCCATTAGTTGCCTCCTACAGTAAATTATATATACCTAACAGAAGTCATACACTCATACTTACTTGATTCATAGTGGAAGAACCTTTTCTTTTGCTTTTGAAAGGAAGAAGAGCACATTCCAATTTCCAAGTAGCTGTAATGAGCCTGTAATATAATGCTGTTTGAACAAGCCAGAAGACAACATCAAACAGGCAGCATCAAATCGGTTGTTTGCTGAGGCCTGAGGGTGACAAATAACTAAAGCTTTAGTATTTGCCCAGCTCAAGAAATATGCTTTTGTGAGAAAAAGCAGGCTCCAATCAATTGCCGGCAGCAAGCCACCATACCCCACTTCACACCTTTACTCGAAGCTGCTCTGAATTTTCAAATGGCGAAACACAAGGCAAATGGCCCCCATTTTGCCACCCTTCCTCATTTTTTCAAAAGCTTCTCTTTTATCTATCCCTCTCTCTTTAATTTGGACCCCCATTAGCTGAGATAGCTATAGCCCTCCTTTTATTCCCATCACTCCATTCCATTGTTCTCGTTCTTGCTCTTGCTCTTCTCTCTAGCTTTTGCTTTACTAGTTAGTTGGCCATTGTTGCACTCGATCTTGGTGGTGATGAGCTGAGCTCTTCTCTAGCTCATCTTCTTGGTGGATCTTGTGGTGTTCGTCTTCTTGGTGGATCTTGCTGCTGGTATAGCTATAGCTCGAGATTAATGGCGACTCCTTACCATGTCCAGTCTCCAAGAAGCATCCTACTGAAGATGATTGCCACGAAGCAGCAGCCGCCGGCGCTGCCGCCGCCGCCGCCGCCGAAGCTGATCCTGCAGCCGAGGCAGCGGACGTCGCCGGCGATGTGGTGCGCGGCGATCGTGTGCTTCGCCTTCAGCCTCCTCCTGATCGCCGCCGGCGTGGTGATCCTCATCGTGTTCCTGGCGGTGAGGCCCCGGGCGCCGTCGTTCGACGCCGCGGGCGCCACCCTGAACGCCGTCTACGTCGGCTCGACCTCGCCGGCGCCGTACGTGAACGGCGACATGACGGTGGCGGCGAACGTGTCCAACCCGAACCAGAAGATGGACGTGGTGTTCCGGTCGGCCGCCGTGGAGCTCTTCTTCGGCGGCCGGCGGATGGCGGCGCAGGCGCTGCCGGCGCCGTTCGTGCAGCGGCGGGGGCAGT
This sequence comes from Oryza meridionalis, assembly GCA_000338895.3. NCBI lineage: Eukaryota > Viridiplantae > Streptophyta > Magnoliopsida > Poales > Poaceae > Oryza > Oryza meridionalis. The sequence goes on along the minus strand of CM002531.2, from coordinate 24,648,657 downwards.
CGCAGATCATCAGCGTGCACATGGTGTCCAGCCAGGTGGCGCTGCCGCCGGAGCTCGCCGTGGCGATGGTGAACCAGGTGAGGAGCAACAGGGTGGTGTACACCATCAGGGGCACGTTCAAGGTGCAGGCCAAGCTCTGGTTCTGGCACTACAGCTACTCGATGTCAGCGCTCTGTGACCTGGAGCTCACTGCTCCTCCCTGTGGTGTTCTTGTTGCTAGGAGATGCATCACAAGGTGACTCATGATGATGATGATGATGATGATTTAGGGATTCAGATTTCTTCTTCAACTTCTCTCTTTCTTTTCTTTTTTAATTTTAAATTTCTTGTATGAAAACCTGGAATGTTTTCATCATGAAATTGAGCAAGGCAAGGCAAATTATACTGATGTGGATTTAGATTTTTGAGGCTGGCTGTGGCTGGCTGCTGCTTCCTCTTTCTTGTTTGAGCAATTTCTATTATTGAAATCTTCAGGCAGCACAGCAGCTAAGGTTGTACCAACCTGAACATAGTTGAACAGAAGTGTATACACAACTACTACTTGGAATGGAAGGATTGAACTCATTGCTTGTGTATTGAAACAAAAGGGAATTCCATCCAGTTGTTGGCCCGTTGTAGATTTAGATGACACATAGAGTGCACAAGTTATTCATCAACAGTGCATCGATGCTAGAGATAACCAAATGGTAGTCGAAGGAAAATAAACTGCATCTTTTATCAGTCAAGCAATGCTAGGGCTTATTCGGTTTGGAGGAAAAATAGAAGATTTGGATTCCTATGGATTAATTCCTATGAATGTCATTCGATTTGGAGAAATGAAGTATAGGAAAACCAAAGGAAGTTTTCCTTTCCTACAAGTTGTATAGAGAAAACATATGAAATTTTCCATTCAGTGTATGCATGCATTCTTATCCATCTATTTTTCCTATTCCTATAGGTAAAAATTCCTCCAAACCAAATAAGCCATGTCTTTAAGTAAACTTGTGTCACAGTTGAACATTAACAGAAATATGCTTTAATTTTTAATTGTAATATTTTTGTGTAAAAGGACTAATATTTATAGTTATATTTTATCTTGGCACACAGACCAAGGATAAGTAATTCTACTTATTATCCATTTAAATATGCTACTAGTCATTCCTCGTAGACAAACGATTTATTAATATTTATATTTCTCAACGCCCATGTAGCCAATCATGTGTGGAAGAATGGAGAGTCACGCATTAAATCCAAGAAAGTCATTAAAATGATAGGTTGGATTGAAATATGCCTATCAAAAATAAATTTTTCAGATTTAGAAATATGACTATCAAAAGTAGATTGAGGGTGTACTGGGAAGACACAGGCAAGACAAAAACTGCCAATCACACAACAGTTTGACAGTGAAATCCAGATGTCTAAGCCCTTCTGTAAGCACTAGATGCTCATGATCTGAGTTTTACACCGTCATATAAACTATCTCAAACGCCATGGACCTCAAACACCCTTACACAATGATCAGCTCCACAAGAAGCTAACTGTAGTGCTGATTTCTCATCGGATGAGTCAGATTTCTGCCACCGTAAACGGTGCACAGTTGATACATGACACAGCAGAGGATCAAAACGGAGCATGCATGCAATGCTGAGCGGAGATGAACCTGAGCCGCTGCTGTCCGTGGATGCTCTCCCCCCAGAAATGTTCCAGAGCTCGATCATTCCGTTGTCCATGCCGATAGCGAGAAGGCCAGCATTACTAGCACGGTCACAGCCTGTCCAGGCCAATGCTGTCACACTGTCCTGGAACTGAGGCAACGTCGCGAGCAGCTTGACAGAAGATGAATCTTGAACGCGCCATATCTTGACGGTCTTGTCCCTTGATCCAGTTGCAAATTCGTAGCTGAAGGGGTTCCATGAGCATGCCCATATAATTCTTTTGTGTGCTTCAAGCTTTGCAACAAGATGATGCTCTGCTCCATCATCTAGAGTTACACAAGTGGAATGACATCAATATTACACAACAGTTAAATATTGGCAGTTTAAGCAAAAAATTGTAAGAATCATAATTGAAAAATGCAACAAATTTGTAGGAACTACTAGATCATAGGAAGAAGTCCTTACCTGTCTTCCTGATTGAGAAGACAGACAAATGACGATCCCTTGATACACTCAAAAGAAAAGCATTGTCACGAGAAAACTCCATCTGTGTAACTGTCAGGTTGTGAGATTGCAGGCGGCCAACAGCTTTCCATGTTCCAACCTCCCACAGCCAGATCTCAGCAACTGGTGCTGATTGAGCCTACAACAAGGTCACATTACTACATCACACTCATCAAGCCAAACTACGAGCATAAAGTGCATGAATTAATGTCGCTATGCCATACATGAGGACAAACTGAGAAATGTGTTATTTCCAGACAAGATGTGATAAAATATTTCATGGATATCCAGAGATATAAATGCTCCATATAATACCTTGCAAGATGATGCAATGATCTTCCCTTCATGATCACAGCAGATGGAGAAGAGTTCATTTCCATGGCCATAAAGTTTGTGAGTTTCAGGCCATAGAGTATTCCAGGCTAGTTGATCCTCTACAGGAGGCTCAGTGAACACAGTTGGCACTGCATCAGGAATGGTCTCCATGGAATCTGGCCCATCATTAGAAATACTGCTTTGGGTTTCCCTTGCTCCTGAATACAACCGTCAACAGAAATAACCAACCAAATGAAGAACTCAGAAAAGTTAAATTATGTACTAATACAAGTGCCAAACAAAGGATAATTGCTCAATGTGGTATATTCATGAAGAGGGCATGATGAATGCTGACCATGTGTATATATAGGTTTCTGTGAAAGTCCAAGAGCAGACATATTTGCTCCAAGTACTTGCACATCGTCAAAATCTCCAGAGTTATCAGGTTTCAACAAAGTTGCATGTTGAAGGGTCTTTAAAAATGACAAAGGAGCTTCGAAGACTCTAGAGACCTTTTCATCGGCGCCACTAACAAACCGGTGGTTCCCGGTACCCTGAATGAATGCCACACAGTTAATATCGTGCCCATGAATTTGGGGGCGAGCAATCTCACGCCAACAAGTCACATCCCCTGGGCTAACTTGGCTTCTCCAAGGAGCAAATATGCGTGTTGTCTGCGTATTTATTGTTGATGCAAAAGAGGATTAGTAAGTGGTGAGGAGAATGACAATTAACATACTACATTCTATTAGCTAGGATTAAAACTGTTCTAAGAACTCACCTGATCATGGCTGACTGATAACAGATATTCACCAGATCTTGACCATGTTAAGTCAGATACAGGTGCAAAATGACCAGATGGGACTATCTGAGGCTGCCAGTTTTCAGAACCCAGTCCAACATCCCTCCACATATGAAAGGATCCACCATATCCATGTGCAAGGATGGATTTGCCATCAGGCTGCCAATGACCACCATAGAATCCCAGTGCTGAGTGACTTAACTCACCAACAGTCACTGAATTTATCCAAAGACCAGTATTTTTCTCTGGCTTCCATATCATCATCATCTTGTCCATGGATGCAGATAATATGTTCATTGGCTGATGAGCTTCATCACCAGTTAGTAGCGTAGGAGGCTGCCATTCTACAGAATACACCCAGTCCTCATGACCAACGAGAAGGGACTCCAATGATACCTGGTAATGTGTATTACCGGACACAAACAAAGGACCTTCAATATAGGAGGCAATCCCAATATCTTCCTTTCTGGATGTTGTGTGAGCAGAAGAAACAGCATCCGAATTCATTTTCCAGATCCTAATGGTTCTATCCTGAGATGAGCTAACAAGGAAAAGGCTGTGCTCCTCACTGCCCATCATTACAGGTAAAGAGAAGTCTAAACTTCTAATCCAATCAGAATGACCTTTAAGCTCACAGGCTTTAATGAACTGCACACCAAAAAACCTTACTTAAGACAAGCAATGCAATAACGGATAGCAAAACGAGACTAAAGCATCAGTTACAAACCTTGCCTGACTGATCCCCACAATAAATGTGGACCTTGTGATCCAAACCTCCCATTGCCAAAATGAGATGGCCTCCCTGCCCAGGCAATACTGCTAATGAAAGTGAAACCATTGGCTTTGGACCAACGGATATAGAATGCAAACAAGACACTTCGCAGCTGCCTGCACATATGGAAGCAAATTACTTCAGTTGGGCAGCAGTGCACGTATCCTTAAACTTTAAGATCAAAATCAAACAGTTACTAGAATTATAATTTGACTAATTGAGCTTACTTCAGATGCCGGTTAGAATCAATATGGATTTCTTCCAGATACAATAACAAGATTAGGTTCTAACTACAATTTATCACAATCTATATGTCTGTTATCTTACCAACACTAGCTGGTTCATCTTCCATTTTCCAAATGACCACAGTTCCATCTGAGGAGGTGGAGGCAAATATTGAAACAGTATCTGACACCATCCTTCCAGCAAGACAGGTGACCCCTTTTTTGTGCATCACAGGCAGTTGCAACGCATGAGTCCACTGCAATGCAGACAGAAAAACAAAAAGAATTGCTGTTAACCACTTGAGTCAATCCTCAAGACAACAAAGAAACATTTCCCAGCAAATACAATTGCAACCAGTTCTAGTCATAGCATACTGCACGTGGAAGCCATTAACGGAGTTATAGAACAATCTATACAAAGATGATAAGGTGAAGACTGAAGACAGAAGAAATTGACCTCTCCTTTTCCAGAATCAATCTTCCATGCCATGATAATGCCATCAGAACTTCCTGATAATAGATAGTGTCTCTCCCTGGAGCGGACTAGAAACCACAAAGAATAACAGCCAAAAACTCATCTGTCAGAATCAGAACATTTTTCCCCCACTGATCTAAATCTAAAGTAATCTACAATACCTATAGCTTAGCACCTACAAATATTCAATGAACCACCTCACATTCATTTCCGAATTACACTAACAGAGTGCTGAAATGCAATTTAAAATTTTCCAAAAAGAATGGAGCTCGGTACTATGACATCATGATGTCTAAAGGAGTTATTTCAGCCATATTATCGAAAGTTTGAACTGAAATTAGCCCTTGTTTAGTTCCCAACTTTTTTTTCAAACTTCCAACTTTTCCATCACATCAGAACTTTCCTACACACATAAACTTCCAACATTTTTCTTCAAACTTCCAATTTTAGTCAAACTTCCAATTTTGGCGTGGAACTAAACACAAAGTTTACTCTAACATCCAGATACGAAGAAGAGTTATTTCAACCATACTATACAAAGTTTGGACTGAAATTACTCCAATATACAGATATGAACACAAGCAATATAACAGCAGAAATAAATAAATAAATAAACTTACTTTGGAGCACATCCTTCTTCGTGGGCAACCAAAGGGTGCAGTTCACCGTCGCCTTGTGCCCCGGAAGCGTCGTCACAATCTCACCTCTCTGCTCGCACATAACCAAATTGGTTAAATCAACAGATAATGGGGGTACTAATAATCGAAGGAAGAGAAAGAGAGGAGCAAGCGAGACGGGGCGGCGGCGCGGACCAAAGGGGAAAAGAGCGCGACGGCGTTCTGCGCGCCGAAGGCGACGAGGCCGCAAGCTCCCCAGGAGACGTTGTTCACCACGCGGTTGCATCCAGCGCCCACGAAGACCCTCTCCACCCCTGCTCGGCCGCCCTCGCCGCGGGCTCCGGCGAGCCCTCCTGCTGTCGGCGACATCGCGTGGCCCGCACGGAGGAAGAGGCTGCTCGAAGAGGAGCGGTGGGCCGGAGTAGGTGATGGCTGGGGTTGTGCGCCGGCGGCGGCGCAGGTGGCGGCGGGGGCAACGGCGGCTGCGGCGCGCTGGGAGAAACGGTGGCGGCGCGGAGAGGGAGGAGGCGGCCGGAAACACGTAGAGGCCTTGTTTGGCAGGCCGGGATTCTCCGACCCATTTACCGTGGTAGGCCGGGATTATCAGGCCCATTTCCCGTGGGTGGGCCGGGATACGCAGGCCCATTTACTGTGGTGGGCCGGGATTCGCCGGCCCATTTCCGTGGGTCGACCGGACCGGGATTCTAGTAGGCAACGCACGCACGCAGTGGAAACCAGCCACCGGATCCCAAGAATTTTTTTCATTTTTAAATTTTTATTTTTTAATATTTACAGAAATATTATACCGGCGAAAATATTTACTGAAATATACCCTGCGACCCTCGGGGAGGGCGGCAGGGTGACATGAGGAACAGCCGAGATGCAAAAAAAAAAAATTAGCAAAATGCATTTTTAATAGGGCGAAAATTGCATTTAGCCCAGGGCGGCAAGGACCTCAATGCAAAATGTGCACATCTTGCCACCCTCCACTTGAGCGGCAGTGGCCATTTCTGTAAATATTTTGAATGATATAATATTTCTGTAAATATTAAAAAATAAAAATAATTCGGATCCCAATCCAATGCACCATCTCAACTCAACTCAAAATCACCTCGGCCTATCAAGTAGTATCAAATCAACCCCTCGGCTTTCCAGTGATTTGGCAATAAAGACCGGTTCACTTTATTGCTACCTTTAAGTTCCAACACAACCAAATTTTAGCATTAATAATAAAATTTGATAGTACAAACAAATCAGACGTCTGTTCGCTGCAGCTAAATTACAGCTGCTGTGCAGCTACGCGAGAAAACATATATACTGGTTGTATAACGCAGCCAGTTACAGCTGCATAGCAGCGTTGCCGAATAGAGCCATTCTTATCATTGATATATTTACGGTGGTGGAGCTAGGATTTTTCCTTATGGGTTATAGCCTTGAATTTTGTTATGTTAGAAAACAATGCCATTAAGCAGAAAATGAAGTTTAAGTGGTACTCCTATGGACGATGTTCAAATCTCAAATATGGTGCTTTACACCCTTTGACATAAATTTATATACATGTATACTAGTAAAGGCATATACTTGATCTTGTGCAAAACCTTTTGGGGTATATAGATGTACACAATGAATCATGTTGCACCTGTTACTGCTATACTACCAAATTTTGGTAATTATAAAACTTTTCACTCTTAAAAGGTCTGCTAAAATTTGGTAGAACTTTACACCAAACATGTCCAACACTACTAAATTTTGATAATGCCGTATTTAAACCCCATATACAGGCATTTGACTGCAGAACAGAGTACATACTCAGATACTCCTGTATCTTTTTTTTTTCAAAAATCATATTACATTAATTTACAAGTACAAAATACATCTAAAAATACAACATTGTAACCTCAAATAATTCAAGAAATCACTACTCACTATCTACCACTACAGGTCTACAGAATTCAACTCGAGTAATCCGACATGGCAAACGAACAGCTAGAAGAGCCGCCCTTCGGCAGCGTGCTCCTCGCCGGCGACCGTCGCTCGGCCGCCGGAGGCGCGGCGGCCGCGACGGCAGCATTCTGCTCCTTCCCCTCGCCGCAGTCGGCGGCGCCAACCTCGACCGGCCGCCGGATCTCCTTCAGCAGCGCCACCACGTCCTTCATCGCCGGCCGGTCGTCGGCGCGGTGCGCGATGCAGAGCACGGCGACGGAGAACACCTGCAGCATCTCCTGCACCTGCGCCTCCGGCTTCCCGCGCAGCCGCGGGTCGAGGAGCTCCGCCACGGCCCGCTTCGCCTGCAGGTGGTCCCGCACCCACTGCACCAGGTGGGTCCCACCTGGCAGCGTCGGGTCCAACGGGTGCCTCCCCGTCAGGATCTCCAGCACCACCACGCCGAAGCTGTACACGTCGCTCTTTTCGCTGATCCTTTGCATGGACGCATACTCTGTCACACACAACGAAAATAATTTCAGAAAAAAAATCGAAAAGTTTCGTTTGGCACAACTCTAAATTTCAGATTCAGGTAAATTTAAAGTTTATATGTTAAATTACAGTGATTTTAAAATTTAAATTTATCTAACATGAAAATAAAATTGTTTATCTAAATATTACCTATGTAATCGTATATTAAAATTGATAAGTCCAACAAAAAGTATCTCGAGGTACCGGTACCAAGTCGTTTCCGATTATTAGATCTAGCCGAGTAGGATAGGCATTGTTAGATCCAATGATCGGAAACAATTTGATGCCGTGAGGTACTGGTATCTCAAAGTATATTTTGTTGGACTGAAGCAAAATCTCAAATCGATAATTTTCTGAATATCCGGTTTAAAAAAATTTGGACTTGAAGCTGTGCATGAGAAGGCGTGAGTAGCATTTTGGACCTGGTGCGATGTAGCCGTAGGAGCCGGCGATGCGAGGCTTGGACGAGTCCACCTTGGCGGAGCCGGAGTCGACGGCGCCGGAGAGGACGCGGGCGAGGCCGAAGTCGGCGAGGTAGGGCTCGTTGCGAGGGCCGAGCAGGACGTTCATGGCCTTGATGTCGCCGTGCAGGATGGCCGGGAGGCAGTCGTGGTGGAGGTAGGCGACGGCGTGGGCGACGCCGAGCGCGATGTCGTAGCGCGGCGCCCACTCGGCGGCGCCCTTGACGCCGCCGCGGTGGAGGAACCCGCTGAGGCTGCCGCTGGGGAGGTAGGTGTAGAACAGCAGCTTGGTGCTCCGGTTCGCGCCCCACCCGAGCAGCCGGACGATGTTCCGGTGGCGGATCGAGCCCAGCGCCGCGATCTCGTTCCGGAACGCGCCGGCCTCGTCGGAGGACCACATCTTCTTCACGGCGACGGAGTCGCCGCTGGGGAGCCCCACGCGGTACACCACCCCGGAGCTCCCCGTGCCGATCACGTTCGCCGACGTCAGCGACCGGACCACCTCGTCGACGGAGAAGTCCAGCTTCTGGTACAGCGTCACCTCCCACGCCTCGTCGGCGCCGTGGATGGCGCCGTTGCTGTCGTTGCGGCGCGAGCGGGCGAGCACGTACGTCGCCGACAGGAGGAGGAGCGCGCTGACCACGGCGAGGACCGTCATGGCTAGCTTCAGCGACGAGATGGCCGCCCGCCGTGTGGCCTCGTCGCCGTCGGAGCCGACGACGAGCAGGTGGTTGCCGGCGATGTCGTTGATGGGTAGCTTCTGGAAGAAGGCCGTGTCGGGAAGCTCGCCGGAGAAGGCGTTGTAGGAGATGTTGAGCGTGACGAGGTTCTCCAGCCTTGCCAATGGCTCGAGGCTACCGGAGAGCTGGTTGTACGAGACGTCGAGGCAGCCGAGCTTGTCGAGCCCCGCAAACTGCGACGGGATCTCGCCGGAGAGGCGGTTGCAGCTGAGGTTAAGCGAAATCTCCAAGAAAGGGAGCTTCCCGAGCTCCGGCGGGATGCCACCGGAGAGCGCGTTGTCGCCGAGGTCGAGCAGCTGGAGCTTCTCGCAAGAGCCGAGCTCCGGCGGTATGCCACCGGAGATCCGGTTCTTCCCGAGGTTCAGCTTCGTCAGCTCCGGCAACGACCCAATGCCGGCGCCCAGCACGCCGGTGAGCCGGTTGTCGGAGACGTCGACGAACTGGAGACTTCGCGGGAGCTCGCCGGGCAACGTGCCGGTGAGAGCATTGGAGTGCAGGTCCATGAACTCGAGGTTGTCGCACCCGGACATCGCCGCCGGCAACGGGCCGGTGAGGCGGTTGCCGCCGAGGTCGAGGAAGTTGAGGTTCTTCAGGTTGCCGATCTCCGCCGGGATCGTGCCGGAAAGCCGGTTGCCGTTCAGCCGGAGCCGGTAGAGGTTCGTGCAGTTGCCGATCTCCGGCGGGATGAAGCCGGCGAGGTCGTTGCTGAGCAGGAGAAGCTTGGTGAGATTCTGCAGCGCGAAGAGCTCCCTCGGGATGGCGCCGGTGAGGTTGTTGTACGAGAGGTCCAGCGACTGCAAGCCCTCGCACTGCGCGAGGCTCGCCGGAACGCCGCCGGTGAGCTGGTTCTGCCACGCGTAGAACAGCGTCAGGTTGCGCAACCTCGGGAAGTCGACGCCGATCGCGCCGGTAAGCTGGTTGTTGTCCACCTCGATGTCGGTCAGCGACGTGCAGTTGGAGAGCTCCGGCGGGATGACGCCGGTGAGCTTGTTGGTGCTGAGCTGCAGCTGCTGCAGGTTCGGCAAGCCGCCGAAGCTTCTCGGGATCGGGCCGGTGAGCTCGTTCAGGGACAGGTCGATGAGCACGAGCTCCTTGCAGTTGCCGATCTCCGGCGGGATCGTGCCGACGAGCTGGTTCTGCCATAGGAGCACCGTCTGAAGCTTCTTCAGCTGGCCGAGCTGCGGCGGGATCCCGCCGGAGAGGGTGTTCTGGTAGAGGTAGAGGCTGGTGAGCTCGGTGCAGTTGCCGATGCTCTCCGGGATGGAGCCGGTGAGCATGGCGGTGTAGATGGCGATGGTCTGGATCTTCTTGAGGTTGCCGATCGTCGCCGGGAGGCTGCCGGAGAGGCCGGTCTCGGCGAGGCCGAGCATTGTGAGGTCGGTGCAGCCGCCGATCTCCGGCGGCAGCGGGCCCTTCAGCGCCTGGTTCCCGCCGGCGCGGAGCACCTGGAGCTTCTTGAGGTTGCCGATGCTCGCCGGGATGGCGCCGCTCAGCTCGTTGTCGTAGAGCGTGAGCGACGTCAAGCCGGTGAGGTTGCCAATGGCGTCGGGGATGGCGCCGCGCAGCGAGTTGCTGTTGAGCGCCAGCGACTGGAGCTTCCTCAGCCGGCACAGCTCGGCCGGGATCGCGCCGGTGAGCTGGTTCTTGGTGAGGTCAAGCGTGCTCAGCTCGGCGAGGTCGCCGAGCTCCTTCGGGATCGCGCCGGTGAGGTTGGTGCCGGAGAGCACCAGCGTCTTCAGCGACCTCGCCAGCGGCAGCACGCTCGCCGCCGGCAGCGCCCCGCCAAGGTCGACCGACTTGATGGTCACCGCCACGACGTCGCCGCGCGCGTCGCACGACACGCCGAGCCACCGGCACGGGCTCGCGTCCGACGCCTTCCACGAGTCCAGCCCTCCTCCGCCGCCGCCGCCCGTCCCGTTCAGTAGCGACGCCTTCCATCGCAGCAGCGCCTCGCCCTGGTCGCCGACGCAATGGCACCGCGGGACGAACACCGCGCACGCGCACGCGAGGAGCACGAGAAGCCTCGTCGCCGTGGCGCGCCAGCGCGGCGGCATCGTAGAGAAGAGGAGAAGAGAGAGAGAGAGAGAGGTGACGACTTGGTTTGGAGCGGTGGCGCCTCCTCCTGGCCTTGGGATCGTAGAGGAGGGAAACCCCACAATTTGTTTATATCTCAAAGGCTTTGGAGATCTGGATCCAAATTAACAATTAACAATCTAATTAGCTTTTGTAGGATATTCTTTTTCAATAAACAACAGATTTGATTTGGGTGAGGTGTTTGAGTAGTAATGTTGAGTGTGAGCAAGTGATGAGTGATTTGGATTGTGCAAAAAAAAAAAAAGGTTCTTGAAGTTATGGATCAGAAAGGAATATGTGCAGTTTTATAAGCTATAAGGAGAAGATGGGAGGAAGATGGCATGGAGCCCTGTTGATGTCATCATTTGGATATGTTTATCCCCTAGTTGATGTACTGATTATTGCCATAGGGTCACCCTGAATTGTTAATTAGAGTAGTTGCTGCTGTCAAAAAACATCTCCTCTCTTGGGTTGTGGGAAAAAAAACATGTAATTCTCTCGGTAATCCAACTTTTATACATTGTTAAGTACGGTATTCTAGTGCCTGTGAAAGTTTGTTCTTTTGTACTGCTTTGGTTCAGGATGGTCAGAAGTTAACAGCGTCTGCTGCTGGTGTTTGTTTACTGTATTGCTTTGACATGCTCTCTCCTCTGAGTATTACCTTCTGAAATGTTTCTCTGCTCTGCATAGGTTCAGACCATCTTGCCATATAAAATACTCCAAATTTGTTTTACTGCGGCACTGTAATGAAAATATTACTAGTACTTGAATACTAGTAGTAGTAATCAATTATGTCAAATTTGTAGCTGAACTAAGCTTTGTCAAGCCTACCCTCCAGTAGTTCGGTACATTGAGTAGGACTTTTTGAGAAATTAAACTCCTTAACTATGCTTAACTCACTGTGTTTTGTTTCGTTTTGTTACTGCATGGTTTTACATCTTGGCAATGGAAGATTCAGAAGTCTGACTTTCTAGAAAAGCTAACAATTTAACATCATACAGATAGATACAGCAGTGATGCAGGTGAAACATGCTCTGTGCTCTTGGTAATCCAACCTTGTTGGGACTGATGACCTGCTAATGATTTCATTCAGAATATCCTTCTTTTATTTACCCTACACAATTAATCCTCTTCACCTGATTTTATCAGATCTGCAAAAATTTACAGTAGCAGACTGCCACAGATAACTGCACATATGCTAGCCCTGTTGTCATGTTCCTCTCTGTGCTGTATATGATGCATCATTTCATCTAGCAAACCATTAAACATTTCCCTGCTAGTAGTATTTAGCGTATTACTGAGTACAACAGCGATCCGACAAGATATTGTGCTGCTGCACATGGACAAAGAAACAAACTTTTAGGCAGGTCTATGTAGGGGTGTAGCCTGAAGCACTGTACAAGGCACTGCACTAACTTCCTCCACAGTAATTCACAGTAGATTAGTAGAGTACTAAACAATTGCAAGGTGGGTCACGTTGTGAACACTAATCAGGACATTAGAAAAGAAGACTCTACTGGGGAAAATACAGCTGTAGAAGCAATCAGTGAATTAACCAGTATTGTCAAGATTTAGATTACTGTACAGGTTTGCTAAGTTGAAAAGAGCATGTTCACATCACATGCCTAACTTTCTGAGGAAACCATAAAAATAATAATAAAATACAAGAGCCGGCAAACTCTTATTACTGCCTGTGAACTCATCATATGCATCAGGGAAGTTTTTTTTTTTTTGGTTAAAAGAAAACTAGCAAGTGAGATAGAATAAGATAGGAATCTTAGGGTGCACATGGCAGTAAAGGGGTAAAGGTTAGTATATTAGCCATGATAAAATACTGCCAACTTACCCATGCAAAAGGGTGGCAAAATCGCTGGAAAGTAACCGAAAAGAATAGATGCTAGTGAAAAATCATCACTTTTGGGCAAGAACATGTACATGTCTTTGAGTAGAAGGGACTATTTGGGATAACATGTTAAGATAACATTCAGTGCTAATGTGCTATGCTAGTTAAATCTATCCATAGGTTGTCTAAGCTAATCATCCTTCTCAAGAACCACCCTACTGTTCCAAGTTGAATGAATTGATCTCAGATTAGACTTGTGTTAGTTCTAACATTTATGCAGTCAATGCTATATACCAAGTAGAGATAACACCACAAGAACATGAACAAATCACTTTAGGTTAAAAATGTAACCACATGAGCAATGACAGACAGGTTAGGAGACATGTTAGGTGTCTCACATGGTTAACAATGTTAGTGTAATGGGGATGGAAGCATCATTGGAATATAGAGAGAGGGCTATGTATGGATTTAGATCCCATCAAGGGGGGTTGTGGTGTGGTGAATGGTGGCCTGAAGTCTGCACTCTGAAGACAACATGGAGCACATGGTTAAGTTTAAGCAGACTTATCGCGGGGGTTTAATTAAGATGAAACCTGTACCTTGTTCTAGCTGTAATGCATGTTCTTTTACATCTCATTCTTCCGTTGGTTCTCTGACACCAAAGAGCATTTTTCAGACCTAGTAGCAGGTTGCAGCCAAGATCTGATCCTTTTTTGTACTTTAAAATCTTTTACAGAACATGGTCTGGACTTCACGTAGTACTTGGATAGATCCAACCCAAGAATTCCTGCAGAGTACATTGTCAAAAGCTAGTTATGATTGTCGCTATTACATTTTACCGAATGTGACTTCTGTCAGTTCAGAACATTCTGCTGCTAAGAAACTGCAGGGAGTAGTTAAATGAGGTGCACAGAGGATAAAAGTTTTTATCTTCCTGGTCATTAGACACTTCTTGCAACGTGCTGTCCCCATATAGATGCTCACAATCACAGTAACAGTGCTGTCAAATGGTTAAATATTTCACACTTGCCACTTTGCCAGCATCACCTCATCACCAAGCTCAGTGACCTTTAGATAGCAACGTTTCACCATCTAAGAAATGAAACAGTAAGCTATTGCAGAAAGGCACACACACGCACACTTACTTCTGGCTTGCAAGATGCTATACCTAACACTCTAGAGCTAGGCTTTAAAAATTTCTGCTACCTACCTGGATTAGCTACAACTACGATGTCAAAATGCAAATGTTCTAATGCATTGAGCGTAGCATTTACCTTGTTACCTATAGTAACCTTTGGAAAGATGGGAGAACATTCTATCGACAGCAAAAATGCAACAGCTAAAGATAGCTGCAGAAAGGTAAAGATCGCATATAGTTAGTTCTTGCTTCCAAAGTGCAATGCCTAAAGTACTAGCAGAGGTAGACGTCCAAGCTTCTAGCCTGACCACTACTGAACCCAAATTACTGAGTTTGGGGGCATCTGTCTGCTCCACAGATTCAGAGTCTATCTGATGATCGTTTGCCATGATTTTGCAGCCTTCTAAAATTTGGCCAGGATATGATACGATTAAACTCAGATTAATCAAACTCTAATGCAGCTTTGTGCCTTTGGAGATTTGGGAAGCTCCATGGCGTGACAAAGCAGGAGATCATGTTGGGCCACACAGGATTTGTGTGAAAGCCAAAGTTTTAGGATCAAATGGCATCCTAACGAATCCTTGCAACTCCTTTGAGTTTCTCCACGTGTTATGTCATCGAATAGCCGCAAAGAGGATTAGGAGGCCATCATACTCACTTCATTACCCTAATTAATTAGTTCTCTTGTGCAATCTCATAATGCAAAATTATCTGTTCAGACATAAGGCAAACAAATTGAGCAGCACAGTAGATGGCACAGGCACAAAATTTTGGCCCCTTGCTGCCAATCCAAGAAAGACCTTATATTTTCTTACGGTCACAATTTTTTTTCGCCGGGCCGGCGAATAGCCGGCCGATGTATATTAAGAGAAAGAAAAGGAATGTACAAGGTTGCACGGTGCGTCAGAGCACCACCATTACCGACACAAAAGAAAAGAAAAGGCTAAAATCTTACAGCAAAATTTGCTACAGGGTGGCAAATGGGGCTAACAAGACCTGCAGCCATCCAGGTCTCCCATTCATCCCCCATGGCCGAGCAGAGCTCGGGAACCGTTGCGCGATTCCATCGAACACCCTCGCGTTTCGCTCTTTCCAAATCAACCAAGTTACAAGTATAACCCCCGCATCGAATGTTTTGCGGTCAACCTTAGCAACAGATTTCCGTGCTGTAAGCCACCAATCAGTGAAATCCGCCGATGGCAAAGAGCACGAAAGTCCCAGACGCGTGCACACCCGACCCCAAATCTGCTGGGTGTAAGCGCAGTCCATAAAGATGTACTGACAGGTTTCCCCATCGTTGGAGCACAAATGGCACACCTGGGCAAGGCTCCATCCGTGGCGTTGTAGATTGTCGGCGGTGAGACAAGCGTTGCGCATGGCGAGAAACATAAAGAACTTGCATCTCGATTGAGAAGGCCATGTATTATTGCAGATCATCAGCAGTGCACTGGAACATCCGTTCATCAGCAAGATGTGACTATCACCATGGGTCTATAGCAGTTAGTTCACCCGGCACTACTCCATGTTTTCTTTCCCTATAAAACTTGGCAAAAAAGACTGTCTATCTTGTCCAGCTCTTCAAAGCACAAGAAGGGTCACCATCCATATCTCTGCCTGCCCTTTTCATTTGCGTATTGAAAAATGAAAACTCACTCACTGTGATTGTTAAGATATACTAGCAGGAAATGTGTTAGAATACAGTGTGATGTGTTCATGCTGATGCATGGGGTCATTTCAGTGTCCCCTATGAACAAGACCTAGTGGTTGGAGATGATATTGTCATCCCCTAATTTCAGGATTTTGTTGTCTTTAGCACCCACATCACTGTCCTCATCTTTATGCCTCTTGGGCATTTTTGTATACATTGAGTGGGTTACAAAAACTAATTAAATTGCAATTAAGTATAGATTGTGCACGGCCATTCTCTATTGCTTTCATTAGTTTAGGGCAAAAGGAAAATTTTGGGAGGTCCACTGAAACGAACAACAGCCAACAGGCCAATACAACTGTGTGAATGGAAGGTCTCGGCAACTATTTGACAAGAAACAAGATCGCATAGTGCTTTGACTAAGCGTGCATGCTTTGTATTGTGAGTTGGTTGATTAGATTACCAACTATATGATTGAGCCATCGGCCATGGATGTTCCTGCAATAATGGATATTTTGGGGTTTTGTCATGTATCATCAAGAATCGAAGAATATAGTTGCGCCTGCAGTTGCATCTGCATAAAATGCATTTTCTGCAGGCGTGTTTTGGTTTGCATTCTGGCCTCCCAGCACCAGTGCAAAACTTGATCTTGTTTGCATGATGTGACATTCTTTTAGGTTTGCCTTTTCCACAATTATTAGATTCCTCTCAAATAATGCAAAGGATTTTGTTGCCTTACAACTAGAGGTTCCCATTCCTAAACCTGAAAACTGAAGATACCAATTCTTCAGAGCAAGACAGTTTCTGTTCTTCAGGCTTAAAGATAACATTATCAAAATGTTCATCGCCAAAACAAACACAAACAGAGGGTCCCTCTTCCTTTCCTTGCCTTCAGAAGAAAAACAGGTTCTGTTCTTCAGGCTTGAAGAGAACAGCAGCAAACTGTGCTTAGCAAAACTACTTCCTCCGTTTCACAATGTAAGTTATTCTAGCATTTCCTATATTTATATTGATGTTAACGAATCTAGATATATATGTCTAGATTCATTGACATCAATATAAATATAGAAAATGCTAAAATGATTTATATTGTGAAACGAAGGGAGTAACATGATGAACTGCTACAGAAACCCTCTTCATGTCCTTGCCTTCAGAAGAAACCGCATGAGCACATGAGGTCCCAGGCTCTGAGCAAGCACTGGTTAATACTGATCAGTAATTCTTGAAATGATGAACACTGCTTCAGAAATGCAGAATGATGCACGCTGTTCTGGGCTCTGCGCCCTGGGAACTCTCACGGTTACCTGAAAAAGTCTGCAGCACGGCGCTCGTCGGCGTCGCACAACGGCGGTGCAGACTGCAGAGTGAACCGGCAAAATTTTCTGGACCGCCCGTAAGATGCAGGAAACTGACCTGTCAAAAAAAGGGAGAGAAGGAAACTGATAATTTCTTTCTCTATAACCAAATACCTTTGGGCTTTCGCCTATACGATCCAACTAAAATGTAAACCTCCGTTTCATATTATAATATGTTTTGAATTTTTCTTAGTCAAATATTTTAAGCTTAATCAAACTTATATAAAAATTTAGCAACATCTAAAATATCATATTAGTTTATTAAATCTAATACTGAATATATTTTTATTGTATGTTTGTTTTGTGTTCAAATTAAATTTAATATTGAATGTATTTTGAGCTGTTCGAAATGTTGCTATACTTTTTTGAAACTTGATTAAATTTAAAGAAGTTTAATTAGAAAAATAAAAGGTCACAACATATTATAATATGAAACGATGGAGTATATGCTTGTAGTATAAATCAGCTGCGTGTATACAGCCATAAAACTTGGCCAGATTTTCTCGGCGCTCTTAGGCATGAGGCAATGGTAGTATGTCACTAGGATAAAATGCTTTATAGTATGGTTACATGGGCCAACGTATCTTCCGCATTGGCTAGTGGGCCGCCAAACGTCTTAGCTCCTTCGTTTCGTGTTTCGTATTATAAGTTATTTTAATTATTTTTCTTAGTCGAATTCTGATCGAATTTATAGAAAAATTTAACGATATCTGCAACACCGAATTTGTTTCATCAAAACTAACATTTAATATAGTTTGGCAATATATTTGTTTTGGTTAGAAATGTTCTCATATTTTTATATAAAACAACTTATAATATAAAACAAGGGGTGTACCATACTATTAGTTTATGTATATTCTCTACCGTTTCAAATCTATTCCCAAAGTAGCAAATAGGGTAAGCGGCTGTTTGGATAGGACTAAAAATTTTTAGGGCCATGTCACATCGGATGTTTGAACACTAATTAGAAGTATTAAACGTAGACTATTGACAAAACCCATTTCATAACCCTCGACTAATTCGCTAGATGAATCTATTGAGCCTAATTAATTCATGATTAGTCTATGTGATGCTAAAGTAAACATGTGCTAATTATGAATTAACTAGGCTTAAAAAATTGTCACGTGAATTAGATCTCATTTATGTAATTAGTTTTGTAAGTAATTTATGTTTAATACTCTAAATTAATATTCAAACATCCGATGTGACATGTGGGTCATCCAAGGACACTGACAAATGGGTCTCTGGGTGAATTTGGTCCAAGTTTATTCAAATTCCTAAATACCAAAATCTCCGAATTTTCGCTACCGAGGCACCGAGCACAAATCTATGCTTTCTATAAAATTAAAGTCCACTAAGTCTAAAGCTCAACATGCAAACATGCCACCTCATCATCCACTAGCAACAACTACTTATAAAAAATAGTTCATTCAAACATGCAATATCATTCATAATTTGTTTAATTCTATAAATCAAAGTGCAAATAGATCCAACCATCACCTCTCTCATCATTTCCATAATATTTCAACAAATATATCCATCATTTTTTATAATGCTTAACATACATTCATCCATATATTCCATATCAAAGCGAAGATATTATTTAGTTTATTATTAATAAATCCTAGCTTTTCATTTCTTTTTTCCATGTCTTCCGTTTCTTCGATACAAATCTTGGCCAACAACATAAATTTCATCTATAATCCTCTACAAAGTCTATTAAATTTATTTCTCTTAAAATATGGCTTGACAAATCAGTTTTATCTGTTGTTAATAATTAACATCATATTTACTTCTTACTTGATTGTTGAAAGATATACTCCCTCCGTTTCAAAATGTTTGACACCGTTGACTTTTTAACACATGTTTGACCGTTCGTCTTATTCAAAAACTTTTGTGAAATATGTAAAATTATATACCTACATAAAAATATATTTAACAATGAATCAAATGATAGGAAAAGAATTAATAATTACTTATTTTTTTTAATAAGACGAACAGTCAAACATGTTTAAAAAAGTCAACGGCGTCAAACATTTCGAAACGGAGGGAGTATATATATATTAGAAATTACTTAGTAATTTCCGCATGAAAGCGCGGGGAATCACCTAGTGTTCAAAACGAAAAGAGCCAACACGCATATTTCTCCCTGAACCGTTGAATTTCTAAACCATTGCTACTGGCTTTGATAATTAGTCTTGCGGTCAGTTTGGATCACCATTGCCGCCGCCACGCCCGTACATGCTCAGCAATGTCTCCGTGGCCTCGGCGTAGGCGAAGGTCACGAGCCCGCCGCTGTCCTCCTCTCGCGTCATGACGAGCTCCGCCTCCTCCTGCAGGCGCGGCTAGCTGCCGCCGGCGACGACTCTCCTCGCCGCTCACCACCGCGACGTCGCTCGCCTTGCGCCGATACAGGCGCGCCCGATCCCTGGACGTGCTCGCCGTGCGCCAGGTGCGGCGACGTGATCCAGAGCCCCTCGTCGGGGCGCGCCCGCGACGCTGTACGTCCGGCTCCACCGCGCCTGATGGCCCTGACGCTCTCCGACGGCCGCGTCGTCCTCTCGCCTCGAGCACCCACACGTCCACCCACTCCGGTGCCCCGGCCTCACCGCGACGCCCAGCCGCGCGTGCACGTTCGTCACACGGGCACATGGTGCTCGCCGGGAAACTGGGACGCCGCGCGCGCCAGCGGCGACGCGCCGAACTAGTACGTCGAGCCGTCGACGCTGACGATGCCGCTGGAAGATTTGTGGCAAACGCCGCCACCTCCCCGCCACGACGCGTCGCCCAGCGTGAACACCCGCGGCAACGCGCGAGCGCCATTCGTGAGGCGGCACGGGACGTACGAGCACGATCTTTGTACTATTTTTCTTAAAAAAAACTACTCTGAATCGAATACTAATCAATCAAAAAAAACTCAAACAAAGCAAATTAAATTCGTGATCCGTGAGACTAAATTGCAGCCGATCTGATCAACCGGCCGAAATCTCTTTCCCGATGTGTCTGCAGCCATGGCCACTGTACACGCCCAGCGGCTCGGTGGTCTCGACGAAGGCGAACGTCCGGAGATCGCGGTAGGTGCGGCGGTCGTACTTGCCGACGGCCTTCCCGGGCATCTTGCCGTTGATCCGGGCCTCCCGGCACTGCAGGTCCTTCCCGCCGCTCAGCCTGTCCTTCCCGGGTTTTTCTTGGGACGGAGGAAATACATTAGAAATACAATTGATGACGGTTAAGCAGAGAAGATGGTGAAAACAGAGCATTTCAAATCTCTAAGATATCTATAATATATATTTAACTCTTATATCTAACCGTGTATATATGTACTTATAGCGCACAAAGGAAAGTGTTTTTATCTCTCGAGAAGATATCTCTTTATTTCATGCATAATATCTAAACAGTAGTCATCAAAAAATAAAAAAAATTAACAAGATAGTGAAATAGAGTAAACTGCACCCACGGTACAACAACTTGGCATGTGGGTGCGATATAGTGCAAGAACTTAGAATTGAACGTCCGGATGCAACAACTTGACAAGTGGGTACTTTCTAGTACAAGAACTTGACAATTTAGTATTTTGGTGAATCAATTTGGCTAAGCATATGCTAGGTGAGGTTTTTCACGATGTCAATATGCCAATACACAGTAATCCTATGGATATTACCTTATAATATTAAATTTAATCTTTAAGAATTATATTGCACATACAATTTACATACAGTTACCTTTAAGAATTTTTTGTTTTCTTCATCTTCTCAAATATCAACCGAAATATAATAATTTCTACATCTAGTTTAATTGACTCAGTTGTTAGTTATTAGAGTTATTAGTTATTAGGATAAAAATATAAATATGTTTATACAAATCCACGCTAGTATATTGTCAAGTACTAAAATATTTGAATTTATATAAAAAATGCTCCAAATAATTAAGTTGTCACAACTTCTTAATTTATTATATCAAAATCGTACCTACCTTGCAAGTTGTTGCATTTATACGATCACTTATAAAGTTCTTATACTAAATTGCACATTTTTACCAAGTTGTTGCACTAGGACGCTCATTTTTCAAACCAAATTACACCCATCTGCCAAGTTGTTGCACCGTAGGTACAATTTACTCTAGTGAAATATATAACTTCACAAATATGTAAGTTAAAATTTAAATTCTATAAATTGTAAAAAAAATATAACTACAAATATACGATAATATTTAATTTTAATTTGTTTTTTTTATTTCAATCAATATATTTTATATTAATTTATGTTATCAAAATAATTATTTAGATGACATGAAATCAACGGAAGATATTTCTTTAATCCATATCCAGCACACGAGACATCAGATCAGACATTAGTGGAGGAGCAGACTGTAGACTGCTGTGATCAGCAGGTGCTTACCCTCTGTCTTGGTGTTCGTCGGCTGGGTGACGATGGCGGCGACGGCGAGCCTACCGTGTGCCTCGGTCAGGCGGCACTGGCGGCCGGGTTCCGACGCCGGCGCCGGCAGCGTGATCACGGCGGCGATGCGCTCGTCCTTGAGGTCCAGCGACATGACCTTCTCGGTGTCCATGGCGACCCAGTAGGTGAAGCCGTCGACGCTGACGAGCCCGCAGCTCTTGCGCGGCGGCTCGATCCGGCGGGCGCCGGCACGTCCCGCCACGACGCGGCCTCCCCGAGCGTGTACACCTGCACCGCGTCGAACGACCCCGTCCACCGGTCGTCGACGGGGAAGTGCACGATCTTGTACAGCCCCGTCGTCGGTGGTGCGCGAAGCTGTAGTACTCGTTGTGCTCCCATCTTCTCCATGGCGCGCCGATTCTGGTCGGCAGCGGGACGTGCAGCGTCTCGCCGGTGACGGGGTTGGACAAGACGAAGCCGCCGGTGGTGAACCCGGCGCCGGTGCCGACGACGCAGAGCAGGCCGTTGCACGTGCCGACGATGTCGGTGAGAAGGCAGGGGGACGGAATCTCCCTGCTGCTCCCACCCGGCACGTCGTCGAACACGTACCCGGTGCCGTGCGCGACGACGAGCGTCTTGGCGGGGCCCGGCCTCGCCGGCGCGCGCGAGTCGACGGCGTCGCGCCACTGCCTGCAGACGAGGCGGGAGCGCCGCCGGTCGAGCGGCGGGAGGCGGCGCAGGATCTCGCCGAGGGGATCCGAGGGCATGTCCCAGCCATTGTCGCCGCCGTCGTCGTCCTCCATTATTGCCGCTGGTGCAGCGCCGCCTTGGCCCGTCGCCGTCGCCGTCGCCACGATCTCGAGTCGTTGAAGGGCCCCGCAAGATGCGCTCGCCGTTCGGTACGTTATACCTACGTCCTCGCGGACTTCAGTTCAAAAATCTTCCCGGGTTTGATTCAAATAGATAGATCTCTCCTCCTGGTAGTATTGTTTAGTTACGTAGTGGTCAAGCTAATATTGCCTATAATTGTGTTCGGTTTTGGATTTTTATAGAGTTCTGAGTCTAGCATTCAAAACGCTACCAGTAGAATTTATGAATGTAGTAACAGGAGGAAGACTACAATATAACTTCCATATTCAAAACCGAAAATGTAAATCTAAAGTTAGAATATCTAAAACCCAAAGCATAGGTTTTGATCTACAGAAAAGTGGTTTTTTTGGCACATGTCAAAAAGTACTTAAAATTTTAATTATGAATCAATCAAACTCAAAACGAACCACAATTCGTTAATCGACCCGTGACAATTTTCAGCCTTGCAAATTTGCAATCTCACATTCTCACACGGTCACACCATCAGCCACGTGTCTACCAAGCCTGTATACACCCAACGGCTCAGATGTCTCCACCTTGGCGAAAACCCGGATGTCCTGGTAGTGGCGGCCGATCTAGTATCGATTATCGAATGCAGTGGTACGCCTCGATGTGACATATTCTAGTACAACGAATCTATACAGATGTATATTCAGATTTGTAGATAGAGCATCTCCAATAAAGCCTCTAAACACAGACCTCAAACAACTTTAGGAGCTTGAAAATAAAAAATGAAGTCCAACAAGGCTCTTACTTAAGGCCCCAAAGTAGGAAGGCTCTCAAATTCCCTCCCACAGCCTCTAGGCCTGGGGGCTCTATCCCCAGCCCCTATCCAGTTTTCTTTGGCGCGAGGGGATCTTTCCACGACGCGTGCTCTTTCCCGCGCAATCGCTTGCACGCCACCGGCCGTCTTGCGGGTAATTCTGCTCTAATTCGGCCATCTCCCTGCTATAGTATTGGTCACCTGCATGGATGCACGTATGCATAGATTTTTCCGCATATCGATGAGACATCGTTTAGTTCCTGTTAAGTGTCAACAGCCATATGCTGCCAATGGCCAACTGAGATTATATCTGGCTGATCTAGAAGGAGCTACTACTACATCTCCTTGCATATATACATGCAGTGCCGTCATATATGATTATATGCATCCATATATGCATGTATATCATTGGATATTGATTGTAGGATGGATGAACTGCTACTGCTACCAGCCGCAACAGATGCACTGATCGAGCATTCTAGTAAGTCATCCATGTACTCACACTAGTATATGTATATACACATATCAATGTGATATCACAAAAAAAATTCAATTTGAATTGTGTTGTTTGAAATTATTAATTTAAATATGATTAAATTCTATGCGTTGGAAATATTAATATTTATATTATTGTGATGTTAAACTAAACATAAAAGATGGATTATAAGATGAAATAGAGGAGAAAAAGAAATAGAGACTAAGAAATAGAGGTTGTTGCTAGTTAGAACCATTTATAGAGTCCTAAGTAAATGAGGGCAGCCCTCATTTAACCTTTAGGAACTCTAAAATAGGAGTTATTGCTGAAGATGCTAATGTGTTATATCGGGTTCTAGATTCGTTTTTTATGAGACGGAAGGAGTATGTTTGTACCTCGGTGTGGACGCTTCCGGCGGCGACAGCGAGCCGCCCGCGCACCTCCGTCGCCCGTCGGCATTACCGAACGCGTCGGCAGCGCGGCTTGATGGCGGCGATGCGATCGTCCTTGAGGTCGAAGTCGAACAACATGGCCATCTCGGTGCCGTTGGCGACCCAGTAGATGACGCCGTCGACGCTGGCGACGCCGCAGCCGCCGCGGCGGCTCGATCCGGCGCCATGCACCGGCACGTCTCGCCACGACGCGTCATCCCCCACCATGAACACCCGCACCACGTCGAACGCCTCGGTTTGGTCGTCCTTGACGGAGAAGTGCACAATCTTGTACCACCCCGTCGACGCCGGCAGGTAGCCGAAACTGAGCTTGCTGTGATCCCTCGCTATCCAGGGTAGGCACCGGGCGGGGCACGGCGGCGGCGGGATGTCCAGCGTCTCGCCGGTGACCGGGTTGCCCAAGACGCACGATGCCTCTGTACCGGTGGCACTTGCAGAGCAGACGACGAGCGTGATCCGTGATGGCGCCGCACTTCGCCGCCGGCGCGCCGCTCGTCGGTGGCGTCGCGCCATTGCCGGCAGACGAGGCGGAAGCGACGGGATGCGCTGCAGGATCTCCACGTGGGCGTCCGCAGGTAGGTCGCCCCAGCTGACGGCCTCGACCGTTGATACCGGTGTAGCGGCGTCGTCGCCGTCGGAAAACTCCCCGATCGATCTTCAGTTGTTGACGGGCTCGCGAGGTGCCCTCGCCGTTCGATACGGTTTTGTAGTTGCAATTAGTTCACATGCAACCCCAGGTTACTTCTTAGCCGCTTTTCTTTTCTTTTTTTAAGACCTCTGTTTAGAATGACTCTGTCTCATTTATAGTAAATGAAAGAAAGGAAAATGTCCGAATTACCTCCTGAACTATCGCGGTCGTCCGAATTACCCCCTGAACCCGAAAATCGGATATTCTTCACCCCTAACTATACAAACCATACGAATTACCCCCCTCGACCCAATCCGCGGTGGTTTTGGTCTACGTGGCGTATGCGCGGCAGTACTGTCAGTATTCTATTTATTTAAAAAATATAGGACCCACCTGTCATACTCCTCCCACTCTTCCTCTCTCTCACGGGCGGTAGGCGGGGGACATAGCAGCGTTGGCGGCAGCGGGCGGGGGACAGAGCGGCGGCAGCGGATGACGTGGAGTTGGCGGCAGCGGGGGACGAGGGTGACGCGGACAAGGATGGTGATGGAGGAGTGGAGGATGACGCCTCACTGCTCGCCGCCGTCAGGAACTCCAGCGCGCGCCGTGTGGACGACCTCGCCGGGAGGTGGGGCGGCGCGTTCCATCGCGTCTCGGACGGGTGGGTGACAGCCATCAGCGAGATCGGAGGCGGCGTGCTAAACGCGACCAAGGCGGTGGCCATGTTCAGGCGCTCGCCATCAAGGAGGGCGCCATCGTCAGGGACAACGCGGAGGTCGTCGGCGTCGTCAAGAAGGACGGGGAGGTCGGAGTCTTCGTGAAGACGAGCAACAGCGAGGAGTTCCACGCCGCCAAGTGCGTCGTGACGGTGGGTGCTTGGACGAGCAAGCTGGTCAAGTCCGTCGCCGGCGTGGACCTCCCCATCCGTCGTCGTCCTCATCCCCCGCCGCCGCCGCCTCCGGGTTACCCGCTCGCCCCCTGCG
Organism: Oryza meridionalis; assembly: GCA_000338895.3. NCBI lineage: Eukaryota > Viridiplantae > Streptophyta > Magnoliopsida > Poales > Poaceae > Oryza > Oryza meridionalis. The sequence continues at coordinate 24,623,034 of CM002531.2, read as the reverse complement.
CCGCCCTGCCTCGCCTCCTCCGCCGCTGCGCTCGCCTCGCCGCTGCCGCCGCCCCTCCGCCCTGCCTTGCCGCCGCCGCCCCTCCACCCTGCCTCGCCGTGCGTGAGAGAGAGAGAGGAAGAGTGAGACAGAGGGTGAGAGAACAGAGAGAGGAAGAGTGGGAGGAGTATGACAGGTGGGTCCTATATTTTTTTAATAAATAGAATGCTGGCTGGACTACCATGTGTACGCCACCTAGACCTAAACCACCGCGGATTGGGTCGAGGGGGGTAATTCGTCCGGTTTGTATAGTTGGGGGTGAAGAATGCCTGGCTTTGTGGTTCAGGGGGGTTATTCGGACGACCGCAATAGCTCGGTGGGTTAATTCGTAATTTTTCCTAAAAGAAATGGGGGCTTTCTTGCCCTAGTTAAAAAAAAAAGTTGACATGTAATTATCTGATATTAATGTTAGATACATATCGATCTTTTTATATTTCAGTTCAAAATAGCGTCTTTGAAATTAGGATCAACTTCTTAAAATCTTGATCTTCTATGTGTATGGAAATCAATCTTAAATTTTCAAAGGCAGGCATTAAGTGTAAGTATATATGCAAATGATTAAATTTTCAAAATCAGGCATTAAGTGTAAGTATATATGCAAATGATTTTTATTGAGTTTGTGCGGACATTCAGATGTAGGAAAAAACGAAAAAGAGGTTAAAATCCTTGTTCGATTGGAGCAGCGGAAACAGGGATCAAAGAAGAAAGTCATCTATACTACTCTCTCCGTTTTAAAATATTTGACACCGTTGACTTTTTAGCACATGTTTGACTATTCGTCTTATTAAAAAAAATTTGTAAAATATGTAAAATTATATGTGTACATGAAAGTATATTTAGCAATGAATCAAATGATAAATGATAAGAAAAACAAAATAATTACTTAATTTTTTTAATAAGACGAATGGTCAAACACATACTAAAAAGTCAACGGTGTCAAATATTTTAAAACGGAGGGAGTACTTTAAAAGTAGTAGTGCCGTGACAATGAATTTGCCACTATCGCTAACATGTGGCGAACTCCTTGTCGATGAAAACCACGTGCTCACTAAATTCAAACATCCCCAAAAGAAGCATATCTAAGCAAAATAACGACAATATGATTTTTTTGGTAAGATCTGATAATATGTAATAAATTAATTCATATAGTTAAAGGGATTGGAAAATGCCATATGACATATATTAAATAGGTGAACATCCACTCAGATGATTAAAAAAGTTTCCCCAATATGTATGTTCTTCAAAGAATGAGTGTGTACACGGGAAACTATTCTAATCCCTTGAGGAGGTGTTCTCTCGTTTGCTTAAAAACCATTTAAACGGTTATGAAAGAATTCTGGAAAAAATTGACAACATTCATACAACACATTTATACAACTCCACAAAATCTTAAGTCCAAACTCAACTCACATGTTGAGATATACAACTCACATGAATAGTAGCATATTGTTTATATCTAAATTTGTCTTTTTTTTTCTCGGTGTGTAGATCGAATTTGAACTTGAATTTTGCTGGATTAGTAGTTATCATTATACTCTACATTGTCAATTTTTTTCAGAATTTTTCATAACTATTTGTATCGAATTTAGAAGAAAAAGGTATAGAAGGGGATTAGAATCCTCTCCCGAGTGCACACCATACTTTTTTTTTCTAACCATTACAATGCAGGCAATTTGCTAGTTAAGATAAATCAGCTTAAACATCCACACACAGCTATGCATAGCGTATGAGGTTGAAAACATCGTCGTCGTCATCCCCGGAGCCTGAACACGCTGACCGGCTCGGTGGTCTCGACGTAGGCGAAGGTCCGGAGATCCCGGCGGTAACAAGCGCCGAACGAGCCCACCACCTTCCCCGGCCGCCGCTCGTTGATCCTCACCGCGCTGCACTGCAGCCGCCGCCTCCCGTCGTCGCTCAGCCGGTGCGCGTACAAGAACCCCCGGATGCTACAGTGCGTCGACGTCGTCAGGACGTGCTCGCCGTGGGCGAAGTGCGGCCACGCCAGCTGCTGCTCCACGCCGTGCACCCGCACGCTGTACCGCCGGCTCCACCGCCGCCGCCGCTCGCCGTCCCCGCCGCCTCCTCCTTCGAGCACCCACACCTCGGTGTCGGTGCTCGTCGCCATGCTGACGCTGACGGCGACGCCGAGCCTGCCGCGCACGTCCGTCGGCTTGCAGGTGTGGTCCGGCCCCGCCGTCCGCGCCGGCAGCAGCGGCGTGACGGCGGCGACGCGCTCGTCGTCGCCGAGGTCCAGCGACATGACCCTCTCGGTGTCCCTGGTGATCCAGTACGTGGCGCCGTCGACGCTGACGACGCCGCAGCTGCCGCGGCGGCTCGATCCGCCGGCGGGCATCGGCACGTCTCGCCACGACGTCGACGCGTCCTCCGTCCCGAGCGTGAGCACGCGCACCACGTCGAACGTCTCGGTCCGTCTGTCCTGGATGGGGAAGTGCACGATCTTGTACCTCCCCGTCGTCGGGTGGTAGCCGAAGGCGTACGCCGCGTGCGTCGGCTGGTAGAAGGGTGGCTCCTCGCCGCGCGGACACGGCGGCGGCGGGACGCCGGCGCCGTCCAGCCTCTCGCTGGTGAACGGGTTCACCAGGGCGAAGCCCCTGGACCACTCGCACAGGAAGACCAGCCCGTTGCACGTGCCGACGATGTCGACGCCGCGGCAGTTGGGCAGCAGCTGCCTGCGCCGCCCCTCCGGCAGGTCGTCGAACACGTGCGCGACGGCGTGGAACAGGACGAGCGTCTTGGCGCGGCTCCGCATCTCCGGCGTGCGGCCGTCGACGAGGTCGCGCCAGTGCCGGCACACGAGGCGGCACCGCCGCCGCGAGCTCGGCGGGAGGCGCACCAGGATCTCCACGACGGCGTCCGAGGGGATGTGCCCGATGCCTGCGGCCGCCATTGCGCGCCGTGCGGCTGAGGCTTCGCTGCTGCGTTACACTGGAATTGTGAAATCATCCGGTTTATTTGTAAGTTATAAACGTGTGGTTGGATTTCAACGATTACTTCCCTACTTGATCCTCAAGTTTGCTAGGATCCCATGATTCCGCCACACAAATCTCGGTTATTAACAGCAGCTAATTTCTTCAGACCCTGTCATGTTATTGTTTTAAGGAAAAAGTCCGAATTACACCACTGAACTATAAAACCCGAGATGTAGAACCAGACAGATAACCCTCTAATTCGATCCATAATGATTTTGGTACAGCGAGACAATCCAATCAACATAAAAAAAAATAAAAAATTTGGAGAGCACATATGTCAAAGAGGCCTTCTTCCTCAATCCCTTCTCTTCTTCTATCTTCCCTGACGTGCCTGAAACGTGTGTCGATGGTCGGCCCGTCAAGCTCGCCGGCCAGGACGCCTCCTCATCCTCGATGCAACAACCGCACTGTCGCTTTCCCGCCACATGTACTCGCCCGACCACATCTCCCCCGTCAACCTTTAGGCTGTTGGCTCCAATTTCCCCCAAATTATTCTGTAACACCCAAATCTTTGTCAAAGTTTGGCATCCGCCGATGAGGCGCACCATGGCCTCGGAAGCCCAAGACTGAATTAGAGTACGATGCTGTCCTCGTGTGAACGCATGAAGGATGGCTGCGAGCGAGCTCATTTGTGAGGAAGTCAATTGCTTGGGAGTCTAGGAGGAGGCATGTGGAGGTGACGGTCAGCGGCGTGCTTGCTGTGTGGATTTCAAACGTGACAACGGACGATGTGCGATTCAACCATGGTAGGGAGAACATAGCGGTTAGGGAGAAGGGCTATATGAAATATGGGCCCTTTATTTTCATTTTTTAGTGCTGATTAGGCTACCACGCGTGTGCCACTTAGGATTAAAACCATTCCAAATTTTGTTAGGGGTGTTATTCGTCCGATTTAAAGAGTTTGAGGGTGTCAAATGTCCAATTTTATGTTTAGGGTGTAATTTGTACCATCATAATAGTTTAGGAAGGTTATTCGGACTTTTTTTCTTGTTTAAACTAGATGAAAACCTGTAATTTTTGCAAACCAACCTGTAATTTTTTCAAACCAGGCCAAGTCATTGCTTCATTAAACTGGATGAAACCTCTATTCTATGAGTGTTACTAAAAAAGTGCATGAAAAAAATACTAAACATGAAGATGTAACAGGTGGATTCGTTTCGGTGGTTTTTTTTATATATATATTACATAATGGAGAAAACGACCTTTGCTTATAAGGAATACAAGCCTACATCCCTATTAAACTATTAAACCTAATATAAAGCATATTCTCATATTTTCTGGTTTGTGAGTTAGCACTCAGTATCAATGAGCCAACTCCTAAATAATTGTGAGAAATTATTTGGGAGAAATAGGTAGGTGGCTCAGCTACGTGGTTTTATACAAATATACTATTATGCAAAGGCTCGCGTCACATAATAGAAGTAGTAGTAGTAACAAACTGGATTATTTAGTTGCTTAGTAGGTGAAATTGTATAAAAGTTTCAATTGATACTTATATATGCTCTCTAAAATAGGAAAAAACATATAAAAGAATTAACAAACTATAGTTCTTTAAGCAGGTTAAATGGTACTCCCTCCATTCTCCAAAGTTACACCTATTTCACATTTGAGTTTTTCCAAATAAGTTATTTTTATTTGTAGTCTTTATGCATTCAAGACTTAAATAAAGAGATAAATTAAATGTTTGATTAGAACCCAAGAAGTCATTTAAGTACTCATTGGTTACATGCTTTTATTCACTCCTTGATTTTGTAACATCTAAGATGATTTAATTTCTCCTTGATCTTAGTGACAAAAGTAATAGGTGTTACTTTTATGGATGGAGAGAGTATAAACATATAAAATACATGTTTTTATTAATACCTAAATGCGCTCTCTAAAATAGAAAAATACAACAAAGAATAATATATATCTTAGACAAAAAGGATGTAAACAATAATATCTTATCCCATAACAAGGGTTACACAGTATCCCTTCTTGTTCGGACATACCGAAAGTACGCCAGTAGACAATCCGTCACTTAAAACGATTGGTTCGCCGTTTTCTTCGCCTGGCAACCGGGCGCTTGGGGTGAGGACTTGGGAGGTCACTGAACATGGAGGTTAGCATTTGCCCTAGAGATGTCGTCTTACCTGCATAAACAAAAAATTGTCCACATCACTATATCACACAAACCAAGAAGAACTGATAACAGATGGAAAATAAAGCACATCCAAATTAGGTGAGAAGGGTGAATATCTCATCCCTCAAGTTTTTTAACGTAACTCTCATTTTATGCTTTTCTTCCTAAACTCTGTCTCATAGACTTATTCTTATAACTTTCTTACAGGACAATCCGCCTACCACTGTCAATTAATGTTTCTAATATATAATCCTTCCGATTTTATAATTCTTCCACCTTTTTTAAAATAAAGTTAAGATCAAACAATTAAAACTTTAACTATTAATGCTTTTTAAATATTTAGTTTGAAGACACTAGAACAGGACATGCACACTAGTCTTAAAAGGCAGTACAATAAACTTAAACATTTATTTTTTAAAAAAAATATATTATAATAATGGTAAAATTTGCTACGTGACACTCAAAAAATGTGTAATTAGTTGTGGGACACCGCAAAGATGTGAATTTTGCTGGAGGACACTTCAAAAGTGTGGTAATTTCCTACAGTACACTGGAAACATGAAATATAATATCAACACAATTGATGAGAGAGAAACACACAAATGATAGTTTTGCTTTATTATCTTACCCTACCCCTCACCCACCCACGGTGGGTGAGTAAGAGGGACAAAATGACAGTTTTGCCCTTATTATCTTACCCTGCCCTCACCCACCGTGGGTGAGGGCAGGGTAAGATAATAAGGACAAAACCGTGGGTGGATGAGGGTAGGGTAAGATAATAAGGGCAAAACTGTTTGGGTGGGTGAGAGGGTAGGGTAAGATAATAAGAGTAAAACTGTCATTTTTATGTAGTTTGTTTCTCATCAATTGTGTAGATATTATATTTTAATGTTTTAGTGTCCTGCATCAAATTACCACACTTTTGAAGTGTCCTCCAGCAAATTCACATTTTTGCGGTGTCCCACAGCTAATTACACATTGTTTGAGTGTCCCGCAGCAAATTTTGCCTATAATAAAAACCCACAGTAAAATACATGTTTGAATATTATGCTGTTGTCTAAAACGTAAAAACTTATAGAACCAAAGAGACATAGGTCATACCTGTAGCCATCTCCTCATCGTTATTAACCACACTTCCAATCTTAGATCCACCATTGCATTGGTATACGTTCAATGGCTCCGTAGTCTCGATGTAGGAGAAGGCCCGAATATTACTTGCATGACCACACGTGAACATGGGTTCGTGGTAAGGCCAGTGCTCGTGCATCTGCGCTATGCTGCACTGTGGCCTTGTCGCACTGCTCACGCACCGATGCACATACAAGGATCTATGGCGATGGGCCAAGATATGTTCGCCCTGGGTAAAGTGCGGCCCTACAACTTGTTGCACCTCCATGCACAGTCGCGTAGTCAAGTAGAACCGGCAATACCACCTCTCCAAGCTTTCACATCCATCACGCTCCAGTAACCACATCTCCTGCTCCAACGTATGTAGTGAAACATAGGTTAAAATGAAAAAAAAAAGTTGGCTTATATATATATATATATGTATATATATATATATGTATATATATATATATATATATATATATATATATATATATATAGATAGATAGATAGATAGATAGATAGATATGTATATATATATAGATATGTATATATATAGATATGTATATATATATATATATACATATGTACATATACATATGTATATGCATATATGTATATATGTGTATATGTGTGTGTGTGTGTGTGTATATATATATACACACACACATATACATATATATATATACACGTACGTACGTACATACATAAAAGAGTGTTTTTTTAGCCTTTGAATATATCCAACAGAAAATATATTTTTAGCTATGGGATTCATTAAATCTCTTAATATTTTTCTTTTTGTTTTAGCCATCCAATGATCCAACCATTGTTACTCCCTTCTCCTCCTTGTTTCCCCCTCTCGTTTTCTTTCAACATTAATGGATGGTATAGTACTCCCTCCGTTTTCTCTGCACTATTGTTACTCCCTCTGTTTCACATTACATGGATGGTATAGAAAAAAAAGTCAAACGACTTATAATATGAAACGGAGGGATGGTATAGAAAAAAAAGTCAAACGACTTATAATATGAAACGGAGGGAGTAGGTTTTTTCTCTCTTTCTTCGTATTCCTTTAACTTTCTAAAACAACAGTCTTTTTGAATGCAGGGAGTACATGCATGAGTGATTTGGTATACATGAGCCGGGGAATTATGAGTATTTAAGGATATATTTTGGTCAAAGTTATTAATGTTGGAAGGGAATCTTGTCCATGCATCAATATTTTGGTCCCAAAATAAATTTATATTCTAACCATCTCATGCATACCAATAAAAAAATAAAAAGATTACAATATATTTATTTATCATATGATCATATCCCAATGCAAAAGTCTCACACTTTCTCTATTTTCAACGCAATTATTTCTCATTTTCTCTACTCAATACATTTATCTTCTCCTTCCACAAACACCAATACAATAATTGTTTAAAAATAAACTTATTTTTGGATAAATAAGAGGGGATAAAAATGATCTTAGACCCTATTTAGTTCGTGAAAAGAAAATTTTTGGGTGTCATATCGGATGTCGGAAGTGGTTTTCAGGCACGAATAAAAAAACTAATTTCATAACACGCCTAGAAACCGCGAGTCGAATCTTTTGAGCCTAATTAAGCCGTCATTAGTACATGTGGGTTACTGTAGCACTTATGGCTAATCATGGATTAATTAGGCTCAAAAGATTCGTCTCGCGATTTCCATGCAAATTGTATAATTATTAGTTTTTATTTTTATCTATATTTAATGCTCAATGTAAGTGTCCAAAGATTCGATGTGATGTTTTTAGGAAAAAAAAGATTTGGGAACTAAACCAGGCATTATTTTAAAATGAAGAGAAGTATAATAATTAATTTATGGTAGGAGAGAGAGAGAGTAAAATACATACATCGATTTCGGTGTTGTTTTGATAGTCGTGGTGGATACGGTTGCCGACGCACAGCCTCCCACGCGCCTTCCTCAAGCAACCGGCGTTCAAGTTCTTGGCCGCCACCGGCAGCGACGTGATCGTCGCGACACGCTCATCCGTGAGGTCAAACGACATGAGCCTGTCACCGCCGCCGTGGTTGATCCAGTACGTGGCTTGGTCGTCGCTGACGACGCCGGCCGGCAGCCAGCAGCTCGATCCGGCGGGCGCCGCCACCCTCCACCACGACGACGACGGCGCGCCGCCGCCGCCGTCGCCGTCGTCCCCGAGCGTGAGCACCTCCACCGCCTCCAGCCGCCCGTCGCTGACGGCGAGGTGCACGATCTTGTACCGCTCCGTCGCCTCGTGGTACGTGAAGCTGAACGCCTCGCCGTACGGGACGTGGCCGTACGGCTCCTGCCGCCTGAGCCGGTGGCCCGGCGGCCCGGCGACGTCCAGCGCCTCGCCGGTGACCGGGTTGAGCAGCGCGATGTCGCCGGTGACTCTCTCGTCGTACAGGCAGAGCAGGCCGTTGCAGCTGCCGATCATCCTCAGGCGGGAGTAGATGGCCGGAAGACTCGGATCGGCGGCGGCGTCCCATAGCTTCCGGTAGCACCCAGCTTCCTCCTCCTCCTCCAGGCCGTCGATGGCGTACGCGGCGGTGGCTGGACCGGGGCGATGGTAGACGAAGGCGAGCGTCTTCGCGTGGCCCCGCCACGCCGGCGCGCGGGAGTTGATGACGTTGCGCCAGCGCCGGCAGACGAGGCGGAGGCGGCGGCGCGCGCTCGGCGCGACGTGCCGCAGGATCTCCACGAAGGCATCCGTGTGCAGGTCCCCGATACTGGTCTCCTGCTCCTCCATCTCGTCGACGGCTCGACGCCTTCGCCCTTGGGTGATTTGCAGTGGGAAAAATCACGTACTTAATTATGCCTGGATCATCTGGGAGGTCAGGAGGATACCTATGCGTATGGATCTAGGATCCCCAATTAACGGGGTTGAGAAGAGTGAAAAAACGACTCTCGACCCTTGTTCTGGATGTGTAGTAACGATGACGGTTACATGGAACGAAAAGCTCGTAGTACGTTGCAACGTGTATGAGGTCTTTATTTAGGATTCAATATTTGGATACCCGTGAGTCCCAAAAGATTGTACTAGTAAAAATACCCGTGCGTTATAACAGAAAAAAATTATTAGGATTTAATATTTGGATATGGGTTATTTGACAAAACATAAAAGTTTAGGGAGTCAACAAAAATATTTATCGATGTATTTTTTTTCCTTGCACATATGAGGCAAAAAAATAATCATAAAGTGCAACACAATCTAAAAGAGATCGTTGCAACTATTTGTGAATTTTGAAGTCACGATGAGAAAAAACAAAGGTTGAAAAAAATAGGGTTGTGCCGCTTGGGTTCTCTTCTCACCATGTCAGTATAAAATATCGATAGTCTCGGAAGATATCGTGCAAGTATCATTTTTGGTTGGTTCCAGCTGATACTCGTTGGTATTAAACCTAATACCTCATCAGGCATCAGTATCATATCTGATACACGCCGGTACCAGATGCTAACTATAGGTACCAGCTGATACCCATCGGTAACAAACTGATACCCTCGGTACCAAAATCCCCTTTTCCGGCGAACTCTGAACGCCGGTCACCGAGAAGGTACTTAGCAAGTGGTTGGGGTGCTTGTTGTTTCTTTTACTGGTTATAATCTCCCAGGGTTATAACCATATAATTTTCTCCGGCTACATCAATATAAAACTTTATAGTCTCATGCTAGTCGTTCTTTTTAAAAAAAAAACAAAGAAGATATTTTTAAAACCACCAAAAATAGAAACGAGGGCATGGGTTGCTTTATCCACCGTGAGTGTTGCCAAGCTAGGGTGGATCTTCGACCAAGAAGAGTTTTGAATTCATACGCAAGAAAAGAATCTTTAGATTGGAGCAAAACTCTAAGATAAATCGATCAGTAAATAGTTTTTCTTAATTATATCATATTATATATTGTTTCTCTATTGTTGAATTTATAATATGTGCAAAATTACCACTATTAATTGCTCCTTCAGATCTGTAACACCCTGAAAATTCGACCTACAAATCAAAACTCTAAAATTCGGATTTTCAAAAAACTTTTTAAAATAAGTTGCATCATGCCGATTTTATTCGCCGTTCCATTGAATTTCGATTTCGGAGGTTGGAGATTTCGAATAAAGAACTACATCAATCAATTTACATCGATATTATCACAAACGTGCTCGTATCAATTAAATTTGAATGCGATGGAATGGAATTAACACTAAATAAAGATTTAAATAAATTATCTAAAAATGTGAGCAATATTGATTTAGGATGGATTTATTAGTGGGAATAACACAAGTATTGGGTAAGAATTATATATGCAAATATTAGGAATTTTAGAATCAAATTTATATAATAATAACAAAAATAATAAAAAAAATATATAAAATAAAAAAAATAAAAAAAAGAAAAAGAAAAATTGGAAAAACGGCACTGTTCATTGCCCGCCAAGTGCTCGACGCGGTTCCCTAACCCTAACCCTACCCGCTGCCGCGCCGCGCCCCGAGCCCCGTGCGCCGCGCAGCCGTCCCGTCGCCGTCGCGTCGCGCCCGCACCGCCTCGCGCCCCGAGCCGCCGCGCACCGTCGCCATCCCCGCCGCGCCGCTCACCGCCGCGCCGCCGTCCCGTCGCCGCTCGGCCGTCGCCCTCGCCGCCTCGCGCCCCGCGCGCGCCGTCGCCCTCGCCGTCTGTCGCCGCGCAGCCGCCGTCCCGTCGCCGCGCCGTTCCATCGCCGCGCCTGCGCGCCGCTTGCCCATCCCGTCGCCACCTCGCGCCCCGCGCCCTGCCGCGCCGCGCCCTTGAGCCCCGTGCAGCCGCGCGCGTCGCGTCGCCCCGCTGCCGCGCCGCTCGCTCGCCATCGCGTCGCCGCTGTCGCCGTCGCCATCGCCCTGCCGCGCCGCGCCCCCGAGCCCCACACCGCCATCGCGTCGCCGCCCGCGCGTCGCCCCGCTGCCGCACCGCCGCCACCCCTCCCCTCTTCTTCTTCTTTCCCCCCCTCCTATAAATCCCCCCCCCCCCGCTCCATCCTTTCCCCCATCCTCAACCCCCCCCCTCTCCTCAACTCCACGCCGCCGCGCCGCCGCTTTGAGCCGTCGCGCCGCCGCACCGCGCCGCCGTCGCCGTCGTCGTCGCCGCCGCCGCCGGTGAGCCACCCCCTTCTCCCCTCGCATCCACCGCCGCCGCCGCTCGGGTGAGGGAGAGAGAGAGCCGAGAGGGAGAAAGGGAGAGGAGAAGAGGGAGTCGGCCGAGAGAGGAAGAGAGAGAAAAGGAAGAAAAGAAAAAGAAAAGAAAAAAAAAGAGAGAGAGGGAGAAAAGGAAAGAAAAGGGAGAGAGGAGAGAAAGAAAAATAAATAAATAGAAAAGAAAATTAGGGGGAGATTTAAAATATTAAAAAATAATAATAATAATAATAATAATAATAATATAAAATAATATTGAATAAATATAAATGATAAAAACAAGTAATAATTAGAGGAAAAATTAGGAAAAGTTTAGAAGTCTTAAAGAAAAATTAGAATTTAAATTATAGATTAATTTCCTGTCGTAGGATTGCAAAATTTAATGAAAATTATGGGTTAATCTTTTTATAGTCACTATAAATAATCAATTCGCGGTAGTGATTTAAATATAATCAATAATTAAAACAAATGAACGAATTCTTATAGATTATTATAGATTAGTCGGGTAATCCCTATAGTAGTCGATTCACGGTAGAAGTTCGGATTTACTCACTAGGAATTTTAGACGCATATTATACTTAATCGGGTGGTCATAGACTAAATTAAATCGTATAATAGTTTTTAGGATTTCGTCCGATATTTAGCTCGCGATAAAAATTGCTAACCTATTACATGGATATAATACTTGAGAATATTAAATTAAAAACTTAGGACAACAAGATAATTATACTCATAAATAATTCACACCAAAAATAGGTTTGCCATAGTTCGCGAATAGTAAAATTAATACCGACTTTCGCACTCGATTTTTCATTCGGATTTACTTGGATGTTTATTGAATTCTAACCGAATTCAAATCCATTTTCGCACGTAACTATAGAGCCCGAGGAAGCTGCTGATCCAAGCGAAGGTCAAGACTCGCAGGACTTTGAGCAAGGCAAGTCATCACTACTCTTTGAACATGTTGATCCCAATTGCGAAATTGTTTTGTTTACAAATAAAATTGCATGCAATGATAAACATCCTACTTGTGATTATGCTATGCCTTGATTATTGTTTACCCCATATTCCTTCGTAACCATGTTTACGTATGAGTCCCTAGTCAACTATGACAATTGCTTAGCAACGCTATTCTAGAATCATGCATACTCATAATTATCAAAATGCTCTATGCTTGGGCAATTACCTTTGGGAAGGTAATTAAGATGCGGCATGTGGAGACATGAGCGCCACATTGCCATGATGTTGATGACATGATTTATGAAAAGAGAAATGAAATTAAAACAACTGTTTTCGACTGGGGCGGACGGAGGATTTGGGTGGTATCCGGGAAAAGGCAAGTACCGTCCCCGGTCAATTATGGACCGAGCCATGAAGTTAAGCATGAAACGACCCCGTACAACCGCACTTCTCGTATGGGTATAGACCTAGCGGAATAGATAGCTGAGCAGAGGCAGTATCCATGCATAGTGGTTTCTTGATGTGTGAGGCAGGGGCTCTACGGTGGGGCAGCCATTGGTAGAACCGCGAGGCGGGTGTCTACAGTGGTGTCGCCATCGGTAGGGCTGCCATGTGAGAATTTAAACATAATTATAACTTAATGCCTGTGTGAGTCTTTCCTTCCCGGGTGCGCCAGAACTCCTCTCACTGCTAGAAACTGTGTACGCCTAGAGTGCATGAGGATGTAAAGTTCATGGAGCGGGTACTGCCAATGCGAGGTTATCGAAAAGCTTTGCCGTGACATGTCTCATGTGTTGGGACGAGGCTCATGTGTTGGGCAGTCGCGGAGTGCGGGTAAAGTGTACATCCACTGCAGTGTGAGTAAACCCAATCTATTCGAATAGCCGTGCTCGCGGTTATTGAGCATCGGGACGTGTATTACACTTGGCTAGACTCTAAATTTTAACTTGTGAGGGATGGGATGTTGCATGATGATTTCTATGCTGATGGAGCCACTTCCTGAGAGGAGGGAAGGTGGACGTCCTCAGAAAACCATGACGACTCGATGGCGGGAAGCTATCCTTGGGACCACAATGGATGGTGGATAGAACCGTCATTGTTTAATATGAACACTGATATTAAAATTTGATCAGTCTATGCTAGGTCTTAGGCTTGTGAAAAGAATTACAAAACTTGCTTTGTGCAAAAGAACCATAGCCATTCCTTGAATACCCCTTTATCATGTGCATTGTTGCTGTGGTGACTTGTTGAGTACGGTTGGTACTCACCCTTGCAAATATAAACTTAATCAGAGGCCGGAGATGAAGCTTCGGAGGATCCCTACGCCTATTACCAGGAGGGTGATGAAGACGACGGCGCTCAATAGGTCTTAGTTACGGTCGTTGCCTGTGGCAATGGCGTGCCGCTGCCTTAACTCCGCTGCCTTATCTATTTCTGTTTTTGGATGTATTCCGGACCTCTCGGTCCGATGACTTAAGACTATGCCTGCGGGCTATTTATGTAATAATTCGTACTAGACACTCGTGTATGCGCACTGGTTATTTCAGCTATGAATTCGTGTGTACCAGACTACTTGATCCAGGAAAATGGTACTGTTTACACGATTGATTCATGTTATAAAAACGGGGGTCCACAAGATCCCCGACGATACAACGTGAAAAATAAATTCGAAATCAGTGGAAAAAATTGAAATGGCATGAAATCATATCATAGGCGAGCAACAATTATATTTGTTAGCTACATGTGAAAATCATCTTTATAGGCAAGCCACACAAAGCAACCGTATTAGAAGATTCATTTCACAGGGAGCTAGCTTGTTCGTCACATATGTACTCCGGTTATCCGGTATGATTCGCCTCCTCCTCGGTGCAAGATCAGGGAGGCGAGGTTCCAGAAACGGTTTGATTCAGAGTTTGTATATGTTTCTCTCATGGTGAGTAAAGTCGTGTACGTTAACACAATAAGTAACAAGCCGATCGGCCGAAAAAGTGACAGCGAGAAAACGGCACATTTTGAAGAGCTATTTACTACTCCTTCCGTTTCGTTTCAGGTTATAAAATATTTTTACTTTGATAAAAGTCAAGCTGCTTTAATTTTATTCAAGTTTATAGAAAAAGTAGTAACATTTTCAACCCAAGATAAATTTATTATAAAAATATATTTAATTATTGATTTTATGAAACTAATTTAGTATTATAAATATTACTATATTTGTCTATAAACTTAGTTAAATTTAGAGTAGTTTGACTTTAACTAAAGTCAAAACGTCTTATAAGCTGAAGGAAAAAGTACGAATTATCCCCCTGAACTATCGCGGTCGACTGAATTACACCCATGAACCCGAAAACCAGACATTGTTCACCCTGAACTTTCAATACCAGACGAATTACCCCTTCTCGATCCAATTCAGAGCGGTTTTATCATACGTGGCGTACACGTGACAATCCAGTCAGCATTTTCTAATTTTTAAAAAATGTGGAACCCACGTGTCATGCCTCCCTTCTCCTCTTCCCCTCTTTCTCTTCACTCTCTCTCTCTCATGGGGCGATGCAGGGCAGGAAGTGGGCGGCGCGCGCGAGCGGGAGCGGCGGGCGCGGCTGGCCCGGGAGGTGTGCGCTGCCGCTGGCGGGGAGGTTGGACTGGAACGTGGTTCCGTTGCCGGCGAGGTCAGGGGAGATGGCTCCGCCCGCCTCGGTGTTTGCTGGTCCCATCGCCCAACGGCTGCTGTTCTCGGAACCGTTCTGTAGTCGATCGAACTTCCATCATCAGGTTGCCTTTTCTCATGGAAGACTGGAAGAGGCAGCTGGTTGAAAATCTTGCTAAGGCCTTCGTGCTGTCATTGAACTTGTCCCAGAAACTACATAGTAACCTGAAGAATAAAAATCAGAGCTAACCAGAAGAAATGAAACCAGAACTTACCAACAGATTTAGAGGAGAATGGAACATAGCAAGTCAGCAAGTGCGATAAAAATTACTTCACCAAAGAAGATTGATTTTTTTCCTTGAAGAAGAGATCAATCGAGTGCAAATGTTAACCAAGGAAAGAAATCAGCTCATAGCACGAAGTGAAGAGAAGATGAGTATTTTTTCTGTTCTATTTGTTCCCCTTTAGCTCACCGACGACGGTTCCGAGAACAGCAACCGCTGGGCGATGGGACCAACAGCAAACAACAAGGCGGGCGGAGCCGTCTCCCACGACCTCGCCGGCAACGGCACCGCGCTTCAGTCCGACCTCCCCGCTAGCGGCAGCGCACGCCGCCCGCGCCAAGCCAAATCCCAGCACCAGTAGCGAAGTAAGCGAACGGCCTGAGCTCCCCGACGGCCGGCGCGGCGGGAGAGGAGGATTGGGTACTACGAAGGCGCTGCCGACGACGACGACGACGGCTGCTTCCCGTGAGGCGGCGCCGTGGTGCGGACGTGGCAGGATCTCCCCCGCCGCATCTCCGGCGGTGCGAGGTTGCTCGCGCCGGGGACCTCCTCCACCGTAGCCGGCCGCGGAGGCGCCGGTGGACCTCGGCTGGCGCCGCGACCACCCCCACCCCCACGCCGACGAGCACGCCGCCCGCAGCCGTCGCAACCTCCCCCAAGTGAGACGTCACGGCACCGCCCCGTGAGACCACCGTCCACCCCCGCGCGCCGTTCGCCCGTCCGCCGCCGCCCTCCACCAGCCCCGCCCACCGCTGCCGCTCGCGCCGCCGCCCGTGTGTGTGAGAGAGAGGAAGAGTGAGAGAGGGAGGAAGAGTGGAAGAGTATAACAGGTGGGTCCCATATTTTTTTATAAATAGAATACTGACTGGACTGTCACATGTACGTCATGTAGACTAAAACCACCGCGGATTCAGTAGAGGAGGGTAATTCATCCGGTTTATATAGTTGGGAGTGAAAAATATCCGGTTTTGTGGTTTAGGGGGTAATTCGGTCGACCGCGATAATTCGAGAGGTAATTCGTACTTTTTTCTAACCTGAAATGGAGTGAGTACTATTTAGATGCATGCAGATGGTTAATTTGGTTACACATGCAGCCTGTCGTTTTGACAGATCGTGGATATTCAACTGCTCCTTGGAGATGGATTCTAATAGCTCGAGTAGACGTCTACCTGTTAATTGCATGTCAATTAGATGGTTACAAAAAATGTTTTAAAAAATATGAATAAGATAGATCAATATATAATATATCACTCCACAAACATGTAAGGTCAATTTCAGCTTCTACAAGTTGTAACAAAAATAACAAATTTAATTATAAATATAATATAGTAATTAGAGTTTTGTTTGCTATTTTTGTTATAATTTCTAGAAGTTGAATTTTAACTTGTATGTTTATGAGTTGATATATTACATATTAATCTATCTTGTTCATATTTTTAAAATTTTTTTTCATATGATTTAGATGACATGCAATAAACTGTGAACGGTCACTAGAGCTCTTAAAATAGTTTCCCCTCCGTGGTCTCGACGTAGGAGAACGTCTGTACAAAGCTCCGGTGCGGATCGATGCACACCACGCTGCACTGGCACTGCGCCCTCCTCGCGCCGCCGCCGCTTACGCACCACGGGGTCGAGTCCCCGAATAGCTTGGTCAGGACGTTCTCGCCGTGGCCATGGCCATGGCCAAAGCGTAGCCCAACGAGGTCATGCGGCCCCACCCGGGGAGGCACGCTGAACCGGCGGCGCCAGCGCCATCTCGTCTTCTTCCTGTCCAGCCGCCATCCTCCGCCGCCGCGCTCCAGCACCCACATCTCAAGCCCACACCAGCCGGAGGCGTACGCGACGATCCCCACCATCCCGCCGCCGCAGCCGCCGCCCACCTCCTTCAGGCAGTTGACGGCGAGCCAGTCCGGCGCCGGCGACGCCGCCGGTAGTGGCGTGGCGCGCGCGAATCGCTCGTCCGTAAGGTCGAACGACATGAGCATGTTCGTGTCCTTGGAGATCCAGTACGTGGCGCCGCCGACGTTGGCGATGCCTGAGTAAAGGCTACAGCTCGTTCCGGCGGGGGCCGGCACGTTCCGCCATGAAGCGCCCTCCCCGACGGTGAGCACCTGCGCGGCTAGGGAGATATTGAGGTGGCGGAGGTGCACGATCTTGTACTGCCCCGTCGTCTCCAGGTACGCGAAGCTGAGCGCCGCGGGGTCCAGCCTGTTGCCTGCAGGCCCACGGATGTGCAGCGGCGTCTCGCCGGCGAGCTCTTCGTACAGGCAGAGCAGGCCGTTGAGGGTGCCGACCATCCTGAACCTGAAGCGGCGGTCCGGGTTTGCGGCGGCGGCGGCGGCGGCGGCGCTGCTGCTGCTCCATAGCTCCCTGCAGCGGCGCCCTTCAACCAGGTCGTCGTCGTCCAGGACGTACGCGGCGGCGCCGGCCGGGCGGCTGACGTAGACGAGCGTCTTGGCGCGGCTCCGCCGCTCTGGCGTGCGGTCGTCGACGACGTCGCGCCAGTGCCGGCAGACGAGGCGGAGCCGCCGCCGCGCGCTCGCCGGGATGCGCACAAGGATTTCCTCCAATGCGTTGGCGGGTAACTCCCCGAAACCGGCCGTCTCCTCCTCCTCCTCCTCCATCGATCGCGGTTGCGTGCAGCTTCCCATCCCCAACGCCGGCGGTGGGGCGCCCCTCTGTGCGTCGGCTGCATTGCAAAATTTTTTTGGTGATTTCCGGGTTAACAAATCGCGTAGATATAGAGGGACGTGGTCGAATTCGAATGCAACAGGGTCGGATAGTTTCCTATTTGGACATGCACGCAACGGCCAGCCCATGCTTCATATAGAAATAGTAATGTAAGTTCCAAAAATTACATATAAGTTATATATGATTTTAATAAATTTATAAGGTATCCAAAATCGGACATGCTATATTTATGGTGACACAAAATTAGCTTGATCACAGTCGGTCAATCTGACCCTTGGATATCATGTAGATTGATTTAACGAACGTTTGATTTGCTAAGTCTATATTTATTCTATCTCTCTGTATTATGAACCTGTTGCTCCTGTTATACATTAGTTTCCCATTGAATTTGCACTAGCATCTCTTCTATTTATATCACTTACATATGTAATTTTGAGACTTACATTATAAATGCACTAAAATTACATATGTAATTTTATGACTTACATATGTAATTTTATGACTTACATATGTAATTTTAGAACTTACATCGTAAATACACTAAAATTACATATGTAATTTTAGGACTTACAATGTAAATACATGCCAACTATTTTTTGGTGAAAAATATGGCGCCATAAATATAGTTACTCCCTCCAAAATTACATATGTAAATTTTAATGTATATACATTGTATAAAAAATCATGTTGTAAATTTAAATTTTACATTGGGAAATAAAAAAGCAAAAGGATGCAAGGAGGACGAGAAGAAAAACGAATTCTACTAATTAAGTAGATGGTTCATAACTAATCACAATACGTAACTTGATTAGAGGTAGTTTGTTACGCACGTACTACACGAATCTCAACGGAGCATCTATGTCCTAAAAAATGATTATGATTAGGAACAAAATATGTCATCACAAGTTTAGCAAATCCGATGGAATAAACACGGATTGAAACCCACAGACTGAAATCACAGGTATATTGCTATTGTTATACACACATTTACATACCACATCAATAAGAAATTTAGCACAGTTGGTGATGGTTCTACTGTTCTTATATCACTTGAAAAATGGAAACAGACACTTCAACAGAGAAAACGATTGAACTCTGCTCTCGTACGCTATTTATAAATCTCGAGTGGTTCTGAAGTCTCCATGTAGGCGAAGGTACTGATCCCGGTGTGGTCAGCGACGCCGTAGTTCATGATCTCCACTCCCGGCTTCTTCTTCCATATCTTCACCATGCTGCACTGCGAGCTCCTCTTGTCGCTCACCTTGTGCTTGTGCAGGTTATACTCCTTGAACACCTGCGCCACTGTTAGGACATTCTCCCCGTGTGCAAACAGCGGCCACATCACGTGCTGCTTGGGCGTTTCTAGCATTATGTTGTATCTGCGAGTCCACCGTTGATTTCTTGTGCTCTCCATCCACCACACCTGATCAAGGAAAATATATGCAACAACAACTTTAGTTCATAAATTTTTATAGCTAATGTAAACGAGAATTTTAATTTGCTTGAATTCTTGTGGATTTTGAACTAGTTTAGTTCCAAATTAACGAGTGTTGGTAAGTTTGATGTGGATATATACCTCCACCCTTGTAGTTGGCTTCTCCGTCTCCTCCACGGTGACCGCGACGCAGAGCCTCCCGCGCATCTCCGTCAGGCGGTAGCTGCACCTGCACCCGCGCCCCGGCGTCTCCGGCGACCACTTGACGGGCGCGACGCGGTTGTCCTTGAGGTCGAGCGACATGACCCCCGCCGGCGTTCCGGCGGTGATCCAGTACGCCACGCCGTCGACGCAGGCGACCCCTCCCGGCTGGAAACGGCCGCTGGCGCCTGGGGTAGGCACGCTCCGCCACGACGGCCGCGGCGCGCCGCCGCCGAGGGTGTACACCTGCACGGCGTCGAACGTGCCGGACTTGTTGAAGTAGCACGGGACGTGCACGACGGCGTACCGCAGCGTCGTCGGGTGGAACGCGAACCCGTACGCCTCGTGCGTGCGCGCGTCCGGGGAGCACGGCAGGAGCCCCGCCTGGCGCGGCGGCGGCGGCGGCGGCGGCACGGGCAGCGACTCGCGCGTCGCCGGGTTGGCCACCGTGACGGCGCCCGTGCCGCCGTCCAGGACGCAGATGAGGCCGTTGCGGGTGCCGATCACGTCGACGGAGCAGGAGCTGGTCCACACGCGCCTGTGCCGGCCCGCGCCTCGTCGACGACGTAGGCGGACGCCTCGTTGTCGAGGCCCTTGACGAAGGTGAGCATCTTGGTCCGGACGTCGCGCTCCGGCGTGCGCTTGTCGATGGTGTCGCGCCACCGCCGGCACACGAGACGGCACCGCCGCCGGGAGCTCGTCGGGAGCTGCGACAGGATGTCCGCCAGAACGTCCGTCGGGAAGTCGACGCCCACGTTCTCCACTGCGGGGGCTTTCCTCGGCGGCATCGTTGTCCTCACCATGATGCGTTCTAGCTACCGCTGCACGTTGAAGCTGGTGGTTTCTTTCCGTTCTTTTATGGGCTCATGCGGTCCGAGTTCTACTTCTATTCGGACTTGCGGACCAATGTTACCGATTCGGACCGCTAGCAAGCAAATATACTTGGGCTTTAATGGTCTGGGCCTTAAAGGAGAACTTTGGGCCGATCAAGAGAGTATAAGTCGATTTTTTTTATTTTTAAATTTTTTAAAAATATTTTTATAAAATCCGTTTCAAAAATTTGCAAATCTAGAGGCCTACGCCTTTCTAACAAAGAGCATTAAGAGTTCAAAATGTAAATTTTCCAGGATAGCTTATTAATCCTACGATTTTGTGGATTAAAAATAATATAAAGTCAAATGAAATCAAACTTTATATAAAAATGATAAAGCTCGAGGAGATACAGAACATTGTACTCCCTCCATTTCAAAATAAGTGCAGCCGTGTAGTTCACCTAATTTGGGACGGAGGAAGTAATTATTAATTTTTCATTTAAGATCGTTTAGATGTCCAAATATTCGTTACAAAATATAAACCTACTTTAACAAAATCTCACATATTCATCTCAAACAACGTTGGATGAAAATAAACTTTATATGAAAGTTATAGATCTCATCGAGGCCTAAAACTTTGTGGTTTATCCGTTCAAAATCATTTAGATTGTCAAATAAGCATTACTAATTTTTTAAACAATTAAAACCGACGAAAATGATTTGTATACAAATAAAAAATTAATATTTAGGTCCCTTAACGCTCTTTGGAGGGGCGAGTTTAAAAAAAATCCTAGCGTGAGGCGTCTGGATTCGTAAATTTTCAGAAAAAAAATTACTTTTTAAAATATTTTAATAAAAATATAAAATAAAAAAATCGTATAAGTCGATTTAAATCGGCCCTAACAATTTGAGTATCCGAATTGATCCGCAAAACGCAAACTGAAATTGTTCACGAGCTATTTCTTATTAGGCCTGGAAGACAACAAATCTGCTCCAATCTCCCCACAAAATTTTAAACCGGCCTACCAAAATATATAGAGAATTCTTCAGTAGGCCTACCATAGCTTGGGCGATTTGGCCTGCTTCTTGGAGATAATGAGAGCCTATGTTCGCCATAGGATCTCTCAACCTCAGCCCATTAAACTTTGGACCTTGCAGATTGGTTCACGGCGAATTTCCACGAAGAAAGAAGTCCACTTTACTTCAACTATGTTTCAGGTTTCATTCTAATCCTAATAAAACTAGATATTAAAGTCTCTTGGCAATATTAAGAACAGTTTCGGCTCACGTGACGTCAAAGTGACTTGTTGGCTTGATATTCATCCCATATGACGCCTACATGATAGTAGAAGCAAAAATTGTAGAAAATAATAATAACACCAATAGGACCCTTATGTCAGTGGCGTCCCATATGTCCGTGGATATATAGTTTTTATTTTAATAAATAAAAAAATCTCCCATCTTCTCTCTCCTAAAAGAGAAAAAAATTGTGAACCAAGTAGTACTATCGTCATGTATCATGTATGTCATGAAACCATGGTTATATATACGTATGCTTTGGAAAGAGAGGTGGCCCCATATCAATATGCCATAGGGAAGGGCGGAAGGCTACTGGAAGATCTAGAATACAGTGTTGTCCTTAGTTAACTTTGGATGATTAGATTTGGATTCGATCTTTGTGTGGGAGAAATTAAATGTATCTTCGTTTGTTTCTTCCATTGTACTTGACAACGAAAATTTTCCATTCTACCAGACAAGAAAAGCTTTGTTTGCCCATGGTTACCAACCGAAACATTCTCTCAACTCTTAAGCCTATTACTCTGTCCAAAAAGACAACTCCTAACTATATATCTAAATTTAGATTTATAGTTAGAATTAGGTACATTTAGAAATAGGCATTTTTTTTTGACGGGTAGGGTATGCTGTAACATGAAAAAAAAATCAAGAGACCCACACTGATCCACGTGTAGGGACGGATTCAACGTGGGTGCAGAGGACTTACTACACCTACCGGACCCATGGATAACCCCCTGAGTTCCCCCTTTATTTTTTTTTATGTTGATAAGATAGAAAATGCTAAAGATCTCTTAATAGTATTTTAACATAGTTTAATACTAAGATGATGTGTTTATATCGATGTACTCGGTATATTGAGTCCGCCAATTGCTTGTTCCTGGATCCAATCCGCCCGTCTACGTGCTCGGCCTTCTGTTCCTCGCGCTACAGTGTCATCGGTGACACCAGGCACGGGCGAAACGCCGAGCTGTCCGCCCCGGACGCTGCTCCAGCTATCGGACGCACCAGGCAGCCCACACGTAGCTCGCCACGCGGCGGGCGGTGGCACTCCACCCAGGCACCCAGCCCCACCACTCCGTGCCAGTTCATCACCCGCGCACCTGCGCGGCTGCACCCGCACCATGCCGTACGTCCCCCGCGGCGTCCGCGCGCGCTCCCCAATGCAGTGCAGGCATCACGCGCGCGCGCGCGGTGCGGCGCGACGCGGCCGACGTCCGCCAGCCGCTCACGGCACACAAGTTTTCACAGCCGCAGCGCAGCGGGATCCATCCACCGAGTGCTAGTGGCGCACGAGACGCGCACATCGCTGTAGCGCCTGGCGGTGTCACGCTCACGCGCGCCCACGCCCACGCCGGCTTCACGTGACTTCATCCGTATGCTACGTACTGCAGTATAGGAGGAGGAGGAGGAGGAGGAGGAGGAGGAGTTGTATAGCGTCGCGTCTGTTTCTCGGTTGGCGCCTGGTGGCTCCAGCATGGCTGCTTCCATGTGTTGGCTCCATCTGCCATTCGCACCAAAAATTTTGGTTTCTTTACTTTCTATGAACGAACGAAAATTCTTTGGTTTCTAGCTACTTCTACTTCTAAAGAATTTGGGGATCCGATGTTTCCGTGCCCACACGCCTTTATCATCGTGGCGTAGCATGTCAGGATGTGTGGGGGCGCAACCGGCGCTTGCTCAAAATGCCCTCGTGTTGAAATGCGTTATGCTTTATCTGGCGCTTTTGTCTCTGGACCGTACAGGTCTTACCGACGATTTGCAACACTGGAATCCCGCCTTAATCTCCACACAATCCACGCGCGATAGAGGTTGCTGCCTTTTGCAGTTCGCATACACACGAGTCACACCATGGTTCTCGAGCCACCGAAGCGAGGGAGTCACCACGCAAGCACACGCACACGTAACGGAGTCTTGACTCCACCCGTACACGTACGTCCCCGCGGCCCGTCTCGTCCCGTCCCAGGCGTTTGCGAGCAGCCAAAGGGTGGAAGCGTGGCCGCGAAGAAAGCGCGGCAAAGCAAAGCCGGCAAATGCGAGCAGCGTCCAGCGTGAGCTCCCCGCGACGGGAACGTGAAATCATTCATACGTGTCCCGGGCTCCCAAGTGTCGCGCGCCGGGGCGCCGCATGGCCCCCCTCGCGTGCTGCCGACGCGGGCCACGTAGTACGTACTACGCCGTAGCCCAGCGCCACCACCAAACCTGCAGCAGCAGCCAGGCATCCCGCGCCGTCCCATCGGCGGATCGGCCACGCATCCGCGTCCGCGTGGGCTCCTGCACCGCACAGGCCGGCGCACAGGCGCACACCGCGTGCGCCGTAGCGGCGCCGCGCGAAGCCGGTTTGGTGGGTTTGCCGCGCGCGCCTGCGCGGTCGCGGCGGCCGTCCCACCGGATCGATCGGTGCACGCACCATGTACTGCCCATGTCACGGCGTGGTCGCAGATTCGCAGTACTCCTCAGTCCTCCCTGTGTCATATTCATCCAAAGGGTGTATTTAGTTCACACCAAAATTAAAAGTTTGGTTGAAATTGGAACGATGTGAAGTTAAAAGTTTATATGTGTAGGAAAGTTTTGATGTGATGTAAAAGTTGAAAGTTTATATTAAAAAGTAGTGATAATAATTAGAGGAAATATGTGATTGGTTGAGAAGAAAAAGTAGATAAAAGATAATGGCTATGATTGGTTGAGATGAGGAAGTAGATGGAGAAATAATTTTATTTTGAAATAATGTATTGTGCTAGAAATAACTATGGGCTTGTTCAGATTAATGTTATTTCAAACCATACCATTTTTTGACAAAGGTACGTGTCGGTGATATGGGCCCGGGGTATCATGTCTAGAGGGAAGCTGCCCCAGGCGCCACGTGGCCCTCCCCCGAGGAGGGATCGGGCCCGAGGTAGGGCGGCGGCCGCCCCCTCCTCACTTGGGGGTTGGGCCCGTCCCGACCGAGACTAGAGGGAGGAGGTTGCCCCTCAATGCCACGTGGCCCTCCCCCGAGGGGAGTCAGGCCCGAGGTGGGGCGGCGGCCACTCCGTCCCAGAGACTAGACGGAGGAGGCTGCCCCTTAATGCCACGTGGCCCTCCCCCGAGGGGAGTCAGGCCCGAGGTGGGGCGGCAGCCACTCCCTTCTGTGACTAGGGGTCGGGCTCCCCCGACCCCCTCTGCGGGTCGCCACGTGCGGTGGGTTAGGTTGTTACCTTCGAGCGCTCACCTACCCGCATTAATGGCAACCTGAGCAGGCGCGCCGCACGGCATTTAATGTGGCGTGCAGCGCGCCTAGATTGGTCTGTGACCGGTCGAATGACCGACAGGACCCGGGGTGTCAGGAGCACTACCGCATGGGTCAGGGGGCGTACATCCCGTCCTGTCCCATCAGTCATGATGACGAGAGGTCTTAGCCTCTCATCCCGGCCAGAGTCGGTTCATCCACTCTGGTCAATTAGGGTTCCCGTTTCCCGGTGCAAACAGGAGCCCATAAGTCTTCACCCATTAATAGCAGCTGACGTGGGCGCCCCCCGTGTCAGGCGACAAGATTTGACAGGCCCCATCATCAAGATGGCATGCACTTGGCTTCCCAAGTCAAGAGACAAGACGTGAATTTAATGTAAAGATTGTAATCCTTCTCCACTAAGTTATGTTTTGGGCCCATGTGGTAACCCCTTGAGGTATAAAAGGAGGTCCAGGCCTACGGGGGGAAGGGGGGATCCCGGAACCAAAGCTTTTCTTACCCTAGCTTGAACATCGGAGATTCAGAGACTTTGCAAGCGCAGAAGAATGATCATAGGACAGGAGTAGAGTATTACGCTTCTTAGCGGCCCGAACCTGTATAAGTCTCTTGTGTCTCTTTTGCCTACAAAAACCTCGGATCTCACCCGCTGCCCCCGGCCGAACCAAAAAAGGAGGGCCTCACGGTTCTCTGGTGGAGGAGTTAACCCTCCGACATTACCAAATATGTGCATCCATTTAGTTTCTTACCAAACTCTAGTAAATAAATAAGAAATCCTGCTAAAACTTGGCAATATTAGTTATAATCTGAACAAGCCCTACATTTTGAACTGGAGGTAGTACCGATGAAGAAACCCCTCTCACTTGGTTGACAACCAATAAACCTTTATGTAGAAGGAACTCATGTATGTTTTTCGAACCTCTTCAGGACCCTTGAATCGAAATTCGGACGATTTTCTTCTCTCTAAAAGAAGCATTTTCAAGATTTTCGTTAAAGCTTTCTTGTAGCTTGAGTTTATTGGCATCTTGACATCTCACTTTTTTGCGCTTAAGATTTTATCGATATATACCTTTTAAAAGCTTGGAAGCGTGACATGATAACCCAAAATCCATTTGCGAAAAAGAATAAGCTTGGAAAACAGGACTAGATCAATACATAAGAGTTGAATTTACACGGTCTGATAGAATTAAGTACAATATGAATATATAATTGTGGCAACTTTAAAGTACGATACTTGTAATTTGGACTATCGCGATAAATAGTATTACGAAGTGCGACCAACTAAAAGTTAGACCCAAATAGCACCCGTGTACAGTAGATGCATATGCAGACAGGCCAATCAGTACTGTGTAGGAAAAGAAATATAGAACTACAGCTAAAAATTGATTAACTAAACGAAATATCTCATTGAGGTGGGGATAAATGATGCGCTTTATGCAATGATTAGTGGATTATCCTATGTTGTTTTGGATGAAGCAGGCTATTTTATTTAGGTCCTTCATAAAAACCACAAATAAATTAGCATAGATAATATAACGTCCACTAGGGGCACCTAATTTGATACAATGAATTGACCCTGCCCATGCATTATCGATTAGCGCCTCCACATGTGCCCATACCAGCAAATCTCTGAACAAAATCTTGCTTAACGAATAAATAATCAGTCGCGGCGGCCATTTATCGTAGTGAGCTGGTCTTCTTTGCCCAACCGTTTGGAACTAATTTAAGAAATACCAAAACAAATCCCAACTATATTACTATATATGTTCTTCTTGCAAAATAATGTCGAAGATAGTCCGTTTGGAACGTCCATATACGAGTTAGTGTTAAGTTGTTTTTGAAGTTTGCATGAAACAATTTGGTTACCTTGCTAGAGATAGAAAAATCAAGTGCACTGATTAAGCCGCTACATTTCAAAATAAACAAATAAATTTAGAGTTGTTATAATTGTTAGAGTAGCTTGATTGCTTGAAGATTGTTGTGCCTCCTTTTGCATGTGACTATACAATACTATCTATTAACAATTACACTGGATCGGCACTAGTTCATGTTTTTAAGTATCTGCCCAACGCCGAGCACAAGCACAAACCTTAATTAATCAGGTTTGTACATTTAAATCATGCAAACATATTCGCGATGTCGGAGGTTTCAACCGCAAGAACGGCCGCCCCCCTTGTCGCCAAGCAAAGTTTAGCAGATTAACATTTGCAAGTGACACTTTTATACTGCCACTTTCACATGCAAACCTTGATTAGTTGTTATATAACCTTCTGTACGCAGCTTAATTGGAAGTGCCCCGCACGTATCGCATACAAAACGGACCCGCTATATTTAGGTCTTTGACTCTTTGTTCTTTTCTAATTCTAGATTTTCAATTTTTGTTTGCACATTTTCAAAGCTTCCAAACGGTGTGTTTAATGTAAAAATTTCTATAATATTTTAATGCTTTTATAAACTATACTTTTTTATTTTATAATAGTTAACTCATTTGGTTTATACTCTCGAATAGATTTCACGAAAATCAAATTATCTATTAATCCATCAACTTTAGCCAGTGACGAACCTATAACGAAAATTACTGTGGTCCTTATGCCCATCTGACTTATGCAGTAGCCTTTTCAGATGTTTAATCTAACTTTGTTGAGGTGTTCCACATGGTATAAATACATAGTAGCTTATAACTATAAAGAAAAAGGACCCTGTTGGTCCTTACTAGATAATCCTCCCGTCCTAAAATACAGCAATCTATAATGAGATGAGACTTAACCTAATATTATGAACTGGATAGAGATATATATTCGTACTAGATTAAGTCACAACCGATTATGAACATAGAGAATACGCCTCTGATTTTAGCTATCTCGGGCTTAATCCGTTCAAATTAACCCAAATTAGCTACAACTACTTACATGTCAACATCACAACAGGATTGATAACATGGAACCAAACTCCGCGTTCCACAGATTTTTCTACCCTGCATATCACATCAAGCCAAACAAATGATGCTGTGATGGAAAACGGCGGACAGGTGGCGCCATCCTGGCACAAGGCGCGCGACGTGGCGAGCATCCGACAGCGTCGCACGGCCTGGGGTCCCGTCCTACTCGCGTGACAAAGCCACCGCCCCCCCCCCCCCCCCCCCCCCCAATTGACGGTCGCCGTGTGCATCCTGTAGCCATCAATCGCCGTCGTCCGCCCGTCTCATCGACGCAACACACACAAGAGCGCAGAGACCGGTGGTTGGTGCGTGCGTGCGTCGCAGGCGCAGGAGAAGCTTCCATGTAGTGGTCGATCGTGATGATTCAGCGTGACGGTCATGTCCGGGTACTCGTCGTTTTTTTTTTCCTCTGGACAAAAGCTGGAAATAATGCGCCCAGCTGATCGAGGATCGCAAGTGTTTCTGATTCGTATCTGGAAACTGGAACTCACTGCTTGCACATGTTTTATGCATGATTCATATATGTTGGGGGGTGATGGGATATGGCATCATCTTTGTGACAGGTTATTGTTGCTGTTTTTCTAAGCAAAAGGTAGGGTACGGTGAAACCGGATAAATTTTGCCATTTATATATGTAATTTAGTATTTATCGGAATTTGAGGGATAAACATATGCTTGCTTACTTCCCGTGTCCCATGTATAAAAAACTTAATCCTAAAGATGAATTTAGACATGACTGTGTTCTATGCCACAGGTGAGAAATAATTTTTTACCACAAATAAAATGAGCTTATTAATGCATGATTAATTAAGTATTAACAATTATAAACTTTAAAAATAAGATTTATTTAAAATTTTAAACTTCCATATAGAATTTTTCTTTTGCAAAAAATATATAATATAACAGTTTTAAAAGCGTGCTAACGAAAAATGAGAAAGTGGAGTCATAGTGTGTACGCCGGTTCATCTCTAGAACAAAGGATGTATGTTTCAACACCCTAATTCACATGGAGATACTCTCTCATACCTCATAAAAAAGTAAAAACAAGCATGCCTCCATCAATTTGAAACATATTTATGTTTCGAAGAATGGACCATCACTGTCTGCAGGAACAGAAACATTTTTGCACACTGTACGAGCAACGTGCAACATCTCTTTAACCTTGCACGCATAAGCTCATTTAGTCATTTATAAAATAATATGATGGGAGATCAATCTATTCACACTAACCTTCTCAACTTTTTATCCAAGATACGAACTTATCAGTAGCTGATGCGAGTAGTGACATACAGTATATACTGACATGGTGTGCACTGTGCATAGTAGACCGATCTAACGGCCGGAAGTGCATTGTCATCTGCGTATGGTCATCGTACTAAAGTTGTCGTCTGCGTGACAACAACTACACATACACTTACAATTATCGATGGAGTAATCAACAATGCAAAGCACACCTAACAGGCTAACACATTACGGCAGTTTGGCAGTATTCTAGTCCATGGCTGTGTTTAGTTACGCGCTAAAATTAAAATTAAAAGTTTGAAGAAATCAGAACGATGTGAAGTTAAAAGTTTATTTGTGTAGAAAAATTCGATGTGGCAAAAAAGTTAAAAATTTAAAGAAAAAAATTAGAATCTAAAACGGGGCCATAATGGGTGTTTGGTCTCATCATCTGCTCTGCCATGATCTTATCCAATAAATTCAGTGCAGGTATTGACCAAATGACCATTTCAACCACAAACAACAGCTAGACAACCCGTACACTACACACCAACTTGCACGGTAGCAGAACAATAAATCCTGCACAAAAAACTGGAAGGTGGTACAAAGAAATAAAACACCGGTAAGTATGCTTGTCCTGTTGCTAACTAAACTCCCTCTGTCCTAAAGAGTACCCCTTCGTTTTTAAATATTTAACGCTGTTGATTTTTTAAACATGTTTGACCGTTCGTTTTATTCGAAAAATTTAAGTAATTATTATTTTTTTCTATCATTTGATTTATTGTTAAATATATTTTTATGTATATATATAGTTTTACATATTTCACAAAGTTTTTAATAAGACAAACGGTCAAACATGTTTTAAAAAATCAACAACGTTAAATATTTAGGGACGGAAGGAGTATATTTCTAACCGTCAAAATGTGTCCGAAAATTATTAATGGAAATGCATACATCACTAAAGGGGAAAATATATGCTTTAGCAATTCAGTTAAGCTCTATTTGGTTGGCTGCAAAAGGTTAGCAGGCCAAACCTCAAAAGTACCAGCCGCCTCATCTTTTCGTTTATGTTTATACTTTTTATCAGCTAAAATTTAAATTTTTAATCTTAAATTGGAGTTAATTTTGGGGGTTTTTTTATTATAGTTTATTTTTCACCCTTTGCTTTTAGATCATTAAAAACACGTATATAAAAGTTTTATTTATAAATTATTTTTCATTTGCAAATATGTCTGTTTACTTTTTCCTTCATTATGCCAAACGATGGGGACTAGAACCTATTTGGTCCTATTTGGTTTGTTGTTATAGTTGTGACACGGCTAACTTTTTTTTTGCCAGACAAAAAAAAGTATGACAAGACATACTTACTTAAAATAATTAGTTATGATAATGGGTCTGTTCGGCAAACTGGCTGCTATGGCTATGGCCACATGACATGTGATACTTGATGCGAACTACTGCGTAAGCAGTACTCACAAAACTAGCAGCCGAACAAGCTTTAATATTAAACATGAACAAAACAACCTCTTATTTGGTCTAATAGGTAACCACTTCTGGCACTTTTGCCAGCCTATTGTGTGGGGAAAAAATCTATGGTTGCAGTAAAATTGTCATCTAACGCAGTAAAACGTGTCACTACCCCACTGTTACAAAAAAAAAAAAAACATCACCATTTGCTGTATTTTTAACGTTAACCACACCACCACACTAGCGAGTAGCGATAGACCGCGAGGCCACTCCACCCCCCATCCCCACACTCTAGAAGCGTCTATAAATACCTCGACTCCTCCCACTGTATCCACTACCATCTCCCGTGTCCCCCTACCACCTCGCTCCCCCGTAAAACCCGAAATTACAATCAGGTCCTCGGCGAACGCGACCCCCAAATCTGAAACCCTCGCCGCCGCCGCCGCCGCGCGATCCCCCCCCGGAATTCCATCGGATCGGCCCCCGCCTCTCCGGCGAGATGGGCATCTCGAGCATGCCGGCGCCCAAGGACAGCGTGGTGGCGTACCTGCTGTACAACACGGCGGTGTCGATCGCCATCCTGGCGGACATGGTGCGGGCGGCGCTGGTGTTCCTCGGCCTCCCCGTGCCGCCCTCGGCGTGGGAGGACGGCGACGACCAGCTGGCGGCGATCGCGGCTGCCGCCGCGGCCGCCGCGGCGTCCGCGGCGGCGGGGGGCCCGAGCCTGGCGGACAGGTTCCGGAGCAGGTTCAGGCCGGCGAGGTTCGGGCGGCGGCGAGGCGCGGGCGCGGGCGCGGACTGCCGCGTCTGCCTCGCGCGGTTCGAGCCGGAGTCGGTGGTGAACCGCCTCCCCTGCGGCCACCTCTTCCACCGCGCCTGCCTCGAGAAGTGGCTCGACTACGACCACGCCACCTGCCCGCTCTGCCGCCACCGCCTCCTCCCCGCCGCCAACGAGCCCCCCTCGCCGGCGACGGCGACCCCCCATTTCGCCCGGATTTAGAGAGATCTCCCCCCTTCAATCCGCCACTGGGCCGTGGGCGCGTAGGAAAATTGAGAGGATCATTTAGCTCTAGTGCTAGCTCCATTTAGATTTAGTGCTCCTTTTTTTTTCCCACTTTCTTAATTTTTTTTCACCTCTTTGCAGTGTTTTTTTTACCATCTTCCAGTGGCCTTTTTTTTTCTTTTTTTACTTCTTTGTGTTGCTGCTGTACCATTGTAAATATTTGCAGAGTGCTCCGATCGATGGAGAGGTGTAGCACTTGTGTGTACAGGGCTTTTGGAAAGCGAAGAGATGAGAAGAGAAAAAAAATCATTGCCCAAAAAAGCTCCTCTCCTTTTTACCCTTTTCTTCCTCTTTAAATACTTTTTCTATACCAGAATAACTAAAAAAAGAAACATAATTCCAAGATCAAAGTGAATTAATTAGTAGAGTGTGGACATAATTTGTACTGCAATTTTTAATCGTGTTTTTGCTGCACATAAAAGAGGGGGGAGAGAAGAGTATAGAAGAAGAAGAGGAAGGAATGTTCTAGTGGTGTGAAGGGAGGGATGATATGATATTTTGGGGGTTAGCAATAGCAAAGGAAAGCAGGTTGGGGAGGAGGGATATCTCTTGAGGTTATGAGAGGAGAGGAGTAAAAAAAAAAATTGTGGGGGGAAAGCAGTGAAAGAGGCTTGTTGTTTACTACGTGGGTCACATGGGGGACGTGTGCTTGTCACCGCGGGGACCCACACGCCGTTGTCCGCATCGCCGGTGCCCGGTGGTGGTGGTGGAAGCAAAGAGAGGCCAACCTCGCCGTTAACTCCGAGCGTGCATCTAAGTCCAATTAAAATCTCTTATATTTAAAAATGGATAAAGTATAATACAAAGAACGGAAAGAGTATGTAGTCAATATGTGTTAAAATATACTCTATCCATCTACTTTAGATAGATATATTTTTAAATCTGGAAAATTTATTTTTGATAGGCATATTTCAATCCAACCATCTATCATCTTATTGACTTACTCGGATTTAATGAGTCTCTCCATTCTTCCACGTAAGATTGGTTACATAGGCATCGAGAATTGTAAATATTAATGAATCGTTTGTTTACGAGGAATAACTAGTAGCATATTTAAATAGATGATAAGTAGAATTACTTATCTTTGGTCTGTATACCAAGATGAAATATGACTATCAAAAATAGATGGAAGGAATAATAACTTACAAGAATTTGTTCCAAAATCTAATAACTTCATCACCAACATTCTCTTCCGATCCAATCACAACCCTCCACTATTTTTTTCCACAATACCTTCACTTCTTAACTAATCATAATATATTCACATTTAATTATACCTATTTTCTTAGTAACCGTGTTTAAGTCTATAACTTTTTACATTTTATGACGGAGGGAGTACTTTCGTTATATATCAATTTAAAATGGGTTAGAAGTAGATTAGGAATCTGAACATTGCTATATTTTTGGATTTGGGATAGGATTATGTGGATTAGGGTTGACAATCCTGATACCGGATCAAAATCTGCTCACGAGCATATAGTCAGATTTCTTGAAATCCGATGATAAACCAAATCCATTTATAAACCAATATAAACCTGATATAAAATCCGAATAAACTTTGATAGAATTTTAAAGTTTAGTCTGATATTTTTGAACTTGCCCCCAAAACAGAGAGGTTTGTGATTTTAACTCAGACAGGATTTCGTGAGATCGGAAATGGATTCGACTGAAATTGTAAATCTAATTATATACTCTTGAAATATAACAATTTAAGATGGGTTATGATTAGACTACGAATATGAATAATTGCTACTCCCTCCGTCCTATAATATAATAAAATTTTGAGTTTTTGTTTATACTGTTTGATTACTTGTCTTATTCAAAAAAAATTTAGAATTATTATTTATTTTTTTGACTTACTTTATTATCCAAATTACTTTAAGCACAACTTTTCGTTTTTTATATTTGCACAAATTTTTTGAATAAGACGAGTAGTGAAACAATACAAACAAAAACTTAAAATCTCTTATATTATGGGACGGATGAAGTATATTTTAAGACGAAGGTCATGAAGTATACGTTGGTCTATCTGTGTGCACCTTGCTGTCGACATGGATGGATGGATGGACCATCGGGATGATCACTGATCAGGCTGGCTCTGTGTGTTATCTCATCTGGATGGCTCTGCGCGTTATCTCATCTGGATGGAATGGCTGGCTTGGCTGGTTGGCCCAAGGTTAGGCCGGTCCAGTGGCAGCTCGACACACGAAAGCAGGAAAAGGAAAAAACCTGCACTGTGATTAGTGCTTACCGGAAGTGGCCCTGCTTGTTTTTTTTTAGAAAAGCCGTTGATAGAACTTAATTTTATAATTGAGTTTAGCTTTAAGTCGCTCTCGTCACTCAGCTTCGATGCTTGGACAGCGCGAGTAGGCAAAATTAGTTGTAAGCCGCAGGTATAAAAATGCAGAGACCAATATAGGAGTGCCGTAGTAGAGTGGACAATTCGGTTGTTAATCATATATACCTGGTGGAGTAACGAAAATGGGTATTTTAATTGGATGCTAAATCAGTCGGCATCCAATCTGATTAATGGTTGCTGTTTAGGGTGGGATCGCCTTGAATCTTGATGCTTACAAATGTAAATTTGCCACGGAAAATGCATGTAAATCGAGCCCAGAAATTACTGAAGTAGATGTTCTTCCAGCCGATATCCCCTTTTTTATTCCCGTTTATGCTCCACTAGTAATTTCAACTTCGCTTAGGATGAGAGGAAGTTTTTTTTTTCCCCATTATCTTGAAAAAAAATATCTGATGCAACCGATTTCTTGGAGATCACAGGTCGCATCCGCACCGTTTGAATCTTGACTGAAAAATGTTGTTGGAGACTTGGAGTCCAGCTTTGCTTTGCTCACACTGGATAAGAATAGTGTGGTCCTTTTCAGATTAAAAACAGCAGGTCTATTCGATTCAGCCTCTGTTTAGATCCTCCAAAATAGCAAAAGTTTTACCATTTTAAAGCACTTTTTATCATTTTGGATCTAAACACTAGTAGCAAAACTTAGCAATTTGGCATTTGCTAGTCCATAGCAGCAAATTGTGCCAAAAAGTGCTTTGGGACCACTCCCTCTCTCTCTCACTTTAGTGCTAGAATGGCAAAAGTTTAGGATGCATCTAAACACCCAGTAGTACTTTTGCAATACAAAAACTTTTGCCATTTGCCATTTGCTATTCCAAATGGATCTAAACAGGCCCTCAGTGTTTGGTTTCAGAAAATATCTGAGCCTTCTCCATCCTGATGCTTTTGTTAAGACCATACTCAATAGGAGAAAAGACAAGACATATGACAGATTAACACAAGCAATAGCGGTTGGAGGTTTCGCCTTCTGTGTACCTCACAACTTTGTTGCATCATTCACTTATTATTTCTGCTTTTGTACAGATCAAAATGGTGCAAAGAAACGAGTTACAGAACATTGTCGCTCTATATACATCATCGAGAAAAGTGTAAAAATACGGAGGACCAAAAAACTTCATGATCCAGTCAGATTATATTCCATCGCTTCATGTTGACACAGTATAATGAATGGTATGGTATCTAAATCCTGCAATCTATGCAATTGCAACTATATATGGTCTACGACAACAAAGTTTGGGTTGGCATCCTGATTGAAAGCAAAAAAAAAAATCGATCACAATGCCTAAGCTATTGCAGAATACGCAAAACCCACTCTTGAGGTCTAACAAATGAATCGGCCGTATCTTCAATCAAGCAATATATATACAGGGGGTCATACTGGTGGTCAGGAATGTTCAGTCGTTCAGTATTATGCACAGGGACTGTAGAGGTGAGAATTCTTATCTGGCATGTGGCAGCTGCTTCGATGCTAGAATGAACATCTCCTTCAAGCGAGCAGATGAACCGGAAAGAACACTCTTCTCGATTCTCTTACGGTGCCTAGTGGTCTTCGACCATTCAATCCCAAGAAAGACTTGTACACTACACGCCCTCTGTTTAGGAGCAAGGTCTTCGATCTGATACCGTATATGAATCTGCAAGAACAAGTCAGGTGAACAGATCATTTACAATGTTTGTTATGGTTCTATGCAGAAGGTAAGCATGATATGACTAATTGAATCACAGAAAATCATGTCTCAACAAATACTTTTTAAATCGGTTTAAACAAAAGTCTGTGTAAATAAATAATTGGACCTGACGACCTGTTTTCATTTTTCAACAGCATTTTTTTTTCTATACCTGTTTTCTGGAAGTGGTAGCATTTAGATTGTGCTAGTCTTAGTCAACTTGCCTGTTAGTATAAGCATGCACTATTTTGCTTAGTCAGGGTCAACTAAACTTCCCAGGTGATAAGTGGACAACAGCTAGCTTATCTTAATACGAAGCACCAAATAAGTAATAGTGGAGGGGTTGGCTTCAAATGTCAACGCATAAAAGCAAACATTCGAGCTGAGTAGGGAGGCACCAACAGAATCTTCAAGTATATGTACATACCGTAAAGAAGTCACCGAAAAGGATTCCTTGTAGTTCCATCACCTCTTCAATAATCCACCCTGACTTGTTGGGCATAGGAGATTTCTGCTGGGTTCCAGTCACTTCACCTCCAATGGGAGACAACTTCCTGCTGAACTTGTAATGAATTTGTCTTTGATATTCATCAGGCTTATCTGATTCCCACTGTGTGGCTGAATAATTTAGGCATCCAACTTTATTCATGATTTTCATCTCAAATGAACCTCCTCCAAACACTTCCATTAGTGAGGCCATCTGGCAAGAGTCTATGTCAGTTCAGCTCTTCTGATAAAACTACATGATAAGTAGCTGACAAGATTATATAGGTGTAAGTTCAAATTGTCATGATCTGTAATAGTTCGGTGAACTTACATTGGCAGAAATCGAGGAGGAGAAAACCTCGTTCATCTGAAGGTTCTTTGCATCCTCGACTCCAACAAATATTCCACTGTCCTCACTCTGAAGAGTATCATTGTTTTGGGATTGTTCTTCAGCAATCTGCATTTTGTACTCGGAACTCAAAGATCTTGCTTTCCATAAGGCCATGATTGTCCTGTAAATAACCAAATAATTATTTGTTCTGACAAGCTTAAACTGTCAAGAACAACATGTGCCATGCAACAGGAGATTTCAAGGTACTATATGGATCAATGCAGAGAAACTCTTTATTAAGGCGGTTTGTTTTAATGTAGCTAAAGGAAAGATTTAGTACTCCATGGTATTTTAAGAAAATAGATATTTACCTATTGGCCACACTAAATGATGCAAAAGACTGCAGACAAAACTTCAGCCTTCCATTGTCGACGCTCTTTGCACCATGCTTTGCATCCATGCCTCTACCTTTGTGAAGAGTTATTACAAGGGATGGACTCCATGATGATATTGATTGAGGTACTGCCTGTATCTCTTCAATATCTTCCCATAAAAAGAAAAACTTTGTTTTCCGGCCAAACATGCTTGAGTAAAATCCAATTGTTCTTGGAGATAAGAACAGATGGCCCTGCAATCAGAAGTAAAAAGAATCTTTCTCAGTTGACTGAACCCTTCATAAGAGAACCCATTACCCATGAGGATTGGAGATTCACAAATAATGACAAGTTAATCTAAGAATTTGATCACAAACAATCTAACTGATAGCACTCCTACATGGCAATGACTTCGCACTCGGACCTGATTCTCAAAAATTAGAGAAGACATTTACTGGCTTCATCTACTATTCGTTTACTATTTGAAATCACATATGTACTAGTTGCACCAAAAAGATTCTTGAACTTTAGCTTATATATTTCAATGCAGATGTTTATAGATGATAAAAGTGGTCCAGCCAAAGTCCCAAATTGCTGGCACCAAATTTTCATTCATAAAGAGTGACAGTGAAATAACAAGCTCAGTGATCATACACGCAATATGCAATTTGAGGAGTACCTGTGTGTGCAATTTTCGCTTCAAGCAGCAGGTAAAACTGCTGATGAGAAATTCTTCTGCTGGCAGAGAGAACAGCTCCTGGAATGCAGTATTAGTTCGAGGAGACCGCAGTGTCATCTGGCAGAAGTTAACTAAATCAGACTAGAGGAAACTTGCACTGTACCAGTATACCTCCTTAGAAACAGGAAGGAACCTGCTCACCT
The DNA here is from genome assembly GCA_000338895.3 of Oryza meridionalis. NCBI lineage: Eukaryota > Viridiplantae > Streptophyta > Magnoliopsida > Poales > Poaceae > Oryza > Oryza meridionalis. Next base: position 24,585,284 of record CM002531.2, on the reverse strand, counting down.
TTTTGCCAACCTCTTTCTCCATTTTGCTCAGATACTCAGTAACCATAGTGGATCCTTTTGAGTTGCTCAAAAAAATTCTCAGGTGCAACTTTGACTGCCAGGACTGAGCCAAGTTACCTTGAAGAGGAATCCATACATCCGCTAGCTCTGACAAGTTTGATTTTACAAAGTTAATTTCAGCATGTCCAAGTGAGGTAACTTCGTCAAATGGTCCATCAAAATCATATACATGTACATTCATCACTGATGGTGGATCATCCATGGCATCAAATTCAAAGATGTCTGCAAGATTTAGGAACAAATTTTTAGTTGTTTGTGCCATGAACCTTTGTTCCATAATAAAATCCAGTACATCTAGTTATATACCTAAAAAAAGAGGGAAACATCTAAAAGGGAAAAAATTTGAACTGTAATGCCAAACACATACCATTCCACTGAGGTTCCAGTGTTTGGAACTTGATTGAGCTTGTTTTACTTTTACCGTTGCAAGTAAATACCACATAAGGATCAGAAAAACCAGTAGCATCAACTGGAGCCAGTTTGGTTCCCTCAATTAAGGCAACTGTTAACAACCATCCATCACCTTGTGCCTTGACACCATGATCACCAACTGCACACATTTGTGAGTGTAAGATTCAACAATGCAAAGCACTACATCAAGAAATGCAAATCACATTATTGTGGTACTTGTTCATATGTTTCTGAAGAAAATAAAATACATAAAAGCATCATGTGTCGATGCCAGGGAAGTGGAGTTAATTAATATTTTTTCTTTACAAATTTAGTGCTAAACATCAACTGCATCTGAAATTATTGTTTGAAAATATAAGCATGAGCTTTAATCATGAATTCTTGCATTTCCAGAGAGATTTTTTTAGTTACAACACTTTAGAGATGAAATATGACGAAACTGAATGAGAGGGAAAATGCACCTTTTTGCTCTCTTGCCTGAATAAAGCATGAGATTTTTTTATAGATGTGTTGTAACTGAAGAAACAAAAGCCCACCCATGACAATTTCACTGAGAGAATCTGGCAGATCTAATCCAGGAAACTCGAGCCCCTTATGTGCACCTGAACTCTTTAGTTGAACATGCACAGCAATGTATATGGTTACAAAAAGAGAGCATAAAACACCAAAGTTGCAGAAGTACAGAAATGCTATCTTCCAATCAGACTCCTGCCCCCTCCGCAATGACGCTAAGACTTGTCCCTTGTCAGACCCAGCATCTACATCAATAGGCTTGATCTTCTGTGACAGCAAATCAGAAAACTGTGCATAATTTTGTTGCAACCCTTGTTTTGCTCCATTTTCTATCATACCTTTCATCATAGTACTCTGAAGAAAATTTATGCGCCATGAAATTACCAAATGTGTCGTCAGTTGCTCAGAATCAAGTTCAGGACCTGGCAAAATACGGAAAAGAATTTCTGTCCGAAAATAAGTACCACAAGGAACATCAGGGGTGCTAACACTCAATAAAACTGAATATCCATTTCCATCAGCTTTCAAATAAGACTGTTCTTCTGTTGCTTTAACAGCTTTAACCAATTTGGATGGTGCAGTTGTATAAGTTATCACTCTCTTCAAGGACTCCCCATCACTATCAATTTTCCAGGATTCCATTTTGACATCAGAACAACCTTGGAGTTCAACCACTGTTTGTCGAAAATTTGAATCTGGCGAGAAGAGAAAATTGTTCAGATCACTAGGCGATGTAATGTACGACTTGTCAACAAGAATTCCTTGTAAATCTACAGGCATTTCAACTTCTTGATGTTTTGATTCAAAGTACTTCAATAGTTCATCAAAAGGAGTGTCTGTAGATGCACTATAAGTTTGGCTTCCAGTTGCAGGAGCTTCATATCCTGTTGTTGCTTCTTGAACATCTTCTGATTTGTCAGTTGTTACCAAGGGGGTAGTTACCACATCATCGCTTTTCCTGACAAACATTTGACAGACACGATCAACAAACGATGGCTTATTGGACTTATCCGTTCTAGAAACTTCAATCCCAGCGGAAGCTGCAGCAGGAATCCCATTAGATTTGTCCTCTGCAGTAGTTTGATTTTTGTCAGTATCTTGACTACAGTTGTCCTCTTCAGTGAAACCAGCTCTGCCCAAATTCCCATTGACACTTTCTTCTTGACAAGCTTCACTTCCTTGATAAGATAATGCAACGGATGTTCCTGTGCCCTGACTTGATAGAGAATAATCTTTCTGTATGTCAGTTAGTTCACTAACAAGATCATCGGACCATGAGCGTGTGGCACCAGCTGTTTCCAAAGACATCGCGACACAAATTTCTCCTGCAAGGTGAAATCAGGAAAGAAAGAAGAAAAGTGATTATCACATTTTTGGCACAACGAACCCACATATGATTCAGACATCTCAGATGTTTGTAGTGCTAACAATATGAACAACGTTGTAACCTTAAAACACTCCATTCACATGAACAAAGCAAAAGATTCGTGGGCCAAATTAAGAACCAGGGAAATTTCCATCAGTTACCACAGTCAATAGCCTTGTCGGTTTTGCCTTTCGGAAGAAGCTGAAACCACCGCGCGCCGAGCGAGTAGTTATCAGCAGCTAGAACATCCTCCAGTGGCACCTTGACTTGCCCCAGGAAGTCATCGATTCCAATCATGTCCTCATCGTAGACATACAGCTTGAGCACGTCCCGGACATCGCCGACGGAGAAGCTGAACTCCTGATCCCAAGCCGGGTTCAGGTTCTTCTTCACCACCTTGGTCTTGAACCGCTGCTTCCCGAGCTGCAGCTTCACATACGGATCGCTGAACCCGTTGGAATCCATGGCCCGCAGGTTGCGGGCTTCGATCACACGAACATTCAGCCTCATCTCGACTCAAAACTCACCCCCTCCAAGAACACAACCTTCACCTCCAACAAATCCCCCCAATACGAAACAGCAAGAAAATGGTGGGAACCAATCACAGCCCGCTCCTTCCCCCAAATCCAAAAACGAAATCAGGCCGGGACAAATCCAAGATCGAAGTAGCAAAGAACTCTCGCGCGGCCAGATCAAACCCCCCCACCTCTTCTGTAACAAGAACAAAAAGCGCAGCGCCTACTTTCCACGGATCACTCGCCCCCCAACCGTTTCAGCTCAAGAAACCAAATGACGCGGAGGCACAGCTAAACTAGATCAGACGCACACGCAACGACGACGACGACTCGAGCAGGAAGAAGAAGGAGTAAGCGCGCGCGCACGCGAACGGAAAAAGGAAAAATCTCAGCATTCGAGTTATATAACTACCCCGTACTCCGTACAGCGCAAAGTCGCGCTCGTTCTTGGTTGGATCGAGTCAAAAGCCCAAACACCACATGGACCGCGAGATTTCGTCAACGCGGGCGCGCGCGAGCAAGCAAGCAAGCGAGGTCGGAGGAGGAGGCACAAAGGGGATCGACTAGCATGGTGATGGTGGTGGTGATGATGATGCTAACCCTAAATATTAAATTCGGCGGCGCCGTCGCCCTTTTCGGCGCTCGTGATTCGGCTCCTCTCCAGGTTCCGGGCTTCGTGTCGCCTTCTTCGTCGGTGCGGCGCCGCGTGTGGAGGGGAGGAGGTCGCCGTCGCGTCGCCTTTGAAACTCCTCTCGTTTGTTAGGTCCCCGAATCTTGGCGAGAGTGGGGGGTTCCAAAACGGCCAAAGATGGTGGCCGTGGCCGTGGCCCTGATCAACTAACAAGATGAGTACAGTACTCAATTAAGCTATAGTCCAACAGTCTTCTTTTTCTCCCTGCACTGGTCCAATGTGTTACTACTATTTTTGTTTTTTTTTAAAAAAAAAGAAGACCCTTTAAGTCATTTTTATTTGACACACTATGAATTACACCTCTGTCCCAAAATGCAGTAGTCAGTATTAGATCATGCCCAGATTTATACTATTGGTGAGTATGAACGTGCCTAATTTACTACTGGATTGATATATTCTGAGAAATGGGAACAATATCAAATAAAATTAACCGAGGGAGTATATTGCAAAAGGAAAACGAGCTCTCTTTTTCTAAAGGATTGTCCGTGCTTAGTATACTCTTTAATCACTACTAGTCTTTAACCGATGGGGGGTTTCATAACGACAATACAATATGATGAAAAGTATGATAGGAATAATGTTTCTTGATCCTACAAATCTAAGACTTTGATTACCATATTTACTACTCTACCTGTTCTAAAATATAATAATTTTTAGCATTTAAAATTTGTTACAAAATATAACGACTTCTACACCGACATTCTCTTCCCAACCAATCAACCATCCTATTACTAGCTCTAATTGTATATGTGTTGCCCATCTATAGAGATTTGCCGTTTCGCTGTTCTCCCTTCGATTCCTAGCATTGAAAAACTCTACTTATCTCACACATTTCTTATTGGTTGATCTAACATAAAGGAATGGAGTCGATTAGGGCTCACCATTGTCTAAGAGACGAGGGAGATCAGTAGTGTTAGGACATTAAAAAAAGAGATAAATGAGGTGTCACAGAGACCGACATATAAGATTTTCTTGAAAAAAAGACCAATTAAGAAATGACTAGATTGATTTTGAATTAAGGAGAGGGTGAGGCTCGAACCCGGACCGGCTAGCTCGCAGCTTGCATTGCTAGCCGGGAAGACCCCGGGCCTTTCTCACATATAAGATTTTCTTTTAGATAATGTGAACTTATAAGACTCGACTACGCAAGCGGAGGTGTGTACAACCATATATATAAGATAGAGAAGTACATGTGACGGTGACTTTGACAAGTTTATCGTGTGAAAGTTATTAGCAAGAAGGTGGTGAAACGAACGATGTGCAGATGCACGAGCGGAGAGTAGGAGGGTATTAATATGTAACAAGAGTAATATTTTTGCGCCAAGAGAAATAATAGTCGGATGAACTACAGCTTCGTTGACCGCTGAAAAATAAGAGCGTGATTATTTTTTTCAAACAACCGGTGATTGATAGTAATAGGCAAAACCGTATAAATCGACAATGACAAGATTCCAATCTTCTTATATGCAAATGTATATTTCTGTCACCGTTTGGTACCGTACAAAAAATGAACGCACGCTTTGACCTGCACAATGGCCTGCGAAAGCAAGTATAGTTTTATTACTCTCGTGTCATCCCCGTCACTTTAGGCCCCGCTTAGTTCCCAAAAAATTTTTCTAAAAAATCATATCGAATCTTTGGACACATGCATGAAGCATTAAATATAGATTAAAAAAAATAATTACACAGTTAGTGAGGAAATCGCGAGACGAATCTTTTGAGTATAATTAGTCCATGATTAGCCATAAGTGCTACAGTAACCCATATGTGCTAATGCCGGATTAATTAGGCTCCAAATATTCGTCTCGTGGTTTCCAGACAAGTTATGAAATTAGTTTTTTCATTCGTATCTGAAAACTTCTTCCGACATCCGGTCAAACGTTCGATATGACACCCAAAAATTTTCATTTCGTGAACTAAACAGACCCTTACTTGTTAGTATCTTCTTACTCCCTCCGTTTTTTAATAGATGACGCCGTCGACTTTTTCTCACATGTTTGGCCATTCGTCTTATTCAAAAATTTTATGCAAATGTATAAGATATAAATCACACTTAAAGTACTATGAGTAATAAAAAAACTCATAACAAAATAAATTATAATTACGTAAATTTTTTGAATAGGACAAATGGTCAAACATGTGAGAAAAGGTCAACGATATCATCTATTAAAAAACGGAGGTAGTATATGCAAATGTAAGTCAACGACCCTTACGACGTCATCTATTGATCATGCCGTCAACCAAAGGAAGCTTCCTCCGATCAGCACAAAAGCAAAACTGCAAACATAATTCAGCGTGTTTTGACTGCGAACCACAGACCGCAACCACTCCTCTCCTCGTGATTAATCACGCTGCTAATGCAAAAGCAGACAGAATGTAATCACGGGCCCAAAATTGTGCCGACATCACGGGCCGTCGCATGAGGAGGAATCCGATTCGTAACTGGGCTTCCTGTCCTGTAAAGTGTACCCCCATGCCCACAGTAACGGTAAGAGCAAATTTAATAGTATAGCTAACTACCAGCTCCAATTCATTTATAATCAATATAATAGCTCATTTATATAATAATTACATACTACATTATTAACACCTGGTCCCACCTGTCATACACACACTGCGTCTTGAAGTCCGTGCTATAGTTGGCTATAAATCTGTAGCCCGCTGCTCTTCTCTCTCCTCATTTATCTCCTTAAAATATGTTTGCAGCTGGCTTATAGCCTGCTATTGTACCTGCTCTAACTGCAAGCTTACCACTACTACGAGTCTGTTTAGTTCCTAAATAAAATTTTTTACGTTGTCACATCGAATATTTAGACACATGTATGAAGTATTAAATGTAGAAAAAAATTAATTACACAGTTCGCCAGAAAATTGCGAGACGAATCTTTTAAGCCTAATTGTGTTATTATTTGACAATGTGGTGCTACAATAAACATTTGCTAATGATGAATTAATTAGACTTAATAAATTCATCTTATAGTTTCTTGTCGGGATGTATAATTTGTTTTATTATTAGACTACGTTTAATATTTCAAATATGTGTCTGTATATCTGATATAATATACATGGAAAAAAAATTTGCCAACTAAACAAGCCCTGCAACAAAAAGCAGTGGGACGAAAAAAAAAATCTCTGCTACTAAGCACCTGGCACAGTGATTCGGACAAGAAGCAGAATAGTCATATCCCTGAGATCCTGAGTAATTGGGAATCGGACCTCACTGTGTTTATGTTAGATTATTTCGGAATTAGACCTCCTTGAGAATAGTACTATCACGTTAGTATTATGTCCGATTTTGGCTGAGTCAATAATAGGACCTACATCGACCTCACATGTCAGGAGCCAGTGCTTTCTTCCACCTCTCTGCTGATTGGAGCCATAGATGGAGCAGACGGGGACGTTGAGGACTGGGGTGACGAGGACGTGCGTTGAGTAGGAGCACTCAATGTCACCGTCATTGTCGTTGCAGCCATGGCGGCGGCCGTCGGTGAGGCTGCTCAAGCTACTAGAGCTGCAGTCCAGCCCATTGAATACTATCTTGGCGGCATTAAGGCGTGGGCTGCTGCTCGTGACGACAAATAGTGGGGGAGGCGTGACGGGCGGTTGTGCCTGTTTTGATGAGAAGCGAATCTTGGGTGGAAGATGTTGGGACGGAGATGGCGGCGTAGACAGTTGTTGGTGTGGTGGTGGTGGACGTGAGCGCCGGCATAGGCTTGCCGTGCTTGGTGGTTTCCAGCTTGTTGGTAGGAATGGACTCGCGGAGGAGCGAGAGGCTGAGTGATGAATCTGGCTCCTGTGGCTTTGGCCCCTGGTGGAGGAGTATCTTGGGCTCAGATGACATATATGACGATAAGGCCACCTTCGCCACACCCTTCACCGCCACCTCCACCTGCAACGGCACCAAAAACAAAGTCTTGGTGTCTCCACCTAGAGGCGCTAGAAACGGAGTCACCACCATTGTCATTGCCCCCACCCTCTGCTATCCACCACCCCACCGCCACCGGTGCCGATGATGTCACCCCAAGAAGTCGGAGCGAAATGAGGTAGCCACCGATGAGCTTGCCGTGAGAGGCGCCAAGGAACGGGAAGGGACCAGCAACAGCAAGGGAAGAGGAAGGGTCCGGCTGTCGCCGTCGAGCTTTTATCTGCCGGTTGCCACCTTTGTCCCAACCAGTCCTTCATCTTGAGGCTGCCATGCCACTACCGCTAGTCCCTCATCTTGAGGCCGCCACCAGTCGCTTATTTTGAGGCTGACACACCGCGGCTTCCATCCCTTTCTCACATTCGCGATTGGGAACGGAGTAGAGATAGATAGCGGCGTTGGGGAATTGCAGATGGGAACAACAGAGAGAGGAATCAGAGATAGAGAGAGAGATAGGATAGCCCTAACATGTAGGGCTCAGTGGCTCACATGAGTCCCACTAGTCACGTCAACTAAAAAGATGGACTATACTGCTTGGGTCCTCAGTTACTCCAATTTTTTAAGTTAGAAACGTATTATATTTGGTATTTCGGTTTGACAACATAATTCAAACTCAACGTCAAAATGAGGGACCTAATGTGAACCTATTCCTTCTCCTTTCCCCTTCTCTCAAACACAGTGTAAGGCCACATAACGCATATGGGCTGGAATTCGAACTGAATTCCGGCCATACGTTAAATGGGCTGTATTTGGGCCAAAATTGGGCCTAGCCTTTCTTAGGCAGGAGTGGCCGAGTGGGTCCAAGAGCTCACGCGGCTTCTTTCTCCTTTGAAAAGTCAGCAATTGTCAACCGAGCGACCGAGCGAGAGAGAGAGGAAGTCACGAGGCGACGGAACCCTAGCTAGCGCTCGGCGCCCATGGGGAAGGCGGAGGCGAGGTCCAGGGAGCACGGCGGGGGCGGAGGAGGAGGCGGCGGCAGCGCCGGGTAAGACAATCCCCACTTTGCCCTCCCGCACTTTCTCCCCCGCGAGTTTCCGATCGATCTCGCCCTCATGGGGCGTTCTGATTTCGTGCGGTTTGGCTTGCGTTTGCGTTTGCAGGAAGATCTTCGTCGGCGGACTGCCCCGGGACACCACGGAAGGTAACTCGCTTGATTTCCTTCTCTAATTGTGTGAGCTGAGATTCTGCGATTTTTTTTGTGTGTCCGTGCTGGATCTGGTGGGTCTCATCACGATTCGTTTAAGGCGTTGGGGGTATTACGATCCGTTGTTGTAGGTAGTTTAATGTGTGCGCGTCCACAATGGACTGCCAAGCTTGACCTGATTAATTAGGTATGCTGGGGAACCACGGTGTATTTTTGTAGATGTATGGGAATTTACCGTGTCGTGAACCTGATGAAGGTGGGATACTGGGACATGCGTCGGCAATTTTTATAATGTTATCATGTGGTCGTTGGTTGTTTTGATATCATTAACTTAATGCATACAGTATTTGTTTTGAGTTTTGATCCGCTTTTGCCCATATCATTGATATCGCACTGTTCTAGGTATAATGATTTATTAGTAATATCCAACCAAAATGTTAGTTGATTCATAAGAGATAATTCCGATTATGTGATTTAATTTAAGATATGTTGCTTTTACTTAATGAGGTTCAAGGTTGCAATTGAGCAATGTAGAATAATTAATGACGCATGATGGATTAGCTCTTGCTTGCACTAGAACGGTTATTATTTTCTCAATAACCAATCTGATTCCTGTAGTTATAATATTCATATTTGTCAATTGAGTGATTAATAGATTCTTGTGGTAGCTCTGTTTTTGTGATACTAATTTGGTTTTTGCTATTTTCAATAACAGCGGATTTTGTGAAGCATTTTGGCCAGTATGGAGAAATAGTTGATTCAGTGATAATGAGGGATAAGCACACATCTCAGCCAAGGGGCTTTGGCTTTATTACATATTCTAACCCTGCCGTTGTGGATAGAGTGATGGATGATATCCATGAATTCAATGGAAAGCAAGTAAGTTTTGCAGAGCATTGTTCATACCTGCACTGTTTGTATGTATGTACTAGTACTACATTTAGTGTTTGTACTTTCGTGTTACTGCTCTAGATAACTTGGCCCAACTATCAGTCTGTTGTGTATTCATTCAAAATCTTGATCTTTTAGTCAATTTTATTTGTCATTTCGATTACACTATTTAGCTTATTTTCTTTATAATTTGGCTGTCCTAAACGTCAATTAATTTTGTATGGGGTGAGTACAATAAAGACCTGTTATATGTCAGGACGAATTAATCTTATGTCATTAAACTTGTAGTTTTTCCTACATGGGCATTCATCATGCTGTTTTTATTTTGTTGTTCATGAGGACTTCACAGTGCATAAGTTTCTTTTTTTCAATTACCTTGCTGTGAAGGTATGCTAATTGGTTACAAGGCTGTCTATCTTTATAGACATGTTGTCTCAATTAGCTCTAAGCATTTGACATAAGCTAGATTTTTGCAAACAATTAATAGTATGAGCTTCAATTTGTTTTGGTTTATCAATTTATTTGATTTCTCTGTGCACAAACAGGTTTTGCCTTAACTATCCAGCTGTCTAAAGTTCCATTGTTGACATGCATTATTACGTGCTTGTTAGTTAGTTATTGCTTGATAATTTTCTTTGTTTGCTTTATCTTGTTCTTTGTGTGTTGTTGCTTGATGCCTTTGAATTGGTTCCCTATAAGTGTTACAAGTTCCCTATTCCAGTGTTCCCACATGTTCACAGCTTAAAACTAAGCGGGTTTGCCTTTTCTTTTGTTATTTCCAGGTTGAAATCAAGAGAACCATTCCAAAAGATTCTATGCAATCAAAGGATTTCAAAACTAAAAAGATATTTGTTGGTGGGCTTCCTCAAGCACTGACAGAAGGTATTTGTCAATATGAAATATAATTTTTTCCTGACACATTTCTTTTATCTGATGGCCCTTCTACATGTATGATGTATCAGATGATTTCAAGCATTTCTTCCAGAAATATGGCCCTGTGGTGGACCATCAGATTATGCGTGATCATCAAACCAAGCGTTCGCGAGGCTTTGGATTTATAGTTTTTAGTTCTGATCAGGTTGTAGATGATTTATTAGCAAATGGAAATATGATTGATCTTGCTGGTGCAAAGGTGAGTCTTGTGCACTTCATTACACAAACGTTATCTGTATTTTTATGGTGCAATGCAACTTGTGTAAACCATTGTCAACTTGTCTGCCAAAAGAAGTTGCATTTTTCTGTTGAAATTGACAGCTGTGCTGTTGTTGTAGAATGTGTTGCTCAACGGGTAATTTGTAGCAAGGACGTATAGGTTTATATTGATAGAACTTCGGTCATTTGCTTTGTAGGTGGAGATCAAGAAAGCAGAACCAAAGAAATCCTCAAATCCACCATCATCACATGGTAGTGCCTCTAGATCAGCATATGGTAGGGATTCTAGGGGTCATTCTTCTGGCAATGACTATGGTGGACTGGCCAATGCTTATAGCAACTACAACAGTGGTGGATTTGGGCCTTATAGGAACCATGGAGTTTATGGTGGTGGTAGTCTCAGTGGTTATGGTGGGATAGGTGAATATGGCGTTCAGTATGGCCGTTACTATCGAGGATTAGGAGGATCTGGAGGCATGCCTTCTTTTGGTTATGCTAGTCGTGTTGGGCCATATGGAGGAGGTTTTGAGGGACCTTACGCTGGTGGGAACTTAAGTGGATACAGGCGTGGTGGTGATGAGAGCTTTGGTGGCTTCAGTAGTTCTAGCTTTGGTGGCGCTATGTATGGCGGCGCAGCATATGATCCTGCACTAGGTGGTTATGCATCTGGTAGCACACCTGAAAGAAGGAGGGGAAATTTGGCTGGTGGTTCAGGCCGGTACAATCCATATGGACGATAGAGATGCCCTTGAAGGATTCGACCCATGATAATATTCTCAGCAATCTTACTTCCTCATTGCCTTCTTTTAGCTTCTTATATGGAGGGCATCTTAGCAATGCTAGTACCCTTATTAGATTGAGCGTGTGCACAAGTCATTTATTCTGTACATGTTTGCTAGTTCTCCTGAGCTTAAAGCTTTCATCGGTACCATGTAGTGATCAGACTAGATGTTGTAATGATGGTTTTGTTTGGGATGAACGGAATTCTGGTATTGTTAGTTTTATATCATCTACGAAGTAAGTTTAAGCTGTGTATTGTTCTGCTCTGCTTTGTGTGGGAGAAATGTTGGAAACCGTGTACTTTAGGGCTCCATAGCTGTCTCAACCTTCAACCGTGCATTTTTCCTTGGCTTTTGTCCTTGCATTCTATAGTTGGAACACACCAGTGTACTTTCTGGCTCTGGCATTTTTCCTTCTCTTGTAATTACGGGGGTGTTTAGATCCATGGGGGTGTTTAGATCCATGGGTGATGGGTCTTGTAATTACGGGGGTGTTTAGATCCATGGGGGTGTTTAGATCCATGGGTGATGGGTGTAAAGTTTCGGTGTGTCACATCGGATAAATGGATACACATTTGAAGTATTAAACGTAGACTAATAACAAAACAAATTATAGATTTCGTCTGTAAACTGCGAGACGAATTTATCAAGTCTAATTAATACGTCATTAGTAAATGTTTACTGTAGCACCACATTGTTAAATTATGGAGCAATTAGGCTTAAAAGATTCGTCTCATAATTTACATCCAATCTGTGTAATTAGTTATTTTTTCGTTTATATTTAATACTTTATGCATGTGTCAAACATTCGATATGACAGGGTGAAAAATTTTGCGAGGGTATCTAAACATGCCTTACATACTTCTGCTGTATGCAAACTTGTCATGAATCCGCGTTGTGTGAATTCCTGCAGAACAAGCACATGCGTTTGACATATAATCAGACTATTCATCACTACATACAAACGGCGCTTTTGTTTTACGCACAATTATACAGTAGTGCTGATCTTTTCCAATGCCATTTTTGGTCAATGATCACTTATAAACTTCAGGAGCTATATAAACCTATAATCCTAACTGCCCTAATTTTCCCAGCTTGATTGATGCCAATGTCTGCTCTGCTCACTGCACCGGGCAGCCGGGGGCGCTGACCCCGGGCGCCGTGGGGCAACGAGCCAGGGCGCAGTGGTCGTCCACCTCCAGCCCCCACCAGTTGACGCCATTGATGCCCCTCGACTGCAGCACGGCGTACGAGAGGATCCCCATGAAGGCCACGCCGGCGTCCAGCCCGGCGGACAGCACGTAGTTGTGCCGCGCCCACCACCCCTTGTACCGGCGGTACACGACGTAGTTGAAGGCGAGCCCGACGGCGCCCCACATGAGGTAGTTCACCGACCTCGCCGGCGGCATCATCCCCGTGGCGCCGAGGAGCACCGGCATGTTGACGAGCCCGATCCACGCCCTGCCCGGGAACGCCCGCGACAGCGCCCACACCGGCACCGGCGCCAGCGCGCCGGCGAGGAAGAAGTAGTTCATCTTGGCGTACAGGCCGAGGCGGCCGAACATCCGCAGCGGGCCGACCACCCCCCAGATGATGGAGGCGTTAAAGAAGACGTCGTCGCCGGGGCACGTCCACGGGCTCCCCTCCGGCAGCTTCGCCGGGTCGCAGATGTTGCTCACGCTCTCCAGCAGCCACCACGACGTCCCGAAGTACACCGACGATGCCAGCACCGTGCCTACGAGCTGCATGATCAAACCGGGCGAATTCGCTCACATTCTTCTCCGACGAATCGATGTCCGGCCGGTCACGATGGGGGCTCACCTGGACGATGAACATGGAGCGCGGTGGGATCTTCATGTAGTGGCCCAGCTTGAAATCCTGCAAGAACATGATAGCCTGGGACATGCTGATGTAGCCGTACGTCTTGAAGGCGACGTTGGCGAGCGGCCTCCCCGGGTACAGGTATCCGATGATCAGCTCGGTGATCACGTTCAGCCCAGGTTGCTGTCCAATAAACCAAAGAACCATAAATTGATCACGAATTCACCATTCATATGAGTTTAAGAGCCTGTTTGAGGGCGACAGCTGCTGCTTTCCTATAATCAGAAGTTCTCTCAAACAATCTAGTTTTTTTATCCGTACTAACAAAGTTGTAATCGTAGAATCCAAAAAATAAACCTAGAAGCAATTCAGCTTTTTATTCATGCTAACAAGTTGTAATTATAGAATCGAAAGATAACCTATAAGCCAGAAGCAGTTTTTTTTCAAATTCTGATAAATTGTAATTGCAATGGTCCAAATTTTGATAAATTGTAATTGTATGATAAAAAAACGAACTAGAATGCAGCCAAATTCGGATAAATTGTAACAGTAGAATCCAGAAAATGAACTATAAGGCATGGGCTAGGAAACACAATTTTTTTTAGATTTTCAGAAACCGACTATCGATTAGTTGTTTTTTTAAATTTTAAGCTCCCCAAACATATCCTAATTATTACGGAGTTAGTCTAGAATGAATGATTCACCTGATTGGTGGTGGCGGTGATGATGCCGATGGGGAGGGTGAAGAAGAAGGCGAGGCCGGCGGCGAGGAGGACGCCCCAGTACGGGAGCTGCAGCTGCTGGCCGAAGCCCTCGCAGGTGAACACGGAGAGGCCGAGCACGGCAACGAGCATCACCTGGAACCACCACTGTGGCACCGCGGCGTAGTTCCGCTTCATCAGCCTGGTGTGCACGTCGCCGCCCTGCCCGCTCACCGTCGCCTTGGTCTGCCGCCATATCGATCCGCCGTGGAAGAGCGCGACGTGCGACAGCGTCGCGGCGAGCGTGGCGAAGCTGAGGCCATAGGTGAAGGCGAAGAAGATGCTCAGGTTGATCTTGCCCGCGGCGTCGTACCCGGCCTGGCTGAACTCGAACGTCGCCGTGTCGAGCACCTGGTTGACGTCGTACCGGCTGCCGTTGGCGGAGAACACGTGGGAGGAGATGATCGGGAACCGCTTGGCGCCGTACGCGTCGGCCCAGTACGCCGCCGGCACGATCACGTAGACGATGAGGAAGAAGCCGGCCATGATGTTGACGATGGCGAACGCCGGCGTCGACAGCGGCGTGCCGAGGAAGCCGGCCACCGTCGCCCAGTCCAGGCCGAACGAGCCGACGCCGAGGCCGTACACGCCGGAGCCGATCTGCTGCGCCGTCACCGACTTCTTCCACACCAGGCACACCACCGAGATGGTGGAGATGGTCGGGAACAGGTAGTTCGGCACAATGTAGTAGGCGAAGCTGGTGATGAGCACGGTCAGGAAGAACTGCAGCCTCGTCGTCCCTCCCTTTGGCCTCTTCTCCTTCTCATGCAGAGCTCTGCATTTTTTTTTGTCATAGCCACCAATCAAAAATCTCAACACACATAATACTACTTCAATTACAGAATTATTATTACAGCTTAAGAACAGGTTAGTTTTCAGAGAAATGAAAATGTAATTACAGAATTATTACAGACCTGAAGAGTGAAACCTGTACCAAGTTTGAAGGCCACCACATGTAAGGTGAGTCCACAAGAAACTTTCTGAAGAGGCCAGCCCAACCATATCCCATCAGCTGCCCACAAACACAGAAAGATTAGAGCCAAAAGAAAAAAAGATTAAGACAGCAAACCAGCAACACAGAAAGATTATGAACCTGAAAATCTGTACCGTCAATTAGAACATGGAAACAATTTTCAGGACACAGTTTGTCAGGTGCCAGTCGAAGTCACATGTATGTACCTGGGTTGTCTGGGTGAGCAGCATGGCAGCAAGAGGATGGATCTCCCGGCGGTAGAAGGCCTTAACAATGGTGATAATGCCGACGGCGTAGACGGAGTTGGATCCGGTGTTGGCGAAGATGGTGATGAGCACATGCTCCTTGAGGTTGAATGGCCCCGGGTTGAGCGAGAACGACCATGGCGTGCCCTTCACCCTGAACACCTTCTTGGGGAGGCAAGCAGCCATCAGCTTTCCCAGCGGCAAGACAACGATCTGCACGGACAGCGACGAGATGTAGAGAGGATTCTGCCGGTAGCCGAAGAACTGGTTGGAGAAGGCCAGCATCGCGCAGGAGATGAGCCCCAGCAGCCATGTCCTGAACGTCAGCGCCGGCAATGCCGGATCGTCGGTGATCGGCACCGTCAGCCGCACCTCCTCGATCGGGCAGTCGTCTACCTCCTCTTCTGCACCACAAGAACATCGAACACTCTCATATCTTGAGCACAAAAAGGAATTTCTGAACATCAAACAATGTCATGTTTTCTGAACAGCAAGAAAGAAGAAGAATCTTGGGTGGAGAACTGAACGAACTCACCGGTTTTCTCATCTCTGCTCTCTGGATTTTCGCTACTCCGGTGACCTTCCAGGCTGCTGAGCTCAAGCTGTGGTTGCTCCATTGGTACTGGTCCTCGCCAACCTTTCACCTAAGTTTGGAAGCTTATATATCTCCCAAAAAAAAAAAGGTTCTTTGCAGAGTGTACTATGGAATTAGAGGCCCAGTTGGTAGCTGGTAGTTCCTGCCAAATGACAAGGAGAAAGGTTAGGGGTTGTTTTCTCACCCTCTTGTGCTGCAAATGAATGTGCTTGGTGCACTTCAGAGTTCTCACCCAACAGAGCTTCTTCTTCTCCAGTTCTTTTGGTCCCCTTTCACTCCCATCTTTTTACATTGCCAATTCACTGTTATGAATGATAGGCTAAGTCATTTATGTGGGGAGATAAAGATTGGAAAATGTAGCTTGTGGGGCATCTGCAAAAATCTTTAATTTTTATCTGTTCGTTTTACATTTCCAGTTCAAAATTGTGAATGATTGGCCAGCCATTTATGATGGGGAAGATTGGCAAATATAGCTGGTGGGGCATCTGCAAAATCTTTATTTTTCTCTCTGTTAAAAGAAGAACTTATTTGTTGATTTATGGTGAAAGTGAATACATAAACAACTAGCTACTTACTGTATGAAATACTTGAAGATTGTGACTGGTTTTCAATGTTTCCATGATTTTCATCTAAATAGTGGTTTCCACCATGTATCTACCCCCACTAAGGTAAACAAGCCTCTGCTGCAAAAGTATGCTCTTAGCAAATCTATCTAGAGCTCACTTTTGGAAGAGTGTGAAAATGAACGAGGATAATATTAACAATATCATGGAGCATTACATTTTCCTTTTCTAAAAAAGGCACCAACTTTTTTTTTGCTGTAACTTCCTTTCTGTAAGAAACACCTTTTGACTGAATTAATCACCTGGTGGAACTTTTATCAAGATAACCAAGGATTGAGAAAGAGAAATATATATATATCTCCACACACAAAAAGCCAAGATTGAATTGCATATCACCCCCTGCAATATCAAGTGGTGGTCTGACAAAAAGAAATTGCCCTCTCAGCACGCTGATTTACACACGTATGGTCCCTATGTGTGTAGCCACTTCCATCGATCGTGCTCTCGTGTCAGTATACCGTCTTTATTCCAACGTAGACGTATATACCTCAACCAAGATTTTGCATTTTTGCTACAAAATATAAGCTTCCAAGTGCCAACAAAGTGGGTGTCAGTATGGAATTCAATAGATTCCATACACTAGGAAACTCTTGTGGCATGCGCTTTCATACCAGCGAAAAATAAGTAGAATTTTACTGTTCAAAAAAATAAGTTGAATTATTTTAGAGAACTTTTAGGATACAATATACTGATAGTATATACTACTACTATAAATGATTTAACGGTGCATTGATTTGATCGTTTACTTAATTAGCTTGCAATATAAAATTTATAAGGGTAGATTTGTCTTTCTATGTGGAGGTTCGGGTCTAGCCTCTCCCTCCCTGGTAGCCTCATTCGCCCATCATCACTGTTGGGTGCACTGTGTGCACACGGGTAGAGATGCAAGCGGACCTTTTTTTTTTTAACAGATGGGGTTGACTCGCCGCTTACCTACTAATTTGACTTATAAATAAATTTATGGGTTGACACATTTGCATAACCTATAGGTTATCACTAATTTGATTTATAAGTAGACTCACGGGTCGTCCCGCTTGTATCCCTACACACGGGTGCATGAGGTTTTGCGGCCACATCAAAGGTAGACAGGGATGCATGCCAGCCTCTGGACGGCTGGGTGAAAACTAAAATGTGTTTGCATGGACAACAAGCTATAGCACTGACAAATGAGAATGATTTAGGTATTGTGGTGTATGTTAGCAGTCCAAACTGAAATGAGATAATGAGTTTCTTTTTTACATGCACCACAAAAAGTGAAAAAAGAAATGCATTTATCAGGTTCGCCGTCATCTCTCGCGAGTGTAGGGCAGGATGACGGAGCAGCCAAGCGGCGACGAGTCCAGTGGCGTATGTAGGATTTAGCGTATGGACGGTCCGACTCACACAACAATTTTCTAAATGCCGTAAATGTAACGACGCTAATATATAACAATGCAAGTATAAATAATAAAATAGACAAAAATGTATCATGATATATTAATAAGGCATCTTAAAGACTTTAAATTATGAGATTGGAAAAGAAGTCTAATTATTAGAGACTTATATACTAAAAATATGATATATTAGTAAGGCATCTTATTAATTAGATGCCTTATTTATTAAGTCTCCTAAGTCTACGAATTGGGGAAAAGAATTTTACATATAAGAGCAAAGAAGATCATATGGTTTATCTAAGTTTACATATAAAATTAGTAGTTAAGTTTACTCTGAGATGGTGAAGGCTCCCATCGGATGGCCCAATAAGCCAAAGAATAAGCCAAATTTTGAATTTTCAAACTTAATTTTGAGACTGATTTTGAGATATTTTCAACGTAGTTTTTTTTAGCATTGGCTTTTAAGTTAAAAAAACACATAAATATAAGTTTTACCTATAAATTTATTTTTATTCTCTAATAAGCAGTTTTGGCTTATTAGAAAAAAAGCCAACCGATGGGGGCTGAAATCTGAACTGAAGGTCTGAAGCGGCGTCGGCGCTGTCGCTCGTCTGTAGACGATGATGATATGACGAGAAGTAGTCCAGCCAATGAGCCGGCCGTCTAGCTCGCTACCTCGTCAATCGCGACGGCCATCAGCGCCGTCAAGCGGTCGAGCCCCGGCCTCGCGGAGTCGCGGTCATGGAGACGCTGCTCGCTGCGTGCGCTTTGCCTGGCCGCCTGCGTCTGCCGTCTACGCACGCACGTATGATTCGTGAACTCAAATCGGTACCAGCGAAACGGTATTGTGGAATCGCGAGCGGAGAGGCGCGGCGGAAGACGAGCGGGAGAGGCGTCCATCTCCAACCAACGCGCGTCGCGCTCGCTTCGGCTTTGATCGCGTGTGCACCGCGAATCCGCGATGTCGCGACTCATCCCCTAAACCCTACGGACCGGCGCGCCACTTCGATTTTCTTTTTTTTTTTCTTCTTAATTTCAGGGGTCGGTAGCGATTTTTTTGATCCGCCCCTGGACGAGTACAATAGGGTGATTCAACATGCTCTAAAAAAATTATATTGTTCTATCCTAGTTGGAGGAGAGTGAACTGAAGAGAGAGGAAAGCGTGAGCGCTTATTCTCTCCTGAGCCTAACTTACACTTGACGTCACAAATATATAGGGATTCAACATATAAGGATTAATTGAGCGTATCAAACTTCTAGTTTACCCTTGTACATACTGACAATATACAGGCAATATACAGTACAATGTACCATAAAATTTCTCTTATATTATGGTGGTCTCTACTAGTAAGTGAAGTAGAGTGGTCTTGGTAGAGAATTGGAGTTTTTTTTTTCCTTAAACAGTTGCAAACTTCATTAGCTAGAATCACGGTCTAGCATCAGACTCTCCTCAGTGAACCACGTACTGGAAGAGAAGTCACAACTGCTAATTTATGCTAACTTATGCACTACTGTATTTGTCGTTCGTCGAACCAAAAAGACCTACAATTCCAGGATTGAGTAGAATCTCTCCTTATTTCTTGTACCAAAGATCTATAACGTGATCTGTTACTTTCTTCATCTTAAAATATAGTAATCTTTAAATGGATGGGATACATCTTATCATACTACTATGAATCTAAATATACATCTGTTCACACTATAGTACTGTTCGGTACTACTAAAATATGCTTCATTCACTAAAAAAATTATTATATTTTAGAACAAAATTAGTAGTAAATGGAGTCTGAGCTCGAGTTCACGTTCATCATTTCTACTACCATTAGAAACTACAGTAAAAATCGTACCTTAATTAGACCTGGAGCATATGGTCTTTTTCTGGCTCCGCGCTGTTTGTGGTCAATTGCCCGTCCTTCTCGCTTATACAGTTATACTTCAAGGTTATCATCTTATCAACATTCCTCGTAATTTCACGAGAACGATTGGCACTACAGATCACCTCATCATGAGCTTTTGCTCGTGCCGTCCCCAATACAGAGACATTGTTGCATACTTCTTCCATTCCAAAAATATAGTTTTTTTTAAGGTTGACACAGGTATTAAGAAAGTATATAAGAATAATTGGAGAAAGTGTGTGATTGATTGAAAAGAGAAAGTAGATGAAGAAGAATGATTGTGATTGGTTGAGAGGAGGAAGGTAGAAAAAATAGCTTCATTTTAGAACAACGTACTGTGTTAAAAATAGCTATATTTTGGGACGGAGATAGCACTTCATTGCGTGGTAACGGCTGGTTCGTCGTCGTCTGATCCATGAATCCATCATCGACGGCTGCCTGAATTTTCCACGACCACTCTTCCAAGTTGGAATCTTGGATTTCTTGCATGTTTTTTCTCTTTGTTTTGATGGGATTTAGCAGGCATCAGACGACCGGGAGAAGACTTCTTGTAGCGTCTTTCTCTGACCAAGATTTTGGATTTCAGCGTCGTTTCTTGTCTTGGAGACTGTCGATGTGACTGTTCTTTGATGTGGTGGTCAACGTCAGGTAGGAAAGGATTTGCAGTAGATTACTAGATTTGTCATTTGCACACGAAAACCTGTGGGGGTAAGGACAGCAACGATGACAATTTGCAATCTTCTAGGTATGCTAGTGTTGGGTGTGTGGGGGAAGTGGTGCTTTGGTGGCCTTGGCAACGTTTGTGGTGAATTGCTGGCTATTGTGGATGTGTGGTGAATCCACCATGGGAGGTTGAAGCTGCTTGATCATCTTGACAATGAGCTTGGCAACGATGTCACGTTCGCAATGAAGTCGGAGCTGCTGTGTTGCGAGGGCGTGTGGTAAACTTGGCAACGATAACACGTGTTTGCGAAGTCGGGGTTACTATGTTGTATGGCGAGCTTGGTAACGATATCCTATGTCGGTTTCCGTCTTTGTGCAGATTTTTAGCGAGCTGGTGTTGTTCCGGCCAGCCACTTTTGAAGTGTCCGGCGAGGCTTTTCTCGTTGCGGGGCTGTTTTTTTCCTATAACCTGTCTATTTTTTACTCCTGCGTATTGAAATATAATTGGCAGTTGTTAGTTTTTTTAAAAAAAGTGACAGCCTATAGAATCAAACCCATTTGGAATCTTCTCAATAGTGATCGAGCTGGTCTTGAAGTACAGATTTCTGGACAAATTCAGAATCTTGGATAAGAAAATAGCACATATTGTAGTAATATAGTTGTATGAAATGCATATATAGAGCTTGACAGTATCAGTACACCTACCGGGCGTGCCTGACTCGCAACATCACTGCATATATGTGCGTGATGGATAGAGAATATACAAAAAAATACAGGTCAACTAGCCAAGCCAAGCATACTTGGCACCGAACCATTAAATTCTGGGTATCTAGTGTGTGGTCCAATGGTCACTGTAATGTAGTACTCAACACTTCAGGATCACATGCTATGTGGAATGGATATACAATTACACTAAGTAGGGATGCTTTCTACTCTGAACTCAAGCTTAGCTAGTAGGAGTACTAGCTTACTAGCATGATGCATCTGCATTGTACTAGATATTGTAATTGGTTGCTTGATGCAACTATGAACAGATTTCCTGAATTTATTGAAGGACACTAACAAGCTAGATATAATTTGCAAGATGCCATGGGACTATCATATGACAGCTAGCACCATTTTATGAACAGATTACCAAATTTTTCTCTCAATTTGCATGCCATTTTGTGGTCGAATAATCTGCATGATGCCATAACGCTATGTCGCTATGACAGCTATCAGTCCAAATGACACGCCAAGTCCACGGTCAAGTCAGCCTCAAGATGGACACTGCCACTGAATACATACTGAATCAGATGGGTTTTCCTCTATTGGATTGGCCCCTCTTAGTTCGCTGTCAGCTACAGCAATGTCAGCTGCAAGTGCATCTTTTTCTTAGCGACACCACGGCACTGTGCACCGGATCCGAAGTAACGGAAAAGATAGTTTTGGGTTGGCAAGTTGAGAGAGGTCATGAACTGTATAACACTTCTGAAGAAACAACAATAATTGCTATAGAGCAATGTGTGCAAGCATTGCAAAAGGAGCAGTGTACTGTTATCACGGCAGCACATAACTTCCAAGGACAAGAGCTAGGGACAGCAGCATTTGATATCCTTCCAGCAGCAAGGTGCATGATGCATGCTGTTATGTCCTACCCGTGTAGTAGCATGTGACGAGCTTGAAGAGATCATTTTCAGAATTAAAGACGAACTGTCCCATATTGTTCAACATGTGACTCTGTTCATACTTTTCTTACTCTCTCCGTCTCAAAAAGAATCAATTTCTGGCTACGAACCTGATCAACTTTATTTGCGGGAATAGTAGTACGTACTAATTTTTTCTGAAACCAGAAGGCCCTTGCAGTTGCAGGCATACATCAATGTGCACCACCTGTGTGTATATCAAATGCACCGATTCAGTTCAGCCCACTTTGTCACAGAAAAAGCATGCTTGGCAATTATGCAAGTGCAGCAGTAGACAACTAGATAACCCTGTGTTTTTGAAGTTGATGGCATTGGATGATGAAATGTTTAGTGCCATTTCAGACCAGAGAACCAGCAGGACTGAGCATAATAGTATATAACCAAATGACACAAAAAAAAATCACTGCAACTCGCATGCTAACATTGTACTGGACGTGTAACCATTAACCAAATGCAGATCTCTGACGAGGCAAGTACTATCCATCAGGAACCGAACAAAGATTTCAACAGGCAACTGGTCTTAAAGAAAACCAGAATCTCTAGCCAAGCACATGCGCTCCTGTCTCTGAAGTGCCCGTGCTTCACTGCAGATTCGGCGCAACCACAGTGCTCACGGCATCGAAATGTTCAGACTATCAGAGTGCGTGTAATTTCTAAAGAAGAAAGGCTTCATAAATCATAATGCGTGTAATTTCAAAATATAGAGCAACGTGAATGTTTACTGACGGTGCCAACCAGCGTACACCCCTGGTGCTTAAAAACACCAACTTCTATTTACTAATCTGAACATAGAAACGGAAAGAGATTAGATCTGCATGCATCGATGCATCACCATCAGACATCAGTGGAGTTGTGGATTTGATCGCCATTTTCTGAAGATGATGTTGTCACTGTCGACCACCAAGGCAGACACCAACCAACAGGCAACAGCCTTGCGTTATTAGGAGGAGATCATAAATCTTCCAGAGCTCAGGGCCCAATATGTTCGCGCGAATTGCCATTCCGGCGAAGAAGAAATAAGTTCATCTTAGGTCCCTTAAGTTGTCAACGAATCCGATTTTCGTCCTTCAACCAGAAAACCATGGGTCCCTCAACTGTCAAAACCAGTGCAAATAAGGTCCCTCAGTGGTTTGGACGGCGGTTTTGGCTGACGTGGCGCCTACGTGGCTAATTTGACTCGGTCTTCATCCGACGTGGTAATTTGATCCAGAAAAAATATTAAACCCTGTGGGACCCACATGCCAGTTTTACACATAAATTAATAAAAAATGGTGGGGCCCACATGTCATTCTACCCCTCCTCTTCTTCCTCCTCTCTCCCCATCTCCCCTCTTCATCTCTGTCCAAGCGCGACGGTTGACGGAGGGCGGGGAGAAGGGGCGGTGCGCGGTGGCCGTCGGGAGAAGAGCCTCGGAGATGGCCCAGGCGGCACTCAGATCCGGAGATGGACAACGACGCCGTGGCGAGAGTGGAGATCGGTGGAGGAGGCGCGACGATGCCGGCGGAGGGAGTTGGGGGTGCCGCCGGTGGATTGCCGCTGCTCTGCCCGGCCGGATTGCCGCCGCCACTCCGCCCGCGTGTCCGCTCGCCGCCGCCCACTCCGCCCCGTCGGCTTCGCGCCGCCGCTCTGCCCGCCCGCCCCGCCAACTTCACGCTGTTGCGCACCGGAAGACGACGACGCGCGGTGAGGAGGTCCGCGAGCCTCCGCACGGCGAACTGGGTGCAGTTGGAGAGCGCGATGAGGCACATGAGCTCGTACACCACCCTGAGTGCCGCCTCCGCCGCCGACCTCCATGGCGCGGGAATGTCCGGCTCGCCCAACGAGTCCTCTTATCTAGCCCCTGATCCCGACCCGCGATTCCACCACCACCCCCTCCTCATCCTCCTCCACCACCCAGGCCAAAGAAGCCGTCGTCGTCATCCCCGGAGAAGGGCCGCCCATGTCGAAGGGAGGCTTGGATCGGCGGGTGCAGGGGCGGGTGCGCGCGCGGCGGCGGACGGTGGCGGTGGCTGAGGTGGAAGGGCGGCGGCGGCTGATGGTGGTGGAGGAGGAGGAGGTGGCGGTGACGGGGGACGGGCGAGGAGGAGGCAAGCGGGCGGAGGAGGAGGAGCGGCAGCGGCGGCCTGGAGGAGGGCGTGGCGGCGGAGATCTCCATGGTTGGTGGTGGGGATGGCCGCGCCGTGCGATATTCAAGCGGAGGGCGCTTGTAGAGAGATGAAGAGGGGAGATGGGGAGAGGAGGAAGAAGATGAGGGGTAGAATGACATGTGGGCCCCACCGTTTTTATTAATTTGTGTTTGAAACTGACATGTGGTTCCCACGAGGTTAATATTTTTTCCAGGTCGAATTGCCACGTCAACGCCACGTCAATGCCACGTCAGATGAAGACCGAGTCAAATTAGCCACGTAGGCGCCACGTTAGCTAAAACCGCTGACCAAACCGCTGAGGGACCTCATCTGCATTGGTTTTGACAGTTGAAGGACTCGTATCTGGTTTTCCGGTTGAGGGACGAAAATCGGATTCGTTGATAAGTTAAGGTACCTCAGGTGAACTTATTCCGGCGAAGAAATAGTGGGAAGCCCTTTCATGCCAAATGCATCACGGCCCAACACGTCGATAGCGTTCCGGCCCAACACGTTGGAGATGCTCCCGTCTTGGGCTAACACATTACGGCCTGTAACTTATTAAAAACAACCGATAAACTTTCTTACATCATGTGTTGCCTAAGTTACACAAATCACAAGGAAAAACTAGAAACCGGAGAGACGAAGAACACATGGAGACAGCCGCGGAGCTAGCACGAAATGGAGGAAAGCGTCTTTTGGTTAATTTACTCTATTTTAGATCAAGTTTAAATTGATGTGTGTGTCTAAGTTTGTATTGAGGGGAGGTACATACATGGTGAAAATCTATGAGTTATAACTTAATTTCTTGATCGGGTTTCTGGACATCCCCCTCCCATACTCTACCTCCGCCCCTGCATGGAGAAACATATAGTTCCATGCTCAAATCCAATGAAGAAATAAGCACGATAACCCTAGAAACTTTGTATATAAAAAATTCAAACCAGAAAGTTTACACACGGCCCCCACCATAATTTAATAGACCAACAAGGTACATGTTGAGACCCTCTTAAATCCTTTTAGATCTAAAAATATGTGCCATGCATATCAAGTTTCATCTCTTTTTTGATGCTGAAAAGAATTTGGTACTTGAAACGGATTTGCAGAAAGTTACTTTTGGACCATATAAAAGTTACTTTCGAGTGACATATAAGTTACATTTAGAAATTGATAAAAAAATAGTTTTGAAGCTGAAACTTTGCATGTTGTACATGTTGATTTTTTAGTTTTCATTCATCCATTTTACGATGAAAATGCAGCTATGGGCTCAAAACAAAATAAATTTCTTACACTGCATGGAAAAAGGTGAAAAGAGAAAATTGACCGGTACTAGAAATGGTTTACAAGAAAGTTACCTTTGGACTAACTAAAAGTTGCTACTGAGTGACATGCAAGTTACTTTTGGTTTTTTGTGATTCGTTTTCATTAGTTTTCATTCATTCCTTCTTTAACGAAAATGCATCTATGGGCCAAAAAGGGCAAAATATTTTCCAGTAATGCATGAAAAAAGTGAAAAACCGAAAGAAAAATTGGTACTTGAAATAGTTTTATAGAAAGTTACTTTTGGGACATGTAAAAGTTACTTTCCTATAACATGTAAGTTACTTTTGAAATGTGTTAAAATTACCTTTAAAGTCCAAAGCATCATGTACATGATTGTCCCCATGAAAAAAAAGAAGAAGAGAAATGCTTATTCCCATCAGAAGTAAATTGAAAGAATATGTAGTTTTCTAAAAAAAATGCATGTCCCCATGAAAACAGAGAAAAAAGTGATCTTATACAATCAAGGAGCAGTATTATAGTTCTATCTCGTTTTATAATTAAGTTTGGTGTGCTCTAGTTCGATCCTCATGTTCTAGCTGGCAACACAAGTTAGGCCCTGTTTAGTTTCCAAAATAAAAATTTTCACGCTGTTATATCGAATGTTAGACATATACATGAAGTATTAAATGTAGTAAAAAAAACCAATTGCAAGATTGCGTGTAAATTGCGAGACGAATCTTTTAAGCCTAATTGCGCCATGATTTGACAATGTAGTGTTACAGTAAACATTTGCTAATGACGGATTAATTAGGTTTAATAAATTTGTCTCGTAGTTTTATGGCGGAATCTGTAATTTGTTTTGTTATTAGACTACATTTAATACTTTAAATGTGTATTCGTATATCCGATGTAACAATCAAACCTAAATTTTTTTCCCAACTAAACAAGGCTATGACAAAATTAGCTATTAGCTTGTGACTAAGGCCCCGTTCGTTTCCTCCGAAAATAATGGATAAAGTTTTGGATTTTCGTGGCACGTTTTTTAAACTGTTAAACGGTGTGTTTCGTGCGAAAATTTTCTGTGTGAAAGTTTTTCTAAAATATCAGATTAATCCATTTTTTAAGTTTGTAATAATTAAAACTTAATTAATCACACGTTATTACCACCTCGTTTTGCATGAAACACTTAATCTTTATCTTCATCTTCATCTTCAGGAGATTCAAACACCACCTAAATCTGGGTTATCTTTTGTCAGAAACAAAAGGGACAAATTGCCACATCTCTTAATTGTTTCCTCCGACACATGTACAGAGGCCCTGTTTAGGTCACACCAAACTCCCCCCAAACTCCTAACTTTCCATCATATCACATCACATCCAAAACTTTTCTACTCACATAAACTCCCAACTTTCCCCAAACTTCTCCCCAATTTCAAGAACTAAACACAGCCAAAGCCAAACATAGGTTGTGTTTAGTTCCTGAAATTGGGAAGAAGTTTGGGAAAAGTTGGTAGTTTGGAAAAAAATTGAGAGTTTATGTGTGTAGGAAAGTTTTGGATGTGATGTGATGTGATGGAAAGTTGGGAGTTAGGGAGAAGTTTGGTGTGAACTAAGGCCCTGTTTAGTTGAAGAGCTGGTTATATGGGTGTTTAAAGAGCCAGATTTAATTTGGATAAGTAGAGTTGTAGACTCCTCTACTCTTCTTTATCCTCCCCTCTCTCCTTCTCTCCATGGCTCTACCCATATTGAATCTGCCCCTATCCATGTATAATGGTTAACATTATGTAATGTCGAGCTAATTTATTCCCTTGTTTTATCTATATCGAGTCACTTTTAAGGGAGTCAAAGTGAACTTATTTCTTTCCTGCCTAATGCATCACGGCACCCCAACACGTTAGAGATGCTCCCATTCCGGGCTAACACATTATGACCCACCTTTTTCAAGGAATCCTGCTGTGGCCCAAGCACGTGGTGAGAACCTTATCCACATTATGTACCTATCTCGGTCAGAGCATGCGTTTTTTTCTAGAAGATGGTACTTTTTACCCGGCTTCTACATCTAACCAGATATATGCAGCTATTTAAATTGAAAATTTAGCCACATAAACAATCAATCTGAAATTCGTTTATACGAAGATTTGAATTCAGGACTTTAGAGTGCTACTTATATTACTGTAACCACTATGTTTATGTTTATAAGTTAACTAGAAAAAATGCCCCTGCGTTGCAACGGGTAAATGCTATTTTAATTTTATTATTATTGTACAATTTAGTTAGGATATTTATTAGGAGTATGTATTTCATCTCAGGTTAACATGCGAGTTTCTTTTAAAAGATTTTTTATACGACTCCGTTTATACTTCTAAAAGGAACAAGCTTAAAATCTAACTCAGATATGGATCTGTATTTTCAAAAATAAACAAATTTAAAATCCGACTTAAATACGGATGACGTTCTAAAATACCAGTAAAAGATTTAGTGAAACATAGTCGTACTCGTACACACGCATGATCACACGGCTAGTCGGTGATATATAATATCACAATCGATCAGCGCCGCTTAGGCCGGCGCGTGGGCACTGGGCAACGATGAAGAGGAAAAGAGAGGACGCCGCGGCGGATGGAGAGATCACGGCCGCCGTGTCGCGTGCGGGCACGTCGTCGTCGTCGTTCGGCGGCGGCGCCATCTGCGACGACGTCGTCCGCAACATCTTCGCCCGCCTGCCGGCCCGCGACGCCGTCGCGTCCATGGCGCTGTCGAGGCACCACCGCTGCCTGATCACCAGCCCGGACTTCGCCCGCCTCCACTGCCGCCACGGCGCGCCGCTGCCGCGCCCGCACATCGCCTACGTCGCCACGGCGCCCGTCGTCACCCACCGCGACATGTTAGCCCGCGTCAACTCCCTCCAAGAACGTGGCAGGCAACGAGAACGCTACGACGACCCAGAGCCGGACCGCTTCTCGCAGACGTCGAGGTACCATGGCTTCCACGTCGCCGGCGCCGGCGGTCGTCGCCGCGGCACCAACCCGATGCGCGCGCTCGCCGGGAAGAAGTACAGCGACCAGAAGTACGTCGGCACGTGCAACGGCGTCATTCTCCTCGCCGGCAGAGGGGAGGATGACGAGCAATTTTCCGGCCTCCTCCTAAACCCCACCGTCGCCGACGGCGAGAGAGAGGTCTCCCCCGTCGTCCCTCCCTCGCCGGACGACTGCTACCACGCATCGGGATTCGGCTACGGCCCGATGACCAGAACATACAAGCTACTGCTTTGCAAGCACAAGAGCGTGGCCAATTTCAGAACATACTCCAATGGCCGCCGCAGGAGAAGCGTTCCCGGTGAACCTCTCTATCTGTGGCGTGCTGACGAGCTGCATGTTTACTCGCTCGGCGGCGGCGCGGCGGCGCAGCCGCGAACGGTGCTCGCCGGGCTGGACGGCGACATGATCCACCGCCGCTCGCTTTACATGGACGGCACGGTGTACCTCCTCAACGCCGACAAGGAGACGCTCCTCGCCTTCGACGTCGACGACGAGACCATCGCCTCCATCGCCTTGCCCGGCGAGCGCGTCGCCGGTGGCGATCCGCGGTCGCACCTCAAATCGCATCTCATGGAGATGTCCGGGCGCGTGTGCGTGGCGACGGTTGACAACGGCGACCAAAAATTCATCGCCGTGTGGCTGCTCACGACCGATCGCCGGTGGGAGCGGCGGTGCGCGTTCCGCAACGACTGGTGCTGGCCGGCGACGGTCGCCGGCGTCTGGGACTGCGGCGGCGCGCTGCTCATTGTCATCCAGGCCGACGACGAGAGCTCCATCTTCCTGTACGACGACGCGACGGGCGAGGTGTCCCGGCTGAACCCGCCGCCC
This sequence comes from Oryza meridionalis, assembly GCA_000338895.3. Classification (NCBI taxonomy): domain Eukaryota; kingdom Viridiplantae; phylum Streptophyta; class Magnoliopsida; order Poales; family Poaceae; genus Oryza; species Oryza meridionalis. Next base: position 24,555,954 of record CM002531.2, on the reverse strand, counting down.
GACGCGTCGCCGGAGAAGAGTGACTACCGGATCTGCTGGGGTTACAAGCCGACGCTCGTGACGCCGGCGAGCATCGTCGGCGAGTTCGACCAGGACAAGCAGCGGTGCCGCGACATCGCGGCGGATGTGCTCGCCGCCGTGACGCCCCTGAACGAGACGCACAAGCGGAAAGGGCAGGAAGCGGCGCTGCACACCGTCTGCTTCATGGAGTTCTTGGTCGTAGTCATGCGGAAGCTCCCCGGCAATTTGCGCCATGTTATCGCGGGTTTAGATCAGTTTTACCAGTCTGCTGCATAAACTGAAATCAATTAATACTTGATTTAAGTTGTTTAATTTTCAAAGGAATTGGAAATTTTACCTCGTTCTGAATTGCATTGTTCCATTTCAAGCAGGCATGATATATAACACTTAATGTGCACATGTACACTTTTATGAATTTTGCAGGGTATAATGTATATGCATTAATTGAAAGTTATACTCTTCCTTTTCTTTCATGTATAATCAAAATTGAGTATCAATTTTGCAAGATGGCACACAATATTATCATCCTCCCTTCAAATTCTTTTATATGACGTTGGTTATTTGAAAATTAAACTAAGGCACATCATGTTTTTAGTTTTTTTTTAAGAAGAAGCACATTGTCGACGGGGGATACCCGTAGACCGGATATAGAGGGTATTGGGGTCTGTTGGTACGAGGATCGACGTAGTACGACATCAAGCAAACAAAAGATAAGGATTATATTGGTTCATACCCCTTGGTAGGTAATACCCCTAATCCAGTTGGTATGGGATTATATGATGGAAACCACATGTTACAAAGGGAATAGCAGAACTCGATGATACCGACGAGACCGTAGTTGAGTTGGCCCGACTAGATCTCCCGGCGACTTGGCTCCTGTACGCTCCGGCTCCGTTGCCTGTGGTGGGTGTGTTGACGGTGATATTCGATGCCTTAGGTCCTGCCCAAGGGGTCCCTTATATACCGCGGGTCAGTTGATCTCCAAGTAGGACTCGGAGATATTGGACCCCTCACGATATGGTAAAGACCCAGTCTTGTCCGAGTAGAACTCCTTCCATCCATAGATACCACCCCTATCACGAGATAGATTTCCTTAATGTATACAGAAACTATCCGTATACGCGCGGGTATACCGTATCAGTATACAACATACATCCAAGGATAAAAAGTATAGCTTATCTATAACCCTGACACCTATTATAATATTCCTTGGAGGAATTTATCTTGCCTGATTGGAGTACTTTACATATCCTTTCATCTTCATCATAACTGTAGCTGAGCAACGACTTATATATTACTAAAAATATTAAGGCCCTATTTGTTTTAGCTTAAGATTATTATAATCTAAATTATTAAATCAGATTACTCTAAGCTAGATTATAATAAGCTGACATAAAATAAGCTATAAGTTGTTTGTTTCTCTAGATTATTAGAGGCATCTAAGGGTAGTGGGTCTTTAACTACTCAATAATCTGGAAAAAGCTCCTCTAGAGGAGATTATTAAATTATAGTAATCTGGCTTATAGATTATAATAATCTAGCATAATAATCTACTTGTTTGTTTCAGCTTACTCCTAATAATCTAAATTATAATAATCCTAAGCTAAATCAAACAGGGTCTAAGTCATCGAAGCGTTTCAAAAAAAATGTTAAACGCGTAAAATCCAGGTTTAAACATTTCGTTATTACACATCTTATAACTGGATCATGGATGAGATAAATAGTTTAGAAAAAAAAATATTTCATATGGACTTCCAATTGTTATGCGTCCGATTTTTTTTCTCCCGGCCACCGTTATATCGAATTTTTATATATCTACTGCTCCCTCATTTTCATATTGTAAGTCAAACTTAAAAGAACTTTGACTAAATTTATAAGAAAATTTGGCAACACCTAGAACACAAAATTAAATTGGTTCCATTAAAACTAAATTTTAATATATATTTGATAGTATGCTTATTTTTTTGTTAAAAATATTGCTATATTATTATATAAACTTGAGCTGACTCTATAAAAATGACTTATGTAGTATCAGAAATACTACAGAAACGGTATACTATTTTAACAAAATAATTAACATCATGATGATGCTACCATGGTGTCTAAGTAAGTATCATTTTTACTTATCATTTCTGGTACCTACAGAGTATTGATATCGAAGATAGCCAACTCGGTACTATGCTGACATCAGCATAATACATAGATACTAGATCTAGTATATACGGGATATCTTATAACACGAATTCCATATATAAATTAATTGCCGTAGAGATAAGCCACGTGGCACGTCCTTAATCACCGGAATCAGTCTTCACGCACAATAACAGCAGGCGTACTTGCTTCGCATCTGGATAGATCGATAGTTTGTTTTATTAAAAAAAAAAAGTAACGGAGGAACGCTAACTTGCGTCATGGAAGGGCATGGCATTGTTGGGCCTTGCACACAAAGCGTACGTCTTAGCATGAAAGGAATTTAAAAAACTGAAGCACATCGTTTCTCACGTTTTGTGCGCTGGAATCTATATGTGTACGGGCATGCCCACTGAAGATAGAACTACATGAAAGTTCCGGAAAAAAAAGAACAAAGGAAAAAAAAAACTCCCACCGGTAAAAAAAATATTTGATGTTTAAAATCTTTTTTAAAAAATCATTTTTTAATGAACTTTGATCATTATTTCCAGTTAACCTTTTCATATAACCTTGTACATATATTTTTTTTGTTTGATAAACTATGCTATATAAGCTACGTAAGATATTGGTGGCCAAATATTTATGATTGGATGGAGGAATAATAAACTGAGTAAATAAAAAAGGAAGGGAGAGAAACGTGAAAAAATATTATAATTTCTAACCTATGATATTTTTCCCTATAAGCAATTACTGCATGCTAAATAAAACTATCGACGTTTGATGTCGCGATTCCGGTATTTGCATAGTATAGGGATCGTTGGTACTAGGATATATGTGAGATTGTAGTAAAAAAATATGGAGACGATGATTTTTATACAGGTTCGGGCCCCTTATTTTACAGGTAATAGCCCTACATCCTGTTGGCCGAAGCCGGTGTTGCTCTTTATTCATCTGGATCACACAAATACAATTGGGATAGCCTATCTATCTATTGTCGACATGGCGGTCTGAAGTGCTGACACGTAGTCGACAACAGAGTAGTCTTCCTCCTCGAATCCGTGTCCGGTGAGATCAAAGACAGCGTTAGATCCCTCTTGACGGTAGTCGTAGGTACCGTATGGGGACTACTAGGCTTATCTCCGATGTTGATATCCGGCGGCTTGTCTTGGCGTATGTTGGCTTGTATGTTGATCTATTGTTTCGTGTCCCCTCTCCTCCTAGGGGGCCTTGTATTTATACCCATAGGTGTCCCCTTGTCCAAATAGAATTAGGGAAACTAATATGGATACAATCCGAGTATACCTTGTCGTTTCCATATAGAACTCTAGTTGTCTTTCCTTATCCGGAACTTCTCCTATATCCGAAGGTTGTTTCCGTATAAGATATGGTATGTGATGGGTCCTGTCGAGATTTAGTCAACTTCTATTAGGTATGTGGTATCCATAACCCTGACAAAAAAACTAGGCAAGTAACTCCACGATAGTAACATCCTATTTGTCTAGAAAATAAACCGTTTAACAGTGAAATTAAAGGCACCAAAGAAGTTACGGGTTTAATATTCAAACAAATACAATCTACTACAGATTTAATTGAAAAATAATACAAAATAAGCGTAATATAAAGTACATAAGCGGAAGCAAGTAATACCGAGAATTTTCGTACAATGTTAAAAAACATCTACATAAATACAGTTAAGACAGAAAATAAAACCGTTTAACAGTGAAATTAAAAGCACCAAATAAGTTACGGGTCTAATATTCAAACAAGTACACTATTCTACAAACTTAATGAAAATTAAGGCAAAAATAAGTGTAATTACCAGTACATAAGCAAGTAACACCGATAATTTTCCTACTATGCTGAAAAATATCAAGATAAATAAATTTAAGACAAATAACATTACTATGTCATTTCTTATACTCCATACCATAATATTTGTTCGGATTCTTTGTACTAGGATATATTACATCTACCTAAAATCCCTTATATCATAGGACGGAAAGAGTATTTTAGAAAACTGCAACCTATTACTAGGTAGAAATTAATAATTTAACAGTACAACATATGGTAATACACACGGGCTATAAATTGCTGGTGTGCGCGTACCAACCGGCACACTGGTTTTCTAGTGTATACAGGTTCGGACTGCTTGAAAGCGTCATATCATACTCCCGTGTTTTTGACCAGATGATGATGAAGTTTACATTGTGTTTGTTAGAGGTTGTTTGGGGTTACTATGGAATTCAGCGGTTGATCCGCCAGGTCATGATTCGAGTCTTCAATATATATTTTTGGGTTGATCGGCCATGCTGATCCATCTTGAAGATGGAAATTACTAAAGAAATTGTCTTAAATTTTTTAGACAGAAAACTTTAAATTGTATCTTATAGTGTAATTACACTAAAATTATATTGTTTTTAATTTCACTTATTATTATATAAGTTATTATATAAAAGTTAGAACGTAGTTATAGTATAGTTACATTAAATTGTACTACTATTATTATATTACAATATGTTTTTCAAAAAATAACTTGAGGCAATATTTTAAGATAATCCTAGGTTCAATATGGGCCCACAAGAAAACTGGAATAAAATCCAGCAATGTAGCCCCCACCTTTACTATCTTACATAATTCTATAATTGGCCCAATTTATTCTCAAACATAAAATCATTTTGTACGTAACTTTGCATGCACTGACTCAGCTTTGCCCAAAATTCCTCCTAGTTTTCATACATGAGAAGATCCATGCTTGAGGTCAGAGACTATTTGGCGCTCCCTGTTGAGCGTCCTCTGCTTCTCCACCTTCTTCTTGTGATCCATCGCCATGTCGACCTCCTTGACGACGAACACCTGCCCTATCAGCGGCGCCTCCTCCCCCATCTTCCCCTGGAGGTGCGGCAGGAACCCGCCGCCGAGGAATCGCCGGAGGAAGTTGAGCCGGACAATGTCCGTCCATGTCGACGCCGTCAGCCGCCCGTGGTGGGACGACGACGCGCGCACCGAGCTCGCCGGTGCCTTGCCGCCGGCGAGGAACGTCGTGATGCTCTTGAAGAGCTCCTTCTGCTCGACGAAGGTGGCCTTGCCGACTCCCGCTCCGGCGGCTTCGTTGGCGAGCTCGGACGCTCTGGCCGCCACGCCGGAGATGAGGGCGCCGTTGCTGTCCCGGGTCAGGAGCTTCATCTCGATGGTGACGGCGAGAGCCTCGCCGGCGGCCATTCGGGCGGCGCGGCTGTCGGAGTGGAGGGGCGAGGCGAGGTGCGCCGCCGTGTCGCGCCACGCGGTGGGAAAGGACGCCGCCGCCTTCTTCTTTTTCCAGCCGTCGGTGGTGGTCAGCACGAGCGTCCACGCCGACACGGCGGCGGCCAGGACATGAGGGCTCGTCTTCCTCGCCGCGCCGGCGACCTGGCCCCGTGCTTGGGCGGATCAGCCCCCACAGCGCCTATGCACGCCTCCGTGTCGTCCATGTTCTCCGCGGCGACGTCGACGAACGCGACGACGGCGAGGGACTCGAGCGCGGCGATCACCAGGGACGCGTCGGCTGACACCTCGAGGATCCGGGAGACGAGCGGGAACGTCTCCGCCATGATCTTCTTCGAGCCAGGGCCGGGTTCGAGCGGGTTGTACGTCTCCGCCGGCAAGATCCTCCTCTTGGAGCCCGGGCCGAGCGTGACGGCGAGCAGCGCGACGGCGCGGAGCGCGAGGCGGGCCTCCTTGGCGGCTCCCTTCTTGATGGAGGCGCAGCAGCCGCGAACGATCTCACCGCGTAGGTGCCACCCGATGGAGTGGACGGGGACGAAGCCCTCGAGCGCGCCGACGAGCGACGCCAGCGCCGCCTCCCGCGTGGACGCCCGGCTCTCGTGCACGGAGACGGCGACCTTCTCGAGCACGGCGACTCTCTGATTAATCTTCTGGTAGTAGATGCTCATGCCGCCACCGCTAGCGCTGCTGGTGTCATCGCCGTCCAGTATGGACGACGACGAGGAGGCGTGGCCGTTAGAGCGGCGGATGGATTTCCCCAGCACCATGGTGAGCGGTGGTTGACTGGTCGAGGCAATTGATCGAACAGGTCGCCTGCGCAGTGAGCGGGTGGTTGAGGCAATCGATCGATCGAACACTTTGGGAGGCGCAGTGAGTGGAGGAGAGGAGGGGCAGGGGATATGTAGGCAAGCGGAGAACCGACTCCGAATCGGAGTCGGAGTTTGCACGTACGGCGGCGGGGCTGATTCCGAGTCGGTGAGGTGTCATGCTTGTTGGCTGAAATTTATAAGCCCCAAATTTCCTCCAAGAATGCATTGGTGAGGTGTCATGCTTTGCTGAAGCCAACCAGTTCCAAGTATGTGAGTCGAGTCACTAGTAACTTCTTATTGACAGTACAAGTGTTATGAACACGGCACAAGTACTGTAACTTGTAATTTAGTAATTCTCTCTTTCTCCTTTGGAAAACAGATGATGATTGAGAAAGAAAGCTGGCCGTACTCTTTTGCACTATCAGATGATTTTCAGAAGACTGAGCAAAGAGATTGTATCTCTGGAAGATTACCTGTCCGAGACAGGTAGTAATGACATTTCTTTTCCTGTTTTTTAAACAGTTTGATTCAGTCCAGATGTAATTTAGATCGAGATACATCTATTACTAATGAATTCATCATGTGTTATATAGGTATTTACATGGTGCAGATCTTTATGCTACATCAGCTTATGTAGGCTTAGCTCTACCAGGAGACGTTGGATCCTGGCAAAGAGAGTGCAAGGTAATGCATGCTATATACACATTTATTCTTTTAGAATAAGCTGGAATACATGTAATATATCACACCACAAATATGCAAGTTCATAAATTTAACTTCTATATGGTTACCTAATATAAATTTGTTATTTTTGTTATAATTTGTAAAAGTTTAATTTTAACTTGCATGTTTGTGAAGTGATATATTATATATGAATCTATCTTGTCAATTATTTTTAATTTTTTTCATAACTATTTAGATGACATGCACTAAATGACATCCACCCGGGTGATAAAAACAGTTTCCCATTCCTCTTGCAGCTTCCAATGAGATATCCTGATATGTTCAGCATTCCTGTTCAGGGGATGACATTTATCTGGGTGACCTTGTGTATGAACCACCAAGAGACGGGATCGGAATACCTGATAGATCCCGCCTCCGAATTCTATGTTCCAGACCCTAATAATCCCAACTATGTGAATAGGTTGTACATCAACCATCCTGACAGGTGATGCAGAATGGCTCCCAACAGACTTCTCAAACATGTACTAATCAAGTGATCATCATTTCTTATCATATAGTGTTCTGATTGTTCGTTACAGATTTAGGCAGTATGGACTTTGGGAAAGATATCAGAGCTGTATCCAGACAGTGATCTGGTATACACAATTGGCCAGAGTGACTATACCACCGATTGGTTCTTTGCTCAAGTAAACAGGTGATGTTTTCATCTCATTTGAATACAACTGATTGCGCAGAGTTACATGATCTGCTTCTAACATCTGGGTCCACTGCAGAAGAACTGACCAGAGCACCTACCAGCCAACCACATGGCAAATAAATTTCAATCTTGACAGTGTCAGTCCTAACAGCACATACAAATTCAGAGTGGCTCTTGCATCATCCGCAAATGCCGAGTTGCAGGTTATTTCAGGAGAAAAAATACAAAAAAAAAAAAACTCAGATTGGCCGATGTCCATTCCTGTTTCATTATCAGTGATCATCATTCAAGAAGTTGATCCTAAACTACACAAAATGCTTGTATTTTCAGGTTCGTTTCAACGATCAGGACAGAACTGCTCCTCACTTCACAATTGGATTGATCGGGAAAGACAACGCGATTGCGAGGCACATGATCCATGGGCTGTACTGGCTGTTCAACATCGATGTGAGTGGAGCTTGGCTTGTTCAAGGGATGAACACCATCTACCTGAAGCAGCCCAGGAACCAGAGTCCATTTCAGGGACTGATGTATGACTACCTGAGAATGGAAGGTCCTTCTAGCAGCTAAGGCCAGTCTTTAGCTAGTCATGTTTGGTACTAGAGGTATCGGATCCGATATCTACGGTATCATGTTGATATCAGCATGATACCTACGGGTATCAAGTTTGGTAAGGGTACTAGATCAGTACCTATCTGATATATGTGATATCGTGCTGACGTCAGTCCACATTAGATATTTCGTTGTAACAGTATATCCTTTTGTAGTCTGGCTGATATAAAATGAAACGGAAGTAATACGATTCAGATTTTGGTATGGTTCGAATTTTTGTGTTGATCGAACAAAGCAGCTCATCGTCATCCCCACGCCCGCCATAGTAGAACAATCTCCGTGCTTAGGGGTGGGCATTTGATCAGACCGAAAATTTCGGTGATGGTTTTCTGACTTTCGGTCAGTTTGGTCATTGAAAAGTGAAGACCAAATTTCAACGCAAAAATTTCAGAACTAGCAAATTCGGTCTCGGTCTTGACCGGAATCAGTAAAAGTTTCATATATGCAAAGAAATCATATAAAATTTCAACACAAAAAAAATTTGCAAGCACGACTGAGTAAAGAATTTTATTATGTTACATGCCTAGAAGGAAGGAGTAGGAATGTGAAAATTACAATTTAATCCTATTGAACTTAATGGATTATACGTTGCATTTAGATTTTTTTATTAATTCAGTTTTTATTTTTACCGAGGAGACTAACCAAATTGTCCAAACAAAATTCACTGCCTAGGACCGAATTACTTGGTCTCGGTCTTTTCGATTTGTTGTTTTTCTGCCTACCTCCATTCGTGCCTGTGTCTTTCGCGTTTTTTTTTCTCACGATCGGATTTCGTTGCCCACCCGTACATGCAATAGGCCCGCGCCCAGAGATGGATTCTAATAGCTCGAGTGGACGTACACCCGTTTATTGCATATCAACTAAATGGTTACGAAAAATTTTCAAAAAAATTAACAAGATAGATCAATATGTAATATATCACTCCACAAATTTGCAAGTTCAAATTCAATTTCTACAAGTTGTAACAAAAATAACAAATTTAATTGTAAATATACATATAATAATTTGAGTTTTATTTGTTACAATTTGTAGAAGTTGAATTTTAACTTGTATGTTTGTGAATTGATATATTACATACCGATGTATCTTGTTCATATTTTTTAAATTTTTTTCATAATTATTTAGATGATATGCAATAAATGGGTGGATGTAAACTTGAGCTGTTAAATAAGTTTCCGCCCGCTCCCCTGGTTAATCCACGCGCGCGGCTTCGTCCGATCGCCCTCCCGTGCAAGGCGTGCCTCCGATCGATCGTACGCGGCGTGTTGGTTCAGGATTACGCTTTCGTCCACGTTCCGCTCGGCCTTACGGGCAGAGGTGGCCATTGAGTCACTGTCATGTGGGCCCAATATCAACGCGGGGACCACATGTCAGCGTCTCAACGGCAGCGGCCGTTACGCATCGATCCCGATCCGGACCTATATACGTACCTGGCCGTTTTTACGTCTGCTCACAAAATCAGCGCCGCTCATCCCGGCGCGTGGGCAGCGATGAAGAGGAAGAGAGAGGCCGCCGCCGCCGTCGCCGTCGCGGATGGAGAGACCACGAGCGCCGCGGCGCGCGCGGATTCGTCGTCGTCGGAGGGCGGCAGCATCTGCGACGACGTCGTCCGCAACATCTTCGCCCGCCTGCCGGCCCGCGACGCCGTCGCGTCCATGGCGCTGTCGAGGCGCCACCGCCGCCTGATCACCGGCGAGGAGTTCCGCCGCCTCCACTGCCGATACGGCGCGCCCCTGCCGCGCCCGCACGTCGCCTACGTCGCCACCGCGGACGTCGTCGCCCACCGCGACACCACCGGCCGCGTCGACTCCCTCGAGAGATGGGCGCACCAGCGAGCCGCCCGCGGCTTCTCGACCGGCGGCTTCGCCTCGCAGTCGAGCTACGACGCGGCGCCGCACCGCTCGTTGAGTTACCATGGCTTCCACGTCGCCGGCGCCGCCGCCTCCGCCGGTCGTCGAGGCGGTACCAACCCGATGCGCGCGCTCGCCGGCAAGAAGTACGACGACCACAAGTACATCGGCACGTGCAACGGCGTCGTACTCCTCGCCGACAAGGAGCCCTCCGTCGGCTTCCTCCTGAACCCGGCCATCGCCGACGGCGAGAGGAAAGTCTCCGTCGTCCCTTCCTCGCCGGACAATGACACGAAGTATCACATCTCGGGCTTCGGCTACGGCCCAAGGACAAGAACCTACAAGCTACTGCTTTGCAAGCACAAGAGCGTCGCCAACTTCAAAAGACTCAGCAATGGCTGCATAGCACGCGTTCCCGGTGCACCTTACTACCTATGGCGAGCTGACGAGTTGGTTGTTTACTCGCTCGGCGGCGGCGCGGCGGAGCAGCCGCGAACGGTGCTCGCCGGGCTGGACGATGACATGATCCACCGCCGCTCGCTTTACATGGACGGCACGGTGTACCTCCTCAACGCCGACAAGGAGACGCTCCTCGCCTTCGACGTCGACGACGAGACCATCACCTCCATCGCCTTGCCCGGCGAGCGCGTCGCCGGTGGCAAGCCGCGGTCGCACCTCAAATCGCACCTCATGGAGATGTCCGGGCGCGTGTGCGTGGCGACGGTCGACGACGGCGACAGGGAAACCAACGCCGTGTGGCTGCTCACTGCCGATCGCCGGTGGGAGCGGCGGTGCGCGTTCCGCAACGACTGGTACTGGCCGGCGACGGTCGCCGGCGTCTGGGACTGCGGCGGCGCGCTGCTCATCGCCCTGCAGGCCCACGACGAGAGCTCCATCTTTCTCTACGACGACGCGACGGAGGAGGTGTTCCACCTGAACGCGCCGCCTCACGCGTCGCCGGAGAAGAGTGACTACCGGATCTGCTGGGGTTACAAGCCGACACTCGTGTCGCCGGCGAGCATCGCGGGCGAGACGAGCCAGGACGAGCGGCGGCGCCGCGACGTGGCGGCGGATGTGCTCGCCGCCGTGAAGCCCGTGAGCGAGGTGCACAAGCGGAAAGGTCTGAAAGCGACCCTGCACACCGTCTGCTTCATGGAGTTCTTGGTCGGCGTCATGCGGAAGCTCCCCCGCGAGTTGCACCACGGTATCGCGGATTTAGATCAGTTTTACTGATCTCTTTTGTTTTGCTGCAAAATTTGAAGTTGATACTTGATTCGGGCTCGTTTGGAAACGTTTGGAATTCAGTAGGAATTTCATGTAATAAAGTAGTACAGTTCAGTTCCTGCGGGAACCAGAGAAATTCTCTGGTTCTGAATTAGTAGCCCTTAAATTCCCTGTTCTGAATTACCTTTATTGTTCATTTGAAGCTTACAGGCATAATAAAACTGAATATGCACTTCTAGTATCAGTTGTGCATTGGAAGTTCCTTTTCTCTTCTCTTGTGTAGTTGTGTGTGATCAAATTTGGAGTTTAAATTTTGCGAGATGACAGGCAGTGAGAAATTATAGGTTACCGCATCGCCTCTCGCGCGGGCGGCTCGGGGGGCGAAACCCTAGCCGCCCGCGCCGCCACACCCTCTTCCCTTCCTCCACCTCGCCGCCGCCGCAAAGCCGGCGGTGAGCCGGGAAGGTGGCGGTGAGGCCAAACGGCTCGGCGGAACCGCCCTTGCGCGAGGAGGACGGGGCAAGGCCGACGATGCGCGCGGCCGGAGGCGGAGACGGCGGGTCAGCTTGGGGCAGCGGATCCGGCACCTCTGTGGCCGGATCTGCCCCCCCCCCCCCCCCCCCCACCCGCGGATCCAGCCGGCGCGGTAGGCGACGCGGTGGCACAGGCGGAGCAGGCGGTTAGCGGCGCGAGGGAGGACGGCAAGGCAGCCTGGAACCGGCAGCGGCACGGGTGTTGGGGTCGCCGCGCTGATTCGCTGAGGCAAGCCCGACGGCGCCGGCTTGCTCCGCCCGTGCCCCCGTCGGGCGTCGTCGCTGGTAGGTCGCGAGTCTGCGACGCGTGCGGGATGGGCGGGAAGGAGGAGGGCAAGACCGCGGGCCAGGGCAAGGCGGTGGCCGGTGGTGTGCGAGGTGGCGGCCGGCGAGGCTTTGGCCGGAGCGCGGCCATGGCCAGCGGCATGAAGCTGTGGGCGGCGGTGCTGCGCGAGGAGGCCGGTGCACGCGCTTGGTCACCGAGGTCTTCTCTCTTGGCAGCTTGAGCTGTGGGGGCGGGTGGGTTGTGCTTGGGTGTTGAAGAGATAGCGTGGTGGTCCGGCGATGGTCGTTGTGCGGGATGGTTGTGTGGGGCTTTGTTCGGGAATCGCTGGCGAAAGCCTTGCCATGCTATAGGCCGGCATGACGACGACGACGTCTTTAGGCGCCGTTCCTCTCCTTGGAGGCGTCGTTTTGGCGTTGACCCCTCCTAGCACCAAGAACCCTTTGCGTGCAATGGCAGTCATTGGTGGATTCCTGCAATGTCTCCGAAGCTCTACAAGCCTAGGGTGTTTGACGAGGCCTTCACTGCCTTGGTTTCGTTCTTTGCTCCACAGCGGGTGTTCATCACTCTTATTTGGTTATTGTTGGGTAGAGTCAGAGCTGCTTCGTTGTTGGGGTACGACGAAACTCGGCAACGATGACACATTGCAATCTCTTTATAGGATTGTTGATGCTAGCTGTGAGTAGGAGTGGTCCCTTGGTATTTTAGGTTGATGTCCTTCGTGGGCGTCGCTTTTGTTTGTTCATTTTGGCATTAGGGTAGTATCACAATGAAGTCAAAGCTGCTGTGTCGCTTGGGTGGCAAGCTCGGCAACGATAACATGTGTGTGCTGTCGTATCGTCTCTATGGCAAGCTTAACCGATGCCTTGTGTTAGGCTCCGTCGTGGTAGCTTAGGTTAGGTTAGCTGTTGGTGTGGTGTTGTAGTTGTGGTTTTCGCTCAATTTTCCCTAATTAACTGAGCATTGTAAGGTTTGGTCCCATTTTCTCCTTAAAATGGAATATCTTCTTCTTAATATAAAACGTCGGCAACGGCATGACCATTCGAGAAAAAAATTTGCGAGATGGCACGTGGTATCATTATACATTAGTTGATTTTTCATGCCTGATTTGAGTAACCTTCATGGTCTATATTTGATATACTCACTTCTACATACCTTTCATCATTTGCAATGAAGCTGTGCTGTGAGCCTGTGAGTGTTGCAACATTGTACGAGTTTCAGTTAAAACCTGCAATCAGCCAACCTGCTAGTACATGCAATTCACTCACAAAAGTGCTAATGCATAGTTACAGGTTTTTCATTCACAAATTCTATTCACATGGATGGTTTTTCGTTCACAAATTCTATTCACAAAAGTGCTGCAAAATTTGAAGTTGATACTTGATTCGGTCTTCTTAGAAACGTTTGGAATTCAGTAGGAATTTCATGTAATAAAATATAGTTCAGTTGCTATAGGAACCCGAAAAATTCCCTGTTCTGAATTACCTTTATAGTTCAATTGAAGCCAGCAGGCAAAATAATACTGAATATGCGCATGTACACTTCTATTATCAGTGCATGGTCTGATGCATTGAAAGTTCTCTCTCTTATTCGTGATTAAATTTGTCGTTTGAATTTTGCGAGATGGCACTTGGATCATGCAGTGCTTGATTTTTCATGCCTGATTTGAGTGACCTTCATGGTCTATATATTTGAAATACTCACTTTGACCTATCCGCATGGGCAAATGAAGCTGTGCTAAGGAGAGTGCTGAAACACTGTACCAATTTCAGTTAAAATCTGCAATAAGCTAACTTGTTAGTACATGTATAATTCACTCGCAAAATTTCTAGTGCATAGTTACAGGTTTTTCATTCACAAATTCCATTCACATGGGTAAAAATAATCATTGTGTTCACAATTGTGTAGTTCAATGGCAGTACCCCTGTACCACACATGATACAGCAAAGAAGCTTCAGTTGCAAACATGCAATTATTCTGAAGCAAAACTCGAATTAATAGTGCCAGGTGAAACAGGGTACCACATCCTTTCAAGCATCATCACTAGATTTAATTAAAAATTACAACATGCGAAGGACGGATTAGATCATAAGCAGTTCAATGAAAAATAAAGGTTGCTCGGAATACATCTAATAACCTAAACATAATATTTCTAAGCCATCTTTTCATACATCAGCTTGCATGCACCAACCCTGTTCAGAAACACAAAGGAAAGCAAACCTAGAAGAACTCGAACTCTAGATAATTGTCTGAGCCCTTCTGGTTGGCAGCCGGGGCAACCTTCTCAGTAGCTGGTGCTGGCTTTGGTGGGCGCTCGAGCTCAACTGGCTTGGGTATCTCAGGAGGGCTTGCGCATCGTATGAGCGCCCAATTCACGCCCTCAAAGAATGGATGCTGCTTTATCTCCGTCGCCCCACGCTTGTAGGCGAGACGGTGCTGCGGGTCCTTGACCAGCAATCCTCTTATCAAGTCCCTGGCTGAGAAGCTCACCATTGGGGATTCCGGGAACCGCAGGGGCTGACCGACAACATTGAAGAGTGTAGCCCGGTTTCCTGATCCCTTGAAAGGGGTCTTACCGAACAAGAGTTCATACAGGAATATGCCAAAGGTCCACCAATCCACAGCACTGCCGTGACCCTCTCCCTTGATGATTTCTGGTGCCAAGTACTCATGAGTGCCAACAAAGGACATGGACCGAGCATCAGTCGGCTCAGCGATGAGCTCCGGCAGTGGGCTAATTTGGTTGACAACCTCAGGCTTTGATTTCTTCTCCTTCTTGGACTTGGACTTAGACTTGGAGGAGAAAAAACGGGGACCGAAGCAGGTTGTTGGAGCTACACATGATGGCTGGATGCAGGATGGCTGAATACAGGCAGGCTGGACACAATAAGCTTGATTGTTCCTCTGCAACGCATCTGGTCCAGGATTTGCGGACTTGACAACAGTAGGGCTTACAGCACAACGAAGGGAGAGATCAAAATCAGACAGCATTATGTGCCCATCCTCCCGGACAAGGACATTTTCTGGTTTCAGATCACGGTATATAATCCCAAGCATATGCAGGTATTCTAATGCAAGAAGAACCTCTGCCACATAGAACCTGAAATACCAAGAGATCACCAAAAGTTTCAATGAGAAGAGTCATCCATGCCTTTCAAGACGCCAGAAAGAATTAATGAGTTAACAAACAACAAATCATCATGAGCACTTACGAAGTTCTAAACTATATTAAAGCAGTGGTTGTAGATTACAGGATTCTATGGTCACATAGTACAATAGAAGTTATGGCTGGTATTTAAAGGGGATTCATGCAAAAGAATGTATAAATGCAGTGATACCACAAAATGGAAACGATGGGAACATAAATTATATGTATGATCATACTTGTAAACCTCAAAGACAAAATGGTATGTGTTATATCTGATAATGAATGGAATTTGAGTAGTTGTCACATACTTTGCTGCTTGCTCTGAGAAATGCTTTCCAGGCTGCCTTTGTCGAAGAGTGTGCAGGTCCCCTCCTGGGCAGAACTCCATAACCAAGCATGAGAACTTATCTGTCTCGAAGTGGGTATACAGTGTTGGCAGAAATGGATGATCCAGAGATTGCAGGATCTCCCGCTCTGTCTGCGCTCGAAGCAGTTTCTTCCGACTTGCTAGAGACCCCTTGTCCATGACCTTCATTGCAAAGTAACTCCTAGTACCACTCAATTCAGAGAGGTAGACGCTACCAATATCACCACAGCCCAATTTCTTGAGCAATCTAAAATGGCTCAAACCAAGAATACCATCCTTAGACCTGATCATCCGGATTGCTTCCCACCTTGAATCACTCCCTTTGTGTGGCTTCGTCGTGCTGCTGCTCAGGCTGCTGCACGAGCTCTCATCACTGACGTTGCTGCTCGTGCTTGGACGGCACATGCTGCTCTTCCCACTCTCAGTAGAATCAGCTGTATCACTGACCTTGCCACTTCCACAGGTCTTCCTCAGACCATTCGTCCCGTCGCTAACTTTAGCAGAAGCAAAGCTCTCGCTAGTGCTGCTCTTTTGCGACGTCTTCTTCTCCTGATTCCCGTTGCAATCCAAGCCTTGGATTTCTTTCAGCTCCCCAGAGTCTCCTTTTGGGGTTAGTGGCACATCCAAGACACCAGAGTCTGAACCAACGTTAGAAGGACCCTTGTCCAATATAGATTCAGAAGACTCTTGCCGCCGATGAGCCGGCTTTTGCTCCTCTAAAATCTCCTTAGCAATAAGGTCTGACCTGCCATCTTTTCCGGCCTTGCTCGCCTTTGCACGAACAGGATCAACAGCAGGTTTAGCCTGGTGTGCAGGCACAATCTGATTCACCGCCTCAACAGACATGATGGTCAATATTGCTTGTACAACTGCAAATCTAGAGAAAAGCTCACTCCACTTTCTTTAAGCATCCAAGGAAGTTCACTGATTTAACATCCAGGCTGGTCAAAAGAGCCCGTGCCTAACTCCACATCTGAAATCCATCACAAAAAGAGATGCATTAGCATATGAAATGAACGTATATTGTGCGCTCCTATTCACCCCCAAATTATATCTTCCAGATATGAAAACGAAAGAACTAAGAACTAGCAAGAAATGCAACTGAGAAGAAATTAACATGATCAGAGAAAACCTCAAACGGCGAAACCACCTCTTCCCAGGGAGAGGGGAAGAGGGCCAATACCAGGGATCGAAAACAAAAGGGGATCTTCTAAATACCCACAAAAACAAGAAAAATACCGACGGAAAATGGTGCAAACCTGGAAAAAGCTAGCGGCAAGATCACAAGCCCCATCTTTACCACTCCATCGAAGAAAAAGAAAACTGTGCGCATGATAAAGCGCATAAAAATCATATGAGCACTAACTCCCGGAGCAACTGGATGAACAAAAAGCGAGGGAAACAAAACAGACCGGTCTAGAAAGTGACGGGCGACGACATTGCATAAGCAGATCAAGAAAGAAAAGCCGGCAAACGAGGAGGCAGTGGCAATCACAGTCAGTCAGTCAGTCAAACCATCACAGAGCATTGAAAACCAAGGAACCAAGGTAGTACCTTCGTCTAGCTAGGCCTAGGAAGCCATGGCTGCTCTGCTCCAGCTGCTGGCTTGACACAACGATTTGAGGAAAGCAAGAAGAGAGCAAAGGTATGTACTATGTATGTTTGCCTCTTTCTGCAACGGATTATGGATGGATTAGTAGTATATGTGCTCACAGGATGGAGCCATGGAGAAGGCAAAAGGTAAAGCTAGCTAAGCTCCCCCATGCCTTGTGCTGACCTGTGTGGGGTTGGACAGTTGGAGGGAGGTGGTGGTGGCTGCAAAACAAACAAGTTCCTGTAAAGAAGAGAAGTGCATATAAACAAGTAAGCAAGTGAGCTCAGAGAGTGGTACTGGAGTACTACTACTGTGGCGTGGTGGTCTCCCAGCCCTAGCCCTAAGATAGTTTCTTGTTTTTCCCCCTTGCACTTGTTCACTTCCATCAAGGCCACCACCCTCACAAATTTAATCCCAGTTTTGACCCACCCAATGTCGCTTTTGTGTGCAGCTGCAGCCCCTAGGGACCCTCTGTTCCTCTCCTTCCCTCCTCATGTGACCCCAATTAAAAGAGCAGACCCCATCTTTATAGCTTTATTAGTAGCACTAATTACTTTACTGTTCACTAGTACTGGATTTGTATTACTATTGTTGTCATTGCAAATGGTTTCAGATTTTCTTTACAATTTGGAGAAAAACGAATTTACTCCCTTCGCTCCAGATTATTTGTCCAAATTTCACACGGAACAAGTACTTTTGTAAAAAAAATGCTAAAATAACGAGTAGTCTGGAACGAAGGAAACAAAAATAAGTTCAGGATTAAACCAATTCCAGCAAAAATTCTGTAAATAGGGCAGATACAGAAAAAAGAGATGGATGTTTGCGTGCCGTTGATTTCGCCAAGGGCAGATTGGGAATCCAAGTATGAGAGAGAGAGAGAGAGAGAGAGAGAAGAGGCAGGAAACAACCTTCGCAGCCTTCAATCACTCCCTTGTCCCCCGGCCCGCGCCCCCGATGCAGCTTTGGCTCCGGATAATTCCGCCGCTAATCTCGAGGCGCGCAAAGCACCACGGCGAGGGCATCGGAATTCGGGCCAGCTCCATGTGTGAGACGGACGGTTGGTGGTGGGTTGATCTCGAGCTGGGCGCACCAATCTTGAAGCGCGGTTAAAATGAGATCAAAACCCACGAGGACCGAGAAGTTTGAAACAGCCTGCCGCTTCGTCCGAGATATGGACTTCACTTCACCCTAGCAGCAAAAGCATTTGACTGTACTAGAAAGCCGCTTTCATGCATTGGAAACGGCTTTCGGCGAAAGAAAACAGCCTTGTGCTGAGAGCCTTGTTTGAGAGATCAAAATTCTGAGAAATAGCTGCTAATAGTTAGATAGTAAGAATATGAAAACACTAGATTTTTCAGCTTCTAACTTCTACTCCCTCTATTTCAGATTATAAGACGTTTTAACTTTGGTCAAAGTTAAACTACTTTAAATTTGACCAAGTTTATAGAAAAAAATATTACTACAAACATTTTTAACCCAAGACAAATTTATTATGAAAATATATTTAATTATTTATTAAATAAAACTAATTTAGTGTTATAAATATTACTATATTTGTCTATAAAATTAGTCAAACTTAAACAGTTTGATTTTGACCAAAGTCAACACATTTTATAACCTGAAACGGGGGAGTATTAGAGTAAGTTTAATACTCTTTCCATCCCATAATATAAGGGATTTTGAGTTTTTGCTTGCAACGTTTGACCACTCGTCTTATTCAAATTTTTAAAAATTATTATTTATTTTATTTGTGACTTACTTTATTATCTACAGTATTTTAAGCATAACTTTTCGTTTTTTATATTTGCAAAAAAAATTGAATAAGACGAGTGGTCAAACGTTGCAATCAAAAACTCAAAATCACTTATATTGTGAGACGGATGGAGTATTATAGTTAACTACTAGTCTCAAAAATTAAAACATCATCTATATATAATCTATTAATCTACTCATACAATAGTTAATTATAGATATGTACTATATTATTAATAACTAATCCACACATTTCTCTCACATAGTTCACTAGAGCTCATGTTGCGACTAACTATAAATCTATAGCTCTGTTTTTCTTCCTTATCCTCTTCTCTCTTTTCCACATAAGCGCACAAATGTGATTTGGTAATATTATTTAAGGGAATTAGAAATTGTAGCTACGAAAAACTCTCGGTGAGCAGTTATTAAGCAGTAATCACTATATGATGAGCAGTTATTAAGCAGTATCATAATTTTCTTGCCTGTTTGATGCTTCCTGGTTGCTCCTGCCATATTTCAACACCATGAAATGGGCCAGCTTTTAGCCAAATAAAATCTATATGTAATTAAAATTCAGATATGTATATCAATGTACATGTACTGAGACAATAACAGTTGCGACAGCCAGATCTATGGGGGGGCAGGTTTGCAGAATCTTTGTAGCTGCCATGTTGCCTCATCAGCAAACAGCACAGGGCAGCCCTGCTCATCCCATCACCATCCAAATCTCCGAAAGCTCCTATTCATGCGTACTATACTACCACCACCACTACTACCAAAGATCTGTTCATAATGCTCATCACTCACAACAGTTTTGCAGAACCAAAACGGGAGATCGTAAGAAGCAGGAATGGGAAGTTGAGTTCTGATTTTCTGAAACAAGCAGTAACACGGCTAATTGTTTCTGTTCAGTTTCTAGGGCACCGATTGGCAGGCTACGAGGAGCGCGCGCACACAGACACACTCAACGAGTAAAAGGCTCAATGCTAGGCTACACTGTTATGTCACCTTTTCCTGGTCCGTCATCGCTATCATCAGAGAGAAAATGGCTATTCTGCTCTACGTGGTCCATGGATCTACATCAAGGCGAGCTGAGCAAGTGCAACTCGAAAGGAATCTTTCAAGGGTTGTTAGGTCATTCAGGTCCATGCTAGGTTTGCAGCATGCTTGACTGACCATTCAAACTTAGCCATTTAAGCCGCAGCAGATAGGCATATATACAAGAGCTAATAGCCATTATGTACAGTCAAATGAGTTATAATTAATGGCCAAATAAGATGGTTTAGAGCAGGCGAAAACAGATAGTGGTTAGTTTAAGCTTGATACAACAAAGCCTATCTAGGTTTGGAGCCATGAGCCCCAGCACATGGAGCCCCTCAATGTACAAAGGCATCTATTGGAGATGCCTTCCAAGTACTTGTTCTAATCTTTGGAGGCTACATGTGCAGTGTCAGGGGATAATGAGATATGGCAGAATCCTAAGTGCAAAACGTGCTTGCTAAACCAGTCAAAATGGTATTGAGTAGGATGGGTCCAATGAAACATGTTTGGCTTGTTCTCTGAATGATTTCTCCTAAACAGAAGAATCAGAATGGTATGACGGTTATACTAGACGTTACCTGGAATTGACAGTGGCAGGTGAGTACTCCTCCCAATTAGATGCAAAACAAGCTGAGGGACAAAACCGGCAGCCTTTTATCAGTCATCTGCAAAGTGAAAAAGGTTTCATTAGTATAAAGGACTTGCAGGAATAGTACGCACCAACAGTAGATGCAGAATCACAGGCCACAAGATGTAATGTAATAGGAAAATGTGTTAACAACTTACAACTCAGATCGATACTAGCAATATGGAGCCCACCAGAATGTGATGCGCTATGTTAGGCAACTGCAAATTTAAACAGCAATTAGGTATAAAAGGCAAGATTATAGTTTGACCTAAAAACAGGATTGGAATCAGGACATGTAGTAAACAAGATATTCTGCCAGCAGCTTTGTTCTTCAGATATGTCCCTTTCCTTTTCTCTTTTTAAATCTCCATACACATCACATGGTGCTGACAAGGTTGCAACTTGCAACCCCAGATCGGAAAGATGGTCTGCCCACTGGGCATCAGTGACAGAACATGATTTGTTGATTAACAGAAAAAGGAATAAAACACTTCAACAAGCCTTACAGAAGTTTTTGGATAATGTCACAAGCCCCAGATCCAAGCGAGCTGCATAGGCGGAAACTTATACCCCACAATTGTTTCTCCTGGTTGAGCTTAGTCCAGACATATAGGCAGGGCAATGTGCAGATAACCAGATATATTGTGATGAAGAATCCTGCAAACATAATGAAGCCACTATCGCTTCAACAGTAGTAGCTGTGAAATCTTACTAGTGTAGAGCAGCAGGGCGCCATTTTGGCATACCATATGGATGCTTTGCTTGCACGAGCATCAAAGAAGGTCGATCATTTATTGTGAAAGAAGCAAAATTATGTACAGATATGATCATTCCGAAGATCTTCAGCATAAAGAAAGGTGATACAGCCATCTTAAAATGACTTCTACCATCTGCATAACTAAGATACACACAGGCCACAAAAGGCAAAAGCCACTTGAGTTACATGTATCACTACCAGTAGGAATGTTGAGATTTGCCTGTACATTTTGTTACTAAACAAGGAGCTCAGCGATGTTGTAGAATATCACTTTCACAAGGTTGTGAAATATCCAACTAATTTAATCGCCGTTGAGGAATGGGGGGTGCAAGAACTGCAGAGAAGGTAGGAACCTACAGATTTAATCACAACAATACCTAAAATAAATATGTGCACATACTAATAAACATCATGCCAAAGCTTACCGTCAGATAAACTGAAAGAGCACTTTCGTTCAAAAATTTCTCTAGGGTCTAAGGTCCGATTGGATAGAAGTATTTCATCCAAGATTTCTTTCCTGAAAATAAGGGGAAAAAATCAGGGGTGGAACATTAGTGGACAATTCTTTCTAATAAGCACAGCATAATATTCTCGGTTTCATCAGCAACATAAATTACGGGTTTGTTAATCTATTGTGTCCTCAACAGGAAATCATCAGCAACGTAACATTCACAAACCTAAGTCCCTTTCAATGAATAAAAAGGGGGAGCATATTTTTTTAGAAAGGTTAAAAAATTTAAACATGTTTAACATTGAAATGCAAAGGCAAAACAGATGCAACAAGAACTAGAGAACTGCTGACCCATGACCAGGATTTCCCTTACTGCCAGTTACCACAGTAACCGGTCTCACCACGGAGGCGCAGTAACGATAAGTGCCCAGTAATCAAAATAAATTTAAACAAAATTTTGAATTTTTCATAAATGTCGTCCAGCTTTCCCACTGTTCACTGTAATAACCGCACAATTACCTTAGTTACCAGACTTATCACCACAGGGTGTGGTAACCACTCCTCTCCAGTAAGGTTAACCCTGCCATGACAAGTTTGGCACAATGTGTCGTGTCCTATTAAAAGTACTTCTCCATCCGGTTCCATAATTCTTAACGTTTTGGACAATGACAGTCTACAAAATATATATTTGGCTATGTTTTTCTATTATAATATATACAATAAATAAATACATTTTTTACTTTTATTATAGTACTTTGTAAGACAAATCTATATGTGTTGTTCTAGTGTCTTTAAACTAAATAATTTAAAAATAATTGATAGTCAAAGTCATAAATGTTTAAACTCAATCTTGTCCAAAACGTCAAGAATTATGGAGCCGGAGGGAGTACTAGTTTAGAGAGGATTGCTTCGACTATAAATCTACTCTCTCCATCCTAAAATAAAGTTCATTTTTCACTCATCCACACATACCAATACAAAACCAAAAAGACTAGAATACCCCTACTTTATCAAATCCCAATACAACTATTCCTCACTTTATCTACTCTCAATACAATATTTTCTACTTTCACAAACTCCGATGCAATGATTACTCTAAAAATAAACTTATTTTGGGATAAATGGAATGAACTAAAAATGAGCTTATTACGGGATGAAGGTAGTAGAACACTGACCGAGTCCATGGTGGAATATGTTTCTGTCTGCGCCTTACTTTCTCTTTGTGCTCCAAGTCACCACCATCCTCTTTATCAGAATCTTCATAAGGAGACATTTCATAGGACTGCAGCAGATGTGCACAAAAAATGTGAAGTATTGTTTTCAATATGTTATGATATCTGACAACATATGATATTTAAAAGCAAATAAAGCAGCCCATATTGCAGTTGTGTGTAGTTTTGGCCAGCAGTTGTTAAGAAACTGATGGATATACCCAAACATTACTCCAAGTAACCAAAAGACAGACTACAGGGGAGTAGGGGACAATATCCAGATTCAGTAATCAGTACTTGCTTTGTTCTTTCACTTTTATAAGTTTTTTTAGTTTTATGGTCTCCGAGATGCGATTTTGACCATTAATTCTCGTAACTCTACATCACTAGTAACGATATAAGCTGCTACAGCACAGAAACACTTTTACTGACAATGATTTTGAATATCCAACTTTTAAAAAAAATAAACATATTAATATTCAAATCTTCAAACATTTGATAGTTCAAAGTTTACGAAATTACTCAGCATTCAAACTGTTGCAACAACTGCTCAAAGTTCAGAAGTGTATAGTACCAAGTCATCAATTCAATATTAATGATCAGCATTACTATATGCAACCACAAAATAGGTCCCTGCCATTAACTTACAAAACTTAATGTAAGCATGTACCTTATCGGCATCATCAGATAATCTTCCATGAATCTGATGACCAGAACTTCCAGAATTCCCATCTGCAACCACAGCTTTTACATTGTTGCTTCCAGATGTTACTAATATAGGAATAGATTCTGTCTTTTCATCAGATAATAATTGGTTTATCACTACTCTGACAGTATTCTTCCTGATTTCTGTGTCATCCTGCAATGATTAAGCCAATTGAAAAACAATGTAGATTTCAAGGTATTGTAAAAAGACAATATGAATTATGGTGTTTACTCACAGGATCCTTCTGACTAGCATCTTCCCGACTGTTCCCAGCATGCATTCTTTCTCCCAGCTGTTTTTGCTGTTTACGTGGTTCTTCAATGCATTTCTTTTTCTTCTCCTTTTCCTTCCTTCCATCATCTTCCCACTGCCTCTTTCTAGCATCCGTTTTCTTCTTCTGCTCCATCTGTTTATGTTTTTGCTCCCTCTCTTGCTTTACTCTCTCGCGCTCTAGTTCAGCAGCTGCTTTGCGCATCTCACGCTCATTTTGTTTCTTCTGTTCACGACGCTTTACAGCTTCAGCCACCTCGAGCGCCTTTACTCTAACATCTCTTTTCACTACAACAAGTTAAATGTTTTGAGATATATGCGACATTCATAATATGTGAACAGAGGAAATGTAGTGATGTTGAATGCCATTGTGCTTATGATCCTAGCTTATCGCAAGATTGCATTAGCATAATGATTCAACATACATTTTAGCTAAAAATGATTTCACACACATAAGACTTACCACATACTGTTGTAGGCCGTTGCTTTTGTTTTACAAGTGGTATAAATGATGTCATGCTAGTGACAATATTACTAGGTTTCCATCCTTTGTCAAGATTTGCTTCACTTTTGTGACTTTCATTTTGATTACCCAGAATTCTTCCCTTGCTTTCTCTGTCATGGAGGGACTGTGTCACTTTAACTTCTTTCCTAATTGAAGGAGCACGGTTCTCCTTTGGGTTTTGCATGGCTTGATCAATTATGAGGTGTGCTTGATGATCAGACTCCCTACTGGAAGCTGTAGTGGTTGGCAAATCTAGCCTCCCTACATCCATATATTTTCTGGAAGCTTCTGAAGTACTGCTATCTTCATCAATTTGGAAGCAAGCAAGATCTGGTATGGAACCTGTACAGTTGGAAGTATAACAGACTCCTGATGGCTTCTCCAGGCTATACTTTCCAAATGATGGTGTCAAAGGAATTTCACAATCCTCTTGATTACCAAAAACCCCCATCCTTTTGGTGTCATAACTTGGATAATGCCATTTAGGTTCCACCTCCACGAGGGAGGCTGGGCCCAAAAGTTTCTCAAACCTAGCTGTCAATGATTTATACTTACTCCTCAGCGGGGATGTTATCTTACTGTTAATCTTACACTTCGAGGAGAGATTGGAGCTCAGGTTGACCCACTTTGTGGAATCACGATATGCCTCAAGTACCCTTTCTTTGATGGTTGGACTGTTAGCTGGAATAGGAATGCCACAGCTTTGGTGCACTTCAACGGTTTCATCGAAGTCAGCACAATTATCACCATTTTGCAATGGAATATGACCATCTGAGACAGGCTGTCCTGGATCATCATGAATACATTTCTCGCCAAGTTCTTTGTTGGAACAGTTTGAAGCACAGGCTTGCTGACTTTGCTGATCTGAAGAAGCATAGCTTGGAAATGTACTTGGTGGAGTGGTGCTGGGATGATTTTCTGGATTCAACACTTCACACCCAGATGAAACATAATCCGTATGATTCAATATCTGGTCGTCTACTGCCACATATTTTACATCTGCACCAGGATATACAGAGCAGTTGTTTGTCTGTAAACAAAGAACGAAAGTTGTTTAGAGTTCTTGTCAATAAAAATAACAATGCACAGCCCCATGTAACACAGGAAAAGAAACAAACAAACACGACCAAAACATATGAATGCTTCAAAACAGAATTTAATAACTGAAAACAGTTTAAAGTATTCATGTTAAGTACTGAGAATTCTAGAATATAACTCTGAACAGGTTAAACTTGTTTTCCAATGGAAAGAAATTTTTAATAAAAAGGTACTTTTTATATACAAATGTACCTTCCTTGTGTACTCTCCATCACCATCTGATAAGATATCAGAGCAGTTAGGTAAAGAATCTTGGGGAACAGTTGCTACATTACCACTTAGACTACTGCTGCTACTGGACAAAGATTTCATCCTCAGTGAATTAAAGTGGATGATATCTGATAGGCTAGACATAGTTCTTTGAGAGGAAGAATCTACACTGGTATGAACTTTATATGACACAGAACTCTTCCAGTTACTTGTATCGATCCTTCGTTCTAAATCAAGCGAAATGCACTCACTAGATCCCAGGCGATCTAAGTGGTGAACTGGATGTTGTGGCTTCCCTGACATGTCTGCTCTATTTTCCATCTTGTCAAGAATGTCAGGTCGACAATCCATAGATGATGTACTCATTGTGCTACACAAGCTGTACAGGGCATGATCTGATTGGCAGTTAATCTCTATCCCTTCAAAAGATGAATTCCCTTGTACTTGGATTACATCTGCAACTGATCTTCCCTGGTGACTATTGTTGCTTTGAGCATCTGATTTCTTTGATGTAATCTCCCCACATCTAGAACTATGTAAAAGGTGCTGAGCAGAAGGTTGCGTAGCCAGGGCTTGCTTATTGCTCACTGTTTCACATGAATCGGAATCTATTTCCATGGCAATATCAAAAGAAAATATCTTACATTCTGTCCCTGCAGAATTAAAAGTTTGGTAAGAAAACAAGAAGCATGGCATTCAATGAGGATGAGATGTTTAATCCAAACATTAGTAAACATTACCGTCATGGCTTCTTAAGAGTTTCTCTGCTGATTCTGTACTAAACCTTTCTGGTATCACAGATCCATTCATGTCATTTCTAACATAAACATCATAAGCTTCACTCTGAGCTTCAAAACATTTTTCCTGTAGCGTTGACAACATTTTTGGAGCTTCACAAACAGTACTGGCCAGATAATCAGGTTGCAGAGAAGATCCATCACATGGAGGAGACGGCACATGACATTCTGAGCCCTGCTGTTCGTCACCCAGCATATTCTCCTGTGGCGTTGACAACATTTTTGGAGCTTCACAAATAGCATTGGCCAGAAAATCAGGTCGCAGAGAAGATCCATCACATGGAGGAGACCGCACATGACATTCTGAGCTCTGATGTTCAAGAATCTTCAAGTTTTCATCGACTCTCTTATCAGGAAAACTGTATTCTCTAGGTGTATCAGTATCTTCTTCTTGGTCCAGGACTTCAACAAAATCAGTTTCAGCAGTATGTCTTGCATCTGCTTGAGACAGTGAAGTTGGCACTGAATCAGGTCCTTCCAGCAAATTAGTTTGCAATCGATCATTGTCAAACTGTGGGCTAGCCATAGAAATCAGCCCTGCAACAGATTCTGTTTTAGCAATCGGCTCCATAAGAGAAACAGTATTACCCGCATCCGCTGTTTCCTTTTGAGACAGTGGAGTGAACACAGAATCAGGTCCTTCAAGAGCAATAGATTTAAGAGACAGCAAGGAAACATTTTCAGGAAGTTGGCTAGCCATACAAGTCATCCCTGTAAGAGAGTCAGTTTCGGAAACACCCATTGTTATCTGTTCAGGCAATGGACTGGAGACAGAATGAGGTATTCCTTGTAAATTAGATTCAACAGGTTGCGATGTATCCTCTTGAAGCAGCGAACTCATGACAGAGTGCGGTACTTCAACAGGACTGGTAGAAGGAAGTCCTTCATTTAGTGAATGTGCGATGTTAAACTCCTGGACAACAGACTCAGACACACATATCTGTGACTGATCAATTTCTCCGGCACAATTTACAATATGCAAGCCACCTGGTTTGCAACCACCAAATTCATGTGTTTTTGGCTTGACCCGTTGATAGGTTTGAGACTGAGCATGATGCAGACTGTTTTCATTTCTCATATGAGCAAGATCTATAGATGACATTTTTGTATTATTTCCTGCAGAAAAAAAATCCCTGCACTGTTATTTTTTTTGTTTCGAAAGCCACAAATGGGTAAAGGCCTATAATGGGGAGGATTAGATTAGAGGCACTGATAAGAGAATGAAAATCATAGCACATTACCATGTTTACAAAAAACCATTCAACTGGCAGTTTAAATTCCCGTTCGGCCTAACCATTTTTCTTTTGCACTATCATGTAAATACGATCCTTCACAATTTCTCATGATATTCAGTAAACTGAAGCAGGTTAACCATACCCAAGTCAAATAAGCTAATATAACTACAATTTGAGCTCCCAAGCCGCTTAAAATCTTGCAAGTTACTACACGCAATTCAGAGCGTTAGTACTACCACTCTGTGTCATTTCCCTTGTTACTTTGTTAGTGAATCCATGGTGGTGCGAAGTTCTATCGATTCGCAAAGCATATCAGCACATAAATCGAAATGGGGCCAACAGACACTCCGCCCTAAATCGAAATGGGACTCGCACAAACTCCCCGCGAATACGGGTGCCGCTACGGAATCGAGCCCCCCCACCCCCGCGCCCCCCCCCCCCCCACCACCCCCCCAGAAAAAAAAAAAAAAAAAAAAAAAAAAAAACACACAGCGACCTAACAGGCGGCAACCCGCGGCGAAAAGGAGACTGGCTTACCGCGCGCGGGGACGGCGTCGAGTGCCGGGAGGAGCCACGGCGGCGGCCGGCGGCCGGCGGCGAGGATGGCGCAGGCGAGGGACTCGGAGTAGGACACCACCTGCTCCTGCACCTGCGCCTTCACCCAGTCCCGGCGCTCGAAGACCTGCATGAAGAGCTCATCCATCGCGGTCGCGGGCGAAGGGTCGGGGCGATCGGGGGGCTAGGGTTTGGTCATGGAGGGGAGGGGAGGCTCCCCGCGGGGGCTCGGAGCGGTGAACGGGAAGGAGTTCTTCCCCAAATGTGAACGGGAGGCGTTTGAAATTGTTTGTTCGATCGGCCAAGGGGAGGAGACGAGTAATAGGCGATAAGCGGTGGGCAGTGGGATAATGAGCCTAAGCCCATGCTTCCGATGCAACGCTGGGCCGGAAATGGTAAACTTTGAGGCCCATGTTAAAAGTCAAGCTTAGTCGTCAAACTTCCGGCAGACTTAACCCTTATACTGTACTTAAATGAGTTTAATCTTTTGTTTCTCCTTGTATAAGTTACTTTAGTTGAATTTTGTGAGATTCTCAAAATTCATTTGGAGTAATCTCAAACCAGTTCAAACCTCCAAGGTGAGATTGACATGCAATTAGTCCTGGAAGGTTTTCTAAAAGAATAGTAATACTAGGATGATGCAATCCATCAACCAAATTCGACTCGAGTCATTTGTGTAAGGCTGTAAGCTGGACTTTAGTAAGCCAATTCCAGATGCATAGACTTACATTTTAGGAATCTGAAATTAAACAGCCAAAATGTAGTAGTATCCTATTGTATGTTTATTTTATTCCAGCAAATTTAACAGGACATAGTCATGGTTAGCAGAAAATGAGTTTAAGACAGCTGTGAATTTGTTGGTGCCTCGTCATCCGGGTACTAGAGGTTTGGGTGGACCGAGTAATTCCAGTGATCATTTTTTCTCTGACATACTACAAGTTTCTCTCTTTTTTTTACTGGAAATACTACCAGGAGTATGACTTCTTTTTTTGAAATTTCAGGACTATTACTTATCAGTCTGACCAAACTCAAAATCAAAACCAGATGAGGCCAATCCTCAGGTTTGAAGTTCCAACCTCAATATTTCAAGTTCAGTTCGCGAAATGTAAACAAGTTCCCCGAAATTTAAATTCCCGCCAAAAGCAAACAACGCAATTACTCTTCGAACCTTCAATTTTCAAGCGGCTCCTCAGTACCGCCAAATATCTGAACCTCCCGCCCACACGATCCCCTGGAATCGAATACCCAGTTGAAAATTTTCAAAGCCCGCCAAAACTACAAAGCGCCTAACCCCGCAGCAACAATTCGAATTAAAGCAAATTCAACCGACCGAATCCGACCTGCCCTTGGTTGAACACATTTGAGCTGGAAATTTGGGACTGAGCAAGTGGTTCTCTCCAAATATCGACAGATCTCCATAAAGAATTTCTACAAACAGAACCAGATACCACAAAGTGAAAAATTCATATTCAGCAGCAACAATTCAAAACGTGAAACCGGAGCACTGAAACAAATTTGTCCAATTAAACAGCATCCACAATTCCACACAAAAATGACGCAAATTAGAATGCAGTAACAATTTAGCAACCAGAGGTTGCAACCATCACCATTAATTTAAGATCAGAACTCCACGGGCACAACCACAAGATTCTTACAGTAATCAGCAAGCACTAGACAGGAACACTAGACACAAGAGAAAGAAATCAGAGATCGACAGGGCAACTACCGCCGCTGCCATGGACTCGCTACGACGAAGACGAAGAGAAATCACCAGCACCCCACTACACTAGAGCGCCTAAGAGCTGGTGAACTTGGTGACGGCCTTGGTGCCCTCGGAGACGGCGTGCTTGGCGAGCTCGCCGGGGAGGACGAGGCGGACGGAGGTCTGGATCTCCCTGGAGGTGATGGTGGGCTTCTTGTTGTACCTGGCGAGCTTGGCGGCCTCGCCGGCGAGCTTCTCGAAGATGTCGTTGATGAACGAGTTCATGATCGACATGGCCTTGGATGAGATCCCGATGTCCGGGTGCACCTGCTTGAGCACCTTGAAGATGTATATCTTGTAGGTCTCGACGCTCTTCTTCGCCTTCTTCCTGCCGCGCTCCTTCTTGCCCTCGCCGCCCTTCTCCCCCTTGGACGCCGGCAGCCGCTTCTCGGCCTTGGGCTTCTTCCCGGCCGCGGGCGCCTTCTCCGCCTTCTCGCCGGCCTTCTCCTCCGCCGGCTTCTTCTCCGCGGGCTTCTTCTCGGCCTTGGGCGCCATCGAGATCGGTGGTGATGGTGGTGATGTTCGACGAAATGTGCGAAAGGAGGCGAGGTGAGTGCGTGTTTTGATTTGGGGATTGGATTATGCTGTGTGGAGAAGACGAAGGGGGAGGCCGCGATTTTATAGCGGTGGAGAGGTGGTGCGCGATTGGTGGGAGGCGGGGTGCCGCGGATCGATGACGTGGAACGCATCGGGAGCGTCGGTTGGGTTCAGAAGCGACGGGATGGATGCGTTGGTCGCGCGGATCGGTGACGTGGCGAGGGTGTGGGGCGGGGAGGACCAGGTTTTCTGCCCGGATCGGTGACGTTGCTTTGTAATGGGCCAAAGCCCATGCTTCCGATGCAATGATGGGCCAGAAACAGCAAACTCGAGGACCATGTTAAAAGTCAAGTTTACTCGTCGAACTTCCGGCACACTTAATAACGCTTTAAATTGCTTCTAAAATGAATTTAATCTCTTGTTTCTCCTTGTATAAGTTACTTGAGTAGAATTTTTTGACATGATAAATGGCATCATAAGCTTGTTTTACAGAATATTCTCATAATTCATTCGGAGTTATCTCAAACCAGTTCAAAGCTCAAACCTCCATGGTGAGATTGGCATGCCATTAGTCCTGGAAGGTTTTCGAAAAGAATGGTAATACTAGGATGATGGAATCCATTAACCAATTTCGACTTCCGGTCATTTGTGTAAGCTGGACTTTAGTAAGCCAATTCCAGAGGCATAGCTTGCATTTTGGAATCTGAAATTAAATGGCCAGGATGAATACTAATATATGCTTATTTTATTCCAGCAAATTTAACAGGATATTTTCATGGTTATCAGAAAATAAGTTCAAGGAAGACAGCTGCGAATTCGTTGGTCCCTCGCTCATCGGTGTCCTGATAATATTTCCAGTGATTTTTTTTCTGACATTCTCCTACTGTCCTACTAGTACAAGGTAGTAGACCAGGGTCGAGTTTAGTTCCAAACTTTTTCTTCAAACTTTTAACTTTTTCATTACATCAAAACTTTCCCACACACATAAACTTTCAACTTTTTCGTCACAGTGTTCTAATTTCAACCAAACTTTCAATTTTGGTGTAAACTAAACATACCCCAGGAGTATCACTTCTTTTCTTGAAATTTCAGGAGTATCACCTGTCAATCCGCCCAAACTCAAAATCAAAACAAGATCCCACCAAACCTCAGTTTTCAAGCTCCAACCTCAATTTTTCTAGTTCAGTTTGCGAATCGTAAACAAGTTCCCCGAAATTTAGGGTGTGTTTGTTTGAACTGTGGCTTTTAAAAAAGTAGTTGTGGGCTGTAGCTTTTTAAAAAGTAGCTATGAAATATGAGCTGTGCCTTTTGGAAAAGCTCGTTTGGTTCAACAACTGTGTCTTTTGAAATAATTAGTCTCGCTTACAAGCGGGTCCCACGTGTCATACACTCTGGAAAAAAGAACAGGAAGAGATGGAGTCGGCCTCGGCGGCGGCGGGCCAACGCGGAGGCAGACGCTGGCGGCGAGGTTAAGGCCAACGCGCACGCGCGCTCGCCGTCGCTGGAGCTCCACCATGGCCACCTCCCATGCCCGCCGACGTACGACCGAACGACGGCGTTGAAAAAAAAAGAAGTCGCGCCGCAGCGGAGATAGAGTCGACCTCGGCGGCGAGGCAGACGTGCACCGCGGCGGCGGCGGCGGCAGAGGCAGACCTACATGACCCGCGGGTTCAGGGATGAGAAGGAGATGTGCAGGAGCCACCACTGCGACCTCCGCATGGGCGCCTTCACCCTCGGCGTCAACCGTGTCTCCCGCGCCACCGTTCTCAGACTCAGAGGATGGGAAGCATGATCTCGTCAGTCATCTGATCATCTCCCTGTTGTACTTCATGCACTGAATTTCTTTCGGTTTTCGCTTTGTTCAATCCATCAATCGGGATTGGAGAAGATAGATTCAATAACCAACCCCACGATGAGTCGATGAGTGTACCTTTCTCAGAGATTAGTTGGGGAAGAAACATTAGTAGTCTGCTGGGTAGTGATGAATTGCCTGAATTTATCATCTTGCAGAATGGCACTGCAGGATTTGTTGTACTATGTGGCTGAAATTCTTGCTGGTTTGCATGCAGTAATCTGAATTTGGTTCCTTGGCAAAATCTTTTTTTCATCATACATACATTCACAATACATAGAAAAAAATCTCACAGCAACATGATTAGCCATTGATCACTCAACGAGAGGATCAGTGGAGATGAAGCTGTAGATGACCATGTCCCTGAGCTGGCCCTTTTTTTGAGAACAGTGAGCTGGCCCTTGACGACGCAGTAGTTGCGCAGCACGGCCTCCTACTGGAACCCGGCCTTCTCGAGCGCACGCCGCGACGCCGCGTTGTCGACGCCGACGAGCGCCTCGGCAAGAGGATCAGCGGAGATGGAGTCGGCCTCGGCGGTGGTGGCAGAGGCAGACGCGCGCGCGGCGGCGGAGGCAGACGTGCGGCAGCGGAGATGGAGTCGGCCTCGACGGCGCCGGTGGAGGCAGACGCAGGCGGCGTCGGTTGGGGAAAGGCCGGAGCCGCGCCGGTGTCGGGATGGGCGGCGTCGGTTGGGGAAGGGCGGGGGCGGCGCCGGCCGGGGGGCAGCGGCGGCGGAAACCCTCTCCCCGTGTGTGACTCGCGAGAAAGAGGAGACGGGAAAAGAATAGCGAACCGTTTTTTTTTTTTGGGTAATGGCAGAGGTGCGTAATTTTTTTCCTAAGAGTAGGTGGAAGCAGGGGTAGAGATGCTTTTGATTTTCACTACACCAAAAACTAACTTTGGATAAAAGTAGCTGTGGCTTTTGAACTCTTTGATTAGCTTTTGGCATTTACAAAAGCAAAAACAGGTTGAAAAGCCCAATCAAACGCACCGCCCGCTCCCGCCAAAAGCAAACCACGTGATCACGCTTCGACCCTTCAATTTTCAAGCGGCTTTTCTCAGTCCCACCAAATTTCTGAAGCTCCCGCCCACACGATCCCGTGGAATCGAATACCCAATTGAAAATTTTCAAAGCCCGCCAAAACTACAGAGCGCCTATGCCCGCAGCCACAATTCGAATTAAACCAAACTCAAGCCACCGAATATGATCTCTCTGCTCTTGGTTTGAACAGTTTAGCTGAGGATGAGCGGTGCCCAATCTCAGTATTGTTCCCGAGATAAAAATTTCGAAACTGTGCAAGTGGCTGTCTCCAAATACCAGTAAAACTCCATCAAGATAAAAATAAAATTCTTCAAGCCAAAAAAAAATGTAAGAACTGAATAATTCAGATTCAGCATCTTTACAAGACATGAAACGAGCACTGAAGCAAATCCAGAACAACAAAAACTGAACATAGGTAAAATACCACCGCATCTGAAATTCCACACAAAAATGACACGATACATGACAACAGTTCGGCAACCAGAGGTTGACACCGTACCGTCAACATTGATATTCAAGATCAGAATTTCACAGGCATAACCACGAGCTTCTTACAAGAATTCAGCCAGCACTAGACACAAATACTAAACACCTAAGATAGAAATCTGAGGTAGGCAGGGCAACTACCACCGCTGCCAGAGACTCGCTATAAGGAAAGAGAATCGTCAAGAACTATTAGACCCTAATCATCTAAGAGCTAGTGAACTTCGTGACGGCCTTGGTGCCCTCGGAGACGGCGTGCTTGGCGAGCTCGCCGGGGAGGACGAGGCGGACGGAGGTCTGGATCTCCCTCAAGGTGATGGTGGGCTTCTTGTTGTACCGGACGAGCTTGGCGGCCTCGCCGGCGAGCTTCTCAAAGATGTTGTCAATCTCCTCGTGGTGGGTGACCACGTCGCGTCGCTTGCCAGTCCTGCTACCACTTGCCACTTGTCGCTCATCAATCCAAGACCATTGGCTTGCCTCACCACCTTCCAAAGATGAGGAAGATGGAGAGAGCTAGCATAATTAGATGAAAAACATTAATTTTACAAAATTTTAGTGGCACTAAATTGGTTTCGTAAATAGTAATAATATTTTTTTTAATTCGGCACATTTATAATGACATTTATCAAATTAACCCTAACGGTTACAGGACTTATTATACAGTTCTATTAAATTGGACTATAAGTTTCATAATTTACCACTACGCCGTTATTAGATAACATAGCGCTTGGGTCAGCTCATTTTAAGTACTAGCCATTAAAGAAGAAGAAAAAAAAGCTCTAACCTCTACTTGACAATGCCCTTTCTATGAGAAAACTAATGGTAAAAAAAAAAAAAGCACCGCAATACCATACTTGGTTGAAATAAACCGCTAGGGACGACAACCAGCATGGTGAGCAGCGCATGAATGACAACTAGCTGTGATACTGCAGAATACTGATAGAATATGTTTTCTTTTATTTTTCCTACTATAGATCAAATTCGTGGTTGCATATTTATCTAGTAACTTGTTGTTAACAGTGAAATTTGGTAAGCCCCGAAGTCATCATCGGTCTAGAGTTAATATCGGCTTCAGAGTCCTGGAATCAGCTGATGAGAAATATCAAGTCGTCAATAGTCGGATTCTTACTATATTCGGTTAAGGAAATTAATCTATTAATGGAAATTTCTCCAGAAGTGACCGAGTTCAAGAAAGATACGACATGGCAGTTTATCTATTAATTAGGAAAACTTTGTTAGTTTCTTTTTATTTTTAGGAAAGTGTGTTTAGTGTCAGATAAGGACTTTATTTTTTTTTTATCTTTAGAAAAGTTTCTTTCTTGTCCAACAAGGACTAGTATCTACCATGAGTATAAATATGTGCACCCGAGATTATTGTAAATTATCTCCATGATCAATACAAATTTGGCGCATCACCGTTTTTTACCTTTTCGACGAGTTCATACTTGTCACGGCTATTTGCATCGGCGGGGCTAGGGCTTCGACACTTTGATATTGTCAATGTAAGTACCTATCTATCATATATCTTAGTTAATCTAGTTTGGTAGTTCAATTTACTTGTATCGGCTAATATTCATTTTAGAGTTTATGCTGATATCGGCTAAATTGCTTTACCATATTAGATTAGCTAAGATATCTACCACCCTGAAAATCAGTTAAGGGCTTGATTATCTAGATATTATGTTTTTTTTCATACTTTGCGTTGCATCAGTCCTGGTCGTACTTAGAATCATAACCTCTAGCCTACTTTTTATTGCCAATATGGGTTTCATCGGGGTTTCAACTGATGAGTTATTTGGATGTTGCATCGGCTTATAAGGATTGCATATAAGTTGGATTTAGCCAATTGCAATAAAGTTTTCATTGTTTATTCAATCATTTGGATCTAATGACATCGGACCTCCGGCCGATGTATGCTTTAACCTTTGAATCAATGCTTATTCTATCATATCATTTTTAGCCGATTGGTTTCTACTGGATTATATCATTGTTCTATTACATTATTATCAGCCGATTGTCTTTATTTACATCAAGTGTCAGATTCTACATCAACCATATAGCTGATAGCTCAAAATCCTATCGCTATCGGCTAGTATCAACATCGGTTGAAATTACTCCATCGGCTTGTCAGCCGATCGCTAATTGATCTACTATTTATATATCTTGTCAGTTGCAATATCAAACTAACTAGCACGTCCGCATCTCATCAATTTTTGGACCTGCACTGGAGCTAAGCGGATCTCTCAGGTCGTTGTGTTCGTCGACTTAGTTCGTGTCAACACAGTTCTGGCACTATCGACCGAGCGCGGATTTTTCGTTAACACTTGTATTATCATAACTAGCTGGGTGGCCCGCGCAATTGCGCGGCTAGCACACATATAAAGTTATATATTTTTAATATAATTTTATTTAAAATTTATTAAATAGTTATCTTGTTGTCTTGAGATTTTGAAAGACCAAACCTTATCATCCTCGTGTTTTTAATTTTATAGTTTTTAAAAGTCACACCAGCTGCTACCCCTTACTACTGTCATATTATTCTTTATTAGCTTGCTCGATCTACCACTTTTTCTATTCATTCTCCTCGAAACCTTTAAAAATTCAATCTAAAAAATTATAGTTTTTAGATTTTATTGTCCTGTTGGGCATTTAGAAGTCCCGTCAAACGCTGTAATCCTCGTGTTTCTAATTATATA
This sequence comes from Oryza meridionalis, assembly GCA_000338895.3. NCBI lineage: Eukaryota > Viridiplantae > Streptophyta > Magnoliopsida > Poales > Poaceae > Oryza > Oryza meridionalis. The sequence goes on along the minus strand of CM002531.2, from coordinate 24,519,153 downwards.
GTTTTTAAAAGTCACACCAGTTGCTACCCCTTATGTCATCTCCTTCTTTATTTGCTTGCTCGATCTACCACCATTTCTATTCATTCTTTTTGGAACCTTTAAAAACAGGATTGTATAGTTTTTAGAGTTTATTGTCACGTTGGGTTTTATTTTTATAATTTTTAGATGTCCCATCAAACATTGCCATTATACTCCTCTACGGTCCATCCACTGTCTCTTCTCTTTATTGTCATTTAGATTTTAAAAATCAAACATAATTATCGTTTGGGTTTATTTTTACTTTCTAAAAGTCCCGCCAAACTGTCAGCGATTTTGTCATTGTACTCCTCTACAGCTCGTCCGTTGCCTCCCTTCTTTATTGTCATTGAGATTTTAAAATCGAATATGATTAACATTGTTTTTTCTTTCACTTTTTAGAAGTTCCGAACCTTTAAAAATAGGACTTGTATTTTTATTTTTTATAATTTTTAGAAGTCCCATCAAATGATGCCACTATGCCCCTCTATAGCCCGTTCGCCGCTTTTTCTTTCACTTTTTAGAAGTTCCGAACCTTTAAAAATTGGACTTGTATTTTTATTTTTATAATTTTTAGAAGTCCCATCAAATGATGCTACTATGCCCCTCTACAGCCCGTTAGCGACCTACTCTTTATTGTCATTATGATTCTAAAAATCGAACATAACTATCGTTAGAATTCATTTTTTAGTTTCCAGAAGTCCCGTCAACCGTCGGTGGCTATGCAACTATACTCTTATACACCCCGCCCGCAGTTTCTCCTTTTTATTGTCATTGAGATTTTAAAAATCGAATATGATTATCAATGGGGTTTATTTTTTTTACTTTCGAGAAATCCCGGCAACCGTCTTACTCGTTTGCTTCACAGCATGCCTGACGTCCCTCCTTTTAATCATCATTAGGATTCTATTTACTATTTTATTAACAATTTTTATACGTCGTATCAACCGCCACCACTCTACTCCTTTATAGGCATGTTACTTAATTTATCTCATCATGTGTTTTGAATGATCTTTTCTTTCAATAATCTTTATTTTTATCACAAATTTTAATTATTTATAAATTGTATTCCTAGTTGAAATCTTATTTTTCTTTTTCTAATTTCAGATTTTTTTTTAAAAAAAATTACTTCCTCCGTTTCACAATGTAAGACTTTCTAGCATTACCCACATTCATTTAGATGTTAATAAATCTACACACATACATATGTATATGGGCAATGCTAGAAAATCTTACATCGTGAATCGGAGGAAGTAGTCAATACCGTATTATGTTCTTTTAATGCTTTTATTTTTAGTTTCAATTTCAGTTGTTTCAAAACTGTATTCCTACTTGAACTCTCTTTTATTTTTTTTAATTTTGGATATTATTTTATTTTTAATTCTAAATTTTAATTAATCTCGTATTGGGTTCTTATATGGACTTTTCTTTCAATATTGCTTATTTTTAATTCTGAATTTCAACTAATCTTAAATTGTATTCCTACTTGAACTCTTCTTTTATTTTCTTTTGCTAATTTTGGATTTATTTATTTTTATTCCGTATTTAAATTAATCTCGTATTGGGTTCTAATATGGACTCTTCTTTTAATATTCCTTATTTTTAATTCCGAATTTTAGCTATTTTTAAATTGTATTCTTACTTGGATTCTCTTTTCTTTTTCTAATTCTGGATTTTATTTTATTTTTATTTTGAATTTTGATTAATCTCGTATTAGGTTCTTATATGGAAACTTCTTTCAATATTGCTTATTTTTAATTCCGAATTCCAGCTATTTTTAAATTGTATTTCTACTTGGACTCTCCTTTCCTTTTCTAATTTTGAATCTTATTTTATTTTTATTTTGAATTTTGATTAATCTCGTATTTGGTTCTTATATAGAAACTTCTTTCAATATTGCTTATTTTTAATTCCGATTTTCAGCTATTTTTATATTGTAGTTCTACTTGGACTCTCCTTCCCTTTTCTAATTCTAGATTTTATTTTATTTTTATTTCAAATTTTGATTAATTTCGTATTATGTTCTTATATGGAAACTTCTTTCAATATTGCTTATTTTTAATTCCGAATTTCCGCTATTTTTAGATTGTACTTCTACTTGGACTCTCCTTTCCTTTTCTAATTTTGGATTTTATTTTATTTTTATTTCGAATTTTGATTAATCTCATATTGGGTTCTTATATGGAAACTTCTATCAATATTGCTTATTTTTAATTTCGAATTTCAGCTATTTTTAAATAGTATTTCTACTTGGACTCTTCTTTTCATTTTTTTTTCTTTTTCTCTGATTAATGTGGGAAATTTTAGCTCCAAGAGCGAACGTGGTGTCTCCTTTCAAAGCTGTTTTAATAATATAATAGAATAATAGATAGATAGATAGATATACATTTTTTTGTTTGAACTATTTATATCATATTCGTATGAGCAAATCATATGGGTAGGTGTTAAAGAATACTTTCTCCAAGCACAACCCTCTTTATTCCTTTACAACCCCTTCTGTTGGTTTGCTTCGAAAACTATGAAACGAGCACTTGATTTGCCCCAAGTTGGGCGCCACAAAACTCAAATGCGGCAAACGTACAAAATCAAATACAAACACAGTACACATCATATCAATCGTACATTGGGGATTTAGGGTTGTTAGTGCATCATTTGGCCGTCGGGCGTCGGATCGATAGGAAGGCCATCGGCACGGTCACTCGATTTTTCCTTGGCTTTGACTGGATTCTTTATCACGAAATTGACGTATTGGTAGCCTCCATTGGTAGGGCCGGCCGCCGCTGCGTCGGTCTTGTTTGTTGGGGATTCCTTTGCCGCGGCGGATGCCTCGGTCTTATCGGACACGGATTTCTCAGCCATGGCGGGTGCATCGCCTTTGCTGGCTGTGGATTCCTTGACCGTGGCCGTCGTGTCGGTCTTGCCGGACGTTGTGGATTCCTTTGCTGCAGTATCTGTGTCGGTCTTGTCGGACGCCGTTGATTCCTTTGCTGCGGCCTCCGTGCCGGTCTTGCTGGCAGTGGATTTCTTTGCCGCGGCCTCCATGCTGGTCTTGTCGGACGCAGTGGATTCCTTTGTCGCAGCCTTCTTGCCGGTCTTGCCAGCTGTGGATTCCTTTGCCACCGTGGCCGCGTCGGCCTTGGCAACGACAGATTCCTTACCTGTGACAAGCTTATCAGCCTTATCAGCTGGAGATTTCTTAGCCACAGTGGCTGCGTCGGCCTTGGCAGCGGCGTATTCCTTACCCACGGTAGGCGTGTCAGCTTTACCGGCTATGGATTTCTTAGCCACCGTGGCCACGTCGGCCTCTGTGTTGGTCTTGCCGGACGTCGTGGATTCCTTTGCCGTAGCCTTCTTGCCGGTCTTGCCGGCGGTGGATTCCTTAGCCACCGTGGCCGTGTCAGCCTTAGCAGCGGTGGATTCCTTACCCGTGGCAGGCATGTCAGCCTTGGCGACTGCTGATTTCTTAGCCACCGTGACCGTGTCGGCCTTGGCAGCGGCATATTCCTTACCTGTGGCAGTGGCAGACTTGTCTGCCTTACCAGTTGGAGATTTCTTAGCCACCGTGGCCGCGTTGGCGTTGCCAGCGGTGGATTCCTTACCCGTGGCAGGCGTGTGAGACTTGGTGGCTGGGGATTTCTTAGCCACCGTGACCGCGTCGGCCTTGGCAGCGGCGTATTCCTTACCTGTGGCAGACGTGTCTGCCTTAACGGCTGGAGATTTCTTAGCCACCGTGGCCATGTCAGCCTTGCCAGCGGCGGATTCTTTACCCGTGGTAGGCGTGTCAGCCTTACCGGCTGGGGATTTCTTAGCCGCTGCAGACGCGTCGGCCGGGTAATCCTTCACTGCCAGGGCGAGCGGCGGCCGTGCTACCACGGCGAGGGCGACCAGCAGCAGCGACGCAACGGCGAGGCCACGAGCCATCGTTGTTGTCCGTTGGTCCTGCGCCTAAAAGATCCGTGGCGAGAGAGGCACGATGCGTGGATTGTGATCAATCGTTTGCTACGGATCCGGCATAAATAATAGTCCGGCGATATGCGCGGAGAAATTGGCGGCCGCGCGCGCGGCGCGGCGCGCGCTATTCTTGGCGTTTGCGCTCGCTTCGGTGTTTTGCATGATGCATGCGACGTTGGTGGTAGTGGTGTTTTGGAGGGAGTAGGTAACGTACGTAAAACGCGACTACTACGCGAGAGCCGCGAGGTGGTGGCGCAGCCAGCCACCCGCGCTGCACGGCCGGTTCGACCGACCGACGTGGGCGCGTGGGGAATTTTCTCGTGCGTGACGGATGATGGGCCAGGAAACGAGGAGCGCCCGGTGCCCCGGTCCGGTGTCGGTCGCGTGCACGGTTGCAAGGCGATGCGTATCGTCCCGCGCCGAGGAAAGAGAATGTAATAAGGTGTTGGGGTTAAATCTGGGGGTGAGGAGGCCCGTCACGACTCATCACGACTATGGATGGAGTCTGGACCATTATTACATGGTGGTCCTGCCATTCCGTGCATAACTGGGTTAACTGCATACAGTACAACTAGGCTAGCCTTGGATTCGGGTGTGTTGTGTTGCTCTCCTTCTGAATTGGGCAGTGAATTCTCTTCGGATACTCTCCTTTAAAACGGAACAGCATTCTGCGGTAGTAAAATTTATCGCTAGTATAGTACAGGGTGATGTTTACAGAACAGTAGACATTTTCTCCCTCGTAGATCATCCAGTGGTCTCAAGAGCAATCACTGAAGGAGTGCAGAAATGCAGCTTTACACCCACCGACAACTCAAGCAGCAGCTAGCGGTAGTGGTACGTTCCTAGAGCGGCAAGTGCCATTTAGTAATTCCGATTTATTTAATCATGCGACACCCGTTCGGCTTTTTCACGCCTTTGTTTCATGGCCTCTGCAGCTACAGAACGCTCCAGCCAGCCCTGCATCAGGCTCAGCTCAACAAACCCATTTTAAATCTCGGACAAAATTAGGTGAGCGCCACCAACACAGCAGCATTCCAGTTCCCATAGGAGTATTTGCGTGAGTGCGTGACAAGTATAATCCCTACATTATGTAGTAATTCAGTAGTAGTAGCTGTGAAAATGTACATGAATATTTGGGAAATTTGAGTTTCCCAAATTCTGATCCAAACTGTTCGAATATCCATGCCACATCAATATTTGATTTTTCTTTTTCATGCTAACAACATCAATGGAGGAGTAAGAAAGAACAAAGAAGAAAAACAAACAAATTTTTATGCAGTTTCCATCCAACAAAAAAAAAACACGTCTCACACGCACACGCCACTAGCACACGCACTGACACCGCCCACCGACACTCCGCGCGCCGCCGCCACCCTCTCCTGCAGATCCACCTCGAAATGTGAGCGCCGCTAAGCCAAGGCGGCGGCCACGGCGACGGCGACGGGCAGGGCGGCGAGCCACCGCAGACACGGGGCGCCGCCGGCGGCGGCGTTCTTCTTGGCGCTCTTCCTCTGGTCGGCTGGCGGCGCGTCGTCGCCGGCCGGCCCGGGCGCGTCCGCCACGTGCCGGTGGGACGCCTTCTTGGACTTGGAGGCCTTGGGCGCGTCGGCGACCGGGGCGGGCGCCGGCGCCGGGGACTCGGCGGGCTCGAAGAGCTCCACCGGCTCGAGCACCGTGTCCACCGCGTAGATGGCGATGGGGTCCTTGTCGTACACCGTGTCCTTGATCCGCGCGACGCCGTCGGAGGCGTCCGTCTTGATGGTCACCTTGTCGCCCTCGTTCTGCACCGTGAAGTTGAAGTTCTTGGCGGAGCCGTCGGTGGCGAGGGTGTTCATGACGCCATTGTTGGACTTGAGGCTCCGCAGCGAGTAGTAGACGGGGACGGCGTGGAAGAGCAGCAGCGACGCCTTGCCGTCGGCGGTGAGGTTCTTGTACGTGGGCATGAACGACCTCATGGCGTCGTCGGTGGGGCAGAACGCCGTCACGCCGCCGTCGGCGGCCGACTGGAACGTAGACAACGCGTCGGGCGAGGCCGCCACCAGCGCCGCGAACGCCTTGCAGCCGCCCTTCGCCATCGACGCCGTGATGTTCGGCGGGGCTGGCGGGGGCGCCGCGGGCGCCTTCGCCTTCGCCGGCGCCGCCGCCGCCTTGCCGTCGGCGGCGGAGGCGGCGTGGGGGAGGAGGGCGACGAGGAGGAGCGCGGCGGCGAGGCGGAGGTGGCGCATTGTGCCTAGCGTGTGGGGATGTGTCTGCGACTGCGTGCGTGGGAGTGAGGGAAGTGGGAGCCGTGTAGTGATGACTGATGGTGAGTGTAAACAGAGTGGGAGGTGAGCTGGCTTTGTAATGGAGGTACCCTTGGGGTTAAGCCGGAATATCGTGGATTGCCCCCCCCCCCCCCCCCCCCCCCCCCCACCCTTCTCTTTGCTTCTATTATAGATTATTGTCATGTAAAAAAAATTGTGATTTGGTCATTCCTTGTTCTTTTGTTATATTTTAATTCAGGTCTTCGTGTCATTTTCTTATTTTTTTTTCCCGACAGTTTGATGTCCTCTTGTTATATTTTAATTGCTCATTTTTGATTAATTGATGGTTTGGGAATGATATTGAGGTGGTATTCTTTTCTTATAAAGATAAAGATGAAGATTAAATTTTTTTACATAAAACGAGGTGGTATTAACGTATGATTGATTGAGTTTTAATTATGACAAACTTGAAAAATATATTAATATGATATTTTAGAGCAACTTTCATATAGAAAGCTTTCTCACGAAACGCATCGTTTAACAGTTTGAATAGCGTGCCACGAAAATTTTAAGGGTTAATTAGATCCATGCCACTGCAAATGTGGCAAATCAAAAAAATGCCACACATATTCATGTTATCGGCTGGATGCCACTGCAAATTTTTAAAATAAGAACCATGCCACTCCATCACGATTTCCGTCCAATCCGTCACATTTTCCGCCATCTCCGTCTTCGTCTTCTCGTCGTCCTCGTCTCGATGGCAGCACCAGCATGGCAGTACGAAGGTGGGCGCGGATGGCAGCATGGCAGCACGATGGCGGATGGCAGCACGGCACCGGCAACGGTCGTGCCCGCGTCCGCTCCCTGTGCCCCTCCGAGACCTCCTCACCGACTTCCTCTCTCTCCACCACCGTTGCAGCCATCGTCTTTGACCATCTCCGTGGTGGACCACCGTCGCCGTCGTCGACCTCATCTGTGCGGGAATGCTCGGGAGCTGCCGCCGCCATTGCTATCCTCGTCGTGGTCATTGACGAGCCGCACCGCCTCCGCCCAGATCTGGCGAGGAGGGCCGCTCGTTGTTGCTGCCGATGGAGGAGGCGTCGACCCTCGAGCTCTGCCGCCGTTGGCCCGAAGCTTTGTCACTGGTGCCGCCGACGCCCATCTCCTCTCTCCACACGACCATCCTCGGCAGCAGCTGCGCCCCCTCCGCGACCTCCCTGCGAGCGTCCTCGTCGGCGGTGGCGGCCTCGCTCGCGACCGTCCTTGCCGGTAGCGGCTATGCCCGCGCCCGCCTCCAAGGCTATCCTCGGTAGCAGCTATGCCCCCTCCCCGACCTCCCCGCGAGCGTCCTCGCCGGCGGCGGCTACGCCCGCGCCCGCCTCCGTGACCGTCCTCGACGGCGGCCATGCCCCTCCGCGACCGTGCTCGGCGGCGGCGGCCGCAGCTGCACCCTCTCCCCGCGCTCGCGACTGTCCTCGCCAGTGGTGGCCTCGTTCTTGCTAATCGCCTTCTCCCCGTGCAGACGTGAGAGAGAGAGAGGAGGATGACGTCGTGAGAGAGGAGGATGGAAATAGTGACGGGAGTGGAATGGCTCTCATTTTAAAAAATTGCAGTGGTATCTAGCCAATAACGTGAATATGTGTGGTATGTTTTTATTTGCCACATTTGCAGTGGCATGGATCCAATTAACCTAAATTTTAATTTTCATCCAACTCTTGTTAAAGAAAATAACGGGACCTGAGAGTGGAGAGGGTCAGTGTGGTGATGTTCTTCGGTCTTTTGTGTTTTTTAAAATGGAGGAGGTTGTCCCATGAGTTTTAAACTTATAAGGATCATTTTAAATCTTAAACAGAGAAATAAAAAAAATAAAAAATTTTAATAGAAATGTAATAAAAAAATAAAAATTTTTAATAGAAATGTAAGTGTAAAACACATGAACGACAGTTTGATTGGACCATAGGAAAAACACATAAATTTATGAGAGATAAAGAGTCAAAAGAAACTTTCCATAAGGTTTTACTTCATATTAATTTTTCTCTAAAACTTATATGAAATGTGGTATTCCATAGGATTTCATATGATGCATTCCTTTGATTCAAAAGGCTGTATAGGAAAAAAAATCCCATATAAACGAAACTTCCAAAATTTCTATGATTTTTTTCTTTAAATCAGAAAGGGCATAAATGTTTTTTTCCCACTTTTATGACATCCTATCCTATTCCTAGCGCAATTACTGTGATATAAACAGCTTATTATATCGGGTTTAAAAAAGTTTGCGCAAAGACCCCTCCACTCGAACCTTGAGCCAATGATCAAATACCATTCCCCATTTCGGTATCTCCTAACAGTTGACTTGGACGTATATTGGGGTAGAAATTATACATTGCAAACTTACCCTCGCTTTAATTAAAGCCATTTTCAGCAACAACTTTGGCTCATAGAAAGCCATTTTCAGCCATTTTCAGCAACAACTTTGGCTCATAGAGCTTCTTTGGTTTAAAGTTAAGTTTTGCAGTACCAAATTAAATAGTGTCAAAATTTTTGTGGGACTGCCTATAGCACAGAATTTGGACCAGTATGGATAAAATTTGGTAACAAAAAAAAGCATTCGTTTGATACTATAGAAGTTGTTGAAATTTAGATAGAGCAAAAATTGACTCCAAACCACCACACCACCACGAACGTCCCAAGTGATCACTTAATCTTGGGTCGTGTTCTTTTGAAAATGTTGGAAACTCCTTCTTCCTGGATATAAATCCGTGTGGAGAATTAGCATATGATTATTTAGGTAGTAGTTAAAAATTAAAAATTGATTAATATTTTTTGAAAAGCAATTTTCATAAAAAAAACTTAAAAAATTTAATTGTATCGTTTAACAGAGCAGGAAACGTGCGCACTAAAAAAGGATAACGAAAAGTTAGGAAAAGAAACAAAAGAACACACTCTTGACTTGTTAATCATCGCAATTAAACAGCATAAAATTAGCGCTAGCTTGCCAACGAGTAAGGCAGAGAATCAATGGCCGACACTGGAATGGATTGTGGACGAAGAACCGGAGGTCCCCTGCACGGCAACTTGCAGGACGTAATGAATAGTGAGTCTAATTATGCTACGGATCGCCAACGTTTGTACCTATTCGCCCTCATAATTGACGTGGGGACAATGGGCAAAACACACACCACCTAGCTAGTGCCCCAAGACACGCATTCACGACAATTGTACATTGCCTCGTCAGCTCCCCTGCTATTTTGTTTCTTAATTATACAGTACTATAGTTCCTCTTTTTTTTTTCTTTTCAACGTATATGGAATTGCAGAAATATTGTAATGCAACGTCGTTGTCCACTCTGCCAGCTTCCATGGCCGTTGTGTTTAGCAGCAGCAGTAATAGCACGTTGCCGTTGCTCGCGACACGTCCACGCGATGAGAAGCGTGGGTTGTGAAGCGAAATTCTTTTCAGGACGGCGACGGGTGCGGTGCGGCCACCGACAGCGGATGGAAGGAGCAGGGCATCCGGCCGAGACGCCGCGTTGGATTTCACCACGCGATGCGGACGCGCGGGCTGATGAAGGAGACAAACTGCCCCCCGCTTGTGACAAACGCGTAGGTGCTCGCCATGCAGACGCAACGCGCGGCCCCGGGCGTACCATGGATGGACTGTGGTGCCGAAGCGATCGGTGGAGGAGGCGCCGTCTAGCAAGGAACCGGGCGCGGTGACCGGTGAGGCCTGTCAGCCTGTCTACCTGTGAGATTAAAGCTTGGGCTTCGAGTAAAACTGGACCGGGATTACTGGGGCTGGGAGGCATGTACGCACTAACTTAATCAACCGTAGCTAATTTATAATTGGATTGCTAAATCACATTTGACAAAAAAAAATTTCTTTTTTTTTCAGATTTCTACCCTTACGACTTGCTATATGATTCGTGCTCTGACAACCCCAGTTCCTTCTTATCCATCTGCGACGACCCTTTCCTTTCTAGTTTCGGTGACCAAAGAACCCAATGGAATATGGTTTAGATTCCTAGATTGGGATAGGGGGTATTGTCGAGCTTAGAGGAATGGTCGTGAGAGACGGTCCGGCTGTGTGAATTGAATATGGGCAAGCGACGAGGCACTGACAGTTGTGTTGGAGCCGCGCGGATGATAAATCTTATGTGTAGAAGTTTATACTGGTTCATTAAGACAAACTGCCCTAGAAAGTTTATAATGGTAAATCTTATATGTAATATTTTTAGTATAGAAACTTTTTATATAAAAGTATTTGAATCCGAACTCGAATCAAAATCAAAACTGGATTCAGGATTGGACAAACTTTTGATGTATAAGCTTACAGGAAAAGAAAACCGTGTGGTAGGGGAAAAAAAAGGAAAGCACGAGCATTCGTGCCTTATCTCTTTCGGACTAATTAGCCCTTAATCCAATACAAATTCGTCTTGGGTTGTTTGTCCCTTCTCTTCTCAACATCACTCGCTCCCCATCTTTGCCCTCTTTCTCTTCATTTTTCTCTCCAAAATCATTGTTAAGAGCATCACCAAGAGATTACGTATAATCTCTCTCCAAAAATTTATTTTCGGGTTTTCTAAACTGAAAATAGGTAGTCAAAAACATATCTCTCAAAGAGAATTCCTAAATTTTATCTTTAAAATTAAAAGTGGGCTCTTTTGTTAAACTAACACCAGTTTTTTTTGTTTTCCTCCCTCTCGCGTGAGCTCCTGGCGTCCCCCCCATGTGTGTCACTCTCTCCCCTGAGAAAAATCTGGTGCTAATGAGAGATTGGGGATGACATACATGCCGTCTCTCTCTCTTAAATGAAGATAGCAAAGGATGCGGGGAAGGGGTTTCCAAAACATTAGGATCCAGATAGGAGATCTGTTGGAGGCATTTTTTTTTACCAAAATCCCAAAAAGTTAGGATAGGGATGGAATAAGGGGACTATTGGTGATGCTCTAGGGGCTTACTTGAAAGCCATATAGTTAGGCAATATTAGTATAAATTATAGGCATGTAAACTTTTTCATCCCGAGCTCAAATTGATAAAAGAATTTAACTTATCATATCATAAAAAAGATGTGACCGGCCACAATTATTCTTGAAAGAAGTTGGGTTTAGACCCTCAAGTGCTTCGCAAATGCCTACGCCCCCCTCCCCATGCCCATTTATCAGATATAACCTATTTCGCTCTTGTCCTTGCCTTCAGCTCTCTGTGCTCTTTACTAATATGCACCTCCACCACCAGGATTTGCAATCATCGCTATTGACCATCGTCTCCACGGCCTCAATCCATGCCGGAGTTGCCGTCTACAGCTCTATAGCTATGATCCACATCGGAACTGCTACATTTCCACATTGAAACCGCTATAGTTCTAGATCAAAACTGCATATACCATCTATACTCCTTTAAAAGAAGACAATGGTGATGGCAATTGTCACCACCAACTCTCCATGAACTTCTAATATATATTTTTACCAACTAATCCATGTGCTCTTTTTTTTACAAAATTGTCCTACATCTTGTTTAATATCTTATTTCATTTCTATAACATAAATTTATCATGAAAGGACATCTATAGGGTTGAAAATGTTTAAAAAATCCTCGCAATTAACCTGTTGCAAACAATATTAGGACATACCCCTCTATTTTTAATAGATGACGTCGTTGACTTTTAAACACATGTTTAACCATTTATTTTATTTAAATATTTTATGCAAATGTATAAGATATAAATCATGCTTAAACCTTAAACAGTACTTTGAAATATTACCAGTACCCAAAATTCCCACCGCTATCACTACAAGAGGCAATAGCAAGCCCGTGCCTACAAAAGTTCTTTTTTTTTAGGGAATCCAAAAATTCAAAAGAACCTAATGAAATTTTGGGTATCAACTAGGAATCGTGCCTGCAAACAGCCAAATGAGGTAAAACGCTAGCCAACGGAGATGTTGCAAATGAGGTAAAACACTACCCAATGGAGATGTTGTTGACAGTGTAGTAGCAAAGAGTATGGTTTCAATCCCAAGATCCCGTGTTCAATCCCAACACGTTTATAATTCCCTCCCTTATTAACAGTGCCCAGTGTTTACAAGTGCAGGATGAGGACCCATCCCTCCTGCACATAAAATGGAGCGGCCTTTTAACATATGATTAATTAAGTATTAGCTATTTTTTTAAAAATAGATTAATTTGATTTTTAAGCAACTTTTGAATATATTTTTTTTTTGCAAAAAAACACCGTTTAGTAGTTTGAAAAACGTGCGCGCGAAAACAGCCGTTTAGGGGTTGGGAACATGGGGTTGCAAATACAGCCGTATTCAGAGACACAACTGTGTATTAGTACATCGACGTTCAAATTACAAACGGCCAAACGATCAACCGAGACCCCAAGGTGCCTAATTTTTTCTAAGGAGAAATTAAGCAGCAAGCGGCCTAATTAAATCGCCGAACTCCTCAAGAATCACCGACCCACCAAACTCCTCCCTAATATATAAGCCACCGAAACACCAACGCCATCTAAAACGAGAGCACGGCGGTGGCGGCGGCGGCGGCCACCACGGCCGCCGTGACGCCGGAGCTCATGCCCGCGCTGCCCGCCTCGTCGGCTGCGCCGGGGCCAGGCGAGTCTGCTGCCGGCGAGTCTGCTTCCGGCTCCGGCGGGCCGTCCGCCGCGGGGCCGGATGCTTCCTCCGCGGTCGGGGCCTCGGCGGCCGTCTCGTCCTCCATGTCGCCGCTGTCCGGCGATGACGCCTCCTCCTCCTCGGAAGAGCTCGACGAGGAGTCCTTGGGGGCGCTCGCCGGTGACTTCCCGGACTCCTCGCCGGCCTCCGGCGACTCCGCGCCGGACTCCGCGTCGGGCGCCTCGCTGGGAGTCTCTGACTTCCCGGAGGGGGCCTTGGCGGCGGCGGCCTTGGGCGGCGCCGCCGCGGGAGCCTTGCCGGACTTCTCGGGAGACTTGCTGGGACTGGGAGCCTTCGACGGCGAGGTATGTGAGCCGGAGGAGGAGTTGGAGGACGACGACGACTTCGGCGCGGCCGCCGGGGCCTGCGCCTCCGCGGCGAGCGCCGCGGCGGCGCACGCGGCGAGGAGGACGGCGACGAGGGCGAGATCAGCGCGGGCCATGGTGCGTCGATCGACCGAGCACCTCGTCCGGCTATGGGCCCTGGGTTTCCCGTGTTGAGGTTTCGCCATGGCGCGCGGCGGAGCTATATAGGTGGCCGGCGGCGAGACAAGCACGGAGGAGACGGTGGCTATTCTTGGGGGCGCCTCGCGCCATGGGTGTCTCTTGCCATTGCGGGGATAGTGATGGCGTCGCGGCGTCGCGCGCGCGCGCGCCAAGGCGCCAAGCGGCATCGAGCGTAGGGGCGCGCGTATTTTGGGCCGTTTGATTGCGGCCGTTGGATCTGCATCCTGCGACGCTTGTGTGGCTTGGATGTGAATGTGTTCTTGGCACAGTTGAACTGAAGCTTGACTTTTCAACAGCCGGGTTTATAGAGTCCTCAGTGCTTCTGAGTTTGTCTTCCTTGTATCTGAAGAAACAAAATCCAAACTTCTAAATGGTAAAAATGTCCCTAAACTATTTGCCAGAACATCTAAATTATGGAGGGAACACGTGCTACGACACTGTTAAAATACTTGTAATAGAAGGTTGATTGCTAAATTTCAGTAACCACCAAGCTTCACCACATGGTATATAAGTTTTTCAAGTCGAGACTTTGGTGCAGGGAACTCAACCTTCATTGGTTGCTCGGGCAGATGGCTCTAAAACTATATAGTCAGATAAATTTCATTAGTATTCTGATAAGCAAATGTTGTCATGCTCTAGATGATTTTCAGCGTACAAATTAACCGGATCAACAGTACCGCACACAGATGGCAAAGCCAAAGAACAGGGCTGCCACACGGTAATATTGATGCTCGCCCCTGAATTCGAGTTGCTATGATGATATATTGTCTTAATCTTATAAGTGTTTGTCCAATTAATCCCTAGTTGGAAATGATTAGAGGGGATTGAGGTCAAGGTGTGAAATCCCCTTTAATCCTCTAAGAGGAGGGATTAACCGAACAAGACGTAAATGATTCTATGACATGAGTTAGAATAAGAATATTAAGAAATTAGTTAAACTGTTATATAGTTGAGTTTGGTAGGATATTTTCCCTCACTACTGTTAATCGACTTACCATGATAAATTCAGACAACCAAGCTTTTCCATCAACCCAGAAAAACAGTTGAAGATCCAAGAGTCCAATTCAAACAGGAAATTCATACTGACTTGCCAGTGCCAAAAAAAGATGCAGAGGTTGAATAAACATGACTCCATGATTAAACCAAGCATATATTTTTTTTTGCTGAGAGTATGACACCCTAGCATGATTAGCATCCAATACCGTGTTCTTCACTTTCTATGCTTCTTTACTGTAGTTTTCAGCTTCTGAATGTGCTTCCTCCAGCTTCTTCAATCTTGTTCTGAACAAATGATCTCTCTTCAGAAACTTGTGCTGTAGTTTGAAGCCGGATGTATTTCCCATTTATTGCAGCTTAATTTTCACCACACAGTTCGTCGATTTTTTTTTCAGCATGGTCTCTTGCCTACCTTAAGGGCCTGTTTAGTTCTCAAACAAATTTTTTCACACTGTCATATCGAATATTTGAACACATATATAAAGCATTAAATGTAAAAAAAACCAATTACACAGTTCGCCAGAAAATTACGAGACGGATATTTTAAGCCTAATTGCACCATGATTCGACAATGTGGTACTACAGTAAACATTTGCTAATGACGGATTAATTAGGGATGTGATATGCAGGGGCAAAATTTTTACCAACTAAACAGGCCCTAAGTCATATCTTCCTTCAGATAAATTTTCAAAAGAAAACAAAATCTTCTTGGTTCAATTGTTGAAACCATTGTTTTATAAAAGAAGAAGAAGATGAAGAAAAGAAAAAATCCTGGGCTAAGATGGGCCGGCCCACGAAATGAAATCGCTCCAGATTTCTGACACGGACCAGCTACTTACCTACCTCACTGACATATGGGTCCCACAGCACCGTATTGCGGGGCCCAGGTGCGTCCTCCCGAATCCTGATCCAAATCCCCCAAATCGGACTCGAATTCGCAGTTTTGTCCACCTCCCCGCCTCCACCCCCCGCCGCAAACCCTAGCCCGGGAAAAAACCCTAACCCTAGAGGCCTCGCCGACCACCCAGCCATGGAGCCCGACGGCGACGCCGCGTTCCACCGCAACGAGGCCATCTCCGCCGTCCAGGACGTGGACCAGTACTACGGCGACGACGACGACTTCGACGACCTCTACAACGACGTCAACGTCGGCGATGGCTTCCTCCACAACTCCTCCTCCTCCCAGCCGCCGCCTTCCCAGCAACTCCCGCCGCCGCCGCTGCCGCCGCCGCCACAGCAGCAGCAGCAGCCACCGTCCCAGCAGCTCCCTCCGCCTCCCCAGCAGCAGCAGCAGCAGCAGCAGCCACCGCCCCAGCACTCGCTGCCCCCGCCGCCGCCGCTCCCGCAGGCGCCGCCTCCGCAGCAGCAGAAGGTGCACATCCCTGGCGTGGCCGCCCCGGCTCCGAATCACCCTCCGGCTCAGCCCAATCTCCCGCCGCCGGCCGCCCCGGCGCCGCTGCCGCCTCAGCAACACCAGATCCAGCAAGGCAGCGGCGACGGATTCCACCGCCCGGGAGGCAATTATGGCGGTGGCCCCATCGTGGTCGGGAACGGTGGTCCAGCTGTTGTTGGGGGTGATGGCCCTGGCGGCACGACGCTGTTCGTCGGGGAGCTCCACTGGTGGACGACCGATGCCGATCTTGAGACGGAGCTCATCAAGTATGGGCCGGTGAAGGAAGTGAGATTCTTCGATGAGAAGGCGAGCGGCAAGTCCAAGGGGTACTGCCAGGTTGATTTCTATGATCCTGCTGTTGCCACTGCCTGCAAGGAGGCAATGAACGGCCACCTGTTCAATGGTCGTCCGTGCGTTGTGGCCTTTGCCTCGCCGAATTCCGTCCGTCGAATGGGTGAGGCGCAGGTTAAGAACCAGCAATCCATGGCTGCGCAGACATCATCTATGCAGCCCAAGGGTGGGAGAGGTGGCGGCGGTGCTGGAAGCCCTCAGGTTGGTGGTAATTATGGTGGTGGCCGCGGAGGTGGACCTGGTGGTGGTGCAGGCGGAGGTGGTGGAAATTGGGGGAGAGGTGGTGGAGGGATGGGGAGAGGACCTGCTGGGAATATGAGGAATCGGATGGGAGGACCAGCAGGCGGCCGAGGGATCATGGGAAATGGTGGAATGGTTGCACCACCACCTCCAATGCTGCCTCCAGGCGGAATGATGGGGCAGGCTTTTGATCCTACTGGTTATGGCGCAATGGGAAGGATGGGTGCTGGGTTTGGTGGATTCCCTGGTGCACCAGGGGCAGGGCCATTCCCTGGGTTGATGCAGCCATTCCCACCTGTGGTTGCACCACATGTTAATCCTGCTTTCTTTGGAAGGGGTGGGATGGGTGCTGGCGTAGTTGGTATGTGGCCTGACCCCAACATGGCGGGATGGGGTGGGGAGGAACAATCAAGTTATGGGGATGATGCAGCGTCTGATCAGCAGTACGGGGAAGGGGGAAGCCATGGTAAGGAGAGGGCCGAGAGGCCACCTGATAGGGAGTGGTCTGGTGCATCGGAGAGGAGGCGGGAGAGGGAGAAGGATATACCCCCAGCACAGGAGTGGCCAGATAGGAGGCACCGGGATGAACGAGACATGGGCCGAGAGAGAGATCGTGACTATGACAGAGAGAGGGAGAGAGATCGTGATAGGGAGAGAGAAAGAGACCGTGACAGGGAGAGGGACAGAGAGAGGGACAGAGAGAGGGAGAGGGATAGGCACAGGGATGACAGAGACCGCTATGGCGATTATCATCGGCACAGGGACCGTGATTCAGAGCGTAATGAAGATTGGGACAGAGGAAGATCATCTGGTGTGCGCAGCAGGTCTAGGGAGGTTGATCATTCTAAGCGTAGGCGGATGACACCTGAGTAGCGTAGCTCGATGCGCTACTTCTCTTATAGAGGCAATACCAATCCAGGGCATCTTCTTCTTTTTGCTTATGAGCATGGACAATTACCAACTCTTTACTGCTTGTAGCTGTGGTGGTTCTTACTGCTTGTGTCTCCGGCGATCTGTTGTAGCATTATTTGAGATGTAAGTTAAGCTGATTCTGATCCCTTGCTTGTTTTCAATTGTAACTCTTCATATTTAATTGTACTTGCTAGTTAGTATGGTGGCATTCTATGGCATGTAACTCATCTTTTTTGTATTGATTTTAGTCATGTAACATATCCTGTACACTAGAATATTTTTTTCCTCTGGTTTATTCTTTTGGTAGCTACATGCAGCATGGCATTTTTTAAGCCAAGAACTGCATCATAGCACCATTGTCTATCACCATCGAATGTAACTTTGACTATTGTAGCAATTAGACCCCATTCTTGTAATCAGGTTCCCTCTGCCATCTTTTATGCAGGAAAGGGAGTTTGTAAAGGCTGTATACCAGTTCTTTGTAATGAACACCGTCTATCCTTTGTTAGCGGATGTAAGGGTGACAGTACTTTTATTATCTGTTCACTCGTTCACTCATGGAGTGGATGTTATGAGAAATTAATGATTTCATTCAATTCCATGATAAAGAAACCAATACTAGCTTGCTTACATTGTGGCAATCTGTATTTAGTCTTGTTGGATCACTGTATTTTTCTTAATAGTATGCATACTAACATGCATAGGAATAGTTCATGCACCTTTAAGAACACACGCATTCTGAAGTATCATTCATATAAATAGGATTGTGGGAATATGTGACAGACGGCCTAATTAAGATGTGTGTTACCACATAAATGGATTATAGGAGTGAACCCTAGGATAACATTTTCAGGAAGCTTGTTTGGCTGCATAAGAAAAACTTTGGTGAATTTTCATCTTTATGCATCCTGAAAGTTTTGGTAACTTATTATATATTAGTTGGTGCAACTCCATAATTTTATTTCTGAAATCTTGTTCTGTTTTCTAAACAAGTGCAACTTATGTAAAAGAAAGATTCCTTTACAAATCTTGATTAATTGACTTGGCTTATGAATAATTCAACTGAGAATCATAAAAAGTGTTATATTTTTTATAATCCACCGCTGGAAAATATCAGGTACACCCACAAGCCACAATGAAATTGGATAACGATTCTTTTCTCCCTGCTCCATACATGCTTATCAATTGGTTAGGGTGATATACTTTTATCATTTAAATATCTGTTGATATCATATATGTGATGTCTAATTTGTGCCTAATATGTGTAGTAAAAAATCTCATGCATTGCAACCCTGACATAGTGACATGTATGAGTATACACTAAAATTTATGGTTATAATTGTGAAATATCTTGGCGAAGGGGACAATACCAGTTTTAGCTTGTCAATATATTATTTTTTTGGTAGGGTTTGGAGAGTATTTGATTGAATGAGTTATTTTGCATTATGAACTCCTTTTTGGCTACTTGCGTGTGATGCAACATTATGCTCGCTGTCATAACTTTTTACGTAAAATAACCTTCGTACATGATGCTTCGTTGCTACTACTTGTACTTTAAGACAAGCACTTCACTAATTACAACTGATACCACATTGATTGATTGTATCCTTGCATCGTTTTTTAATATGCATTTATCCTGTTTCATTTGCAGCTAAAAGCGGTTGGAGACTTTGGATCTGTTCTGCTACATGAAGATCGCCTTACCTGGATGATAGTTGTTTCTTGATGTATTTTGATGTGTCTGGGAGAGCATACAAACATAAGAATCTATAGATGTGTAAGATGCTTTGTAGTTTGGACCAATTTTTGGAAAACAGTACTCTGAGGTTTACCGTTTTGGTAGTAGGATGTTTGACTGCTTTGTATTATTAAAATTCTTTGTCATCTCTCTCATTCTGTTGGTGACCAAAATGATTTTTTGCATTCCTGTGAATCATCTTCCCGTTTCATAGTTCATGTTTGTCACAATTCTGTTTATTATTTAGTAGCTAGCAGCTTGCTTATTTAGTGTATATTAGTTTTTCTCGGTGGAACTTAAGTTTGTGGAGTATCATATTACTGGAAGTTACAGGTTAATTGTCTTGTGTACTTGTTATTTGTTAATGTATTCCTTGCAAAAGGAATGGCAGTTCCCTCTTCAAAAACGTTGTAGCTGCTTTCTGGAAATGATCCTCTCGGTTGCTGAGGGTGCAAATGGTCTATTAGGCCACTCCAAAGGGCGTTTCTTTCTTATTAAATTTTGGGTGTTATGTCTGTATTTTTAATGGTATGGCGAGTAATCAATGAAATGAGAGGATGAAATGGGTTTAATTTAGATGAAATCATGTCTACACTGTTTTCAATACAACCTGTATTGTGTATGAAACAACAAAAATAAAACAATGTATCATATGAGATATTTCAATTATAATTAGTATGTGGTACCCTTGAACATAAAAAGTAGGAATTGCCCTATATCTTCTGTGGACTGTAGTTTTACCACCTTTGCTGTGTGGATGTCTGCATCCGAAACATAGAACGTTAGGGTGGAATTTTTGCTCTCTTGGATGGTGGCGGTCAAGCAGTTGGTATGCCACTCAAGGCGTTGTGCGCCGCTCCAGTTTTTCATTGAAACATGATGCACTGCCGAGCTTATGGCGTATTTCGTACCATCTTTCGGGTAGACAATAGCTCGGTGATTGCTCAGTCGTACATGAGTATTTTTGTCTTTGGGGCACTCGAGTTCTAGAAATTTCCGCTCCGGTGATCAGCAAGCTCCTCCATCATGGCAGCTTTTGTATCTTTGATCTTTTCCTGGGTTGTGCCAGAACATGAACAGCGTCGACATGAACATAGAAAGATAGGATGGCATCCTAAGTTCTTGATCCAAAATGACACCATGCCACGCCTGGGTTGCCTGATGAGTCTACGGAGCTTGGCTCCTGGCTGGTGAACCTCTGTACAAACCTGATCAATTATGGTACTTTCTCCGTCCCAAAATATAATAATTTTCGTGGGACTATCTAAATTAATAGTGTTAGGATACGTTCCATGCATTCAAAAGTTGTTATATTTTAGTATGGAGGAAGTAATAGAAATGGAGGGCATGGTCCCGTTGATATATACTCTCTCCGTCCCAAAATGTATCACGCCGTTCACTTTTCGCATAACATTTAATTATTAGTGTAATAAAAAATATAAATACAATTTTTTTGTTATGACTTATTTTATGATCAAATAAACTATAATCTTAACTTATACGTTTACATAGTTATACTAAACTTTTAAATGAGATGAAATAAAACAAATGACCAAATGTTACCATACATTTTAGAAAGGAGAGTAGTATAAAAAAGGATGTAAATGGCTGGCGACATATTTTAGGGCCAAAATCATACAGATTACCGACCATGGGATTTGTTTCGTGATTCGTGCTCTAGCGACCCTAGCTCCTGACGAAGGTAGTGGAGTTAGGGTTTAGGGTTGCAGGTTGAAGTGGGTCCAGAGGGGGGAGATCGCCAGGTTTAGAGGGACGACCATGGGAGACGGTGACCTAGTGATGGATGGTGGACATGGGCGGGCGACGAGGCACCGACAACGACGCCGAAGCCGTGGGGATAGAGAAGGGCGGTAGGTTGGTGTTGGCGGTAGGGTAAAGCTTTTGGTTAGGAGACGATGACTGATGGTGACGAAGCTGGCATCGAAGAGTTGCTAGAGACGGGAAAAATGGCAGGGGCGGGGGGCACGTGTTGCCGTCTATTTGAGGAAGAGAAGGTGGGGAGGGGTAGAAAGGGAGGGGGAGGATATCGGCTGAGGGGCCTCACCAGCGCCGTTGATCCCTTTCGGCTAGCCAGCAAAGTCGGGCGGCAGTGGTGGAGGTGGTGCGGATCGCACGCTGGTGAGTGTAAGCGGTGTGAGGACGTGTTGGGAGAAGGAAGAAAGAAAGGGTTTTAGAGATTTGTTATACGTAACAAATCTTAACGCAATTGGACGATCAAGAATTTATAAGATTTCTAAACGGGTTTACAGTCAAATGGTACATATACAGTCCGTAAAAAGGCTCTTCTATCTTCTTCGATGACGGTGAGGCCGGGGTTGGTGGCAGGATGGCGAGACCGCAAGAGGGCCAGTGCACGGAGCGACAGCCCAGACGAGACATTTGAGAAGGATAAGATCGTTTGCATCTCGTGAAAAATGAAGGTACTGTACCCATAGTCCATAGACATCTCCATTACTTCAAGACCCGTGGGCATCTGGAAGATGGCACGTTTTCTGAACTGCTATCTGCACCTGCACCACTGCACTGCTCGGCCTTAACCACACGCACTATGCGTCGCGTCAGAGCAGAGCAGAGCAGCAGGACACACCTTCTTCACCGCTTGCCACATTGACTGTCGGCGCCTACAGTGCTCTTCGTTGGACGCCGTCCATTTGCCACCCCTGTACCGCTGTACGTCCACTACCTCATCAATGTACTGGTACAACTATTCATCGTCAGTGGAGAGTAGTATTGGTTGTGTTTGGTTTCACGTCAAAATTGTAAGTTCGAATAAATTAGAACGATGTGACGAAAAATTAAAAGTTTATCTATGTAGAAAAGTTTAATGTGATAAAAAAGTTAAAAGTTCAAAGAAAAAAAGTTAGTAGAATGTACACGAAGCAGGGCCATTGCCTCCGTCGTCCCCACACGTACTCCTACCACTGCAGTAGCCGTCAATGGGCACGAAGCAGACGGCGCCGAAGTTAGGCCGATCGATTAGTGCGAAATGCATAATCTAATTACTCCTATCGAAGCAGAGAACCTGTCAGCAAACCACCGTCGAGTGCCTGTCCAATCGCCTTGGCATCATTATAAAAACGCCTAATCCCATCGGGAACCCGAGTTCACCGACCCCTGCTCCAACCAGAGCCCCACAGCTCAAACTCCATCCCACGGCCAAGTCGCCGTCGCGTCGCGAACCACTCCCGCCGGCAACACGCATGCATAGTACATCAGTTTTTTTAAATAGATGATATCGTTAATTTTTTATCACACGTATAACTATTTATCTTGTTTAAGAAATTTATGTAATTATAATTTAGTTTGTTATGAGGTTTTTATATCACTTAAAGTACTAAATATGTGTTATATCTTATACTTTTAAATAATACGAATAGTTAAACATATATTTAAAAATTAACGGTATCGTTTATTAAAAAACAGAGAGGTTCCTACTCCTACCCCGCGCATGACAGCGTCGCGTCGCCTCACCGTCCCGTTCATAGGGTGTGTTTAGTTCACGTCAAAATTAAAAGTTTGGTTAAAATTGGAATGATGTAATGGAAAAGTTGGAAGTTTGTGTATGTAGAAAAGTTTTGATGTGATATAAAAGTTGGAAGTTTGAAGAAAAAGTTTGGAGCTAAACTCGGCCATAGTTAAAACCTTAGGGCCTGTTTGGCACAGCTCCAGCTTCAACTCCACCCCTCCTGGAGCTCCTGGAGCTGGAGCTCAGCCAAACAGTTTCAGCTCCACCAAAACTGGGAGTGGAGTTAGGTGACAAAACTGGGTTTAGACAACTCCACAGCTCCACTACAGACTCAAATTCTAGAGTTATATTTAGAAGTTAGAGCTGTACCAAATAGGTCCTATACTATAATTATGCGGAGCGTGCGTGTGCTACCGACAGCGCGCACGACACGCCACGCTTCACGGCGCCTCGGCTCGGCGCGACACGGCTCGTTCGCTGGTGTGGTCGCAGGTACTACTACTACTTGCAATGTCACCCCCGGCGCGCCTCGTCGCGGCGGCAACCCTCCGATTTTGACCCCGACGCGCACACGGCCCCGTCGCGGTCGCCGCTGGGACTGGGACGGGAGGGGTCACGGGCGCGCGCCCGCGGGTGTGAGTCGCGTCGGGCCTCCACCGATCGGGCACCTACCATTTTTAACCCCTCGACCGCGACGCCCAACCGAACCAACGCCCCCCCGCGCCCGCGCGCGCACGCGGCGAGCGCGACACGTCCTCCTCACCTCACGCGCGCGCTCGCGTACGAGGCGGCAAGTGGTCTCGTCCTCGTGTACTCTCGTCGTCGTCTCATCACGCTCGCGTCGGCGGGGCGGCAAACGGCTTGACTGGCTGCTGCACTGGACGCAATTATTCCCGGGTCCCCCGGGGCGGCCGCTGCCGCTACACGGTGGCTGGCGATCGACCGATCCATCACGCGATGCCCAGGGAGATGCGCGCACGACAGCGATTCCGCCACGCCCCCCCGTGGAATCGGATGCCGTTGCCCCGCCGCCCCAAACGCCACGCTCCGAATCACGCCCACTACTCGTACTCCCCCCCCCCCCCCCCCCCCCCCATCCGCGGCTACAAACCGCCGAGAATCACCCACGCATCAACAACTCGTCGTGGCTCGCACGGCTCAACGCCACACGGAAAACTGCCCTACAAGTCCCCTCAGCCACATGAACATCTTGACGACTTCATCGTAACGCTCGAAAATTTCAAGAAAAGCACTTGTTTTCATCGTGTGACGAAGGATGGTACTACTGCGACTATGCAACAGGGATGACTTTTGAAGAGATTTTCTGAAACAATAATAAAAGCTGTAGAGAAATGGAGTAGAAAATAGCAGGAACATTGTATGAAAAAAAAAGCCCAAGCCTTGATAAGAGTTATACACATGAAAAACAACCCAAACTTGGTTGAGTTAGCCCCTCTCGAGAGTAAAACACGGCCACTAATCTCAAAAAGCTAAGATTAACGTCATCATTTTCACCATATACCCCACGCGCAATTTACTAATTAATCGGAAACTGATGAAATCATCATCGGGTGTAGTTGGAAACCCCCACACCCACCTGAGCAGGCGGCGCCGCCCGCCGCCGCGGCGGCGAGTGGGCTCATGGGAGGTTGAGGAACACGGCGGTCGGGTCCGGGTCGGCGAACCCGGCGCCGGCCGGCCAGTAGGACGCCATGTCGAACGCCGGCGGCGGCCACTCGAAGTGCAGGTCCGGGTCGGCCAGACTCTTGGTGATGGATGGGTAGTCGGAGAAGTCGAGGCCGAGGGTGACGGCGGCGGAGTCCGGCTGCAGGAGGTCCGTGAACGAGTCCTCCACGGCCGGGACGACGAGCTCCGTGGTGATCTCGCTCGCGGTGTCAGGCGCCGGCGGTGTCGTCGTCGTGGAAGTCGTCGTCTTCTTCTCCGACGTTGCCTCGGTCGTCGTCTTGGCGGAGGAGTCAGCGGCGGCTTCGGTGAGGACGGGGGTGGTGACGGCGGCGGCGGCGGGCTCGGGAGTCGTGACGCGGCGCTTCTTCGACGTCTTCTGGCGCTTGGCGGCGGGTGCGGCGGCGGCGGCGGCGGATGACGAGGAAGACGAGGAGGAGGAGGAGGAGGACTTCTTGCGCGTGCCGCCGCCGACGGGGACGTTGCGGAGCGTGCCGCCCTTGGTCCAGTAGCGGCGGCAACACTTGCAGAAGTGCCGGGGCTGGGAGGTGTTGTAGTTGTTGTAGTAGCAGAACTTGGTGTCCCGCGACTCGCACCGCGGGCACGGGTCACCCTCCCCCGCCGCCGCTGCCGCCGTCGC
The DNA here is from genome assembly GCA_000338895.3 of Oryza meridionalis. NCBI lineage: Eukaryota > Viridiplantae > Streptophyta > Magnoliopsida > Poales > Poaceae > Oryza > Oryza meridionalis. The sequence goes on along the minus strand of CM002531.2, from coordinate 24,494,328 downwards.
AGCCGGGCCAGCGGCGGCAGCAGCAGCCGCAGCCGAACCAGGCTGTGGCGTCGCGGGAGCCGCCGCGTAGCCCTTGGGACGGCGCAGGTCGACGGTGGCGAACTGCTGCGCCGGCCGGCGGCCGGTCTCCGGCTGCTGCTCCTGCATGCGCGGCGGCGCCGTGGCTGCTCTGCTCCCTTCCGCGCGCGCGCGCCGGTGGAGTCGGGAGGAACAGAGGAGCGGTGCAAGCAAATGGTCGAACGGGTGGTGGGCGGTTGGCGGAAGCGGGAGTCTCTTATGGTCGCAGTCGCGGTGACGACGAGGTGGTTACGCGAGGTACACTCTCCTCACTCCTATACATACCGCCACCACCGCCCCCCGGGGCCCACGGGTCAGCGGTCGGTTCGTACTGTCCACGGGCCCCACCTGTCAGCGACGCCCCGCGTGCGAGATCGGCCAAGATTTTGTACAGTTAACAGCGATCAGCGCCGCCGTACGCCGGCGTGGCGCCTAGCGAAGGGGGAGGACGACAGCGACCGACCTGCGGGGCCCACCACCCACTTACCCCCCCTCCCCTTCCTCGCGTCGATGACGCGGGCGGCGGCAACCACCATGGTGGCCCACGCGTCAGTGGGTGTGGGTTGGGTTCACGGCGGGTGAGGAGCCGTTCGGACGGATGGACTTATCGTCTCGGGCACGTAACTATGCGCCGTGTCGGCCACCGGCGCGGGTGGTCGCGGGCGGGCCACGTGGGCGGACGGCATTAGTTGGGCAGCCATGCTTCGTGAGGCAAGCAGCTGTCTGCCCAGTGGGGCCCACCTCGTACGCCGGTGTGCGGGCTCCACCCCTGTTGACGCCTGCCTGTTGTTGCCTGCCCGCTCCCAGCGGCCAAACCCAACGACGCGAGTCCACCGAAACCCAATCAAAAAACCAAATGAGCCGTTTCAACGCGATGCCGACCTATCAGCTCCCGCTGCCGCCGAGCAGTTCAAATCATCGAGACTTTTTAAGCCAGCCCGCCTGACGTTTGAAATAATACGAGAATTTAAACGTTTTGTTGCAACAAGTGCACTTCAAATTCAGGCCCTGTTTAGTTTCAAAGTTTTTTTTCCAAACTTTCAATTTTCTATCATATCAAACCTTTCATACATACAACTTTTTTATCACATCATTTCAATTTCAACTAAAATTTTAAACTTTAATGTGAACTAAACACAGCCTCAAAGTTTCACCGGCCCGGCTGTGGATTGGGGTGAGAGCGAGAGGATACCACCTCGTGTGAAAAAAACATGCGACGAATTCGAATCCGGCAAGGTGGTACAGTAGTAGTACACTGGCGCAGTAGCGAGACCGCGGCGCGTGGGGCCGAGCTGCCTGGATTTCACTGGATCAGAACGGGATGGGCCGTACGCCCGTGGGCCAACCCCTCCCCCGGCCGAGCACATGGCCCCCCCGGGGCATGGACGGTGGTCTCGGTCGCCGCGCGCACGCGGCCCCCACACCCAACCCCACCCTTGCTGCTGTCCTCTGCGGCGCCGCATCACGCAACCGAACGAATCCCCCCGCCTCTCGCCGCGCCGCGCCAATGCTGCCCGCGTCGCGCCGCGCAACGCAATCCATCGGTTCGGCCGGCGTCAGGCTTCACAGATCGTTTAGGACGTCATCTCACGGTTTAACGGTTACCGTCAGATATATCGTCGTTTGAAAAACTGAAAAGATTATCGTGCGGTTTTATAAACTCTGGTCTAGGCGTACGCTGCGCGTCGGCGCGGCGTCGCGCGCGAGGGTCACCGCGGGCGGGCGAACGGCTCGGCGCGCAGACGACGCGGTGACCACCACCGATCTCGGCGACAGCGACGCGACGCGTCGGGAGTGGTGACCGGATCCGATTGGACTGGATCGGATTGGATTCCTCTCATCTCATCTCTCTCCGCGATCGTCGTGGGGGGCTCACACGCACACACGATGGACCGATCGATCGATCGTCGCTTGGTGCATGGCACATTGCCTCTCTCTCTCTCTCTTGCACATCTCATGATCCCATCGGCTGGGCAGTCATTGTTTGCTCCCCGACACAAACTGGATAACAACATCTCATGATCTCGGTCTCTCGGGAATGAAAGAGACGGCCTTAATTCCCTCCCCGTCAGTAGTAGTAAAACCGATCGATGATGGATGCTACTCCAACACGAGCCGGAACAAGTTGCTAAATTAGCCGTACTCCGCTACATGCCTGCATGTTGCGGCAAACGTGACGATGAGATATCGACAGATATAAATTGAGATCGAGCCTCAATTATATCATTATCATCACGATATCCCCTTGTCGATCTGTAATTAGAGTTTAGTAGTAGTAGTAGTAGTAGTTGAAAGCTGATGTTGTGAACCGTTCTTTTGACTCTGGGTGGGGGTGGCGTCTCGGCGACGTGGTGCGATGCCGTCCAAGAGACATGGGTCGCCGTAGCTAAGTAGGATGGTCCTGGGCGATGCGAGTGATCTGCCATCTCGAAGGATTCGGATTTCTTTCCATGACCCGAATATATTTTCAGTATCCATCGTCTCAACGCCGCTATCATAATATCATATGGTAGGGTCGGTCCAGAGCTATCATCCGCAAATTCGTGGGTCGCAGATTCGGGCCTGGTTTAGTTCCTAACTTTTTCTTCAAACTTCCAACTTTTCCATCACATCAAAACTTTCTCATACACAAAAATTTCTAACTTCTCCGTCACATTGTTTCAATTTCAATAAAACTTTTAATTTTAACGTGAACTAAATACACCCGTCCATATAGACTCGGACTTTCCCTTGAGTTGGAAGCAACTCATCCATCCGTCCTGCACGTTTTGATCAAATTCAGAGAACGTACAACAGTACAGAGCTTATTCTAATACAGTTTTAATGAGTTTGATTGATTCGGCTACAGCGTTGGCACGTCAGGTTCACTCGGCGTCGTGCTCAGCCGCAGGCCGGGTCGTGTTTGGTTTGCGGATGCGGCGGCCACTCGATCGACGGACGTGGGGCTCTGCAACTGGAAGCGTCAGGGGAGAATTTCGGCTACGTATGACGCAACGGCGGCGCCGGCTAAAGATGACAATGCTCATCAGAACCTCAGATCACACGCTTTTCAACGTGTCACGTTTATTTTTTTTCTACTTGGACCGTGTTTAGTTCTAAAGTTTTTCTTCAAATTGTTAACTTTTTCATCACATCAAAATTTTCCTACACACAAATTTTCTATTTTTCCGTCACATCGTTCCAATTTTGACTAAACTTCTAATTTTAACGTGACCAAACACAGCCTTGACTGCTAAACGTCAAATTCGTGGAATCAACGTGTCACGCATAACTGCAGATTATGTGGTTGGCAGAATGGGATCCATGGAAACATCCGGTGCAAAAGCAGCCTCATCGAGTCATCGAACTTTTACATCTATATTCTTTGCAATCTAAAAATCAATGCTAGAATATAAACTATGTAAAATAAAAAACCTCAAAACAGACTCTAAAACTAAGTTTTCGAATTCAATTTTTTTTTCTGTAACTGATAAGCCAATCGATGGATCACCCTTGTGATTTATGGTGAATGATAGTGGAGGTTTCGAGCAGTAGATAAATCGAATGATGTGTCAAGAGTATGCAGAAACACAAAATCATTTTCATGGCATGAAACCAATGGACTGCAAATACACCATCATCAGATTAAAGGTTGGTCTTGTGTAACTTCAATCTGCACGGACAAATAACACATTACACATCACAAGGGGAACTGATGGAACTTTGGATAGCTCATTTCTGAATTATGTTACAAAAGACACTCTGTCAGAGGGTGGGAGAAACTTCTCATATGAATGGAAGCATATGGACAAAAGCAGCTTCACAATCTGCAATGGAAGCTTCCTTTCTTCCCTAGGGGCTAGAACGGCGAAGTGATTAAATGAAAGAATACATCAAGGCCTTGTTTTGTCGAGACGTCACAGGTAAACTTAATATACATAAAACCTTGGGGCTCCCCGTACACAGTTAGGAGCAAAAAATGGTTGAATATCTGGGGTTTTCAGGAGCAAACCATCAGCTGTTATCTGATTTGTGTCGCTTTGAGGCTTGTCGATGTTCTTCAGCGCCATCACCCAACCTAAGCTGACGGCCCATTGCTTGACTATTAGATGCCGGATCAGTGAGCTCCTATAACGTAAATAGCATATCAGATAACAATGTCAAAGGATTAAATTGTGCAGATTGTAAAAATGTTCTGATGCTGCCCAAGAATTGCCTCAGAGGTCCAAATTGTGTTATAACCAACGAAGTCAACATTGTAAAACTAAACCATGTATAACATCCATTGCCAGCTCCAATTTCAATTACCACAAACATAATGTAGTGGCTCTTAGTGTCTATACGAGACATAAATCCTACCTTAGAAGTGGAGGTTGCAGCAGGAGTAGATCTCTTCATAGCCCTCTTGCCAAGATTTATTTGCACGGAGATGCTGGCTTGGGACAAATCTATACCCGAGTTTTCCAGGGCATGATTCAACTTGTTAAGCAACCTGTTATGGACAAAAAAACAAAATCCAACTTTATCAAAAAATTCGTGGAAAAAAAATGCATGTCAGGTGTTGCATATCAAAATTGGAAACAAGAGAAAAAATAAATGCGTAAACAATGGTGACACAGATGGGTAAAGCAGTTTTTACAGAAAAAAACGTTATTAGTACATACTCTTGGGAATATTGGCTTGATAGACTGATTGTTCCCTCATCGATGGCAAGGTCAGAATTATTTAACTTGTCGCAGTTTACTGTGTGGTTCTCTGCAGGTGATGGTCTCACCAGTTGAGCATGTGGCTGAGATGTAACTTTGTCTACACGTTAACAAAACAGGTTGAGAGAGTTTCTAACTCTAATGAAGGAGTGCAGAAGTCCTGCAAGTTATAAAGCTACGTTGGACTAGAAATTGTACCTGCAACATTATTGGGACTGGGAGTGTCCACTGATCTGTAAGACACACGACTCATTGGATCAGTTTCTGCCTGATCCTGTGCACCTGAAGCAGCTGCAGTTTCAACTGCATTGTTATTATCAGAGTTCCCTGTAAAAGGGAACATATAGGGGGAACCATTTTTCAGAAGTTCTGGAGGGTCAGGTGAATGATCTGCAGGAACTTGGCCTTTGTTCTGCAAAGCAAACAAGTGATGAAGTGAAGTCTTGTTAGGACCTCATAATAAGCCTCGACAAGTAAGATGTAAAGATTTGTTACTAGCAAACTTACCTGCGCATTTTTCCAGGAAGAACGGAAATAGATGTTTGTCCATGGCACAACCTTTGCATTTTCTTGGTTCCACTCTGGGTATGAAACCTCATACTTTTGTACTTTCTCTTGTAAAAACCGTATGTATTCAATAACCTGCATTGAAATAAATATCGTTAGAGATAGTAAAGATAGTCCATAGAAAACAGATTACAACTAAAGCAATCAATTTACTTTCTTACCTCTAAGAGAAATGATGCTTTGTCTCTCTTTTGATCATTATGAGGCAATAAGTCTCTAAGAAGTTGAAATCTGCAAAATAATTGGACGTGCAAAATAAATTTAGATGGACCATTTAAACAGTAATTATATGCACAGCAGCAATGCTTTTTTTTGGCAAGAAATCTGGAAACCCAAACTAAGATGCATTTCACAGTGCAGTAGTTCATCTATTTGAGCATAACTATTCCAAACTCCAGTGCATGATTCTCGAACTCCACAATAACAGGATATCCACGATCTATTATATTCATATCTTTCTAGCCTAACCAAACACCTACAGGTTCCAGCATCTCAGACAATGGACAACTTTGCTGTAGAAAAGATGAGCACCATCTCCACTCTCAGGAGCTACTCCAAAGACTACAGCCTCTCCTCAAACTAACTCCTCAAAGGTTCAGATAATTGACACTTGATATTGCAGAAAGATGAGCACTTTCTAGTGGCATCACAAGTTCACAACATTAGATACATCATACATGCAGACTATTCTCCCAGCAAAAACAGAAAGACTTAGAGGCAGCAGATGCATGCTTCTATCCACACTTACCGAATTAGCAGCACAAACAGTTGAATGCAGCTTAAAATGTAAACTGAAATTTATTTATAGATCAACAAAAGATCCTTTTACGTATATACACCGACAGATTAAGTAACCGAAAGCTTATCAAACCAAACAAGTAGCACTTCGATTCTCCACTCACCTGTCGTTGATTTTGCTGCGCCTGCGCTGCTCGGTGGCGGAGTGCTTCGAGCGCGGCGTGTTCGGCATCTGATCCGTGCCAGCGCTGCCGCTGCAGCTCCCACCTTTCCCTTCCACCCTGACCGTGAGCTCTACACCCCAAAAAGGAAACAAAATTAACACCGAAATCTCCACAAAAACTCGTTCCTTTTCACCACCCCCTGCATCCAAAACGTCTCCAAGAGCGCGTATACCAAACTGATTCAGCAGAAATGCAGAATTGAGGTACTCCACCTTTCAGCGAGGAGGAGACCTCGCGGCGCGCGGCATGGCCGTCGTCGTCGTCGAAGCCCGCACCGCCACTGGATCTGGAGCCGGCGTCCATGAATCCACCGCCACCCTTCCGTTCCGGCGGCGGCGGCTGCTGCTGCGGCCTGGAGGAAACGACGGCGACGGCGCGCGCGGCGAAGGGGAGCGACCACTGGTGACCTGCCGGGTGAACAAAGAGCACAAAGCACACGCCTTTAGCTCCCTTTCCTCCCGTTTTTCTGAACTACTGTACAACTAGTAGGATGATTAGATTTGGAACTGAGAAAGAATCATTAGGCCATTAGATGTTTCCAAAGTCTATTGTCAGGATGATTATTGAATATATTTTCCACGTCTTAGGATACTACGGTTTGTTAAATATTTAATCTTCGTGTACTCGCCTTTGGAGGTGCTGTTTGGACTTGGAATATTGTAGTAGTAGTACAAAAAAAGTGTAATAAGCATGTGATGGAAAGAGTTAGCTCAACGACAAAAGGACAACTATTACTTGTATATTCACAGAAAAAACCGTAGGGTAAACAGTGCTGTAAATCAAACCCGAATCTTTGCCCTAGCAGAAGTCTTGCCAGTTGAAACTCGAAGGTAAAAAAAATGTTTACCCACGTTACATGGTTCAGGATTCATTCAAGGTACTTTGAATTGTAGGATTAAAAAAAAATAGAGGAATAGTAAAATCACACGATTTCTGACCGAGCGTAAAACGGAAGATTGCGAAATCAGGAAAAACAAAAGAATGATTATTTGATTGGATCACAGGAAAAACACAGAAATTGAGTGTGAGAGATAGGCTCAGAAGAATTTTTTCAAGAGGTTGAACCTCTTACTAAGTTTTCTCCACAATCTACATGTAATTAACCATTATATTATTCTATAGGAATTTAATTGGATTAGGAAAGCTTCAATCTTTTTAATAAAAGGGCTACATATGAAAATTTTATATAGAATTTTAATTTTATGAAATTCGTCATAATTCCTTTGATTTAAAAGAGGCCCTCAGATGTAAAGATTTTCACATTAGTCACATTGTTTCATGTGAAAAATACTACAGAATCTATTAACACTTTTTTTAGTGGACTATGAACACTTTGTTTAACTCTATCATAAAGCCCAAGCTTCACTTATAAAATCCTAATAATACAATAATACATAACAAATGGCAATATGATTTACTACCTCCTCCGTTCTAAAATATAGCCTAAAATTCATATACAAAATAAGCTTTCAAGTTTGAAAGTGCATTCATCTGCTCGTCCCAGTATTACTTGTGGTCCGGGTCTATCCAGAAAAGCGAGCGCTCTAGTGCTCACGTCCCATGGCCCACAACCAGGCCCGTACCCGGGCCCATGCTGCTATCCACGTGCACCCAGCACGCAGCCTCTGGCCCACGTCCAGGCCCGTCCCCCACACGCATCCGGGCCCAGCGAGCCCACGTCCCCCGTGCGGCCGGCCAGGCCTACTCGCCTACTCCCTAGCCCCCGCCCACCCTACCACCCCCTACCGCCTCCGCGTGTCAGCGGGTGGCCACCAGCTACGCGCGTCGCGCGCGTGCGTCGACGTGCTCACCGCGGCGGCGACGCCGACGCCCCAACCACCGGAGGAGGAGGAGGAAGGCGCCGCGCCGGGCACGTGGAGGAGGTGGCGCGCGGCGCGCCCAACCACCGGCGGGCACCGCGCGCTGCGCGGCTCACGAGGATCGCGATCGAAGGCGCAAGCGACGAGAACACGGACGTACCTCGGGGATCTACGGCGGCGACGGGCTGGCACCACGGCGCGAAGGGCGGCTCCTGCTTGACGGCGGTGGCGGTGGCGGCGGCGGCCGCGGCGTGGCTGATGGTGAACGCGCCGGCGGCGGCCAACGCGTGGTGGTGGAGTAGCTGCTTCTCGGCGGTGGCCGCGGCGTGGGGCTGCGGCGGTGGCGGCTGGTCGGCTCTCTTCTCTACCTGCGGCAGGAAGTCGTGCGTCTTGAGGAAGAAATCTGCAACGGAAATGAAAAATCCATCTCTCAATTACATTTTTGTGTGCAATTTAGCATGCATAATATGGAGTGGATCGAGTGGTTTGGATGAAAACAGTTTAAACTTATAGTAGTAATAAGAATTCGAATTCGAAACCCAACTTGCGGAGATCTGATCGACCGATAATGATCTGGCATGGCAACCTGCAAGAATAATGATATGCCGACCACTTTTGCACACTAGCATTCGGAATTTTTGAAAAAGAAAATCGTAGACAGCAACAGAAAGGAAGTCGTGGACGTCTCTTTGCATCGTGCACCCTCTCTCTCTCGCACACACAGCCTAGCTACACGTGATCATTTCCCTTCGTTAACTCGTCGTTTTCCTTGACCAAACATCACAAAAAAGTTTTATCTTTTTCCACAAGACATAAACCATAATGATATACTCCTAGTATTAGTTTTTAATACGACTGCAAATAGTAGGATTATGATGGTAGCAATTCCTTAATCCGTTCTGGTTAATTCTGTGTGGTTTCAAACGGGAACAAGAAAAGATAAAAAAAACATGCCGAATTTGGCAAAGTATTTCGAGACGGGAGATCCACCCACTATCTACCTCACCTTGAGCGGGAGGCGGCGCCGGCGCCGGCGGCTTGGAGTCCGGGTGGCGCGGGAGCGGCGAGTAGTCCGTGGCGGTGGCGGCGGCGGCGTACAGCGAGAGGAAGTCGTGCGTCGCCTTATTCCCTGCATATACATCAACCAAATCTCAGGAGGAGAAAACCTCGGCGAAGAAACCCACTCCGGCGAACGAACGAACAGGGAAGAGGAGAAAGATCAGCGCGCGTACCTTGCAGTCCCATGGCCGCGCATTACCCCGCGCGGCAAGGAGGCTGGCGGCGGCGGCGAGCGGCGCGTAGGCGGCGACGTGTTGGGGATGGGGAAGCAGATCTCCGCGGCGGCGAGCTAGGCTAAGCTCTCCGGCCTTTCTCCTCTCTTCGTCTTCTTTCCTCTCTCTCGCCTGCGGTGGTGGGAGGGGGGCGGTTCTTTATACGGCGTCGTTCTCTTGCTTTCTCGCGTCTCGCGTATAGCCGAGGCGAGTTTTTTTTTTTTGGTTACTCCTCTGCCCGTGACGGCGCTAGTGTGACGGCCGTTAGCGGCGGGGATGGAGCGGTTGGACTCGGGTGTGTGCGAGCACGTGCCTCGGCGTGAGTTGACCGCGGTTGCATTAGGCGTTGACGTGACGTGAGGAGCGTCTAGTAATAATAACAACAACTCAATAAGAGCAAGTTTAATAGTATAGCCAAATACTATCTCCAATTCATCTATAACTAATTTAATAGCTCATCTATACAATAGTTACATACTATACTATTAATATATGGTCCCACCTGTCATACACACACTGCGTCTTAAAATCGGTGTTACAGTTAGGCTACAAATCTGTAGCCCGTTGCTCTTCTCTCTCCTTATTTATCTTATTAAAATATATTTGCAGCTGGCTTATAATCTGTACCTGCTCTAAGGTTGTCGGAGTAAAATAAGGTTGTCGGAGTAAAAAAATACTTCTAACTGGTCACCATTAATTCCTCCATTGCGGGATGCTCCATGAGTAACATGTGCAACATATACCATGAGTTAAAAACACCATGCACAGAACTCAGCACGGAATGAAATTTTGCTTCTTATAGTTTCTTTGTAAGAGCAGATTACTCGTAGTTCGTAGTTTAGGCACAAATATTACCGGCACGATCAGACAACGAAAAGTCCACGAGCCTACCCGCTGGAAAAAGCAGGAAGAGGTAGTAATAGACCTCACCTCCCGGTTGGACTACAGTGCATGCGCTGCCTGTACCCCTCCTACCCCCATGCCACTATTCGCGTTTGTGATCGAGAGATAAACACAAACTGAGCCTTCCACAGTGCGGAACAGCGGTTGCTGCCGCGCAGCGCAGCGCGATGAGACGAGGCGGTCACGTACGTACTCACGTGACGGTTGGGGGTAGCCAGCGGCGGGGGCCCGGACGCGGGCGGCACATGAGGCCGAAAATTGCGGGCATCCCGTGATAGAGAAATATTGATGTAGAGGGTGGGAGGCGTCGCCGGCTGGGAGGGGGGGGGGGGGGGGGGTGGTCATGTGCCCCAAGATTCCACAGGGCCACCATCCCACTCACCTCCCAAATTATGCACTGCATCTGGTAAGTAGTCCCTCCGTCTCAAAATATAAGAACTTCTAGCATCTATAATTTATCCTAAAATATAACAACTTCTATACCAATATTTTTTTCTCGACCAATCATCCACCATTTAAATTTTTCATCTATCTTCACTTATCATCCAATTACAACCCTCTATTATTTAATTCTGCCTACTTTTTTAATAACTACTATATCTAACTCTAAAAATACTTATATTGTGGAACAGATGAAGTAATGGATTGTCCCGGTGGCCCGGTTGATGTCAAGGCCTCATGGGAAGGAAGTGGATTGACGTCGTAAGCAGGGTGACCCTTGCATTTCATCACCTGTTCTTCACTTCTTCTACTAGTACTACTCTCGTTTTTACTACTACTCGGTGTAAATATCGAGAGGTGTTTTGCTCCCGGCAAGGGGACTAGGGGAGCACGTCTTCACGTGCGGGAGGCAAGCATGCGTCATGATTGGATTGGGCAGCGACGACGAAGAAGTGGGTTCGGAACTTCAGGCTTCACTTCAGAGTGGTACTCCAGTTAAAAAATTTTAGATATCACAGTTTTGACCAAATATTGAAAAGAGTTTTCGGTCATAAATAAAAAAACTAATTTTATAACTTGACTGAAAACCGTGAGACGAATCTTTTGAGCCTAATTAAGCCGTTATTAGTATATGTGAGGTACTGTAACACTTATATCTAATCATAGACTAATTAGGCTCAAAAGATTCGACTTGCGATTTCTATGCAAACTGTATAATTAGTTTTTATTTTTATCTATATTTAATGCTTTATACATGTGCCAAAGATTCGATGTGATATTTTTGGAACTAATTGATACTACTACTACTCTAGATCGATGTCTTTGCCTGCAAATCTTATATTGACCTTTGCTTGCCCGCGGTCCCACACGGGCACACGGCCGCACCAAATTTGCACGCGCCTGAAACAAACACCAAGTTGCGCGCGCCTGACACAAACAGACTGACCTGTTCGGACGGCTAACCTCATGGGCTGCAGATTTGGGGGTGTTTTGCTTATCTTACGTTTGGGAAACGACTTTTTATTAATTTCGTTAAGCATTATCAACCCGCAAAAAATTTGTTCCACGCATTGGATGCGGCTGCGGCCACGGCTGCTTCTGTGGAACCATAGATTCATCGGACTTATTTCCGAAATATAAGTGTATTCTAGTACCATGAATTTAAAGCGATAGTTCAAAATCGTGATTAATATGTTCCGTGTGATTAATGAGACAAATATTAATACTTTATTGTGATAATTTTTGAAGATAAATCTTAAATTCTAGAGAGAGAACTATTTTAGAAAGTAGCATGTCGTAACGTGTGTATATATCTAATTCCTAAGGTTAATTGTTTCCTTAAGAATTAGACTCGATGATTATAATGTTTTTCTTAAGAATTACACAGTAAAACGCAGACACTCACAACGCACACACTCACCCTATCTTTAAAGTCTGGACCGGCAAATTCTGAATAACGGTTGCCTTAGGAATTAGCCTCAAACCTACTTCTACTTCATATGCGTGAATAGTACTCCCTCCGTTTTAGGTTATAAGACGTTTTGACTTTGATGTTAAACTATTTTAAGTTTGACCAAGTTTGTAGAAAAAATATTAACATTTTCAGACCAAGACAAATTTATTATGAATATATATTCAATTATTGATTTGATGAAACTAATTTAGTATTACAGATATTACTTTATAAACTTAGTTAAATTTAAAATATTTTAACTTTAATTAAAGTTAAAACGTGTTGTAAACATGAAACAAATCGAGTAGTAATCTTGACTCCGCTGAAACCTTGTTTAGCACGTGTAGTGCCTCAGTGCGTATCAGCATATGTACGACACGTACTCGTGGGCGTTTCCACGTCCATAGGTTAGGCCATATCCGCATTTGGATCCATGCGATTGCGACGCCGATTCCGCATGAGCAAATGCACCGAGCTTTGCGATGGATGGCACGAAATAAACATGCGTAGGTTTTTCGCGTTGCTCATGGTTGACTATTGCGTGGAGGGTTGTGTTTGTGTAGCTGCTGTGCCGAATCCGCGCTGGTGAAAGACTTTTTACTTCCGGTTGGTAAGCTCTTATAGTCCCGGTTTTCTAATCGGAAATACGAATCCGGGACTAAAGATCGTTATCTCTAGTCCCGGTTCAAATACCCGAGACTAAAGATAGATCTTTAGACTAAAGAGAGGGTAGCGGCAGTGCAATGCAGATGGTCCTTTTTTTTATTGTTTCTTAGAGTTAATCCCTATATTTTCTCCCGAATCTAGTGTCATGTATATCCCCAAATCCCCAATTCAAAGTAACATCCCAAATCTTAAGTTCCTTATACACACAAATCCTAAAAAGATACAGGCAAATCAAATACATCACAAATCCTAAAAAATACACCGAAATCAAATACATCACAGATTCATCTCAGATCCATCACAAATTATACATCTCATCATCACAAATTATCAAAAAAAAAGGGAAGACGTCGGCCGGCAGACGAGAGGGCACGGCCGCCAGCAGGAGCGCCCCCACCGGCCGCCACCGCGTGCGCCCCCGCCGGCCGCCGCCGCGCGCGGCACCTCCGGCCGTCTGCCCGCCATGGCCGCCACCGGCGCGCCCCCGCCGGCCGCCGCCGCCCTCCATGGCTACCGCCGGGCGCGACCCCGCCGGCAGCCGCCGCCCGCCATGGCCGCCGCTGGGCACGGCCCGCCGGCCACCGCCCGCCACGGCCGCGGCCCCGCCGGCCGCCGGCCGCCGGCCAGATGGGAAGGGGATGAGGGGGAGGAGAGGGGAGGAGGAAGGGGAGGAGGGGGAGGAGGAGAGATAAGTTTGAGGAAGGTGAAGGGAAGAGGATAAGTGTGAGGAAGGGGAAGGGATCTAATACGTGTGAGGATGTTGTTGCGATTGTGGAGGAGAGGATAAGGAAGAGGGATTATATAGTACGTATTAAATTTTAGTCCCGGTTGATATTACTAACTGGGACTAAAGATCATAATACCAACCGGGACTATAAAGATGACACCAACTGGGACTAAAGATCATCTTTATAGTCCCCACCAACTGGGACTAAAGATCCTCGGCCCTCTGACATCCTACTGACAGGGGATGAACCGGAACTAAAGATAATTTTTAGTCCCGGTTGGTAACACCAACCGGGATTAAAAATCATAAAATAGCTGTAGCATTTTTAACCGGGGCTAAAGATTATTTTTAGTCTCGGTTCTTTTTGGAATCGGGACTATTGTGGTTTTGGGTCGACCCAGCAAAGATCGTTTCTCTAGTAGTGCCGGTTCCTTCGCTGATTCATGCACTTAATTAAAACCGAGCTTTTAGCCTTTTACGAGAATGCCGTGCTCTCTTTAGCCATAACCACTTGGGCACTTGTCCCCTTCCTTCCAAGAAATGTAGGTTTCACGTCACATATTCTTTTTTGAAAAATCACATATATAGCTAGTGTTTGCTTGCATGCTTATGAGTTTATCAGCAGCAGAACAAAATCAAAATTTAATTCCGATGTTGATTTTGGTTTTTATTATAGTCCATTTTTTATCATTAGCATTTAATTAAATAACCAATGACACAAATACTCCATCCGTCCTATAATATAAGGGGTTTTCTGAGGGACGTGACACATCTTAATACTAAGATTCTGGACGGAGGGAGTATAAAACTTCTGACTAAAAATATTTGGGGAAATTGTATGTTTCACTATTTTAAATCGTTATCACATTTCTACTAGACTAGCCAAAGGTCTGCGTTGCAACGTATATTATAAGAGATAAAAATAAAAGAAAAAAATATAAGTTTATAGCATAGTTAGCTGATTAGACATAGAATATCGTATCCAAAACAAAAGCATTCAAGAGTAGGAATGTTATGGCCCAACATGTCTGTCAGGGTTACGGATAAGGTATACCCTCTACCCTTGGATATACGCTTTACATCGATATGGCATATCTGCGCGTGTACGGACGTCCTTTGTATGCGCTAAGGAAATTCATCACGGAGTCCACAGATGGAGAGATTCCTACCCGGATAGGACCGGGTCGTCACTATATCGTGTATGGTCCGATGTCTCCGAGTGCTACTTCGAGACCACCCGACCCGCGGTATAAAAGGGACCCCCGGGAGGACCTAAGGTATCGATTCTTACCGCTAACACATCTACCACAGCTTACGAAACCGGAGTCTACAGGAGCCAAGTCGCCGGGTGATCTAGTCGAATCAACTCGACTATGATCTCGTCGGTATCATCGAGTTCTACTGTTCCTTTTGTAATCTGTATTTTTCATCATATAATCCCATATCAACTTGATTAGGCTATTACCTACCAAGAGGCCTGAACCAGTATAATCCATGTTTCTTGTTTGCTTGATGTCGTACTACGTAGATCCTCATATCAACGTACCCCAATACCCTCTATATCCGGTCTACGGGTATCCCTAGTCGACAATGTCAACCTGTGATATTATTAATGGCAAACTCGAACATCACCGTTAACATTATTTGAAGTAGCATAGAGAACTATAAAAATACAACCAAAACTGTCATTATAGCATTAACGTAGAATACTCCAATATGGTTTTTGATTGCTTTATTTGTTGTTGTTTTTGCAGTTTTATCAACCGTAGGTTAAACACAATGCAACAAGAGGTTATGGGCATGTTTAGTTTGCAAAAAGAAAATTTTTAGGTGCCACATCGGATGTTTGATCGGATGTCGGAAGTAATTTTCGGACACGAATAAAAAAACTAATTTCATAACTCGTCTAGAAACCGCGAGATGAATCTTTTGAGCCTAATTAATCCATCATTAGTATATGTGGGTTACTGTAGTACGTATGGTTAATTATAGATTAATTAGGCTCAAAATATTCATCTCACGATTTCTCTCTAAGTGTACAATTAATTTTTTTAATCCATATTTAATTTAATGCTCCATTCTAAAGATTTCATTTATCTCCAGCTACGAATCCTCCCCCCGTGCAGCAGCGCCGTCCAACGACAACGGGAGGCTGCACAGCGCGCGCAGGCGGCGCCCGAACCGAGAGCGATCGAGGAGCCGAGGAGTAGGGCCCTCCACGCCCCACGCCGAGCGTCGCGCGTGTCGATCGACAACGGCGACAAGCCCCCGTGCGCGGCCTACGCACGCGCGCGTCGCACGGCACCCTGCTTGCGTCGCAGCTCCGATCCATGCCTCCAATGGCCACCACCCAACGTTGCCTTGGCCTCGGCTGCGCGCTGGCCGGCCCCAACCCCAAGAGCTGTAAGCGCTGCAGCCTTCCGCAGCAGAGACCAGCGCCAGATGAGGCCACTAGCTCACGTGTCGCCGCCCAGAGCGTACGGGCAACATAGCCTGACGCCCTGACGCCCGCGCACGTGAGACCTCGACTACTACACGTCCGTCCACCGCGGCCAGAATTTTTGTTCCGTTGCCGTCGGCGTAAAAGCGAAGAGAAGAAGCCCGTCACTAGCTCACAGCTGGGCTCCCACCGACGAGCTTGATCTGTATCTTGCCTAGCTAGTAGCAATAGCTTCTTTCCAGCTTGTGCACCGAATTGCATGTGACGCACCAACTCATCACCCCCTCGATCCTTTTCCTTAATTAACCAAATCCTTCCCTCGCTTGCACACACACCATCTCTGTCATTAGCAGCTAACTCTATATAACGAAGGCTGTGGCCGACAGCATGCCCTGTCGTTATAGGGAGACAAGCAACATTATTATTTTTTAGATGGCCGTGTTTAGCATAACCCGAATGTGCACCGCTTGGATCGGAGTATGCATCTGTTCATTTGTAGATCTGCAATTTCTGTATGCTGGAGCTAGGAGTATCATGCATGCAAGAATCCACTGGGACCTTCCTAGCTACGAGTACAGAGGGGGGGGGGGGGGGGGTAAACCACTGCTGCCCAATTGTTTCCGTGACCTGTCCTGATTAACTTTCGCTATGTTGCAATCATTACTCTCTTAGTTATACTGTACTCCGTTGCTTAACTTGGATATATCAACCGACTCCATGAGTTCCAAGCATCGTACCATATCCAAATTACTAACTATCGAAGTATCGATTCGTGAGTCTAGAAAATATGGTACAATCCAGATTAACGATGAACAATGCACTGTACTACTCCCCCCGTCCTATAATATAAGGGATTTTGAGTTTTCGCTTGTAGTGTTTGACCACTCGTCTTATTCAAAAAATTTTAAAATTATTATTTAATTTTTTGTGATTTATTTTATTATCTAAAATACTTTACACACAACTTCTCGTTTTTTATATTTGTATAAATTTTTTGAATAAGATGAGTGGTCAAACACTACAAGCAAAAACTTAAAATCCCTCATATTATGATACAGAGGGAGTATATACGTTGCCGGCCATGCATGCATGGGAAGGTACAAACTATCGATTTACACCTCCTTTTTCTCTTGATGAATTAACTAATGACAACTCTTTCTGACAGCAGTATCCCCATGTCAGAGAAAGTTCCTGGAGCTAATCATTTCTGCAAAGATCTAATCTAACCTACTCAAAGCGCAAGCATATGCTCAAAGGCCGGCCGTATGGTGTACGTACGTTGTCACAGACAAAACAGCCTGTTAGCTTGTTTTGCATTGCCATGTTATGTTAATTAAACCTTTTGTACCATGTACTGCCTTGCATGCTCCCTAGCTCCTCCCTTTGGATCGATCTCCACCTCCCCATCATGCGCCTGCAGCATCCTCCCATGTGATTGAGAGCTTAGCCACACACTCCATTTTCTCCATCATCCCAAATCATTAAACTAATCACATCAATAGATGTTACAATATCACTGACATGAAGTAGTAGTACTGCTCTATCACATCCAATTAGACCAAAAAAAAAAGAGTTCAGTACTAACGCGTATCAGTTTCATATATTTTGGAAAAAAAATGTCCAAAATTTAGGGTTTGTATGGTTTGATACTAATTTATTACCCTACCAAAATTTTGGTAACTTCAATAGTAGAAAGTTTATGTTTGGTTTGCTACCACCCAATTTGGTAGTGTCAAAATTTGCCAATGTTTTAGCACTACCAAGATTTTGGTAGGGCAAAAATTGGCTCCAAACCAAGCAAGCCCTTAGAGTTTGTCTGTGGGTTTGGGACTATTACCCGAAAATGCCTATATGTTTTTTTTTCTGCCGAGACATAAATAAGATGTTTATAAATTCTCAAGAAAAGAAAAAAGATCAATTGAAACTTCCTGAAATTTTGGTCCGCTAAATTTTTTTATTCTAAAATTGTGGACCTTCTTATTACTATAGGTGACTACGACGCCCATAACAAATCATGGATCACCACATGATCCTAGACATCTCACCTGCTTTTGTTAATTACTCATCTTGTGGCTAAAAAAACCCAACAGAGGAACAAAACACACTCGTCGCCACAACATGTCATCACGCGCTAAAGGCAGACAGAGCTCGCTGGCAAAAAAGAAAAGAAAAACAAAGCGCTATTAGCTTAGCCCCTATCACTAATTTAAGCACACCCCAATCGTTTGATCGATCGGTGCGTGGCCTGCAGCTTCGTCGTCTTTTGCGTTGCCTCCCCTAATTAAAAAAAGATCCGATTAGTAGTAGATTAATTAATATTGGGCCGACACGCTGCCAGAGGGGAAGATTCCAATGGATGGATGTATGAAAAAGTCTGCAGGTTAATTATAGACAGGCTAATTACCCACTTGATGGACATTCCCCTGCAGAGGTGAGGCTAGCTTTCGGCTCATGTGTTTTCTTGTCTGTACGTAGGATCATCTTAGGGATCTGTAAATTAATCGCAGATCAATCGGAGAGCAAAGAGGCAGTACACTAGTACTCCCTCCCTCCCATACTCCCTCCCATAATATAATATAAGAGATTTTAAATTTTTACTTAAAATATTTTACCACTCATCTTATTTAAAAAATTTGTGTAAATATAAAACACGAAAAATTATGCTTAAAATACTTTAGATAATAAAGTAAGTCAAAAAATAATAATAATAATTTTTAAATTTTTTGAATAAGACGAGTGGTCAAACAAGTAAAAACGCAAAGTCCGTTGTATTATGGAAGAAGGGAGTACAGGATGCTGAATCGCGTCTGGCTGGATTAGATTAGCGATAATTCTCCGCTAATCCGTGCGCGCATGTGAGGGGACGGGATTATTGTGCGACGCGCCGCGACGAGCGACACGCGCGAGGTGGGTTCGGATCACGTGACCGCGGGAAGGGAGCCCATCGGCCCCGCCCGGCGCGTCACGTGGCCAACTCATCCCGGGCGGTGGCCCTGTGGGTCCCACGGACAAAATATACAAACGAGAAAAAAAATAGCTCCTTTGTTACTATTACTGTTGCTCTATCTAAAACCTGAGGCCCGGGTTAGTTCCAAAATTTTTGTTTTGGGGTGTCACACAGGATATACGGATACACATTTAAAGTATTAAATATTGTTTAATAATAAAATAAATTATAGATTTCACCAGAAAACTGCGAGACGAATTTATTAAGCTTAATTAATCCATCATTAGTAAATGTTTGTTGTATCACCACATTATCAAATCATCGCGCAATTAAACTTAAAAGATTCGTCTCGTAATTTTCTAGTGAACTGTGTAATTGTTTTTTTTCCACATTTAATACTTTATGCATATGACCAAACATTCGATGTGCCATAGTAAAATTTTTTGTTTTGAGAACTAAACAAGGCATGCTTGTTTTCTATTTTGTGTCGTGTCGCTAGCACTATTGTATTCCGTATATTCTTTATATCAGATTTCTCTGCCTTTTTTATCCTCAGTGTTACGGTGGGTAGAGGGATAAGAGAACTTTTGGTATCATAGCAAAGGGAAGCCAGGACCAGCTCAAGGTTCCTTCAACGAGTATATCAACTTTTCGCGCGAGATAAAATCAGATAAACGAACACTTTTTTCTTATGCTTATAATTATCAGAAAAAAATAATTTTAATCTTAAATTTAAAGTTGATTTAATTTTGAGGTTTTTTCATTCAAATTTATTTTTTAACATTTAATTTTTAGATCACTAAAAAGACTAAAATAATATTATAAATTATCTTTTATTTATAAATATGTCGCCGCCGTGATAAAAACGAATAAAAACAAAGTCGAAAATGGCTATGGTGCGCCCGCGCCGTCGCGGTCACGGGACGGGACGCGAGGGCCACGCCGCGCCCCCACGTGCGTGCGCACAGCTCGATTATTGTTTTTTTTTCTTTTTCCCACTTCTCTTCCGCCGCGCGATTTTTTTTCTGCTCCGGCCGCGACAGGTGGCCCGTGGGCCGTCCTCCTCTTTTCAGCCCCACCCCCCGCGTGCGGCGGGCTCCGACTCAGAGCAAGTTTAATAGTATATGCCGTTACTAGCTCCAATTCATCTATAACCAATCTAATAGCCAATTTATACCATAATTGTTTACTATACTATTAATATATGGTCCCACCTATCATACACACATTGTATCTTAGAGTCCGTGCTGTAGCTGACTATATCTGTAGCCTGCTGTTTTTCTCTCTTGTTATTTATCTCATTAAAATCTGTTTATAGCTGGCTAATGGTCCTGCTCTCAGCATCGCGCCGTTTTGTCGCCGAGCGGTGACGTGACGCCGTGAGGGAGGCGAGAGACGGCGCGTGGACGGCGCCGTGTAGTACGCGGGGGAGGGGGCGCGCACGTGGAGGCGTGGCTGCTGCGGCACATGGTCGTTTTCGTTTTTGAAATCTGTTAAAGCCTTTCGATGTCATGACGATGACGATTACCCGCAGTAATCCCATGTACTGGTGGTTTGACTTAGAAACGTGTCCGTTGGTGTAAAACCATGCATCCTAGAACGGGAGTAGTACGAGTAGTACAGTTTTGCGAATCTTGCAAGCTAAACGACAGAAGAATTGTTCTTTCTTACTCCCTCGGTCCCATAATATAAGAGATTTTAAGTTTTTACTTTTAACGTTTGACCATTCGTTTTATTTAAAATTTTTTGAAATTATTACTTATTTTATTTGTGACTTACTTTATTATCTACAGTACTTTAAACACAACTTTTCGTTTTTTATATTTATAAACAAATTTTAAATAAGACGAGTGGTGAAACGGGACGGAGGGAGTAAAAATGAAGACTCATGCGGTGAATGACAGGCTCACAAAACAACTGATGCGGCCAACTACAATTAGGCGCATAAAAAAAAACCAAACCAACAAAATTACTCTAAGATTAGATTTTTACGTTATCTACTACTACTAGCAAAATTGAAGAAAAAAATACTTAGAATAATTTAGGATCAAAGTTTTAAAATTTCGAGTTAGCTTTAGCACGTGCCACAGGAAGCAAAAGGTAAGCGCCCACGAGCACGCGCAGAGACGTGTCAAGTGTGGCGCGATGGGCTCCACCCCGCACAGCCCAAAAGGTACCTTTTCCTTTCTTTCTCCGCAGAAGGCGGGACCCACTCGTTCGTTCGTGCGCGGTGTGGGTGAGGCCGACGGGGCGACGTTTCCAGGCCCGAGTGGGCCCAGCGCTCTCACGTGAGGAGGCCTGCCTGGGCTGGGCCAGGCCAGGCCGGCTCTGACAACGCTGCTGCACTGCCTGCTCTAGTCCAGGACAAGCCCTGCCCATGGTGCCAGTTCTGGAGATGCTACTGTTCCTTGTCCTTCCGTGACGTCTCCTGTGTGCATTGGCTGCATTGTGTTGTCAGCACTGGAGCTCAGCTTTTTATTTAACGCCTTCTTAGAAAAACAGTACTCCTACGTGTATAGGAGTAATAGTATGGAGTGTACTACTACTCCACCTTAAAAAAAAATAAACCCTAGCTACGAACTTGGACATATATATGTTTAGGTTTATAATAATGATTAGATTTTTTTTATGGTGGGGTACTCCATATGCGTCTAGTAGTACTGCATATACTACAGTGATTTTTTTTTTTAATTTTCCGATGGGAGATGTTACTACTACCACCGTCATAAAATCCTGTATAAGTATTTTACAACAGAGGTACACCTTCTGTTCATAATCAGTTCATTTTAACTTATTCCGTGCCTACAAATATTAGGTACATGCATGTAAGGTTTCATTATAATTTTAGTGAGATTAGGGATACGTCAATGGTTTCCGTCTATTTGAGTGATCCCTCTGTCCTATAAAAAAACAACTCTTAACTTCCCAATGCAAAATTAAAGAGGTGGATAAGTAGGTAAGAGGTATTGAAGGAATAAAATTTTTCGATTTACGAACCAAGAGCGGATGAGAAGGTAGAAGTTGATTTATTTTGAGACAAAGTTTAAATTTTATATGCTAATTTATTTTGAGATGGAGAGAGTATGTATTAGGGATGCATTCATATAGGTATGTGTAAGTGTGGTGTTATGGATGTGATGGTGTATAGACATTTGTCGTGTAATCGCAAAAAGGGAAAGGATAAAGCATCCATGCGGTTTTTTTTTGCATGGAAAAAATGTCTTAGAATAAAAGTTCAGCATACACGTGTTAATTTCTGATACTCTACCGCAATTTGCAAGTGTGCTTGAAACAGGACAGGCTGGCCCAACTCTGATCGTGCGGTGGCCTTGTTTTGTTTTTTTTGCTAGTAATTTAGGTTCCACAACAGATAATTTCTACCTGGAGTACTAAATATAGGATGTGTTTGAAAGATACTCGTAAACTCTTATGCATGGTCAGTTCTTCGATCCTAAGCATGCTAAGAATAGTAAGTCTGGATAATCTTCTACATAAACACTCTAACGAGATCTTACACCTGAACCACCTCAAAAACCACAAGTGAGATCTATTTTTGGGCACTGTAACTTCTAGACGAGGTTATCATGGAATAACTCCAGCTGTTACCAGTGGCTGGCTATAAAACGTGCGTCGATGTCTGTTATTACCTCACCTTATTCACGGTGATTAGTTTAACTCCATCCTTTGGTTGGGTCTCAAGTATCTCAATCTGGGTGAGGGAAGTGGGGAGGTGTAGAGAGAGGGGGAAGAGAGTGTGTCCCATCGCATCACGTTATCACTGCCTCCCTCACCGTTAAATCTCACCATCGTCGTCGCTGTTCCCCAGTCTGGCCTGCCGGTGAATGAGTGAGTGAGGTTTGTTGGGCTGCATTCTGCCAGATTGATTGTTTGAGGGGAGTGTGGTGATTGTACTGAGATTTGATGAGAGCAGAAGAGTGCCCACATTTTTAAGGTGAATCTACGATTATTTGGAGTGGTAAGTAGTTTATTTTCTTTACCACGTATGATAATTTGGTTCAATTTGTCAGTCAAATACGGTGTAGAGATGTTGTAGTGCATATAATAACATCACTTAACTTGAATACGTGTAATCCATTGAATCGTGCATAATATTATTAAATTCTAGCTCCAAATAGTAGTTTTTACTATGTTTTTTTTTCTAATATTTGTCCTCTTGCCATTTACAATGTCTGAATAATCCATATACAACTATTCCGCTTTTTGTACCATTTAACTTAATTGCCACGTGTCCTTGAAGCATTCATCAAACGGGCGCATGTACTGTCTCGCATCACCTGTTGTCTCGGTCAAACACTCTTCCCCCAGCTCCCTGTGCTGGACGAGTCAGCTATGTGCTGAGCTCCCACGGTCACATTCAAGTGCCGTGAGGTAAAATGATAAACCCATACATGTGAGCACCGTAGCCTATAGTAGGCTTAGAATTAAAAAAATATATCTAAGCGTATTTGTCTGATAAACAATTATTTGTGGCATTAAATTAGTATTTGTTTTATAGTCAATAAAAATATACTATGTAGGAAAATTAATTTTAGAAGCTAATACAACTTATATTTCTCATATGATATATGGTCTGCTACAGAATAAAGCAAAAAACAATACACACACGTAGATTTGGTTATAACATTCTATATATTACTTAAGAACTGTGAAAGGGCATGTAGTTTAGTGGTTGCAGTGACCCAAGTAACACCCAAGGTCCTGAGTTTAAATCTTCATAGGAACGAATTTTAGATTGGGTTATTTGAGGGCTAAGTTTCTTGGTTGATAGGCTAAGTTTCTAATTTAAAAAGGCTGCATATATCCGATTGGATGTAGAGGCCGGATAAAAAAAATACCCTTCTCTAAATATATATTACTTAAGAATAAGCCAAATAATAATAATATTTGCATAAAAAAGAATAAGTATAATAAGTATAAAAGGTGATAAAAAATTTTTTCTACTAATTTTACAATTGTTCTACTGTACTATTTTAGGGAGAAATATCCCAATAAGGACATGAAAAAAAGTTACATAATATATGTTATCTATAGTATAATTAATAGTTTGGTTCTATAGGTTGTCTATGTAAGACTGTCTAGCAATTAATAGACGCACCTCTTTTCTCCACATTTTAAAATATTATGTGTGGCTTTCTCTCCTACACGGTGACAGAGTATAGCTCATGCCCTAAGTATGATATATGATAGGTTAAAGTTGAAAACATGTAACTTAACCATGTTAATATCCTATATTTCTAGAAAAGGTAAAGTAGCTTTTTCTTAAAAAAATGATATGGTAAAACAATTAATAGCAAGTATGAACAAATAAAAATTATTTTCTTCTAATTTTACTAATTCTAACAAATTATATGTAAAAAATTAAATTTACAAAAGTGAGGCGGAATTCACCAGTTTGTTTGCTTATATTACTGGCATGCTTTGATTCTTCCCCGGTATTCTACAAACATAAAACTAAATACACAATAAATGAGCATGCATATATTTGCAGGACTAGGTCGTGTCTAATTGTGTATTAGGTTTTTTTACCTTGAAAATCGTGTATTAGGTTGACATATTTTAGGACGGATGAAGTACTTTTTAATATATGCTATTTTTTGAAAGGAACTTTTTAATATATGCTATCTACGTATAATTTTTTTATAAGTCTGAAACTAATTAACTAAAAATAGCTATCTTCTAACTTTAATATCTAAATAGTATACATATGCTTCAGGAAAAACAAAACCAATCACATGCTAAATTAGCAATTCCTATATGGAGAACTAAATATATGATGTGCTTGGAAGGTACTCGTAAAATCTTATGCATGGTCGATTCTTCGATCCCAAGCATGCTAAGAATAGTAAGTCTAGAATAATCTTTTGCATAAAGACTCTAACGAGATCTTACAGCTAAACCACCTCCAGAACCGCAAGTGAGACCTATTTTTGGGTACTGTAACTTCCCCGAGATTTGATTAGACGGGGTTATCTTGGAACAACTCCAGCTGTTACCAGTGGCTGGCTATAAAGTGCTTGCCGATATCTATTATTACCTCACCTTAACCACGGTGATTAGTTTAACCCCATCCTTCGGTTGGGTCTTGAATCTCTCGACCTGTGTTGGTGAAGTGGGGAGGTGCAGAGAGAGGGGGAAGAGAGCGTGTCCCATCGCGTCGCATCATCACCACCTTTTGTGCCATTAGATCTCACCACCGCGGCCGTTCCCCGGTCTGGCCTACCGGTGAATGAGTGAGTGAGGTTTGTCGGGCTGCATTCTACCAGATTGATTATTTGAGGGGAGTGCGGTGATTGTACTGAGAATTTGATGCGAGCAGAAGAATGTCCACATTTTTAGGGTGAATCTTCAATTGTTTGTAGTGGTAAGCAGTTCATTTCCTTTACCATGTGTGATAATTTGTGTCAATTTGTCACTCAAATGTGGTGTAGAGATGTTGTAGTGCACATGATAACATCACCTGACTCGAATATGTGTAATCCATTGAATCACGCATAATATTAATGTTGTTCTAAATTCTAGCTCCAAATAGTAGTGTTTATTCTAATATTTGTCCTCATGCCATTTACGATTAGTTTGAATCCTTCATATATATATGAATTGCGCTTAATGACAAAAAATATATTTAACTATGAGCACACTCAATTAGTTTTTCCATTGACGATTACTTAAAATAGGCTAGATATATATACATCTTCATGCTTTATAGAGAAGAAAAGAAAATGCACTGAAGTTCTTTTCGGTGCTTTAAGGTAATGCTAGCTTTGCCACACCTTTATGTAACACTAACAGTCCCTTCCACATATTTCTTTCATTTAATTTACATTTTCTCCTTTTGGATTTGAATCACTTTTTTTTCTTAATGTCTTACTTGTATCCTTGTTTATGTGCACTCTTGTTTTCTTGAACAAGATAGTTGAAGCTTGCTCTTATGTTCTTTTTTATTTTTTTATAATATTTAATGATAATTTAATCATAAACCGTGCAATAACACGAGTTCTCAAATTCTCATGGTTTATCTCTGTTGAACCTATATAACTATTTGTGCACCTATCCATTTTAGACATGTAAGTTTATCAATTTGTACCCTTGGACAAGCTAAGCCATGAGTAACTTGAGCATTGCCTATTCATTACACCGATGCTATAATTTGTTGGAAGATTGTTTACTCTCCTCTAATTTCTGATACAGTTGGTCTTGTCTCCTCTATGTAGCACAAGAAAGGAGGTAACCCCCACTAACGGTTCCTTTCAGTCTATGCTTCCAAAGTCAGAACCTTGGTAATTCTGTTCAGATAAAGATGGCTGTTGCAATTCTGGATCACGCATTCAACAATGATTACTCCTCAAAGAATCAAATTGAGGGGAGATCACTTAGTTGGAAGCGTGTGTTTGTCCAAACTAACAAAGGCTCTGTCTTGGGCATTGAATTGGAGCGAGGAGAAAATGCACACACCGTAAAAAAGAAGCTGCAGTTAGCGCTTAATATTCCCACTGAAGAGAGTTCACTGACATGTGGTGATCAACTTTTGAACAATGATCTCAGCTACATTTGCAATGACTCTCCATTGCTTCTCACCAGGAATCACATGCACAGAAGTTGCTCCACACCTTGCCTCTCTCCAAATGGAAAGGATGTTCAACACTGTGATGATAGTAGAGTCATTGAAATTGTGGGGTGCTCAAGCCCTTCTGCAAGAATGAAGCAGTTAGTTGATGATATTGTTCAGGGAATTGAAAAAGGCATCGAACCAGTAGCTATCAGCAGTGGGATGGGTGGTGCCTACTATTTCCGAGACATGTGGGGTGAGCATGCTGCAATAGTTAAGCCAACTGATGAGGAACCATTTGGTCCAAACAATCCTAAAGGTTTTGTAGGGAAGTCTCTTGGACTACCAGGTCTTAAAAAATCAGTGCGTGTTGGTGAAACAGGGTCCCGAGAGGTTGCCGCATATCTTCTAGATCACAAGAATTTTGCAAATGTACCTCCCACTATGCTGGTAAAGATCACCCATAGCGTGTTCCATATGAATGAGGGTGTTGACTGTAAAACAAAGTCTAGTGACAACAAAACACAAGTTTTTAGCAAGCTTGCGTCTTTGCAAGAGTTTATTCCTCATGACTATGATGCTAGTGACCATGGTACATCAAGCTTTCCTGTCTCTGCTGTTCATAGGATTGGTATACTTGATATTAGAATCTTCAACACAGACAGACATGCAGGAAATATACTTGTTAGGAAGCTTGATAATGATGCTAGCAGATTTGAAACACAAACAGAACTTATTCCTATTGATCATGGCCTTTGTCTTCCAGAAAGCTTAGAGGACCCTTACTTTGAGTGGATCCATTGGCCACAAGCATCTATTCCTTTCTCTGAGGAAGAGCTTGAGTACATTACGAACTTAGACCCTATAAAAGATGCTGAAATGCTTCGCATGGAGCTGCATACGATCCATGAGGCAAGCCTTAGGGTGTTGGTCCTCTCAACAACATTTCTCAAGGAAACTGCGGCTTGTGGCTTTTGCTTGTCTGAGATAGGAGAGATGATGAGTAGGCAATTCACTAGGAAAGAAGAGGAGCCAAGTGATCTTGAGGTTTTGTGCATGGAGGCAAAGAATTGGGTTGAGGAAAGAGAGTGGTTGCTTCCACAAGCTGATTTTGAAGGAGAGGATGACAATGAGTCCACTCAGTTTGATCTCGATTCTAAGGATGACTCAACTACATTTGAAGCATCATTTTCCAACAATATCAGGCCTATCAAAGGTAATTCTAGGGATCCACCATCAAAATTAGCTAAAGTAAATGAATATGAGGATGAAGATGACAACGATGAGTTCAAGAAGGGTGATGTTGGAATCTGCACAAGTCCAATTACTACTTGGACTCCTTCCACCTCAAACTTGTCCATTTCGTCCAACGAACTTAGCTTCAGTGGAAGACGCAAATCTCATAGTGGCGTCGTGAAGAACAAGGTTACTTCCAAAATTAACAGCAATAGTTATAGTGGCAATCATAGTGCCAAGGAGAAGCTCCCTCACAACTCCAGCTTCGCGAAGTTATCAGACTTGAGTGCCAACAAATGGAGCCCATTCCTTGAGAAGTTTCAGGATCTGCTCCAGAGCATGTTCCAAGATCGAAAGCAAACTGCAGGCCGCAACCCATGGCTGACGCAGAGGCTAGGCACTTCTTGCCAATTTTAAAAAAATGTTAGAGAAGAAATAAAGTAATGTAGGCCAACCAAGCGATATTCCTGAGCAGTTGTGTTCTACCGTGGTAATAGTTACATACCTGCAGTAGTCCTTCACTAGATAGTACAAGTAGAATAAAACCTTCTCTGATATATGTGCACAGTGGTCATAAGGTAGAGATATCCCTACAGAGATCTAAAATGTAAGTATGTATTCCAGCAGGACATTGTTGCGTTTTTATGTAGTTCTTTTACTTAATTATGTTTGTTGTTTTTGTTATGTATATATGTCCTGTAGCATCGAGATGAACCACCAGTGACTGACCATTGTATACATTGTAAATACTTATCTTGAGAAAACATTTAAATATTACTGCATGTACATATATAATTGTGTCTATCTGTGTTGCAGTTGCTACATATATTCTTCATTCATCCTTATGCAGGTTGGTCAAGCTCATCGATGGAAGAATAATCTCAAATGTATACACTCAATCCAGCTTTTTTTTTTTGGAAAAAAAATACATGCTTTAGAATATGTGGAAGAGGCCTGTCAGTGTTTTGACGTGCTTTGGTCATATCATCCTAGATGTAAATTTCATAAAACTACAAATATTTTAGCTAAACTATCACAAAACTACATATTTAAATATGTGTATATTTAGTGCCAAATTTATTGTAGAACTGTATATTTAAAGCCCAATATCACAAAACTACAGATTTAATGACGAAGTTACAGTCTATACCCATAGCACTATTGAGATTACAAAAATAATTGCTTTGTGATGACATTGATGTTAAATCTGTAGTTTTCTATACGATAACTTAAATATATAGTTTTGTGAAAAGTATAGTGTTAAATTTGTAGATATATAGTTTTGAGATAGATTGGTGAAAGTACTTGTAGCTTTATGAATTTTACTCAATTCTTTTAACCTTCGTCCACCAGCATGCTTTGCTCCTGTTAAGTTCCTTTCCCTCGTTCTATTACTTGGGAGTACACGAAGTATCTTCTCATAATCTGATTAAGCTAGAAATGAAAATACATAATATCTCTTCTTGTTGATCAAATATTTGTGAGATTTTTTAAGGAGATACCATATTTCAATACCTCTCTAATGTTACAGTACCAAGAGATATATCAAATTAGCACTAAAAAGAAAGTTGTGGCACCTCCTTGTTGAGGTGGTAAACGTAAACACTTAATATTCATACAAAATGGGCTAATGTAAACCGAAGGATCTTTGGAGAAATGCCACCCATTGACACATGGAGCAACCTATTCTGCTAAACATGTGAGTTAATTGTGGGCTCCATTCTCAAGCAACACCCCAGTTAAGCCCAAAAAGAAGGAAATCTTAACTTATTCTTACAAACCATCCACTAACAACTCACTACACCACTTTCCAAGTGGGAGTGAGCAACCAAAGAAAAAAAAACTTAGCCCTACCCTACTATACAATACATCCAAGCATCGCCAATCCCCAGAGTGAAAAACCAAACAAAAAGAAAGTTTCAAGTGGGGGAATTTGAATTTGAGGTTTAATTTGCCACACCAAAAGTTTTCGGCTTGTTCAACTGCACTACTGCATCTACGGTGCACCCGCCTCGCCCAATATTTTAGTATAGTGTAGCAGCTTTGCTGGCCACTGCAACATGCAGTGAACACAGCTAAGCTATTTGCAACACCGTCGAGCTCGCGAGCGGCAGAAAAGTTCAAGGTTTTTTTTGTGTCATTAGGCAGCGACGTTGGTAATGCCCCAGGAGCGGTCGGCGAGGTGGAGGCATTCAGGGAAGCGGAAGCAGTCGACGAGGTGGTCGATGACAATGCCAGAGGCCTGCATGAAGGAGTAGATGATGACGGGGCCAACGAGGCGGAAGCCGCGGCGGACGAGGTCCTTGCTCACCGCCTCTGATTTGGGCGTCCGGAACGGGATGTACTTGTGGTGCTTGTACCTCCCCACCGTCGGCCGGTGGTTCACGTGCCCCCATATGTATCCGCTGAACGACCCAAACTCTTTCGCCACCTATACTCATCCGCGTATGTGTAATATTTTTAAGAGTTCATTTTCAAAAAAAAAAAATAAAATCTTGTGACATACATCATCTATCCAAAAAGATCAATTCTAGACTATAAACCTAGACACATGACTGTATAGAAAATTAATTCTATCCCAAAAGATATATTCCTGGCTAAAAATCTAGACAAATGTCTGTATATGAAATTGATTCTTTGAGACCGATGGAGTATTTGTTTTCCCTTGTTTAATATATGTCATATTTGTTTTAACATTTTCTATAATGTTTTGAAGTAAAACTTGGCAAGTTTTATGAACGATTCATCGTGGCCAAGCTGTACTCGCCTTCTGAATGCATTTGGCGTTCTCGATGATGCACCGGACCCTGCACTCGGCCAGCTTGAGCTCCTTGTTGCCGCTGATCTCCGCGACGTCGTTCTCGTCCATCTTCGCCACCGTGCTGGGATCGAAGTCCGCGAACGCTTCCCTGAATCGAGATCACCCAAACAGCCGTGCATCAGCCACCACCAGTTTGGGCAGAACAAAACCATGAAGAAATCACGTCGAATGTTCAGAAATTCAGATACCTGTACATGTCTCTTCTCTTGAGTATCTCAGTCCAGTTGTGGTCGATGAGCATGCCTGACAACGCAAGCAGCTCGAACAGACGGCTGCAAATTGCAACAAAAGATACAGAAATTAAGTAGAAATGGACAGTAAATAATGGTATTTATACGCAGTACATACTTGTCGTTGTACACTGGGACGCCCCAACACTCGTCGTGGAACTGAACGTACGCCTCATCTGCACAATTGACGGGTTTCAGACTTTCAGTTAGTGATCAGTTTTCAGCTCTTGTACTTCTTCTCTCCCTTTTTGGATTTCTGTTTGCTCAACAAACTGCAAGCAAGTGCCAAAAAGAAAAGCTACTACAAGAATATGGAGAGAAGTCCCTTTCTGATGAAATTGTCAACTGAATATATTTTTCGTGAAGGCATCATCAAGTGATGACTGAAACTTAGTCAAAATCAGAGCTTCATCAGCCAGTGATGTTGATGTCGACTTTTGCTATATCCAAAGTCCCAAACTTGTGTTCTGCTGAGGGTAATGTTACCTACTTTTTTTTAAAGAAGAACCATACTTAATTACTAATTGCACTCATAAGTTGGTCCAACACTAATTAACTAATATCTTTTTATCTTGCAAGTTCACTTATCCGACATCCTTCACTTTTCCTAACAATAAACTGATGCTTGCCTTAGGTGACAAGTACATATTCTTTTTAACTGCCTACTGTTGTTAAGTAGGCTGAGGTGATTGTTCATCAGAATCTGTCCACCAAATGAAATAAAACCAAAAAACATATCTGCATGGCTGCATGAAAATTAGCACAGAAGAAAGAAAAAACATAAAGCAAGTAGTAGTAATAACCATTTCTTACCACTGTTCTTGGTGATCCAGCTGCACCTATGCAAGCTCCCAGGCTCACTGCAATCAAAGTCCTCTTCTCCCCCCTCAACATCATGATCACTAACCTTGTCATCATCTTCTTCCCTCCTCCTCTCCAGGGACACAAGCACATCACCCCAGGGGCTAAATGTGCCACCATACAGCAGGGGCACCTTGGGCTCCCAGCTAGAGTTTGAGCTGCTGAGTGAAGAATCATTGGAGTTCTGTGACAGAGAGAGTGATGAGAGTGTGAGGTTGGAGCTGCTCCTCTGGATCCCCAGAGGGTAGATCCTCTGCATGTACTTGCTTGCTGCATGGTTCATGGCACTCTGAAGAAGATCATGCTTGTTCCTGTCTGCTATGTTCTTCATCATGCTGTGGTTGGGGCTCCTCTCAAATGCATGGTGGTGCCTGCTATGTGATGATGTGGTGAGCATTGTGAATGCTAAGTGGCAAGAGTTTTTGGAGGCAGGATTCAAAGAGAATGGGTGGCTTTGCAATGTGTGGTTGTGGGTTCTTGGGGTATTATAAGGTCTGAAGGTTGAGGTGTTGTGTCCTGGCCTTGGTTTGGTGGCATATGGGCTTCATGGTAGCTGGCTAGCTAGCTGCAAGTCTGCAAGACAGCTTCCACTGGATCTTATTGAAAATGTGATGGATGTGATGTTTTTAGTGAGTGGAAAGTGGTGGTGGTTTGAGCTTGGGGGTACAGGAGACATTAGTTCCTGGGATTATACATGGTTGGTTTTCCCCTGCTACTCCCTGTCACTAATTAATTGCCTTTTCGGTAATTATTCAGAGGGGATAATTTATTGAGTGTTTTATCGGCAAGAGAACGGTTGTGATTCGGAGGTTGGTTTTGCTCACATTGGTAAACTTGATTAC
The DNA here is from genome assembly GCA_000338895.3 of Oryza meridionalis. Taxonomy (NCBI): domain Eukaryota; kingdom Viridiplantae; phylum Streptophyta; class Magnoliopsida; order Poales; family Poaceae; genus Oryza; species Oryza meridionalis. The sequence goes on along the minus strand of CM002531.2, from coordinate 24,461,832 downwards.
TCAGTTTGCAACTATTGGTTAAATATTTGAAATTTTATTTTACCCTCCTTTTCCACAATTCTATTGTCAGTCTATATATAGTGCCTTTTGGAGTGCCTCAGAAACAGTGATTGGATGGTAGTTATGCAAAAATCAGTGGAAATTTGTTAATAGCTTTGAGTCTAAGATATTCTTATTGATGCACATTGGATATGAGAAAGTGTTTAAAGGTAGGGACTCATATGTAACTTTATTGAACACTAACGTGACAAGGTGACAAGGCTCAAGGACGGCATTGTAATTCCCTATTTGCATTGTCTAAACATTATAGTACATCGTTTAACAGGGGGAGTATTTGTTTAATTTGTTGCTCTTGTACTATATGGTTAAATTTAGTGCCACAAAAGTCTCTAAGTCGTCCTTTTATCTCAGGTTTGGTAAAATCATCTGGATGATTCGAATTACATGTGGCTAACTTGATTCCACTACTCATTTTCATTGATCGCCTTTCCGGTAGTTCTACTTGGCTGAGAAATTCTGAGCTAACTGCAATTAATACCTTTTCCAACAGATGGTAACATGTTAATTTAGTAGCAGGAATTGCTGGTAGTTCAAGCATAGGACACATAAGGTACATTTGCCTTTTTCTTTCAGATTACATGGCTAATTTCATCCTGGTTTTCTCTTTCATTGATCATCTTTTAGGTGGGTTTAATTCATTGACTTGATAAACAAGTACTTGCCTAGTTTCATGGATCATGTAAAACATTACCCTAAACATAGTTTAACTACTAGAAAACACTGATGGTTTAGACATCAACTGCTAGACGCATTGCTTCCTTGGACTTCAAAATGTGCTACAGTATCTGTTCACTTACATGGCCAGTTTTATCCCAGTTATCTTTGTCACAGATAGCTCATCCTTTTGTCAGTTTCTAGAAAGGTTGGCTAATTTCATCAAGTAATTAACTAAACCATTTATGGTAGTTTAAACTTTAAAAATACTGTACATGTACTCTGTTGCAACCAACATTGTGACGCCTTGCTTGCATACATGCATGCCTAACTTCATGCCTCTCTCATCTGTCAATATTCACTAGTGTGTACCACCCCTTGGTTTATAGTCTATCCTTCTTGTTTTCTCCTTTAGGATATCAAGTTATCAACACAGTCCCTAGTACACATGCATTTAATCATATATGCATAATTTTTATGAGAATATAACTAATGTTTTTTCATAAAAAATCTATTGATACCATTTCTATGTACCAAATCATTATATTTTTACATATATTAGTTTTAGACTAACTTAATGCCCGTGCTTTTCTACGGGTAAAAGAAAATATCAACATGTTGCACATATTTTTTTTGCTATATGGAATATTCGACTTAATTTAGTTTTACAAGTGACCATCCATCTAGATTTGGTTGTTTTTTTAATATTAAGAAGTTCGAAGGGTAAATTGTAGAATTTACAATGGGGTGGGTGGGCACCATTAGTCCATTACCATCTTAAGGAGTATGAATAAAAGAATAGCTTTATTTGGTCTTTGCATAAGACAATAAAAAAATCAAATTACATTTTTTTAGAAATGGATTAAATCGGTCTCTACATTCAAAATATATGTACACAACCCATGCATTCAAATTACATAAAATTAGTTTTATGTATACTAGTGATTTAAGATTTCGGTACTTGAGTGCATGCATCGTAAAACGACACCAATTTATGAATGGAGGAGGTAGCTTCATTAGCACATTCCAAACATTTTATGATTAATATAAGGGAAATGAATTCTAGTAGCTTTGAAGAAGTGCTACATGTTTTAATGACAGAAAAGAGGGAAAAAGTGCCGATACCTAGCTTAAACCTGACTTCATATGTTACATGTGTTTGTTTGGGTGCCATTAATATTCTAGTCTATTCCTGGATTAATACTTGACAACTTCATCGATTCGTTTTATTTCTTTCGGATTGGTCTTCCCAACGGTTAATTTCACAAATTCAGAAAGCAAAAGTATTCGGTATTGGTTCTTTTGGGCTTGGGGTAGGTATCATGGCTCACTTTTCCTTCTCTTCTTAATTACATATGACCTTCTTGTATATTAGCTCCCCTAGCAAATCAAGTCTACGTCTCACGGCTAACAAATTAGTGGAATGTTGCGTGCATTTTTCTTGATTTCTTATTGGCAGTACAGACAGAATAGTAGAATGCGTTGCATCAATTATTTGCCAATTGTACCTTGAGTTATTCTTCCTATGTCAAATGCATAAGGACCAGAGTTTACAAATTTCGACGAAAACCAGTCGAATTCCGTGAAATTTCGAGGTTTCTACGAGGCTCGAAAGTAGAAGCCATCTGAGATTTCGATGAGTTTCATCCAAATTCAATTTTGAATTGATAAAAAAAGGAAAAATCAAATAAAATCTTATAAATAGTATGATATTAATAGAACCTATTGGGATATAAATTTTCAAAATAAAATGATGTATTCCGTGTATTTACTGAAATTTACAGTAAAAAAGAAAAGAATAACGAATTAAAAAAAGGAAAACAATTTCAGTTTACCTCTTTTTCTAGTCACCGATTGAAATTTCGATGATTTCGCTCGGAATATCACCAAAGCCAACCGGTTTTCGTGAGCTTAAAGGTAAACTCAGGGAATTTGTATTCAAATTTTGGTTTATGAAATTTGTTTGGAATATACCAGCTTTCCACCCGATTTCGCGAAAACCGTCATTCTGCCAGAGCCCGAAAGGCCATCTCGGAATCGTAAACCCTGATAAGGACCATGTATATGTACATATAGTACGGATCAGGATTTGTTGTGGAGTATATCAAACAGTTGAATCATTTTTAGATGTGGAAGATATATAGTTGTGTCATGCAAAAGTAGATAAAATTTACTACATGGCATCTAAAAATCGTGTAATGATGAAGATAATGACAAGTTAGCCGTTTACGATGAGGAAGGTTGAGAGCCAGTTATCCATGTCATCAATTTAGATGCGGCTAGCAAACAGGGGCAATCTTGTCCTTTTAAAATTTCTTTCTCCACTTTTTCCCTGTAAATGGTTAAACAATGCCTCTAGTATCCTCCAACCAATTATATGTGATTTTTGTGGTGTCCCTTATTAGTGAAACGATCTTGCAATACCTCTTAGGCTGTGTTCGTTATGAGATGTTGGGAACTTCTCACATACGCACGGAAAACAAAGTGGTGGATTACCACATGATTAATCAAGTATTAGCTATAAAAAGCTAAAAAAAGAATTAAGTATCAAAGCAACTTTCCTATAGAACTGTTTTTTGAAAAAAAAACACCATTTAACAGTTTAGAAAGCGTGCGTGTGAAAAATAAGGGAAGTGAGTTGAGAACCTCAACTAAAGAACACAACCTTAGCCAATTCTAAAAAAATTATATGTCCAGTAGCAAATTTGCCAAAGAAATATCAGAGAAAGAAAGGAAAGATAATTCTTCAAGAGAAAAATTGTGTATGGCAAAGCATTATTGAAGCTTATCAACCCAATACATGCTGAATGGAGCCGCACCTGATCAGAATATATTATATGGTGCATGATAGGCCCAATGCTAAAGATGTAAACAACTCTGAACAAATCCAAGCTTGGAAACATGCTTTAGATCAGAATGATTCACAGATAAATATTCAAGAAAGAAGCAAAGGATATGCATTGACCCTTGCATCATCATATATTCATACATATATGAAGTTCTTTTGCTTTAGTTGCGAGGTCACTAGGGTAACCAGTGACCCCTTGTCCATTTGGACAAGGAAGTATCATCTTTCAGTTCACATTCAAAGATGCTCAGCGTGCGCACATATCTCATGTCTTCTGGTGGAACAGGCCTTTCCATCAAATTGTAAAATTGGACGCCAAGTTTGAAATGGCATATTGGCATTAGAGCTTTGGAGCTCTAGTTGCATTGGGTGGCAGCTGTGTATCAGCTGACCTCTGAAGAAATCAATCAATTCTCTGTTGCCAACCAAATTCTCTTATGCTGTATGAGCTTATCTACCTAGCCAACCAAACAGCATAAGAGAAATGAATTCAGTATAATTATCTACAACTACAAGTAATTAAGTTGCTAAAAATTGCACTACTGCAAATGCCAATATGCACAAGCTCTCTTGCTCCAGCTAACTGTGAATCTAGCTCGATCATGTATATATGCCACTTCCATCTTGTGATAAGGTGCAGGCTGATGAGTCATGTCAGGGCCTGCATTTGTTTAAGCCTCAGTGAAGCTGAGCCTAACTTGCCTGCTCACCTAACGCAACTCATCAAATCCCACTTTATGATCGCGAGAGCTTGAGACTACCAAACCACCGTAGACTACATCAGATTACTACTAGCTAAGTTAGCATGGATTGTGTGTATGATGTAGCTAGCCACTTGGAAATTAATGAAAACAAATTTAACTGGTATTTGCATGACTTGTTCTGCACAATCTGTGCTGATCAAGCCTCAAGCTTTCTCAAAAATCACCATCCATACATACATGGCGTGTGCATCCGGGCAACATGGCTTTTCTTGAGCCCACGCGTGAGAGCGTGTCTCGCTGTCAGATTGCATGGCATGGCAGAGTGTAAATCTCCAATTGATTTTAAGTGCGTGGTTTTGTACTGTAAATCTGTAATTTATCATGGAGAAAACTGAAGGTGATGGTGATCATGCAATGATTTAGCCACCCTATATTTGCAGGTAATATGGGCAGTTCATAGCAGTCAATTTTTCCGGTATTTTCTTGACAGTAATCACATTTGCGTCCAAATTACTGCATCTCTGAATTTTCTGGGCTTTGAGGTGTTTCTCTGAATCATTTTCCGTATGTTTCGATGCATGCCAACAATGCTGCTAGTCTAAGAACTGTAGGTGATTCATTTATTTTCTTGAACATCATAACTACTGTAACCAGATTCCAGAACAACAGAACAACTATTGCATTCAGAATCACAGAGCAGTTTCTGAATTAGAGTACTATAAAGTTTGTTTCTGTTCATCCATTCCCCTTCTTTTATTTGCTATAATTAATACTTAGGCAGTTCAGTTTCTTCTGAATTGGATACTAGCACTATCCAGTATCTAGTCTTGATACACGTATCTGTACTTCTACATGTACCCATATTTTTATGCTTCATTAAACAATACTATACTAGTTTCAGGTAGTTGAAACTTAAGAGTTCCTTCCTCAGTGATGTTTCTAGTCTCTTCTTCCATGATTTGCATGGCTAATTTCATCTCTCTAATCTCTATCATTTTAACCTTACCGGTAAGTTCGACAACACAAAACGACATCTTCCCTTGTATTTTACCATGAAAGAAATAGCGGTGGTTTGAACTTTACATAGGACAATTCCTGGCTGTACATATGCATGGCTGATTTTGCCCAGCTTTTCTTTATCAGCAGTGACCTTTTGGCACATACATACATTTGCTGGTTCTTGTTTGCTTCCTGTTCGTTTAGTCTTAATTAGTAAAACAGGCTTCAAGATCAATACTTGGAATTATTGAATGCAGCTTAAGAATTATAATGGCTCTGGTGAAGGGTCGGGTAGAAAGTGACACATATAAGATATGCATGCAATGCAAAGATGCCATTTCAGAGAAGGAAAAAAAAGAGATACTACTATATACTATTCCCTCCGTCTCCTAATATAATGGATTTTAACATTTTACTTGCACTGTTTGACCATTCGTCTTATTCAAAAAATTTTGGAATTATTATTTATTTTTTTGGCTTACTTTATTATTCAAAGTATTTTAATCACAACTTTTCGTTTTTTATATTTGCACAATTTTTTTTAATAAAACGAGTAATCAAACAGTGCAAGTAAAATGTCAAAATCCTTATATTATGACATTAATAGAGAGAAGAATTGTCTTACAAAAGGGACATTCAGGAGTAATAATTAGGCATGTATGCATGCATACGTGTTGGGTATTATTTATAAGCTGGAATAAATTTAGATATCTACGTCACTTCATTAGAGGAAAATATGCATGAACTTGCACCATCGTCATCATGCACCGTGAACTCTTTTTCCCGTTTAGTTGTGAGGTCGGTAGGGTTTTGCGAGTGACCTCCTGTCCATGAGGACAATGAAATGCCGTCTCTTTTGTTTTGTTAACCAAGACTGCAAAGATTCTCATTGTGGGCTGTACTTCACAGTTCACTGCATATTTTGCCGGTAGATCGAAGAGGCCTTTCTCGCAAATAGCAAGATTGGAAGCTAAGCTTGCAATGACATGCAAGTCCAAGTTGCACACTCTGATAGAAGAAGCTATAAACTCGTGTCATCCACTACCATGATAAGAGCAAGGAATTTAGAACTAGCTTGCTCCCAAGAAGAAAATGCTAGCTCTGAATATACTGTCATGAATTGTGATCATGTTTCAGACACTCCCAGTTTTGATCACAGTCATCGTTTTCCTTATGCTGATTGTAAGCCGTAACGGTTCATCAGCAACCAAAGAATTAATAATTTTTAAATAAAAATTTTATATATGTGTTCTAAGTGATTTAAAAGCAAATATGAAAAATAAACTACAATTAAAAAAATCAAAATCAACTCTAAAATTATGTTTTAAGATTTAAATTTTTAGCTACGACTTAAGATGAAGGGTAAACGACGGGAGTGATTATCTCAGTAAGTGAAAAGGCACAATGAATTTTAGTAGACTAGCTATAGGAGAGTTTTCTAGTGAAAGGTTTTCATCTATTTCGTTGAAATAAATCATCAGATATTTCATCGATTTCGTTGAAATAAATCATCAGACATTACAAGCTCAGATCATCTCATCTAAACAAATACAAAGTTCAGATATCATTATAGCTCACCGCTGTAGGAGATCATTACATTTGTTTATGAGAAGTGCACATACGCATGTACTCATCGTGCAAATCTTGCCTGCTCACCTACTGCAATAAGCAAAGCTCACAGAGATCGATCATGATGTCCGATAGATCACACTCCAGTGCTTTAGCTTTCGCGACGACTTGAGACCATGCACCGAACCACCGTATACTTCAAGCCTCTGACTGATCATTAGATCAGTATATATTAGAAATCCATAGGCTTCTAGCTTAGCTACAATTGCATGACTTGTTGTACACATATCGCCGACAGCCGACATAGGGCGACGGCCGCCGGTGATTCGACTTGTTCTCTTCGTCTCCGTCCGTCGACCCGGCTAGCTTAGCTTCAGTTGCAGTGCCTCTTCACGCGTCACATCGGTTAGGCCTAGACCGTGAAATCGCCACGAGCGCCCAGGGCCGAGCCGAGACGGACGTCGTCGAGCGTCCGGCCCGCGCACGGGAGACGGGTGCGGAAAAGCGAGCCCAGGAAGGAGGGAGCGGCGCACGTACGATCTCAGGCGCGCGTGTCGGCCCACGAGAACGCCCCGAATTACGCAGCGGCGCGCGCTAGGCCTCGCACCGTTGGAAATCCCCGCGAGTCCGCGAGCCCAAGGCCAGAAGCAACAGGCCGACGAGCCCGCAAAATTGCACAGGCGCGCGCGTCCGGCGTCCCGCACGCGTCGCGGTCGACTAGTTAGGGGAGGGTTCCGGCGGCTCGCGAACCACACCGATGGAAGTATAGTTGGCTGAAAGGCCCGGGACCCAATGGCCCGGCCCATGGCACGGGGTTTTGGTCTGGCCTAAGACCGGCACGACTGGTGTCAGGCTCATGCTGGCCCAGCCTGATCTTTGGGCGATGCCTAGGTCTCTGCCTCAGCACAGTAGGCCAGTTCGATTAGGAAGGAAAAAATTGATGAGGGAGCCAATCTAGACTTATTAAGTCATATAGGTAGAGCCCAAAGAGATGAAGGATGCAAAATATACTTATTCCAGTAATATAAGAGACCGCCCATCCAAACATAGGACGGAGGTAAACTAGACTTTTTCCAAGGAGGAGCCTGGTAGACTTCGTGCCATCGGACCAGCCTGACACGTCCTGAGTTTTATTGGGTCGTGGCTGGACCATTGGTACAAGTGGGTGGGCACGACCCGGCTTGACGTATAGGTCAGGCCGTACTGGCCCACTAATCTCTGGCCTAGGCCTAGTTGTGTCCGTGTCGAGTGGCCCATTTGATCATATGAAAGTGTCACGTGGTTTTGATTGGAATTTGTTTTGGTGTCACTCAAACGGCGTGTGATTGACTTGACGAGATAAACACGCAGTATGTGTGCGTGCATGTGACAGTTCCGTTGGGGGTGTGTTTAGTTCACACCAAACTTTCCTCAAGTCTCAACTTTCCATCACATCACATCATATCACATTCAAAACTTTTCTACACACATAAACTCCTAACTTTTTTTTCAAACTACCAACTTTCCTCAAACTTCTTCCCAATTTTAAAAACTAAACACTGCCCAAGTTTAAAAGTACTATTAGTTGTTGGCTATAAGCCTATGACATGAGCTTATGACATGTCATGCAAAGGAAACTTTTACGTGACTTGTACAAAATTGTTTGCATCCATATATTTAAAGTTTATCATAACAAAAAAATAGTTATATAGTTTATCAATATATTTCTAACTGATTCTCTCTCTGCCGTGATTCTATATCTCCCTCCACAAAACACAAGTTGTTTGCCTCTTTCTCCACCCAAAAGAACACAAGAAGATGATGCGTCTCTTCCCTGGGAATCCATGGGACTGCTGAAATACTTAATCCGAAATGCTAATCAAGTGCCACACAAATTGGATCCACGCGTATGAGGGCGAGGCTAAGCCGATCGAGCGTCACGCTCACCGCCGCGGGCCGGCCGAGCTCGCTGCTCAAGTGTGGATGCCGGACAGCAGGACGAGCAGCTCCAACCTTGCCAAGATTCGCATCCTCAAGCAACATGGCGTCCCTTGAGCGCCGCGGCCACAAGCGCCATCAACCGTGGCATATCCGAGCTTTACCGGCCTTGAGTTCCCATGAAGGAGGATAACGGCGGATCACCAGTGAGCTCCTGCGTTCCACGAAGTTGTCGAGCTGCTCGACCATCTTTCGGTTCGTGATTGCAGCGACCGGTTCCTCTCGCGTGCTGCCAGCGGGTTCAGTTTATGGACTAGCGTATTTTGAAAAACGTGCACGTGGAAAACGAGACGGAGAGTTGGGAATCCCTACCAACGAACACAGCATAAGAGTAAATACAATAGCAGACTATTAGCCAGTTACAAACATATTTTAATGAGATAAAAGATAAGAGAAAAGAGCAGCGGGTTACAGATCTGTAGCCAGCTACAGCACGGACTCCAAGACACAGTGTGTGTATGACAGATGGGACCATATACTAATAGTATAGTAAGCAATTATTGCATGAATTGGCTATTAGATTGGTTATAGATGAATTGAAGCTAGTAGTGGGCTATACTATTAAACTTGCTCTAAGTGACAAAATTGAAACCAGAGCCTCAATTGATTCCATCTCTATTATTATAAAAAATAAGATATTTTTGTCGAAATTTTGATACGTTGTTCGTATATGAGTTAATTGTATGTCGCACGTATTCAATTCAATATGAGTATAGAATAACTATTATACACCTCCTTCTCCTCCCAGTCCAACACAACCGGACCACACACCATCTTGCCACCCTATTGCAGGCCCCTCTGTTGATCGTCGTTTTCTTTTGTAATCCCCTTTTCTTGTTTTCTTTTTCTATTCATTTTCTCCTAATCATCATGATCCTCTTCCTCTCCTTCTAATCATCTCTCTTTTCTCTACCTTTTTTCCTTCCAAAATTCTCTCCTCATAAATATTTTTCTTTTAAAATAATCATTGTTTAAAGTGTATATGCGACAAGTTTGTTACTTTGCAAACGCTTTTTATTGACAGTAAAAAAAACTTTTACTAATTAAATAATCAAAATTTTAATCTTTCATCGATGAGATATAGCAAAACACCAATGCATTAACTTATGAAATAGCCACTCGATCGATTCGATTTGTGAAGTTATGGAATGTTGTATATAAGAAATTCTTCGTGTAATGACGCATGAAGTGAGTGCAACTGGAGTCAATACTATATGTGATTCATAATTTTGTTTTGTCAATGTTTTTTGTTTGTCTTATTTTGGTTCATCGTTTAAATTGATAGAGTTTTTATTAATCATAAATATTGACTTCACCTAATGCAATGCACATATATTGCTAGTTCGGTTAAAAGATGAAACCCGGTCAGTGCGACAATTAGGGAACTCGAACACGAAACCCGAGGATTGAGAAGGTTGTTCCTACTTGTTGTAGAACGATTACGTCAACGGATCATCTAAATCCGCTCCCTTCCCTCCCTTAGAAGATGAGGCATGTCAAGAAGATGTAGAAGCCCATCGTCTAGATCCGCTCCCTTCCCTCCCTCGGAAGATGAGGCGCGTCGAGAAGATGTAGAAGCCCGTATCCCTTCCCAATCAATCACACCACAGGAGACAATGAACACAAGGTATAAGGGTGGAGCTCTCTCTTTATTACTCCCTCTATCACAGAATATAAGAAGTTTTATGGTTGGACATTTTTATTAAGAAAGTAGGTAGAAGTGAATGATGGAGGTAGGTGGGAAAAGTGAATAGTTGAGGTTGTGATTTGCTGGGAAGAGAATGTTGGTGAAGAAGTTATTATATTTTGGGACAAATCCTGAGAGCTAAAAGTTGTTATATTTTGGGACGGATGGAGTATCAATCATTGTGTGTATAATGATAGGCACCCAGTACCTCTATTTTTAAGTAGAGGAAGTCTTAGAGATAAGAATGGTTTTATCTCTAAAATCGATCGGATTGGTCTACAAGTTAGAATTTTATCTCTATAGAGATAATATTTGTAACGCCTACTCCCTCTCTCTAGGGATGTCAACGAGCCGAACTCGAGCGAGTTTGCCTGCCTAGACTCGAGCTGCCTAGGCTCGAGCCGAGTCTATAAAATGTTCAAGCTTTCAAACAAGATCGATTCGAGCTCGATCAAGCTCGACTACCGAGCTTAATTTTTAAGTAAAATAATATATATTTCAAGGATAATTTTTTAAAAAATAATTAATTTCTAGTTCATCATATTAATAGATGAGGAAAAAGAATAAAATAAATATATGTTGCCAATAGAAGGCATACAAATAACATACTTGATCTCCTAATTTATGAAATAACAAAAAAAATCATATATTACTAGGCTTGATAGAAACTCGAGCTCGGCTTGATAGAAACTCGAGCTCGGCTCGATAAAGCTCGTGAGCTTTGGGGGAGGCTCGGGCTCGGCTCGTCTGAAGCTCGAGCCGAGCTCGAGCAGCTCGCGAGCCTCGAGCTTTTTCGATAGCCCTACCTCTCTCCCTAAAAAAACTCAAACCCTAGTTTCCCAAGGAGTTTTTAAGGGGAGAAACAAAAACCACAATGCCCCTAATTAATGTGAATATTATATTGAACGATGTGTAGGTAAAGGGTATTGAATTAATAAAATTTATCGTTTTGCAGATTGGTGGTAGATAAGATGATATAAGTTGATTTATTTTTGAGATAAATTTGAACTCTAGAAGTTCATTTATTTTGGGACGGAAGGAGTATATACCTCTAGTCCCTTTTATTCAGTGCAGAAAAATCAAAAGCTCAAAATTGACCTGCGAATAAGTACTGGTAAAAGACTGGGCCGGAGTCAACTGTCAACCAAGAAAAAGACGCCGCTTGACAGCAAGACACCCACCCACTCAAAGGCTACAGCCTACGAGTTCCCACTTCTCCTGTCTCCACGGCCCACACACGCATCCCTGTCTCCCTCTTCCCGCCTTATTTCTGAGTCATGGCCGCCACCACCACCAACGGCGTGCCCTCCCGCCGGCGGCGGCGGCCGCACGTCCTTGTCCTCCCCTTGCCGTCGCGGGGCCACCTCCTGCCGCTCCTCGACTTCGCACACCGCCTCTCCACCCGCCACGGCGTCGCCCTCACCGTCGCCGTCACGGCCTCCGACCTCCCCCTCCTCTCCGCCTTCCTCGCATCCACCCCCCTCGCCGCCGCCCTCCCGTTCCATCTCCCCGACGCCCCACTCCACGAGAACTCCAACCACGCGCTCCTCGCCGTCCCCCTCCTCCGCCTCCGCGACCCGCTCCTCTCCTGGGCGCGGTCTCGCCCGGACGATCCCCCCACCGTCGTCGTCTCCGACTTCTTCCTCGGGTGGGCGCAGCTCCTCGCCGACGACCTCGGCGTCCCGCGGGTCGTGTTCTACGCCAGCGGCGCGTTCGCCGTCGCCGCGCTCGAGCAGCTCTGGAATAGCGCGCTGCCGCTGGATCCCAAGAGCTCGGTCGTCCTCGACACGCTCCCCGGGTCACCGGCTTTCCCGTACGAGCACGTGCCGTCGGTGGTGAGGAGCTACGTGGCCGGCGATCCGGATTGGGAGGTCGCGCTTGAAGGCTTCCGCCTCAACGCCAGAGCTTGGGGCGCCGTGGTGAATTCGTTCGACGAGATGGAGCGCGAGTTCTTGGAGTGGCTCAAACGGTTCTTCGGCCATGGCCGCGTGTGGGCGGTCGGCCCGGTCGCCGACTCCAGCTGCCGCGGAGAGGAGAGATTGCCGGAAGCAGAGCAGCTGTTCTCCTGGCTCGATACGTGTCCCGCGCGTTCGGTGGTGTATGTCTGCTTCGGGAGCATGTACAAGCCGCCTCCGACCCAGGCGGCGGCGCTGGGCACCGCGCTGGAGGCGAGCGGCGTGCGGTTCGTCTGGGCGGTGGGCGCCGACGCCGCCGTGCTGCCGGAGGGGCTGGAGGAGAGGGCCGCCGCGCGTGGCCGCGTCGTGCGCGGCTGGGCGCCGCAGGTGGAGATCCTCCGGCACGCCGCCGTGGGCGCGTTCCTGACGCACTGCGGCTGGAACTCGACGCTGGAGGGCGTCGCCGCCGGGGTGCCGCTCCTCGCCTGGCCGATGAAGGCCGACCAGTTCATCGACGCGCGGCTCGTGGTCGACCTGCACGGCGCCGGCGTGCGCGCCGCGGAGGGCGCGGGCGCGGTGCCCGACGCGGGGACGCTCGCGCGCGCGCTCGCGGACGCCGTGGATGGGACGAAGTGCGCCGACGTGAGGGCCAAGGCCAGCGCGCTCGCGGCGGCCGCCGCGGCGGCGGTGGAGGAAGGTGGCAGCTCGCGCCTCGCCTTCGAGAGCATGGTGAAGGAGCTGGGAACTGCGTGCATGTCTCCTTCGTTCGGTTGATCGGTGGAGTCACGCGACACGGCGGCGTTCTTGACTCATTTGTTGTTGTTGTCACATGCGTAGCAGTAAGTATGGCACGGCAGAGGGTACCTCCAATTAACTTGAGGTGGTCGTTTTGTGCTGTAATTTATCTCAGAGACATTTAGCTGAAGGTGATCAACTGATCATGCAACACTTTTAGCCATCATACGGGGGCTGTAATGAATTTTATCAAAAATTTTGAATTTTTGCTTGCACTGTTTGATCACTCGTCTTATTCAAAAAATTTGTGTAAATATAAAAAATGAAAAGTTGTGCTTAAAATACTTTCGATAATAAAATAAGTCAAAAAAAATAATAATAATTCCAAATTTTTTGTATAAGACGAGTGGCCAAACAGTGCAAACAAAAAATCAAAATCCCTTATATTATGGGACGGAGGGAGTATACTATAGCAACATAATGGCCCATCAATACTACCTTCATCCGTCCTAAAATATAACAACTACTAGCACTTAGAATTTATCCCAAAATATAACAACTCCTCGACAAACATTTTCTTCTCAACCAATCACAACCTTTCACCTTTTACCTTTCACTTCTCTCACCTACCTCCACTTCTCAACCAATCACAACATCTACCCATTTAATTTTATATATATTCTTAATAACCGTCTTCAACTTTAAAACTTATTATATTTTGGGAGGGGGAGTATAATATTACGAAACCAAGGTGGCAAATGATAGGCTTAGGATCCATTTCCAAAGACTCTCTCCTGTTGTGATAGGTCTATTTACAAGTTCAGATCACTATATAAGAGAAATACAAGTTATGAAGTTATTGCTAGTTTTTGAAAGTTTTCAGACGAACAGCTAGAGCATTATAGTCCATTGCATTGCATATGCAGACCGACCTGCTCCTACGCGCCGCGGCTCGTGGTGACCTGCTCTTCATTGTACCCGTACGGCAACTCTGCAAATGGTGAAGACAGAGCTCAATTTTCCTGCTGACTTGCCGCAAAGACACGTAGATCAATTTTACTAGCCTTTGCGACGACTTTGACGACGACCCGACACCATTGCACCGAACCACCGTGTACGGCAATCAGCCTATGAAAACGAAAATAAGAATAGTAAAAATATAAAAGTAGAAATGGAAACAATGGAGTACTGCATAACGACAGTTTTGCCCGTTCATTCGACGTGATTTCGTCTCCGGCAGTTCGCTTCTGACGCATATCAGTTGGGCTTAGATAATCGAGAGCACTCATCTTCATGCATAAGTCTATTTTGCCTCCCTCAACAAATGTCCCCGGTTGAATGGCATTCCTCAACCGCGCAAAACCAGGTATAACCTGGCCCCCAACTTTGAAAACCGTTGCAAATCGACTCCCCAGACTATTTTGTCCCACATGGCATCCTGGACCCTATTTGATTGGCTAAATCAACTTGTGGGACATGTCAGTGTCAAGCGTAGAAATGAAAAACGTTGAGGCCCACTGTCAGCCACACTTCTCTTCTTTTCTAGGCCATTCTCTCACTCCTCCGGTCAACCATCTCGCCGATCGCCGCCCCCACCTCGGCGCTAGCCGTTGAGCTCGCGCCCCGCTTCTCATGCCATCTGCTTAGGTGCTTGCTTAAGGCCATATAAGGATTTCAACAGTTTACACACCATTCCCTCCTGACCTTCTAGTACATATCCGTCTGGTTGATTCATATAGATCTCCTCTTCTAGCTCTCCGTTTAGGAGAGCTGTCTTAACATCCATCTGATGGACGAGAAGACCATGAGAGGCTGCCAGAGCAAGTAGTACTCGAATCGTGGTCAAGCGGGCAACTGGTGAGTAGGTGTCGAAAAAATCCTCGCCTTCTTTTTGGATATAACCCTTGGCCACAAGTCTTGCCTTATACTTTTCAATTGTACCATCAGGCCTAAGCTTTTTCTTGAAAACCCATTTGCATCCTACAGGCTTGCACCCATATGGACGCTCAACGACTTCCCAAGTACCATTAGACATAATTGAGTCCATCTCACTGCGTACCGCTTCCTTCCAATAGTCAGCGTCAGGAGATGAATATGCCTCTTCTATGGTTCTTGGAGTGTTATCCATGAGGTATACAATGTAGTCATCTCCAAAAGACTTTGCAGTCCTTGGTCTCTTATTCTTTCGAGTTGCTACAATGTTATCCTCCTCAGGATTTTCCTCAGGCGTTTGATCATTGTGTTTTATCGGTGCAAAGTGCTCATGGGGTAAAACAGATTCTTGACTAGACGTGCTAGGTGTATTTTTCATGGGAAATTCATTCTCAAAAAATGTGGCATCTCTGGACTCAGTAATTGTACCAACACACATGTCGGGTACTCCAGCGTTTACTATTAAGAACCTATAGCCCACACTGTGGATAGCATAATCAAGGAACACACAGTCTACGGTCTTTGGTCCAAGTTTACGTTTTTTGGCTATAGGTACATTTACCTTGGCTAAGCAGCCCCATGTGCGTAGGTATGAGAGATTTAATTTCTTCCTTTCCCATTCTTCGAATGGTGTTACTTCCTTATGCTTCACTGGAATTTTATTTAAGACATGACAAGCAGTAAAAATTGCCTCACCCCACAATTCCTTGGAAAGTCCCGCAGTGTCTAATATGGCATTCATCATCTCAGTTAGAGTGTGGTTCTTTCTTTCGGCTACCCCATTTGATTGGAGTGAATAGGGAGGCGTTCTCTCATGAATAATTCCAAACTCTTCGCAAAAGGACGTAAACTCATTGGAAAAATACTCTCCACCACTAACAGACCTCAACCGTTTGATTTTCCTTTCAAATTGGTTTTCTACCTCAGCTTTATAGATCTTAAAGTAATGCAATGCCTCATCCTTTGTTTTCAATAGGTACACATAGCAATATCTAGTGCAATCATCTATCAGTGTCATGAAATATTTCTTTCCCCCTTTAGTCAACACGCCGTTCATTTCGCACAGATCGGAATGAACTAGTTCTAGTGGTGCCAAATTTCTCGCCTCAGATGCCTTGTGAGGCTTGCGAGGTTGTTTCGATTGAACACAAGTATGGCACTTGGAACCTTTGACCAAAGTGAATTTTGGAATTAAACTCATGTTAGCCAACCGCGTCATACAACCGAAATTCACATGACAAAGTCGCGAATGCCACACATTGGACTCATCATTCTCGCTAATATGGTTCACAACATTATTATTATTATTACACATGTCATCCAAAGAAAAACGGAACAGACCTCCACTATCATAACCTTTTCCAATAAAAGTTCCATATTTAGATATGACACATTTATTGAATTCAAACACAAGTCTAAAACCATCTCTACACAGTAGAGAGCCGCTAACTAGATTCTTCTTTATTGAAGGGACATGCTGCACGTTCTTCGGCTGCACGGTCTTTCCCGAAGTAAACTTTAGATCGACCGTACCAACACCATGAACAGCCGCAAGCGACCCGTTTCCCATCAACAAGGAGGAACCTCTCCCGACCTGATAAGAAGAAAACAGGGAAATATCAGCACACACATGAATATTAGCACCAGTATCAACCCACCAATCAGGTGAATGAAAAACAGAGAGAACTGTAGGTAAAAAATTACCGTACCCCGATGTTCCTCCGCCCTCGCTAATAACCATGTTGGTAGACTTCTTGTCCTTGCGATCAGGACAATTCTTCGCCCAATGCCCAGGCTTACCGCACACAAAGCAGTCGCCCTTGGCTTTTCCCTTGCCTTTCTTCTTAAAATTGGTTGTAGCCTTTGGTTTGACATCAGGCTTGACTTTCTTGTTGTTGTTGTTGTGGGATACGTGAGGGTTCTTATTTTGCACCAAATTGGCGCTAGAACCTCCCTCGATATTTTTGCCCCGGTTGTCCTTTGCTCTCGCCTTCTCCTCAACACCCAAAGAGCCAATGAGATCACTAACACTGAACTCTTGCCTCTTGTGTTTTAGAGAAGTAGCAAAGTCCGACCAAGAAGGTGGCAATTTGGCAATAATGCCACCCGCCACAAACTTGTCCGGCAACTCACAGTTGTTGTTCTCAAGTTCCTTTGCCAGCATCTGAATCTCATGAGACTGTTCCACTACAGAACGGTCATCGACCATCTTGTAGTCATAGAACTGCTCCATGACATACAGCTCGCTGCCGGCGTCGGAAACTCCGAACTTGGCCTCAAGTGCATCCCACATGTCCTTCCCTGAAGGCATGTGCATGTACACGTCTACTATATTGTCAGCGAGTACACTGATCAATGCTCTACGGAACAGGCAATCCGAAGCCTCAAACTTAGCCTCTTCCTCAGGAGAGAGAGGCGGTTCACTTCGTTTGCCCCGTGAAACATAGAAGCATTGCATCGCTGTCAACCATAGTAGTGCATGTGCTTTCCATCTCTTATAATTAGAACCATCAAAAGCATGTGGTTTCAGTGTTGCAGCAAAACCAACTACCGAAAATGACCTATCAAGTTTTTGGATTGTTGGAAATTTGGTCATAATTCGGCATATTTTAATCCAAAATAACAAGATAATAAACATGATATTTACAATGGGATTGATCCAGTGATAGTGGTGAATGTAATTAACATGAGCATGCTTAATGTACAATAAGCATCAACAATCACATAATAACACAATGTTGACATTGCGATGAACATTAACAGTAAAACTTCTAATTGAAATAATGTAAGAAGGTTATACCCCAAGAATGGTCCTCCGCTGGAGTTTGAGGCAGTATTGCCTCCGTTGGTGTTGACGGGAGCCTCCTTCTCCTTGTATCCAGTGTTGTCGTTGTCTCCAGTGTTCGACATATTGGTGAAGGTGAAGTAGATGTTGACGAACAGTGAGTAGTCGCGCCTTGCGCTCCCCAAAAACCTGATCGCCCGCCCGTCCGTGCAAACGTCGCAGCAGCGCGTGGTTTCGGAGGCCTACTCTCCCAACGCGTGTGCACACACTCGTCAGGATGGGATTACCGTAGCAGCAACAGCGTTGGAAAATGGATGAAAGTGTGTCTCACTATTCCCGCGGGAGATCAAATCCATTCTCATTTTATAAGAGGAATGGAAGATGAAGAGTAAGAGTCATAGAATAGGAAGAGGAATAGAGCAACTAATTATCATCAACTAGCCATGAACCATCCTCCACTACACAACCATCAACCAACAATCAATTAAGAGTAATTGATGTAAATTACCAATTGAATAGGAAGAGGAATAGAGCAACTAATTGTCATCAACTAGCCATGAACCATCCTCCACTACACAACCATCAACTATCCATCAATTAGGACTAATTGATATAAGTTACCAATTCCCTAATCAAATGGATTAATTCTCAAAACTCTTCATCCCATTGATATCCCATAAAAGAATGAATACACAAGAATTCCTAGCATAATGAGCCTTGAAATTTATTTAATTTAATTGATTTAAATGGATCAATTACCCAATTAAATCTAACAGCCAATGGGTTATGATGTCTCTTCCATGGCGTTTGGCCGAGGCTGCTTAAAGTTCGGACTTCGAGCGGCACGGCGGCGAGATCGTCATAGACGAGTACGAGTACGACTACGAGAACCTGCTGCGCCACCGCCACACCGGCCACGAGTTGCAGAACGATGCGGATGCAGAGCAGCACGGCCGCGAGGTCAGTGATCCCGAAGCTGCGGACCTGATCCTGATGCGCCAGCGCCACCGTGACACCAGCCACGAGTTGCCGTATGATGCGCTTGACAAACACGACATGCGAGGTTCGGAACCAGCGCACTCGCCAAACTCGCCCGATCAAATCTACGAGCGTGTTTGGATGCTGCCCCGAGAGATCTCAGGCGTTCGATTTCGGTCGCCTCTACGGCTGGATCGACCTGCATGAGTGACGGCGCTCAGGTGAGGGCAGCAACCAACGTCCCCTGCTAAAGGATGCTTCCCTATACTACCCAACCAACTGCGAGAACGCTGAGGACTCTGAATCCATATGGGAAACTATTTTGATCCTTTGAGAGATGTCCCCTCGTTATTTGTATGTCACTTAAATAGTTATGAAAAACTTTGAGAAAATTTAAGAAGATGTATTAACTTGTAATATATTACTCCACAAACATGTAACTTTAAATTCAACTTCTGTATCTCGCAAAGAAAAAAAACAAATTAAACTAGTTAACATATATGCACAGTTCAATTTGTTTTGCGAGATGTAGAAATTAAATTTTAATTTGCATTTTTGTGAAGCGATATATCACATATTAATACATCTTCTTAATTTTTTTTCATAACTATTTTTTTAGTGACATACAAACAACGAGGGGATGTTCTCTCGAGGGATTAAAATCCAATCCCGAATCCATATGGCAAGTCTTGCTCTCAAGAAGGAATCTACTCTCCTTGAGGAACCTCGTGGCAGTATCTGGAGGACGTCATCTCTCTTGCGCATGCTCTGTTTCTGGAGTAACACCAAGTTCCACCGGTTCACTGATCAGGCTTCGGCACCAGGACTTGCCGTTGCAGCCGCCGCAGCACGACGATGTCCACCTGCAGCAGGGCTTCCCATTTCAGCAGCAGCCGCAGCACGATGGCTACCTGCAGCCGGGCGGGCGTCCCGTTCCAGCAACAATTACATATGTAAAACATGATTTGTTTGAGCACAATTACATATGGCGCAATATAAACCAAGAAAATTTGACACGCCTTATTCTGCTTATATTCAGATTTCAGAAAGAGAGATTAATTGCGTCAAGTCGATCGGAGATGCCGACCATACCGTCTGGCCGTCGATGACCTGCTCCCGATCGAGGGCGAGGCCGGCGAACTCGGGGTGGCCGAACTTGACGATGGCGAAGCGGAGGGCCGGGAGGCCGGTGAGGCTGTCGACCTCGACGACCCTCGGGATGGAGACTTGGTCCACCACCCCGTAACGATCGAAGTGGCGGAGGAGGTCCGCCTCGCCGGTGCCCGCGGCGAGACCGCGGACGAACACCCTGCCGTCTTTCGGCGGCTTCCGTGGTCGAAAGTTCATGGCGAACTGGGGGGCTAGGGTTCTCGATCTACTGTTTTTTATTTTTTGGAGCTTTTGTATCCGTGTTTTCGCAGGAGTAAAAACCTGGTAGGGTCGCGCGAGGCTGTATATACTTCTTCCGTAAAAAATATAACTAAGTTATTATTATGTTTTTTTTTCAGTTTTTTCCGCTGTATTACTCCACGCTTCTAAAAAAAGATATTTCTTAAAAGGAAACTTTCTTTGTTGCATGATTATACCACCTATTCTAAGCTATTTACGTAGTTTATTTTTTGAAATATTGATTTATAGTCTTAACTGAATAAACAATCCGTGCCAATAGTCGAAGGAAAAAAGAAACAGCAGTGCATTAAAAGAGTAAAATACATTGGGTAATTAACTTGTGAATGGATGTATTGAATTTATAAACTATTTTAAAAAGTATCTTAAGACCTCTAAACTAACTAAATATACCAACACAGATCCAAAATCCAATATGACATGGCATAGGATGCTGAAATAGCACCTTCACTAACCCTGTCAAAATTGTACACTTCTAATAAATTGGATTAATTTGATTCCTGCCATTGTAAATATGCCTATTCAGATAAATACCATTACAATTCGTTTATTTTATAACCGTGCCACTCAAATTTTATAAAACTAAAAGCCATGCAATCTTGTCACAATTTTTTTTTTATCTTTTTCCCAATCTACACGTGAGGCTCACATGTTACTATGCACAGAGGTAAATTCGACTGACGTACATGACCTTTTTTTTTTTAACGAATAGCATTAGACATCATAAAGTTTCTATTGGTATAGAAGGATAAATGACTTATTTAGATCCAAAAAATTTTGAACAAAATCATCACATTAAATGTTTGGAGTTTGGACACATATATAGGACATTAAATGTGAAAAATACCAATTACATAGTTTGTATGTAAATTGCGAGGTGAATCTTTTGAGCCTAATTATGCCACGATTTGACAATATGATGCTACAGTAAATATTTGCTAATGACGGATTAATTAGACTTAATAAATTCGTCTCGCGGTTTACAAGCGGAATCTGTAATTTGTTTTGTTATTAGTTTATGTTTAATACTTCAAATGTGCGTCCGTATGCTTCAAAATCTTTACACCCAAATAACTAAACACACCTAAAATACAAAGATTATTTTTGTTGAAGACTGTAACTTGAAGAAAACTCACCAACCACACGCCGACAACACTATCAACGTACTACAAGTCATCATTGTCGCAACTGTACACACGTGTTCCTTTTATACTGTATAAGTGGCGCATCGGTCTTCATTCCAATCACTCCTCGAAAGATCCTCGTTAGTACTCCCCTGAATCATAATATAGCAATTTAAAATTAAATAAGATATTTTATAGTATAATAAATTTAGATAAAAGAGCAATTTAAAATTAGATAAGATATTTTATAGCACAACAAATCTAAATAAAAGTATATTTAGATTTATTGTATCATTAAATTTCTCGTCTAGTTTTAAATTGCTATATTATGAAACAGACAGTACTATTTAGCCGGCATGATTTCAGAGCTATTCGAGCACATGAATCCTAGCTGCTATAGTGGAATAGCCTGAAGAATCCATATTCTTCCACTATAGCGCCGCCCATTACTTTCACCGTGGAAAATTATAGAATGCCCACCAGAATTTCGTGTACTAACCATGGAAAAAAAACCCCACCAAACTGAATTGAGATCCTCTGCATCAGAGATACTGACTATGTTTAGTTCAACACAAAGTTTGAATTTTGGTTAAAATTAGAGATGATGTGACTGAAAAGTTATGTGTGTATGACAGTGAATTTTGGTTGAAATTAGAGATGATGTGACTGAAAAGTTATGTGTGTATGACTGGTTGATGCGATAGAAAAAGACTATGAGTGGCTAATGGAGAGGATGATATGTACGCACATTAGGGTACTGTAGACCGACGGAAGAATCGGATCGCACGCTACGGTAAATTTGGTACAGACAGTATGCAACAGTACTTTTTTGTTCCGGTAGCTACAGTAAGCAACACTGTTTATGGCATTAGTTCACTGCTCCCTCGTATGAACAGTACATCTCTGTAGTACTGTAGAAGAAGTCTTGCAGTCACCACTTTCACCGTGTGCTCCACTTGCAAATTAAGGGACTATTCAGATTGATGATATTATCAACTATACTATTATTTATTAAAATTGGCAATTATGTATATATTTAGTTTGTTACTCCCTCCGTTTCACAATGTAAGTCATTCTAGTATTTCCCACATTCATATTGATACTAATGAATCTAGAGATATATATCTATCTAGATTCATTAGCATAAATATGAATATGGAAAATGCTAGAATGACTTACATTGTGAAACGGAGGAAGTACCAAATATTGGCAATATGTATAGAATTTTGGCAACATTATTAAGCCAATTCTACCAAAATTTTGACAATTGGCAATGTTGGCTTAATAATTTTGGCAATGTTGACAAATTTACCAAAATTCTATACACGTTGGCTTAATAATTTTGGCAATATTGCCAATTTGTTAAAATTTTAGTATTCCCAACATTTGGTAAAGTTAATTCTGGCACCAATCTAAATAGATCCTAAATTAGCAGGCAGACGCAGGAATATGTACGTGTCCATGTCCAAGCCTTTTAGCAGAGAATTAGGGTAGTTTTGGATTGCTACCAAAAAAATATTTTAGTAGCCTAAATAGTACCCACCATTTGTCTGGATTGATGCTAACTTTTTGGTAATGCCTATACCAAATTTGGTAGTAATCTAGAACTTTCTTCAATATAGTATCACAATTTAGCAATATTTTGGTAGCAACCAAATAAGATGAACACAAATTTATTCTACCAAATAATTGGTAGTGCCAAAACTTAAAAAAAAATTAGTAGGACACTGATCCAAACAAACCCTTAGATTAAAACTGGTGAAGAAAACAATATGGAGCCATCAGCCAACCCTTCCAACTGAATCCATCGGCATAATAAAATGTCTCAACTCTTCCAATGAAACCCATCAACATAATAAATAAATTAGCAAAGAGTCTGTTCAGATTGTAGCCAAAATAAACCTTACCAAATTTTGGCAATACCAAAATTTTGGCAAGATGACAATATTGCTAAAATTTTGATAGGATTTCTTATGTGTTGACTAAATTTAGCAACAAACTAAACGTAGATTTTTTTTGGTAATTTTTAAAAAAATAGTATGGTTGAAAATGACATCAAAGTAAACAGGACCTAAATGTCTCGAACTCCTGTCATGTTGCTCCATGAACCATGATAGGCATCAGTTATTGGAGGAACTAGGAAATCCTCGCGTGTAGGGTTATATAATTAGGTATTCTAATAGTAGAAGTTTAAATATTTTTATAAATTATATGATATTGTTATAAAATATTAATAGAAATTTATGAAGCTGGACACAAGGCTGTATCAGCCCCCGTCATCAGTAACACTTACAAAAAAGTTGCTGAACGTAGAAAACTTATTACAAGCACAGTGCATATAGAGAGATAGGGATGAACATATATATGAATCATACAGGTATCCCACTAGAAGATAAAATAAACGTGTAGGTCAGAATTCTAACTTAAAAAAAAAGAAGTTCTGCACTAGTGAATAGTGATTCTGTACTCCAAGTCTCCAACAGTTGCAAGAAGACACCAGGTGCATCTTGAATAACATGTCACTGTGTACATGTGGGAAGATGGTTGTTGAGAATGAGAACCATACTACTTGCTCTAAAAGAGTATGTTCTTTTTTTTTTTTGCCACTTTCAACAAAGTTAAATGTATTATTGTTGTTGGTACCATTAGAGCAGGTATAAGAGCAGACTATAAGCCAACTATAAACATATTTCGAGAAGATAAAAGATGAGAGAGGAGCAACGGGCTACAGATTTGTAGCCAGCTGCAGCACGGATTGCAAGACGCAATGTGTGTATGACAGGTGGGACCAGATATAAATAATGTAGTAGGTAACTATTGTATGTATTGTATGTATTGGTTATTAAATTAACTATAAATGTATTGGAGCCGATAGACGGCTATACTATTGAACTTGCTCTTATATGTTTTTGTTGGAAAGTATTCGGTAAAGTTATTAATAGTAGTGTCGTTGTTTGTTAGTATTGGTAATGATGAAACTAACGCTATGCATTGAACTAAGAGCTCAATGGTGATACAAGAGAAAGAGATTTATACAACCTCGATGAGAGATAATTATATTAAGAGTAAATTGCACCCACGATACAAAAACTTGACAAGTGTATGCGATATAGTGCAAGAACTTGAGAATTGAACATCCGAGTACAACAACTTGATAAGTGGGTGCGTTCTAGTACCAGAACTTAACAATTTAATATTTTGATGCATCAACTTAGCTAAGCATATGCTATATGAGTTTTTTTCATGATATCAATATGCCATTAAATAGTAATCATACGGATATTACCTTATAATATTGAATTTAATCTTTAAGAATTATACTGCACATAGTAGTACAATTTACATCTAATTACCTTTAAGATTTTTTTTTGTTTTCTTCACCTTCTCAAATATCAACCGAAATATAATAATTTCTATATCCAGTTTAATTGATTTTCAGTTATTAGGTATTAGGATAAAAATATAAATATACTTATACAAATCCATGCTAGTATATTGTCAAAATAAGTACTTAAAAATTGAATTTATATAAAAATGCTCCAAATAATTAAGTTGTCGCATACATTTTTGATTTATTGTATCAAAATCGTACCTACTTTGCAAGTTGTTGCTTTTATACGATCACTTATAAAGTTCTTATACTAAATTGTACTTACCTGCCAAGTTCTTGCACTAAAATGCTCATTTCTCAAGTTATTACACTAAATTGTACACACCTACCAAGTTGATGCACCGTAGATGTAATTTACTCTTATAGTAATACCGTACTCTACTATTGTTTAGTGAATTGTATTGCTATAGGGTTTTGTATATGTCATGTTAATGTGATTGCATCTGCCCCAATCTTGAGACCCACGCCCATCTTATATAGATTGAGATACACGGTTACATGTAGTTAGTAATTTAGCCACATACGACTTGTTTTATGTATAGGAAGCTTACGAATATTTTATCCACCCATTATCTTGTATTACAAGTGTTAGCCATTCCCAAGTTCTGCTCTACTTACAAGTAGCCGATTTGGTTCACCTCCTATTTATCAAGTCAGGTAAGCTTTCTATGATAGTATTTGTGGCCTATACCCTTTATGACAGAAACTTTCAGGATTACTAATCTTTTTTATAGGTTCCAATAGAGTAGCAATAGTAAAATTTTATTTGGTTTATATGAAATTTAGAAATACTAAGAAGATATTTTGTTTGGTCAATAGCATTGCCCTATAAAATACAGTGATGGTACTAAGTTTGCTAGTTGACAAAGGTTAGCCGGCTTAGCCCCAAATAACCATTATACTATTCCCAGCTTCCGAAAATAACCTGTTGTGATGGCGTCCTAATTTCTATAAGTTAGCCATGTCGGAGGGTCTAGGGGGAGAGGTGTTCCATCTTCTCTCTCACCCTCTCTCCTTAAATCCAAAAGATGTGGATAGAGTTGGGCTTTGTATTGATTGTAAGAGCATTTTTTGGGTGATCTAGTCTGTGTTTCGTTGTTGGCCTAGTGGCGGTCGGTCACGCTAAGCGACGGCCGGTTGGGTGTTAGCCTTCTCCCGGACCTGTGTGTTGGCACTGTCGGTTTGTGGGTGGTGGTATTTTTTTTTCTTTTTTCCTGGTTACGACCTTTCAGGGTTGTAATCTTGTAATTTTTTTTCTTCACGAGTCGTTAAAAAATAAAAAGAAAATAACCATTATATTCGCATCCAATCACAGTTTATTAGAAATAAAATATGTAGCAGTTTGAACAAAAATACATTAATTAGTCAGCTTTGGCGAGCTTAGTATGCTCACCAACTCTTCCAAGTCTACGGTAGAACTCCCACCCTCCGCCACCGCCGCCGCCGTGCACCGGCCGAGCGCCGCCGCGCGCTGTCTCACCGACGCCCCGCCGTTCCCGATCGCCGAGGCTATGGCGTCGGCCATCTGTCCGGCGTCGGGCACGGCGTCGGCGCCCTCCGCCACGGCCACGGCCACGCCGGCCTCCGCGAGCAGCCACGCGTTGGTGAACTGGTCGGCGCTCATCGGCCACGCGAGCATCGCCACGCCGGCGGCGACCGCCTCCAGCACCGAGTTCCAGCCGCAGTGCGTCAGGAACCACCCCACGGCGCGGTGGCGCAGGATCTCCACCTGCGGCGCCCACCCGCGGATGACCACGCCGCGCGCCGCCGTCGCCGCCTCGAACCCGCCCGGCACCGGCGTGCCGCCCCTCGCCGCCCAGACGAACGGCGCCGCGCTCCGCGCCAGCGCGCCGGCCAGGCTCGCCGCCTGCGCCGGCGACAGCGCCTGCTGCGTCCCGAAGCAGACGTACAGGACGGAGCCGTCGTCGAACGCGTCCAGCCACGCCGCCACCCTCGCCGGCGCCATCGCCGGCTTCCCGCCGCGGTCGGTGCACCGGCCCACGGCGTCCGACAGGGGGCCCACCGCGAACACCTTCTTCTCCATCAGGTCCGGGAGCGGGCGATCCACGTACGCGGCCTCGATCGCCGTGAAGGAGTTGGCGACGAAGCAGGAGCTCTCCAGATTCCACAGGAAGAACTGCCGGATCGCCTCGGAGACCTCGTCGCCGGCGACGTACGTCCGGTACAGCCACGACAGGTGGCTCCAATGGAACTTAGGCGAACCGGGCACGTCCGGGAAGCTGACGGCCTCGTCGGGGCAGCGCCTCCTTCTCGGCAGGCGGCGCCACAGGGAGTGCGACACGGCGAGGTAGTGCGCGCCGGAGGCCGAGAACGTCACGTGCGGCACGCCGAGCTCCGCCGCGAGCGGCTGCGTCCACCCCGTGAACATGTCGGAGACGACGGCCGTGACGCGGCGGCGGCGGCGTTGCTGCGCCTTGCACCAGGCGAGCAGCGGCGCGCGGAGCGCCGCGAGAGAGGCCATGAACGGCCGGAAGAGGTGTCCCGGCAGGTCCTTGGTGTTCTCGCCGCACCCGGCCGGGAGGAGCCCCGACGCCGACGCCGCCGGGAAAGGCAGGGTGACCGTGGCGACCGACGAAGGCGGGCACGACGCCAGCAGCGGCGCGAGGAGCGGGACGTTCCCGGGCGTGACGGCGACGGCGAGCGCGAGGCCCCGCGCGGCCAGCAGCGCGACGAGGTCGAGGAGCGGGAGCATGTGGCCCTGCGCCGGGTACGGCACGACGAGGACGTGCGGCTTCTTCGTGTCGCCGTCGCCGTCGCCGTCGCCATGGCAGCCGTCGGACGCAGGGCTCCGGGGCGGTGCGTCCATGGCCGACAGCGAAACGAGAGGTGCAACCCAAATATCAACAGTTCAACACTAGAACTGGAGTGAATTGGCTTTAGACAAAGACAATCGATGCAACGTTAGAGACTCTGGCTGCTGCCGACGAACGGTCCTCCGGTAGTAATTTATAGTTAGAAATTTTAAATATGTGCTATTAATGATTTAGACGTTAATATTAGAAAAGAAACTACAATAAAAAGTCTTAAAAATAAAAATAAAATTAAAGTTTTAAGATTTAAATTTTGTCGTCGTTGTAGCCTAGTAGGATAAAAGAAAGCATAAAATTTGACAATTTGACCCTTTCTGAAAACTAATTTCGTAAATGAACCGTGGCCAAAACTTATTTCAAAAATGATTCAGCGCCAAATCGTATGCCGCTAAACTTAGACACCTCAACACCACGTCAACTGACGCTGAATACTGTGCCACCGCGGATGGGAGGCTGAGTCGGCGTGCCAACGTGCATTTAGCACCGTGCTATTTGGCGCTGATATGTCTAAGTTCAACGCCATATGATTTAGCGTTGAACAAAATTAGGACGAATTATACTTGGTTTTGCTATTGGGGATGTGATTTAACCAGGATATGAGTTGAGGGAAGCAAAATAGACTTAAGGTTGGTTTGGTTTGTGGCCTAAATAGGCCTTACCAAATTTTGTCAATGCCAAATTTTATCAAGTTTTGGCATGACTAATTTTGGTAAGGCAAAGTTGTGTTTGGATTGAAGCCAAAATAGCCTAAGTTCACTATTGAAATGGTCTATTTTCTTAGGCATACCAAAATTTGGCTTCAAACCAAATAGACACTAAAAATTATTAAAATTGTCAAATATTGGTAAGTTTAATTTAGGCCTCAAACCAAACCAGCACTTATTCTCTGAATTTTGACCGAGGCCCAATTGCTCTGCAAAGTTAAAGTACAAAGGCCCAAAAGCCGAGAATATTGGACATGGCCTGTCTGGATTTTGACATTCTGGGCCTCTGCTGATGGAAGTGCCACTGTACTCTTGAATCTTGTTGATTCATGGTCCTCCCCCCATAGATTTCCACAATCTATTTTGATTTTAAAAGTTTATATTTGTAAATTTCAATAAATAATTGCCTAATGTGTACAGTCTATGTCAACATATTCATATTTCGAAGTGTTTCCACGAAAAGTTGATTTATATAGCTATTAATTTTAAAGAAACTAACAGCTAAAATTAATCTTACAGATTTTTTCTAAAATAAGATATGTCTTATAAGTCAACATATATCGTAATATATCCATTTTAAATTATTAAATATACAACGTTGTTATCTTTTAGACATTTTTGCGAACGCGCAAAAGGATTGCACGTCAATATATTAGCAGGAAAAGAGTTTTTGTTACACAAAGCAATCAGCCAGACTGGCTTATGCCTAAAGGGGGGGGGGGACTTGAAGCTAGGAACTACTACGACGGTTAAAAACGCAACTCCAAACAGCGGGAGGGGGCAGAGCCACGCTACACTCCCAAGAAATCCCCAAAAAAAGTAACACCGGCTAAAGACCACAGCTGGCCCTCCGAGCGAATGGACTCCAGAACCACTGCGACCGAAGTGAGCGCAGAGTCGAAAACCCTGGAGTTTCATTCCTTCCACGGCTGCCAAGAGACTAGGAGTATCAAGGAGTCGAAGCCGCTGCGGAGGTGCTCAGGTAAACATACCCTGGAGGATGACCACCAATCCTGGAGCCAGCTGCCACGAGGGGGAGAGAGTGCAGCCCAGCCAGGAGGGGACAACACACGGAGCCAGACCTGCCGAGCGAACACGCAATCGATGAGGATGTGGTTCGCTGTCTCAAGCTCCTGAGGACAAAAGGGGCAAGCAGAGTGGCTATCGATACCACGCTTTTGGAGAAGATCGGCAGTCCAGCAGCGCTGCTGAAATGCAAACCAAAGGAAGAACTTGCATTTAGCAGGGCCCTTCGCGTGCCAGAGTAAGTCGGCACAGGTAAAAGAGTGCTGGCCAAGGAAGAACGCCTGATACGCCGATCGCATTGAGTAGCATTGGTCACCCGTCCAACGCCAGACGAGGTGATCCTCAACACCTGGCGAGAGCTGGGTAGGAAGCACCACGTCCCAGACTAACAGGAACTGAGAGATGACCGGGACAGTGAGGGCGCCACGTATGTCACCAACCCAGCAGTTGTTCGCTAACCCAGCAGCAACTGTGCGCGATCCCCGAAAGCGTGGAGGCACGGCGTGGAGGAGGTCAGGAGCTATAGAAGCTATCGAGCGACCATCGATCCACCGATCAGTCCAGAAGAGCGTGGACTGACCATCTCCCAGGATAGAAAAGGTGGATGCTGCGAACATGTCGGAGATGCTCCGCTCAACAGGGGCCTTCAGATCAGACCAGTAGGGGTGTCCCGAGCGTTGAAGCCAGAGCCAGTGAACTCTCAAGGCAAAGCCAGCCACCCTGAGATCTGGAATGCCCAGTCCACTGAGATCCCTAAGACGACAAACCCTCGTCCAGGACACCTGGCACTGTCCCCCATTGGCCGAGTCCGTACCCGTCCACAAGAAGGCGCGACGCTTCATGTCAATGGCTTTGATAACCCAGCTTGGCAAGCCGATCGCCATAGAAACATGGACCGGAATGGAAGAGAGAACCGACTGGACTAGAACCGAGCGACCCGCCAGAGTGGTTAGACGGTCCTTCCAGGGGGGAGCCGATGGGAGACTTTATCCACAAGCGGTTGCAGGGCCGCTTTTGGCAGCTTGCGAACTGACAGTGGAATGCCAAGGTAGGTGCAAGGAAACTCCGAGATCGAGCAAGGAAAAGAGGACTGAACGACGTTCGACTATTTGTATTGTCTAAAAGACTATGCGAGCAAGATTTATTTTGTTGTGGCTTGCCTTATCAATAAAAATACTTTAACTATGATTTATATTTCTTTAATATTTATGCTAAATTTTTAGGAAAACTAATGGAAAAGACACGAATATTAGAGAATAACCTAATATCAAATAATTAGAAGGGGTGAGGCTTCGAAGCCGAAAGACCCCTGGGCGTTTCTCTAAAACGCGAATAGTAGGGAAGAACCTAATATCAAATAATTAGAATGAGCGAGGCTTCGAACTTAGGTCGTCTAGCCCACTACCTTGTGGAGCTAACCGGAAGACCACTAGGCATTTCTCAAAGACGAATGGATAAATGTCAAAGTTAATAGTGCTATATATTTAAAAACGGAGTGAGCAAGTCACGGTTGACAGTTAAAGAAAAAAAAAGAGTGTCACAGCTGGCCCGGACAAGAAATGCCAGGGAAGTGCAGCTCGGGCTCCGGTGATGATGATTGACTTCCAAACAGCAGGCATACATGTCTTGCAACTTGCGTTCTGAATTTCTGACAGCCAGAACCAAAAGAGAGTAGTAACAGCAAGCATGCGCATTTGATTTGATCATCTTTTCACCTCTCCAGCCTTTGTGTACTCGACCAACTGGGAGAATGGAATCCTCATCAGGTCATCATTACCAGACACTACAACTGAAGATTAATGGAGGTAGATTACAGGAAGGCAGTGCATATATGACTCACTAATTCAGACAAAAATACCAAATCAAATGCATTTGTTCAGATGGTTTAGATGCATTTTGATTCTCTTTCACTGGCTTTTACATATTCGACTTGGCTCAGGCACCATGAATGAGTATACGCAGCATCAAAAGAGACACCCAACTTTCCCCCGTTTTAAGCATTGCAGAGCTTAGTTGCATCCAAAGCTGAGCTAGAAAGGCTAATGATCTTTGTTTTTTTCTCTCTTGGGGAGGAAAAAGGCTAATGATATCAATGCCATTTTGTTTGTTTAATCTGCCACGATTGCTGTGTTCCATTCGAACCAGCCTTTTCTAATACTAATAATTCCATCCACTCAGATGAATCTCAACTTGTAGTACATGGCGATTAGCAAGTCATGTTGCTGTGATAAAAATGGATGAAAATTTCTTGGCATGCTGCAGAATTGTGCATTTCTTTTGATGAAAAAAAGCATGTAGGTATGGGTTTGCAAGGGTGAGCTGGGGTGCAGGAAAAAGAGACAGTGGCAGGCAGATCAGAGCTACTGCCAACCAATTCTTCAATTCAATGTCACCTTCAGAGCTTACACTGGGTCTGGTCCTCAGCAGCAGGAGCTGCAGAAATCATGAAAAGCCAGTTTGCATGGACCATGCCTTTTCATATGGCATATACTAATAGCTTTTCCATAATTATTGAAAAATTTCAGTTAATCACTCATTCTGCGAAAGAAAATGAACACATTTCTTGCCTGCTAATAATTCAGGTGCAATGCAAAACAAAACATACTCATAATTATGTAGGACATACTTACAATTTACAACCTCCAAATTCAGAGACCCTCTTGATGAATAGATTGATGCAACAACAACTATACTACAAAGCTTCCATTTCCAATCCAAACAAAGTTGATTGTCAACCGTGGATCAAACAATACAGTTCATTGACAAAAAATATTAAACAGAGAATAGCAACTGTTTTGGCATTAGTCACACATCATTTTTGAATTTTGAATTAAATGCAGATATGTACTCCTAGCAACAACACCGTGAGAGAGAAAATCTTGTGCCGTGTCACAATCACTAGGGTTTTCCCCCCATTTTTAGCAGTGAGCATAATTACAATCATAATCCATAATCTTAGGATATCAAGACCCCGATCAAAGGAAAGAAAATGTGAGTGCTACTTGTAAAGCCGGGACCTCACGTGCGCCCTTGCCGGAGGTCACGTGACATCGTTTCCTTTAATTCTCCCGGCAACTCCTCCCCTGATTCCCCGCCCGTTCTTTATCCCCCTCGCCCTCCGATAAACCCCTGAACTTTCCAATTATTACATTTAGTTCCCTATATAAGTTTGGTAATTACAAATAGCCCCTTTGGGGAGAAGACCTTCCCCGTGGAAGTTTCCATAAAAGCCCTCCAAATAGTTCCGGCTTTGCACGGACACGTCCCTCCCTCTCCTCTCCCCTCGCCCAGCCTCCGCCGCCGCCGCTCGCCGGCCGGAGGAACCCTGATGCCGCTGCCGCCGGTGTCGTGAGGTGGTAGGATATGGGCGGGGTGACGTCCTCGGTGGCCGCGAAGTTCGCGTTCTTCCCGCCCGACCCGCCGGCGTACGGCGTGGCCGATGAGGAGGTGCCGCCACCGCCGGGGGCGGCTGCTCCGGCGGCGGCGGCGAGGAGGGTGTCTCTGACGGGGGTCCCGTGGAGGGAAGGTGTGGAGGCGAGGCGGGTGCGGACGCGGCGGGGCACGGAGATCATCGCCGTGTACGTGCGGTGCCCCAAGGCGAGGCTCACCGTGCTCTACTCCCACGGCAACGC
Source organism: Oryza meridionalis (assembly GCA_000338895.3). Classification (NCBI taxonomy): domain Eukaryota; kingdom Viridiplantae; phylum Streptophyta; class Magnoliopsida; order Poales; family Poaceae; genus Oryza; species Oryza meridionalis. The sequence goes on along the minus strand of CM002531.2, from coordinate 24,428,894 downwards.
CGCCGACATCGGGAAGATGTACGAGCTCTTCGTCGAGTTCAGCGCCTGCCTCCATGTAAACCTCATGGGGTAAGTGTTCGTCAGTTCGTGAGATTATTTTTTGGTAGTTTAACTTTCACTGCTTGGGCGAGTAAACATTGCTGCTTTGGTGGATGATGATTGATGATTTTGAATGAATAATCGGGCCTTGGTTTGATCCGGGTCAATTGTTTTGCCTTTGTCTTAATGAACTTGCTGCCTTGCTGGAGGGGACCAGTATATATTCATCGTTTAATTGGCTAGCTCGATTTTCATCTCTGTCTATTTGTTTGAGATCAGTTTATATTCGTCGTTAATGAAGTCTTGTGATCTTATTGAATATGTCTTGTTCTAGTGTTTAGGATGTCCTGAATTTATTGTAGTACACAGAGCACTGTTCATAGTATTGCAGTTTTGGGCTTTTGGCTTTCAACTAGATTTCTAAAATTCGGAATCTGGTAGCACTTCCTCCGTCAATTGATTGCCCTGTCGAGTATGCGTTGTCAAGGATTGATTTCCACCTGATCATTGGGATTGAGCATTGATTAGCGGTTGGCATCTGTTCTATTTGATCTGAAATTTCAGTGGGCTCAGTTCATAGAGTTTGTATTGATTAGTGTATTGTGTCCGCATATACTCAAAACACTTTGGATTTGTAAACTTGTTCTTTTGGTTTTGCTATTTCGTTACACATGATTCAATAGCTAAATTAGTATTACAGTGATTGAGAGCTGTACAAACAGTTTCCTCGTTGACATTGGGGCTAATCTCCTGTACCCAAAAAGAAAAAAAAGAACTGTCGATTGCGCATGAACCTGGTAATAACTAGTTGTAGGTCCTCATTACACACTGTGATAGGTACATGAGAGGAATTTTCATACTGGAAAGTGGGTTGGGATGAGAGCAAGTGTGCCCAAAAAAAGACGTCAGAACAATGAAGTCACCCTGGTGGGCTTGTCTACAAGGGGGGAGTATTAGAGTCATAATAGTGGTTTTCCATCCCCCTCCCTTTCCCCCCCTATTTTTCTTTTTGTTGTTTTTTCCCCAGCTTGGCCGATTTTTGTATCTACAATCCTCGATCTTGATACAATGATAAGCAATATGCGTATTCGCAAAAAAATAATAGTTTGAAAAATGCACAGTTATAATTTTTCTCCTGATCATCAAGAAGGCCATGTTTTTCCTGATCCCACAGACCCACACTCGGCAGGAAAGCCAAGTACTTAGCTTTCCAGGTTGCCTACCTCAATTAATTGGCGTCTGGATGCTTCATGTAAAGCAAATGGTCCAATGGAGCTGGTGCGCTTCCTGCAATAGCCATCGTGTTTGAGATGTTTTTGTCCGATTATTGATCACAAAAATCATTCCATGTTTCATTTTCAATGATGTTCAGAACTAACTGTTGCTGATAAACAACGCAAAAGATTCTCATCAATTTTGTTGTATCCTGTCCTGTAGACTTACATTTTCTGGACTTTGTGACGTTTTTTTTTTTTTATAACAGAGACATCTTTGCCAATGTGGAGGATTTCAATTATGCTAGATAGGCTATTCGCATAATTATTCACCTTGGTGCATCTATTTTTAACTGTTTTAAGGATAAATTCCTCATGTCCTACTAAAATTTTACCCGTTACCTTATTTGCCACTTCATCGTAGCAAATGAGGAATTGGTGTGAATTAATGGTTGTATTTATGTACTTAGCACCTCATTTTCCTGCATTTGGAATAATTTCCTCAATCTTTGCAGGTATGATTATTCTGGTTATGGACGGTCATCAGGCAAGGTTAACAATGCTCTCTATTCTTTCCTGAAATTAACGCTCTTATCTTTGCCTGTATAGGAGTGCAATAATACCTAACATTACTTTCAGAATGTTTTATTAGCTGATATTGGAAACACGTAAGAACGATCTTCTAAGGCCTTCTATTTTTTTACAAGATACCGCAAAACTGAACCCCACTTGATTGTTTTCAGTTCCACAATACCTCTTTTTAGTGAGCTTATTCCAATAATTGAGTTAAAGACTAAATTTGAAACTCTATCGAATCAAATCATTTTGTTTCTTTCCATGTTCAGGCCAGTGAAGCTAATACCTTCGCTGACATAGAGGCTGCATACAAATGCCTTGTGGAGGTATATGGCACTAGGGAAGAAGACATTATCCTGTACGGTCAGTCTGTCGGTAGCGGTCCGACTGTCGATCTAGCTGCTCAGTTACATCGTATAAGAGCAGTAGTTCTGCACAGCCCCATATTGTCTGGGCTGCGTGTCATGTATTCTGTGAAGAAAACATACTGGTTTGACATATACAAGGTTTGCCTCACTGACGACTGAACTATCAAGAGATACTAAAATTAATTCCCATGCATTGTCCGTGCTAACCAAACACCTGTTTTCTTTGCAGAACATTGAGAAAATACCCCTGGTTAAATCTCCCGTTTTGGTAATTCATGTAAGCCTGAATATATATGCATCTCTGTGCATTTCTCATGTACAACTTTATGTTATTCAACTCAATATATCCTTTTCACTTGTTTTTCAGGGCACGAATGATGATATTGTCGATTGTTCCCATGGGAAGCAGCTATGGGAGCTGTGCCAAAATAAGTATGAACCTCTATGGATCGAGGGAGGAGACCACTGTAACCTGCAGACCTTCCCAGTGTACATAAGGCATCTGAAGAAGTTCATATCGGCGATCGAAAATATGCCTTCGGAGAAAGAATCATCATCAACCGAGAATGAGAAGCTGCTAGCCGAAACCGAAACGGCTTCCGATGGTTCTGCTCTCTCTGACGCTCCATGGACGACCTCACAGAGGCTAGAGCCACCGAGGAAGAGCACCAGGCATGAGCTGCCGCCTCGACTGAGCAATGATCGTGTCGATAAACGAAGGCGAAGCACGGGCCGCAGAGAGAAGCCAAGATCCATGACGGAGAAGAAAGAGAAATCAAGGAGAAGTGTTGACACATTTGACAGGACGAGGGATGAACACGATCAGCCAGATAAACCAAGAAAAAGCATCGACAGGTTGGGTTCTCTGAACAATTCTTCACTTCCACCATCATCATACAGAGTTGCAGCAATCATGTTACCTAAGTCATTTTTCCTAATGAAGAAACTTTGGATGATAAATGATATTACCGTAGATTTGTTGTGATTAAGAAGATGATAAATATTCTTCCCACAAACTGACATTGGTGTAAGTTTTTGACAGGCTTGGAGAGATGATCAGATCGATGGGGCTCTGCAATGTCGATTGCTTCAAAGAGCCTCCTCGAAGCATTGAGACTAGCCGAGATCGGTGATCGATTCAGAGAGTGGCGTTGTGGCTGTAGCTAGTCTTACTGTCCCATGTACACTGGTCTGTGTGGTGTGTGCTCCGGATGATGATCAAAATCATAAACCATTTATGAACAGTAAAGAGAAATATAGCACGTCATTTTTTTTCTTTTTTTTACTGCTGCCCCTCAATTTGAGTCCCTGTTAAATTCTTTTGTATTGCATTGCATTATTGTGTATGCCTCTGGGTTGACGGATTTCACACAAGTTTGACACGATTTCATCAGTTCCGAATAAATGAATTTGACGTGAATTAGTTCAAACTTCAAAATTTCAAATGGCCCCAAAGTCCAAACATGGGCCTTGAAATTAATGCACACGTATCCCAAAGGCCCCAATACCGATCCTTTTAAGCCCAAACGGCCAAACCCAAACCCAAGCAGCGAGTTGGCCCATGAAAGCACTCCTCACTGACAGGTGGGCCCCACACTCTGCGGACGAACCGAGGAAATGAGAACCACCCTCTCCTCGATCTCAATCCAGCCGTCCGATCCGCGGATCGAACGGTCAGAACGACACAACCCCACACTCAAGCGCGACACTGCACTGCAGCGGCGGCTCGCTTCGACCGCTTCTAGAAGCTTCCCCCGTCGCCTCATCTCTTCCTCCTCCTCCTCCCTCCTAAACCCGCAACAAAAAACCCTAGCGACTCCTCCACCCTTATCCTCTCCGCCTCGCCTCGGCTCGCCGTGTAGCCGCCGCCGCCGCCGCCGCCGCCGCGCTCTACTACTAGAGGTCTCACATGGCGCCTTCGCTGAGCAGGAGCCTGGGGGCGTCGTCGGTGGCGGCGCTGCGGCCGTGCGCGGGGAGGGTGAGGGCGCCGGGGGCGGGGGCGGGGGCGGCGCGGGGGAGCGGGTCGGCGAGGTGTGGGAGAGGGGTGAGGTGGGAGGCGGGGAGCGGGAGCAGGGGGAGACTGGTGCGGGTGAGGTGCGACGCCGCAGTCGCGGAGAAGGCCGCCGGGGAGGAGGAGGCGGCGGGGGAGAAGTTCGAGTACCAGGCGGAGGTGAGTGATAGATCGAGATGGCTTCGGGATTGGATGGAAATAGTTTCTTAGTTGTTTGATTATGCTAGCATTTCACTAGAGTTACAATAATGAAATGTTGTTATTATGAATTTATTTTTTCGCGAACGCGCAAAAGGATTGCACGTCAATATATTAGAAGAAAAGAATTAAAGTTACACGACACAATTAGTTAGACCGGCTGATGCCAGGGGGAGGGAAAAAAAGCAAAATAGAAAACTGAAGCTTAGAAAAGAACTACGGTGGCTAAAAAACAAAAAAACTCCAGAAAACTGTAGACAACGGGAGGGTGCTAAGGCACGCTAAATTATTATGAATTTATGATTCATCATTTTATCGTGAATTCGACATGCGGTGTGATGGATCTTGTATAGCCCAATATAATAACTGTTTAATCCCTTTTGTGCTGTGTAGGTTAGCCGCCTAATGGATTTGATTGTCCATAGCCTTTACAGTCACAAGGAAGTATTTCTTCGGGAGCTTGTGAGGTCAGTAATAACTCTTGCCAAAATGTAGTGTTTCATCAATAATAACATAGCCAAATGATAGTTCCATATACAGCCTTTTAAATTTGATCCCATGGCTCATCACTTTATGTGCTAACTATCGGGTGGGTGTTGTCAGTAATGCAAGTGATGCATTGGATAAGCTGAGGTTTCTTGGTGTGACTGATTCTTCTCTCCTTGCTGATGGCGGCGAGTTGGAGATAAGGATTAAGCCAGACCCTGATGCAGGAACCATTACTATTACGTAAGTTGTTCTCTAGTAGCTGTGCTTTGTCGACTTGACTGTTTAATGCAGGTAGTTTACTAGTACAATCTTGTTATTGTTCTTATAGTGATAGTGGCATTGGAATGACCAAAGATGAACTTAAGGATTGCCTTGGTACTATTGCTCAGAGTGGCACCTCAAAATTTTTGAAGGCTCTAAAGGTAGAGCATTGTTCCTTCCCTTTCTACTTTCTGAATATTTGTACCAATATCTAGGCAATGTGTACTACCTGTGTGTTTGCTTCGTTGTTTCATTCCTAATACCTAATGAATCACAATCCAGGAGAATAAAGACCTTGGAGCCGATAATGGTCTGATTGGTCAGTTTGGGGTTGGGTTTTACTCAGCTTTTCTTGTAGCGGAAAAGGTATGAGGCATTCTTTGGATGCTGTCCTTGTAAAATATATTTCATGGAATATGTTTCTTTTTATTTTTTTCATTGATCTTTTTCCCCTAAATTATGTGTTGCAGGTTGTGGTCTCTACTAAGAGCCCCAAATCAGATAAGCAATATGTATGGGAAGGTGTAGCTGACAGTAGCTCTTATGTCATCAAGGAAGAGACTGATCCTGAAAAAATGCTTACACGTGGCACTCAGATTACTCTTGTTTTAAGGGTGAGTTTGGCCTTTTCTATTTGTTGAAATGAATACCTTTTTATAACTAAAATCTCAAATCTCCGTCACAAGAAAAATGGAAACCTCATATTCTGTAACTATGCAGTCTGATGATAAGTTTGAGTTTGCTGATCCTGGAAGGATTCAAGGCCTAGTTAAGAACTACTCTCAGTTTGTGTCTTTCCCCATATACACATGGCAGGAAAAATCCAGAACTGTCGAGGTAAGACCTTGATGGTTTTTTCTTGCTAATTCTCTTAATATGAATCTTACAAGTTCTTTAGAACTACTATTCTTGATTCCTTTCAGATTTCTTTCACTGATGTGAACTCCTTGCTTGACAGGTTGAAGAGGATGAAGAGACAAAAGAAGGTGAAGAGGCGAAAGAGGTTAGTTATCTTGGATGATCTGCTTCTAATTTTTTATCCTTATGTTGACTATGTTCTTTGAAACTGATTCGCATCCACCTATAGGGTGAACAAAAGAAAAAGAAGACAATTACTGAGAAATACTGGGATTGGGAGCTAGCCAATGAAACAAAGCCTATATGGGTAATTTTATCTTTGTTACTTCCATTGCACACAATTTGCAGTCTTTGAGCCTTACCTATTTGGTATTCTATCTCCCAAAAAAAGTGCATGTGAGGTGCTATTCACTGATTAAGGAAGCAGATAGTTGAATCATATTCTCTGTGTGCAGATGAGAAGTCCAAAGGAAATTGAGAAAACAGAATACAATGAATTTTATAAGAAGGCATTCAATGAGTTCTTAGATCCTCTGGCCTACACTCACTTCACAACAGAGGTACATGAATTTGTCAAACATCACTTCACTTAACTTAAGTGCATGGAATATTGTTTATGATGATATTTTCTGCTACCAGGGTGAGGTGGAATTTAGGAGTGTCCTTTACATTCCAGGAATGGCTCCACTTAGTAATGAGGAGATAATGAATCCAAAAACTAAGAATATCCGGTTATATGTCAAAAGAGTATTTATCTCTGATGACTTTGATGGTGAACTGGTATATTATCTCTCAGTCCACAAGATAGCTGCTTGTGAATATGCATTTGTGTTGTCCTTCCTTGATTGTCTATTTGATCAATAGAACAAATTTCTGAGTTTAGCTTTGCATTTTGCAGTTCCCCCGATACTTGAGCTTTGTAAAAGGTGTAGTTGATTCAAATGACCTTCCCCTCAATGTTTCTCGTGAGATTCTTCAGGAGAGTCGAATAGTAAGTTAATAAGAAATGCATGCCAGCTCTTATATTTCAAAATTACATATGAGGAAAGTTATCATTATTGATCTTCCTATGGGCACTTCGAGATAATTTATGTTGTTTATTAGGTAAGAATTATGCGAAAGAGACTTGTTAGGAAGACATTTGATATGATTGAGGAGATTTCTGAAAAGGATGACAAGGAGGTAACTCATAGCTACCCTGTCCCCCGAATTTTTCTGTTTGAATACGTGTTGAAGCCTTGTCATATGCGCTGCAGGATTACAAGAAGTTCTGGGAGAGCTTTGGCAAGTTCATCAAACTTGGTTGCATTGAGGACACCGGAAATCACAAGCGTCTTGCACCTCTGCTGCGTTTCCACACTTCTAAAAATGAGGGAGATCTGATAAGTCTTGATCAATATGTAGAAAACATGCCAGAGAACCAAAAAGCAATCTATTACATTGCTACAGATAGTCTCCTGAGTGCAAAGACTGCTCCTTTCCTAGAAAAGTTGGTTCAGAAAGACATTGAAGTATGAACACAACATAATACCGATGAGACAAGAACTGGATTCTTGCTTCCACTTAACTCATGTTGCTGTTTTTTTTTCCTCTTTAGGTTCTCTACCTCATTGAGCCAATTGATGAGGTTGCCATTCAGAATTTGCAGACCTATAAAGAGAAGAAGTTTGTTGATATCAGCAAAGAGGACCTGGAGTTGGGTGAGGACTGAGGAAATGTTTGAAATTTGCTCTGGATACAGTTTTTCATGGTTATCTGCATCACTCTAATATATATTTGTTTGCACAGGTGATGAAGATGAGGACAATAAGGAAAGCAAACAGGAATACACTCTTCTCTGTGACTGGGTAAAACAACAGCTTGGTGACAAGGTAGCAAAGGTTCAAATATCAAAGCGCCTCAGTTCGTCACCATGTGTTCTTGTATCTGGCAAGTTTGGTTGGTCTGCCAACATGGAAAGGTATTTCCTGTACGATTAAATCATTGTGTTGTACTATGCTTGATTTCTAACGAATATTTTTCAACAATTCAGACTCATGAAAGCACAAACACTTGGGGACACATCAAGCTTGGAGTTCATGAGGGGTAGAAGGATTTTCGAAATTAACCCTGACCATCCTATTGTCAAGGACTTGAATGTAAGATTTGTTGCTGCTTATCATCAGTAATTGATGTACCCATTTCTACATAAGCAATAATTAACATGAATGAGAAACAATTGTTGACAGGCTGCCTGCAAAAATGAGCCTGAAAGTACAGAAGCTAAGAGGGCTGTTGAGCTGTTGTATGAGACTGCTCTGATCTCCAGTGGATATACTGTAAGCAAAACACACTCATTATATTTCATTACTTGGCCATCATGAACCTTACCATTTGACTGTTTGTTTACTTGGAATGTCCAGCCTGACAGTCCTGCGGAGTTGGGTGGCAAGATCTATGAGATGATGACAATTGCCCTTGGCGGGAGATGGGGGAGGTCAGACACCGAGACTGAAGCAGCAACCACTGGTGATGCGAGCACAGAGACAGACTCATCTGAAGCCACGGTGACGGAGGTGATCGAGCCTTCTGAAGTGAGGCCTGAGAGTGACCCATGGAGGGATTAATAAGTGAGTTCTCTCTTGGGCATCCTTTGTTAGAACTTCAGCATTAGTTGCTATGGGATATAATCATGGTTTAAAAACATGATTCTGTCATAGATATTTACATGGGTTGTTACCCAGCATTTTTGTAGGTGCAGTAGAGTCTGTAGACTCATTGGCCACCTCTATCTATTGGAGGGGGTGGTCTTATCAATAAAACATGAAAAATAATCAGTACAATACAAATGTCCCTTTGTTGTTTTCTATATTTATGCCGTTTCTTACTATCAATTTACATTGTGGAGATCAATGCTTGAGCCTAATATTCTTGCGCTGCACATTTAGAGGAAGCATTTTGTCTAGTAAAAAAAGAATATCAAAATGCAAGATGAATATATGATGCATTCTTACTGTCTCAAAATTTCAACTGTCAACCTATTTAGGCATCATCGTTATGATAGAATCTGTATGTTATTACTCTCAGCTGTTGCGATTTAAGTTCGCGAGATAAACCCAATATCCAAATGGTCAATGGAGCTCACAGGATGTTTAGCATAAATCAAAATTTGATTTTTAGGACTGCCTAAGATTATCTATTGTGATCATGTCCCATAAAATCTCACAGCCAAAGGACCACCAGAACAGAAAACAAACTCTGAAAGGAAGGTATACTCAATATGAAAAAAAAAATGATGCATAAGCATTAAATTTCATGCTGTATGTGTCGACAAAAGAACAGTTGTATTTCAGTGTTTCTATCGAAAATTGATTTTCGCTGCTACTTGGAAGGAGCCACAAAAAACAAGATATGCATCCCGATGCAATTCAATTGCTCGCATCAAATATTTGGACATCCATTTTTTGTCACATGCACAGATATATTTTCTTCAGTTCTTTTTCTGTCCTATGTCAAAGGAGTTTCTAGCCATCATGGATTGCAGTTCTAGCTGTCCAGTTCGGTGAAGCTTCAGTTCTGATATTTGATCACAGCTACACCCCATGCACTGAATCTATGGGAAACCTCTTCCCTTCCCATTGGAAGTCAGATTGCAGCTGGTCACTTGCTCAGGCAACTAGAATTGCAATTCTGAATTGCTCAGCAGCAGTAATTCCTATGCACATGCTGTTTGTGCTTGCCACTCCATCTGCTTTCTGATGAGAATAAACCTGCTTCATCCATGTTGGTGCCATTCACATGTGAAACCCATCTTGATCTTGCCTGATGCTTAGCTCTTCTGAACTCATGACCTGTGGATACGGTATTTGTGCGGTGTTATGGAATGATCCATCCAAAGTCTGATGCATCTGTTCAAGAATCAGAGAAAGCCCATCAGATGATCAGAACGTTTGCAATGAGTGTAGGATGGTGAACAGTATGTGTTTGTCTTACAAGCTGCTACTGTACTACTACCTCCGTTCTAAAATATAGCAATTTTTAGCTATGTGTATCTCTTTATCCAGATTCTAGATACATAGCTAGAAATTGTTATATTTTGGGACAGAGAGAGTATATAATAATATGAAACTAGAAGAAACTGAATGGTATTTGGCTGGCCTAGTTCTTTCTAATGGCTTAAACCTTCCTGTATAACTTAGCCGAAGTGATACTAACAAATAACAATGGCATGCATCAGATGCAAACCTGAGGCTCTCTGAATGCTCCCTTGTCATTTTGCTGCTGCTTCTGCATGAGACTGGTGAACACATCTGGATTGATCATGCCATGGACACCTCCTTGAAGGATGCCCGGTCGTGATAATTGTAGCCCGGGCATCATCTCCGGGGAGAAGGAGAATCCCATGGGAGCAGAGGAAGGCTGCCCGGGAAATTGAAGAACCTGAAATCATCAAGAAATATATGAACTTGTCTCACACATTTCTGAATTTCTGATTTCTCGCGAAGCAAACTGAAGAAGGAAAACAGAGAGGAGGAAGGGAAGATGGTTCAAGTTCCATACATCCTTGGAGTTGTTGACAAGTGATTCAATGTCGAGATCGATTCTTGGGTTGACCGCTGAGAGCTTCATCGACAGAAACTGCAGAGATGGAAAGTGAAAACCGAATATCAGTGTTTGCGTTGTGCTTTGTCTGGTAAATTTGCAGTCACTCCCTGTGGATGATCATGTCAGTACCTCGACTTGACTTTGCAGGGACTGAACATAGTTGATGATCTCGTCGAGCATCAACGCCTTCCCGGTGACCTAATCGAATCAAATTCAGAAACACAAATAACCATCCATTCTTATGAAATTCACATGCCTGAAACATTCACACTGTAGCAATGCAGCTTTAGTTTTGGGTTAGAATGCTCACTTTGCTGCAGCCAGGGACAAGGTCTTGCAGGAGCTTCATCCTCTCGCTGATCTTCTCCCTTCTCAGCTGCCAAGAAACATAACACCACAATCTTCAATTATTTGACTCTAGTTCAGGCGATCAGTTTGAAGAAATTTGTTACTATTACTGTTCTCTTCCCAAAAAAAAATATTTAAAAAATTTGAACTGTTCAAATTTTGTATGTAGTGTATACCCTCTCGGCTAGGCTGTGGCTGTTGGTTGCTTGCCCCTTCCGAGCTCTGACATGGCTGTACCCTTCCTTCTGCGCCTCGCCGGCGTCCTTGGCTCCCTTCCCTTTCGACTTGCCGCCGGCCGCCGCCGTCGCCGGCGGGCCGATCACTTCGCCGTTGGCATCTTTGCTACACTCGGTCTCGTTCCCAGAATCGGCAAGCGCGTTCGACGCGTTCGCGCGATCCGTCCCAGCAATCTTGCAAATGCCAGTGCAAGCAATTGTGCAAACGATTCATCAAGCTTTTTTTAAGAATGTTTTGATCGATGCGATGAGATGGGAGCAGAGCAAGTGAGTGTGTACCTCGTCTGATCTCCTCTTCTTCTTGGACTCCGACGAGCAGTCGCCGGCCGGCTCGACGATGCCGCCGGAGTTGACCGGGAAACTGCCGAAGCCGCCGCGCACGGCTGCCGGTGGCAGCAAGAAGCCGCCGCCGCCGCTCGCCGCCGTGGCAGCACCGGTGCTCGGCGAGACCGTCGACGACCACGCGAGAGAATCCATGGCCGGCTGTTGCACCGGCGGCGGCGCCGCCGCGCACGAGCTGCCGCCGCTCATCTGGCCGCCATGCCATTGCCAAGCCATCGCCATGCCACCATGGACAGCCGAAGCGTTGCTCTCTACTCCAAACCCATTGCCGCCATTAGCATCCATCACCTTGCTCCCTAACCAATCAAACAGAGAGACTCCAGGAGAGAGAGAGATGTTGCAAGTGTTCTTGATTTTATAGCCAGTTTGCTGCATCCAGCAACATGATTTTTACAGCCTAGGAGATCGAGGGTAGTTTTGAGTTTATTACTACCCCCTGCCTTTACCTTTTCTTGATAGCAAAGTACAGTAAAAAGTAGAAACAAACCCTTTAATCATGCTGTTTTAACCTTTGCTTTAGCTTGCTAACTCCTTACTAATTACCCCTGCCATCTTCTCATCTGGGCAAGTGGCATCATCCTCACTCAAGTTTCTGACAGTGCCAACTATCACAGGCTTTGTTTAATCTGATGCCTTTCTGAAGCCTTGCTGTAAATCAAGTACCATTCTCTCTCATCATCGTTTGACCACCACTGTCATGTCGGTACAGTTACTTTAGTACAGTTATTATTGGACACGAACAACTGTCTACACCTTCGTGATCAACATGATCACTCGTACTAGTTTTCTTCCAGTGACAGGTTCGTCGCAAAGATGGGTGCGGGTCACTTCGTGGATAATCATTTTAGTCGATTTTATTGAACTAGAGTGGAGTAGGTTAGTAACATGTAATCACTCCATCCAAAAAAAAATCCAATCCTAAAATTGTATCTAGAATAAGTTCATTATCCAGATACATCCCCAGAATAAGTACGAGGTGAGAAATGACTAGGGGTCTTACAGCTAGCTCCACAAAGTGGTGGGCTAGACGACCTGACCTCACCCCTTCTAATTATTCGATATTAGGTCATTCACTGATATTCGTGTTTTTAGTATGAGGCATACATTATAAGAAATTATGGTCTTATTCGCTTATCAACAGTACTTAATACTGAAATTTGATATATTTTGATATCATCAAATTTTGGTAGCATTGGTTTTATTTGATTTGATCTCTTTGCAAAATTTTGGTAGAGTTGAGGAAGTTTATAGAACTACCAAAATTTGATTAGGTAGTACTGGTTGAAATGTGTTTTATTTTTGTCCTATTAACAACGTAAAATTTTAGTAAAATTAAAAGTGGCAATAAACTAAACAAGCCTTAAAGAAAAATGCAATTTTACATGTCTAGAATTTCCAAACTAAAGCATCACATCCATTGATCATGGAAGCAAATTGCAAACACCTAATGCTTATAGTACAACTAGTGTACTCTAATTAAGGTAACCAACCTGAGAGCCTTTAGATGCTCTTCTGATTCCCCCAACCTCACTCTAACCCTAAACTAAACTATCATTAGCCTCGGGGTTCGCGCCGCCCCGAATCAAGCCTTTTGATTGGCAAAGCAAAGCCAACCAAATGCAATTCTTTCTATCCACCCCAGACACGCTTTTGCCCAGTCACGGTAATTACCAGGGGCACTTACCCCTCTTAACCCCATTTTTTTACCGCACAGTAATCCTGTCCACCTCACTGACAGTAATCCTACCTAAGTTGCACATTGTCACTTTGCAAGGAGTGAAATGCAAGTCACCCTGTACTACTGCCTAACAACACATTGTCACCTTTTTATTCTTCTAGGCATGGAGTACTTCACCTTTCGGTGATGACACTGTTCTGAATCCTTTTCGCCTTTCTTCTTCCTCCATCTTCCTCGCAACTGCCTTCCTCTTATCCGAGTCCGGCTGATAACCGTCGGTCTCGGGAAAGAGGGGGGATTACAGGTGGCTCCTGCGAAAAACGCTTTGCGAAATGCGTGCAAACCGCGAGGTAAAGATGAAAAGGACGTGACATCGAACTCACCCCTCTCGACACGAACATTGCAATGCAGCTGGTTTTTACAGGGTTCTTGGGCAACATGATTAAAGCGTTCCCTGTGCAAAATGGGCGTCTTTAGCTTTATCAAGAAAATCACCCGGCCTGAAGCAAACGGGAGTGAGTATCAGGGCATTCCCAACCCAATGACTAGGATGATGTCCATAGCATTAAATAAGTTACCACCTAGAAAAAAAAATGATATGGCAAGTGAATAAATGAGGAAAGAGAAGGAAACCATGTCTTGCATGAGACATGGTTTCTACACAATATCCAAGACATCATGTGAGATAAGTAGTATTAAATTGAAGTATGGAATAGTGGTGTTTGCATTGGAAGAGTAGTGTCTAGTACTAGTTTTTTGATGATGTAAAGTTTATGGAAAACATATCTAGTGTTATAGGTTGGGACTGCCCTCAAGCCCCAAGATACGATCTTTTTTCGTCGTCGTCGTCAGAATCTTCAGAGTTCAGAGAAAAACACATACCCACACACACGAATACACGATCAGTTCAGCTCATCATGATCCATCTGTGACTGTAAAGAGAAGAGACAAGGGAGTTCGTGCTAAGTTCTTCGAAAGGCGCAGCGAGAAGCGAGAGAGCAGTTGATCAGAGCAGCTGATTGGGTCATTACCGAGAAGATGGAAATGATTAGTCAAAATATTCAGAAGGAGCAGTTCAGGACACAGCGTAATCAAACAGAGACTACAGGACATGTTGATTAGTGTAGGCCTGCCTTGCTCAGCTGAGCTCGTTAAAAGAGAAAAGAAAAGCAATTACCTGATTTGCTGCAGTGATGTTGATAGTGCAGGAGCTTCTCTTTACTAACAATGTTTATACTCTTTAAGGCAAGGTTTGTAGTTTAAGATGGGTTTATTAACAAACTAGACACTTAACTGAAGAGTAAAAATTCAGCAATTTGTGTGCCAATGGAGAAACAATTTGGCTCCAATAGTCAATTTTAGTGGTACTCCTTCCGTTTCACAATGCAAGTCATTCTAGCATTTTTCACATTCATATTGATGTTAATGAATCTAGACATATATACTCAATTTGTGGAGAAATACTGAAATGTGTAAACTTGAGCAAGCATAAGCTGAACAGGCCTATTTTGCAGAATCTGGAAACCTGATAGATCGAGATTATTTGGGCCCTTGCCAGTGAAATGGCAGGGCCCAGGAATGAGACCGCCATCGCGAATCCTGTTTCTGTGCCCCATTGCTAGAATAAGTTTTTCATGGCGCAAGCTGTAATGCAATTACAAAATAAACTATGATAAGAGATTCAGTCATGATCTTTGTAATAATATGTTAAAATTCTAGAACAATTCTAGTAGTACTAGATACTACTAGTACAATTTGTGGAGAAATACTGAAATGTGTAAACTTGAGCAAGCATAAGCTGAACATCTTTTGCATAATCTGGGAGCCTGACAGATTGAGATTATTTGGGCCCTTGCCAATGAAATTGCAGGGCCCAAGAATGAGGCTGCTGTGTCAAATTCCGTTTTTATGCCCCAGGGCTAGAATAAGTTGCAATCTGTAATGCAATTACAAGCACAAAATAAACTATGAAAGATTTTAGACATGATATTTGTAATAATATATCAATGAAAACATTATGAAATACTTCTAAGAAACATCTAATTGCATTTGTTCTCAAGATGCTGATTCTAAATGCATGAAAATTAATGGTCAAGGTCTCCTGAAGTTTGATCTCATGGATCGCAGGAGGACCAATATTTAGTGGTAAGGAAATTTTAATGCGTTGTAAGGCTATTTAGCATGTATGCTTGTGCCTGCACATATGAATTGTAAATTTGTAATAGCACAATATTTTGTGACTAAAGCTATTGATTTTCTTTAATTGAAAATTTCATTGCAAAAGAGTATCTCAGAACAATATTGGTAAGTACCTACTCCGTCCCAAAATAACTTCACTTCTAGCCTCAGCCATTTGTTCCAAAATAGCTTCATTTGTATCCAACCATTTACCCACCCACCCACATAGGGGTGAAAACAGAGGGAGTAATAGATAAACTACAGCATCATTTCAGTTGTTTCAGTCTCTAGCCATGCTGTAAGCCTGTAACCCAAAAGAGAACAATCTGTACAAATCTTATAGAAATTCAAAATTCAAAGCCTCTGTTCTGCACTAGTTGAGAAATCTCATTGAATCTGAAAACCTATTGCTAACCGATAAGCTGGACCTCAAATTCTCAAAACCTGGACAGGTGAAATCTGTTATGGTTGCCAACTCAAGGCAGAAATTTTCTAAGCCAATCTCATTATCGTCCAAAGTACTAATGATTCCTCGTATAGTACACCATAGTTGATGAGCCCCTCTCACCAGCTAATCTAAGAGTCATCAACTAAAATAAAAAACTCCACTCCTGCCAAATTTGCAAATTAAAGGGGCATGCAACTTGATAGAGAAAACATGAGAGCCAAGTTTATTAATGTTAGGCACACATTTTTATTGTTTTCTGAAGTAAAATTGCAGCTCAAATGTCCACATCACACGTTTGCCCACTCACACACTTTTAGTCAGCAGTTCAGCGCAACATTTTATTATTTGCTAGGAACACTTTCTCGCATGTACGTGTATTACAAACCCGACGTGATGAAGATAAAATATCGAATTGACAAAGATTCAAAGTTAGCATGTGCTAGCCGAGTACACCTGTACCGAATCATAACAAAAAAATTCAAACCTGTAAGGCACCTTACCACCCGTCTGCCATGTGCAAGACTTTTGACGAAGCCCAGATTGTTTAGATGATCCGTCGTCACATCCTGCTGCTAGTTGCGTTGCACTAACTCAAAATTCTTGTATCCTCCTCTTGATTCCCGGGAATCTTTTTATTCTTGTAACTGTGTGTTGTGAACTTTTCTTTCTCCCATCTTTTAATGAAATCAGCATAGCTTCCGTCTTTACCCCTCGGAAAAAAAAATGTAAGCCCGACAAAGGATACCATTCGGATGAGAAAATGTGAATTATTGTTAGCCCATGAATTGTTGGTATTTTTCATTTTAGTGTTATAAAAACAGATACTCCCTCCGTTTTTAATTCATAATGTCGTTGATCTTTTAAGATTTTCATAATAAAATAATAATTACATAAATCTTTTAAATTCATACAATAGCAGTAATCTTTTACGATTAACAAAAACGAGAATTCATAATAAAATAATAATTACATATTATTGAGAAGATTACTGCTATTGTCAAATTTGCTAATGTCCTTTGGTTCATTCGTTAATTCTATTGTCAAATTTTCTTTAAGCAGTAATCTTCTCAATAATATCAAACTGAACCAAAGGACATCAGTTAAACTCTAAAGATTAACGAATGAAAAAAACAAACTTTACTCTTAAATTGCACTTTGCACTAGGTAGATTGTAACACGTTTCATTTTACACAGGTTTAACACTAGAATACATCATCAAACCTATAGAAATTTTACAAAATCTGAATGAAACTCCATGAAATATGGTCTAAATTCAAAAAATTCAACAAGTTTTAGATTTTACAATATTTTCCTTTAATTACAGAGTAAACTTCAGAAAACTACAAATTTAACATGATATATCACAAAACTATAGATTTAACACTAAAATTATCATAGAATTACATATTTAGGTGAAATATCACAAAACTACATATTTAGTAACAAAGAAATAAAGTTATCACAAAGCTATAGGTTTTATATCAATTTAATCACAAAATTTGAACATTTGTAACCGAAATAAAATATTGGAGCTAAGAATTTAAACTCCAAAATCTATAGTTTTATGATAATTTTATTATTAATTTTGTAATTTTATAATACTTAGCCTTAAACATATAGTATTATAATAAATTTATTGCTAAATCTGTAGTTTTGTGAAACATTACCTTAAATACGTAGTTTCGAGATAATTTAATCCAAGTATCTGTAATTCTACGAAATTTACTCTTAATAATATGACACACCATAATACCGCAGTAAAACTTATTTTAAGAAAAGGAGTATAATTTACTCCTTAAGAAAAATACTCTATACAACCATGGCGTATCACCGTATAGTCAACCGTCCAACCCAACAGCTACCGGGTAACGAACGGTTTGTTCTCCTCCGCCCCAGACGTTGCCCCGCTCAGCGTCCTTCCTTTGGTTGCGTCGCTGTTCTTCCAGCCTGTCACACGCGCACATGACAAGCAACCACCCAACCCACCCTTCTTCCCCTTTGCTCCGCTCACACTGCACAGCGCCACCACACTGCCCCCAACCTCCCCAAATCGTACCCACCACCATCTCTTCTCTCACTAACACCTCGGGACAAAAGCACACGGCCCCACCTGTCATTGCCCCGAAAGTACAGAGAACACATAGGGCCTGTTTAGTTCCGAAAGGAAATTTTTGGCGTGTCATATCAGATATACGGACACATATTTAAAGTATTAAACATAAACCAATAACAAAATAAATTACAGATTTCTCCTAGAAATTAGGCGATTAATTTATTAAGCCTAATTAATCCGTCATTAGCAAATATTTACTGTAGAACAACACTGTCAAATCACGATGCAATTAGGCTTAGAAGATTTGTCTCGCAATTTACACGCAATCTATATATTTAGTTTTCTTTTGTCTATATTTAATACTTCATGTGTCAATCATTTTATGTGATTGGGTGAAAAAATTTTGTTTGGGAGCTAATCAGGCCCAAAAAAAAAACCCGAGCACTTTTAATTTTCTGCTCCCGCACGACACATCCCCGACAGGCGAGACACGTAACCATCACGCCACTGACGAGTGGGACCCACCACCAACCACTGGTTCTTTTTATATCCCCAACCATCGGTTGGCCCCACTTGTCAGCGAGGAGGGTCGTCTCGTCGGTCGCCGTTCCAATCTACCACGAGAGTTTCACTAGCAGAATTAATTTTTATTTTTATTTTATTTAGGGGAGCTATAATAGCAAGCGGCTCGCGAGACGCTAATCCAGGGCGCGATTTTTTCGTTCCCCTCTCTATCTCTCGCGTCCATGGCGTCCTCGTCTCTCCTCGTCCGGCTCGCCTCCGACGAGATGCCCCAAACCCTAGATGCGTCGGCGTCGTCGTCGTGCTACGACGCCTTCGTGCCGGTGTTCCGCCCGGATCCGTCGTCGGGGTTCTCGGCGGCGTCGGTGGTGGCGGCCGCCGACCGCCTCCGCAGCCAGTTCCTCTCCGTGGAGCCCGACCTCTTCCACGACGCGCTCGTCGCGCCAAGCCCCGACCACCTCGGCTTCCCCGATGAGGAGGAGGAGATCCGGTGGGATTGCCTCCAATTGGATGATGACGACGAGGAGGAGGGGGTGACGGATCTGCGGCTTGAGGCGTCCAACGCGGCGGAGGAATTCGATTGGGAGGAGGTGGCGTCCCCCTCCGGCGGCGCCGGGATGGATCAGCCGGAGCCCGAGTGGGAGGTCCTCGCCGACGTGCCACCGCCGCCACCGCCACTCGCCGACGCCGACGAGGGCTTCGTGTACACCTCCGACCGTGACGTGTACGAGGTGCTCGTCGGGGAGGGTTTGTTCCTGAAGAGCAAGCCGCCCGCGGCGAGGTCGGCCGTCGAGGCGCTCCCGTCCGCCGTCGTCGCCGCCGGCGAGGACGGCGAAGGGGAGGAGTGCGCGGTGTGCAGGGACGGCGTCGCCGCCGGGGAGCGCGTGAAGAGGCTGCCCTGCTCGCACGGTTACCACGAGGAGTGCATCATGCCGTGGCTCGACGTCCGCAACTCGTGCCCGCTCTGCCGCTTCGAGCTGCCGACCGATGACCCCCAGTACGAGAGCTGGAAGGCCTCGCGAGCTGCGGCTGCCTGAATTGCTGCGCGGTACAAAGGCAAGCCTTTCTTTTTCTTGCACAGCTTTTATAGAGTTGTATGTCTTGGGTTTCAAACTGGTACTATGATGAAAGAACCAAACTGGTATGGTGAAAGAAAGCGTAGAGGTAGTCGCAGAGATGGTTTTGCACCTTTCGATTTGTTTACTTTTTTCTTAAAAGAGGGTTGCGAGGATATTACATAAGTTTATCCTATATATACTGTTGTATTTATTCTGAATTTGTAGAGTAGCTTCTGTATTACATGTTGCCCTGCAGCACAATTTTGTAAATGGATATGGTGGTGAAAATTTCGGTATGTGGTGTTCCTGATTCAACTTTAATCAGTTTTATTTTTCTGACTTATTTGTTGCAAATTCATAACAACGTGATTAATTATGTGTGTGAGTTGCCATTTCATGTTGTGTTCTACACCTATACTGTTCTTAGGGACAGTGTTATTGGCAGAAATATTCAGGAAAAATGAGCGATTTCTAATTTATCCTCTAGCAGATGGGAGAAATATTTGTTGCTAGGAGTTGGGATTACTTTGATTAATTTCTTGCGTGCTCAATGTGGCATTGTTTTATGTCCTTTGTCCTTCTTATTTTTGACTTTGGTGATCAAAATTGCGTTCCCTTTTATTATAAAAAAAAAATCAATCATCAACACTTATGAGGGCCTAATCAGTAAGATGGTAATTGACCTCACAACCTGCTAATCTCTGTGTAAAGACCCAAGACTGAGTCTGAAACAGTGAATTGGCTTTGATTCATAAAAAAATATGCTGGAGATTCATATATAACTCTATTAAGATGCTAATGCCATTACCAGTATTTTGGATATGTCTATTTAACATTCACCATTTAAATCAAGTTGTTTTTGCTTCCATGATAATCAACAATGCTTTTCTTTCCTTTCTCTTTCCCCACTAATTGATTCATGACTCATTAATCAGTAAGAGCACTAGAGCAGGACTAATTATTTGTGTGAGTGGCAATTCATATTATGTTCTTAGGGACAACTAACTGAAATGTTTTGGGCATGGTAAGTTGTGACTATATAAGTAGGAGTCTTAGTTGTACAGGAAGCTACCTTGGAAGTATGAAACATTACACTCAGTTGGCATTCTTTAAGGCCCTTTTTTTGTTCTGACTTTCTTGAGTGAATGTGGTCTTGTTGTTTTTGCTGGAAATAAAAAAAAAATCAACCATCCACGGTTATCTTAGTTTAATAAGATGTCAATTGACCTTGTCGCTCACTAATCTCTGGGTATATTAACCCAGTATTGAGTCTCGAGCAATGAATTTTGCAAGAGATTCTCATAAAACTCCATTCAGACACCATTTTTGTCGCCAGTATTTTTTCTGGATATGACGTCACCATTTAAATCAAGTTATTTTTTCACTTCCAGGATCATCACCAATGTTACTTTTCTTTCTCTGTTCCCAATAAATATTGATTCACAACTAATTAACAGTTACCTGTCAAAAAGTTATTTCCTCTTCCGCAAAATAGTAGTAACAGGTAATTCCCATAAATCAACGCACAATCCACCATCATACAAATTTCACCTCTTGAGTTCCATTCATTAACTAGTCCTTGTGGAAAAATGTAACAATTTCTTATATGAGGAATTTGTTAGAGAGATTGAAGGCCACAACAGGTGTGCCGTGCCATATGAAATATTAGGTGTTGGCGATATCTTGGCACAGGTGACAGGTCCTGCCCAATTCTTCAGTTGAGATGGCAACATGCCTACTTCTAACTGTCCCAGGAAGAGTGCTCTTCTGCAGTTCACACGTCTGTAAGGTATCTTTTTGACATCTGGGCATGTGTAAATGATGCTTAATAAAACTAAATCATTCATCCAATTTCGTGATGATGGATTGATCTCTGTGCTGATCAAATTGGTTCTTGCTTGGTTACAGGAGAAGGTGCTGATTGAGGGAGAGACCGGACTCTTGTCCCAACAGGCAGCCAGCTGCTGGATGAATGAACTTGAACTTCATCTCATCCTGATGTGCTCTGGTTCTTTTGTGTTGCTTTTATCATGTCCATGCCATGTGAATTAAGATCTGATTTGCCTTTTGCATAGTGCAAGAAGTAGTAATAATTTACCAATTAGCAAAGTATTGGAATGCGAAACTTCTTGTTGCGTCGTGGCGCGGATGTTATCTGTGGCTGTGCGAATTCCTATCGTCGTTTCGTTGCATAGTGGGCCGAATCTTAGTCTCAGCTTCGACGCAGATGCGAACCAAATTAGTTTGGGCCTGCACGTAACTTGCAATCCCGTTCTGGCCCAACTAGTTTGGACCCGCGTACGCGGAATAAGTTCATTTTTGGTCCCTTAACTTGACAGCCAATTTGATTTTCGCCCTGAACCACAATACCCAGATGCAATAAGTCCCTCAACTATCGAAACTACAACCGAGATCCCTCGGTGGTTTTGATGGTTGTTTTGGATGACGTGGCAGTGATGTGGCTGGTTTGACCAGGTCATCGTCCTACGTGACACTGAAAGCAAAATATAAAAAATTAAATGTGGGGCCCACATACCAGTTAGAAAAAAAACAGTGGGTCCTACACTCCTCTCTATCTCCACGGCGAGTCGCCGCCACCTCCTCTCTCCTCTTCCTCAGCGGACGGCGAGGCCAAGGCAGCGGCCGCCCATCCTCTTCTCAAGCGCGGCAGACGGCGGGGCCAGGGGCGGCGCTCGGCTTTCCGCTTCTCCAGCGTAGGCGGACGGCGGGGCTAGGGGCACCGCCCTATATCCTCCATGTGCGGATGGCCGTCGCCGCGCACCTCAACACCGGGGTCACGCTGCTCAACCTCGATCAGCTCCGACGCCACCATCTACCACCCCGATTCACGCTCCACCTCCTCTCATCGTCGTTGCCGCTGCCTTCCTCGGTCCGCCGCGTGCGCGCCATGCTCACCGACTGTGACGAGTGCGCCCCGACGTCACCTCCCCCGCCGCTGCCTTCCTCGATCCGCCGGAGCCAGCTCCCGCTCCTCTCCTTCCCTCCCGTCGGCTAGCGCGCGCTGCCTCCTCTCCCGTTGGCCCCTGCGTGCCGCCGCTCCTCTCCCTCTCACCCGCCGGCCGCCGTGTGCCGCTCCCCCCATCGGTCGCCGCGCCCCGCCACTTCTCTCCCTCCGCCAGCCGGCACACGCCGCCGCTCCTCTCCCATCGGCCGCCCTCTCCGCCGGCGCGGCGTTCGTGTCGGTCACCCTCTTCGCCGGTGCGGCGCTCGCGTCGGTCGCCCTCTTTGCCACGCCGTTGGATGCCATCTGCTAGAGCAAAAGAAGAAAAAGAATGGAAAAGAAAGAAAAAGATAGACAGAGAGAATAGGGGAGCAGTGAGGATGACATGTGGAGCCCGCATGGGTCCCACCTTATTATTATTATTATTATTTGTGTGAAACTGACACGTGGGTTCCATGGAGTTTATTATTTTTCTGGATCGTATTGCCACGTTAGATGAAGACCGAGTCAAAATAGCCATATAGACGCCACGTCAGCCAAAACCGCCATCTAAACCGCCGAGGGACCTTATCTGTACGGTTTTGATAGTTGAGGGACCCGTTATATCTGGTTTTGGGGTTCAAAGGGCGAAAATCGGATTCGTTGACAGTTAAAGGACCTCGGATGAACTTATTCCCGCGTACGCTGCCATCCTGTTCCAGTCCAACTAATTCAGGCCCCTGCGCAAATCGCACTACCTTCCGGCCCAACTAACTTGGGCCTGCGCTTATGCCGCCGTTCGGGCCGAATTAGTTTGGGCCCTCCCGTAGACAGCAGTTCCGGCCGTTTCGCCCCTCCTCCTCGGGCCGCGGCGGAGATTGGACCATGACTGGACGGCGAGTGTACAGGCGGCCGGATGGCGTTAATGGTTGTAGCCATGGAGGTCTCCAATCTACACGCCCGCGACGTCAGCCGGTAACGGCGTTGCCGATGATGGGATTGGGAAGAATAACAGGTGTCCTCAGACCTCGGAGAGTAGCAGTGGGCATGAAGATGCACTAGCAGTTGCTGATATGTGGGCCTGCGGAGGATGTGCATCCGGCATGAAGCCATGGACGATAGGAGATGCCACCTAAATTGGAATCCAATTCTAAAGTTAAATTTGGATTTCTCGGATTTTTTTTTGACTGAGGAAGTGTTCGTCTCCTATGGTCGTGAGCGTTGAAGATGATGGGATTAAAAGGGAGTAGTTGTATAACATTTGATAGTTTTTATATTTAAGATAATTATGATGTAATTATATTGTAATGCAATTTATATGTGACCTGTATATTTTCTTTTAAAACTTGTATTTGATCAAACTCAAAAACTCATTTGTCCTTCTCTGCTGCTGGCGACTCTGGAATCACCGAAACGAGGTTATCTTCCAAAATCTCCCGCCTTCTATCAGCCGCCTGCTCAATAGCTGTATTCAAGATTCCGAGTTGTGGGCTCATCATGTTAAACCCTGCGACCGCCTTGTTTTTCCCCTTTGGTTATCGCTGTTCAACGCCCCTCTCCCCCTGCTGTAACTCTTCTTTGTTTTTTTTTCTAGTTCTTTTGTATACTTTTGTACAGCTCTTTATATTTAATCTAATTTAGGTGGGGAGCTTTCCCCCCGGTGTTCCTTCTAAAAAATTATATCTAGCGCCACAAGCCAATAATAACCACTCATGTATGGGCTATGGGATTTTCATTTTTCTGCTCTGCACGAATCTTGAAGCCGATTCCCCTGTGTGGGTCATGGGACTTTCATTTTTCTACTCTACATAAATCTTAAAGTAATCCGATCGTATGTTTCTAGTAATTCCACCAGTTTTTATGTGAAGTCGTGAAGAACGAACACATCTATTATCTATCTATCTATCTATCTATCTATCTATCTTCTATTATATACTAAAAGTCCATTAAACTTCCTAGAAACACTCATAAGTTGCCATGTGGCACCCTACAAACGCTCCCACGCCTCCACGTGACTCTTTCATTTAATTGGTGGACCCAATATTTTTAACCATCAAATTATTATTATTCACCATTATTAGATTTATATCCAAGAAAACAAATATGTACATTCCCATCATCTTGGCACGTTTATACGAAAAGTGCGCACCTATGTACATACTTCCACCCCATCCGATTCTCCCTTTTGTCCATCTCCTATTTTCTAGCTAACAATTAAATTATTAATTTTCATTGTTAGATTTATCTTGAGAAAATAAAATCTGTACATTCCTCTCATCCTGACATGTTTACTACTTAAAAAGAATACGTACGCACCTCCCTCCCCATCCTACTCTCCCTTCTATTTTCAGGCTAACAACCAAATATATAGAAACAAATAATTAGATAGCTATATAATCATTAACTCTAAGTACATATCAACGTAAGTAAAAACTATGTTGTCATATTTTTTCTATAAAAAATTATAATACATCACTTGGATATATATCTATCATTGTAGTGCCAAACCATAGAAAAAAATTATACATAGTAATTATCTAATTATTTACTGATATATTAATTAATATGATAATATAATATACATGAGATTATAATATGATAATATATATATATATATAGCATTCTACAAACGCTCTCATCTCACCATGTGTCACTCTAGCGAATTATAGAAAATAACAAAACATCTAGCCGTCGATTTTCACTAATATAAGGTGGACCCATATTTTCTACCATCGGATTTACTTAAAGAAAAAAAAGAAAGGCTCACACCGGATTTACTTAAAAGAAAAAAAAAAGCCCACACCCCACCGCTGCCATTATATATCGTAGGTATATGTACGCATAGTTACTTATGTACGTATAACGTATCATATATCGTCCCTACTCTCACTCTAATACATGACGACGATGCCCACCTATTTTCAAGCATTTTTTAATTAATATTGGAAAACATATTTTGTATTAAATTATTTTAAACAACTATACCATCTAAATAGATATTTTTTAATCTGTGCACGGCATGAGATTATTTGCAATAAAATTTAGAATTCAATACCCAAATTAACTGCATTTTAAAAGTAAAATAAATGTATTTCCTAGAGACTACCTATTGGTTCACTCGATACATTTTTAGAAAAATCACATAGATTTTTAAACTATATGATTAGCAAAATTTAGCTTATATTAGTAAATATAATACCCGACACATTTTCTAATAGATTTAAAATTATATCTATCTTTTAAAAATAGATAACTAAAGACTAGAACCCGTTGGAATATGTCTTAAGAAAAAAAAATCTCCGCCCCTCATCCTCAACCTGCTGTACATATACCTTCTCTGATCCTCTCCCCTTCTATTTTTTAACTAACAACCTAGTATTAAAAAACAAAGCTAAATGGTTTATAATTTCTAAATTTATATTTGATTTTTAATTTGTTTGAACTACTGTTTTATTTACAAGTAATTACATAATTCAATATCCATAATATTTGTTTTTTACTATATAAAAATTAAAATACTCCTTTGCGGGAAACTAAATAACAATGAAAAACTATAACAAAATAACAACATGTATTATTTCATATTAAATCGGTCTACGTAATAAAAACCAATTAAACACCCTTTAGAGCACACTTAAATCACCATATGTCACATTTTAAAATTATAAATATTTCAATTAAATCAATGTCCTGAAAATCAGAAATAATCTTAGAAATTTTGAGAAAAAAATTAAACCTATCATCATTGGTTTTAAGTTACATTATTTGGAGAAATTAGAAAAATAAATCGCATCTACCTCCTTGTCCCCTTCACATGCGCGCAGACCACTTCCTATCCCATCCCTATTTTTGCGTAGGAGTAAACTAAAAGAGAAATAATTAATATATTAAAATAACCATAATTTTTAAGCCGCACGTCTGATTTCTAAAATAATTGTTGCTCTGGTTATAACTAAACTAGGAATTTAAGATCGCTATCCTTATATTTTTCCTATATACAAAATATGACATTCGACCACATTCAGCCCACGGCCCTATGGGCTTTGCATACCATCTAAATATGATTGAAATACCTTAAACAAATTGGCTGCATATATTACATCACTATACATCATTCTGCAAATATGTATAGCTAAATTAAACCAATAGTATCCAAACAAAAATTACAAAGTGAATTATAAAATATTTTTTTATTGAGGAAGAACACCCCTACCCTTTTACATGTCATTTGAATTGCTGTAAAAGAATTACAAAATAATCCAATACAGGTTGCATCATTATATGTTGTTTCTCAAAAATGCATAGGTAAATTAGATATGCACTATCTAAGCAAATATGACTAACTAAAATATGAAATCCAAACCACCAATGCATAGAAAATCCAATGGCTTTAGTTAGAGAAAAAAAATCCAATTACTTCGTGAACTTTTGTAAAATGTGCTAAAATAATCCAAGCATGCTAAATGATCTTTCGTGTATCTGCTCTAAACTATGTTACCATCTAATTGACTTTAGATGGTGCTTAATGCACTTTTAGTATATCATTGATGTATGTTCAAGCGTGTTAAGTTGTTCTGGCCTTCTAAGTATTCCGGGTAACTCAGTTTATTTTCTTTGTGCATAGACCATTTAAAAGGTGAATCATCCCTATATATGAACATTAATCGTTTGCGAATATATTTTTGTTGATATATATACTTGAATGATTAACTTTGGAGATTTTACGATATAAAGACATGGAAATAGGACTAACTAAGCTTGACAAAAATGCGATCACCACTATGATTAATCACAAGGCAACCTCCATAGGTGCAATGACCACATCTCAACACGGTGACTAGGAGCTGCGAGCTGCATGAAAACCGTTTGGCGGGGAAAAAGGAACAGTGAATTTAGCAATTCACTAGGTCTTACGTTTTCACCAGCAGGGCCCAAAGCATTCAAAAAAACAAAGAAAAAAACACCTTGCTTTTAATTTAATAATCGTGTTTTCTTAACAAACTAGGTGTAGCTCCTTTTTAGATGATGATGAAGATTATAGATAATTGCTTATACATATTAATTAAATACTATATAGAATATAGCGTAGAGAAATTATCAAAGTGATGCTAATGAAAAATATTTGTTGAGGAAATGTACTTCAAAAACATGGCAGAGGCTATCTGATAAATATGATCTATTTTCAAATAGCCCACGATACATGCCCGCGCGAATGCGCGGGCTACCTTCCTAGTTAATAAAAAAAAAAAACACCCATGTCCCTGCAACCAGCCGCACCCAGTAATCCGGTTCCTGTGAAATTCAGAAAGTGTGAAGAAAAAGCAAACCTGGAGACCACCTCCGGTCGACACGGGGACACAGCTGAGAGCACCCGCGCGCGCCGCACCGAGCGCCTCCGCCGCGCGGTGGCGTCACGCGGCAGCGCGCGACGGCGACGGGATGGACACGCAGGATTAAAACAAACCGACGGGAGGGGAGGCAATGCAATGCAAACACCACCAGTCACCCATGATTTGACGGTGGTGCCGGGCGATATTAATAACCTACTTACTAATCCCCCAATTATGAGCTTGATCCCGGTGGCCCCTTGATTAGCACAAGGCCAGGCAGTGACGGAGTTAGAAAAATTTCTGAGCCTGAATAAACTTCAATATAACTAGTATTTGTTAAAAAAATATCATCAATTTACTCATCGTTATTATCAACGTATCTATTTCAGTGTACCTTGTGGAGAATACAGCACTCTCATAATGTAATGAATATAGATAATGTTAGAAAGTCTTATCCACACTACATCAGACCGTGACCTTGTGGAGAATTAATTAGCTAAAGCAAACCGGGGCGTACATACGTGAGCAGCTAGCTAATTAACAGCTTTAGTAATGCGACGTGCATTGCGTACGTCGCCAAAGTTGGTTTGCGTCACCCACCGTTCTTCAGTGGTGATCGACCATGGTGTGCATATATATGCACGATCACCTAGCTGCCTCTGTTTAATTTCTTTGCACTAGCTTTTTTAAGCTTAATCATAAATCATAATCATCAGACTACTTTTCTCCGATACGGTCAATTAGTTATGTGTGATATGCAGTGCCTTTTTGGACCCATTTGGGGTGCACATAATTAGCAAGCAAGTCTATTTTAGCCTGCTATACAATCATTCATGGTTATCATAAACCCGCTGATATATACGATGAAATGACATGCACTGGCAGTGTCCTAGTGCAGACCTGCCGCAAAGTGGTATTGGGTCTGTTTGGCTGCAAGGGCTACAGCCTGTTGGAACAGTAAAGCAAGCGCAAAAATAAATAAATAAATAAATAAATAAAAACGTCTGGCTGCAGGCTGCTGCTGTACCTCCAGTTGAACAGGCCCATTAATTTCTTCCGTTCTAAAACACACACATTATTAGTATTTTTTTTAAAAAAAATTTGTACCACTATATAAACATTATGTACTGATTTTCATGATTCTTTGTCATTTGAATAATTTCAAATCCAATCAGATGTTTGGAAAGAGAACCTGGCCTGAGCAATTTAAAAGTAAGAAACTGACAATTAAAATGACTAAAAGTGAATTTTGCCATGACCTTATTTTTGCTAAACAGAAATCATTATATTTTAGAAGGAAGGAATGGCTATAGATTGGTTTTCCTTTTTTTTAACACGGTCATCTAAGGCTGCATCTGAGAGTTCTACAAAGATAAGAAAAGAACATCGTTTTTCACACGCACGCTTCCCGAACTGTTAAACGATGTATATTTTGAAAAAACAAATCTATAGAAATGTTGTTTTAAAAAATCATATTAAACACTTTTTCAAGTTTAAAATAATTAATACGTAATTAATTATACACTAATAATTTATCTCGTTGCATATCTTCTCTATTTATCTCTTCTCGAACACAGCCAATTCGTGTGTCTCCTGGGATGTTACAGATGCGTATGTAGAGTGTAGACGGTATCAGAGAGACAGAGAGAGAGAGATAGAAGGATACTCCTCCTACTATGATCTTATCCGGAGAGGGGCCAATCGGCGTCGAGTCCTCCGGGAGGCAGCAACCACGACGACGCAACGAGCCAATCGGCCGCGGCGAAACTGGCAATAATTTAAGCGGCATAATGCAGCAAAGCCGACGGCTTTACGCCGGTGTGTGAGCGAGAAAAAGAAGAAGAAAAAAGGTATGGATCCCGGTGCGCCATCGAGTGCGTGAAAAGGGTCGTCAGGTCGATCAGGTGACGAGCGCGTTTGGACGCATCCGGCGATCGGAAAGCAAATCGCTTGGCTCCCCATGCCCGCAAGATCGATCGATTCACCGGTTTTTTTTTTTTCGATGGCGATCCATTAATCGATCTCGCGGTACGTACCTGTCCATTGTACAGTGTATACCACTACTCCTACCAGTACCAGACGACTACTTTAATTTACGATACCATCCTGTTGTTGTTCGGATGGAGTACTGTATAGGAGGTGGATTCCCTGTGAAAAATCGGTGTGAGACGATCTCACGTGAAATCTTGGGGGTTTTGGACGAAGAGTGTGCGGCGAATTCTTGGTTGCGCGTGGGATGATGGAGAGAAGCGGTGGGAGGAGTGGAGCGCGGTCACCTCGGCTGGGGGCTCGGCGTCGCATCGCGCACGGGGTTCCCGTCTACCGGACGGGTAGTTTTTTTTTTTTTATGTATCGCGCGCCGGTTGGGCGCCGTGCTTCTCCGTGGCCGGCAGCGTCCCGTGGTTTCGCCTTTTGCGCGCGGCTACTTGCTTACGCTGCGTGCGTGGTGGCACTACCATCTACTTCATACTTCATACGTACTATAAAAAATCAACCTACTACTTAATGTGATATATCTTAGGCTGTGTTTAGATTCAGAGGTGTAAAATTTTGACGTGTTACATCGGATATACGGATACACATTTAAAGTATTAAATGTATTCTAATAAGTAATAACAAAACAAATTACAGAATCCGTCTGTAAACCACGAGACGAATTTATTAAACCTAATTAATCCATTATTAACAAATATTTACTGTAGTACCACATTGTCAAATCATGACGCAATTAGGCTTAAAAAATTCGTCTCATAATTTACACGTAATATGTGTAATTAGTTATTTTTCGTCTATATTTAATACTCTATTTATGTGTCCAAACATTCGATGTGATAGAGTGTAAAATTTTGCCAAGAGATCTAAACAGGGCCTCAGTACTACGAATTTAGACATATCTCATTGGGTAAGGTTTTTTGGGACAAAGGGAGTATCCCGCTGCTGCTTAGCTAAATCTAGTAGCGTGAGTGAAGTTGTGAATGCATGACCCCCACCAAGTAGTGTTTAAATTTTGGTGCTCACGAGTATCACACGGACGTAAGTGGATTTTTTGATAAAAACAAAATAGTAAAATCTGGGATGTGTGATTTGGTTACCGTCACTTTGAGTGTGGGTTAGGGTACATATTCGTGGGTGTGTGAGTGTAGTGTTACATGTGTAATGTATGTATGCGTGTGCTTCTACTGTAGTTTTAAGATAATAAAGAGAGATTTATTGATCTTAGGCAATTGCATTAAAATGATACAATTACTCTAAAACTACCCTCGGTCTATGCATAGTTACAAGCACACAACCTACCACCATTATGAAAGAAAAGAAAAAAAATGTGACAACTACAAAAATTGTGTTGTGGCGATCTACAATCAGAAGTAAACTTCATCTCCAAACTCTACCTGAACTCCCTAAAACAATGCCTTCAAAAAAGAATGATTTGCAGACGTACTGTTATTATTATGCTCTAAACAACTAAAATCATAACATAGATTTTCATCGAGGGAAATTATATGAACTATAGATAATGGCTTCAACAAGAAAACGAACCACCATTGTCAGGTACAAGTACAACCAGTTAAGGCTAGACTTTAAGATTTAAACCCTGAGTTAAAAAAATAGCAACAAGCACCATCCCCCGTCATTCCGAGACAATGTCGTCATATATACCTTCTGAACTTAGCACAATCACAATCAGCCATAAAAATTACTTCATACAATCTTACGTAGACATGATCCCTACGAAGATAATATTGCGAAAAGCCAAAAGGCACCTGCCCAAAATCCATACATCTGTCCTATAAAGAGAAAAAAAAAAGAACTTGAGCATGCAAGGACAGGCTGCACAGGCCAAAGCCAGCCCAGATAACTTGTGTCTGTCAAAGGAAGGAGCCTAAGCTGTCGATCTGCCATACGTTTTCAGCGTTATCCAGTATTGCACCAGTCAGTTGAAACGAGTTTGGACGAGACATGCAATCATGCAGGTCTTGGGATCCATGATTAATTGGCATACGCAAAAGCAGGATCACCTGCTAAATCTCGTTGCACACGATTCGCCAATTTGGAGTCTGGTCGTGGTCATCGTGCAGGTGATGTGAATATTACAGATATGCTCGGTGTGCAGGTGATATTTGGTGGCTCCCGTCGTGGATGCTATGGTTGATAGGTGCTCCAAGGCGAAAGTCTTGCTCCGCTCTCGGTGCTAGCAACGGCGACGCCCTTGGCGCCGTTCACCTTTTCGAAGGCGTTGCTATTGGAGCCCTCGTTCAACTCCACTTCAAGAGTTTTCTCCAGGTGAAAATCTAGATTCATTAGGATTGGATGATGTCGCCGTTCTGTTGGCGTAACCTTCTTGAATGCTTCGTTTTAGGAGTTTATCTCTTGTTGGACGGCTGTACTTAGGTTCAGTTTGTCAATGTCGGGGTTTTTGCCTGTTTTTCTTTAATTAACCGTGCTGTTGTAAGATTTTTGGATCCAGTTTACCTTATAAACTGGATCAATTCTCCTCTTCTATAGTGAATTGCAGGAGCTCCTGCCTGTCCCCTCGAAAAAAAATCGCACCACACACCTTTGGTCCACGCTAGTTGCGCCCAAAATATTTGTGATTTTTGGGTGGTCAAATTAGACCGCTGTCTAATCGTCCCGGGCGTGTAGTGTGTGCAGAATTGTGGCTGGATTTGTCAGATTGCACGTCAAATGTTCAGCACTAATCAAGTAAACGTCACAGCACAGGCTGAAATATCTATCTGACAGGAGAAAATTAACCTCATAAATCATATCAATTTGATCCAAATCAACGGCGAAACATACAATGTTTTCCACGAGGCTGATTTAGGACCGTAGTGCATGCAACAGAGGCAGCCGCCAGACAACTATGTATATTTTGTCTACTAGACTATTACTTTCCTCCGTAAAAAAATATAAAAATCTAGAACTAGATGAGACATTTACTAGGACTACGAATCTGGGATAGACTGTTTGTTTAGATTTGTGGTACTGTTTATTTAGATTTGTGGTACTAAGAAATACCCCATTCGATATATTTTAGGACAAAGGGAGTACATACGAACCATCAGATAAAACGTCCACTTCGTAGTAGAAAGCAGGGGAAAAAATATGCTGTATGTTATACTGCATTACAGTTTTCAGAAACTAAACAATAAAAAAAATTGAGACCTTTCTTGACAATGGTTTTCAGAGCACCTTTGCAAAAGAAATGGATGTGTCAAGAACATGGCCAAAATCATTGATCTCTCGATGGAAAAAGTTTATCTCTTGCATGTAGTTATCTGTCTTTTGCATGGTGAATGGTACAGGGAGGATGCAGAGTTTGGTCTGATCAGGTAATTCAGGGGCAGGGAAAAAGAGCTGGGAGACCTGCCGTGAGAAAACTGCATGCCACTCACTCTTACCTTTTCTTTTCCTTCGTTCTTTTTATTTTTTTGTGTGCGTGCAGAGAATACCATAATAATCCAGATTCAGTGGTGCTTGTAGCCAAAAAGAAATACAAAGGAAAAAAAAGCTGCATCGTCCCTATCTGAACGCACTACTCTGCCCTCCTCAACGGTCGTGCTGCATTTTAGAACGACGTCAACTTGAACAGTTTCAGATGCTACGTGTCAGCCTTAATCCGATCTTTAAGATTAAATCTCAATCCAACTGCAGGTTTCAGGATGACAACAAAGCCTTGGTTCTTTCAGAGACAGTAAAAATTCAGAGCAAGAAAACCTGAAAAACACAAAGGTTTCATCTGAAGTTCTGAACCATTGCACATTTGGCCAATTTGAATTTCAAGAAAGTTTACACACACATAAAAAAAAAAAAACTGTAAACGCATTTTAAGTAGGGCTTTATGCACACAAGCTTTTGACAGACAGGTGGGGCCCCCTAAATAGTTGGAGTACAGATTTGTCAATTCCATGAGCACTTAAGCAGAGAGAGGATGCAAGTGGGATGCAGTGGACTGACCATCCATGTCTGAAGCTGCAGTCTATCTAAGCATGGAAACTACTAATGCTACTACATGAACTTATATGTGCATCTTAGCAAATGAGACCTCAGAACCGAGCAGATGGAAACTACTATAGATGTGGCGACATGACGCATCTCATTCGGAATCTGGACTCCCCCGGCATATCAACTCCCACTGATGGGGAGTCTTCTTCTTTCTCCCCATCACTCATGGCATCTTGTGACAACTTTGTTTTCAGGGAGAGAGAGAGAGAGAGATTGACGTGCATGGTGCCACTCAAAGTGCCACGAATGCTTATTTGTGGAGCGGATTATTCCTGGGTATGAAGGTGCTAAAATTGGTATAATTACGTCATGGTTAGGCCGCGAACGAGATATTAGGATGTGTTTGGTTGGTGACCTCGAAAGGTTTTGATCTGCCCTTGATGCTGTCTCGGTTCGGAGCAAAGTGAAATTCTGTTGGGTTGTGACTTTGCAAAAGCACAAGTACACCTATGAGTTGTGACTTATGAACGGGTTGTTCTTAGGCAAAATTTGCTATATGATATCGTGACTTCGTGGTTTTAACTGTAGGACAGGACACCGCATGAATTGTCTTCTGGGATATAAACATGATATTTTGTCAACCGATACTGTTCGTTAAAATAATAATTTCCGGTTAAAGAGAAGAGAAAAATCAGTTGAAATGTCAAAATACCCCTTGACCCACATATCAGCTCTCCCATCTCTCTTCTCTCTCTATCGATGAACAAGGAGTGGTTGGGAGTCTGCAGCTTGGTGTTCAATGCAATCCATCAGCGATGAGGGGGGGTTGGCTACTCGACCGCGGATTCACTGTGTAGCGGGACGGACGGCACGACGAGATGGCGGTTCTCGATGTTCGTCGTTGAGTCGGCTATCCGGTGCGATAGCAAGGTCAGGCGGGGCTAGACGGTGGCAGGGGCAAGAGATCTTCGGTGCGAAGGAGGAGGCGGTGCCGGGAGGTGCGGTGTTCAGTGTTAAAAATTTGGTCATAATTCGGCATATTTTAATCCAAAATATTAAGACAATAAACATAATATACACAATGAGAAGCGATCTAGTGATAAGGCTAAACATAAACATGAGCATGCTTAAGGTAAAATAAGCATAAACATCATTGATATTTACATAGGATTGAAATCCTATGGATAACATTATGAACATGTAAATAACTAGAAGAATAACTAGAAGAAAATCAAATAAAGTTAGAATGTTATACCCAGAGAACGGTGCAGAAGATGTTGAGGCATTTGTATTGCCTCCGTTGATGTTGTCTCCTTCGTTCTCTCCAGTAGAAGCCATGGTGAAGCAGAAGTAGAGGAAGATGCAACGTTGTTGTCGAAGAACAGGAGCAGTCGCGCTTGAAGCGCTACTCAAAAACTTGATCGCCTGCCTACCCGTGCAGGTTCTCAAGCGAACGGAGTTCCAGAGGCACCTGCTCGTCCCGTACACCTGTGCACGCAGTTGAACAGAACCGAGGAAGGATTCTACAGCTCAGGAATAGAGGAGGAGGAACTCGAAGTGTAAGAGTCGGGGAGAACTTCTGTTCTTCCTTCTGGT
Organism: Oryza meridionalis; assembly: GCA_000338895.3. NCBI lineage: Eukaryota > Viridiplantae > Streptophyta > Magnoliopsida > Poales > Poaceae > Oryza > Oryza meridionalis. Next base: position 24,393,623 of record CM002531.2, on the reverse strand, counting down.
CGCTGCGGAGTATATATATGCGAGCGTGAGAGTAACGTTCGGGGTCATCAACCGCGGTGTTTAATTCCGTAACCGACGTGCTCGTTAATACGAAATCAATTCACGTATTTAATTCGAATCAATTCACGACGTTTAATTCCGTAACCGACGGAATCAATTCACTGTTAGTTAATACGGTTTAATTACTGTCCGTTACAAAAGAACAGAGGAGGAGGAACTCGAAGTGTAAGAGTCGGGAAGAACTTCTGGTCACTACGGAGTATATATATGCGAGCGTGAGAGTAACGTTCGGGATCATCAACTGCGGTGTTTAATTCCGTAACTCGAAGTGTAAGAGTCGGGAAGAACTTCTGGTCGCTGCGGAGTATATATATGCGAGCGCGAGAGTAACGTTCGGGATCATCAACCGCGGTGTTTAATTCCGTAACCGATGCGCTCGTTAATTCGGAATCAATTCACACATTTAATTCAAATCAATTCACGGTGTTTAAGTCTGTAACCGACGGAATCAATTCACTGTTAGTTAATACGGTTTAATTACCGTCCGTAACAAAACGAGAGAGAGCAACAGCCTGCCTCGCGTCGCGCATGCTCGTGTGTGGCTGTCCGCCCACCATTTCAACCGGTCAACAAAGACTCTCCGCTAGCTCCGTATTTAAGTTGAGACCTCTTCACTTAGATTTTCAAGGTGGTATTATTACTCATGGCACTTAATATAGACCAATAGAATTTATTAGGATTTAATTGGGCCTAGCCCATTAATCTAACATTCGGGTCAGCGATCTCGCCGCGGTGGTATGGGCTAGCAGGTCCGCGCAGTGAAAGTGGCATGGGACCGGCAACGAGACTCGACACTGAGGCATGGCCGGCCGAGGTGAGGTGGCGCGGTAATTTTTCTATGGAGTGGAGGGCGCTGCTCGGTGAGATGGATGCACGGCAGTGACGACATTCCAATCCGTTGTTGGTGTTTGGGCAGTGATCTGCTGTGGCAGTGGGACCGGGAATGCGACTCGATGACGAGGTGCAAGAGTCAAAGGAAGAACATCGGCAAGGGGAATAAGGGCGGTGATTGGTGCGGCGCATAGGGATGGGCGAGGCAGCTTGGCATGGCGCACGGTCGGGTTCGACCTAGCACAGAAGATGGCGTCACAGCATGACGCTAGCCTAAGCTTGGCCGAGAGAGAGCTTGATGACCTCCCACTCCTGCCCGCGCGCGTTGCTTCCCGTCCACGGCAATGACCCCTACGGCACCGACAGAGAGGATATAGAGAGAGAAGAGAGATGAGAGAGCAAACATGTGGGTCCAGGGGTATTTTTGATACTTCACACGATTTTTCTCTCCTCTCCAACCGGAAATTATTATTTTAGTCGGTGCGGTGTCTACTGGCAAATTACCACGTTTACATAGTGTCTCCCCCAAAAGTCACTTTGTGCGGTGTCATGCAGCTAAAACGACGAAGTCACGATGTAATGTATAGTAGCAAAATTTGCCTTTTTCTTACTACCGGTTACCGTGGCAACTGGGTTTACCTTCAGAGCGTGATAATGATAGGGGTCCAGTACCTTGATCAAGTTCAAAAAAAAACAAAATTTTGAATATTTGGTAAATTTTATCTGGTTTTTCTCGGTAAGGTAAACGGGCTTACTTAGAGGTAACCTTGGTTGTGAGGCATCTTACAATTAGCATGCCTCATAAGGTTATAAAAAAAATTGCTATATGGACAGTGATGCAGAACCGAACGAAACCGTGTGGAAACCTGGCTGATATATTATGAATCTTTTATGTGGTGCCATTATCTTCATAACATGTTTTCTTCATGAAACATAAATTATCTTCTCGTGTGTTAATTGCTCTGATTAGTACTTAATGGCTTAGTGCTCTTTTTCTCCAGAAAAGTTTTTCGAATCATAATTAATTGAGCACGCTCTATATCTCTATGGCTTCTTTAATTATTCCAGTCATTGAAAAAAACAAATCCAGATGTGGCAGCGACTATTGTAGCTTGCCAATTTATCACATCTTAGCTCTTTTCACATGCTCATACACTAGGGTCACAACCATGGAAGAACCATTTTATTAGCACTAATCTAAGTTTTGTTTGGGAGCATATGTTCCATTCGCATTATATAAGTAGCATTCATTCGATCCTATATGCACTACGCACTTCGTTTCAAGGTCGGCTAATATATGGATATAAAGTGAAGTAAATTCCCTAAGAATATATACAAATATATATATATGCTGGCAGAAGAGAATCCAAAGAGATATCTCGAAATCAAGCTAAAAATCAGAGAACTTTTCTTATAGTTACGCTTAAACTAGTATAAGCTTTTAATAATCTTCACTGCTCAGTTAACTTAAGATTTATTTGACAAAGTAATTAGCGCAGTGTCCAAACAAGATTATTTCACAGGGCAGATTTTGCCTTTACATAGGCTTAGGGAATTTACTTCACTTTACATAGGCTTAGAGTGAGAGGAAGTGTTCCAATATATAGGTAACTAAATCACGTGTACTTTTCTCTATTAGTTTAGCCTTTAGATGATTGATGCATACGACTTAAATAGTTTTTGGCTATTATTCTTCTTGAAAATTCATCGGTCTAGAAATTTCTACCAGATTTAAGTTGTTAGGCCCAAATATTGTACATTCCATTCCACAACAAAGAAGTGTTGTTTGGGTAGTTTGGCATATTCTAAAAACCATAATTGTCACCAATAATTATTAATACATTCAATATATCTGTCAAATCTAATGAAATAAAATTATGATATATACTATGATGATTGATAATATTGTGAAAATGTACGTGCATTTATAATATTATGATTGCACTAATTTCATGAGGCTTTGTTTTTAAATTGGTGCACATATTTTCTTGAATATGAAAATGGTCAGACAAACATGCACCCTCCGTCTAAAAAAAGAAGACAACTTCTATAAATGAATCGAGACAAATTCATCCCTAGAAGTTGTTTTTTATGCAACGGAGGGAGCATGTTATCTTGCCCGCGGGAATTAAATTCAGATGGAACATTGAGTAGGAGATTTTTTATTTTTTTATTTTTACAATTTGCGACAGATCACATCGACATGACGCTCACGAATGGAGTATAAAAGTAGTATTTTATCTGGAAAAATTGATGCGTTTCTTTTACCAACTTGAGACGAAGAATTGAGCTTGAGCATCTGCCTAGCTAGCTAGTTAGTGACACTTTAACCATCACCAAAAACGAAGTATATTAGTACTTCCCAAAATTCTTCTTCTACAACACCCAGTGCATTTTTTCCCAAAAAACAAAGTCCACCAAGAACATTCCAGTTGACTTTGTATCCAGCTCACTTTCCATGATTTTTCTCTTATTTCCATGAATAACGTATCACAGAAATTCCAAGTGCACTTAACATACACGTTTCCCAAGCTTGTAAACGATGCTAAACTTTGTAAAAAAACATTATATAAGGAATTTCCTTATAATACTATTTTTAATCTATTTTTTAACTTAATGACATTAAATTTATTCGTTTGTACAACAAATAATTATCACTAATCGTTCATCTATTTAGCCGTTCCCCCCCACTCAACACTAAAGAATAGCTAATTATCGCCAGTAAATAATCAACTACGCTAGAAGGAAAAGCACAATACAAAAGGCACTTTTAACTTGCGTATAAGTCTAAGGGAAAGCTTTTAGTAGCTGCAATTTCTCATAGAATTTCTAACTCCTCTAAACAGTCCAAATTGCTATCTAGATTATAAGAATCCGTAGTTGCATAATTCAGAAAATAAATTAAAAACCAAAAGCTGGAAAAATTAACTTCTCTAAATTCTCGGAAGCTAGTTACCACCAGCATATTCTTAGAATATCAAGCTCTCGAAACGGGGACGAAGACATATGACCGATACAACGAAAAAAAATAAACTAAGATCTTTTACACTCCTAGTTCTTTGTCCAAAATCAAGGTTCAGGGTTCAGTGACGAAAACGACAAAGAACTACCTAAATTGATTGGAAATTGACTGCGTCTTATAAGTCGCAGCTCGATCGAACAATGTTCTAAAACAACTAAACTATGTTCTAAAATTTTAAATTGTCTACGCCTTGTAACCATAGCTCAAACAACCAGACCTAACCTCGAACAGTGTTGGTCGCATAACTATCACTGTTCCGTTCATAATTATCCACTTGTAGTGAGTTCTACACCATGCTGGGTGCAAACATTGCAGTGGACAATCACTTCAATCATCGTAAAGCTTCATGGACCCCCTGCTGCCTTTGCACAAAGTGACCCATTTGGATGGCGTCACATTTCCATCCAAATCCAATTGGCAACCGCTACCACAAATAATGCAACAATAAGTCTCAACAAAAAAATAATGCGGCATTAGTGGAGTTTTAAATTTGTGGACAATGGTAGTTCTGGTACGACTCTGTGTAATAAGCTACGTACACAAGATCCAGTAACGGTGCTTTCTCTGGTCACAAAAATATGTTTTGGATGAGGTCAAAATTTCAACTTTGTATCAATGAATTTTTATATTTAATTAAACTGAACATTAAAAGATCTTACTCATATATTTGTCTCGAAGAAATCGTACTTCCGTACATAATATTTCGTCATGTTATAAAATACATTGATAAAAAATTAGATATTGAACTGAATTTTGTAGATGATATATTCTCTTGACTAGAAAAAGGTAATTGATTATCAGGTACTTTGCTCCAATTGATACTGCAGGGGAACTCCATGAACAAAAAGATAAATTTTGCTATAGTGCACTCGAAGTTTTTGTAATTTTCTTGTGAACATCATAAAAAATGTATCATAGTTGGAAGGCACGTTCAAAAAGTAATTTACTAGAGGACACATAATCAATATTTTATTATTTTTGCTGGTCCAATTGAATAAATAATTTTTCAAAAAAGATGGGAATTCTCCTCGGACCATAAGTTTCTAACCTAGCGTTGGAATGAAGAAGGAATAATATATATACTACTTCATCTATCCTAACATATAAGAGATTTTGAATGGATGTAACACATCTTACAATATTTTTGCATTGATATATGAAACTTGTCTTTTTTGGAACTCCACTTCATATGGAGGAATTTAAATAGAATTTTACAAGAATTGAGCTAATATTCCAAAAGAGGCCTTAATGTACACTTCTTTTTTGGATAAAGGACATTTCTTTATAGTACATGAAAGCATCCGGCTTCTACACCAAGTGCACTCAGCCAAAATGCAGGGTGGGCAGCATGGATACGATGTTGGTGCGTGAAAAGGCACAATCCGACGCCGTTTTGCTCTCTGGTTGCTCCTATTCTTGCTTTGTTTAATTAATCTCATGGTGCCTATCCGCAAGCCTGTGAATTTACTGGCTAGCAGAAAGATTTATGCTCGATCCATGAACAATGTTCAATTAAGAGTTGGCAACCGAAAGCAAGGTATCTGAGTAGGAGAGTGTGTAAAAGCTAGAGTTTGGCATGGATATATACTTGAATTCATTTCGCGATGAGGGACTGACTTGAGTCAAGTCACGCTAATTATAAAATAAAACCATCCAGGTATCAGCTATAACTTGGAGAAGGGATCTATATGTGAGACACGTGCATTATCTATTATGATTTTTTTTATGATGAGCTACATGCATTAAACTTTTCCTATTGCTATAATTCATTAAACGTTTGAGAATTTGATCAATACTAAAACTTATTTCCCTTAGTCCCTAAATAAGATCATTCTTGGCAAGTGAGATTCAAATTAGTATACTCTCTCTGGTTCTATATTAATTGACGATTTGGACAAGATTGAGATTAAATTTTTATAACTTTGACCATCAATAACTTTAAAAATATTTAGTTTAAAATATTTAGTTTAAAGAAACTAGAAAAACATATATAGATTTATCTTTCAAAACACTATAATAAAAGTAAACATGCATTTATTTATTGTATATATTATAATAGAAAAATAAAGTCAAAGGTATATCTTGTAGAGCGTGTCATTGTCCAAAACGCCAATTAAAATGAAATCGGGGGAGTATATATAGAGAGAGGGGGGGGGGGGGGACCAATACATCCCTTATTAATAGGAAAGTCATTGTACCAGTGGGTGGATAGTCAAGGGTGTTGAAGGGATAAAACTTTGTGAATTGTGAATCGAGAGTAACTAAATGGATAGAAAATTAACTTTTTTTTGGGATAGATAGAGTAACTATACCAGACCCTAATAGTTGCATGAAGGAGCTAGCTGATCGATATTGAACTCATGAGCAACGTACTGTAGCTGATTAAACATATGTTAAGATGACTTGGCACTTTGGCAGACATATGTGAAAGGGATGAGATGTGTGTCACATGCCCTGATGCTTGCACCAAGTATATATACCAATACCATGATAAGATAATACATCGGCACGTTAACGCCGGCTAAAGATGATATGCATATCTAGTTTTCGCGTGAAACTAATTAGTCGTGAATCGGAATTTGGCAAATGGTATACATGTCTAGGGGCAAAAAGGCTAAAAATCCGACCTACATCCTTAGAAATATTTTATCTCAACTGCAAATATCACACATATTGATGTTGATAGTAAATCTTGCAACAAATATGGATAAATGGCAGACCTAGCTATACCCCTCTCACAGCTGAAATCCTATCTTTACTCTCGGTTTGTAACCCGGGACACCCCGAATCTAGGACTAAAGATAAACATAATTAGGACTGAAGATATATAGTAGCGCTATGTGGTCCGGTTGGTGTTACTAACTAGGACTACATAATTTTTTTTCTTTTGTTTTTTTTATTGTATTTTTGTTGCTTGCATTTTGATTACAAATTGAGTTGCTCCCTACATCCCCATATCAAAGTAACAACGTCACAAATTCTAAAAAAAAATACCTCACAAATCCAATGAATCACAAATTCTCAGAAAAAAAAGGAAAGAACATAAAAAAAATCCGGCGTTGCCGCCTGCCGCCTCCCCTCCGCGTCGCTGGCCGCCGTCCGCCGCCTCCCACCCGCTGCCCCCCGTGGGTTGTCGCCCATCGCCTGCCGTGGGCCACCTCCCGCCCGCCGCCCATCGGCCTCCTCCAGGTCCGCCACCGCCGCGATTACCAGGACGACGACAATGATGGTGCTGGCCAGCGGCTACCGCTTCTTGTTGGGGATGCAACCTCCGCCCTTCCTCATCACCAGCCTATCAAGGAGAGAGGGGATCGGGAGGAGAGGAGAGGAGGGGATCCAGAGATAAGGACAACAGGAGAGGAAAACAGGGGCTAGAGAGGGGAGCGCAGGAGATCTTAAGGAGAGAGGGAGAGAAAAAGGGTAAGGGCGCGAACGTGTCGCTCTCTCTCTCTCTCCCGTGCGCTATTTTCTATTTTTCTAGTCTTGGTTATTTAAAAACCGGGACTAAAGATGGTTGAGGCCCGACACACGCCTGATAACATTTTCAATCGGGACTAAAAATGATCTTTAGTTCCAGTTGGTATTACTAATTGAGACTAAAGATCAAAAAGTGCTCCTGGCTTTTGAACCGGGACTAAAGAATATCTTTAGAATATCTTTAGTCCCGGTTCCTACTCAAACCAGGAGTAATGTGAGTTTTGCATGACACATCAAAGATCATTTCTTCAGTAATATCTCCTTTGGCTATACAAAATGCCCAAACCTTACACAAAGTACACAAATGTGGAGGTGATCTATATCATTTCACCACATGCCACCCTTGCATTTTTGTCAAGTTAGCTTGATTAATTCATCGCCCTACTCGCATGGACTAATATATTAGCCATATACGTACATTCTGGTGTTTTCAATAATCTATGCACCTTCGTGCATGATACTGACTTACTGAGCTTATATCATGACGTCTGAACAAATTAAATTTAGGGGAACTCCATTATTTTGTAGAATATGTTTTGAAAAAAAAACTAAATAGACAAAACTCATATTTATACGTGTCCGTTCATGTTTTATTACATTAAGCCTACTTAATCGTATTTGTACGTGTCCGTTTCATTTTTTCACATTAAGCCTACTCAATCATGATTATATAAATTTACATCTAGCAGGAGCAGAGACAGGCCAGCCTACGGCACTTAATTAGGCTTAAGCCCGGCCTAGACCTAGCTTCATAATCCCATTAAATTAAAATCTTATGAAAATACCATGTAATTCGTGAAAAATATTTAAGGTCATGTTAAACTTCACAGAATTTCCAGGTTCCGCCCCTGTCGTCTAGTAGAGCGATCGAGAAACGGTAAAGCAAAACTCTAACAAAACAGTCTTTTCAGAAGAAAATGTAGCTCAACAAGATCCAAATCAATAAAAATTCAATATGGTGGACCGAACTAAAGTCTTTCTCTCCCTCTCTCTCTCACTCAAAGAGAGGGATGGAATGGAATCATCCAAAGCTAAGCTACACTGTGGCACACTATAAAAGGCCATCACCAACCCAGTTTCTCCTCATCCGATCACACACACACACCATAGCCAAAACAACACAATCACTCGACCAAACCACACCTAGCTACTACAAAGCTAGTGATCATAAGCTAACCTTAATTAGCTTTAATTAGCCAAGAAGAGACAACAAAGAGCAAGATCGATCATGTACCACCACCATGGCGGCCATGGCGAGGTGGCCAGCCTCCACCTCCTCTCGCCTCCAAACCCTCCCTTCTTCGGCGCCGCCGCGCGCCACCACCACCACCACGGCCTCATCAACATGGCGCTGCCGCCTCAGGCCTACTTCGTCCCCGCCACGCCGCCGCCGTTCCAAGAAGCCACGGCTGCGCTCGCCGCCGGCGACGACGACGACGCCGCGATGGCGGTGTTTGAGCTGGAGCGCATCCTGGAAGAAGCGGCCGCCACGGGCGGCGGCGGCAATGGCTCGCCGAGCTCGGGCTCCGACGGGTGCTGCTACGGCATGCAGGGCGTGGCTCCGGCGGCGGAGGAGGAGCGGCGGCGGCGGCGGATGGTGTCGAACCGGGAGTCGGCGCGGCGGTCGCGGATGCGCAAGCAGCGGCAGCTCAGCGAGCTGTGGACGCAGGTCGAGCACCTCCGCGGCGCCAACCGCCGCCTCCTCGACGAGCTCAACCGCGCATTGAGGGGCTGCGCCGACGTCCGCCGCGAGAACTCCCGCCTCCGGGACGAGAAGGCCGAGCTCGCCGGCAAGCTCCAGCTGCTGCTCCCGCGGCAGCCGGCGCCGGAGAAGAACACCGCCGACGACCACAGTAGCTGCTCCTCGGAGCCATGCAAGAACAGCACTACGACTACCGCTGCTGAATGAATTATATTATTATCCATTATTATTATCCAACAAATTTTCACTTGAGAGGATAATAATATTAACAATAATATCTCTTATCAATAAGAAAACGTGTATAACTAAACAAGGATAATTACTGGGAATGGAGGCATGCATGCATGCATGCATGCATGCATGCACGCACCATGAGATCGATTTTTCTGTTTCGAGGAGGTTTTTGCTGTGTATTTTTACAACTAATTATGTACTTATACCTGCGGTTAAATTAACATGGATCAATGGATCATATATATTATTTCTATTTACAAGTTGCAAAACTGCAGTTAATAGAACACTAGTAAGACAAAATGATGGGGTAGAAGAGGCATGTACAACTCTAAAAGTAGTGGACTACTTGTCAAAACGTTGTGCGACTATGAAGTTAAAAAAATAGTGCTTTTCATGTAATGATGTCATGGGGTTCAACTAACTTGTAATGGATTATGCTTTGGGATTGCTAATGGATGGCATACTTTCTTGATGTTAAGTTACCCATAACCCAACTGCTGCTGCTCTGTTCTGTAGTTCATTAGCTATTTTATCTAGTTGTATCAAACAAGGTTCTGGATGTGTATCAAACAATTTTGGTACTCCTATATGAATGTTCCCATCAAGATCTGAACCACATATTCCAATTCATTGAGATGCTTATCGAATAGGATTCCAGAGAATCTTAAGGACAAGCCCGGCAACATGTGCCACGAAACAAATCTAGGCTTTTGTCAATACATAAACGTGAGCGTTCATCAAAATAAACGAGCAAATTCAAAAACATAGCATATATATATAATTGAACATGATGTCGACTTACAATGTTTGAGGTTTATGCAGACATGAATTTCACACAAACATTTCGGTCTCAAATATGTGCAGGATCTTACAGAATCCCAATATCAAATATAAACATAGGATGTCGTACATATATTAACTCATTTTCCACAGTAAAGGAAAAGAAAAGGAGGTACGTTTCTATTGCAAATTGTGTTGCTGAAGATAGGAACGGCAGCTGTGCACCAGATCAGAACTAAAAAAAACAAATCTAGAGACTGGTGATGCATTTGCCATTGCAAGTGCGGCATCAGCCAAAGGATGTCCAGTCCAGGGTACTACGTGTGAACCTAAGGGAGAAAGGCCCCACCAGAGTGAGACGCTCACATCACAGGACCCAAGCAAACAGTGGTTAAAAGGGCAGGGCCCCTGGCCTTGTGCGGCGCACGGTGGAAGAAGCACCAGTGCACCATGCAATGTCTCACGGTGGTGGCAATGGAGATCTCTTTTGCATATATGAGGAAACAACTGGAAAGTACAAGAGCACCTCAACAAACCGTCGCTCATAGGAGCTATTTTACCTGGTGCAGGTTAGCAGGTACAGTTGCATGAAGATAAGAATGGCTGCAGATGCAGTTCAGGTGTGTTTGGTCATACATCTGTCCACCATGATTCCAGGGGCACTTGCAGAAGAAGCTTGCCATGTATGTTGCACAGATGCACCGGAATAATCGGCAATGGAGGCCCTGGAATGTTGGTACTACAAATGGAATATAGAAAGTTCAAGATACTAGTGCCCTACAAAATAACAGCATTCTGTAGAAAAGGAACAATAAAAAAATATGCAAAGATCATGCATGTGAGTACTATGGTGACAGGTAAAAAGTTGGAGACATCCCCCTAGAGGAATAATCTCAAAATGAGAATTGTTTTGCATAGAGTTAAGTTCATAGCTATCTATATGCTCAACAGGCCTACAAGAAGAAACTAAACTCTCAAGTTAAATTAGGCCTGTTGATATTTTACATGTTTCAGGTCATTTAGTTTAAGGATAACATATGTAGTTAATAATGTAACTACCCAACCCTCATCCATTAGGTGGTATTGATAGACAGGTGCCACTTGGCAGGTGTAAAGAGTTTTCTACAGACAAACTGTCTGCTAATTACTTCGACGAGTCTTCATGAACTAGAGATAAATGGTTATGCTTGGCAAAGGAGGCATTTGTCAAAGATGGATAAATGTCCTCTTTAGTACAGCTCTTCTCCCGGCAAAATTTTGCTGGATCTGCAAATAAACTTGAAAACGGACACCTAGGAAACAAAAGGAAAATGGTTCTTACAATGGAATTTTAGAACAATATTGGAAAAACACACAAATAGCGAAGACAACTCACCTGCTTAACAGAATGGTCTCAGACTGGATAGTCATTTCTTCAAACACATTTTCTGTCCACCGAATGGTGAAACGTTAAAAAAAAATCATTGTCAGTACAGGGAAATAAAACTATCACTTGAAGTTAATTCATTAGTAAGAAAACGAAAAGGCAAACTCTACTACCACATCTGGTCACTGGCTATCCTTACAAAGTAAGGAAGGCATATTTGCAATTTTTTAGATGACTGTTAGGATAGTCAACTTAGCATATCTTGGATTCAATAATATAAATATCTTTAGTAATGTCAGGTTGCATCTCAAGGCCAAAACATGATACAGACTAATTGTGTTTGTTGATTTAGTGGATCATGACTCAGACCATTTGAAGATTCCATGTCAATTGTTGAACCATACAGTTGAGCTTTCTTCTAAGTTAATATGCAGGAAATTGATCTATTAGATATCGAAGTTTTTTTAAAAAAAGATAATCTGACCAAGCAGATATCTGACTGCCTGAACAAACAAGCAAATCTTCTGCAGACCATAATATACCAGGCCATACTATTGTCATAAGATTGGAGTGCACTGGTACCTTTACCAAAAGCCTTGCCAGAAAAGTATTTGGCCTTCAAACGAGCTGCAAGGACAGCCTGATATTTGTTGACCTTCTCTTCATGCTCTCGGGTTTCCACTTCACTATGCAAAGTAATACAATAATGTTTACTATATGAATCCATGATTTGCCCAGGTGACTAATCAGGAACTTAACTACAAATTAAGAATATGCAGGTTCACAACTCCAAATCATTTGACCAATAAGAAGATATACAAAACAATTCAACACAATTGTTGGAATTGGAAACATGCATTTTCATTTTAGTAGATCAAATAAAGTTGGTTACTATTGAAAACAAAATACAAAAAATCAAGGCCAGGGGCTCTGCTTGGGGGGTTTGCAATCAGTGGGTAAGGAAGTTAGTTGTGAGAGAGGTTGGGAATGGGAATCATGCCCAATCCTGGGATGATGTGTGATGTGGAGCAGTGCCTCTGAAAGTGTTGTTTCCCAAGTTATATAGCATAAGCAGGGAGCAGGGGAGGACTGTCAATGAGATGTGGTCAGAGGAGGGGTGGAAATGGGAGTTTAGAAGGCAGTTATCAGTAGAGGACCAGAGAGACCTAACTGATTTGGAAGGGAGGTTAAGAATTTCTGTTCAGAAAAAAAAGTAGGTCGCCCCCATTTTATTTTGAACTCAACACATTTCTATTTTCTCTAACCAGATGAAAAGCATCCTTATTAACCATTCCTTCTTGTTCACAGTGTTGTTCAAGATTTCGAGTACCACACCCAGGTGGCCAGGTGCTTGCACAAGATAATGAATTATGCAGGTAAAACTGTTGTACTTCATCTTGCTTATTGCCAATATGTTCCAAGCAATAAGTCGACCACATCAACCATGAACCAACTACTGCCCACTTCATCCGTGTCACAGACGAGCAATTAAGCAAAAGACCAACACTATCAACTCGAAGCTAACACAACGGCTGATTCTTACGCTCACATTCGCTTACTGAAATATCTAAATTGCAGAGATAATCATTCGTGGCGACAATATAACAAACACAAAGCACGCATTGCAGAAAAATCAGAAACGGCCAAGAAAAAGGTGGAGAGAGGGGCATGCAAGAGGCATTACGAGTTCTCCACCGGAGAAATGCGGGGCCTGGACTCCTGCGCGTTGGAAGCGCCTGTTCCTGCCTCCTGCGGCTGCGTGGGTGAGACGAGAAACCCTAGGTGTTAGGTCCAGCGAGACGAATGGAGATTACCGCTAGTCCGAGAGGGGAGGGCACGATACCTTGACAGGGTGGCGCTCCGACAGCCAGGAGTAGACCACGGCCGGCGCTGCCCGCGGCGGTGGAGCGCCGGCGGTGGGGATCCACGGAGAGGACGGCATTTGGAAGGCCGGCGATGACTGACGAAAGCGGCCGCCGCAAGAGAGAGGTTTTGGGAGTTCGATCTGAGTTGTTCATCTCAGATCCAGCGGTTGGTTAAATAATTGCTTTTTTTTTTACCACTAAAAGCAAAGTTTGCACCCAGAGTATGCCTCCAAATTTTACCATGGAGCAAAACCATTGTTTTCTTCTTTCTTAAAACATTGTTGTTTTTTTTTCTCAAAAACAAATAGTACATGAGCACAGCTAGGTTTCTGTTTCCCTTATGGCCTATTTGTATAGCCGAAATTTAACCAAACGGTTTCAGTTTCATTTAAAAGGGAATGAAGCAAATTGAAGTGTTCTCACAAAATAATCTAAATATGTTAGAACTGGGTTTAGGCTGTTTGGCACAGCTAGGTTTCTGTTTCCCTTATGGCCTATTTGGCACAGTTTCAACTCCAGTTCAACCTATTCTGGAGCTAGAGTTCAGCTAAACAGTTTCAGCTCTATCTAAAATAGGAGCGGAGCTGGGTGAAGTGCTCTCACAAATAAACTAGAGATGTGGAACTGGGTTTTGACTGCTCCACAACTCCACTCCATATCTAATTCCTGGAGCTAAATTTTAGAGTTGGAGCTCTACCAAACATGGCCTTAAAATTGAATTTAGATGTTGGAGCCCTATCAGACATGTCGTAATGTTATATTGTGCAAATTTTCTTTTGGATTAGATATAGAGGAAATTACTTCAAAATATCTATATAGAAAATATAATAATGTAAACAACAAATAGGGATCCTAGGAGCAGACGTTTGAATTACTTTTGAACTATAAATAAAATTAGTTATTCATTAAGTTTTAGTTTGTAGCAAAGGGAGCATTATGTTTCTTGTGGTGGAATATGTTCACCCAGATTTAAGTTTTAAATTTGGTACATGTGCTCGTATTTGCGACTAATTATTTTTTTAGTGATAGGTGTCAATAATGAGATATGCATGTGATGACTTAGTGAATTGTAAAATATGTCGGCCTAGCCTTCGGAGGTACTCATCATAGGGGAAAAGTTCTTGAATCTCAAGATATGCCGCTTTACTAAATTAAGGTGTTTATAAGGATATGGTATCCGTGTAGGTGAGTGTACACACGTTTATTCGAACGTGTATGTATATACTGTGTTAAAAAAAAGTTACTAACATCTAGTAATAGACTTGTGGTACAAAAAATTGCTTTGAGCCCATGACTACCAGCACATCGGGTAGTACAGCCCCATGGGCCCTTTACTGCCCGCAGCCCACACGACACGCCCAAGGCCCAACCCCTGCCTCCCTTTCCACCTTCCGCGACGTGGCCGTCGCTCGGTAGGTTAGCGTCGCCCGTCTCTCCCCCCATGTGATCGATCGCCACCGCCGCTCCCGCCGCCGCTGCTCCCTCCGGTGCGCCTCCCGTGGGCTCACGCCGCTCTCTCCGCCGCGATCTCACCCTGCTCCGCCGCCTCCATCCCCGCTCTCGGGTAAGCTAACAACGACGGCAACAGCAATCCCGCAGCCCATCTGGTTCGTCGTGCGCGCCGACAAGGGGGTAGAGCCATGTGCGCGAGTTGAGTATCTCGCGACAGAATCCGTGTGTTTTGGTGTTAGACGCTAAGCCTCCGAGATTAGTTTATTCAAATGTGCTAGGTTAGGATAACGAACAGGGCGCCATCACCCATATCGCGTAATTTTCTTTAGATTAAAAATAGTTTTGTACAGTACTCCTCCGTTTCACGATATAAGATTTTCTAGCATTATCTACGTTGATACACATGTTAATGAATTGTTGTTTAGATTCATTAATATTTATATGAATGAGGAGAATGAAAGTCTTACATTGTAAATCCGAAGAAGTACTAAACTACTGATCAACTTCGACCGGTTCTGTTTTTTTTTTAATAATGTTCCATTTCTATCTGAAGACTGAACATTTTAGTTAATATTCTTTACAGTGTCTTGTCAAAAAGCTTCATGTATTATTGTTCTTCCTTTCCCAGGAAAGGGAGATTGGTACTTTCTCTGTATCGTTTCCCAACAGGAATGATCCAAACAGTGCCAAAGCTGCTTTTAGACGGCTGCTGGATTCGAAGGAATGACACATGCTATTAGCAGGTGATAGCTGGACTCACTTGTTTACATCTTCTGCTGTGCTTTGTTTATTGTTTCACGCACACCTACATGATTATACTTATACGTTTCGATGATGAAGATTTCCGGTGGACGTTTCGATGATGAAGATTTCCGGTGGCAAATCATTGGCCTGGGGCTTAAATGCAGCATGTTATTGCCACCACATATAGAAGATGCAGCGTCCTGCCATTGTTTAATTCTTGTGCTAAAGTATAGCAGCTCATTGCTATGGTTTGGTGCAAAAGTGGTGCATTAGCTGTACTCATGTTGCCCATTTTCATATATTCTTCCAGAACGTGATCCTAATTTTCTGGTTTGGTTTATAGCTAGGGGAAGGAGAGAAAATGAGAGAGAGAGCTGGTTTTAGTACATAAGCCAGCTTACATCATTGTTGTTCTGTTTATGGCTATTAATTAGACCGCTCTGTGAGATGGACAAATCATTGTTTCCACCCTGTCTAGAACATGTGCAGCAATTGCTGCCTTAATGCTGCATGAGTGGTGTGGTTAGACAAATATTCCCCTCCTCTGGAGTGTTTAGGTCACGTAATTCTTCTGGTGCATTGTTATATACTTACCACATGATGGGCATCGAACAAATTAGTTCAAGCCAAGTCACCTGCTCTCAGCATCTGCTTAGCGCAATGCTAAAGAATGTGAGTTGGCAAGCAAAAGTTTCAGAAAACTAGTAGTATCCTCAATGTCTGCCTCTGGTACATGTTACCATTTCTTTTATCATTGGATTGGGTTTAGGTACTAGTCATGAATCATTGTGGAATTGGGCAGAAAGATAAAAGTGGGGTGATTTTTCTTTGTCGAAATGTGATGCGTGCGATTTTCTTAGCAGAAAGATAAACATGTGTGCCGTATGCACCATATATTTCTAATAAAGTTGTAATAAAATATGCATGAACGCTTCTGACTTTCTAGACACTGGGAAGCAGAGGAGAATTAAATTAATTGACCTAGCATCTTCCTCTCTCTTTTACTGTTATTGCAAATGCTTCAATGCTTCAAACCGTGTGAGAGGAAATCTACCTGGACAGAAACTTTCAGAGTAGGAGCAGTGTTCATTAATATCTTAGTAGAAACATAGAAGAAGATTGCAAGCTCTGCAAGCGACATTAAAGGCAGGGCATTGAAGAATAACCGAAGGTTACAGTAGATTTACATGGCGGCAACAGTTAACCTACTACTGGGTGGTCAACCATGGGAGAAGCTCTATGGAAGGCAAAAACAAGGATCCAAAAAAAGCCTTCCTTTCTCCATGCATGCATACTCCTAGCAAGGATTCAATCTTACCAAGAAACTGAAAAGAGAGATTCCTAGTACAGCGATTCTAATGCATTTTAGAAAGCCATTACCAAAAGAATCTTGTTCTTGATGAGCTTCCTCTCTTGTTCTGGCCTTTCTTGGAGGACTTCCCTTCTCCTCCTTTCTCCGGCTTGCCGGCTTTCTTGCCGGAGCTCATCGAGAATTTGGTGTGCAAGCCATGATCTTCTTCCTCCTCCTCCTTGCCGCCGCCGTCTTCGTCGCCGTCGTGCTTCCGACGGCCGCCGGCGTCATCGCCATCCGGTGCGGAAGGCACCTTCACCTTGGCCGGACCGGTTGAAGCATCGGAGGCGAGGGAATCGTCGTCGTCTTCGTACTCCTTGCGGCTTCCCGTACCGCTGATGTAGCCATAGCCATCATCAACATTGCTTCCTTCGCTGCCGCTCCTTTTGCCGCCGCCGTCATCGTCGCCGTGCATGGGAGAGGCAAGGTACATTGTCCACCCGGACTCGCTGCTGTTGCAGCCCTCGCCATCATCCCCAGTGATATGGGATGACTCCATGGCAGAGGAGAGGAGAGGAGAATCAAGAAAGGTAAGAACTGATGAAAACAAGCTAGCCAAAGGGTATAGAATAGAATAGAAGGAAGGTGAGATAGTAGGAGGAGGGAGCTTTGAGTTTTGAGAGAGAATGGATACTAGGAACACTGGCTGGGAAGAATATATGGCTAGCTTCCTTCTTTATTTATGCTTCTCTTCTGGACCCCTCATCAATGCAACATTAAAGAAGACATTGCTCTTGCTCTCTTCTTGTTTGTGCTCCCTCCTTGAATACCCTCAACCTGAGGAGGAGAACATTGAAGAAGCCTCTGACACCCAGCCATCTTCCTTCTCATAGAGTAATAAGCATAGGAAAGGAGGGGATTACAGAAGAGGAGATGAGGCAGCAGGAGGAGGATTACTGGAGAGATGCCAGGATCTTTGTTGTGTGTGTGTGTGTTTTCCTTTCCCCTGTGGCTTGCAAAAGGGTGGCAGTGTCCTTAAATGGGAAGGACAGGCTATCCTTCCAACTGTCTCTAATAACTTTGCCAACCATTTTGTTCTCTGTCTTGTCACCAAGCCAGGAGGAGAGGAGGAGGATGTGAAGATATGTGAAGGAATACCTGTTTCCAATGCGTAGCCACAGTGGTCACCTTGTGTTGCCCATGTGGCCTTGTGGTTGGGGGGGCCTGGTCTGCCAAAATCTGCCATGTTGGGGCGCAAGAAGATGGCTATCTATGGGGTTTGTTTGTTAGAATGAGGCAGGCACCGGGTAGTAGTAATAACTCGAATAGCGTCTCCGGTCACCACCTGACCAACCTGTTTTAATGCCATCCCCTACTCATGCTGGAGTAATGCATGATCTTCAGACTTCACAGAGAGAGAGAACATGTGTTCAGTTAGTTTGAACCAACCTAGCCAAGCTTGTGGAAGTCGTTGGCATGCAGTGATGCAGATGCAATCATGCAATGGTGGTGCTGTTGTAGGGTTAGTTCTTAACTGAATTGTTTCATGTGCCACATTGTTCCTCCGCATTGTGTCAATGCTAACTGTAGTTTATGTTGAATGTGCCCCTGTATTCTATCCTCTCTTCTTTTTGTAAGCTTAATGTATTCTTTTCTCGGATGCAGGATGGATCTTCACATGCCATATCATCTCCAAATTTTAACTGTGGCGAGGGATCGGTTGACTGAAATGAGTGAAATTGAACTGAAGTACTCCAATGTCCAATCTACGAACAGGTTTGATTGACAGCGGTAAATCCTCTGAAAGCACATTATTCTGTTCATCCGGTCCTGAATGTTCTATACACAAGCTGACTTTGCATGTCATGCATGCACACATGACACACCCACGAGGCCATGGCCAGCCCAGGCAGCGACGTGACACTGAAAACCTGTACAGTACAGATTATAGAGAGGCCGACGCAGCGAGCTGCTGTTCAGTGCATCACAAACAGTGTCGCACAGATAGTAGATACAGACACCGTAGTAGGAAGATTGTACAGATTGTACACCTTTGCTGCACCTCACATTTTGAAAAACTTTAGTGCTAGTACATGGAAACAAAGTACTCGGAGCGCTGTAAAAAAATAGAGGGATGTTGTAGGATTAGGATCCTTTCAGAAAAAAAATATCTGTAAGAAATCTAACATGGGGTTGAACCTAGAAATTGTTGTTTAGGTATGTCTGCTCTGAAACAAAGAAGAAAAGGTAGGGATTGCTATTAAACATTTGAATTCTATGGAAAAAGTTCATACAAAGTTGTTTGGAACAAAGGATTGACCCTCACAAAAAGGATTGGAACAAAGGATAATCAAGTTCTTTGAAATTCCTTTGGAATTAGCTATTCTATGAGAGTTTTGGAGGAAAATAAGTACAGAGTATCACATTTATGTTTTCTCCTCCTTGTCCTCTTGAACTTCTACGGGTTTTATGTGTCATTCAAACAATAATTTTTAGAGTTTTGTATATTTTTAAATCATGGCGAAATTTAAATAGTGATCATGATGTTCCATTCATGTGTTTTACTAACAGTCATGTGTTGTTACAAAGGAACGCTTATCTCTCTCCCAAATCCCAATATCATGTCTTTTGCTTGCAAAACATCCAACACGTTTGAGTAATTTCTCTATGTTTTGTAATTCCTATGAATTTCGGTTAGACATGGCACTTCATTCCCTGTTTTCCCCTCCTTACTTTTGCAATTCAGCAGTGCCCTTAGCCCCTTACCTCCTATTCCACTAGCCTTTTTTGCTTAAGGAAATTAATAAAACAACACTATTTTTACGTAAACCGCAAAATACCTCCCTACGTTTTTTGATACATTATGTTATTTAAGGACATACGTAAATTGTAAAACATCATCGTACTGTTCAAGGATATACATTTGATCATTCGTTTTATTTAAAATTTTTATGTAAACATAAAAAAAATGGCTTGCTTAAAAGATCCTTTAATGATAAATCAATTACATAATTTTTTTTAAACATACTCCCTTTGTCTAAAAAAACTCAATCTAGGGGGAAATGTGACCCATCCTAGATTCGTTGTATTTGGATGAGTCACATCCCCCACTTAGCTTGAGTTTTTTCTAGAAGGATGTAGTATTTTAAAAATCAATAGCATAATATATCACAGACGGAGGTAGCACACTAGTACTAGTATCACGGAGTATAACTTTGTGATACCATCTTACTTACAGAGTGTAATTCTTTCGTACTATAAAAAACCAACATAATATGTAAAATATGTCTGTCATATCCGGTACTAGATTGTTTTTTTTATAGGACGGAGGTGATTGACATCTTGTCAGCAGTAAATGATCCATCTTATATTACTGTAGGTACTCTAGGGTGAACCCGAGTCCATGTCAAATGATCGTGAAGCTAGCAATGTCAGAAGAGGGAGCAAACAGCCAGCCGGATTCTGCGTCGAGCCGTCGGCACGAACGTCGCCGTAGCAGCAGCCAGCAATGCACCCCCCCCCCCCCCCTCTCTCCTGTTGCTGCATGCCGATGACGGCATCCACAAACCATCATAGGCGTCGCATCCACACCTGTTCCATCGTCCGTCACCACGTGCGACCCTGTCGCCGCTGCCGGCCCGGCCGGTGAGCCATCCATCCATCCATCGCCCCCACCGCTGGTGTTGACGGCGACGACGTACACCCGGCCGGCGACGACGGCGACCGCCTCCCAATGATGCCACTGATGCTCGTCCTTCCGTCCTTCCCATGCAGAGAGTCTGCAGCAGTTGATCAGTTCTCGCTTTTGGTTTTTCTTGCAGGTTTTGCAGTTTGGCGCATCTGAGCAGTTTGGCACATGGCGGGGCGGTGGTGCGGCGGCGGCGGCTGCGACGGCGGAGGGGGAGGGGAGGTGGCGGAGCGGGCGGAGGAGGAGTAAATTCTGGGCCAATGGGAGGCGCCGGCTCGTCGTCGTCGGGTAGGTGAGTGGAACATGCCCCCTTGTCCCCCGCGCCCAACTGGATTTGATGAGGCCTCTCTTTGCAGAGATAGAGAGAGAGAAGAGGGACAGACCAGCCCTACACAATCTTGCTGCCCGTCTCTGATTCATTCACCGGTCCATTCAGACGCATTTATCTCCTTTTGTTTCTTCCTCTTCTTCTCATCATCATTTGCATCTGCATTTGTGCGAGTACAGTAAACACACTCAGTTCTAAAATATAAGGGAGATTTTAAAGATACGTGACACATCCTAATACTATGAATCCAAACAATTCAAATTCGTGATGTTAGAATGTGTCACATCCCTCTAAAATCCCTTAATATCATGGGATAAGTTTAGTTTTAGGAATCATTGTATCGAAATTTGTAAAAATATGAAATAAATACGGTATGTTGTGAGTGGATAAAAAATCGATTGTATTGGGATTTGATAAGATGAGGATATTCTTTTTATTTATTATTTTGTATTGCTATGTGTAGGATGAGTGAAAAGTGAACTTATTCTAGGATGGAGATAGTAAGGCTAACTTTATTCATAAATACAAATATTTAACGCTTGTAACAAGATTTAACTAATTTTTTAAAATTCTAGCAATCGATTTTATATTAAAATAAGTTTATAATATCATGGTATTACTTATTCAGATAAATCTTTGTATCCTATTCTATTGTTTTTACACTAAGCATTTAAGAAGCTATTGATTATCAGAATTTTAAAAGTTTAACTGATTTTTATTTTAAACATCGAATATTTTTGATAGGAAGGAGTGCTTTCTTGCTTCAGCTTAATGGTCAATAATCAATTGATGAAATTTGCGTTAATTCTTCAATTCTTTTTCTGAAGAAATAAGAAGTGGACATTCTTCGTTTTTACTCTGAAGAAATAGAAGGGGTGGAGAGAGAAATGGGGGAACAGAACTGCAGGAGTGAGATGTTTGTTTGTGTAATATTTTTTTTTAAGATAATGGTGTTTGTGCGTGCAGTGTCATGCATGCATGCGTGCATGTGGTCTTCCGTGCTCTGGTGCGTTGAGGTGTCTGTGGCTGCCGGCGCTGCGGCCACATGCGAAGCTATGCGCATACGCTTCCAGTGGCATGGCATCGCACTCTATGGCAGCACGCGGCGCGCTTAACGGCGGGAGGTAAGCTGCAGCTCTGGGCAAGCAGTTACTCCTACTACTAACAAAATAAAACGATATCTGACAGTTAAAATCTGAAAGATGCTCATGGTTCCTTTGAACGCTGTAGTTTGCTACTGTACGATGTTCTTCTTTCAGAAAAAAAATAGATATTGTATGATTTTCACATGAAATGTATTCTCTCCGTTCAAAAAGACTTATGGTTTTATTGTTTCGCTTATGCGAACCGTTTATTAGAATTTTAAAAGTAATTTATGAGTAAAACTTTTATATACGTATTCTTGAAGATTCAAAAGTAAATGATGTAAAATAAAGTACGATAAAACAAATCACAAAATCAACTCTAACATTAAGTTTAAAATTCAAAATTTTGTTTGTAAGCATAAGCATAAACGAAACAATGGAGCTCTTAAGCACTTAGATTTTGTTTTAAAAAATCATTTCTACCTTATTTACTTCCAGTCCATAAATCTGTTTGTTTCCTCTCTGACCTATCACTTCACAGTATTATTATTTCTTACAATAAGAGGTACTTTGATCTTTTATCCCTGCCACTAATTTGTTAATCAATGGCTAGAAATAGAGTTTTAGTGAGATGGAGGGAGTAATTTATTTTCTTTTACTAGTAAGATTTATGCAAAATTCATCAGTTCTAAAGGAGCCCTGAGTACTAGAGTACCCTTTGGCAGTTCTTTGTTGATACTATTGCAAATTGCAAGCCACCATTTTTGCGTTGAACTTTTTTTTCATGGCATGTAAAGTTGTAAGAACAAAAATGTGGCACATCAGGCAACACAGGAGTAACAGAAAACTAAATACTAGTCGTAGTGTAACTATATCGAATTAAATTCTACAAGTTCAGGCATCCAACGAAACGGCCATTTAGTGCAAGATGGTGAAGTGCAACCGGCTCTTTCAGTTTTGTTGCACACATGCACACTAATACCCGAGACATTTTTTCGGCTCATTACTCCCATAGACTATTAAATTAAATTTGTGTATTAGAGCGACTTCAATGTAAAGTGTCAATATTGAGTTCTTAATTAATTTAGTTACGTAATTAAGTACTTCTCCCTCCGTCCTAAATTATAGGGTGCTCCATTTTTAAAGAAAATTAAACTCGGCAACTTTTGAGTAATAATTATACTAACTGTATCTATACTAAGTATTATGTATGTTATATCACTAGATTCATATTTTGAAGTATTTTCATGCGATGCTAATTTTGTATTTGTTGGGATCATAGAATGGAATAAAATACTGATCAAAATATGTTATTGAAAACCGTGTAAAAAAAATATGCCTTATAATTTGAGAGAGAGTATCTGTCTAGGAACTCTCTTCAATGCAAACATCTCCTTCTAGGTGCTTATAAATCAAGTAGTTGAGGACTTGAGGTAAGCTTTAGGGCATTAGGGCATGTACAGCGGTCAACTTTACTTGCAGGTTCCTTTTATTGCCATGCAAGTAAATTTGATGACATGAAAGAAGAGAGGAGAGATAAGAGAAACATAATTGTTGTGTATGACATCGGCTTAGATTCGACTCTTAGCATTAGAGAAAATTTTGTTGCATGAGAATGAAAGAAAGAAAATAAGAGTAAGAAAAATTATTTTGGTATATTAATGGTTAAAAACCATATTATCTCGGTTGTTGTAAGAAGTTAGTCTCTATACGGCATAAAGCTCATACCTGACTATCTTTGTACATACCCTTACACAGTTGAGCATCTATACTCTGCTAAGCATCGCTGCTTTAGAATTAACACCTCTCTTATACTAAGGGCATGTACAATAGTCCAGATGCTTAGATAGGTGTTTAGAAAAAAAAGTACGTAAGCATCCGTTGAAGGGCCTTAATCTCCAATGAAGAGAATCCATTCCATAGATGCTTAGTTATTTAAGAGTCTATCTAAGCATCTGGGTGCTACAATGGTAGTGAATGAGTCTACCATTTTTTTTTATTTTACTGCCTCATTCTTAACCAATTTTTAATTTTATGGTCATCTTAAAGTACAAAGGTGATGTGCTAAAATACTTCCGTGCGTGATCATATGCTTAAAACAGAGCAAATCTAATTTCTGTAAAAAAAACAGAGTAATGCGGAGGATTGATCCATTTGGTGTAGGAACCATTGTTTGCAAAAGCAAGAAGAAGGTGCAATTATGTGCCAGCCAAGTATCTCTATTTATAGAGAAAATTGGCTTCTACACTGACATGCATAGTGGCCTAATCAAGTTAGGTAATGATTAGTTCTTAGTTAGTTAGTTAGTTAAACAAGATTAGTTAGTTCTGGACAGAGCGCCGGCGCTTGCTACGCTCCTCCTTTTTTCGCGCAAGCGCTCCCAAGCGACGAGCGCTTCTCATGGCGACGGGCGACTCACGTAGCGCCGGCCTGGTAAAAAAAAAACCCGGCTTTTTTCTCTAAGCATCTAACTAAGCATCCCATTGGCAAGACAAAACGGTTATTTCTTTATAAGCACATACTTAAACATCCACATTGGAGATGGCCATACTCTCTCGCGATATTTCTCCTTTTTTTTTCTTTTATGTAAGTCATCTGTTGACTCTCCACAATGCATTCACCCTCCTTGATAAAATTTACATTGGGTTCCTCCCTAATGTACCGTATTTTAAGGCTACGCAAAGCGCAGATGGCAAAGAGTAGCCATCGAGCTGCTTGCGGCCCATGTTCTTTTTTTTTTTCACGAAACCACGCATTAGAGTGCCTTTTTCCTTGAATAGAGTGAGGAAAAAAAAGATATACAAACACCAAAACTTTACAAAGAGGAAAAAATTGGATGAACTATACAAGGTGTTTTGCTTCTGCCAGGGCCTAAGTTTTGGCCTCCTTGATTTTTGGCATGAGGGACAGCGTTGAGAGCTCATCTTGCTGGAACACCTCTGGTTTCTTGCGGCCCATGTTCGACTCTCAAGAACGCACTCACCATCCTTCTTAATAAAATTGGCATTGGGTTACTCCTCAATGTCCTACGTTTTGAGTGTGCTTGCTAGAATAGTGGTAGGTGTGTGGTTTCAACCCGAACACCCGTGTTTAACTTCTGACACTTTCACACTTTCTTCTTAATTAGTTGGCACCAAGTTTCTTCTTAGTTGTCTAACATTTTTTAGGATTGTGCATAACACAGATGACAAAGAGCAGATGATGTCGAGCTCATTTGACTCTCTCAATGCGCTCACCCTCCTAATTAATAAACCCTAATGTCCCATGTTTTTTATTTTCTTTTTTAATTGTTAATGCTTATTTGCTCATGCCAGTAGTTTCTAAGATCCCGGTAATATGGAAATAGATGTAACTAATAACCATGAATAATTTTGAAATGATTATGTAACATATTATTTTATCATCTCATAGTATTTCGTCTCTAACACAATATGAATAAATTTATATACAAAAGAGAAATGTATATGATTAAGTTTGATGAGCCGATTTTCCTAGTTTTGGGCTCAGATGGGCTAGAGAAGGTTTTAGGCGTTAATTGTTGTTGGCGAAATCCGTTTAGGAAGTGAACTGAACTTAAATCTTTTTCATTTTTTTTTCAGGCTGAAGCTGTCGTGTAATCACCTCTATATGCCGGCCCATGCATGTAGAAAGCGAGAGTACTTTTTTTTTTTTAGATAATAGAAAGCGAGAGTACTGCGAAGTGAAGTGGGGGACATGAGCCGTAGCTGTTGTTTTCTCTTGCAACCGCGTGATCTGGTGAGGTCGGAGTCGTTGTGCTCCACGAGTGGATTACCAAACTGCAATGTTAATGTATTACCGTGCAAGAAGCCAAAGTGCAAACGGACAAGTACTCACGCAGGAAAATTCGTGATTGAAATTCGGACTTTCAGAGTGACTGGAACAAGGTACGTAATTTTCTATGTTGTTTGAACGGTTTCGTAATCGTAGTTGTTTGTTCGTCAAAACCTTTTTTAAGTAATCTTATGTAGCTCTTGTGTAAGTGTGTAACTCTTGGCTATGTATATTCCTTACAGATGTAGAGGCAGGATTTAATCAATCCGTTATCTAAAAGTACATAATTTTTCTGTAATAATATTTTTTAAAAAATATTTATATAAAGAATGAAATAAAATACTGCCTCTGTTTTATATTATAAGTTGTTTGATTTTTTTTTCTAGTTGAACTATGCTAAGTTTGACCAAGTTTATGTAAAAATTTAGCAACATCTGAAATATCAAATTAGTTTCATTAAATCTAACATTGAATATATTTTGATAATATGTTTGTTTTGTGATGAAAATACTATTATATTTTTCTATAAATTTGGTCAAACTTTTATAAGTTTGATTACGAAAAGTCAAACGACTTATAATATGAAACAGATGGAGTAGCATTTTAGTTTAAATTCAAAACGTCATATTGGTAATTGATATGTCCAAAATTATCATGTTCTGTTCACCAAGAGCAAGAATATTTATCCCTTGACTGAGCTTGAAGGGATGCTAATGTCCTTGTGTCATGAACATGCTGCAGGGGAAATCTCTTGCAAAATGGAAGGATAAATACCGTTTACACTGGATGGTAGGGTACCAACCCTTATGATAAGTAAAATCATTGGCGTGAAGGGGAATATTCAATATTAGTGCCTGTCCAGTGTCAACGTCACCAAAGATTGTAATCAGAACAGATCAGCTTACCTGAAGTCAACCACCGGGTTTTTCTCAAAGTCTGGTTCCTAACCAACATATAACAATATGACAAAGAAAGAACATACAGTACCCAACAATGGAGAGAAATTACAAATTATCTCTCTCTTTTTTTAGAGGGGAAGTTGTAGCCTCTTCTGGCTTTGTAAATTAACAACCTCCTGCTTAGTATTGACAGCTCTTTAGAAAAAACTCCTATTTAGTGTTTGTTAAATCTCGCAGGAAATCTTGTACTTTTGGACAGGATCCATGATACCCGTTCTTAACTGGGATCAAGTCAACCATTCCTCCTTGTTCAAGCAAAAGATCTTATTTTTGCATTGGTGTTCCATGTACTGCACCAGACTAAACTTCACCTGTTGATCACCCTTGTCTTTCATTCTCATAACTTTATAATTGGCTAGCTGCCTAGCTGTGGTTAACAATAACTACAGAATGCAATGGAATGAAATAAAAAGCATAACTTTCCTTATCACTGCAGGCCTTAATAAGTTAATATCTTCTCTTACTCCTCCCTCCAAAAATATATCTATTTCTGGTTATAAATTTATAATTACTCATTCTGTCTTAAAATGCAATTATTTATAGCTAGGAATTTAGATTATCTAAAATTGTGGCTAAAAATAGCTACATTTTAAAACAGGGAAGTAACTATTATCCTCTTGATCGTCAGCTACACTTTGCAGTTTGCTGACTTCTTCTGTGGCAGATACAAATGTGCCTTCTAGCAGTTACTGCATTGTCAGAAACCCATGCATGCAAGGAAACAAGCAATTGTGTGGGTGAGCTCAGTTAATTCCTACAGTACTCTATCACCAATACAAAAATCAAATTGGTGACATAAGACTCTGGGCCAGCATAGTCACTGCTTGCAAAAGATTTCTTTTGATGGGTTGCCCATCAAACAAGCTTCATCAGGCAGGCAATCAGATAGAAATATCAGAAGCCAATTAGCTAGCATAAGTTTCTTTCAGAAAATAAAATAGTTAGCAGCATAAGCCATGCACCTTAGCTTGTTGCCGACGACAAATGATGCAAGTTTAGAACACAGCCATGCAAAAAGGAGGAGCAGAGAAGAAAAGGACTTGCATTGACTTGTTTAGTGGGTTGATCCATCTTCTTCCAAGCTAGGTCCTACTACTCTTGTGGGTTTAGTTGGCTCCATGAATTAGCCTTTTCATTAACAAATCATGAAGCAGTTTAGACTAAACCGCAATGCAAAGCACCTTTCTACCTAAGATGAAGTTTACCTTATCCCATGAAATTGAGGCATCAACCTTGAATGCCCCCACACTGATCTCTCTTGAAGCCAACCACCATGTAAACATAGACAAGCTCATAATGTTCCGAGGCAGACTAATGATTTCAAATTGATTAGAGTTGCAATCATAAATTATAGTAGTATGCTATGCTATAGTGGCATTCAGTTTACTCCATAGATTCTGAATATTTTCATACTCAGTAAGGTCTCATGTATATCTTCTTTTTCAGAGATTTTATGAAAAAAAAATTATCTGTAATCCTTTTTGGTCAGATAGTTCTTGCCTTTTTCAGATCAAGCATTCCACAGGCATTCCCCTTGTTCTTTTAGCCAGTACACCATGGACTGTTCCAGTACAGTTTTAAATCACAAGTTCCTACCAAACCAATCTACTTTTCAAAAGAACAAGGGTGCAGAACAACGAGATTGGGTCCCAGTAATTTCTCAATTTGTTTGTTTCCTAATGTATGTGTGTGTGCTGCATTCTACTTGATCCTGGTTGTTGCTAATGTTGGACCATTCACCCGGCATAGCTCTGTTCATAAACTGTGCCATAGTTCCTGTAGGAATGAAGAATGAACCAAAAAAAAATCATAAACCGTTTAGAGCTCTGTTCTTAAAACTTAGGAGTAACTGATTTTTTTCTCCTGTTTTCAGTGTGAACTCTTTCTTCCGTCGACGTGTATCTCTTCTTTATCAATGAAATGAGGCAGAGCTTTGTTTCAAAAACTGAATAAAACTCTTCAGATTCCTGAGGGAGTAACTGAACTGTTTGAGCAAAGTTTCTATCCTCCAAATGGAGCCCAATTGGTAGCGAAAATGCAGTAAGAGGATTAATCACTTAACTAATTAACATAGCTTTTTCATGAAGTTAAGTACTCTACTACTCTACCAGTCTAGGAGTAGTAGATAGCTAACTGAAATATATATTCTTCCTTTACAACAACCACACCAATGACATCATTCTTCGTCTTCTTTCCCTCAGTGAATCAAATCCAAAACATCATCAACAGCATTAATTACAGTCGCACAAAAATACTACGACGAAACATCCATTCTTGCAGGGAAGCCTTTGATCCCTTTTTGTCGCCTTCGATCATTGACTGAGCTGAGTAAATCATCATGAAATACGTACACTACTTCTGCACACTTTCACATTGAATGCCAGATCTGCAAAATCAACCACAAATTCCAAAACAATCTGCTGCTATGGTTAGGACACTGTTCATGGTGCTAATTGCTGTCACTAAGCTGCAGGTGGTGATGGTGGCTTGGCATTAGAGCAGATAGAGAGTAGTTTAATTAATTATATGCTTTGCTCAATCAGGTCAAAGATTCACATATGCCCAATTAATCTAAACCTGGACATCCGTACGTATTTGCAAGAAGTACCTGGAAACATGTCAGTTAATTAACTACCAGTGCATATTTTTGTTCAGAAACATGACAAGGATTTCAGGCTCGTGTGGTCTAAGAACAGCCGTATATACGGGTCTGTCTGTACACTGGGTAGCAGCATGACACAATCAACCGTGTAAAATTGTAATTATTTAATTTTTTTTGGCAAGGGCCCGTATAATCTTCAGCTTTTGTCTGAAGAGAGCTAGCCTATGAGCTCTCCATTACTATTCATCACAACTCACAAGACCTAGACCTCTGTGAGTACTGGATTTCTGATAATTGTTGAGCAACTTCAGCTTCTATGCATAATATACAAGTGCCAATTAGGAGGTCAACTACTAGCCTGCTGCTAGTAGCCCTGGTCAAAAAGAAAAAAATCAATCATTTTTTTAGAAGTTTTGAGGTCAACAAAAACTCCAGTTTGTCAGAGAAATATATTGGAAAAAAGCAGAGCTAGATACATCAAAAGTTCTATATATATGTTCACCTACATCTCATCGTTTTGCCGACAGCTGATTACAATCCCTAATGCTTATTAGCGATGAAAAAATAATTATATGTATTCTTAGTGGTTTAAAAGTAAATATTGAAAAGTAAACTGCAATGAAAAAAACATCAAAATCAACTCTATTTAAGTTTTAAAATTTAAATTTTATCTATAATTAATAAGCTAAAGAGTAAACGATGGAGCATGTTTCCCATAGCATTTTAACTCATACTGGTTTCATACCTCTAAACTAGCCCTACAAATGTTGAAGTTGATGCGGTTAAATTCTGCTAAAATCTGATTGGGCAGCATTTTTTTACAGCAATATTAGGACATGTTTAGTTGGGGAAAAGAAAATTTTTAGGTGTTATATCGGGCATTTGACCAGATGTCGGAAGGGGTTTTCGGATACGAATGAGAAAACTAACTTCATAACTTGCCTGGAAACCGCGAGACGAATCTTTTGAGCCTAATTAATCCGTCATTAGCACATGTGGGTTACTGTAGCACTTATGACTAATCATGGACTAATTAGGCTCAAAAGATTCGTCTCGCGATTTATAGTCGGACTATACAATTAGTTTTTTTTTGTCCACATTTGATGCTCTATGCATATATCCAAATATTCGATGTGATGTTTTTAGGAAAAAAAATTTGTGAACTAAACAGCCCCTTAATACAAACTAACAACCATGCTGTGTACGTACGAACAACCATGCAGAATTTGCAGCATGGTCGTCAGGGCATTGCATGCATGCATTGCAATCGGAGACCTGACCTTTCACATGTGCCTTCATCAGATCATCTCTGGTGGTGGTGCCTGCAAAGCATGATTGTTCTTCGTCATCGATCCCTCATCTATCTGCAATTCTGCATTGCATTGATAAATTAGTTGGGCATTTGGACATTTGCAGTTTGGGGGAAAGAACTGTAGTTAGTGTACCTTCCCGGCCGTATGGTCAGCGTCAGAGCATGCAAGCATAGAGCTGGCAACAGGCTCCAGTTGACAAACAACTCCAAGAAAAGAATACACGAGGTTAATTAGGGTTGTGTTTAGTTCACGCTGAAGTTTGAAAGTTTGGTTGAAATTGATACGATGTGATAGAAAAATTATGTGTATATAAAAAGTTTAATGTGATGGAAAGTTAAAATTTTAGAAAAAAAACTTTGGAACTAAACAGGGCCTAGATTGCCCGTCAGATATCATGGAAGCTGCACCAGCTTAATTAACTTCAACATGCCTTTGATTATCTGGAGTGTACAAGTGTATTTATCATCGTAGCACTGAAGGATCTGATATGCTTGGGAACAAGTACTTCGGTCCCGTTCTTTTCTCCAACAAGAGTTGGATGAAAATTAAGATTTTCGTGACACGTTTTTCAAACTACTAAACGGTGAGTTTCGTGCGAAAACTTTCTATATAAAAGTTGCTCTAAAATATTATATTAATTTATTTTTCAAGTTTGTAATAATTAAAACTCAATCAATCATACGTTAGTACCACGTTAGTACCACGTTAGTACCACCTCGCTTTGCGTAAAAAAAACTTAATCTTAATCATCTTCAAGAGAAAAGAACACCACCTTTATCCGGTCATCGACTCTTTTACTGTCTTCAAGGTGCAAATTTGACCACATTTTCATAATAGAGTAAATTTATAAAATCTAATAAACCTATGAGGTTATGAGAATAATTTGCCAAACAAATCTGCATATATTACTTCTATGTTTTGAAACTAAGTATTTTAAAATTATTAATAGTTAAGTCTCGAAAGTTTGACTAAAAAGTCAAACATCATACAGTAGGATTTATGTTTTGTGTTCTTTTGTCTAACCTTAGGTGTGCCCATATTCAGTAAGAAAAGGAACTTTCTAACTCTACCCCTATTCAGTTATGTATATGCAGCGCTCTTTCAGATTTCGTTCAAAAATGAGAGAATTTTCAGAATTTTTTTCTCTAAAAGGCATAACTTTTCAATGCTATTACCAAGCCCATTACAAAGAAGATCATGTTACATCACCGTGGTTTCTACAGTGAGGAGAATGCAGAGATGCAGGGTCTTGCAGTTCTCGATCAAAAAGAAACACAAACATTTCAGCAAAATAAATTTCTGAAAGGCATAACTTTCCAATGCTATTACCAAGCACATTGCAAAGAAGATCATGTTACATCACCACAGTTTTTACAGAGAGAGGAGAACACAAAGATGCAGGGAGTTTCTAGGTAGAGGTACTCCCGTCCCAGGGGCGGCACGGACGGCGCCTCATCCTCCTCCGCTGCCTCCTCCCTCATCCTCCCCTTCGCCTCGCCGCCGCCCGAGCGGCGCGTCGGCAAAGCCGGCCGGCCGCAAGGACGGCGGTGGCGGGGCCCTCTCCCCTCCTCGAGGAAGCCAGCGGCGGGGACACCGGGGCTGCTCGGGAGCGGCGGTCCGCTGCGCGAGAGGCGGCGCCGGGGGGTTGGCGTGGCGGATCCGGCCACGCCGGAGGCGGATCCGTCTCCCCCGGCGGCGGATCTAGCCTCTCCGTGTCCAGGAGCCGAGCAACGGCGAGCAGTGGTCAGCGGCGCGGGAGGCGGCGCCGGGGGGTCGTCGCGGTGAATCCGGCCACGCCGGAGGTGGATCCGCCTCCCCCGGCGGCGGATCCGGCCTCCCCACATCCAGGGGCCGAGCGACGGCGAGCCTCGCGGCGACGGCGGCCGGATGGAGGCGACGGATGCGCTCCGCTGTGGATGGATGTGGCGAAGGCGAAGGCCCGGGGGTGAGGCCGGTTCCGGTCCTCCCGGGGCGACGACAGCGGCGGAGGTCCACTGCCCCGGTGGCGACGGCGGTCCACGGCCGCGATGGCGGCAGCGGAGGACTGCAGAGACGGTGTTGGCGGAGGGCGACGAGGCAGCAGCCACGTTGGCGGTGGCGGCGGCTGGCGTTGGTGGTTGGTGACAGCGGCGGCGACAGCGGCTGGCTTGCGGCGGCTTTGAATGTGGAGGCACGGTGGCGACTGTGGCTGCAGTGGGAGGAGGCACGATGGTGACCACCGTGGCTGAGGTGGGAGGATGCATGGCAGACTCGGACGGCTAGCCGAGGGCGTAGGAGACGACTGCATCTCGCCGGCGCGGCAGCATTTGGAGGAGGGGTCGGAGACCGGCTTGGCGCAGAGAGGCGCAGCAGATGGCAGCGGAGGCCGGCTCGGCGTGAGAGGCGCGGGTGGCGAAGATGGAGGCCGGCTTGGCGCGAGAGGCGCGGCCGATGGAGGGAGGCCGGATTGGCGCGAGAGGCGCATCCGGTGGAGGAGGCCGGCTTGGTGCGAGAGGCGCGGCCGGCGATGGAGGAGGCGACCTCGGTACGAGGAGGAGCTGCTGGTGGATATGGCGCAGTCTTTGGCGCTCGAAGGCTGGCCGGCGGGGGGCACCGGTGCAGGGGTCCCACATGTCGGCAGAGGTTGAGGGGTGGTGGGAGCATTGGTGCATCAGCCGTGGATTCGCAGGTGGTGAGCAGCGGGTGAAAACCCAGCCCGGCCATGGCCGGACCGACAACGATGGTTAATTCCCCCTCTTGAGGGCGTTGTCGTGCTGTCTCATCCCTCAAGGGTGGTTGCCGGGCGAAAGCCTAGTCCTGGCTCCTTTGAGCCCCGACGGACGGCGGCGGCGGTTTACCGTCGCTTCTCTTCTTGAAGACGTCGTTTTGGTATCCCCTAGCCGAAGCATCTCGATCGATTGGTGCAAGCACACTCTAGGAGTTGGCTTTGTATTGGTTGTGAGGGTGTTCTTTTGGGCGATCCCGTCTGTGTTCCTTTGTTGGTCTAGCGGCGGTCGGTCACGCTTAGCGGCGGCCGGTCCGGTGTTAGCCTTCTCCCAGTCTTGTGTGTTGGAGCTGTCGATGTGTGGGTGGTGGTATTTTTTTTCCTTTTTTCCTGGTTACGACCCTCCAGGGTTGTAATCTTGTAATTTTTTCCTACTCTATCAATAGAACTTTGCACCGTCTCGTGCGAGTCGTTCAAAAAAAAAAGATGCAGGGAGAAAGTGAGAAAGTTCAGGCCTTTTAGGGGGGAGGGTGAGACAGGTGATCTGAAGGAACAACAAATCTTAAAATGTTTGCGTGCATGGGATGCTAATCAAGCGTCCATAATGAAACAGTCCACAAATGACGCAGGCAATTAACCATTAATTTCTCAAAGCGATGGAAGAGTGAAAGAAAGAAAGAAAAAAGATCGATTTGTTGGATGATCTGATGGGAGGAGTTGCTGCTGCTGACCTCGGATTAGTTCAGTTTCTCTCTGATCAAGTAGTAGTAAACACGAAGACTCTTTTGACAAAAGCTTGGCCCAATTCAGTTCCTTCACCTTGACTCCAGTGCAGGCAGCTGATGCCAAACTGCTAGGTGACAAACCTGCATGAACTCATCCAATCATTATATATTTACGTGCTACGTGCATGTGTATGATGCTTGCTTGTCACCTAACCATCAATCCATCAAACATGCAGTCAAGGTGTATTATTCAGTATATCCACTTCTGAATTGTAATAGTACATAGAATTAGTGTGTTTTACATGACTGAATGATGCTTTGTAGTATCATGCAGAGAAGTGCTAACTTCCTTGCACTTAGATAGTTACATGTATGAAGGAGAGAAATATACGATTGCAAATCTTCAAAGCATTTCTAATTACAAATTTGTTGGTGTACATGAACATCAAATTCTAGCTTAATACCTGAATTTTCTATACACACGCCACAGTGTGCAGTCATGGACAGGGTTTACCTTCCCGTTTTGGAAGTGATAACCGCTCTCCACCGGTTTGCCGAAAACCAGTAAAAACCAATGACTTTGGTCAACTCCGTAAAAATACTAACTAAAATCGATCGGTTTTACAAACCAACCATCAGCGGTTCCACGAAAACCGATAGGTTTTGTTAACCCTGTTCATGGAAGCATCAAGCATCTTTCCTGTACATGTGCACACAATAGAGTCGTGACATGTGGACACAACAGTTAATCTACTACTATACTGGTATTCTGAAACTCTGAATTTGTGGAGCTAGTCAAGTAGACAGATCATACTATTCCCCAATTTCTTTCAGTGGGACACGAACCATGCTATGCTCTCTCTGGGCTAACCTAGCTAGCTCTTGGCTGAAATTTCCAATCATCTTGCGTGTGCAAGACAGCAAAGTCTCCTCTGCACAAAGTAAGCGATTTAGCTGCAAAATCCCAATAGAAAATTTGCAAAAAAGTTTGATGCACTCCTACTACATATAGAGAGACAAAGACCACACGTAGGGGACAGGTTCTTCAGGTCCCAGGCTTCAACCAGTATATATAAAGCATTAAGCAGGCAGACATCTTCTTCAGGCCACCACTTCAAGGCTAGGATCAGAAGCACTGATCGATCAGCATTTTTCAGCTAGCTGATCGATCAGTTGGGCTTCAGTTCAGTGAAGTTCTTGACATGGGAAGATCACCTTGCTGCGATGAGAGTGGCCTCAAGAAAGGGCCATGGACACCGGAGGAGGATGAGAAGCTGCTCCACTACATCCAGAAGAATGGCCATGGCAGCTGGAGGACACTGCCCAGGCTTGCTGGTACAGTTCTTCAGTCCCCCATCTCCAAACTTCTTCAGACTGTCAGTTTGTCAACGCAATACCAGCTCCACTGCAGCTGAATTCAGATGTGATTTTTTAAAAAAACAACAATTCAGACGTGACATGTAACAGAAGCTGAATTCAGATGTTGTTACAGATTATAGACTTGAATTTAGAGTGCAATGCCAACAGAGTGGCAGACACAGAGGAAAATAAAAAATGGACTTCTCTTTTCATGATTGAAAAGCACTCATTTGCACAATGATTGTAGAATTCAACACCTGATATCTGAATCTTCTGCTGATGATCTAGCCTGATCAATGAACACCTTGTGATTTGCAGGTTTGAACAGGTGTGGCAAGAGCTGCAGGCTGCGGTGGACGAACTACCTGAGGCCGGACATCAAGAGGGGCAAGTTCTCCCAGGAGGAGGAGCAGACCATCCTCCACCTCCACTCCATCCTCGGCAACAAGTAGGATTATTCCGTCCATTGATCATCGATTCGATCGATCGATCGATCGCCATGAGAGCTCGATTTCTGAGCTTGCAATGGATTTTTTTTGTTTTTTGCAGGTGGTCGGCGATCGCGACGCACCTGCCGGGGAGGACGGACAACGAGATCAAGAACTTCTGGAACACGCACCTCAAGAAGCGTCTCATACAGATGGGGTTCGACCCCATGACGCACCGGCCGCGCACCGACTTCTTCGCCGCGCTGCCGCAGCTCATCGCGCTCGCCACCCTCCGTGGCCAGCTCGCCGCGACGGCGTGCGGCGGCGGTGGCGGCGGCGACCCGGCGGCGGCGGCGGCGCAGATCATGCAGGGCGCCGGTGGTGGTGGTGGTGGTGGTGGTGGTGGCGCCGACGTTGCCATCCAGGCCGCCAAGATGCAGTACCTGCAGTGCCTCCTCCAGTCCGCCGCCTCCACCATCGCCTCGGCCGGCTCCGGCGGCGGCGCCGCCATGTCCGCGCACGACGCCGACGCGGCTCTCGCCGCCGCCGCCGCGGCGGCCACCTGCTCGTCGTCGCCCGCAGGCAGCTCTGTCCCGATTACGCCGACGGCCGTAGGCCATTCCGTCGGCGGCCAGACCCAGACGACGCCGTGCGCGTTTTCCGAGGCGCCGGTGATCACGAGCGACGACGTCGAGGCCAACCTGAGGCTCCTCGGCTGCGGCGGCGGCGGCGCCGACGCGTTCGCGTGCCACGGTGGCTCTCTGCCGCCGCTCGCCGATCTCTCCGACGTGACGACGACGACGATGACGAACCCGTTAGACTGGTGCAGCGCGACGGCGTCGTCCAGCTGCGGCGGCGGCGGCGGCGGCGGCGCGAGCAGCCCGTTCCCGTGGCCGGAGTTCTTCCACGACGACCCCTTCATCACTGATTTCCTATGACGTCATGATAATATTGCCATAATAACGTATACGAATGAATATAATACGTACCTTATACCTATATATATACGTACGCTGATGTATCTCACAACTTTTGTAAGATCTATACACGTATGCATGTATAAAAAGTACATTTTTTTTGTGAGGAGTAGCACTCGTACGGCTACACTGACAGTTCTCTTTTGAGACTGAAAAATTAATTAAAGATTAGAAGCTTCGAATAGACTGATTTAGGGTTGTCTAATATCCAGCTCAACGATAAAGGATTGAACGAAGATCAATTTATTTGGAATTCAAGAGATATATAAAGAAAGTTCACAATGCATTCTATATTTATTTTTTTAGAAACACGGTACAAATGTAAGCGCTCGTATAAACGTGTGCACACACTCATCTTATGAATACACACATTTACACCCCATCCCTATGAACATCTTCGAATACTGGGCCACAAGCGCTTATATGAACACGCACACACTCACTGCTATGAACGCACACACGCACACCCTATCTCTGAACGTCATCAAATACTAGGATATAAGCGCTCTTCTAAATGCGTGCACTCCCTATGAATGCACACACGGACATATCTTGAGATTTACAAAGTTACTATAGGGTCGACGGGTGCGTCACCTACCACTGAAAAAATTATTAGCCGTAAATACGAGCACATATGCCAAGTCTAAGACTTAGAACCACAGGTGTGTCACCTACCACTGAAAAAATTATTAGCCGTAAATACGAGCACATGTGCCAAGTCTAAGACTTAGAACCCGAGTGAGCAGGTTCTACCACCATGAATTTTACCAGATGAGCTACATGTATAAGTGTGTGGCGATGTTAAAATACTTATGTGCAAATTCGGATAAGAAAGAAATGGAAGTTTCAAGTGTCCTTGGAAGTAAAAAAGTATGGGACTAGCTATATTTATGCCATCATACTTATCTAAATAAATAGTTTTTTAAGAAATATAAGGCACAAATGGAAGGGTCACAGGCAATTTTTCTTTTCAATATTGGACAGATTATCCAACATGTTTTAGTTTCCCACTCGTGTTGTTTATAATGCTATTATTTCTACTAACGAAGTTCCATCGAAGGATATGAGAACATGGATGTTTCATAAGTAGCTACACAGTCAAGCAGACAGGTATTCCCTGTCGGGTCATCGTCAAGGACAATTTTTCTGTCCGTATTTCGATTGTCCCTGATGGTTTTTGGCTGTCGTGAAAGATACAGAAACGTTTCTGGCAGTGATACTAATTTTTCTAACTTGATCTTGTGCTTTAGATTTGTCAACTTGGCTATATTTCCAATAAAAAAAGCTTTGGCTATATTTTTTAAGATAATAGATAAATCAGACGATCTAAATTGCACAAAACCACAATCAATTCTTACAATAGTATAACATTTTTATAGAAAGATAAATACGCAAAGAAGAAGCATCCGTTCAAAAAATATGCAAAGGAGAATAATTCATTCAAAAAAATGCGCAAAGAAGTTCAAATTTTTTTTTCAACTTGTGCATATCCTATATGCAACTGACTCACCATGCTTCTTTTTTAAGCAAATACCAAAAGCGTGGCTATGAAGAGTACATAAAAATCATTTGGGTTAGTCGAATTCGCTATGTAGCCATAATGTTGTTTTGATAGAAATAAATTTTAGCATCCTACATGCATGTTATTGGAACCATACTTT
The DNA here is from genome assembly GCA_000338895.3 of Oryza meridionalis. NCBI lineage: Eukaryota > Viridiplantae > Streptophyta > Magnoliopsida > Poales > Poaceae > Oryza > Oryza meridionalis. The sequence continues at coordinate 24,355,178 of CM002531.2, read as the reverse complement.
TCCATAGATCTTTGATGTAGCTATAGGTGGATAGAAGTTGTTTATTTAGGGAATCAAGGGTTTGTCCTATCATTTTTTCTTCGTTTCAATGTCGCACGTTTAGCTTTTGTTCCTCCTGGCACTACTAGAAAAAGCATTTTTCCCGACGTGGGGGTCTTTTTTCGCAGGCGGACATGACTCTTAGAGCCAAATGACCGCCTACAAAAATATAAATCAGGGTGAAGTTCATTGTCCGCCTGCGAAAATCTATTTTCACAGGCGCACCTTATGTGGTCCGCCTGCAAAAATCCTACCTACCCAAATAAATTCTAGTCATCCTTATCCTCTCCTCCACCGTCCTTATCCTCTCCTCTCCACCATTCCCTCCTCTCTCTCTCTCTCTTCCCTTCCCATCCCCTTCCTTCCTCCCTCCCTTCCTTCTCTGCTCCCTCCCCTCCCCTCCCCTTCCTTCCTTCCTACCGCGGAGGGCGGCGGCGCGGGCGGAGGGGGCCATCGGCGGCGCGGGGCGGAGGGCGTCGACTACCGCGCCACGACGACGACTATCGAGCGATGACGATGACTACCGCCGGCCGCGTCGCTGCCCCTCTCCGTGATCCCTCCTCTCCCAGATCCGGCGGCGGCTCGGCGGGGAGGGCCGGCGGAGGCGGCGGTTCGGCAGGGAGGTCTGGCGGCAGCTCGGCAAGGCTCGGCGACGAGGGTCGGCACCGATGAGGAGGTCCGACGGAGGCGGCTCGACGAGGCAAGGAGGGCCGGAGGCGGCTGCTCGGCGACGAGGGACGGCATCGACGATGAGGGCCGGCGGCAGATCCCCTCCCTGGTGTGGTCGTCCCCTCCCTCCCTCCTCTTCCTCACAGATCCGCCCGGAGAGGGGACGGGTGGAGGCAGTAGAGGATGGCAGGGAGGAGGCCGTAGAGGGCGGCAGTGAGGAGGCCGACGGCGACGGAGCTGTGCTTTTTTATTTGTTTTTATTTTGATTGTGTTGACGAAAAAATCGAACACACCGACCTGGGAGATCTGCTTGGCTCCAGTGCAGGTCCAAAGGTTGGTGAGATGCGAGCGTGCCAGTCAGTTTGATCCTGCAACTGACAAGATATGCAAATAATAGATCAAACAGCCGATCGGCTGATAAGCCAATGGAGTAGTTCCAGCCGATAGCCGATAATAGCCGATGCCGATACCAGCCGATAGCGATAGGGTTTAAGCAATCGGCTATATGTCCAATATAGATAATGATATAAAGTCAATCGGCTGATGATAATATAATATAGCAGTATAATCCAGTAGAAACCAATCGGCTAACAATATGATATAGTAGAACAAGTATTGATCCGAAGGTTAAAGCATACATCGGCTGGAGGTCCGATGTCATAAAATCCACAAGATTAGATTAAACAGTGAAACCTTTGTTGCCATCGTCTAAATCCAACTTATATGTATATGCAATCCTTACAAGCCGATGCAACATCCATCGACGGAACGTAGGACTTACCCCTTCGCCGGAGATCGAAAGCCGATGCAGCCCCGCGTCAGGTGCCCAAATTCCGCCGGAAGATAAGTAAAAGCCTCAGGGAAGAGGGTGGCGATGCGCCGAGAGTATTATTGATCGATAGATTGATAGATTACAATGACCCCGGGTGTACATATTTATACCCATAGGGAGATACTAGTCCTTGTCGGACAAGAAAGAAACTAAAAAGGAAAATATAAAATCCTTATCGGACACTAAACACACTTTCCTAAGGATAAAAGGAAACTAACAAACTATGCCTAATTAATAGATAAACTGTCATGTCGCATCCTTCTTGAACTCGGACTTTTCTAGATAAGCTTCCTTTAATTGATCCGACTCCACCATGAACACGACATCGTGGCGACTTGACTCCCATCGTCTGATTCTAGAACTTTGAAGCCGATACTGACTCTAAGCCGATGGTAACTTTGGGCTTACCAAATTTCACTATTAATAGATTGATGCTGCAATACAAGTTGGTGATGTGGATTTAAATCCGATGTATTTGTGTTCATGTATAGATTGTGTTCGAATATAGTTTGTATTGATGAATGGATGCTTGTGATTGTATTTTGTTAAATGGATGAACAATTTTTGATTTTTGGGTGAAACGTGAGGGCGGGCTGGTTTGGCGGCGATTTTTTTTTTGGCGCCGAAACTATTTTTGCAGGCGGGGCTGCTGTCGCCTGGGAAATTTGACTTTTCGCCTGTGTAAATGATTTTCACAAGCGGATGCTTGGTCCGCCTAGAAAAATTGATGATTTTCACAGTCGTTTAGCTACAGGCGGATGGTTTGGCCGCCTGCAAAAATAGTTTTTCTAGTAGAGTGGCTTGTTTGCGTTCTTCCAGCGACACTAGAGCTTTTGTGCCTATGCCGTGTAGTTAGCTAGAGTTCCCAGCAGTCACTTGTTTTGTTTCTGTTTTGCCTAATCGTACTCTTAGGGCAATAGCAATACGTCAGTCAATTTGTTCAGACTGGGCTGCCAAGTGAGCTCAAGACCTTCAAAGGCCACATGGTCCACAGTGCAATGTGCCTCAATCGCGCTGGAAGAGCAAAGCAACAGCCTCCACAACACGTCACAAACTTCTCTCCCCCACCCACCACGCCTCGATCCATGCGAAGAATGGGTGGCCAAATTTGGTCACAAGGGCTTCAGTTTGGTGGGCCCAACCGCGAACGTGGCGCTGGATCCCATCTACCCGTAGACGTGGCAAGTTTCAGGGCAGATGATAAATCACCGCACTGTGAAAGCCCTTATACTTTCAAGTAAAAGCTAGGTGTAAAGCCTTTTCTCTAAAAAAAAAGCCTTGCGTTTCCAATTTTTCTGTTGGGTAGCCAGTGCATAGCTCATATAGTCTTCAGACATCAAGGTGGAGCATAATATTATTAATTACTAGTCCAGCTAAATCATACTACTAATTAATACTCCCTCCGTCCCATACAAAACGAATTTAGGATCAGATGTGACATATTCTAGTACTATAAATCTATATATATGTATGTTCAAATTCATAATACTAGGATATGTCACATACGGTGCTAAGTTGGTTTTTCGTGGGATGGAGGGAGTAAGTTGAGGCAGAAGCATACCACTCCTTACATCCCAGAATATAAGAAGCTCCATCCAAACAAAGCTTCTTATATTTTGGGATGGATGGAGTAGTAAATAATGACTCATGCGTGTTATTGATTCTGATCCTTATAAAAAAGTTCAAAATATATGTTGTGCAATTTACCCTTTTTGTCGGTGCTGAACAAAGATGAGATGCTACCTGCTACTTTCTCCGTCCCTAAAAAACTAATCTAGTATTAAATATGACACACCATAATACAATAAATCCGGACATGCTCCTGTCTAAAATTGTTGTAATAGGATGTGTGATATTTAATTCTAGATTTTTTTTAGGACGGAGGTAGAAGTTCCAAAGTAATTAAACAGAGAGCAGTATTCTTACTGTTGCATTGATGACATGCATGTAGGACAGAAATCAATAAATGATAAGGATTTATACCCACCATTTTGTGCATATTTGCATTAGTCTAGGAGTACTTATGCATTTGCAGTCGATGATCCCCTTCCCGCTGAATTTTTGAGCATGACATGACAGAATAGAAAGTGGATGCTGCTCTCTTTGTGTTCGTTGCTGTTGGCGACCGAACCTCCTACTCTTGAGACAATTAGGTTTGAGAAGATTGTACATGTGCCACAAAGGCTTCAGGAAAAAAAAAGATTAAGTAAACTACACTCCATACATAGACATAGTTAACAAATAATCGAGACCTGCCTTTTTCTCTCCATTTTCTTGTTGAGCAGGTATGAGTTTATTCACTCAATAATCACGGCTTGATGCTGCTGAATGGCGTGCTTACACGTATGTATTTGTATATATCAAACTGTTCTCATACTGCGTTTGCTCTTCTGAAATGCATGACTTGTCGACGAGTAGTTCAATTTTAATTTTAAATCTTATTTTGAGAGTTAATTTTGATTTTTTTTCATTGTACTTTATTTTTAAACCGTTAAAAACACACATAAAAGTTTTACTCATAAATTATTTTTCAATCGCTGATACATGGATCGTGACAGTGCATGATGCAATGAAAAGTGTAGCTGGTTGTGGCTGCTAAGGACATCTTAGAGAAAGGTGGCAGCTTAGCACAGGATGCACACTATTGCACTGGAAAGAGGGACACTTGAGACTGAGCCGTCTGAGCCAGCGCTCTCGTACGTACGAACCTAATCCATGCCCCATGTAACTTGACTATTGTCTCTCAAGTTTGACAGGTCATGTAGATATGATAGATCACCAGCAGAAAGCATGAAGAATAGAGTTACAAGTCCGGAGTTCCTATATACTTCCTCTATTAAAATTTTTAATAGATGATGCCATTGACTTTTTCTCATATGTTTGACCATTCGTCTTGTTCAAAAAATTTATATAAATATATAAGATATAAATCACACTTAAAATACTATGAGTGATAAAATAACTCATAACAAAATAAATTATAATTACGTAAATTTTTTGAATAAGATGAATGGTCAAACATGTGAGAAAAAATTAACGGCGTCATCTATTAAAAAACGGAGGTAGTATCACACTGTGCAACCCAACTGCTTAATTGGTCCTAGAGGAGGGTTATCTTCTTTTCTGTTGAGAAGTCCAGGGTGCCTTTTATAGTCTAACCATATCTTCTAAAATTATCAAATTTTAGGATGTATGCATGGTTACATTTAGCATTAATTAATGTACTTCAATATTACAGCATAGTTACTACAATATTCACTAATCCGTTACTACAATAGGAGTGGTCAATGTTAGGATAGAATAACACCCAATGACAAATAATTATAAACAAAATGAGTATTTTATCAAAGGTTGTCGAGTTATCAGATCCCAATATTAGTTATGTTCGCATACGAATTTGCCCTCCTTATATTATGCCAGCGTGCAGCTTTAGAGCAAGTATAATATTATAACCTATTGTTGGGTAAAAAATAAATTGCTATGCATTCGTTCTTAAATTTTTAATACTTTTCATGTTTGTGATTATCTTTTTGCTCCTTCGAGAAGAGAGCATCCGCCAAGAGCCCAAGAGTCAATAGGACCTTACCTGATATAACTAGATATACCTTGGAATGTGTGTGGAATTGACGATTATTTATTCGCTAGTTCACACTGTATACTCCTTCTTCTTCTTCTTCTTCTTCTTCTTCTTTTAAACACGCTGGGGCTAGAGCCTCAATAGAGAATATTTTTGATAGACAACTGCGTATTATAGAGAGGCCCCTAACAGATGGGCAAAAAGACACTTTGAAATTTGCAAAGGACTTCTAAAGAAAAATAAAAAAAAAAGTAATCAAGTCCTTCATTCTTCCACAGGATGAAGGCCAAATCTTTCGTGACGACAACAGCAGCAAAAAGATCAAGAATAGCTACAAAAGAACACCACGAAGCATACCCAGAAGGGGCCTTTGTAGTTGGAGGTTGAGGCTTCCTTAGCAAAACAAATAAAACTCAACCGCCCCTTGAAGATTCATTTCCGGTGACAAAGAAGGCATGCATCCTTGTGGATAACTCGTCGGAGATGACGATGATGGCCGGCGCAACCTCCTGCAATGGATATCTTCCTCACTTCCAGCTGAGGACGTCGATGAGAAACCCGGAGACCAATCCATGGAAGCCAGTCAACTGAATCCATGAAGCAGCACCGAGACAAGAGAAATCGCAATGGAGACAACCTCTTCCGCTGTATAACAGACCCAAAAGAACAAAAAAAAAAAGGTTAATTGAATCCCATGTCATTATAAATTTTACCCGTTTGAAAATATGCCATTACAATTCATGAAATTGGAACCATGCCATTATAATTTTACAGGAATTTGATATGTGCCACTACATACCTCTTTGAAGCAATATCAAAATTTTCTTGAATGAAATACCCCCATTTTCTTCCTTCTTCCTTCCCCTCATCTCTCTCCACCGTCGCGCTCGTGGAGAGCATCACGTCCTTGGCCTTCACGACCGCCTGCTGTGTGTGTACTCGCGCATCGTCTTTCCGGCGGCCACCGCGGTGTCCCTGGCCTTCTTCACCGTCTTGGCGTACTCCGTCAATACTACACCAAACATTCAGTACTCCTATTGCTCCTATTGCTATTTGATGCTGATTTTCTCCAGCCACCACGGAGTTCCGCCGGTGCTGAGCGTGAAAACCTTCCCCTTCACCGTCGCATGCTTCACGTACTTGCTGGCCGTCTAGTCGATGCTGAGCGTGACGTTCTTGGTCTTCTCCATCGCCGTCCCGTGCCGCCGTGGAGCCCGCCGGCGTGTGTGCAGCAGTCCCCTTGGCGCCATGCGCGGCGTTAGGACTCTCCCCCCGGTAGGGATGCAAGTGGTTAGTCTCGCTACTCGTATAAAAACCCGCTTGCTAGTGTATTTCTCACATGGTAGTTCAAAATTTAGAAGAAAAAATGAACTATAAGTGGGCAAAAGAAGCCCGCTTGCCTGCCCCGGTTGCATCCCTACCCCTGGGCAACACCGGCGGTGTTTGACTTGTCCGATGAGAGGAAGGAAGAAGGGGGTATTTTGGTGAAGAAAATTTTGATATTGCTTCGAAAGAGTGTGCAGTGGCACATACCAAATTCCTATAAAATCATAATGGCATGGTTCCAATGTCATGAATTGTAACGGCATATCTTCAAATGGACAAATTTGTAATAGCATAGATCCAATTAACAAAAAAAAAGAGAGAGAAAGGCCCTACTACGGGAAGAACCTAACTACCTAGACCCTCGTTCCTCTCGCCGGTGGGCAAAAGACGTCAGAATTGATGGGAAAAGGGGCCAGGTGGAACGAGGAAGAAGCGCTCACTTTTTTTTTCTCCTGGAGAGTTCTCACCGACATAGACAGAGAGAGTGCTCTACCTTTTTTCACACGCCCATCTTTTCTTCCACTCCTTACTCTTCTAGATCACCAAATTTTTCCGCACAGTCATGGATGCAGTATAGCTGGCTAAAGTTGTATACTGTACATGCTCTTTGTCAGGGTTATAGATACCACATACCCAATAGTAGTTGACTAAATCTCGGCAGGACCCACCACATACCATGTCTTATACGGAAACAACCTTCGGATATAGGAGGAATTCCGCATAAGGAAGGATGAATAGAGTTCTACATGGAAATGACAAGGACTACTCGGATTGTATCCATATTAGTTTCCCTAGTTCTACTTGGACAAGGGGACACCTATGGGTATAAATACAAGTCCCCCTAGGAGAAGAGGGGAGACGGAACAATAGATCAAGACACAAGATCAACATATAAGCCAACATGCACCAAGACAAGACGCCGAATATCGACTTCAGAGATAAGCATGGCTAGTCCCCTACGGTGTCTACGGATACTGATAGGAGAGACATAGCGCTGTCTTTGATCTTGCCGGATGCGGATTCGAGGAGGAAGGCTACCCTGTTGTTGACTACGAGTCAGCACTTCAGATCGCCAAGTCGACAACAGATAGATAGGCTACCCCAAATATTGTACTGGTGTGATTATGATAAATAAGAGCAACGACCAGCTTCGGCCAACAGGAGTAGGGTTATTACCTGACAATTCAGGGGCCCGAACCTGTATAAAAATCCTCGTCCCCATCTCTTTTACCTCAATCTCGCATATATCCTAGTACCAACGATCCCCATACTATGCAAATACTAGAATCGCGACATCAACGTCGACACTCTTACATATGCACGTTTTATACCTGATTCTTTTGTCGATATGATATGTAAGTGCACTGTAATTTTGATAAAGATGTTGTGTAAGTAAATACATATTAGTTATTTTCTTTTGTAGTCCATTGGATATAAATCTAAGAGTAGAAAAAAAATCTGGGTAATTTTTTTTCTTTTTTAGAAATCACCCGACAAATGTATACGCAGTTCCATCCAGGTTTATACTACACCATAAAACGATGGGCCGTAATCTCAGTCCGTCCAAAGGAGGCCCAACTAAAGAAGCAGCGCGCACGGCCCAACCAACTGTCGTCCTGCTCGAGCGGGCCCACCTGTACGGATAGACAAAAAAAGAGGGGAAAAAAAACGCGTGTCGATAAGATTTCCCTCACTGTCCGAACCCCACCCGCTCCACTGCACAAACTCGCTGTCGCCCTCGCCCCGACTCGACTCCGCCGCTCGCGCGGCGCCGGAGCCCTAAACCCTAGGTCTCCTCCGCGGCGGCGGCGGCGGCGGGCGGGGGTTTCTCGCCATGTCACACTTCGGGAGGTCGGGGCCGCCGGACATCCGCGACACCTTCTCGCTCCTCGTCCTCAACATCAGCTTCCGTGAGCAAACCCTAGCCCTAGTGGGAATCGCTCCGCTCGCTCGCCGCGACCTTCTAATCGTGCCCTCTCCTCGCAGGTACCACGGCCGACGACCTCTTCCCGCTCTTCGACCGCTACGGCAAGGTCGTCGACGTCTTCATCCCGAGGGATCGGAGGTGAGGAGCCGCGGGGCCGTGAGCGTTTTTTTTTTTTTTTTTTTTTTGGGTGGGGTGTTTGTTCTGCACGTTGTTTTGGCTGGATGGTTTGCTCAAAATTTTGTTGCCGCTATTAAGGACTGGGGACTCGAGGGGATTCGCGTTCGTGCGCTACAAGTACGCTGAAGAGGCGCAGAAGGCTATAGATCGGCTTGATGGTGCGTAACCTTTTTTTCTTTTTTTGATTCCTTTGTGTTTGGGTTTCGTTCTGAATTTCTGATGATTGAGTCTGATGGTGTTTTTTTTTTTTTTTACGCTGTGCAGGGCGTAATGTGGATGGGAGGAACATCATGGTGCAGTTTGCCAAGTATGGGCCCAATGCGGAGCCAATGTGAGTAGGGTTCCTCGTTCGATCTATTGTGATGTCAATATCTAGTTATATATGTGCATGGGTAGGTGATTATTGTTTGAACATGACAACCATGTTATTTGTACTGTTTGTTTGATGTGTTGTTAATGAATCTTGCTTTAATGTGTCAAGCAGTGGTATCCAATCATTGGATGTTAGAATTGTATGTTAATAGGGAATATTGATTGGATTGATGGTGCTTAATGGATTTTATGCTTGTAGTTTGGAGTTAATCACCTAGTTTAACTATCTACGTTATGGCCAGCCGTTTTTTTCCAGTTTAATTTTCTCATTAAAAAATAGCTGACAATGCAACTCTGAACTTTTTTTGGATATTATCATGAAGACATTATGTTCAAGAGGATCCAACAAGTAAAAGGGCGTGGAGTCTGCTTCTCTCTTTAAATTAGTGAATGCATTAATCTGAAGCAGATCAATTAGCCAAATGCTCGCAACTAAGTTCATGGGGAGTGGAACACAACATTGTTTTTTTTTTTGAGAGAGAGGAACATTGTTTTGGTTTAATGATATGTAACTTGTATGTTTTTGTTTGAGTTTTTAACAAAATTTCATAGAGTGGATCTAGTTAGTACATCTGAGATTTGCATGTGCTATAGGGATGGTGGCTGTGATTGTGAAGTGAAGAATAGATGTGAGGCACATCTGGTGGGCTCTGATGCCTCACTCAGATATGCATGGACTTTTTAGCAATGTAGTTATGGAACATCACCTTTTGTTCATTCTTGTTTTCATTTGTGTAGAATTTTAAGAAACATTTGTTTTGTTATTATCCTCTACTTATGTAAATGAAGTCATATCTTTAATTTTGTTTATGTTCTTCCAATCTCTGTAGACGAAAAGGAAGGATCATAGAAGAGGTTGAGAAATCACGGGACAGGTCAAGAAGCCGTAGCCCAAGGCGAAGGTTCATACCTTATTTCCTTCTACTTTACTTTTGCATATAGGGAACTTGTTTTTCTAAAAAAAAAAATAAATTTCCTTCCCAAATATTTCCATGTTGGCTTCAGTTGTCTAGAGCTCTGGACGGGGTCCTATTTGCATTATGGAATATGGACATCTGCCCCTTCTCTAAAAAAAACTCGTTTGCTTGGTGATGCAACATTTATTATTGCAGGGCAACTTAGTATAGTATAACTATCTAAGAGTGATTTTATTTGATCTGATTTCAGTAAAATTTTAGTAGCCCATGGGATTTATGGTATTTATTGTTTCAATCAGGCACAGAGATGACCACAGAGATAGAGAACGCAAGGGCCGAAGTCGCAGCAGAAGCAGAGAAAGGCATGGCCGTGACAGGGATAGGGATCATCGTCGTCACAGCAGAAGCAGAAGCCGAAGCCGAAGCCGAAGCCGAAGCCGAAGCTTAAGCCCAGACTACAAGAACCGTCGTAGAGGAAGAGATGATGATAAGCGTAGGAGCAAGAGTAAGAGCAGGAGCAAAAGCAGGAGCAGGAGTAAGAGCAGGAGCAAAAGCAGGAGCAGGAGCAGAAGCAGGAGTCGGAGCCGCTCATATCATAGGTGCTTCACGGCTTCATGATAATATATTACTTGGTTCTTTGATTTTTGTCTGCAGCTAATTTGGTATCGTCTGTTAGTGCATCGCCTACTCGGCACAGCGCTAGCCCTCCTCGCAAGAGATCAACACCACGCAGGAGCCCTGCTCTCAATGGAAGTCCTGAAAAAGAGACAAATGGAAAAGGTTCACCTCCTTCACGCAGTGTTTCACCATCACCACAGCGTGCTGGCTCCCGTAGCCCAGGTAGTGATGACAAGGTAAGTTTCAGACTTAACAGCTGGTTATATTGTATTGTTCTGCCTCTGCATGTGTTACGTAGCCATTTAACTTCTGGAAACTAAAATTTTCTTTCAGGAATAAAGTTTGTTGATCCAGTGATGCTTAAGAAGAGTCTTCAAATGGGACTAGAAAAGTTTGGCTGAGCATGGGAGTAGCACCGAAGCAGATTCAAGGTTGCTAGTTCTTCGTGGTTTCTAGATTGTATTTCCTGGTACTGTCAGAATTATGTTGTCGGTTTGTATTTTCACCTCTATTGTGCCTTATTTTGATACTGTCGTATTAACTTGTGTTAAAACATTTGTCATTTTCTAGTTATCTGTTCGTGAGACGGGTTGCTGTTTTCTAGTATGATATTGCACGGGATCGCCCATGATGGATGATGTTCTAGCTATTAGTCTTTGTTGTTGGTGTGATGCCCGCGATGGTGCAGCTGATGATTGTGGTGATGGCGCTGATGCTGGTTATGGGCAGATCTTGGTATTGACACACTGATGTTGTTCACTGCTGACAGAGTTCCTTGAATTGTTTTTGTTCAAAAGGTTACAAAGAAAATCATGAAGTTCCATATGGATCTCATGATTGGTAAGAATATTCTTGCACAACAGTGGCCTTACTCTTCTATGGACTTACTCCACATATTTTTCCTCTCTTGTCAAAGGTTTGACTGCGGTTCTTCTCTGGCCATGCTGTTGAGTGTTGAGCAACAAGATGTGCAGGCATTGTTTTGTGGACATGTGCTGCTGGCCTCTTCTTTATTTACAGATGAATAGAGATTTGACATTTACCAGTGCCTTTCTTCAATGCCTTGCACATTTGTTTGAGTAGTCTTGACGCTAGATAGTTGTGTGGCTGACAAGTTTGCTGGATAGAACTACAAAGTCCAGGATAGAATTACAAAGTCAGGAGCTGGTAATGCCTTCATCTTACTCTGAATTCTATCGTGGTAATGCCTTCATCTTACTCTGAATTCTATCAAAGATCCCAGGAACGCTGCAGGAGGCCAGACTTCCTTTCCAATGTTTACGGTGATGGTGCATTGGCTTGAACGAGTCCTGAACGTTTAATTGTGACAACGGTATGCAGCTGAAGAAACATGGTATCGTAATAAGGATCAGTTGTGCGCATTGTCTGTGAGACGATCTCCGGAGTAAAGATTCATCACGCACAACTTAAGCTAAATGCCAGTTTATCATGAAAAATAAAAATTAACTATTCAAACTCCTATATTATTCAAACATCAAATTAAAGGTGAGTTGGGGATATCACATTCTAACCTAGCATAGCAGATCACACAATAGAACAAGAGCAGGGAGCCAGGTAAGTAGGGCTGTCTTTAGTTCCTGAAAAAAGTTAAACTTTGGGAAAAGTTGAAAGTTTGGAAAAAAAGTTGTAACCATACAAGGGAGCAGGGAGCCAGGTAAGTAGGTAACCTAAGGATGGATTACTGAAATATATATACCACATAGATAAGTGCCAAAAGGTGAGAATTCAGTAGCTTAACAAATTGCACGATTCTCTCTTAATCTGATTACCACAATGAGTACAACTGTGCAAATCACCATGGTTAACAATTGAGAATGAATTCAGAAGAGTATCGACTCTACACAGTATCTAAGAGACGCCACCACATGAGTTCTGGTACGCGGACCGTCATTTCACTCTTCCAATAGTGTTTTTTATCATAGGAAAAACGTTACAGCATAGCAAATACTATGCATGAAAGAAGTACCACATATCGGAGAGGATGTTGCCCTCGTGTGTGAAGTATCTGCCTGTACCTGTATGCTAGCATACTCATACTCTTTTCAAAGAAAAAAAAAACACCAACACGCGGCAGCTGAACTCTCCTAACCCTGTGCTTTATCTGATTATTCTTTTGTTCTTATGACTGCATCTGATCTCCGACACAGGATTACCTATCACGACATCCAGTTCCGGGCCAAATTACTGTGTTTTCTCTGCGACGCGTGTTACTGCTATGAACTCTTAAGGCAAAGCAGGTCAGCCGGTCATGAAGAAATGGATGTCAGCTAGGTACTCCTCCATTTTGATGGATAACTTTTCTCTGACTCAGCTGCGTTGGGTAATACATCAGAAATGGTCGCCTGTGGCTTATGGATTGGTTGCTGCCTTGAACTCAACCTCATCCTCAAGAACAGTGAGTTGGCCATTACGCCGACAGAACTAAAACCCATTAGAGCTCCAGCTATCGACGGGGTCAGCACTGTACCTGTAACTGGCAGCAATGCTCCAGCAGCGATGGGTAGTCCAACCTGCAAAGCACTCAATTATATGAGGTGGTGCAAGAAGAGGATAAAACAGATCCAACCTAATAAGTAATAACTTCGGAAGTTTAAGTTTCTCGAAATTCAGGCCCGGCTACACGATTAGTTGATAACCTATCTAGGCCACACAATTTGTTCATATTGCTGAATGCATTGTTCCGTGGAGAAGAGAAGACAAAGTAAGAAAGGGAACCATACAATGTTGTACAGAAAAGCCCACCAAAGATTTTGCTTCACTGTCCTCATGGTCTCTTTACTCAACTCTAAAGCATCAACAAGCTGCATGACAAGAAGACCATCGAAAGTTTTTTCAGGAAAAGAAGAGATTAAATCGGCATACAAAAAGTAAAGTTAATTGAGTCTGGCAGCAATACCAAGAATACAAAACAGTGGATTTTTCATGCTTAAGAAACCGCAAATTTCAAATTGTTGCATATGAAATTACCTGAGATAATCTATTGCCCATAAGCACAACTGAAGACACATCACTAGCCGCACCAACACCTCCACCCATAGCAATGCCAACATCAGCTGAAGCTAGTGCTGCAGCATCATTGATGCCATCACCGACCATGGCAACTAGCTTGTGCTGTTTTTGAAGTTCAGATATGAAACTCTTCTTCTCATGTGGTTTAACTTCAGCAATCACCTGATTCACATTCAGTTGCATACACAAAATAAATAAAACATAACAAATCATAATGAATGAATATTCGAGATATATTACTGTGCTTCCTTTTCGTTATTCAATTGATTTCATTAAGATATATTTCTATGTTCAAATATTCAAAAGCCTACTGCCACACATTGTCCCATGATTGGCATATATGCCGCTCTTTCATATTTTACAACCAAGGATCGCTTGTGGAGGTCTCAGATTGATCTGCACTCTGTTATCTATGAATTGTCTTTTCCATTTAATGAAAGGGGAAGGAGGGGCCTTGCTTCTGGCAAAAAAAAAAAAAAGGATACATTTTCAACTGTATCCTACGTGAAATTGAACAGTCCATACTCAAAAGTCAAGATATATATGTAATAGTTCCTACTTATAAAGCTACATGATGGGATAAATTAATGAGCAACAAAGTCATGTTCTCAGGTAAATAATACTAGCAGGTAAAACTTCTGAAGCATTTAGTCGTCTCAAAAATTGATAGAGAACCATATCATCAGACATCAGTGATGTCTTCTAAGATTACAAAGTCATGTACATGGCTCCAAATGGCAGCAAAAAATATAGCTAGGGACACTTAACATGTTCATTCCTGTAAATTTTTTTTCATGTAATACGTATTGTGGAACATTTTCTGCTTTACTGGAGAAAACTGGATAAATGATGCATTCACATGAATGAAATTGCCACGTCAGCAGTGCAAAAAACAATCGATATTACCTTGTCTGCCTGGATACCAACAAGTGAAGCTACATTCATAGCAGCACTTTTCTTGTCCCCAGACAACATATACACACTAATCCCTTGCTTAGATAGGGTATGAATAATTTGATGAGAATCTTCTCTCAGCTTATCCTCAAAACAAATAAGACCAGCTAGAGTACCATCCACAGCTACATATGCAACAGACTGACCAAAATTTTCTCCATCAGCAAATGGATTGTGAAGAACGCCATGCCTGAAACAATTAGGTAGTGAGCAGAGTCCCTCAGTGATCATATTTATTACATCATTAAGTATTGCTAGAACTAAGAAAATAGTAGACTTAAGACATAACAGATAGTGTGAAGAGTAGACAACTGAAGTTCGTAAATTTTTTATCAGAAGGACAAGGCATATTCATCACAACTGCACAAAAAATAATTCATTTGTACCTCCTGATCCAATCAAGTGTTCCGACTGAAACCTGTTTCTCGCCAATGGTCGCCACAGCACCAGACCCAGGTTCTTCCATGAAGGATCCATCTTTTGCCTGTAAATGCATAGATTGGCAAAGAAAAAACACATAAGAACAGTAAAATTTTGAAACTCTGATGAGAAATAGTAGTGCTGTGCAACAGAAATACTAATTAGACGACCCCATTTCATAAAAACAAAAGGTATGAAAATTTTAACTAGACGAACTTTTGTAATTCATGTTTCAGATCATTTTAGCTCAGGTATATAGTATACTTTTGCTGCGACTACCTGCAGATGGAGGCAATTGGCAGCCTGGGCAGCTTCCATGATGGCTTTTCCAAGCGGGTGGGTTGTATTTGATTCTACACCTGCTGCCAAACTCAGAATATCACCTTCTGTCCATTCATCGTTACAGGAATCCCTGATGAACAAAATATGTTTTATCAACAGAAATATCTCATTAAATAAATCTCACTACCAGAGCTGAGGCTGTATCGTATGCATAAATAACATAAGGTTTACAACGAACACATCATCCATGCAAAATACATTGCATATTGTCTTATCCTAATCACTGGTATGCTTTGCAGAGAATTTTAATCAAATGGGAAACAAAAAATCTAAAACCTACTGAAACTTTCAAACTTTATTCAAGTGATTGAAGCATTGAACACAATACATAATTTAAAGTACATAAGAACACTTAACTTTGTATTTTCATCTCCCTCTCTGTGAGAAGCTATTACTTTAGTCACTACAGGTTTCCCAATTGTTAAAGTTCCAGTCTTGTCAAACACAATGGCATCAACTTCTGAGAATTTCTCTAAAATATCCCCACCATGCAAAAGGAGTCCTCTTGTTGCACCTAATGAAGTACCGACCTGGAAACATATATCCAAATAATTATGGATGGACTATTTACTCAGGCAAAAGGTCATATCTTGTTCCATACCAGCACAGCAGTGGGTGTGGCAAGCCCAAGGGCACATGGGCAAGCAATTACCTGCAAATGAAAATCAAATTAGTAGCAATTTTGAGGTAGGGTTCATCGCTTACAAAATTATACTTGAAACAATTTTTCTCTTAAGTGAAAATTATGGCACCTTACAAACAAAGGATAATCAAATAACATAAATGAAATTATAATTTAACATTTAAAACAGAAGTATATTTGTTGGGCCTTCTAACAGCTGTTCCTATCCTGATACCCACCTATTCTACTAGAACTTCTCGATGCTAATGAAAACAAAGGCATGATTCATCCAACTCTACCCTTGATCTTATTTTCATTTACAAGAAACTTGATACTGAATCCTTAAAAGAATCACAAATAATACCTATAAAACAACCTTTCGTCATGCAAAGTATTAAAATTCACACAAAATAGCTGCATTCAGCACTACAGATTTTTTTTCTTCAATACAACCTCGTTTTGATAATACTATTTGAATTTATCCTTATACTAGCTTTAGAAAAATCTTTAGCCTTCATTCATATGAAATTGTCCGAGTTGAAGTGATAATCATATTCTCCTCGTATCATACCAGAACGCTACAAGAAAGTTGCAATGCCAAAGCCATTGCACTTCCATTCTGGATAGCAGCAGGTACAAGTTGTGAACCAAAAATACTCCAGAATGTATAAGTAGCAGCAGAGAGAGCCATAACTCCATATGCAAAGTTCCCAGCAACCTGTGGTGAACAAACCAAAAAAAAGGAGTTATGATTAAACGTCTTGCACAACCAAGTGTCCCAGTTATGCTACAGGGTTTTGCTAATGAGAGTGCTCTTTGGTGCCTCGCCAGCATCACAGCGCTCCATGAGTTGTTTCCTAGGTTGATCCCCTGGATGGTTAATCTGTGTGGAATATGTTGGTGGTCTTTTTATTTGTGGTGCATTTGTTTTTAGTTCCCCAAGAAGTGTGCATGGGGTGTTTTTGGGGGTCGAAAAGGGGTTTCAACCCCTAATCCTCCCCTTTGTAATTATTCTTCTTAATGGAATGACACACAGCTCTCCTGCGTGTTTGAAAAAAAAAAGAGTATCTGATGAATCGTATGGTACAGTGAACTCTGATAATCATAAACCTATCCACTGGAAAACACCAAAAAGTATCATTATTGGTCCACAATGGATTCCCAGGATACAATACAGGAGAACACAAATCCCACAAGAAATAACAGACA
The DNA here is from genome assembly GCA_000338895.3 of Oryza meridionalis. Lineage (NCBI taxonomy): Eukaryota > Viridiplantae > Streptophyta > Magnoliopsida > Poales > Poaceae > Oryza > Oryza meridionalis. The sequence goes on along the minus strand of CM002531.2, from coordinate 24,338,147 downwards.
CTAATAAGCTAACAGATAATGGAATCAATATCTTCATTGATCAAGAACTTGATGCATTGGATATCGCACTGAATGTCTGAACCAAGTCATAATTTGAACGTGCATCCTAAGTAGTAAGTGCAAAAAAGGATAATATGCCTACTTAACTAATACACTTAAAATAACTAAAAGCTGGTTATTTGGATCTTACCCATTAAAAATAAAAAAAAATGTAGAGTATTGATGGCCCATATTCCATAATTATTATCCACTTCGCAAAGAGGATCCATGTGGAAAACTAATGGGCATTATCTACATGGAATTATCTCCATGATTTTACGAGTGTGTGCAGAATTGTGATAGACAGCACAGTAGAAAGCATAAATCAGAATTAAATAAGATACTAAGTTACTAGTTTTGCTAGAGCCAGTCACAACTTCCACATGCAAAGATGTCAATACCTTGTCAGCTAATCGTTGAACTGGGGCCTCCCTCGTCTGTGCTTCTTCCACTAAACGAAGTATGTCAGACATGGCAGTCTCACCACCAGGTCTTCTAACTTCAACAGTGATTTTACCATTTAAGTTAATGCTTCCTGCTGACACTTCTGTCTAAAAAAAGAGGAAGCAAGGAAACATCATTATGCAGCACACACAATAAATACTAATGCTTAGCTAGATGTTGCTGATATATCCACATTAAAGAATTATAATGTGGTCATAGAAACTAACCCCTGCTATCTTTGTTACAGGCATAGGTTCACCTGTCAAACTTGATTCATCAACTGTACTCCGTCCAGATTTGACAACACCGTCTGCTGGAACGCGATCCTAGACAGCGCATCATTAAGCAATGGTTACACACTTACACTCTAAGCATAGCATAGGACCATACAAAAGCTACCCATAATGGATTTCATCATATAACAAGTTTATAATTGATTACTTCTGCTGAAATTCACCTGTATTTTTTCTGTTAGCATACAAGGAAACTACTAGCAAAGTAGCAATCACATATAACAGAAAAACTGAAACTATCACCGTTAAAATTGCACATTGTGACATAGGCAGAACTAAGATTTGAATTAGTATGTGTGCAAAACTCACCCCAGGCAGCACTACAATATAGTCTCCAACAGAAAGGGTATCACATGGGACCTCAGTAAATGATGATTGCTCAGGATCATTGTCCACCATTAGGCGTGCTTTTGATGGAAGAATATTGAGCAATCCAGTCATATCACTGGTAGCTTTTAGCTTCGCCCTCTGCTCAAGGTTCTTCCCAAGAAGAACAAAAGCTATTAACATAACCGGCTCCTCAAAAAATGTCTTCCACCCCTGCAAAAAACTTGAATTGTAAAACAAACTATTATGACATAATGCATAGCATATACCTAGATTAAACTAACATGCATAAAATAGAGCAGATGCAGAATGGATTGGAACATTTGTGATTTTTCTCAAAGGATATACTGTTGAAGTAGAAAAAAACAACCAATTCTTTTTTTATGTGTATGGATATAATGTATGCAAGCATGCGACATAAGATGCCTTTCAATAAGATAGTAGGAGCTACCAGCTTTGGAACGAAGGCTGCAATTGAGCTGACGACAAAGGATGAAAGAGCACCCAAACCGACCAATGTATTCATGTTGGGAGACCCCTTGAATAGACTATTTAATCCGTCAAGAATTAATCTTCGACCAGGACCAATAAATGTAAATATTGAGAGAGACAAATGAAACCCAGTGGAGTGCAGCAGGTGCATCAATGGTGCATTGACTCCAAAAAGGTGAGAAATGTGCCCAAGCAGGCAAACAGCACATAATGCCCAAGATACAGCAAGTTCTCGACCTAGAAGAGAAATCAATGAGTTATAAAAATAAAACTGCCACTGTCATCATAAAAAAAAATCTCCAACTTGTATAAAGCCCACAAGATTTATGGTTATTTGTTTCAGAAATTTAATTTTACCACTTTGTTTCAGTTGTTGAAGTTTTTCATCCATCTTTCTTTCAAAAACCGTCTGTGAACTCGCTTTTGAAGAGTCTGCAGGTACAATAGACATTTGCATCAGACTGAAGAAAATGGCGATGCATTTATTTATTTATTTATTTTGGGGAGAGGGGTTTCAGATTTAAACTAAAGAAAGCAGAAGCAGAGAAATACATCATCTCATTTGTACATAATTACGTATACAATGTGAACAACAATAATTATGGCATAAATTATAACAATGTATACCTCGAAGGTTGGATTTGTAACCACATGTTGTCAAATGGTTGGCAAGCTTCTCACCCAACTGCAGCTTCCAGTTTTTCACATCTTCATCTTCTGGCACCGCCCACACGACTGCCATCTCAGTGGCAAGATTAACATTTGCAGATCGCACTTGGGGCTAAAAAAACAATACGCATACAGGCTTACAAACACAACTAGAAAGCTAGTAACACCGTGCCAAAAGTTTTACATGTGAAGCAGAGGCAAGCTGATTTAACTTATTTCACCTCACTCTCCAAAATGCGCTTGACACTTGCTGCACATCCACCACACGACATCCCCTGCAAACAACCAGCCAAACAACTAAATGTTGGTGTGGCTATGGATTTTGTGGTAAGCCGGCAACCACTAGCACTTCAGAACAAACATTATTCTAGCGACAGTTTAAGAAGAATGTAGTGCAACTTTGGTACGGATATTTGCAGAATTATAGTGACAAAGCTAGCACCATACATTGATCATTCCCAAATATGAAACTATTCACCTAAGTTTTACTTGAGCATCGAGACAGAGCAGGTCATGTACAATTCATCCATCGTCAAACTAGGAAGCGATTAGTGCACTTGTATCAGATAGAATTGGCATACCCCAACATCAAGGATTATGACGTCAGCCTCCTGCCCGGAGGCTTCCTCCGCCACCGCCGTTCCCTGCGAAGCTCGCGGGCGCTTCCACCCGCCGCCGCCTCCCCCTCCACCGCCCCCATCGCCGCCTCCCCCGCCTCCACCGCAGCGCGGTGGACCGTTCGACGCCGCCGAGAGGCTCGCGAACCATCGGCGCGCCTCCGCGCGCGGGGCCGGGCCACGGAGCGCGAGGCGCGCGAGCGAGAGGAGCAGGAGATCGCCGGGGACGGCGAGGCGCCGCGCCGCCGACGCCGAGGCGGAGGAGGCCGCGAAGGGAGTGCGGCGGGGCGGGGGCGGCGCCGCCGCCGCCGGAGGGAGGCACCCGCACGCGCCGCTGCCGCGGCCGCGGGAGAGGAGGAAGTGGTGCGGGGAGGCGAGGAGGGAGGGCTTGGAGCGGGAGGAGGAGGAGATGGCCTTGGAGAGAGCGAGGAGGGGCGCGGCGGGGTCCATCCCTCCCGAAGCTTCTAGAAGGATCGAGCGGCTTCGGCGGCGTCGGCGGCGGCGTGCAGCATCACTCGCCGGGCGCGGTGGCTTTTCGCGTGGTGCGGTGGGAGATGGGAAAAAAAGCAGGGCGGGTTTTGAAGGGTAGCGGCCGTACCGATGGATTGGGTTGGCCTTTTGGCTTTTTGATGAGTTGGGATGGTGCGTGCGCGCGTGGCGCAAGTGTCAAGTGTGTCAAGTGCGCAAGTGCAGGTCATTTCTCTTCACTAGCGTGCTCCCTACTTTTTTACTCTCGTCATAATACTCTATAAATGATAAATCTGAATGAGTAAACAATGAAAAAAAATCTACGCTATCTGAATGACTAAACACTGAAATATCACCGACCAAATTGATCAGTCATTCTCTTCGATGATGATCGTTTACTCGTACCAATTAGTACAACATAGGTCCGGTTCGAGGGAAGATAAAGATTTGGATTTTCGTGGCACGTTTTTTAAAGTGCTAAACGGTGTGTTTCGTGTGAAAATTTTTTATATAAAAGTTGTTCTAAAATATTAGATTAATCCATTTTCAAGTTTGTAATAATTAAAACTCGATTAATCACCAATTATTATCATATTGTTTTACGTAAAACAATTAGGCTGTGTTCGGAGGTGGGAGTTGGGAACCCATCTCCCATGCATGGAAAACGGAGCGGTCCATTAGCGCGTAATTAATTAAGTATTAGTTATTTTTTTAAAAAAATTGACCAATATGATTTTTTAAACAATTTTCGTATAGAAACTTTTTGTAAAAAATACACCGTTTAGCAATTTAAAAAGCGTGCGCGCGGAAAACGAGAGGGGAGAGTTAGGAAAACAGAGTACCGAACACAGCCTTAATATTCATCTTCATCTTCATCTTCATCTTCATGATGATCAATCAGAGCCTATGGCTACGATAATAATTTAATCTATTGCATTACTATAACAAATATGCTCCCCCTACGTTCAATGCACTTATGCACAGGGGCCTTCACCTCTCTTCTCTATTGTTGTTGCGGTGATGCACAGCATCGAGCAGTACATTGGGAGTACGTGACAGCTGACAAGTATAGCTTCCGATGGTGGCCTGACAAAATGAAAGAGCAGTAAGGAAGTATAGATCGATAGGTGGCAGTGGCTTGGGTGGAGCAAAGATTTTGGGGGAGAAAGAGGTGACGAGAACAACTTAGCTCTAGTCAAACCAAAGGTGGAGGGTGGGTGTAGAGCAGTTCGGCGGTACTCTTAGGTTGTGTTTAGTTCACATCAAAATTAGAAATTTGGTTGAAATTGGAATAATGCGACGGAAAAGTTATAAGTTTGTGTGTAGAAAAGTTTTGATGTGATGAAAAAATTGGAAGTTTAAAGTATTATTTTAGAACTAAACACGGTGCTACTTTATAAAGAACTAGCATCATCGAACTTATACATGGTGCTTGGTGAAGAGGATAAATGTAAAAGAGGATGGACTAATGGATATGAGCAGGAAGTGGTGCTAGGAGAAGTTATGTTCGGAGAGGATGTTTCAAGAGAAGAGCCGTCAGATGAGATGCGCGAGTTCTAGAATGATACTAAGGGCCTGTTCACTTTGATATCATTTTCAACCATATTATTTTTTGATAAAGTTACCAAAAAAGAGTCGTTTGTTGTCAAATTTGGTCAATATATAAGAAATCTTGCCAAAATTTTGACGATATTATTATCTTGCCAAAATTTTAGCATAGCTAAAACTTGGTAAGATTTATTTTAGCTATAATCCGAACATGTCCTAAATTCAAGGTAGATCCAAATTTAAATAAATAATCGTAGCTACGAGCACAGGGAGCTCAGATCCGATCACTAAAGTAGAGGAAGAGAAAAGTTCTAGAGGGGTAGACTCTTATTAAATACTAGTTACATACCCCGCACGTTGCAGCGGGTATACTATAAAATTTTCTAAGTGTATAAAATTGATGTAAATTGGTCCCTGAATCAGCACACAAAGAGAAGGAGATTTACAATGTTGAGATAGAGATGCGCCTAAATGTTTGTTTGAATATATACGATTCAATCAGGAAAGCAACCCCAATTTAAGATACATGGTATTCTAGCGTACCGAGCTGGTCGATTTGCTTGATTGTTGTGAAGATACGGTAGGTATAAAAATCAGGATTAGCCTCTTGGCAATATGATTAACTGAGTAAGTTCAAAACTTTATAAAATAACGTTTTGTCATATTAGCCTCTTGGCAATATGATTAACTTTTTTCTAAGAAGTTAAGGAGCATGTGCAGGGTGGGCTGGGCCAACGGGAAAAAATTTGATGGGAAGCTGGCCCAATATATCAACATAGTTCATCTGGGAACATGCAGACCAATCCAACGGCTGAAAATAAATGATGATGTGGCGCAACGTGGTGTAAGCTTTATAGCAATAACTCCTCTAGTGGGTACCAACTATATAGGAAGAAGGGATATGAGTAAATTGCATCCACTGTGCATCAACTTGGCATGTGGGTGTAATTTGGTACAATAACTTGAGAAATTTAAATGAGCGCTCTAGTGCAACAACTTGACAGGTAGGTACAATTTAGTATAAGAATTTTATAAGTGATCGTATAAATGCAACAACTTGTAAGGTAGATACGATTTTGATACAATAAGTTAAAAGGTTACGTGACAACTTAATTATTTGGAGCATTTTTTATATAAATTCAATTTTTAAGTACTAATTTTGACAATATACTAGCACAGATTTGTATAAGTATATTTATTTTTTATCCTAATAACTAATAATTGAAATCCAATTAAACTAGATGTAGAAATTATTGTTTTCGGTTGATATTTGAGAAGGTGAAGAAAACAAAAAAAAATGCTAAACGTAATTGGATACAAATTGCTATATTATGTGCAGTATAATTCTTAAAGATTAAATTCAATATTATATGGTAATATCCGTATGATTACTATGTAATGGCATATTAACATCGTGAAAAAAAAACTCACCTTGCACATGTTTAGCCAAGTTGATGCACCAAAATACTAAATTGTTAAGCCCTTATACCAGAATGCACCCACTTATTAAGTTATTGCACTCGAACGTTCAATTTTCAAGTTCTTACACTATATCGCACCCACCTGCCAAGTTATTATACCGTGGGTGCAATTTACTCTAAATATATTTTGATCCTTTTGTTACTATCCATTATTTATCTTTTTTATACTTTATTGTGTGCAAGTATTTTACCCTAATCGGATAATACAAATGAAGCTACTAACTAATTATAGAGGCATGTCTTCCGCCTAGTCAAAGGTCAATTTTTCCTTGATATGGTAATTAGTTTTTATGTTTCACATATCGATTGTTGGTATTATAATCAATATATTTTAAAAATGTTTCATCTGATTTAAGCATTTGATACCGTTTAATTTATGGTTTGGGATCGACCGTCCGACGTCTAGTCACATCCTAATTTAAAATGTACTAGGTGTGTTTTAGCAAAGATAGAATGATGTCATATACTACCTCCGTCTCAAAATATAATAACTTTTGGTTATAAATCTGGACGCACAGTTGTTCAGATTTATAGCTAAAAATATTTATATTTTGGGACGGAAGAAGTAATATCAAAATAAAAAAATAAAATCAATTTAGAGTTAAAATTTATGTCTTGAAAATTAAATTTTAACTACAACATATAAGCGGAAAAGCAAACGATAAAAACTATTTTTGACGACTGAGTACCGTCGCAAACGTATATCATATCATTATCAATACTAATTTTTTAAAAAAATAATATAAATATTAGAAAATGATCTAATATCAAATAATTAGAACGTGATGAGATTCTAAATTCAAATTAACTAGCCCAACCATATTATGAAGTTAGCCTGAAGACCGCATGAAACAAAACATGGGTTTAGCATTTCGTATCCGCCGCGTTTCCCTCCTCTCAAACATGATAACGTGAAAAGCCCCCAAAAACCGATAAGCACCCATTCTCGAGCCAATCGCGCCTATTCCACTCCACCCGCCCACGATAACCGATGGCTTCTTCCACCTCTCTCCTCCTCCCCACCACCGCCGCCGCCGCTCGCCGCAGCCCCTTCGGCCACGGCGCCCCCCCTTCCGCCGTGCAGTTCCCCCCGCGCCGCCTCGCCACCCTCCGCTGCCTGGGCTATGCGCGGCGGCGAGCGCCAGCCCGGCACGTCGTCGCGTGCGCCTCCTCCTCCGCGGGGTCGCTCGACGCCCTCATCTTCGACTGCGACGGCGTCATCCTCGAGTCGGAGCACCTCCACCGGCAGGCGTACAACGACGCCTTCGCGCATTTCGGGGTGAGCTGCGAGCCCGCCTCCGCCGCCGCCGACGCGCCGCTGTACTGGGACGAGGCCTTCTACGACGACCTCCAGAACCGGATCGGCGGCGGGAAGCCCAAGATGCGGTGGTATGTGCCGCCGCGGTTGCGTGATTCGGGAAACTCTGATCGCCATGCGCGTTTCGCCATGATCCTTGAGTAGTAGAGCAGCAATTCAAACAAACAAACTCAAATGGCGTAAAGGGAATTTCAATTTCTGCTTGCTTATAACTTAGCATGGCGATTTCCTGTTTTGCGGCGATCAGAATGCAGCCTGATGTGCCCCCCGCTGCTCGCCTTTAGCTCGGGCAAGCTTGTGCTTTCTTGTGCCCTCTGCCTGTTTGATGCTTTGCCTAAGCAAACGCACTGGAGCTGAGGTTGCTGGCAATGCTTAGGTGGATTTCCGCGAGCGTGATTCTTGCTTAGCTGCATTGCGCAAGTGCATATGAATGCTCCTACAATGAGGTACAAGATTGGCATGCAGATGGTAATGTGGACAGATTGATCTGGAAAGAATAATATGACCTTGCATTTTTAGCACATTAAGGGAATTTCTGTGTCCACACGCTGTAATGTTTCGGACTTTAAATACTTGATCTGCGTGTGAATATTTGGTTCTGATAAATTTGGTTGTGACCTTTGATAGGTACTTTGGGGAGAATGGGTGGCCTACTTCAAAGATCTTTGAAACACCACCTTCAAGCGACTCTGATAAGGAGAAGCTAGTTGACATCATTCAGGCATGCCTTTTCTTATGTATCTGGAACAAAATGAAACAAATGTAGCTATTTAATTCCGTTTTTATGGCAGAAGTAAGCATGGCATACTTATAATTTAAGATTAGTTTGAAAAGCGTTGTGTTTTCTACAAATAATATCAACACATCTCCCATTGCCGTGTCTAGTTTGTCCATGAAACACTGCTCAAAACTTATAATTGCATACCAAAAATCATTGCTATCTTTTTTAGGTTTGGATTCATGAATTTTACAGACGTAACCACTTATTTTGCAGGACTGGAAAACAGAAAGATACAAAGAAATACTAAAATCTGGAACAGTAAGTGCTCTGTCTGCTTGAATATTGTGAACATATTGTCATACTAATAGTTATCTACTCATCATCTCATGCTAATCTGATGTTCTGTATTGCTAGGTGAAGCCAAGACCTGGTGTTTTGCGACTGATGGATGAAGTAAAGGGTGCGGTAATACTCCCTCTAGTTGCAAAAAACATGTCATGCTACAACGTGTTTATTCAGACTGTTAATTGTGACCAAATATATTCTCCAAGATATGTAGTTTGGATCTATTAAAACACATGGATAGAAAAGTATTTTAACACTCTCACAAACAAATGATATATGACATGCACACTTCAGTGAAATCGAATTGGATGTACATATTTTTGTTACATGAGCCTGGAGTTTTCAGGATTTGTGGTGATTTTGATTATAATGGTATAGGGTATCAAGCTAGCTGTTTGCTCTGCTGCGACTAAAAGTTCGGTGATTATGTGTCTTGAAAACCTCATCGGACTTGTAAGTTAATTTGACTTTTCCTTTTTTGTTTTCAGATTTGTTTTATTTTCTTAGTTGTGGTTACAGTTCTTGCTTCTTTTTTTTACAGGAACGGTTTAATGGCCTTGATTGCTTCCTTGCTGGTATAGTTCTTGTTGTTTCTACATCCTTAACTGTTGTTATTTATTAATTTTATGTTGGTATGTTTACATTTATTCTTTTGAAATTATCCGACAACAATCACCGTAATGAAGAAGGTGCCTAGGATTTTGTCTCGGTGAATCTAATTTTGGCACTAGTATTGTATTACTTCAAATAAAATGTTGTGTTGGATACATTATATAAAGATGCAATCAACATGTTAATTTTAAAAAGATTTACTGGTTTACAAAAAGGGAATAGATGCATATTTTCAGTATGTATCACATCATATAAACAGTCAACACTGTCAAATTAAAAACAATGCAAAATATAGTTTACTTATTAGCTGATTCTGGAAAGTGTAGAGATATGCTTTCACCTGAATGCGCGCGAGGGATTTTGATCTTACAGTTGGCTATGTTCTGGCTGGTATGTTAATGGTATCATGACATTCACGTTCTTAAATGTTGCAGGTGATGATGTTAAACTAAAGAAGCCTGATCCATCAATATATATTACAGCAGCAGAGGTGGGGAAAACAGCTATAGAAGATAGGAAAGAAAATATTTTCAATTTTTCTTATGGTCCTCTCAAATTTAGTGATGTGATGGAATAATTTATTGTTGTACCCAGAAATTAGGTGTGCAAAGCCAGAACTGCCTTGTAGTGGAGGACAGTGTTATTGGACTACAAGTAGGTCTTCTTAATTTTTATTTTGATTAACCAATTTTCTTTTCTTCTAAAGACGAGATGTTTCTGTTTTGATAGGCAGCAAAAGGAGCAGGAATGTCATGTATAATAACATATACTCCTTCGACTGCTAACCAAGTAAGATTTGAGCTTCGCTACAAGTTCTTGTCTTTGATAACACCACATGCTGATTTGATGACTTTTGCATAGGATTTCTCGGATGCAATTGCCACCTATCCTGATCTCAGTAATGTGGGGTACGTACTGATTTGTCAATTGACCTTTTTTTAATCATGTAAATTATAGATGTCAATCTTTACAGGCTTGAGGACCTCAAGTTGTTGCTCCAAAAATCTCTTGTTACTGGATAGCGAAGTGCTTTTGTCCAAAAAATAATTGACAAATTTATGTATGCATTGTTATCCACAGTAAGTTTTTTTTCTCGATCAACTATCCATTCTCTTTTGTTTCGGCTCATTGCTATGTCCTAAACGCATTTCCCTGTCTGACAAATATGCAGAAGTTCACTTCTAGATTCAAGCTAGAATATATCTTGTTTCAGCCTCTTGGTGTCTTCAAGATCAACCAAATGTTGGACAGCGAAGATGCTGATACATTCTTTGAGAATTTCTATACGGTGTTGTAAAAAGAAGGAAAAGCCAACCAATCACCAAAAAAAAAACTTTCAGCTGGAGTTACAGGTGGAACATGCAGCTGGTGAATCCAAGCAGTCATATTGTTGACTGGTTTGTGTTTGGCACGGAAACAAGTATAATTTGACTCTTTGATATTCTGCAGAAGTGCAGATAGTGTTGTACATATGGAAACTCTGGGTACATTGTTGGAAAACTGCTGGAAACCGTTGTCAAGAAGGGAAATACGTGATCATCTGTTGCAACACACATATACTTGCTTGTATAGAAAATATGTTCCTTTCGTTGCTTAATTATGCAGTCTATTCTGCTCCTTTCTTTTTTTTACCTTTTTTGCTAGAGCTGAACTTGTTGCAGCAACTAACCAATTGGTTGTATTTTTCTCCTCAACTATCTTAATACAATTGGTTGCCTGTCCTTCGGCCAACCCTTCTAAACTTGTTGCAGCAACTACCCACGGCCCTGTGGATCCAGTTGCATTGTATCATGTATGAAGTAAAATGTTGTATAGTTCCTTTTCTACTTGCCTCCTTGCTGCGCTTCTCGTTTGATGACAATGTGATGGGATGTCTCCAAAGGAAGCCTAATCTGCGAATGAACTAGTTTGTACTTGTGCTTCTCTTCACTGTCAGATAGGTTTGGCATTGTGCCCAAAGCCAAGGAAAATCCAGTTGTTTTGGATAGGCTTGTAGCTAGTCAACTATATTATCTTTAGCACTTAGACTAGCCAGTCCATGACCATCACAGTGTACTCTCTCTGTCCCAAAATAAATCAATCTCAGCTCCGTACCGTACGTGATATAATACATCCTAGAACAATGAATGACATATTTGTATTACGATGCGTCACATCTCATATCCCATATGAGGTTGGTTTATTTTGGAATAGAGGGAGTAGTCCCGAAGAGAGGGAAGTGTCATCTTCGTCCTGGCGTCCTTCAATTCCATCCACGAATAATGCGTATATATGCGTGGAAATATATAGCCTCACGACGAAGATTTGTCATATTTTCTTGCTTCATTGACTGGCATCAATCCATTCGCCCTTGCTCGCCGGGCAATCAAGATCTTCCACACGATTTTCGCCTATCTGGCGTCCTTCAATTCCATCCACGAATAATGCGTATATATGCGTGGAAATATATAGCCTCACGACGAAGATTTGTTATATTTTCTTGCTTCATTGACTGGCATCAATCCATTCACCCTTGCTCGCCGGGCAATCCAAGATCTTCCACATGATTTTCGCCTATCTGGCGTCCTTCAATTCCATCCACGAATAATGCGTATATATGCGTGGAAATATATAGCCTCACGACGAAGATTTGTCATATTTTCTTGCTTCATTGACTGGCATCAATCCATTCGCCCTTGCTCGCTGGGCAATCCAAGATCTTCCACACGATTTTCGCCTATAAAATGCACGGCAAACCAGGCCATTTTGGTGTGTGCTTTGCGGTATTAACTCGTGCTTTCCCTTCAGTAGTTAAGTGTAGAGAATTTGAGGCCATGGCAATCAGCAGAAGGAGCTCCATGCTGTTGGTGATGGCCTTAGTGCTTGGGACGGTCTCCCTTGCCACGGCCGCATCTGGAGTCGCCACTTTCTACACTCAATACACACGTAAAACTAAATCCACTAGCTAGTAGGAGTAATAACTAATTAAGTTGGAATTTTGCTTCACATGTTTTATAACAACATAAGCTTAAATTTTGATTATGTAAAAAACTTAATTGAAGCACTTTCTTTTTCATTTTTGCATGCAAAGCATATGAAATAACTGTTAAACTAAACTAATTAACCAACCTTCTCTCTCTGATCTCTTGAAATATATATATATATATATATATATATATATATATATATATATATATATATATATATATATATATATATATATATATATATATGTTTGTTTTGCTATATGACATAGGTGATCATGTGTCTGTCTGTACAGCGTCGGCGTGCTACGGGAACAGGAACATGGGGAACATGGTGGCGGCGGCGAACGACAGGTTGTACAACAACGGCGCCGTGTGCGGGCGGTGCTACGCCGTGAAGTGCGCCGGCGCGGCGGCCGGCGGCGGCGGAGGCAACCCCTGCACCGGCGCCAGCGTCACCGTGAAGATGGTCGACAACTGCGCCAGCAGCGACGGGTGCACGAGCACCATCGACCTCTCCAGGGAGGCCTTCGCCAAGATCGCCAACCTCGACGCCGGCGTCATCAGGATCACCTACAACCCAACGTACGTATAGTACGCCCCCGGCTCTGGCCATACTCGATATAATTATTTCCTGCATTTTCGCTTTCGATTTCTGGAAGAAAATGTTTCTAACTGAATTTTTACTCGTTAATCACGGCTATAGGTAAGGTCATTTTTTTTATATATGAATTTAAATGTAGATGGATAAAAAGTCGAGAGTGGTCTAAAGTGTTTTTTTAAAAACATTAAACGGCAGGAGATTTGCCGGATTTATTAGAAGGAGAAAAACAGAGTCTTACATAGGTCTTTAGGAAAATAAAAACAACGGAGAAGCAAAAGAGTGATTTGAGTGTTATAAAGGTAAAATTGTCCGATCAAATAAAAAATATTGAATACCCAGTTCAAAGTAAAAACATTGGTTAAAATATGATCCAAAGAAAAACATTGGTAATAAAAAATGGTCCAGAATAAAATTCACTCTAAGTTTAATTTTACGTTGTATACAATTATATCAATCAGTTTACATTGTTATAATCTAAACCCACCATAATCAAACGGTGCAGATATTTTTCCTTTTCTTTAATTAGTGTGTTATTAATTACTTGACCAGTTGGCCTCTATAGTGAATGTGGTAGCTTCTTTTCAAGCTATCTTAATATATAAAAAATATATTGTGTTCGAGATTTTCCATATGAATGTGGTGCATTTCATCTCCTCTCTTTCTTTCAGGGGATGTCCGTAGAGCTTCGGAGCTAGACCATATAATTTTTATTATAGTCATCACATTTGCCACGTCGAGGCAAGAGCCCAAGAAGGATAGATATTTCAGATTTTCAGTAGTAATATAACGCAATAATGTTCCCGGAAGAAAAATATAAGAGGAATGCAATAATGCTGGGTTCTGTTAACTCTAGCGGTTATGCCATCGTTAAATAAAAGAAAGGAATGTAATAACGTTGGGTTCTGTTTACCCTAGCGGTTATGTCATCGTTAAATAAAAGAAGTTCCCACAATGGTTTAGTGAATTAATGTTCAGCATGCATGTATTGATGTATTTTTTTCTGCTGGAATATATAATTAGTAGAAACACCAAAAGTTCTAAGGCTGTAAGGCTGAAAAAAAAGAGAGAACTTTTGTATCAGATGATGATATTGAATGTTCTTCATGAAAGAAGATTCGTCCAAATCGTTGTCGTATGGATTCTACCAGTACCAGGTCTATCACGCGATCAGCATGCGATCAACTTGTACCTTTGTTGCCAAACAATAATACTGCATCAAAATCTATCTCATAAACTCCTTTTGGATGATGGCTGCGTACAACCCTTGAATCTTACTGGAGATCCATCCTGCCAAAAGTACAACATTCAGAGGGTTTTTCTCTAGGGGTTTTCTTCACATTTCAACAGACGTACAGAAGAGAGTCCACAAAATACAGACATCGTTCCTAGATACCCTACTAAAACTCTGGGGTGCAGGCACACCGCAGCTAACCTTAGACCAAAGATCCAGCAACAGAAATGATTGTAGACCAGCCACAACAGTTATCATGGTTGCCATGGACCGTTATTGGGCGCATTAGGATTGCCTGACATCTTCTCCTTGCAAGCTGGGCAAATGAAACCAAACGAACCAGATTGCTGTGCATCAATGGGGCCAAAATGGTGGAATTGGCTGTTGCACCATATACATAACACTGGGAGCATGCCTTCACTGACCATCCTTGACAAAGATAGATCCCATCCTAGCTGGGCTGGAGGGCCATTGACCATCTGAGGAGTATAGCCCAATACTAGAGTTGGTTCAGACGTGGTCGGAATGTTTTGCCTGGCCATGCCCCCCGCAAACTGAGAGGAATCGGCTGGTGGTACAGAAGTAGGTGGCCTGCTTGCAAACTGAGAAAATCCTGTGGGCACAAAATTAGGTCTGGCCAAGCTCCCTGGTTGAGAGGGTCCAGTAGGCAAAGCATCGGTTCTGGCCATACTCCCAAACTGCGGCTGAGAGGGTCTGGTGGGAATTGAACTGTTTGCTGCCATGCCCCCAAGCTGAGGGGACCCAGACGCAGCTGGTCTAAGTTCTCCATAACCAGGCAATATCTGCTGCTTCTGACCACTAAATCCAAGTTGCAGATCACACTGTGTAGGAAAAATAAGATCAAATCAGCATGTAGGACACTCAGCATGAAATGTCATAGTCGCTCATGAGAGAAAAAAACCATTCACTCTATGCACACTTTAACAAAACTGGTAACAATGACAAAAGCAAAACAACTTATAAGCAATAGTCTTGAGAAACACAATGTCCATTTCCTCCTTTCCTATTGCATAGTCTAATTATACTGGTTGATTTATGTCAAATGAACTGACCTAAAGAGGAATTATATTACTGGGTTCCACTAGATTTACAAAAATAAAATATCGAAAGCATTTTTAAACATCACATGAGTGATCAGACTAAAAAGAATATTTGATGCAGTCTACCTGATCTCTGGTTGTGCTGCTGATTGGAACATCACCAACAGAACAAACCAGAGCGTAAACTACACATGACCAAAATTGTCCTACATAGGCATAAGACTGTTGGCATTCTGGCTAGTACTTGCTGAAGCGAGCGAGTTACAAGCAGTGGCACAATCATTATATCGATTTTGCATAACACTACTAGTCCTTCCCAAAACCTCAAGCAGAAACTAGTGGGTAACAAAAGAGCCCATTATGCAGTTGGAATTGCTTCTATTAACAAAAGAAACCTTCCAGTTGACATCACTCCCCTTGCTTAAGTTACTGGCTGCTAGTGTGCTTGATTTAGGAAGTGATGAATCGTGGCTTGAAATATTAGGTCCTACGTGACTGGAGTTACTATTACACTGGGTAGACTCCTTTCAGTGACATTGCCAGTCATGATTTTATTATTATAAGCATCAACAGAAAATCTAGCTTAGTTACTAGTTTTGTTTTGTATGCTATCCATTCATTCATTTGTATCATACAGATGTATGTTGCTATTTTTAAATGCACTGAACAGGAAATGAAGCAATCCATGTTACTTACAGGAGAGACTGGGCGCATGGCCAAACTTGTCTGATACACCATGGTATTGTTTTTGTTGCCAATATTGTTAGCTTCAGAAGCACCATTTTCATTAACATAACCAGCATTGAAGGATCTTGCAGCAACAGATGATCTGTCAGCTACACCGAGGGAGCTAGGAATTTTATTGTTAAATCCAGAACTGGGCAACACGATAGATGCAGCACCATCATTGTTACTGAAACTTCCACTAAAACCTTTTCCAGTAATGCATGACCGATTCACGTCATTAAGGGCAGTCGATGTTTCATTGTTTGCAGTTGCAATAGGAAAGGATATTGTGTTCAGGCGTGAATTGAGGTTGACATCTCTTGATTTCATACTATTATTAACCTCAGCATGCTTGGAAGCAGCTACTGCATGATCAATTATCTGGCCTTGACAATGGTTGGTAGTTCCAAAGGAGGAAGGTCTAAAACCTTGGTGTCTTCCTGCTTGATCGTTAAAATTAGTTGCCTCAGCAAAGCCACTAACCCTGCAATCCATGTGATCATTGGGCTGAGGTGCTGTTCTCGGAACAGTTCTATCAGCACAGTTCGTCACATTATTTCTATAAGTCCATGTGCTTGGAGCATCTGCGGTGGGAGGAATTTCATCAGGTCTACACCAAGTTTGGTTATGCCCATTGAAGTTAGCTTGACAATTTGAGTTAAAAAGGTCTATACCTCTTGTACTATTGCCTCCATGTTTAGTTGAACAATTGTGATGCTGTGATCGTGCTTCACTAGCAGTAGTCTTCTCATTCAGTTGTGGTGATCCGACCAAATCTTGAATGCTACATGACAAACCTGCAAAAGAATCGTTACCAACCTTTCCTGACAAGGTTTGTAGGAATGCTTCAGGAGTCAGCCCGTGATACTTTGCATGGGATCCAACGTGACCAAAGTACCGTGACTGTTCCTCAAACGTCTTATTACATACTGGGCATTCAAATTTCCCATCTTTGCCTATCACTGGCTCACCAAATTTGCCAACCTTGTTAATCTTACGCCTTTTAGAACCCATTTTGTGAAAAGTGATCAGGTGATGCGCATAGGCACTCTGACCATGAAAAGTTAAATTGCATTGTTGACATTCATAAGAATTTATATCATCTGCATCTGTTTCGTCTTGATCTCTTGAATGACTAGAAAAGGTAATAGAAGCAACTGGCAAAATACTTTGACTGTCCATACCTGTACCAATTTGGTGTTGAACACCTAAAACCTGCCACAAACCCAAAAATTAAACTAGACAAACTCAAGTTCACAAGATAAAGTGACATACACTTTCAACTTACATTAACACCATCGTCAGCACACAAGCCATGTTGTTGTGTGCTACCATACTCAATATTATCTGTTTTGAATTCCGGATACCCAAGAAGTGACATGAGGTATGCAGAAACCTCTTGGCAAGTAGCAAAACTCTGTCCCTTGGGGCTGGAAAGTACAATATGCCCATTTAGTACAGGGGAAAAATGTGACAAACAAAATTATTGCGCTGAAATGATGCAGCCATTCACAACATATGTTCACTGATGAGTAGCAGATAAATAGCATGTATCTTAACACGTACTTTAAAACTTATAGTGATGAGAAGTGATCTTTACTATTATTACAACAAAATTATTCATCAACGACAGATGATAAATCTGAGCATATATGGTGGAACACCTGGGTTCTGAGGAACATTCGAGATAATGATTGAAATGCTCATGTGCTCTAGGCACTACTTCAAATAGGCATTGCAGTTAAATAAAGCAAATGAAAATTACTGTTTTAGACACCATGCCATGGCCTTAATTCACTTTATCCACTGGTTATCATTGACAAGTTGGATTAGGACCTGTGTATCAGTGAGAACTCGGCAGGAGAAGCAAATTTACACATACATGTGTTATGTTATATACTTGAGATATCATATGTGCCATACGAATCTATCTTAATGTTTAACCTATGATATGGTAAGCATCAATCAAGCCATTGCTAGATAATGCTGCTGCAATCGCATAACATGCATACCTTAAAAGCACAGATCAAATGAAGTGCCGAAAAACAAATATCAAAGGAATAAAACAAAACTCATTATCTTAAAGCAATAACACTCCACGCTGCTCTTATACTATGGAAGGCAAAAGTCTTGTCTTTGCCCCCCAGAATATTCAGAATTATCATTTAACTAGTATGTCATTGAAACGACTGGGCTTTTGGGTCAATCCAGTACTAGGCTACCTTTGTATATTGAGGTGCCTCTAGATAAGGCAAAGGAAACAAACTAGTACCTAATACTACTAGGACTCCAATGACAAAACTGGGAAACTCTAATGGAGAAATAAGGAGTAGAATATCTATTTGTCTACTATGATTCTCCAATTGCTGCAGCACATGCTAATCCTGAGGCCAGCCATAGCATTTCCCCCTCGTCATGAAACAGCTCATCCTAGGGGGTATTCAGTTATTGTTAACAAATAAGATTTATTCTTCCATGGAAAGTAGGCAATCCACAGAATGACAGCAAGAAGGCCATGTTGAAAAAAAAAATCAATCATTCAAAACTGTCAAGAACTGATCTGATAAACTTGTGCACGGACTGATTAGCATAAGTTGACTACGCTAGAAGAGTAAAACAATCTTCACAAACCAAATCCACCACACATCCTTTGCATCTATAGTCACACATTACCGCATCTCTAAATATCATAGCAAGCATCCAGTTACTAACAACAGATCCCCTAACATTGCAGCATTTGCAAGGAAAGGATGATGAGGCTCACCTCACATAACTGAAGCAGTTCACCCAGGCCTTGCGGTCCTTCCGCTTGATCCCAAGCTGCAGCCTCCACCCGCTGGGGAGGTGATCCCCGAAGAAGGACGCATCAACTAACTTCCTCCGCATCCTCTGGCTCACCCACTGACCCGCGAGGCTAGAGATGAAGCCCATCAGCTCCTCCTCCGTGGTCATCCCCGCAGTCCGCTTCCCGAGCTCCGCGTCGTACGGGTCGGCAAGCCGTGAGAGGCCCACCAGATCAACGGAGACCCCCCTGGAGTTGGTGGTCAACTGGTCGGGGTCGGGAGACGGCGGCGCGGGTAGAGCTAGGGTTTGGGTTTGGGGAGAGGAGGGGTCGTCGGGCGCGAAGAGGCGGCGGAGGTGGTAGGCGATGAAGCTGTCCTCCTTGTCGTTGCCCCTGGGCAGCTTGGCGGCGGCGGCGGGGGAGGGGGAGGAAGGGGAGGCGGCGACGGCCGCGGCGGCGCCGAAGCGGACGCGGGAGAAGGTCTGCTTGCGCGAGCCGGCGCTCTCGTTGAAGACGGCGCGGTCGATCTTCAGCGGCGGGAGTTGGTCGGCGTCGGGGCAGCTGCTCCCCGGGGCCACCGCGTGGGCGGAGGCGGCGGCGAGCGCGTCCAGGTCGGACTGCGAGAGCACGCGGAGGTCAACCACGGGGAACACCTCCGTCTCCATTGCACCCCACCCCCCCCCCCTCCTCCGCCTTCCCACCCACGCGGCTTCTTCTCCGGCGAGGCGACCGCCGCTGCGGCGGTCGGAGCTCCGGTGGGATGCGACCGTGTCGCTCGCCGGGGGGATGAGGTGGCGGCGGCGTAGTTGGGTTGGGGCTCCACGAGGAGAGAGAGAGAGAGTGGTTTGGTGTGAGCTATAGGCTGTCGTCCTGACCGTTGGATCTGGACTTGGGTGGCGCGGCGCCGTCCGATGAGGAGAGAGGTGGGGGGACCGGGGGGAGTGAGGCGCGTCGCGCGCAACGACAAAATGGAGCCGCCCAGGCTTGACTTGGGCGGTTATGGATGGGAGCGGGGTGGGGGCTACAAGCGTAAATGCTAGTACGTCGGCCGATATCTCATGGACCATATACATATGGGCCGACCGATAAACGGAGTAAAGAAAGTACTCGGCCCATTAACCTTGAGTATCCGACGTGAGGGGAAGATGGTGTAGGATTAGGAGGGCCCATTGTGACGCTTGGGATCAGTAGGGCCCATTACGACGCACGACAAGGGGATCGAGACTCACGCGTGGGAAAAAATTGCTATTGCGAGAAGGAAAAAGTATATCGAATGTCACTCAGTTTGTCATCGAGTTACAAAATCACCCCCCAACCATAAAACCACATATATGACATCCCTCAACTTACAAAACCATTCACTTTAGCTCCTTTGGTAGTTTTGACCCCGGTTTTGTCTAATGTGGCAGCTGAGTCGGTGTGGGACCCATGTGGGCCTCACGCGTCAGCCTCTTCTTCCCCTCCCCTCCCCTCCCCACCTCTCTTCCTCTCTCTCTCCTCCCCTCTCCACGGGCGGCGACCGCGCGAGGGAGAAGCTGAGCGCGGCAGGACGACAGATGGGGAGGAGATCGGTGGGGCGAGGCGACGGAGGAGAAGGTCTAGCGGTGGCGACGGGGGAGAAGGGGGCACCCCACGCCAGCTGGAACTCTAGTCGGCGGAAGAACCGCGAGTCTTGCCGCTTCATGGCCCTCCCTACGCCAATGTCACCACCGTCAGACGCCCCGAGCTCCTGTGAGCTCACCGGCGACCGCGACTGCCGGCGAAGAGAGGTAGAAGCGACAGGAGCGAAGAAGGCCCACGAGTGGTGTGGCAGCAGCGCCCTCACCAATGACATGTATAGTGTGATTCCAAAGAGCGAGTCGGGTGCAGGCAGTAGGGGTGAAAACGGTACGGAAACTTTCCGGATTCCGAACGTATTTTCGAAAACGGAATTTGTCGGTTGAAATTTTTTCGAAATTTTTCGGAAACGGAAACAAATTCAGAAATATTTTCTCGGAAACAGAATCGAAAATGATAAGGGCAGTTTCCGTCGGAACTCGGAATCGGTCGAAAACTTTCCGGAAATTTTCTCGGAATTTCCGGAAATTTTGTGGCTGAAATACCCTAGATTCCTTTTTTAAGCACTGAACAGTGAATACCATGGAGTTTGGTTGTTATTTTCTTAAAAATATTTGTTATGTAAATATAAAGTTACATAAGAATATTTTTTCCTAGATTGGGATTTATCAACAGCATTACTCTCTTAAACATAGATAATTTATTTCATAGATTGTGTTTTGTGATGTACTGTTAAGACTTAACAATTGGACTTATATGATTGTATTTTATGATGAATTGTTGACCGTTGAGACTTGAGAATTGGATTTCTCAATTTGATGGGTTTTTGTATTCCGATAAATTTTCGTTATCGTATTCGCGCTGGTTCGTTTTCGCTCTATTTTCGGTTTCGATAATATTCGATTCCGTTTTCATATCTGGGGTTTCCTATTCCGATTCCGATTCCAAAAAAAATGAAAACGAAAAACAATAAAGGTGGTTTCCGTCCGTTTCCGTACCGTTTTCACCTCTAGCAGACGGTGGCCGATGAGCGGCTTTGTCCCGCGGCAGCGATGAGGATGATGGTGGCGAGAGAGAAAGAGATGGATGCGGCGGCGGCGGCGACGACGACGACATGTTGATGGATGCGGCACTCTGCGTCGGGCTCGTGGCACCTAGGTGGCGACCTGGATGGAAACGGCACTCCGCGTCGAACTCAGGGTAGAGAGCAAGGAGAGTGGAGGGGAAGAGCGGCACCGGCGACTACATCCCTTCACACGGCGGCGACGGAGCAAAGGGTTTGGAAGCTGGGGAGCTTGACGACTCGACTGAGGCCGAGGCAGAGGTGGCGGAACGAAGAGGATATGGACAGGGCGGCGGCGAGTCTCCATGGCAGCCACCGTGCTCCTCAGTCCTCCCATGGCTAGCGCGGCTCCGACCCTTCTCCCTGCGACGTCGGTCGAGCTCTGTGCCGCTGGCGCACAACTCCTCCTCCACCGGCAGACGGCCGCGCCCACCGCACCGGCCTACTACGCCCAACCCACCGGTCACCGTCCGTGGAGAGGAGAGGAGAGAGGATGAGAGGTGGAGAGGGGAGGGGAAGAAGAGGCTGACGTGTGGGGCCCACGTGGGTCCCACACTGAGTCAACTGCCACATCAGATAAAACCGGAGTCAAAACCGCCGAGAGATCTAGTTTGTACTGGTTTTGCAAGTTGAAGGATGCATTTTATCCGGTTTTACGGTTTAAGAACGATTTTGTAACTCGATGACAAGTTGTGGGACCTTCGGTGTACTTTTCACTTGCGAGGATAGTAAACTAATGGATGGTATGATGTTCCCTAGCCATCCTTCTTGGATAATTCTATATTACACTATATTCGGTTTTACAGGAGGTGATAGTTTGGTACAATGTAGCAACAATGGTAGCCAAAGAGGGCCATAGTTGAGAGGAGTTTTTAGGCAAATCCAACAATTTAGAGGGTGCAATCCGCAATGTGGATTTATCCCTATATATTTTTTTGAGTGAATTGCATATTGAACCATATCTTTTCACCAAAGTTGCAACTTGGACTAGAATTAACTAACCATTTTCAATTTGGGCCAGATATCTTTGCAACATATTTCACTTTCAACCCACTCCTCCTCTAGCTTCTCTCTCTTGCTGCTCTCTCCTCCAAGAACCACTGTGAACTACTGAATCTGAGCAAGGCAGATCGAGCTCAACATTTGCCATGCCCATACGGAGCTCTTCTCGCTGATACTTGGCAAGAAAGAATAATGAGAAAGGTGAAAATCTCCATGATCTGCACACTCACTGACTGGTCTTGCAGGTTTCGATCTTCATCCTCCCCGATATCAAGCTTTGCATCCTCCATTGTTCCCAACTCGAGCTCCAACTCTTTTTTTGACTCAATGCTCGAGCTCTACCTCCTCTGTTGCTTGAGCTCGAGCTCCAACAGTCCAACTCCACCACGTAGAACTCGAGCTCCATCTCTGTTCATTCTCTATCACCTCAACCTCGAACCCCGTCTCTTTCTCCATGCATGCTCCTGACATCGAACTCACCAAGCACACCTTTTAAATTGCTGGCAGTTTTGGAGCATCTGCGCTCAGACTCGTCAAGTAGCAGAGTGTGGTTCGAGGTGAATGGAGATTGGGAATGAGGAACTTTGTCTGTGTGAATAGGCTCACTAGAGACATCGCTGGATATAGCTCAGCCTGGAAAACTGCTGAGGAAGAAGATGATGTTGGCCACTGACTTGTGGATCCAATAGTCCAAAATGCAAAATTTGGTCATAAAATCTAGCCCTAAGTGAAAAAATTTGCTTATACCTGGTCCAATATGCAAACAAAGTAATAAAAACTGGTCCAAAGTGGAATTCACTCTATTTTTTTTAAAGCATCAACAATTGCTCTGGACACTAAAAAAAGGGACTCTACGTGACAAACGGCTGAAAAATTTTGGGCTTTCAGCCGTTTTTTGTGCCGTGCAATTGATACACGCGTCGTCCATCCCTCCCCCTCCCCCCGCACGCAATAAAATAACAGAGCGCGTAGTGCTTTGAGAAACAAATCCCACTCCTTTTTTATGGGCTTAGGTTTGTCTCTCACAGCCCATAGAAAAATATAAGAAAAAAATACATGACGATTTATCTTTGTGAAAAAAAGCCCACACTTGCAAGGAGGAGACAAAAAAGCCCATCGCGTGTTTTGTCAGTGAGAAAAAAAGCCCAGGAAAAAGGAAAAACACAGAGAACACACAGAACAAAGCACATACACAAATCAAAGTAGTGTTTATTTGTCTCGCTGATGACTGGAGCCATCGCCCAAATGATGGACCCATGCGAATGCGATGGTGACCGTGAGACTGTAGTCGGTAGCGATAGGAGTTTCGGGCAGCAGCAGTGGCACATGCAGCCATGCAGGGCTTGGAGCGCCTGCGGTGGGGGCGCGTGGCGCTGGGAGAGTAGTTTTGAGCAAATTGCCCTCGTTATCTGAACAAATCTCTACAGATGAACCAGAACAGAACATAATTAACAATAGCCTATTTGAAATATGCTGGAAGATCATGGCATACATACAGTATGGCCATCAGCTATTTGTTACTGGGATAACAACATTGCCTCTAAGATGTTCAGTTCTCACTGAAAACAACTGAAAATTGCTAACAAATTACAAAACACAAAGCTACTGCTTGTTTGTCCCACTTTATATGCTAGCTCTAGGTGTTCAGATAAGGGGGCTTATGAACAAAATATGTTGAACTATGAATGGCTATTAGATGACAAAAATATAATCTATTGTACTGAATTAAATTTTCAGGAGAGGCGCAAGTGCGTGATCTTAGCAAAAGGAAAGCTGAAGGAGTTGATATTACTCGAGGTATTTGAGAAAAACTAGATATAGTTGTGGTTACATTTTGCCTGGTGTGAAGCATGTAATCTTTTTGTCGTATTTTTTTCTACAGCTGGTTTATAAAACTAAAAAATTTACAAAACTGACAAAACTAAACATATAAATTGTGTTTCAGGTTGGACAAACACAGAGAGATAATAAATTACAAAATTCTTTTACAAAACTGACAAAACTAGGAGATAACAAAGAGCACGATCATTCATAAACTATTTCTGACAAATATGAAACATGGTATGAAGCATGCAATATTTCAATCAATCTTTTCTACAGCTGGTTTACAAAACTAACAAAATTGATAAAACCAAACATACAAATTATGTTTCGGGTTGGACAAAGCAGAGAGATAATAAATTACAATTTTTTACAATGGACAGTAACCTGACACAGTATAGTACTTAAAAAAAGTCAGAAAAAAAGTCAGATGAATTTGTACTGAGCTCTTTATTTTGAAACATGGTAGCTGCTGGAAGACTGTAATAGGTACTGTTAATAGCAGTTGGAGGTCTGAAACTGTAGCTTGATTTTATGGCCCTTTTGGAAGTACTGTTACTAGCTCAGAGCTATATGGAAGTCAGCCAAGCTTTTACCTTGGTGAGGAGGGGAGGGCAGGTGGCAGTGGCATCGGCGTCGGGCTGAGGATGTACGGTGGAGGAGATGGTACTACAAGTCTACAACATACCTGAGGAACACATGCATTAATTTAAAAAAACTGACAAAAACAAAATACAAAAATAACAAAACCACTTATTTTGAGAAGTTTAAAAAACTGACAAAAACAAAATACAAAAAATACAAATATAACAAAACCACTTATTTTGAGAAGTTTTAAAAAACTGACAAAAACAAAATACAAAAATACAAATATGACAAAACCACTTATTTTGAGAAGTTCTAAAAAAACTGACAAAAACAAAATACAAATATGACGAAATCACTTATTTTGAGAAGTTTAAGAAAATAACAAATTGTGTTTCAGGTTGGACAAAGGATAGAGATAATAAATTACATTTTTTTGACAAAATTTACAAAACTGACAAATTTACAAAATCTAGTTGTAAAATTTTTTGTAATTACAAAACTAACAAATTGTGTTTTAGGTTGGACAAAGCATAGAGATAATAAATTACATTTTTTTTGACAAAATTTTCAAAACTGACAAAATTACAAAATATAGTTGTAAAAGTTTTTGTTATTACAAAACTAACAAATTGTGTTTCAGGTTGGACAAACACAGAGAGATAATAAATTACAATTCTTTTGACAAAATTTGCAAAAACTGGAAAATCTAGAACTAACAAAAAAAAGGACCAAAACTGCCACAGCACGCCATGCATTCCTTTGACAGCAAAGTTCAGAATTACATAAGTAGGGTTCAGAAAAATTCAGCAACATGCATATCAGATGTCAAATTTCACACTAAAACTACTGACATGATCATTTTGTAACAAGTTGAATAGACAAATGCAGGCTTGAACTTGTTTCCATCCATCCATTTTAAGTCTGAGTAACAATAGTAGTAGCCCCAGATGCGCATCATATTTACATACGATTCAAGCATTCTGCTACTACTAGTTCTGCTTATCTACAGTATTCAGACCATCGTGTGAAAAAAATCTACAACATTAAGATAAACCCCTACAACATTCAGATAAGCCCAGAGTGCATACAAATTGTCTGGTGGTGCCTGAAATTAAAATTTGGCATACATATTTCGCTTCTGCAGTTATGTTGTTGTACAGTATTCTTCAGACAAATCCTAACTCAACTAGCAAACAAACCATGACTGCATATTTCCACAAATTCCACAACAGGCACAAAACAGTAGGCATTTCTGAAAACTGGAAAATCTAAGTGTTAAACTGACAACACAAAATCAGAAAAGTGCACACGGTTGTTCATGCCAAATCACCCTTGCTTACATCTGCAAACAAAATGTCTAAGAAGACATCGCTTTGTTCATTCCACAAAAATGACCCTTGCTCAGATCTGAAAAGCATGGTGTCTAAGAAAGACATATGACTTTGTTCATTCCACAAATCACCCTTGTCTCAGATCTGAAAGCACAGTGTCTAAGAAAAAAAATGAGATAGTACACCACCACTCCTCATTCGAATCAACACACAAAAATCAGAAACCATGTGGTTTCCTTGTTGCAGAAAATAAACTAGCTCACCTTGTGAATCGTTGTGGTTTTTTTGTTGCTTGCCTCCGGTTCAGAACTCCTGGGATTCATGATGAGATTTGGTTGAGAATACTTGGTCAGCTCAACCACCGGCGCAGGTAGTAACATATGCGCATCGCCGCTGCGCACGAATGGCTCCACGGAAGCCTCGTCGACGACCGCCGTGGGGACAACAAAACGTGTCTCTCAGACAAAACACGACGACCCTCCTCCCCCGCGCTCTCTGCCAAGCCCAAGGGCTCCCTCCGCCACTGAAGACGGCAACGGCAACGGCAACGGCAGCGAGGGCTCCCCCCGCCGGAGAAGACGACGGCATAGCGCTCCCACTGCTGCATCGCCGCCACCTTCTCTCCTTCCCTCTCACCGAGATTTGCCCCACTCTCACTGACAGCTTCTCTCTCTCTCTCTCTCTTTCTCTCGTGCGCGATGGAGAAAAAAAGGAAAGAGGAGATTACTGTTTTTCAAACTGTAGCAGATGGGCGCGTGTCGGGCTGTAAAAATGTGATGCGAGGCGAGGGTCCCACCGCTGCTTGGGCTGGGCATTTTTGGCAACATGCGATTGCTTGGACTGGATCACGTTGAGGGTGCACGAATCTTGAAGGGAGATCCAATGGCTAAAAAAATGGCTGACAAAGACAAAAAAACAGCAGGCTGCTAGTTAGCAATTCCCAAAAAAAATGGTGGGATGTGACTAAGAGGGATGTCATGGGAAAACATCGGGCAAAGTAAAATGTTATCGAAGATTTGACCAAGGAAAAATATATTATTATATGAAAATTCCATCTATACCACAAAGATTTTACCAACCAAATAATACCACAAGATTCTTCCATCTCCACTCAATACCACAGTGCAACAACGTTTCTTTTAAGAATACCACATATTTCAACAGACGTTACCCAATCTCATACAAACTAATTTGTCTCCGTTACCTGTGTTTGAAAAGAGTACTGAGGTACCCTGTGTGAACAAGATTTAGGAGTTCTCCAATCCCATCGTGGCCTTCAGCTTTAGGAGTTCTCCAATCCAGCTGCATGATGCATAAGCTGCCTTTGGTGATTAGCTGGTGGAGCTCACAACCATCCAGGACCTTGCTCAGGCATGTAAACTGATGAAGCAGTCCATGGGTGTCTCACAACTTGGCCTCCATGCCGCTCGGACACCACAGCGGCTGTCCTTCTCGAAGCAACGCCGCTGCTTTGTTTACCCTGCTTCGCACGGCAATGGGTTAGAAAATCAGAGGAAGCGCAAACACCAGCGACGGAGCATAAAAGTGCCTCCGTACGGGGAACGGCCGGACGGGGCCGAACCGCCGGAGCCGGAGTGCCGGACCAGTGGGGTCTCCTGCCCGGACACAACACCGCGGCGGCATAAGCAGAAAAGTGCCTCCACGCGGTTCGGACCAGCGGCGATCTCCTTCGTCCCAGACGCGATGCAGAGATTATTCAATTATTATATGTTTAATGAAACTATTCAATCCCTATCGCTGAGCAGAGATTGCCAACCCTATCACTTAAAGAGATGAGAGAACGAGAGATGTGAGGG
This sequence comes from Oryza meridionalis, assembly GCA_000338895.3. NCBI lineage: Eukaryota > Viridiplantae > Streptophyta > Magnoliopsida > Poales > Poaceae > Oryza > Oryza meridionalis. Next base: position 24,310,227 of record CM002531.2, on the reverse strand, counting down.
CAGTTTCGTCTACTTACTTACTCTGTCGGTTCTCCGTGAAGTTTGTGGTATTTTTGGAAGGAGGAAAAATCTTTTTTTTTAAACAAGGAGAAAAAATCTGGTGGTATTATTTGGTACTGCTAAAATCTTTGTGGTATAGATGGAATTTTCCCTATTATTTACCTCATATGGACAATGCTAGCGTCGAGCCGCTACAGGACTGAGGTCGGGAGTGCGCACAAAACGAAGCGATGGCTAGCGCAAGATTAATTAAGTACTCCCTCCGTTTCAGGTAATAAGACATTTTGACTTTGGTCAAAGTCAAACTACTCTAAGTTTGACTAATTTTGTAGAAAAAAGTAGTAATATATTTAACCCAACATAAATATATTATGAAAATTTATTCAATTATAGGTTTAATGAAACTATGCTAGTGTTGTAAATATTACTACTACTTTTGTCTATAGAGTTAGTCAAACTTAGAGTAGTTTGATTTCGACCAAAGTCAAAACGTCTTATAACCTTAAACGAGGGAGTATTAGTTATTTTTTTAACAAATGGATTAATATGATTTTTAAAACAACTTTCCAGTTGACATCACTCCCCTTGCTTAAGTTACTGGTCGCTAGTGTGCTTGATTTAGGAAGTGAATTATGGCTGGAAATATTAGGTCCTATGTGACTGGAGTTGCTATTACACTCGGTAGACTCCTTTCAGTGACATTGCCAGTCAAGATATTATTATAAGCATCAACAGAAAATCTAGCTTAGTTACTTGTTTTGTTTTCTATGCTATCCATGTTATTATTATAAGCATCAACAGATGTCAGTTGCTATTTTTAAATGCACTGAACAAAAAGTGAAGCAATCCATGTTACTTACAGGAGAGAGTGGGCGCATGGCCAAACTTGTTTGATACACCATGATATTGTTTTTGTTGCCAATATTGTTAGCTTCAGAAGCGCCATTTTCATAAACATAACCAGCATTGAAGGATCTGGCAGCAATAGATGATCTGTCAGCTACACCGAGGGAGCTAGAAATTTTATTGTTTAATCCAGAACTGGGCAACACGATAGATGCAGCACCATCATTGTTACTGAAACTTCCACTAAAACCTTTTCCAGTAATGCATGACCGATTCACGTCATTAAGGGCAGTCGATGTTTCATTGTTTGCAGTTGCAATAGGAAAGGATATTGTGTTCAGGCGTGAATTGAGGTTGACATCTCTTGATTTCATACTATTATTAACCTCAGCATGCTTGGAAGCAGCTACTGCATGATCAATTATCTGGCCTTGACAATGGTTGGTAGTTCCAAAGGAGAAAGGTCTAAAACCTTGGTGTCTTCCTGCTTGATCATTAAAATTAATTGCTTCAGCAAAGCCACTAACCCTGCAATCCACGTGATCATTGGGCTGTGGTGCTGTTCTCGGAACAGTTCTATCAGCACAGTTCATCTCATTATTTCTATAAGCCCATGTGCTTTGAGCTTCTGTGGTGGGAGGAATTTCATCAGATCTACACCAAGTTTGATTATGCCCATTGAAGTTAGCAGGATGATTTGAGTTAAAAAGGTCTATACCTCTTGCACTATTGCCTCCATGTTTAGTTGAACAATCGTGATGCTGCGATCGTGCTTCACAAGCAGTAGTCTTCTCATTCAGTTGTGGTGATCCGACCAATACTTGAAGGCTAGATGACAAACCTGCAAAAGAATTGTTACCAACCTTTCCTGAAAAGGTTTGTAGGAATGCTTCAGGAGTCAGCCCCTGATACTTTGCATGGGATCCAATGTGACCAAAGTACCGTGACTGTTCCTCAAACGTCTTATTACATACTGGGCATTCAAATTTCCCATCTTTGCCTATCACTGGCTCACCAAATTTGCTAACCTTGTTACTCTTACGCCTCTTAGAACTCACTTTGTGAAAAGTGATCAGGTGATGCGCATAGGCACTCTGACCATGAAAAGTTAAATTGCATTGTTGACATTCATAAGAATTTATATCATCTGCAACCGTTTCGTCTTGATCTCTTGAATGACTATAAAAAGTAGCAGAAGCAACTGGCAAATTACTTTGACTGCCCATACTTGTACCAATTTGGTGTTGAACACCTAAAACCTGCCACGAACTCCAAAAATTAAACTAGACAAACTCAAGTTCACAAGATAAAGTTACATACACTTTCAACTTACATTAACACCATCGTCAGCACACAAGCCATGTTGTTGTGTGCTACCACACTCAATATTATCCGTTTTGAACTCTGGATACCCAAGAAGTGACATGAGGTATGCAGAAACCTCTTGGCAAGTAGCAAAACTCTGTCCCTTGGGGCTGGAAAGTACAACATGCCCATTTAGTACAGGGGAAAAATGTGACGAACAAAATTATTGCGCTGAAATGATGCAGCCATCCACAACATATGTTCGCTGATGAGTAGCATACATGATAGATAAAGGTGAAGCAGATAAATAGGAATTTGTTATCTTAACAGATACTTTCGAACTTATAGTGATGAGAAGTGATCTTTACTGTTATTACAACAAAATTATTCATCTACGACAGATGATAAATCTGAGCATATATGGTGGAACACCTGAGTTCTGAGGAACATTCGAGATAATGATTGAAATGCTCATGTGCTCTAGGCACTACTTCAAATAGGCATTGCAGTTAAATAAAGCAAATGAAAATTACTGTTTGTTTTAGACACCATGCCATGTCCTTAATTCACTTTATCCACTGGTTCTCATTGACAGGTTGGATTAGGACCTGTGTATCAGTGAGAACTCGGCAGGAGAAGCAAATTTACACATACATGTGTTATGTTATATACTTGAGATATCATATGTGCCATACAAATCTATCTTTATGTTTAACCTATCATATACTTCCTCCGTTTCATATTATAAGACTTTCTAGCAATCTAGAAAGTCTTATAACCTGAAACGGAGGTGGTAGTAAGCATCAATCAAGGCATTGCTAGATAATGCTGCTGCAATCGCATAACATGCATGCCTTAAAACTACAGATCAAATGAAGTGCGGAAAAGCAAATATCAAAGGAATAAAACAAAACTCATTATCTTAAAGCAATACCACTCCACGCTGCTCTTATACTATGGTAGGCAAAAGTCTTGTCTTTGCCCCCCAGATTATTCAGCATTATCATGCCCCCCAGATTATTCAGCATTATCATTTAACTAGTATGTCATTGAAATGACTGGGCTTTTGGGTCAATCCCCTTTAGATATTTCTTATTGCTCAAGGTATAATCCAGTACTAGGCTACCTTTGTATATTGAGGTGCCTCTAGATAAGGCAAAGGAAACAAACTAGTATCTAATACTACTAGGACTCCAATGACAAAACTAGGAAACTCTAATGGAGAAATAAGGAGTAGAATATCTATTTGTCTACTATGATTCTCCAATTGCTGCAGCACATGCTAATCCTGAGGCCAGCCATAGCATTTCCCCCTCGTCATGAAACAGCTCATCCTAGGGGGTATTCAGTTATTGTTAACAAATAAGATTTATTCTTCCTTGGAAAGTAGGCAATCCACAGAATGACAGCAAGAAGGCCATGTTGAAAAAAAAAAATCAATCATTCAAAACTGTCAAGAACTGATCTGATAAACTTGTGCACGGACTGATTAGCATAAGTTGACTACGCTAGAAGAGTAAAACAATCTTCACAAACCAAATCCACCACACATCCTTTGCATCTATAGTCACACATTACCGCATCTCTAAATATCATAGCAAGCATCCAGTTACTAACAACAGATCCCCTAACATTGCAGCATTTGCAAGGAAAGGATGATGAGGCTCACCTCACATAACTGAAGCAGTTCACCCAGGCCTTGCGGTCCTTCCGCTTGATCCCAAGCTGCAGCCTCCACCCGCTGGGGAGGTGATCCCCGAAGAAGGACGCATCAACTAACTTCCTCCGCATCCTCTGGCTCACCCACTGACCCGCGAGGCTAGAGATGAAGCCCATCAGCTCCTCCTCCGTGGTCATCCTGGCAGTCCGCTTCCCGAGCTCCGCGTCGTACGGGTCGGCAAGCCGTGAGAGGCCCACCAGATCAACGGAGACCCCCCTGGAGTTGGTGGTCAACTGGTCGGGGTCGGGAGACGGCGGCGCGGGTAGAGCTAGGGTTTGGGTTTGGGGAGAGGAGGGGTTCTCGGTGAGGGAGGGGTCGTCGGGCGCGAAGAGGCGGCGGAGGTGGTAGGCGATGAAGCTGTCCTCCTTGTCGTTGCCCCTGGGCAGCTTGGCGGCGGCGGCGGCGGAGGCGGCGGCGGCGGCAGCGGCGGCGGCGGCGGCGGGGACGAAGCGGACGCGGGAGAAGGTCTGCTTACGCGAGCCGGCGCTCTCGTTGAAGACGGCGCGGTCGGGGCAGCTGCTCCGCGGGTCCACGGCGTGGGCGGAGGCGGTGGCGAGCTCGTCCAGATCGGACTGCGTGAGCACGCGGAGGTCAACCACGGGGAACACCTCCGTCTCCATTGAACCCCTCCCCTCCGCCTTCCCCACCACGCGCGGCTTCTGCTCCGGCGAGGCGACCGCCGCTGCGGCGATTGGAGCTCTCAGGTGGGATGCGACCGTGTCGCTCGCCGGGGGGATGAGGTGGCGGGCTGGCGGCGTAGTTGGGGCTCCACGGGAAGAGAGAGAGAGAGAGGGGTTTGGTGTGAGCTATAGGCTAGGGAGGGCAACGGGTCGGGTCGGGCATGTGCAGAGCAAAATCATGCCCCGCCCGAGACCCATGTGCTCGTGCCTGACCCACTACCGTAAAATCTATCGGGCAAAATCTCATGCCCGTGTCTATGCCCGTCGGGCACGGGTATGCTTGACAGGCGCTCACTGGGCTTACCTGCCATGTGCCGCCGCGGCGCCAGTCGCGGCCTGTGCGCAGCCGCATCGCCGGCCGCCGGTTGTCGCCCTCACCGCCAAGTTGCCGGTCGCGCTCTACACTCATGTGCCGCCGGCCACGAGCCTGCTGCCGCCCACACTTGTGCGCCGCTAGCTGCGCGCTAGCCACCGCCGCCCACGCTCGTGCGCCGCTGCGTCGCTGGCCCCCGCCGCGCTGCCAACCACCGTCGCGTCGCGCCGCCAGCCACCTCCTGCTTCTTTCTCGTGCGCCGCCGCCGTGTAGAGGAATAGATGATTGAGATATAGTGGTGGGGAAAAAGATAAGGCTAGGGTTTAGTTGAGTAAACACATATATTGCTATATACAAATGGGCCATTAGGTCTTGAGGAGAGGTTAAACTACAGAAGGCATAAAAGATATACATGGGCTAAAAAATTTTTGAGTCAGGCGGTTATCGATAGGCAAAATATAAAACCCACGTATACCCACTAAGTTTGTGGGCATCGGATCAAACATGTCCACGGGTAAAAAAAGGTGCCATGCCCATGCCCATCAGGCCGGATATCCGCGGATACCTAAACCCACGGGCAATACTGCCAGGGGTCAAAACGGTATGGAAACGGACGGAAACCATCTTTATCGTTTTCGTTTTCATATTTTTTTCGGAATCGGAATCGGAAACCCCGGATACGAAAACGGAATCGAATATTATCGAAACCGAAAACGGAGCGAAAATGAACCGGCGCAAATACGGTAACGAAAATTTATCGGAATAAAAAACCCCTCAAACTGATAAATCCAATTCTTAAGTCTCAACGGTTAACGATTCATCATAAAACACAATCATATAAGTCCAATTATTAAGTATTAACGGTACATCATAAAACACAATCTATGAAATAAATTATCTATGTTTAAGAGAGTAATGATGTTGGTAAATTCTAATGAAGGAAAAAAATATTCTTATGTAATTTTAGATTTGCATAACAAATATTTTCAAGAAAATAATAGCAAAACACCATGGTATTCACTATTAAGTAGTTAAAAAAAGAACCTAAGGTATTTCAGTTACAAAATTTCTAGAAATTCTGAAAAAATTTCGAGAAAATTTCCGAAAAGTTTCCGACCGATTCCGACTTCCGACGGAAACTGCTCTTATTATTTTTGATTCTGTTTCTGAGAAAATATTTCCGAATTCGTTTCCGTTTCCGAAAAATTCCGACCGACAGATTCCGTTTTCGAAAATAGGTCTGGAATCAGGAAAATTTTCGTACCGTTTTCAGCCCTACTGCCATCCCTACTATTGGCTGTCGTTCTGATCGTTGGATCTGGACTGGGGTGGCGCGGCGCAGTCCGATGAGGAGAGAGGTGGGGGGACCGGGGCAGTGAGGCGCGTCGCGTGCAACGACGAAAGGAGCTGCACAGGCTGGGCGGTTATGGTCTTATGGATGGGAGCGGGGTGGGGGCTACAAGCCTAAATGCTACGTGGGCCGATATCTCATGGACCATAAACATATGGGCCAACCGATAAGAGTGAAGAAAGTACACGGCCCATTAACCTTGAGCATGCGACGTTCGTGGAAGATGGTGTAGGATTTGGAGGGCCCAGTACGATGCACAACCAGGGATCGAGACGACCCACTACGATGAATGGGAAAAAATCTCTATTGCGAGAAGGAAAAAGTACACCGAACGTCCCTTAACTTATCATTGGGATAAAAAACATCCTCGAACCACAAAACCAGATATACGGGTCCCTCGACTATACAAAACCGGTCACCCAAGGTCCTTCGGTGGTATCCCTCGACTATACAAAACCGGTCACCCAAGGTCCTTCGGTGGTTTTGACCCCGGTTTTGGTCAGTCAGTGTGGGCCCCACATGTCAGCATGCCACGTCATCTATCTTTTAACTTTTCTCTCCCTTCCACAGATGGGGCCCACTTGTCAGGGGTATCTTCTACCTCCTTGGCTCCTTCCCTGCACCAACACAGAGAGGAGAGGCAGAGGTAGCTGGGGAGGAGGCCGCCGGGGTGAGGCGGGAGAGGAGGGCGGCGCCGCGACGGCGGCCGCACTGGAGGGCTAGTCGATGCCGAGGACCGCGTACCAGTTGGGGCAGCCGGGGTTGGCGGTGGCGATGTTGCCGGTCCTCGGCTCCATGGCCTCTTGGTTGGCTACCGCCATGGCGAGTAGCTAGCTAGCTCCTCATGCGCGCTCAAGCCGCTGCCTGCCGCCTGCACTGCTGCTCCGCCGCCAGGAGAGAGGGAGGGATGAGCTTGAAACAGCGACGACCTCCGCCGACCTCCGCCGCGGGAAACAGCGACGAACGGCCGCAGCCTTAGCGCGAGCCGGCGCGTGAAGAGGAAGGTGGTGCGGTGAGAGCGGTAGGCGGCGGCATCGGCCTCGGGGGCACCGCCAGCTGAGACCCCGCCTCGTCAACGCGTCGGCGGCGGCGGCGGCGCGAGGATCGTTCGACGGCTGCTGAATGGAACAGAAGAAGCATCGGTCCATATTCCAAAATCCCTCTTGTGAGCATCTCTAGCTAAACGAATTCACGAACTAAAGAAAAAGAATTATTTTTTTCTCTTAATTCGCACTTACCAAGAAAGCAAGAACGCTAATTCACGCATTTCTCAATTCTCATGGAGAATTACAAGGTGAGATCCAAGCTCACATTTTCCCGGTTAATCTCTGCCAGATCTCCTAGGCGGCGCTCGTGGTGATGCTGCGAAGACGATGACGCCGACGACGACGAGGACGACGACCGCGACAGCCGTGAGCCGGGTTGCACCACCGCGGCGGCGGCGCCGCCTACCCTGTTCCCTCTCCTTACCTCCACCATTGCGTCCTCCGGCCAGCGACAGCGGCGGCTGCCGTTCTTGGCGCGCCAGCGGCCGCTGCCGCTCTTGGCGCGCCAGCGGCCGCCGCCGTCCTAGCCCGAGCGCTGCCCCCAGCCGCCGCCGCCGTACGTCGTCGTCCTAGCCCGAGCGCTGCCCCCAGCCGCTGCCGCCGTCGCCGTCCTAGCCCGAGCGCTGTCTCCAGCCGCGGTCGCCGCCGCCGCCGGCCACCGTCGCGGCGCCGCCCTCCTCTCCCGCCTCGCCCCGGCGGCCTCCTCCCCAGCTACCTCTCCCTCTTTTCTCTGTGTTGGCGCAGGGAAGGAGGAGCCAAGGAGGTAGAAGATACCCCTGACAAGTGGGCCCATCTGAGGAAGAGGGAGAAAAGGGAAAAGATAGATTATGTGGCATGCTTACATGTGAGGTCCACGTGGGTCCCACGCTGACTCAACCGCCACGTAGACCAAAACCGGTGCCAAAACCACCTAAGGACCTCGGGTGACCGGTTTTGCATAGTTGAGAAACCCCGCACATCTGATTTTGTGGTTCGAGGACGAGTTTGTATCCCGATGACAAGTTGAGTGACCTTCGATGTATTTTTTTTCTTGGGAGAATCATAAACTACTGGATGGTATGATGTTCCCTAGACCCTAGCTATCCTTCTTGGATAATTCTATATTACACTATATACGGTTTTACATGAGGCGATCGATTGTGCATTTATGCTAGTTGTGATTGTACCTATCAGTTTGGTACACTGTAGCTACAATGGTGGCTAAAGAGGGCCATAGTTGAGAGTAGGGGTGTACGTGGATCAGCCGGGAACCAACTTATAGGTCAAAATAAACGGGTTCATGACTTATTTTGTAGTCTATAAGTGGGTTTCGCGTGTTAGCCATTTATACCCGTAGTTCAGAGGAGTTTTTAGGCAATTCCAGCCATTAAGGGGGTGCAATCTGCAATGTGGATTTATCCCTATTTTTTTCTAAAAACATGAACATTTGCTCTGGACACTAAAAAATGGTGAGATGTGAGTTAGAGGGATATCGTGGCCTCATGGGAAAACATCGGGCGAAGTAATATGTTATCGAAGATTTGAGCAAGGAAAAATAGATTATTTAGCAATTTTTTAATGGAGGGGTCGCCGCCAGGTCAAAACCAGACCTCATAAGAACGGGGCTAGTGTCGAGCCGTTACTAGTTACCGGGTTTTAAATATCCGGCTATAGCTACCACTATATTTGACTATAATGATGTTTGAATCTTCTGAAGATATGAAGATGAAGATAAAAATTAAGTGTTTCACGCAAAACAATATGGTAATAATATGCGATTAATTGAGTTCTAATTATTACAAACTTACAGATGGATTAATCAGTTATTTTAGAACAGCTTTCATATAAAAAGTTTTCACACGAAACACACTATTTAGCAGTTTAAAAAGCGTGCCACTTTTATCCAAAAGTTTATCTAACTTTTATTAGAGAAAAGAACATGGTTTGAAAAGGGTATAGCTATTTACTCTACTTTTAGCCGTTATAGCTCTATTTAGCGCACTATAATTGTAACTGTTTAAGAAGACCAACTGTTGAACGTTTTAAACCCACTATTTAAAACACTGCTGATTACACAACTGCGCGATGGGCTGCAACTGACCTCAATCGGCTAAGAGGAATGCCGCATTGCAAGTTTCCACTCGTCTTTGATGGCTGCACACAAAGTGTTCTACCGAAGTTAGCCTTCCCATAAAAAAAATCAATCATTACTTTCCTTTCAAATCAACCAAATCACCACGATCACACCGGCATGGAACGTTTTTGGATCATGGGAGGATTGATGAATATGCCGACTACATAATCAATCGTACTTACGGCAATAATAAAGGATGGAGTGCATGATCGATTTTCCCTGGCATGAAACCTCAAATGAACAAAACTGACCTATGCACATCGACGCACAAAAACATACTATCAAGCAAATGCATGCATGCATTGATGCAGAGAGGGACCAATTACCAATTTACCACTAGGACTATACTGTTCACTTTGCGAAAGGGCATGTAGATTGCAGCGATCTGAATAACACTCTAAGGCTGCGTTCGGGCCCTCAACCCCCGGCACACAAATCGGAGCAACGATTAGCGCATGATTTAATTAAATATTAGCTTTTTTTTTCAAAAATAGATTAATTTGATTTTTAAGCAACTTTCGTATAGAAACTTTTTGCAAAAATGCTCCGTTTAGCAGTTTGAAAAGCGTGCGCGTGGAAAACGAGGAAGATGAGTTGGGAACCTGGCTTGCCGAACAGAGCCTAAGATCCTAAGTTCAAATCTTCATTTGAACGAATTTCAGAATGGATTGTTTGAGTAGCTAAATTCTCAATTTAAAATGTGAAATCATTGTCATGATTAATATTTGTGATGAACAATTGGCTATGCAAATGATTTAATCAGTGAATTGGTTTGGAAAGATGTGTGAATGTTGGTGTGAATGCGTGTGACTAATGTGGGTCAGGTTGTGATATCTGTGCCGAGGAACAATTGTTTTGTCTGATTGTGTGCAGGTGACTTAAGGTCAGCTTTGGTCAATGGTGAGGATCGAGACTATGTTCAGGGAGGAACATAGGTCTAGTGCAGTCGGGATACCATGTGAGAAGTTGACTAGAGTCAGGATTCTTGGAGGTCAAATTCGGTGAACGGTGGGGACCGGGACTAAACTCAGGGAGGAGTTGAGGTCCAGGCGATCAAGGATACCGAGTGACGAAGTTTGAATACGAGATGGCACACGGTGGATGGATACCGTGTGGGAGATATTTTCGCAACGGGCTTCACGAGGTGTGCGTGCAAGCGTCGGTGTTCGCGAAGGAGATTGGAAGAAATTGGAGAGGAGTATATATGGTGCTACAGTGATTCGGGTTACAGTAGCATGCATATATGTATGTCTACTGGTGTGCAGTAGGCATGTGATCGATACATGCATGATGTTGCACGCATGTGTGTTGGCGTCGGTATGGTTGGCTTGCTGCTGCCAGGTAGGTCAGGAGCAGCAGCAGGACGTGCAGGCCGGCAAGAGCAGGCGGCTCGGCTCGGCTCGGCCAGGAAGTTGGTCCAGGAGCGAGACCGAGTTTGATTTGGTGAATTTGCAGTGTCCGGGTGTGGGGCTGCAGGTTTTAGGAGATTGTAATTTGGATAGAGTCCTAGTGTGTTTAGGAGTGGTACTTCTACTTTGAGGAGGGGATTTTTTTGGTATAAATAGAGAGGGAGCGTGAGACTTCCCGGTATCGCTTTTGAGAGAAATTGAGTTGCTAGTTTAGCTAGGGTTTCGAGTTTAGTCGAGATTTTTATAAGGAGTGCTGTTGGTGCACTTTGTAAACACAGAGAGAGACAATAAAGTTGTTATTACTTTGAGAGTTCTTCGATTTGTGTTTCTTCGGGTTCACGCAGCAGGGAGGCGGTTCAACCGGTGGCGTGCGAGCGGTTCGACTGGCGGCGTGCGAGCGGTTCGACCGGCGGCGACAAGACTACGTCGAGAATTTCATCAATTTGAGGGTAACTTTTATTTCCGCTAAAAGTTTTTGGATTTTTGGTTTTCCCTACCATTCACTCTCCTCTGGTAGGCTTGGTTACTTGTGTTCGATCCTACATAAAAGACATCATATATCCGATTAGATGTAAAGTAAAAAATATCCATCTCCAACAAAAATAAGAAAAACTACCATTCACTACATCCATCCATCCATCCAGCATGAATGATGATGGATTTCCATTAGATTCCATGGAGGAGGCATGGATCGATACATGAAAAACATGTGTACATGCAAGATGCAACCCCACCACCGCAGAGATTCCAAAACGGCGAGCAGATGCCAGTGAAAGATACAGTATATGGGTGTGAGAGTAGCCGAGCCGATCCAGCTGCATGGGCAGCAGCAGCGGTGACAATTTTGTCCTGGCATATTACACGGAATCTATCAACAATCCCTCTCAACCCGACGCGACGACAACGATTCCACCACCACCAGCAGCAGTGCAGCGCCATGTGCTGCCGAGCACGGGCCGCGCGCGACGCGGCCACACCCGTAATTCACAGCGAGAGCGCGAGCGCGAGCGCGCGGGGGGCCATGCACGCGCCACGCCACGCCACGGCACAGCGCGCCACGGGGCGCGCGCGCCTCAGGGTCAGGGGTCGAACAGGCGGTCGCGGCACTGGCACTTCCACCCGAGCGGCTTGTAGTTGGTGAACGTGGCCACGAGCGGCGCGGCGTCGGCGGCGGCGGCGGCGGGGACGGACGGGGCGGACAGGGTGGGCACCTGCACCGCGACGCACGGGCTGCACCCGTAGCACTTGCTGTAGCAGCTCGGCGGGCTCGACCCCAGCCGCACCTTCTCCTCCTCCCCAGCCACCGCCACCGCCACCTCGCCACCAACCTGCATCATCGCCATGGACGCATACACAGCGGATCAACTAACCGACAAAAAAAAAAAACTCAGGTCGACTAAGAACGGCGGCGGCGAGGGCGTACGCGTACCAGGGGAAGAAGACGGCGAGGAGGAGGGAGCCTGGAGGCGGAGGCGAGCAGCAAGGCAGAGAGGAACACCGCGGCGACGGCGGCGAGAGGCGCCGTGGCCGCTCTCCTCATAGCTGAGTAGCTGGAGAGACAACTCGATCGCCGCCTACCAAGAAGCTCGCCCACGCCCACGAGCCCGTGCCATGGCGCGCAGGAAGCTCGCGGCCAGCCAAGGAAGGTGACGCCGCGCGCCCAGCTACTTATACCCGGAAGAGCACTGTGACAGTGTGAGTGAGGCAGTGAGCAGCACTGAGCAGAGCAGAGCAGAGGCAGGAGGCAGCGAGGTGGTCTGGTCAAAATGGCGAGACGACGGCGAGCGAGCTGGACTGGAAGCAACAAGACGGGGCTGTGAGCCTGTGAAGGAAAGGAAGAAGCAACGTGTGGAAGGCTACACTTTACATAGGCACAATTTCCAGGACGGCAGGACGGCTCTCGGCACCGTCACGACCCTGTCTTCTTTTGGACCTAGGATTTCTAGATCTCTCAGCCTAATCACTCGCTTTTCCCACCCTAAGAGCAAGTTTGATAGTATAACCATTGACTCCAAATTATATATATATATATATAGTTAATTTAATAGTCAATTTATACATTAGTTATCTATAAACATGTACTATATAATTAATGTCTAATCCTACCTGTCATACACATGTATTTTGGAGTCCGTGCTATAGCTGGCTACAAATCTGTAGTCCGTTGTTCTTCACTCTTCTTTTTTTATCTCCTCGAAATATGTTTATAGTCGGCTTATAATTTTTTGCTATTATACTTGCTCTAAACGTAGAAATAAAAAGATAAATTTGACGCAAGCGTAAAACAGAGAATTTGACACAGAAAAACACATGAAAGGGCTTGCTAAGTTTATTTTCGGTTTGATTAGATCGCAGAAAAAAATTACGAGTCGAATGAGAGAGACGACTGAAAGAAAAATTTTCAAGAGGTTAAAATTCTTGCTAAGTTTTCTTTATAATCTATAGACAATAACCATTCCGTAAGAATTTTATGGGATTTAAAAGTTCCAATTCTTTGTACCAAAGGGTAGCAAAATATCCCTGTAGGTTTTGAATTCTATGAAATTTCCTTATAACTCGATTCGAAAGGGCTTTAAAAGTCTGCTATGCTACTACGTCCTTTTCAAATGTAAGCATTTCTATGATTTAAAATTTATACTCTAATATAAATATTTATTGATCTCAATGCATGAAAATTTATATTACTTCCTCTGTCACAAAGTGTTCTACCTAGCCTCGGATGGGACACTTAAGCTTTCTAGCGTATCCATTGGAGACGGTAGCAACATTTTGAGATGGAGAGAATATATTTTTAATCAATGAGATGTCTGACAAGAAAGTCTAAGAGCATCTTCAAGAGAATGACTATTTTTTATTCTCCAAATATCCTATTTAGCAACTTACCAAAAATTTAGAGAGTCAAATCTAGGTTTTCCTCCAACAGCATCTCCATTATACTCTCCAATTTAATAGTGGGACCCATTCGTCAGTCTCTCACTCACTTCTCTCCTATTCTTCTCTCTTCTCTGCAGCGGCGGAGGCGGCGCCGGCGGGAGCGGCGCAAGGATGGAGGCGGCGTCGGTGGGAGGACGGCGCGCGCGCCAATCCAGAGACGCAACGCTACCACTGGTTCGCCATCCCTCCCCACCCTCCAGTTCCTCTTTTTCAGCACGGCCGTTGCGGCGAACGTCTTGCAGGCGGCGGCAGCCTCGGGGTGCCTACTGTTGCGCCGCCCGGCGGCGCCGGTGCTCGTCAACGTTGCCGCGGCAAGGGAGGAGGACGAGCGGAGAGGCGCCGCGCCCGTCATGCTCGGCGGAGATCGTACTCGTCCACATCATCTTGGCTTCGGGAGAGGGGAAAAAGGCATGGGGCCTACCATTGGAAAGGCAATTTTGGCTGGCCAAAGTTGGCCAGCGCAAGGGGGCGTTTGGCTAACCGGATGGCTTGGCACAAGCCATCCGGTTGGTAAGTCTGTTGGAGTGCGTTTTTTGTCCAAAATTACTAAATTTTAACTTGGAGAGGGAGATAGATAGGCTGTTGGAGATGCTCTAAGCAACTTAGTAGTAAAATTTAGCTCAGCTCCTAAAGTGACTAAAAGAGAATGTTTTCCTTATATATCTTTGTATTTTACTAAAATAATCTAAAAAAATCTTATATATTAAAACGGTGTGAGTTTAAATGTGATGCCTGATAAAAAAAATCTAAGAAATTTAAAATTTAGCTCCTAAAGTGATCACAAGAGAATGTTTTTTTCTTATATCGGAGCACAGTACTTTACTTAAAAAATAATCTTAAAGTTCTTATATTTTAAAATGGTGAGAGTTTAGTCCTGCTGCTCTCATCTCCTGGATTTTTCATATTTTGATCCTTTTGAAAAACTTATTTCGCAAATAGACTCCTAAAAAAACTTATCTCAGAAATGGTCCTTTTTGGGGCGCCAGAGTGGCTGGCGCCGTCATCCAACGGGATGGCGCCGTCCTCCTGCCACCGTGGCACACGCGAACCGACGTGGCAAGAGGAGGGCGCCAGCCATGCTGGCGCCGCCCCTGGGAGGAGTGCGCCGGCATGCGCCTCCCCCAACACCCCTCGCCTCCATTCCTGTTTCTTTGTATTGAGTTGCAACGGTGTTATTTTTGTTTTATTTTTTCAGATATTTTTCACACTTAGGATCACGATACAACCAACCACAAAAAAAAATTTAAACTCGAACTACCACTTAGCTAAGTCTAAAAATAGCTAGCATACCACTTAGTCTACTTTGCACCTTCACTAAAATTAGACCATAACTCCTTTAGTAAAACCCTTTGATCAGTATGTTAAATATAATGTACTCTAGCACCATATTAAATTACTTAATCTAATTCAAAATATACCACATGAAATGATAGTCATAAGTTAAACAGTACAGAGAGATATAATTTTTTATTTTTATTTTATTTTTTTGATATTTTTCACACTTAGGAGAACATATGAACTAACCATAGAAAAAATAAACTCAAACGGACAAAATATGTGACTCGTAGAATTTTTCAAAGCTCTACCGAAACGGACAAAATATGTCATTTATTAAAATAGGCGTAACTTTCTCATACGGACTCGGAATCAGGCAAATAATATATCCACGGACATCTACACAAAAAGTTACATCCGATTCTCCCCGCTTTGCCAGGTACGGCAATATTAAAACCTCCGAATTCCGCTTGCAAGATTGTGTTTTCAAGGAGAGAAGTTTTTCGGTAGAGCTTTGGAAAATTCCACAGGCCATATATTTCGTCCGTTTGTGTTTATTTTTTATATGGTTGGTTCTTGTGAGTTCCTAAGTATGAAAAAATATCAAAAAAATAAAATAAAAATAAAAAGTTGCACATCTCTCTCCTCTGCACTAGTTCGGAGAGAGAGGAGAGGAGAGGAAAAATTCTACAGGTCACATATTACGTCCATTTGAGTTCATTTTTTCTATGGTTGGTTCTTATGTGTCCCTAAGCGTGAAAAAAATATCAAAAAAATAAAAGAAAAATAAAAAATTTCAGGAGGGGTGCGCCAGCCACTCTGGCGCGCTCCCCCTAACCACCTCAGCATCGCCCCACCACGTCGGCAGGGGGACAGCGCCAAAGAGGTTGGTGCCATCCAGTTGGACGACGGCGCTAGTCACTCTGGCGCCCTAAAAAGGACCATTTCTGGGATAAGTTTTTTCAGAGGTTTATTTGCGAAATAAGTTTTTCAAAAGGATCGAAAATGTGAAAAATCCAGCTCTCATCTCATGTCTTCTAGACAGGCAATGTGATCGAGGCGAGTGAGGTGAGATCAGATCTCTGCTCTGACTCGTGCCTGTGTAGCTGCTGCAGTGCAGGTGCAGGCTGGGCAACAGTCGTGTACGTACGGGCGCGAGCAACCACGGTAAATAAACGGTGAGGCTTTACCAACCGGGCCAGCCATTGATTGCCACCTGGGTCATGGGGTCGGGAGCTTTGACTAGCCTGCCATTCCTGGAAGACTGAGGAGACAGCAAAGAGAGAAATCATCATATCAGATCCAACGGACAGTAGCAACCATTATGCAGCCATGGGACTCAATTTTTAGACCATGCATGAATGCCAATGTGTGTGTGCAATGTTAAGTTGAAGATATTGGGGGTATGCATCCAAATTCAGCACTTAATTCAGGTGGTGCAACTGAGTCTGTCAGGTGCCATAGAGTATGCTGGAGTACTACTATTAGTACTCTTACTTAGCATGACAGTGTCCATCTGTTTTTACTGTATGCAATTATTTTGACAAGGTTGGAGAATAATGCCATAATGTTGGGTGTCTTTGATTAAAACAGCTCACCGAAATTAGACCGTAAGGAAGAATGATGGCAGGAGGGATTGCTGATAGGGCATATGGTACAGAAGGAATGGATCTGTTCTCCTTTCGGTCCATGCATGGTTCTGCAGGCCAGAGAGGCAAGAAGGAGGCGAGTCAAAGACCAAGAGGCATATAGGAGCACTAGATGTGTACTACTCTGGCTACGCCATAGCGTGAAAAGATGGTTGCTGCTGGTGAACAACGAGGCTCTAGATGGAGCAGTAGCATGCTGTCGTCTTGGGGTCCTGTTACTCCTGTATAAATAGTCAGGCAACGGTGCAGGTGATGACCTTTGTGGGTTTGGACAGTACGGAGTAGGAGAATAGGAGTAATACTATCACTGCACGTTTAAAATAAGGTCTTGAAATCTATTCTTCCAGCTCCCAATTAGTCCCAACTTCCAAGAGGCAAGAGATATTGGCATTATAGCAAGTTTAATAGTATAACCAAATACTAGCTCCAATTCATCTATAACCAATTTAGTAGCTCATTCATACAATAGTTACATATTACACTATTAATATCTGGTCCTACCTATCATATACACACTGCGTCTTAGAGTCTGTGCTACAGCTGGCTACAAATCTATAGCCCGCTGCTCTTCTCTCACCTCATTTATCTCCTTAAAATATGTTTGCAGCTAGCTTATAGCCTGCTATTGTACCTGCTCTTATATATGATCAACATGACTAGATGGATGTGTTACCAATGAAGGTAATCAATGGAAGGCATGGGATACACCTTTGTGAAGCTGCAATAAGCATAAAAGGTGTCACATTTACATATCCTCACATTAACATAAGAGGCAAGTATTAGAATAAAATCAGAAAGCTCTCACATTAACATAAGAGGGAAGTATATAATAGAATCAGAAAGCTCGAACAAAGATCTTACAGTATTCAACACACTGCTTCATGTGGACATTCAGTTCCAGAGCTATAAATCGAGCACATATTCCAACCATTGCCAGGACAAAAATCCATGTCAGTGTCCAACTCAGCCCACAGAAGCTGGTCCCAGAAATTGTAGCACCACTGTTCTTTTCTCTGCTTTACCTCCGAAGCATTATCTAGACAGAAGCCCAAAGGGATGGGCAATGAGGTGAGCGTGGTCCAAGAACTGAAGCAAGCCCTCTCTAGTTATTAGGTTGGTGGTCCGACCAGTGTATCAATAGCCTCTGGCAGTTCTGGGCAGAAAAAAACATGCCATATGCTCCAGCTGCAAGACCCCAACCAAGTCCAACTCGATTCAAAATACCATAAGTCTAACACAGACCATTAGTCCACAACATGCATGTAGAAGTAATAAACTCAGTTACTCATAGTGTTTGGGCAGCTTGTCCTGGTAGTAAAGCAACACAACTAATACAATTTTGGGGACATACTTTGTAGTACAATACTGAAGCCGAAAGAAGAGAATACCTTAGCAAAATCTTTATTTCAATAGTTGTTAATTACAAACAGACGTAGAAGCAATCAATACTGTGTAATTCTGCAGATATACTATGTAACAACACCGTGGACTTGTTTGGGGAAATGGACAGCTTGGTGGACTCTTTTATTTTCATTGGTCCTTGCTTACAAAAACCAGATAGTATTTACTGATACTCCTTGGACAGTACGGGAAATTCACAAAAGCTTTTCTCTGATGACGTGCTGTGCTTCAGAAACTAACCTTTTGACAACTTCACTAGCTGGTATGATCTCTGTGATTAGCCCAACACCTTGACCAGCATACATGACCATGCTATCAATATCACCTGTTGTTGTCGCATTAGGAACAGTACCAGCGAACCGACGAATATCCCTGTGCTGGAATCAACAAATCATTATTTAGCTGTCCAATTTCTAGTGTCAGTGGCCGAAGTACAAAGTGTGCATTTAAAGTTGTAATGAATACTATGCCAAACTACTCTATTGAGGTCCATCATCATACAAAACAGCATAATAGATCACCATTACTCAGCACATGTATGGTTCAATACAAACAGCACTATGTCAACATATATTTAATAAACACGGTAAAAAGAATGCTTGGTAGACTATTTACGATGAACATGCACACTACGGGATATGCATCCCTGCATACACAAGTCCAGCAAAGCCACCAAGTTTGATTTAGGATGAAAGTATAAATCATATACCACAAGCTTCTGTCTAACAGTATCGGTCCAACCATCTTAGTATCTAAAAGAACAACTTTAAATACTAGAATTATAAAGAACAAATTTACCAGCGATATAATCTGATTTGTTCAGTCCAGCACTTAAAAAAAGTCTCATTATAATCTGACACTTGTGTAACAAATAGTTAATTTCCATAGTTATAAACCTTCATGTTGGCAGTCATGGGGATCTACATATTAAATTTCAAGTCGTTTACATTAAAAGCTATGAAAATTATTTTTATAAAAAAATCAAATTAGTAAAGATGATAAAAACATTAACTTCTTCATTATAAGGTACTAAATGTAGACATGATTTAAAATTTTTATTCTCGAAGAAAGCTATATACTCCAGGTCATAAAAACAGAGGTCTATTTATGTTCCTGATCAGATTGTTGCAATTACAACTAAGGCAGATATGATGCAAATATAAATATTAAGTGCGCACAAATTCAACTGAAGAAGTAAAATATTATCTAGTGGACAGATATCCTATCCATCCATCACGTACAATGCAAATCACTCCGGTTGCCTTTAGCAACCTATGTGACATGGACTGGAGGGTGCTAAGCAGCTAAACCTTTTTCATGAACCAGTCCCACACACGGTACACACCGACATCTCATCGTCATCGAGCTCTATCATCTGTATGTGCATTCGATCACTGTGCATGGCAAAGATTATGCCCAGGTAGCGTGTCATCTTCCCTTTCAAATTATTCCTTGAGAAAATAGCCCAATCAACAAGAGTGATAGCGTTGCCACGGTACCACAGTGCCGCATTTCAACTCATCCAGTTACAGAGCAACATGCAGACGTCCCCACCTTCATCGGTAATCTGGTCTAAAGCACAGTTGTTGTGCAAGAAATTAGGTAGGAGAGGTAGCATCGTGGTCTCCCTGGTAAGTGGGTTGATGAGCAAAACAAAGAGGTCATCATCTTTGTCGACGACAACAAGGTAGCCAAAGCCAGAAGCAACTACCTTCTTGCCCTTGATAGAAGGACTTGTATCTTGATATCTTCTCTATGGAGGGTGAGTTTGAAGGTGATATTGTCGGAGTATTCATCCTCATCCCAGTGGCTCACCATCATCAACAACTGGAAGAATTCATGCCCTTTACACGGCACAACGGTTCTCCACTGCAAGCAGACCGAGCGGAAGCAGACAAAGTCATCTCCACTCATCTTTGTGAGCTAGAGACTTCGTCCGCTTCCACACCGTGTACCCATAGAGGTGAGCCGTTATGCCACATAAAGTTCATGGCTTTTTCCAACCGTAGATGACGAGCATTGGGATGAGGACGAATACTCTGACAACGTCACCTTCTACTCCCTCTCCACATAGAAAACAATCAAGGTACATGTCCGAATGTCCCTACTATCATGGGCGAGCAAGTCATTACTTTTAGCCCTAGTTACCTCCTTGCCATCAACAAAGATTTATCTATTTGCCGTGCTCGTCAACCCGCTTAACAGGAAGAGCACGGCTGCCTCGCCTACCTAAGTTCTTTCACAACAACGACGCTCATGCTGTATTACCGCTGAACGCGGGGACATTTGTGTGGTGCACTATAGCTAGATGAGTGAAAATACATCATTTTGGTACCGTGGCAAGCCTATCACTATTGTTGCTTAGGCTATTGTCTCAAGGAATAATATGAAAGAGAAGATGACACGTTACCCGTGCATACTTACTACCATGAATGTTGATCAGATGCACATGCAGCTGATAGAGCTCGATGACGACGATGTCAGTGTGTGGGAGTGGGTGGATCATGAAAGGTTGAGCCGCTTGTCACCTGCCAGTACATGGCCGATAGGTTGTTAAAGGCAACATGCCCATAACATCCCTAGTGGTTTGCACAGTACATGATGGATGGACATAATAGAGTATCTGAATAGAGTATATGTAAGCGACATCGGAGATGCCATATTAGTTTAGAGTCGTGGCTATTGCAATTCCACCTAGATGATCCCGTCGAGCCTTGACTTTGCTACACTTAGTAGCAAAAATGCCTTCTACTATCTTGGAAGGTAGTAACTTTTTTGCGTTGCGTATAATGCCCTATATAAGAAGAGCCTGGCCAATGGAGTTTAACCATCGCACAACCGGTTCATGCCTACTTTCGGGTAGTAGCTAGCTAGGTGCATGTTAAGAGTTCCATGAGTAATTCCATATATTTGTAATGGTCTTTAACAACATCATACATTATGTGTCCTTTTTAGCACCGGAACAATGTGAGATTGTCAAGTTAACAAATATTTTGTTTCTGTTTTAGATAATATTTTACTTCGTTAGTTAAATTTGTGCATACTTAGTATTCATATTACATCGTATTTGCCTTAGCTATAATTGCAACAATCTAATCAAGAATAATATTAGACTACCGCATATCAAGAATCATTTTTTAATGACCAAGAGTATATCTTCAAGAATATAAATTTTAAATAATATCTACATTTATTACCTTATCATGAAGAAGTTAATGTTTTCATCATGTTTATGAATCCGATGATTTGATCGAAATAATTTACATTGCTAGACGACTTACAATTTAATCTAAAGATCTCCATAACAGCCAATATGAAGGCTCATAATTATGAAAATTAACTATTTGTTAGACAAGTATGAGATTATAATAGGACTTTTTTGAGATGTTGGATCAAACTAATCTAGAAAATATTTATTATATTTCTGGTAAATTTATTTGTTATAATTTTGGTATTTGAAGTTGGTTTTTGTATGTACTAAAAATGGTTGGATCTGTACCGTTGATAGAAGTGATATGGAAGTCCTATTGTAAAAATACTAAGCTTTATCTAGAAGTATTGGCAGGCCACCACTGTAGATGTCTATCGGTATTAGAAAACAGCAAGCAGTACCATTTTGGCCAAAAGTGAAGCAATTAATTAAGGGCTACCCTACCATAACCAGATGTCCTAAGAGACAAGTAGCGGTGCTCTATCTTAGAAAAACAGAAGGTAAGAAGGCAAATATAAAACCTTGTTGAAATGGGTAATACTCCCTCAAGGAAATAGAATCCTGAACTACAATAACCATTTCAAATCTGTTTGTCTGAACTTCGCAGTTTGGAATGTCTTGCAAACTGTTATTCAAGGCAAGATATGTCTTGTGAGCTTAGTCTATTTTGTTTTTGTTAACTGCTGAGCTAAACTGCTACTCATAAAACTTGGTCCCATTGGAATTCATTGTTTTCCTATGAAATTCCTGTAATCCCGTGGTACACTGTTTTTAGACTAGGGAGGAGAAAACTTCATCTATAGCATTCATATTAACCAAAAGTGTTTGTTACGAACTTACAGCAGCAAAGCCTTCATGTTCTCATTGGGAACTAGACTACCGAGGTTCTATTTGCCCATATTAAAAGCCTGAGCTGATTTTGATTGTGTCTAGATGCAGTATCATGTTGGAACTGAAGGCATTGAAATACTTTATACCAGTTAGCAAAATAAGCCAAGAAAAAAAGGCCATAAGCCCATAACAAAAATGATTGCAACTTATAAATAAAGAAGGACAAATTCAACGAAAAGAAATAACCGAATACTTACCACACCATGGATGATAGTGTGGCCTATGATAGGTTGATTTTCCTCTGTTTCTTGTTCTGGGAGATTCTTCCACTGATCATAGAAGGTTGTTTTCAGGACACGTTGGGGAGCACCAGGCCATCTAGCACGCCCAAACACATTGGTATAGTCCGTGCAATTAATCTCGATTAGCCTTTTCTTATACAAGGGATGTGCAAAACTTTCTTCAGTGGTCAAGAACCTGAATGTTCATGGAACTTGTAATGAGAAAATCAGACTATGAGTTCCTAAGCAAAGAAAAGATTGCAGATGGACTATCCTTAAACTCCTGCAGAGAAAAGATTGCAAGAATACCTAGTTCCTAAGCAAACGCCCTGAGCACCAAGTGCCAATGCAGCAGCATAGCCACGGCCATCTACAATTCCACCAGCGGCGATAACTGAAATGCCAGTATCTGAAACTAGATCCACCACTCTGGGCAGCAAAGGTAACAGTCCTTCCTGTTTTTCCCCACAACAAAAAAGGCATTGGAGAAGAAATCTCATGAATATAATTATATGGCGACAAGCTAGGGAGGTATGTTATGCTTTAGAGATGGCACCACAACAGGGGCCCTAAGCTAAATCTTTAGCCTTTTATATAGATTCGAGGCATATTGTACATTCTAAATGCATGCATGAACACTCCTGAATTTGACCAAGAAGCTTCTTGAAAGGCTGCCTGAGACTTTTAACAAACCAAAACTACAAAACACTGGCTTACCTGACCAATCACATGCCCCCCTGCTTCACGGCCTTGAACAATGATCCCATCTACACCAGCTTCCTTAGCTTTCGCTGCCTCCTCAAAGCTACCAACCTACGCAAATAACAAGGGATATTGCAAAGTTCATAATCAACTGAACAAATGTGAAGACGTATATAGGAAAGAGTTCGTGTATCATCATCACACGGTGCAAAAATGTGACATCCTGGCCCAATTAGGATGAGGCATGTGCGGCCCATGAGAGCTGTGTGCGCTTGTTTAGTACTCCCTCCGTTCCAAAATATAGGGCACAACTACTTTTTAAAGGTGTTTCATAATATAAGACGTGCATGCATGCATGACAATTAATAAGCATCTCTTCTCTCCTAAATTATTATTTTTTAAATCATACACTCACAAGATGTTTAATTCTATTGGGTGCATGTCTTGTATTAGTTGGATTGATTCAAACAAAGAGGTGATAATAATTGTTTCTTGGTCTTTAGGTCAAGAGTGGTTGTGCCTTATATTTTGGAATGGATAGAGTACTACCTTGTTAGTTTAGCAATGGTGGAACCAACTTATAAGGCCTCTTCCTTACAACCATATCACTTCCAGGTTAACCCTTTTACATAAAGCGATGACGAAAGTATAAGTGGAGTGGTATGTGTAAATGGGCCCGCCTGTCGGTTGGGCTAAGCTGCGCGGTTCTGGAGGGAGGGTTGTTACAAAAAAAGTTTTTTGCAGTTGTGCTTATTACATCTTTCTTTGCACCAAAAGAAGACTATCAACGCCTGAATGCTCTATAACAGATAAATCGTACTAACACTAGCAGTGTTCACTTGTTCCTATATTTCTACTTAAGCCAAGCCAAGGAATGATAGTGAAAGGAGCCAATATAGTGTGGCACTGTGGCTCATATAGTCATATGTGGGCATGTAACAGTTAGGAGCAGTTTCCGGTAATCTCATGTGGTCTATTTTTTTTTTGTTTTTTTTTTTTTGCGAGGAAAGAGAACTTTCATTAATCAACAGCCAAAGTACATTCAGCTTGTATTAGCTGTGCTACAAAATTATCCTCATGACCAAGCCAAAAGAGCCTGAGGTTTGGACTAACCGACCTGCATTAGCTAATTCATGGCTTATCTCATGTGCTCTTTGTGATCATCTTTTGCGTGTCATACAGTTATCTTAGACAATCATTGTTTTTGTCATGATTGCTGTCTTTTTGTTGGCTGGCATCTACCGTTCCGACTTCCAACACATGCTTTGACTAATTAACAACTTGTTGGTAACTATCTCCAGGCATTGACCAGTTTACCATCGATGATTTTTCCTCTACTCTAGAGAAAATGAAATGGTTTTTCTCCTTTCAGCGTTGGCAAATTGGTTGCTTATCAGTTAGCATTTTGAGCAAACAAGACCAACATGATCCAGAGTGGAGTACTGAAGCACTCCTGATTCGCAACAATGTAAAACATAAGAATATCTTCAAAAGATTCACCAGTCATTTACAACATATTGGCAACAAATGGTCTATTCAGCAGCCATTATAACTACAACCTCCCTAATAATAAGTAACCACAAACAATTGCATTGGAATAACAATTAAGAAATACTACTAATTAGCGAAGTTCTAGCTAGCAGCTATTATAACCTCCCTGATAAGTAACCACAAACAATAGCATAACAATTATACTCCTTCCGTCCCAAAATATAAGTTAATTTTTCACCTCACCCATCCCACGCATACCAATACAAGCCAAAAGGACTGGAATACCCCTACTTTATCAAATCCCAATGCAATTATTCCCTACTTTATCTACCCCAATACAATTGTGTAGTACTTTCATAAACTACGATGCAATGATTACTTAAAAATAAACTTAGGTGGTGTTTGGATCCAGGGACTTAACTTTAGTCTCTGTATTTAAACACTAATTTAGAGTATTAAATATACACTACTTACAAAATTAATTACATAAATGAAAGCTAATTTGCGAGAGAAAATTTTTAAACCTAATTAATCCATAATTAGAGAATGTTTACTGTAGCATCACATAGGCTAATCATGGATTAATTAGGCTCAATAGATTCGTCTCGCGAATTAGTCCAAGATTATGGATGGGTTTTATTAATAGTGTACGTTTAATATTTATAATTAGTGTCCAAACATCTGATGTGATAGGTACTTAAAATTTTAGTCCCATTTAAACAGGGTCTTATTTTGGAACAAATAGAAGAAACTAAAAATAAACTTAATTTATGGAATGGAGGAAGTACTAACTAGCAAAGTTCTAGCTACCCCACTGGCAAAAGCACTGATAGAAGCCAATTGAACTGACAATGGCATGTGAAAATCTCACCTGATGCAACACCTTAACACCGGCGAGGTGCGCCTCATCGACCCGCTCCCTCGGGAACTCTCCCCAGTAAACCTGCAGCACGGCGAGCTTCTCCTCCAGCACCACCCGTAGGTTCTCCTCGTGCGGGAAGGCCAGCACAATGGCCGCACCGAACGGCTTCCCCGTCAGGCTCCTCGTCCTCCGTATCAGATCCCTCACGCGGTCCGGCGCCGGCTGCAGTGAGCGAATAAGAAAAAAAAATCGAACAGAATAATACTAGTAGCTGCGAAGAAGAGCCCCAAGGGAAAGGGGAACAGATAGAGGGGAGGGGTGGGGGTGGGCGGGGGTACCCAGTCGGGGAGGCGGAGGAAGCCGATGCCGCCGGCGTTGGCGACGGCGGCGGCGAGCTCCGGGCCGGAGATGTCCGGCCCGAGCGGCGCCTGCACGACGCCGTGGTCGAACCCCAGGATGCCCTTCCACCCCATCTCGCCAATCCAAGTAGGCGCGCGGGGGAAGAAGGTGGAGGCAGCGGGTTTAAGCGGGTGGCGGACGGCGTCATCGGTGGGGTAGGTGGTGTGGTGATCGACGACGACGAGGAGCCGTGCGGCGACAGAGAACCGCCTCCGCCGAGCGCGTCCAACGGAGAGAGGCGTCAGCGGGGACGTCACGGCGGTCGCGGCAGCGGCTAGGCGCAGCAACTGACAACTCGCCATCTGGGGCTTTCTCGTCATTGCACGTGGCACGTGGTGAATGGGGGGAAGTCACGTGATTTTCAGCAGCATCGTTTGGCATATTTATAAATAAAAAATAATCTGTGAATAAAATTTTTATATACGTAAAGGCTGAAGAATAAACTATGATAAAAAAAATCCTAAAATCAACTCCAAATTTTAGGTTGAGAATTCAGATTTTAGTTTGTCGAGGAGTGATTCTCTCTAGCGAGAGATCGTGAGATCCCCTTTTGTGAGTTCGGCCGAGGGAAAGGGTTCGCCTCTCGAGATCGTGTATCCGCCCTGAGGGTTTCTAGATCGCGTATGGGCGACAAGATTATACAGGTTCGGGCCGCTATGGAGCGTAATACCCTACTCCTATGTGTGGGATTTATGGTTGAGTGTTACAGAGGTTCCTCAATTGCGGAGAGCACTCTTGGTCTTCTCCTTCTAGAGCTCAGGCCTATTGAGTGTCGTCACTTTTCAAGGGGATACCACATGCGCCGCGTCTACCTACTCTTTCACGGGAGAGGACCCACTTTACCTTGACCGGACCACGATCCGTGCCTTCACCCAGAAGCTAAGTAACAGTCCGTCCCTAAGTGGGACCCAACGCCACCCCCCGCCTGACACGGGGACAGCCCTGTCATTCCCTCTTAAATGAGCGAAGACTTGTGGCGGTCCTCCTCACGTGGAGGGAACCCCGAATAATGCTCCGATGGGACGGGACATACCTGCCTCCACTCCGTCGGATACAGAGGCAAACATGGGGGCACGGCCGCCCGTCCAATCGGACGTGACCGGCAACAGGCCGGTCACAGTCTGGTCACACCCGATTGACGTGGGTCAGTCGGGCGGCACCGGACGTTTGCCCTTACCGCATTAAACGCGGTGAGGGACAGTTGGGGCACCGCGCGCATTGATGGCGGTTCAGCTTGGGTCTCCTCCCCGCTCGCTCCCCCGCCACATGGCAGTTGGGCGAGGGCCTCGGGGCGAGGCAGCGCAAGGGCCCAAGGGGCGTGACATGGCACCCCGAGTCCCCTTGGCTGCTTCTGCAACTCGCGAGGCGCGGGGGGAGGGCCAAGCTGTAGAGCCACGTGGCTGGATGGGAAGGTGACTTCCCCTCACTTTGCATACCCCGGGCCCATATCTCCGACATAGTTTATAAACATAAGCACAAGAGCTTGATGAGACTGTCACTACATGTGGGCCTGATAAACCTAGACTCACGTGTTAGTGACAAATGCATGAAGGATTTGAAGGTAGAGAATCTCAATACATCCCACCACACCCACTGCTGGGCAGGTGATGTGCTGTGCGAATGAGGCGGGAGGATGCCAGGAATATCGCGTGGCGGCGCAGGAGCTTGTCATCGATGAGCACCATCGACCACGAGATGACGAGAGGTGGCCATCGCGATGACGGGCGGCATGGGAAGGGATGTTGAACAGTAGAGGAAGAGATTATTGTGAATTTTAAGTCTCGGTGATGGATATATAAATTGTCATATTTCTTAGTATATCACAATCAATTCTAAAGATATGATCGTATAAATAGCAAATTAATCTTACCTACCATGATAATCAGATTCTCTATAAATAGAAATTGATCATACCTACCATAATAACCGGATTCTCTATAAATAGCAAATTAATCATACCTATCATAATAATCGGATTCTATGTCATCCTATCCATATACTTCAGCAGTGGAGACGAGACAGGAGGGATTGATCCAATTGCCGTTGGTCTCAAATGCAGAGGATGCGTGCCCTCCATCCATACATGTAAGGTTTCTTTTATCACCAAGATCAAGGACAATGAGTAATTAGATCATCCACCATGAGATAAAACCAATAAATTATACACATGCATACAACCAACAAGTATTAAAATAGCTTCTTAGGTTTCGGCGAACAATTTAATTTATGCATATAGAGATTACAAATAGGACGTAAAACTTTTGGGAAAAAAATGAAATATGCCTTAAATATTTGGATATTTGGATGGAGAAAGTATAACATTTTGCAAAATATTCCCTCCATCCCAAAATAATCCAGTGACGTTGTAACACAACCTACAACCTAGTATAACAAATAGAGATGGTCATTCTCATCTGGTGTGGTTTATTTGAGAAGGATGGTTTATTTTAGGATGCCTTATCTAGATCGTTGAATTTTCTTTTTGCAAATCTACCCCTAATTTTAAATGGTAGATATATTCAGATATTCTGTAAATCCCATGTTGGGATCAAAATGTGTGCAAACTATACCATGTTGGAAAATAGCCCTCGGCTTGGGTTGATGTTTTTCAAATACTAGCTAAACACTCGTTCTTTCCTTCGGATAAAAGAATATATATTATAGTATTGCTGAAATAAATAAGAATATATTTTCTATGAAATATGTTCACTCTTTTCTATACGGAATATTCACCTTTATTTAATTTTTATGGTGCTATCCATTTAGATTTTGATTGTTTTTAATACTAAAAATTTGCATGGGTATTGTGCAAAATTTACTGCGGGAGTAGGTGGGATGGTATATTCACTGATATCACTACCATTTCTAAAATTGTATAGAAATTTAAGGATTTATCCTCCTAGGTAAGAGAGATTATTTGTTCTTTGTTCAGAAAGAGGGTTAGGTTTAGGAAGACAACACGAATGAGGTGAGGCTTTGATCTACCAAATCCATCAGTAACCTCAGTCATTGTGTTGCCGCACCCTTACTCCTATTCTTGTCCTTGCCACTGTCTGAGCATGCCGCTAGACTCTACGCATGCACTAGGATGATGGAGACATGGCCCTCCTGTTGGCCAGATCAATAGAAGCGGCGAGAGCAACGTTGGCATTGTTCTATTTAGCGTCTGGCTAGTTAGCTCCGACGATGTAGGTGTCTGCGCAGGGCGGTTGCGCTTGAACAATGGTGTGACGATTGCATAGGGCGACTATACCCCATAGGCCATAGCAATGATCTGGTACCGATGTCGGTGTTCGTGGATATTGTGGTGACTGGACTTATGGGCACAGTCAGTAGAGACGATGGGTGGCCTTTCCGTCGGTGTTGTCTTAGTAGGCCTGGCAACACCGGATCTAGCTGTGTGACGTGGTGTAGGCAGCGGTAGTGGTTTGTATCCATTGCTATCCATATCTCCATTGAGCTCTCTCTCCTCTTTTTGGTGGCCCAACCGTGATGCCACTTGCAGCTACTCCTAGAGGCATCATCTTTATAATTAGTTAGGACTTCCATACCAACTTCTAGATTATTACGTTGGCTTCAAATCATGGTTTTGCATGCATCAATAGCCAGTGGAGTTCCCACATATACTCTCTCGGGGTCATAGGACCCTGGTAAATTATTTAATTATAGCTATTTTTTATCATGTTAATTAGTATATTAGTTGATAATTAAATAATTAGCATGTGTATGTTCAGGGTTGGCCACTGCTAATAATAGCTCATTCTCTCATCAGATGATCCCTATAGATTGGCCAATCTTCAGCATATTGCCCTGCTCGTAACACTTTTATCGCCGTGTAGCTCGTCTGAAGATGGAATAAGTCCACTTTGACTCCCTTAAATATAGCTCTGATCTAATTCATATCCCCAAACTAGAATACCGGATATTTTGGCCTCTCAACTATTGAAACCAGTGTAATTTGACTCCCTGAGCGGTTTCGCCGACGTGGCACTTTGACCCGATCCAACCGGCTGACTCATCATGTGGGACCCACATGTCTATGTCACATTTTCTCCCCCTTTCTTCTCTCATTCTTTCTCCCTTCTCCTTTCAGTTATCACGGCAGGGGCGGCGGCGAGAGACCGATCGGCACAGACATCGGCACGGGTGGCAGAGAAGCTGGCACCTCGTCTCCTCCCTCGCAGATCTCGGCAACGGCGACAAGGCCGCTTCAGATCATCGGCGGCGTCCTCGCCCTCATCTTTTGCCCCCACATCTTCTCACCAGCGGCGTCCTCGCCCGCATCTTCCGCCCCCACATCTTCTACCTCATCTCCCTCCTCGTCACCGTCAACTGCCTCTTGACGCCTTCTACCAGTCCACCAAGGCCTCCACCATGCTCTCCCCTTCCTTGAAGGACCAGCAGCCGCTCGACGGCGACATCACTGTTACCAACTTCAGGTCACAGCAGACCGCCGGCAAGTTCGACATCGAGGTCAAGCTCAACGCCAAGCTCAGGGTCAAGGTCTGGGGGCCTTCAAGGTTCCCGAAACCAAGGCCAAGATCAGCTGCCCCATCACTGTCCCGGTGCCCGCCTCCAACTCCCCCGCATTCCAGCCCACCAACTGCAAAGTCTGGTTCTGATTCTTATTCTCCTCATTCAATCGATCGATGATTGGTTCCAATTCTGGTTGGTTCCACTTCGCATTTGAGGATTATTACTATTAACCGGGCTTATATATTTGTCAGGAGTAGTGTTCTTGTTATTGCTAGTATGGACGGATGAATTCTTTGTTTCTTTCGATTTGTTGGTGAGGGATTAGCTCGCCGGATGTTGCTGTACATCGTTGTGCCGACGACGACCAGGCGTTCGAGCAGGAGGACGGCGGGCGGAAGCGGCGGGAGGCACACGCGGTGGATATATGGAGGACGTAATCATCGTCGACCCCGCCACGTGTGCCTCCCGCCGCCGCTGCCGCCACCACCCGCCGTCCTCCTGCTCGAACGCCTAGTCGCCGTTGGCGAGGAGGCGGTGGAGCTCAGCCCGGGCGCCACCGCTGTCGTCGCTTCAGTGCCTGCCGCCGCCACTCCCGCGTCTCCGCCGCTCGCAGGCCGCCGCGCCACGCCTGCACCTCCGCCGCTCGCCTCCGCCTCCGCCCGCCGCGAGAGATAGAGGGAGCGGCGAGGAGGGAGGGGAGGGAGAGAAGGGACACCGGAGAACGACGAGGTCACTGACAAATGGGTCCCACACATATTTTTCAATTTTAAATGCCATCTAAACGCCACGTCAACACCACGTGTAAAGGAGACCCAGTCAATACCGCCACGTAGGCTTCACGTAAGCAAAACCGCCCTCTAAAACTGCCAAAGGAGTCAAATTGCACCGGTTTTAAGAATTTGATATCCGGTTTTGTGGTTTAGGGTCACGGATTAGATTTCAATGACTTTTGAGGGTCACTTAAGTGAACTTATTCCTCTGAAGACTGTAGGTTGTGATGTTTGTGAGGCCGATGGCCACCTTGGCTGGGCTCAGAAGCCGTCAGCTTTGTCGTGCAGCTCCGTTGCCATCGGAAGGCCGAAGGGCCTGCTGGGCAACCGTAGCCTTTGGGCCGCGACTCATCACTCGGCTCCAAAAGCCTTCAACGAGGTGCAGCTCCAGCCTCCAGCTATGAGAGCCTTTTTGCTCTGAAGTTCCCGAAGCACAAGAATTATTTGCAGCTACTGGGTTGTGCAGGAGTGTAAATTAGTCTTGAACGCCAATGAGGGCCTCACATACAATGGATTGGTGCGTGATAATGTAGTATTATTATTGTTGTACAGAGAGACCTGATGTATTGTTACTGTTGCGTGTGATAATGCACAGGGACCTGATGGATGATGAAATATTGGTCAAAATGAACCCATGTTTCTATGGGTGTTCATGAATTGTGTTGCTCCATGGTCCAAATTATTCGATCACAAGGAGCAAGAAAACGATTGAAAAGATGTCCTACGAGCCTTGTGCTTGCTTGCCATGGTAGAACTGCACGATCTGTCCCCAGACCTCTGCGCCTGCTTGACACTGTTAGTCTGTTACCGCTTAATTACCTGACGCAAAATGCGTTGCCTCAGGTCACGTGTGCCACTTAATCATCATCATTTACTGCATCACGTCTACTTTTAAAAAGCATCAGCGAGTGCATTGTGTCGTAATAGTATTAAGCTGTGTTTGAGAAGTTTAATAGTATAGTCAACTATTAGCTTTAAATCATAGCTAATGCAATAGCCAATTCATATAATAGTTGTTTATTATACTATTAATATCTGATCCAACATGTCATACATACGTTACATCTTAGAGTCCGTGCTGCAGCTGGCTACATATCTATAGCCCACTATTCTTCTCTTTTTTTCTTTTTAAAATATATTTATAGCTGACTTATAGTCTGCTATTGTACCTGCTCTTATAAGCATGCCCTGTTAAGTCGGCAGTCGGCACATCCGCACATTCAACCACCGGACAAAAGCTTCAGGATGGAATAATGGCCACAGTTAATTAAATAATTAGTGGTCTTAAACATCGCTATTCTTCCGTGGAATGGCTCGCCGATCAGTATGAAAAATCTCTAAAGCAACTGACGCTGTCTCGGATGCCATCTTTTTCTTTCAGAGCGCAACGTGTGCGGTAACAAGCATCTTTTTTTCACCTTTGAAAACTACTATGGCCAGCCTTTTGTAAACGCGGATCTTTCGTCGCGTTTTCATATGCGCTGCTTCCTCGAGGGATTCCTGCTGCTATTCTGAAATCTGCAGCCATGGGGTACTGCGTAGATGCAAAGATCTGCTCCCCTAAAATGTTGCCAAAATGTGTCTACGGATGAAATGGTTAATTGGTTATTGTCATCGTGTGCTGACTGCTGCCACATCTAACAAATTATGGTTGAAATCGTACCTGTAAGTTTTCAAAATCTTAGATCTGTTCCTCACGATTTCTCTTATATACTTATTATGAGCGAAACGGCTTATTAACCATCAGAAAATATTTTATACGTAAAACTCTTATGTATATTATTTTATATGTTATTTGTGATTTAAAAACGAAGGTTGGAAAGATAAACCATAATAAAAGAACCCCTAAGTTTAGCTTTAAATTCAAGTTTTAAAATTCAAATTTTCACTTAACACTTAAAAGCCGAAGGCTAAGCAATTGGTTGTGAATATGATGCTAAGTTCCAAAACTGAATATGATGCTCACCGCCCATGATGCCTTCCATGGAGTGTGTCAATTCATCGTAAGTATGGACTCATGCTCCTTGACAAACGTCAGGACACTGTTCCTTTCAAGCTGTTCATTGGCAGGACCAGCCTAGAACAGCAAAAGGCCGGTTCATCTTCCGTCAGAAATTCAGCATGGATCGCAAGTGGTTAGATTAGCATCATAACACACTTCAACGCCCATGTACTCTTGCAATGATTGATGGTCTCCTTCGTTGCCTGATGGCCACCATTTCAGCGTAGTACGTGCAATTAAGTTGTCATGAAACATGCATCATATGATTGGCCAGGCAAAACACCATCCATGTAATGTTCATCTCTCACTGCCAAATGCCCCGACATTATCACAATACCGAATTAAGAGAATTGATGACTTTGTGATGTTGGCCGTCTTAAGTCCACTACTAGAAAACTGATCTTTACTCGGTCGCCCCAAAACCACAAATAGTCCCGGTTACAAAAAGAACCAGGACTCCCTGTTTAAAACCCCACAGCCATTCTACGATCTTTAGTCTCGGTTGGTAACACCAACCGGGAATAAAGATCATCTTTAGTCCCGGTTCATCACCTGTTAGTCCCTTATCAGAGGGGCAGGGATCTTTAGTTCCAGTTGGTGTCACAAACCGGGACGATCACCTCCCGGTTGGTAATGCCAACCGGGACTAAAGATCTTCTAGATGAGTAAAATCACGCGTAGTATATAATCCCTATTCCCTATCCTCTCACCAACAACTGGCCTCTCCTCTCCTCAGATTCATCTCCCTCCCCTCTTCCTCCTCCCATCCCGGCCCTTTCCTCCCCCTCCTCCCTTCCCATCCGACTCCTTCCTTCCCATCCGATCTCTCCTCAGATCCATCTCCCTCTCCTCCTCCTCCCCTTCATCCTCCCATCCCGGCCCTCTCCTCCCCTTCTTCCTCCCATCCCGGCAAGGGCCGCTTCCTCCCTTCCCGTGCCCAGCGGGACTGCACGCGGCAGGCGGCTGGCGGGGCCGCGCACGGCCGAGTAGCGACCTCTCCTCCTCCTCCCCTTCCTCCTCCCATCCCGGCCCTCTCCTCCCCTTCTTCCTCCCATCCCGGCAAGGGTCGCTTCCTCCCTTCCTGTGCCCAGCGGGACCGCACGCGGCAGGCGGCCGGCGGGGCCGCGCACGGCTGAGTAGCGAGCGGCGGCAGGCGGCGCTACCGGCATCCATTATTTTTTTCTTTTTTTTTTACAATTTGTGATTCACTAAGATTTATAATTTTGTGATTTGTTGTATGGATCTGAGATGTATAATATGTGATGTATTTGGTTTGTGTGTAATTTTTTTAAGATTTGTGATGTATTTGATTTGTGTGTACAAGTGACTTAAGATTTGTGATGTGAATGTTTTGGGATGTTATTTTGATTTGGGGTTTGATTTGGATATGCATCCCACTCGATTTGGGAGGAAATATAGGGATTAAACTCTGGCTAAAAAACAATGAAAAAAAAAGAGAAAAGGATACCTAATAGAACTGCCGCTACCCTCTCTTTAGTCCCGGTTGGTAACACCAACCGGGACTAAAGATAGGCTATCTTTAGTCCCGGTTGGTAACACCAACCAGGATTAAAGATCCATCTTTAGTCCCGGTTGAAATAACCGGGACTAAAGATGGGTATCTTTAGTCCCGGATTGTTAGTCCCGGTTGGAAAACCGGGACTAAAGGGGGTTGCCAACCGGGAGTATAAATGGTTTCTCCACGAGTGGTCGCATGTCCATCTTTTGCAGAACATGTGTACATCTTGTGTCGGAATATATATTTTTCCTATGTTCTACTCCCTCCAACCTATAAAAAATAAATCTATGACAATTTTGTTTATATTCATAATACTAAAAGAGTAATATATCATATTATGTTTTAGATTTGTCTTTTTTATGGGACGAAGGTAATGCTTCCTTTTCAAGTCAATGGCAATAGCAGAAAGGTTGAAAATATAAGCATGGGTGGAGGCGAGGGAATTGTGCATTCCATGATCGGTGTATCGAGGTGATTTTGCAGCTGAGCATGGATGGATGGATACAAACAGATCATTTGGGTTAAAACTTGAAACGATGGATTGCAATTGGCCCGTAAATTAACAAAGTTGTCACTCACACGTGACAAAGGAGGACGAATCTTGTACGAGGCGTCACTTACTCACTGGCAAGCACCGAGACAGTGTTCAGTGACTAGCACACAGTATCAATGGTACAGCACTTTGAACCTTTTGCAATTCCCCCGTGTACTTTAGTTAATTTTGATTTATTATTATTATTAGTAATTTATTTTGTATATTGGACTTTAAATCGCTAACAACACATATATCAAACTTTTACTGATAAATTATCTTTTAGTCACTAATAGATGTTACTTCGTACAACCACCACGTAAAAGCTTCCATTTAAATAGTAGTATATTTGTTTCATAGAACCCTTTGATTCACAGGAGGAAATGTCTCATTTTATAACAGAATTGCATTTCTACACCGTACTGCTTAATTTTATAGGAAAATTAAGCAGGATGGCAACCTGATCAAAGAGCTTTTCTTTTCTATTAAATGGCTCCTTCGAAACACAGGATGTCGAAAGGACGTGAACATGAAAATCACAAGAATATGCATAATGAATCCTGTAGGAAGTAATTTCCTAGGATTTTGCAAAAAGCATTGTTTGGTAGCACCATAGATAAAGCAAAGAAACTTTGAGTCACAAGGATGAGAACAAATGAGGTCTAATCTCATGTTAGTTTTCCTCCAAAATTTCTACAAAATGAGAAATTTCAAAGGATTTTGGGGAAGCCATTCCTATGTTCATAGGACCATGTAGAGAAATTTTACAATGGATTTGAGTCCTCCAAAATTCTTCCACTTTTCCTTTGTTCCAAAGGAGCCTGAGCATACCACATTTTTCATCTTCATATATGGTTTTCCTATCATGTGTTCAAAGATAGCCTTAAATTTTAAAACTTTATTTTAGAGTTGGTTTGGTGTTTCTTTTCCAGTCTATTTATGCTCAAGCTAGATAGAGTCAGTGCACTGAAAACGAGACGAGCCATCAACACATCATTGAGTATTAACTATTGCCAGTTTAAAAAATAAATTTATTTGACAATTTCTAAAAAAAAAAGTGTGAACTACAGAAAAACATGCTAAAGAGAACTAAGGTATAATATACTATATCTTAAATTAAAAACAAACGAGACCTTACTTACTAGTAATTCTATCGTTTCAATCACCAACAACACATACTCCCTCAGGCCTTATATATGTGCACGAGAGTAAATGGACATTGGTGCATGTGTTCATGTCCACAACCATTTACACAACAACACATAATGTCTTGGTTTGTTATTAGCTAAAAAATAGTAAGGATGATGTATGCATCGAGTTTGTTATCGGAGTAAATATAGATAGAGTAAAAAGATAGAAGTTGATTTATTTTAGAACAAATTTTGAACTTGGAAAATTATTTTTTGAATGGTGGGAGCAATAGTAGTATGGGCATGTTCGGATTGCTACTCTATCAATTCATTGGTATTGTAAGGTAGAGTTATCTATAGTTCACGTTTGGATTAGAACCAATATGGAGCCGAAATTTGATATTGTAGTAAAAACTTCTAAAATTTAACCAAATAAAACATGTGCACAATCAATTAGTTGCCTTTGACCCAAACTAGCACATTTACTATTTAGGTTGGTAAAAAATTGATAAGGCATATTTTGGTATAGTGGTATCAATCCAAAATTATCCTATATATAAAATTTTTACTTATATAAGCCATAAAAAAACCGCCAAGCTGCATGAAGAACAGTAACCAAGGAAACTTTCACTCATGGCAGAGGTGTTGCCGCTGGCATAGCAAAGCTCTGTTGCTTATATTTCCTAATAAGGTAAACGGTTTATTGGAAGATAAAAAATAATTTATAGCTGAAACTTTTATATACGTGTTATTAGCAATTTAAAAATCAATGCTGAAAAAATATGTTAAAAATATCTTAAAACCAATTTCAAGATTAAGTTTAAAAATTCAAATTTTAAGGCACCTTTAAATTATAGGAATGAAAAAATGGAGGAATAGAAAAAACACAGGATTATAATAGAAATATAAGTGCAAAATAGAGGACACAAGAAGACGATGACAGATAAAGACTCAAAGGAAAATTTACAAGAGATTAAAATTTTTTGCTATATTTCCTACAAAATCTCTATAGTATGCTTCATTCCATAGAAATTTTAAAGTATACTATAGGATTCAATCGTTTGTTTTAAATGCCTTCACATAAGATTTTTCTATACAATTAAAACCCTTCAAATATTTTTATGTTTACCTTCCAAATAAAAGATACACATGTTAGGGCAATCAATAGAGCTACTCAGGGGGTGTTTAGATCCACGGGTGTAAAATTTTGGCGTGTTACATTGGGTATTATATAGGATGTCGCATAGGGAGTAAACCGCGAGACGAAAGCTGTGTTCAGTTCCACGCTAAATTTAGAAGTTCGAAGAAATTGGAACGATACGATGTAAAAGTTGGAGATTTGTGTGTGTACGAAAGTTCGATGTGATAGAAAAATTGGAAGTTTAAAGAAAAAAGTTGGAATATAAATAGAGCTGAATTTATTAAGTCTAATTAATCCATTATTAACAAATATTTACTGTAGCACTATATAGTTAAATCATAAAGTAATTAGGTTTAAAAGATTCGTCTTGTATAGTAGTCGTAATATGTGTAGCTAGTTATTTTTAACCTCTATTTATTATTATATATAGGTGTTCAAACGTTTAATATTATATTGTAAAATTTTGGGGTGGGATGCCCTCATAGGCTCTGAGCTCAAATTTACGAGCTCTGCTCCAGCAGCCGCATTCACATTTCACACACACGGCGCCACTCCGCCAGTGTGCGTGCAGCACGCCATGCCGTGCAGTGCTGCTCAACTGCGCATCACACCTCTGTCAACCTGCATCCCATCACATTCAAATCCCCATCCCTTCTCACGCAAGGAAAACCCCCCTCCTCCTTCCTCCTCTGACCAGCACGGCCCCACCCCCACACTCTCCTATAACCGGCCCCACCCCCACCCGCTTCCCCAGAAATATTGCTACGCCTCCGCACGACACCTCCTCAAAAGTCGCGCCCCCGCTCCGGCCCACTGGACCATGCTCACCGCGCTCGGCCCATTGCTGGACCCCGACCCCTCCCTCCCGGCTTGACCCCTATATAAACCCCTCCACCACCCCGCCCCTACCACCACGGGTGTGTGGGAGGTGTCACTGACAGCCATGGCCCACAAATGTGGCCGTCTTGTTGGTTGGGTGCTTCTCCTCCTCGCCGTGGCTGTCGCCGGCGCCGCCGCGGCCACGCCGAGGCAGCTGTTCCTGGTGACCCAGGCGCCGGTCACGCTCACGAACCACCACGGCCAGCTGCTCACGGGGAACTACTCCGTCAACCTCCTCTGGTACGGCCGCTTCACCCCGGCGCAGCGCGCCACCGTCGCTGACTTCTTGCTGTCGATGTCCTCGCCGTCGTCGTCTTCCTCGGCGGCGGCGGTGTCTGGTGGTCCGGCGGCGCCGTCGGTCGCGTCGTGGTGGGCCACCACGGCGCGGTACCACCCGGGCGCCGCGCGGCTCACGCTCGGCCGCCAGGTGCTCGACGCGTCGCTCTCCCTCGGCCGGCGGCTGTCAGAGACCTCCCTCGCCGCGCTGGCCGCGCGCCTCTCCCCGCACCGGGGCTCCATCGCCGTGGTGATAACTGCCTCCGACGTCCTCGTCGACGGCTTCTGCCTCTCCCACTGCGGCCTCCACGCGTCGGCCACCTCGGCCGCCGCCGCCTCGCCAGCCGCGACGCGCGGGCGCGGCAGGTTCGCGTACGCGTGGGTGGGGAACGCGGCGGAGCAGTGCCCGGGGGAGTGCGCGTGGCCGTTCCACCAGCCGACGTACGGCCCGCAGGCGCCGCCGCTGGTGTCGCCGAACGCCGACGTGGGGATGGACGGCATCATCATCAACCTCGCCACGCTGCTCGCCGGCGCGGTGACGAACCCGTACGGCGGCGGGTACTTCCAGGGCCCCACCGAGGCGCCGCTGGAGGCGGTGACGGCCTGCACGGGGATGTTCGGCGCCGGCGCCTACCCGGGGTACCCCGGCCAGCTGCCGGTGGACGCCGCCACCGGCGCCAGCTTCAACGCCGTCGGGGTCGCCGGCCGGCGGTTCCTCCTGCCGGCGATGTGGGACCCCAAGACCTCGCAGTGCTCTACTCTCGTGTAGTAGTACTAGTACAAACCCTCTGCGATCGATCGATGGACCAAAATGGCTTGGGCTCGGTGTACGGACGGCTGGGATTAGGGAGTGGAGTGACGTGGTGTCTCGTTTCTTTTGTTTTGTGGATATTTCGTGGTCAACAAAAAAAATGGAAAAAAACATAATGAAGTGGGGTAATGTAATAAACCTAGGCTTTCGTTGTCATGTTCTGTATATATTGGTAACCCATTGTTCATGGGTTCGTTGATCGTTGACATCTCAAGCAAATAATGGCCAGTGTTTAGATTTTTTTTTTTTTTTGCCAACAACGTTACATCGAATGTTTGACACATCTAGCAAAGTATTAAATGTAGAAAAAAACCAATTATATAAACCAATTATATAGGTTGCATTTAAAACCAATTATATAATGTTTGACACATGTATCAAAGTATTAAATGTAGAAAAAAACCAATTATATAGGTTGCATTTAAATTATGAGATTCAAATTATGAGATGAATCTTTTGAGCGTAATTACGTCATGATTTGATAATGTGGTAATACGGTAAACATTTGCTAATGATAGATTAATTAGGTTTAATAAATTTGTCTCGTAAGCGAAATCTGTAATTTATTTTGTTATTAGACTATGTTTAATAATTTAAATATGTATCTATATACTTTTAGAAAAAAATTGGCCAAAGAAAAACACAGCCAATGTTTGCAATGTTTTCGTGAAATCGACCAAATGGTAGCAGGAGTATTTGCAAAAGTCAAGATGGGCAACTGGCAACAAGGAAAACCATTGTGCTTGTGCCATCATCAAATATATCCATGTTGTCCATGTTTATATATAGATATTAATAAATCTATATATATATGGATATAGAAAGTGTTATATTATAAAATGGAGGAAATGGATGAAGTACTCCACTTCTTCCACCACCTTGTTGGCCATCGTGGAAAGCATGCACACACAAGGAAGCAAAAGCAAGGGGAGGACGGAGGACGGACGACGCGATGCATCATCACTATGCCCCGGTTTGTCCGGGCGTGGTATGGAGCACGGGAAAGAGGGTGAGGACAGGACGAGAATCCATCCAGGCTGTGCAGGGGATAAGCTTGGGCGCACAGTGGCCGCGTGCCAGCCGTGGCAGGGGAGAGGGAGAGAAGATGCCCGAGATAAAAGACTTGGATGGTACGGAAGGCGTCCCGTCGCTGCACGGAGTTGGGGCCCGTGGGACGTGACCGCTCTGACCTCTGAGCGTTGTTCCTCCTCTCCATTGGCGTAATGACGTGGAGACGTGTAGTACGTACCCAACCGGTCAATTTTCTCCCACCAAATGCAGTTCTGGTAGAGGTAGTACGTAGGAGAGAAGATAAGAGAGAAGGAAGAAGGAAAGCCGGATACATATTTGTAGCCAGCTACAGTACAAACTATATTGTGTGTACTATACTATTAAACTTGCTCTTAGTTATTCTAATAGTCAATTTATACAATAGTTACCTAGAAACATACTCCCTCCATCAAAAAAAAAGACAAACCCTGGGTTTCCGTGTCCAACGTAATTTTTTTATAATTAGTATTTTCATTGTTGTTAGATGATAAAACATGATTAATAATTTATGCGTGACTTGTCTTTTTAATTTTTTTCATAATTTTTTCAAACAAGACGGACGGTCAAACGTTGGACACGGAAACCCATGGTTTGTGTTTTTTTGGACGGAGAGAGTATACTACACTATTAATACCTGGCCTCACTTATCATATGCATATTGTGTCTTAGAGTTCGTGCTGCAGCTGGCTACAAATCTGTAGCCCGCTGCTCTTCTCTCTTATCTCCTTAAAATATGTTTATAGTCTGCTGTTGTACCTGCTCTTAGTGGGACGAAAAGACAGCAGTGAACAGTCACACCTGAGCGAATCCCTAGTATGCGGATTAGCTGGGACCGGTATTGGAGGGGACATATTCATGAAAATCATGCTTAAATTATTTATAAATTAATGAAAAAAATATTAGAGGGGCTACTGTCAGGGTTACGGATAGGATATACCTCATATCCTACGATTAATCAAGTATATTGGTATATCTCATATCCCACGATATGTTTCCGTATGCGATAAGAAAATATATAAAATATTATAGAAAATATCCTTACGAGCCGGTGACTATCAGAGTTCTACTTGGGAAGGATAGAAACTATTCTATATCGTGCAGGGTTCGTTGTCTCCAAGTTCGACTTGAAGACCAAGGCAATCCACGGTATAAAAGTCATACCCCTGAGGGGTTCAGGATCATCGAATCATTACGCTAACACACCCACCATATATTGCAAAACCGAATGGCTGAAGCCGCCAGGTGATCTCGTCGAATAGTCTTGACTAGGATCTCGTTGATACCAACGAGTTCATCTATTCCCTTTATACTCAGTGGTTTTTATATCAATCTCATATAAACTGGATTAGAGCTATTACCTTGTGAGGAGCCTGAACCACCATAATCCTTGTATTTTGACTGTCTTGATGTCGTATCGTATAGATCCTCATACCAACGTACCCCAGTACCTTTTTATCCGGTTTAGGGGTATCCCCCGTCGACAGACATATTCATGAAAATCATACTTAAATTATTTATAAATTAATGAAAAATATTAGTGAAAAATATAGATATAAAATACATTCGTATCAAATTGTAAGTTCACACTCAACTTTATTT
Source organism: Oryza meridionalis (assembly GCA_000338895.3). NCBI lineage: Eukaryota > Viridiplantae > Streptophyta > Magnoliopsida > Poales > Poaceae > Oryza > Oryza meridionalis. Next base: position 24,268,223 of record CM002531.2, on the reverse strand, counting down.
AGTGATAAAAAAGGATAAATTTCAGTTGTATGGTAATATACACTATTTATGTAAAATCTACCACTTTTGCTTCTTTAAGATAAAGTTATAAGAATGTATTTATCTACACTTATCTCTCATAATTTTTTCATGACTCTAGAAAACTTTCAGGTTTGATTTTTACGAGTTTTCGACTTTTTACAGCATGTTTACCAGGTATCGGAGCTGAGACGGTCAGACCTCCATGGCTTCTTCTCCGCCTGCTTGTCTCTCAAACGACACGAAACATTGGTGGAACGATAAGGATGGTGGTAAGTACCAGTACTTCCACCGTGGTACGCGGGGTTGTTTGGTATGCTCCCAAAGTTTGCCAAAGATTGTCACATCTTATGTTAGGCAAGTTTGACCAAGTTAGCATATTGTTTGGTTCACAGCTACATTTATGGCAAGATTTCTTCTCATCTATTAGGGCCCCACATATCATCAACTCACTAAAGTATGGCAAAATTCAATTTTGCTAGCTAAGGTTAAGGTGTGGCTCACTTTTTTTAAGCCACAACTTAGGTAAGTGTGACATAAAAAATATGGTGAATGGTGGCAAACTTAGTATAGCATCCAAACAGCCCCTACCCCACGCACGCGGGTCCTACTACCCTAGGGTGCGTGCGTGCGCGCGCCGAGCCGCGCGCAACAGCGAGCGAGCATTCCAACCCCCGTCGTCACGCGGCGCCCCCACCAACAGACGCGCCGTGCACACACTGGGGCAGGGAGCGCATCTGCGCATGTGAACCGCGTGTAGTAGGAGTGTAGGAGCAGTACGTGCGTGCGTGCGTACGTACGTATGGCTCGTCGCGCGATGCCGCCGCAGTGTCGCGCGCGCGCAGACGAGAGCGATTTAGCGGGCGAGAGCACCGTGGAGAGGGAGGACAGGAGAGGAGAGCAGTGCGCGGCAGGGGCCAACGCCGAACCGAGCGGCCGAGCCAGCTGTATCCCACCATTGCCTGCCTCCCCCGCTGCGGCGCTGCCCCCTCTACTGGCTCACCTGCAATAGGGATACTGCTACAGTGCTATGCCCTCTCGAGAAACCGAGAGGCCGAGTGCCACCTTTTTCCAGGCATCGCCTGAACCACATGGCGAGTCCGCGACTTGCATACAGCGGCGGAGCGAGGATTTTAAGTTGTTGGGGTTATGACTTTCAATTATATTAATATCATGTTTGAGAGGACTTTAACTCTAAGTATCTTTAGATCGAAATTTTTTTTAGCTAGAGCCGTGAGTAAATTGGGATTGTTTCATTTTACTTAAAAAATGTTTAAACTCTATATTCTACAAGAAGTTAGGGATTTTTAAAAGGTCCAAAAATTTAAAAGTTATAACAGTATAAATCGGGGCTAAAAATAATGTATTTTTTCGGGACATAAAAGCAAGTTATGGAAGTTGTTTAGTGCTCACTCCATCTTAAATGCAAGAACCTATGCCCTTCTTCTTCTTGTTTTTTTTTAAGAGATTGGTTGAGTCCCAAAAAAAAGAGAGATTGGTTAAGACCGAGTTATGTGAAGTAGTTGTATTTTAAGACAAATTTAAATTCTAGATATATCTATATTTTGTGATGGAGTAAATGGCTTAAATAAAACACAGCTAACACCTAGTATATTATTAGTTGATTAGCAGAACTATTGGCCTAATGTAGTGATACACGCACCATATAGCTGAAATAGATCATTAACATACCAAGTAAGTTAAATTGTGATATTAGTGGTTCTGTGGTGGGTTGACAGTCACATAAGAAATTAATAAAGTGTGCTTCCATAGATACAAGCTACTATAATGTTAATGTTTCAGCTTTCATCAACTCTAGCAGATTAGCGAGCTGGTTGATCGGGGTCATCAAGGTTTGTTTGCTAGGGTCATTAGCTACAAAATACCAGGCAGTTCATTTGGTTGGTTGAATGCCTTCGGGGTCATCTGACCCCGGTGATATAACTGTGGCTCCGCCACTGCTTGCATATGCAACAGCTTCTCTATCTGATTTAGCTAGTTAAACTAGATACTCACTCCAACAGACTCTCTATCAATCCTCTCCAAAATAAAAATGAACCAACATATCAGCCTCTTCCCCCACCTTCTTCCTTCTCTTTCCTTCTTTTCCCCTTTCCTTCCTTCCTGTCGGCCGACGCATGGCGCGCAGTGGGGCGGCGACGTGGGGAGGCGGGAGGCGGTGCGGGGAGGCGGAAGGCGGAAGGCGGCAATCGCCGAGGTGCTCTACCTCTCCTCGCCGACCACTCCCCGCAGCCGAGCGTCGTCGAGCTCCCCTCGGGCTGCCGGATCTAGAGGCCGCCGCTGGCTTTGCGGCGACGAGGCGACGGCGACGGCGGAGCTCAGGGCGGGATGGCAGCGGCGGCGGAGCTCGGGGTGGGATGACGTATATCTGTTTTTGTGGTTAAGGGACGATTTTATAATCCGATGACAAGTTGAGGGACCTTAGATTCACTTTTTTCTATATAGGAAGATAGGATACGAAGGTGACTATATATTAATTAGCTTTGCGGCTCGCCTCGACGACCTCGACGACGACAACGGCAGCTCGCGACGTTGACCTACCGTTTCTCGTCGATTCCCTCGTGCCGTCAGCGGGCGGGCGAGCGGATCTGACGGAGGCGGAGGTAGCGGCGAAAATCGGCCGCGGGGAAGAAGCCGAGTGACGACGGCGACGGCGGCGGCAGCACTTGAGCGGCGACGGTGACGGCGTGCCCTCGCGCATTTGAGGCAGCGGCGAGTGCATGGCGCGGGAGGGCCCTGTTCGGCGGCAGTCGACAATGGTGGATCCGTGCATGCGTGAGGCGGCCCCGACGGCGAACGACGATGGCGGCCTCGTCCTCTTCGACGGTCGTGCGCCGCGCCCCATCCCCCCTCCCTCGATGCCGCATCCCTCCCTCCGTCGTCTCTGCGCCCTCTCTCCCTCACCGCCGCCACGTCCCCTCCGCCGCCCCATTGCATGCCTTCCTCCACTGTTGGTGCCACCATTGGCCACCTTGCGCCGCTCGCCGGCCATCTCGACCTTCACCATGCTGCACGGATTGACCTCCGTAGGAGCTAGCCATCGGTGCCGTCGGCAGAGGCATGGGAGCTAGCCATCGGTTGAGAGAAGAGGGAAGCAAAGAAAGAGATAGGTGGGACCCACGATGGGGCCCACCGTTTGGCAACTGGAAGGAGGCTGGCCAAATTTGGCCAGCTGAGATGCTTGTTTCGCCAGCCATATGGCTTGACAATCGAAGTAGCCAGTCTGTTGGAGAGAGTTTTTTTTTTCTGTGTTGGCTAAAATTTAACTTGAGGAGTCATTTATCAATGTTATTGGAGATGCTCTAATATTTCCGATCTCCACAACTAGGTCCCATTTGGTTCAAAGAAAAGTCATAGTAATTTTTTTTTAAAATTTTGTCCCTATAATTCTTCATTTCTATAGAACCCTCTGAATAAAAGGAATGGACCATATAAAATTCATATCAAATGTCTCCTTCCATATAAGTTTGGAGGAAGTTTAACATGAGATATAACCTTATGGAAAGTTTCCATTGAGTTCTTTTTTCTCTCTTCTTAGATAAATAATTGATAATATGCACTAATGTAGAATTTTCTTCTCTACATCATCAATATTTAGTTTTATATTAGTAACAATCCAAGTATGTGTAATACTACACCTCTATCCTATCATAGAATTTATATCACCAAAACATGACAAAAAATTTAACGCTACCAAATATTTGGTAGGCTAGAAAACCAAACAACTCCATTCAATGCTTCAATGCCCATAAATTCAGATCAGGTGTAGTTATACTTATAACTGTAAGTTAACTACTACATATAGTTTTGACCGTCTGTTTTTATTAATGGTTTAGATTTGATGCTACATTAACAATGTAATCAATACTCCATACTACAATATTCTACGGTGCTACGAACTGTGAAGTGTGCGATATAGACCGTCCGATTTGCAACCAATGGTGCTCACCGCTACTGTTTAAGTGCAGCTGATCCGAATCCAGCGTCCATATATATGGTGGTTCTTCTAAAAGCACAATAGGTAGTAATAAAGTTATCTAGACGGTTCGATTGGACTGTAGCCCATGGTATGTTGGACCACAAAGCTCCATCTTGGTCACCATCTTTAACATAGCTGTACTCGGCTAAAAATGGATCAGCCATTGTCATCTCTGAAGCTGGTAGATCACGTGGAAGGATACATACAATCATATAAACTGGTCCTAAAGTTAGGCTCGATTGAAACGGCTCCAAATGGATCGGACATTGTTCGTCACCTTTGAAAGTTTACAAGCTGGTGGGATCAAAGTCCCTATAAATGGATACACGACTAAAAATGGTCCTAAAGGTTAGGCTGCAACAAAGGCATACGGTGTAGGATTCTTTTGCTGCAATTAATTAACATGAGAGAGATCAGATCAGATCAGATGGGCTGGATGGAGTAGGAGATAGTACTGCAGCTTGTATTAATCTCGCTACTAATTCACGCAGACAGATCTCACAGCAATGAGTTAATGCCAGTTAATAGTGCAACAGCCAGGGGGGCAGTGACGTTAGGGGGCAATGAATTGTTGACAGGCACGCACGCATCATTGCAAACTTCCCTGTGTGAAGCTGTGAGAGAGTCCATGAAAGCCATGAGTGTGTGACGCTGTGTACCATGAGGCCATGAATTTGCCTTGAATAGTGGCTGGGTAATAGCAGTGCAGCAGTAGCCAATTCATCTCTACGTAGAGTACCAGTTGAATTTAACTTTTTTTTTCCTTATGAATAAACCTTCTGTCATCAGTACTAGTACAATCTTAGAGCATCCTAAGTTTGCCGTTGTTCGTGCATTGTAACAGTAATAATGGCTATGTAAGACCAGAAATACAGCGCTCTTTCAGATTTATCCTATGACGCCGTACAAAACCTAAGAAAATACCAGCACTATGTACTGATAAGTGCTCTCATTTTCTTGTTTGAGATTAGTAGTAGTGCTAGTGCTAGTACAAGTCGTATACAGTTTGCAACATTTTAGTGCTTGTGTATACGGAAGAGGGTGGCGAGGAGTGATGCGTGAGACTTTGACGAGAAAAGGGTTCTGAATTCTGAAACTGAAAGAACTGGAACTGAAAAGCTTGGCCACACTTGGTTAAAGTTGCATACATCACATGATGAAAGAAGCCAAAGACTGGGCATCTTTAAAGCGTGTATGACGAACTGGCAAAGTGGCACTCGCTTCTTTTCTTTCGGCTTACTGTTCACAGGCGCTGTTCCACTCTTTGTTTTTATCTCGATGATTTAATGACGATGTCGGTCTACTCATCTTGGATGCAATCACGTAATTAGTTCTCAGCAACCATTGATAGAATTCCTACCTTGTGGTGAGTAACCAACCAAGTATCATCCATTTATTAGTGGTCTCAGTTTAATAGAAACCCGTTAATTATTGGTAGTACTGTTACACGGTCACCAACCAAACGAAATGAAAATATCTCTATACTAGTGTTGACGATCAAAATTGGTAAATCATACATCAAGTTCGAAGTCAAGATCGAAGTGGATTTGGTGGAGGATCGTTTCTCAGGAACAGACTACGCATCGGCTACGGGGAGCATTGGCTAGTGCCTACATCGGCTAATACTGGATCGGACAGAGAATAGCCAATGTAGCCGATGCCGATAAGGTGGTTCTAGAATTGTTTTCAGGATCGATCGACATGTTGCCCAAGCCTTTCACGTATGGATTGAGTTCTGGGAAGGCAATTGTATCTATTATTAGGATATTTTGAATAGTTTCCTTAGAGATATTTGTCGGCAGAAGTCTGCCTTAAAGACTGGTCTGTATCTTAACGGTTGTAACAGTTTTAGAGTCGTGTCCGACAAGGATACATTATGTAATTTGGGTATAAATATAACCCGAGACCATGTAAACAAAGACACAGTTCAATAACACTTTCGGCGCATCGCCACCTTTTTCTACTTTCATAGTTTCGATGAGTTCTTACTTTCGGGTTGAGCTGCATCGATTTCGATCTTCAACAAGAGGTAAAACTTGTCATGGTGGCTTGCGTTCTCAGGATTAGTGCTTACATCTTTATGACACTTTAATCTTGTTTATGTAAATCGTCGAGTTATCATATATGTTATATAATCTCTATTAATATTGTCATCTAACCTTGAATCGGCTGACATCTGCTATCAGAAAGTGACCGATAGGGTTAGATGCTGTTAACGACCAAATTTGGTAATGTATGAACCAGGTCTGACATTGGAATCAAGGTGGATTCGATAAAGAGATGGATTCGAAGAACAGAGTATGCATCGGCTGCGATGACGTCGACTGGAGTTTGCCTCGGCTGAGATGGATCGGACAGAGGACAGCCAATAGAAGTGATGCAGCCGATTCCGATGTTGGTGGCTTCAGAGCTGTTTCTAGAATCGATCAATGTGCTTCACGAGGATTGCCATGATGAAGATAAAGCTCTCAGATAGGCAATTGTATCTATTAATTATGATATTTTGTATAATTTCCTTATAGATATGTTTGGGTAAAAGTCTGTCGTAAAGACTTAGGATATCTTAGAGTTTGTTAGAGATAAGAGTCGTGTCCTGTAAGGACATGTTTTGTAATCTCAGGTATAAATATGACCCGAACCCATGTGATCAATTAACACATGTTCAATCACAATTTCGGCGCATCGCCACCCTTTTTACTTTCGTTCTATTTCGACGAGTTCTTACTTTCTGGTTGAGCTGCATCGATTCGATCTTCAACTAGAGGTAAACTTGTCATGGCGGCTTGTGTTCTCGGGATTATTGCTTCCATCTTTATGACACTTTAATCCTATTTATGTAATTCGTTGAGTTATCATATGTACTTTATAATCTCTGTTAGTTTCGTTATATAACTTGCCATCGGCTGGTTTTTACTGTTAAAAGTAGCCGATAGAGTTAGATCTCGTTATTGATCTAGATTATATCGTATATCTACCATCTCTCAGAGGTTTTCATCAACTTGTTTAGATCTTACAGTTATCTTTATACTTAATGCTGCATCGGTTAGGTTCGATCTATTAAGTAATATCTATAATTATGATATTTGGGCTGTTTTATGATTATCGAGAGAGATAGCATCGGGGTTTCAGCCGATCTTACCTGATTTAGCTATTTTATATTCTATACGCTTGATTGGTACGCTAGATCTGTCCTTTATGTTAAGATCTTATTGCATTTAGGTATGTTAGGCTTCTTGTTTAATATGGTCTGCTTGTTTTAATATCCTAATATAGAGTGGTATCGGAGTATTAGCCGATACATGCTAGATCTATCTGATCGGCTATGCTATAAACATCTATATAATCATTGCCTCAATGTACATTTCGACTTAAGTGATTTATACTGTCTTGGCATGGCGACCGATCTATCCCAATCACTTAGTTTAAAAATACATCGAAGTGAGGATTATGTGATGTTAATATCTACAGCCGATCGAGTAGATTTAGTTTTGTCTTATTCATTCATGACAACCGATCGATTACGATATGACATCGGCTTGAAGATAAATGATATGTCATCGGCAATTAGCCGATCGGCTATCGTTTATGGATTTAACTGCGGTTTTCTTGTCTTTTATCTTGTTGATTGCAGAATCAAATCAATTGGCACGCTCACGAATCTAAAGGCGAGATTTTTGGACCTGCGCAGAAGTTAAGGAGATCTTCCAGGCCAATGTGTGTTTTTCGCATCAACAGGTGCCAACGTTGATCTAGATTATATAGCATATCCGTCATCTCTAAGAGGTTTTCATCGACTTGCCTAGATCTTTTGTTTCTCGTTATGCTTAATGCTGCATCGGTTAGATTTGATTTATTAAGTAATATCTAGAACCATAACATCTAGCTTGTCTTATGATCATCGATAGAGATCGATAGAGATAGTATCGGGGTTTTAGCCGATCTTACCTGATTCAGTTATCGTGTTATCTATATGTTTATTTGATATACTAAATATGCCCTTTATATTAAGATCTTAGTGCATTAAAATATATTAAGCCTATCATTTGGTGTATTTTGCTTGTTTTAATATCTTAATATAGAGAGGTATCGGAGCACTAGCCGATACATATTGGATCTATCTTCATCGGCTAAGCTATGAGTATATATAATCCCTATCTTGAAGTACTTTTGGATACAAGTGATTTATATTGTCTCGGCATGCTGTCCGATCCATCCCAATCACTTAATTTAAACATATTTCAAGACATAGATTATATATTACTGATATCTACAGCCGATCGAGTAGATTTAATCTTATCTTGCTTTATTTTTCACTGCCGATCGAATTCACGATGACACCGGCTCAAGGATAAATGATATGTCATCGGCCATTAACCGATCGGCTATCGTTTATTGATTTAACCTTGTTTATTTCTTTCTTTGTTTCTTGTTGGTTACAGGATCAAACCAACTGGCACGCCTTTGAATCCAAGAGCAAGATTTAGGACCTGCACTGGAGTTAAGCAGATCTCCCAGGCCAGCGTGTGTTTTTTTTCATCAACAGCTAGTACTAAGGCAATAGCATTATAGCATTAACAAAAGAAGTCTACCATTGTTCGCACCGAAAAAGAAGTCCATTTCATGACTCCAGGACAGGCGTACAGCACTGGATTGTGTGAAGCTAGGAATCAAGAGGACAACCACCCATGTCGCACTTTACTCTTCTACAGAATTACAGGAACATGTCGACCAGCGGACACTATAAATTATAGCATACACCAGGCTCCTAGATATACGGATAGATTTCCACCAGACATTCGTCTAGACATTTGCTTGACCGGGCATGTACATGTCGAACACATTTAAATGGTCAGTGTAATTACAGCTTACGAAGTTACAAGCCAATGAGAAATTCATTCTTTACCAGGCCTACCTTACAGAAATCTTATGGAATCACCAGCCTGCCCTGTACAAGTCATGTGTTACAGTGTTAGGACGCAGTTGCTCTGGCCAGCGTTTATGAACAGCACATTGAAATGTTACCAATGATCCTATTTGAAGCCACGAATATATTCATCATGATGGCGCATTGGCACTTCAACCATTCATTCCCACCCAATATTGGATGGAACAGAACCAAAGATATCTCCTGGTTTGTTGGAGAGGCTTTTGAAGTTCCTACTTTCTGTTTTTAGTCCATGAAATCAGGGTCTGTTATTGCCTCCTGTAATTGTTTCGACTTTTATATGTCTGTTCATTCTCTTTCTCCATAATCGTGCTGGAAGTATCGTTGCCTGGCAAATCCTTATCATCTAATATCCTGCTTGCCTCCCCGATTGCAAGGATTAGTTCAAGTTGCTTCTGTTGTTGTTCCTGCAGAATAGATTAATGGGTTCCATTGGTCAAAGGCAAAAAATGCATGAGGCTATGAGCTCCATAAGGAAACGATTTTTTACTGGGGTGTATTGGCTAGTCATTAGTATTTCGGATTGCAACATCAGCTATGAAAGATGAGTCATAATCATTAACCAAATCATTATGATTAACCTTGAAAAGACAACAAAAACATTGATGTAATAATTAACCAAATTATGATGTTAAGCTGTAGTCAGTACATGATGATTACTAAATTTGTAGTGAATATAAACTTTTCAGTTGTAGACAGTATATATCATGCAAATGCAAGGCAAGAGAAATGCAAGGATATAAGCTTAAAAACAGACTCTTCAGGCAACAAAATGACCAAGAACTTAATAACATTTGTAGGTATGAACTGAAATATTCATGGTGTCTCTTAAATTTAAAAAGAGATTGGCAAAAGTAACAGAGTGAGGGCATGATAATTGCAATTTTGGAACGTTTAGTTGCTCATATAACAAAAACCCTAAGCTCGCCGTTTTGGGGATGAAGTTATGTTCATTAGTTGGTGGTGTGGTACTGATTTCTGTATAAGGTTTGGAATAGATAAGAAACAAAATGGATTTGGTCTCTGTGATGTTACAACTATTTGGGTCTTGAAAAATAACCAGCAGAAACGGATTTGTTTTTTGTGATGTTACAACTATTTGGGCCTTGAACAGTAACCAGCAGCTCAATGCATGCCAACAAGAATATAAATGGCACACAATCATTGCATGAATGCATGTTAACTTGGTTCATTAATTGTTTTCCCAATACAATAAGCATAGGGCAGCATAAGAAGCTAGTCATTCATAATGAGCTAAGAATCCCATTAAGCAAAAGTAGAATATGAAATACATAAAAAACTTCTCTGATACAGATTACTTAGAAGTCAGGACATTAGATCTGACAAATAGCTGCAATAGTGGCATTAAATAAAACCAGGCTTACAAGCATGAGGAAACCAACAGTAAGTATTTTGAAGGAAGAGAAACCAAAAAAGAAAGCAGGCAATAATTATTACCTGCATTGCATACAAAACCTTTTGAATTTCACCAAGTTCTTTTTCAAGGAGGTCTTCTTGGGCAGCTAGTACTCGAGTAGCCTCAGAATTCTTTTGGGCTAAAGTTGCAGTCTGCAAAAACAGATCACTGTAAACTTATAGTAAAAGTGCAAGGCTTAATATTCACTTGCAGAAAGAACATTAAGGTTCCTGAAGTTGTGAATGGAGGATGCAACACAATTTGATTCGGGATGGCATTATGGGCGATATGTTGTGATTGCGGGAAGAACTACAGCATGAATACAATGATGATTTGCAGCTTTTAAAAAGGCAGGGTGCTTTGTTTCCTCCGAAATTTATGTGGAAGGTGAATGGGGTTCGTTCTCTGAAATTCAGGTCTTTGCTTGAATGGTGCTCAAAAAGAGCCTACTGACTAAAGATAATGAGATTGGGAGAGATCTAAAAGAAGAGAAATGACAGTTTTTTAGGATTGATGAGAGTAGTTATCACCTGTTTTTCAGTTGACAAGCTTACTAGATATTTCTGAAATGCAACTATGCAAGCATTTGTTTTCAGTAATAAACCTTCTAATTCTCCTAGGCTGTTCTGATAGCTGGTTAAGATGACTTAGGGGAAAGATGACAACCCTTTTAGGTGCACTTGCTTCTGGACAATTTAGTAGGCACAAAATGCTGCCTGTTTCAGATATAAAATGTATTATTTTATCATTCATTAGTTGAATTTCTAGATAGTACCACAGATGTTGGAGTATGATAGAATCTCTAGCGCTGAGGACCAAGCTTGTCGAGCAAATGGCATCTGAAGTTTCCGATGTGTGTTGTAGTAGCAACTCAAATTTCCAAGGATTCAGGGCTAACAAGAGTACAATACTGTTTTTCTGTTACTGTGGAGGACTGCTGAGCTGTTTTAGCTGGCTGCGTTTTAATTGTCCTCCTAATGTTATGCTGTATCCTATTGTTTATTTCGTTATTCTAAAGAGTTCTCAACTATATAACTTTTGACGGTTCAGATTATAATAAGAGATATCAGAAGAGAGTTTGCTTTCTGGGCTAAATAAATCTGTGTGTTGAAATGTTAGATTTGGTCATTTGGAGCTCTCACAAAAGAGATAAGTGATATCCAGTCAATGATCACGAACATGGATGAATTTCAAAAATTGGGCAAAGTAACTGTCCACAGCCACACCAAGATTTTCATGACCGATTGGAACGCACTCGTAGAAATTTCGTCACTGACACGTTACCAAGTCCCCTTTCTAACACCATTTTTGACAGTTCAATTCTAACTGGTTGTTTAAACGAATTCTAATTGGTTGTTACTAAACCAACAGTGAAGCAAAGCTTGAATTCTTAAATTTCTCTAAGTAGGACGAGGTAGGTATCCTGGAAAATTAAGCAATACTCACCTCATTGATAGGATCCCTCAGCGTCCTCCGCAACACCCTAAACCTGACGCCGAGCTTCTCGACGGCCCTCGACAGCACACCGACGGCCGCCACCACGCCCCTCACACTCTCCTCCACCTTGCCAATCCTCCCCGCGAAATCCACACCCCGATCCGCCGAGCCGCCGCCGCCACCCACCTGGCAAAGCCGCCCCCACTGCCTCCGCCGGATCAGGCTCCCGATCGCCACCGCGCCCACCAGAAGCACGTACTGCGCGACGAACATCCTCCCGCCCACGAGCCCCGGCGCGGAGGCGCCCGTCGTCGTCGGCGGCGGGAAGACGAGGCGGGCCGCGCATACCACCGAGCAGATGGCGGGCGGCGCGAGGCAGAGCAGCTCCGCGGCGGAGAGGAGCGCGTCGACCGCCGAGCTCGTCGGCGCGGCGGCGCCTCCGCGGCCTGCGAAAATGTGCAAAACGAACTGTCTCAGCTCGAATCAAGAAGGTCGCGGGGAGCAGACCGCGGCCGCGGCGAGCAACCACCAGCGCATGCGTTTACCGGAGGCGGAGGCGCGGAGAGGCGGAGGCCATCTGCGAGAGGGAGCTCGCGAGAGGAGAGGCGATGGCGATGGCGAGGGAGAGGGAGGGAGGCGGCAATGGAGGTGGAGGTGCGCGCGGGAGCGGAGCGGCGAGAGGGGAGCGGGGGGCGGCATGGGCGAGGAAAGGTGAGGTGAGGTGAGGACGAACAAGGTGAGCAGCGCGCGGATGCGATTGGAAGGGAACGACACCGAAGACAGGGCCGTTCTCGTTACCTGGGCCCAATACGGGTCGCTCCCGGCCCACCGCCCCGGTAATTGTCACTGGGAGCACGCTTTTCTCCAAGCTGTGCGTTTCAAGTGAAAACTTTATATATGAAAGTTGCTCTAAAATATCATATTAATCTATTTTTTCAAGTTTGTAATAATTAAAACCCAATCAATTATACGTTAATATCACCTCGTTTTGCGTAAAAAACCTAATTCATCATTTTTATTTTCAGGAGAAAAGAACACCACCGACCATAAGAGCAAGGATAAGCCAACTATAAACTTATGTGAAAAAAATAAAGAAAAGTGAGAAGTGTTAGCTCTTAGATAAGTGCTAGCTGAACACATGCTCTAAAACATTTACATTATTTATTTCATAGTGAGAGAAAGAGATATGAGAGAAAAAATAAAGCCAACCTTATAGTTAGTCTATTATGTATGTTAGTTATAATATGGATTAATAGTCAATGGTCAGCTATACTATTAAACTTGCTTTTTTTTGGAACTAGGGATGAAAACATAATAAACCTTTTCAAAATTTAAATGCGCTAAAACTTCAATAAGTGACAGCATTGTCAAGTTTTAATAGGATAGGATAAATGTGATGTTACCAAAATTTCTTAGATATTATCAATATTTGGTACTTCCTCTATTGCATATTATAAGTTATTTTAATTTTTTTCTAATCAAACATTTTTAAATTTGACTAAGTTTACAGAAAAATTTAATAACACCTACAACATCAAATTAATTTCGTTAAAAGCAAAATTGAATATATCTTGTTAGAATGTTTTTTTTATGTTCAAAATATCACTATAATTTTTCTAAAATTTGATCAAAACTAAAAAAAATTTACTAGGAAAAAAGTTAAAACAACTTATAATATGAAACAGAGATAGTAACAAACTAAATGCATCCATATCTTCATCAATTTCACCAAACAATGGCATGGTTTAAAATAATACCAATCCGAATAGACCTGAAAATGTATCATTTATACGGAAACCATTTTTGGATGGTTTGATATTTTTGTACTTTCCAATTTATCTATTTGGTGGAGATTGCATTACTGCACTGAAAGAAATTAGAATATCAAAATTTCATGTGGTTAGACTTAGGATCGGAAACTATCACTTTTTATAGTTCAGTTGGGTGCCCGCTGTAATCCCTATTTGTAGCGTTAGAATTTTGCAAGATTTTCGCAGGGATTAGTTTAATTCCTGTAAAGTTTGTCTAAAATTGATCCATTGCAAACAAGGCCTAGAGCTGTTTTCACTCAAGAAGAGTAGCAGAGCTGAGGTACAAGGCCACTTTGGAATGGAGAAATTTTGTGAGAATTGAATTTCTTTTAAAAAAAGATGTACGAAACTTCTGCTCTCAAGCGCTTGGAAGTTGGAACATTTTAATTACACAAATTACTGTACTGTACCCTACAAAACAGACATGAACACTACGATGTAGTACTTCAGGATTCATAAGCATGTTGGAGTTCTTATCTAAACTGACATCCTATGTGAAAACAATGGGTTGTCAAAAGGAAGTGAACAACTCATTTGAGGATTTGCAGAAACAGATAGAGCACGTTGGCAAATACTACTCTACCCCAGCAACTGTCCAAGTGAAACTTTCATGTGCAGAGTACAAGAGGTCGAGCATGCTTACTCTGTCAGACAGGAAGATCCTACCTTCCTGAGGATTGAAGACAACAAAAAAACTAGAGAAGGCGCCTACCAAAGACACAAGATCCGTCAGAATCGAAGTTAAAAACAACAGGAATCACATAATTCAAGACAGGGAGCATACAATAGAAGTAAATAAATGCAATACCAGAAAAAGACTAAAAATGATAATGGTTTGATCTCGGCCACACATCTATAATCAAAATTGTTTTGTGATTCCATGGCCTTTCGAGTACTTATCATCAAAGCACATTCCTTGGCCCAAACTCTTGGCCTCTTGTGTTTGCTAGTATATCATTAGTAAGAATATGTCAGACTTCAGGTCATTTATAAAGACGTTGATCACGTGATTCTTTTTATTTAGTAAGCCTCAAGGAGAGTCTTCCATTTGGATTTTGGACATGACGACCAAAGTTGTCAGTTGTCACACTAGAACCTCACATGGCAATCCAACATAAATGATGGTGAGTTTGAGAAAGGGATTGAGAAGATAGAGAAGATACGTAAAACGAGGTGAGCCATTACCGTATGATTAATTGAGTATTAACTATTTTAAATTTTAAAAATGGATTAATATGGTTTTTTAAAGCAACTTTCATATAGAAATTTTTTTAAAAAAATACACCGTCTAGTAGTTTGGGAAGCGTGCGCGCTGGAATACGATGGGTCTTTCTCACCCAATCCCCCAGGAACGAACGCATGATAGTCCACAGGATGACATTATTGGAAGTTCCATAATTTTATCGGAACATCACTGCTAATCAACCAAGTCACTATCACCTACCCCCTGCAATACTCCCTTCTCAATTCTCACCTGTCACCAGTTCTCATCACAGTACTATGGCTGTACGACTGTATTTAGTTCAGCGCAAAGTTTAAATTTTGGTTAAAATTAAAGATGATGTGACTAAAAGGTTATATGTGTATGACAGGTTGATGTGATGGAAAAGGACTGAAGTTTACATCCAAACTTTGGATCTAAACACAGCCCATATACAAGTACTAGTAAAAGCAAAACACTACTAGAAACAAAAACATGGAGAAAACTGTGAAACACAAGCACAAGTGAGATGTAACTAAATTATAGCAAACTAAATCAGTCCTCACCATGCAAACACATCACCTGGACAGAGTGCATAGGCATCACAGATATTTTTTGTCAACTTTGCTACGGCAAATTAGCACATATACTAACGATAAGTACATCCTGATAAATACATCCTGCTACTGAATGCATCCTGAACATACTATGAGGCAAGCTTTTAACTAGGAGACACCCCCTCGCTCACCATCACACCACCAAATTAAGCTAAGCAGCTGCAAGTCTGCAACAATCAGCTGCTGGTTTGCTTGCTATGAGCCGTCTCCGCCGCCGTGCTCCCTCCTGGCCTTCTTGGCTGGCGGCGGCGCGGCGGCGAGAGCCTCGTGGAGGTGGCGCTGAGCATCAAGAAGCATCCTGTTATGGCGGGCCTCGGTTTCCTTCCACCCACGATCGATCTCCCACTGCATCTCCATGCGCCGCCTCTCGAGCCGCATGATCCCCTGGCCGAAATCCCTCAGTACAGCGGAGAGCTGCTCGTTGGCTCCCCCGCCGGGGCGGGTGGCTACCGGAGGTGGCTCCTCTTCCTTCACCTTGTCTGCCATGGCGGCCTTGGCTTGAAATGCCTCGTAGGGGACCCTCTTCCGGGGAGGCGCGGTGGAGAGCATCGCGAAGGATGGCGGCGGCTGCTGCGGCGGTGGGCGAGGGGCGAAGCCGCTGAACCCCCCGCCGCCGCCGCTGTCCCGGAGGATGCCGTTGATGCTCCTGGTGTTGTTCCGGGGGATGGGCTCTTCCACTTCCTCTTCTTCTTCGTCATCTTCCTCCTCGTCATCGTCGTCGTCGTCGTCCTCGTCCGAGGCGGCGGCGGGTGGGGAGGCGGCGGGCGGCGGCGGAGGGAAGGCGGAGGAGACAGGGAGCGGGCCGCGCTCGAGGCGCTCCATGCGGCGGAAGTATGGCCAGAGCGAGGTGACGGGGCGGGCGCCCTCGATGCGGTAGCGCTTGCGGAGCTTCTCCAGCTTGTGGCGGCACTGCGTCCCGGTCTTGCGCAGCGCGGCCCCCGACGCGGCGCACCGCGCGGCGACGTCGGCGGCCACCTCCTCCCACTGCTGCGCCTTGAGCTGCCCCCGGCGCAGCCTCGTCCACCGCTCCTCGTAGGCGTCGAGGAGGTGCATGGTCTCCATGTGCGCCCAGGGTTGCCCCGGCGCGCTCTTCCTCCGCTGCGGCAGCGCCCCCTCCTCCCCCGCCGCCGCCGCCGCCGCCGCCGCCTCCTGCGCCATCCTCTCAGTCACGGTTGCGGCGTCGATTCAGATCTAGATCTGGGGGGTAATAATTTTGGGGGGGAGGAGGCGGCGGCGGTGGTGGTGGTGGAGGCGGATTCGGGTGGGGGGGGATAAGGTGAGGGGGAGGCGGAGGAGGGGTATGGGTGGTGGTGGTGGTGGTGGGGCGGTCGGTTCGGTTTTTCTGGGTGCGGGAGTTGGGCACTTGGGCCATCGGCCGCGGGCTGAGCGGTGGCGGTGGTGGTGGTGGTGGTGGTGGCGCGGGTCACGTGGAGGAGAGGGCGCGGGCGTGGTGGATGGGAGAGGCGGCGGCGCCCGTTCCGCCCCGCCCGGCCGCGTGGTCCCGTGCGCCGCTGCGGGTTTGCGCCGCCAAAGGGGGCGTGGGCGTGGCGTGGGAGTCCGCGGCTGGAGTGGATGACCGGTGGAGCCGGCTCCGGGAGGGGGGAAGGGGCCACCTGTAAGGGCGTGGTGAGCCGGCGGGAGGGGCCGAGGGGGAGGAGAGCTCGCGACTTCGCGAGTCGCGTCGCGGGAAGGCGTTTCGATCGATCCGGATCCCCTACAGTTTGAACTGCTAATGCACAGCGCTACAGTGTTTTGCAGTAGCATTTGAACACTCGGATTAAAAACAAACGGTTCAGATCAGCCAACTACTGTAGCACCAATATTTTACTTTTCATCTTGTACTGTCACATTTATATTGTATAGATTGATCATAGCCCTAAGATTGTGAATCAATGGTGCAGATTTCTTCTAATTCAATTTACTGTAGCACATCTGCCTTATGTACTCTACCGCAGAGGATCTCAATCCGTTTCGATCGGCACACTGGCTGGCTGTGGGCGAAGTCGCGAGGTTGGTGCGATGGGCCGATGGCCAACCGGAGTGCCGAACCACACGTCACCACCACGATGATGATGAGTTTGAGAAAACGGACGTAACGGGCCTTCCAAATAAAATTGATATTTTGCCATTGTAAAAACGGAGTTTAGCTGGAATGCTATTCATGGAAGTGGTTTTGTTAAAATATCACCCTCAAACAAATGCAACATGTTTTTTTTTTGACTTGAACAGAGGCAACATGTTGTAATGCCGTTTCATCCATTTCTTCTCAGTTTAATGATTTTTTAATGTTTTTTCTTGCTAAGATGACCAAAATATCCTTGTATCCTATCTCATCTTTCCCTCTATTTTTTCCTCCTCTTTGTTGCAGATGGTGGGTGGCGTCGGCGTGGCTGGGGACGGCAGCGGCGCCGACACGGTTGGGGCAGGTGGGCGTGGTCGCCTGGCGCTGCTGTTGTGACGAACTTGGCGGTGAGCCCCGTCATGCCTTATCTCAGCCAGGAACTAGGGCGAGCTTGGGGCATTGTGAAGATGGTGTTGTGGCTGGAGATGGAGTTGTTGGACAAGTCAATGGTGGTGAGTGAGATGAGGTCGCCGATGTGGTGGGGATGTTCTCCTACGTCGACGCAGATGGCGTCGCCGTCCCTAGCCACGCCGCCGAGCCGAGCAGCCTTCCCCACCCACGTCGACGCCGTCCCCGTCCTCGTCCCCATCCCCAGTCGTGCCGTCGAGCCGGGCCGCGCCAGCGCCGCCCACCATCTGCAATGGAGAGGAGGAAGAGATAGAGGGAGAGATGAATAGAATCTAAGGGTATTTTGGTCATCTCAGCAAGAAAAACATTACAAAAATTATTAAACTGAGAAGAAATGGATCTAATGGCATTGCGACATGTTGCCCTTGTTTGAGAGTGACATTTTAACGAAAACACTTTCGGGAGTGACATTCCGCAAAACCTCATTTTGACAATGGCAAAATGTCAATTTTCTCCTTCCATTTCGATGAAAAATGAAAAGCTACTCAATAAATTGCACAGCATAGAATATTACTCCTTTATATTATCTACATGTTAAAAATATTATTTTAGAGGGTTTTCATATAAAAATCCCTAACTGACATACAGAGTGAGAGATAGAGAGGGGGGAGGGGAACAGAGAGCGGTGGGTGCGAGAGCGAGCGGCAACGAACAACGCGTGGGCGGGTGCACATGGGTGGGCGGTGCTAGAGGCCGCACCCTCACCGCTCCTCCAAGAAGTCAAAGAGTGTAGTCCCCCCTATCCCAAGAGTGCACGCTGTCGCATCCTCATATTCCCTCCACCCTATCGTTCCTCCTTCCACCGCCGCCTCTCGCCCTCGCCCTCTAACGTGGGGGCGCTAGAGGCGATGTGCAGTGAGCGTGCAAGCGGTGTGCGACAAGCGTGCGAGGCGGGCAGCGCTGGAGACTGTGCCCTCGCCGCTCCTTCGAGGAGCCAAAGAGGGCGGTCCACGTCCCCACCATCGCATCTATCGCCTCGTCCTCCTTCCTCCACCCCATCATCCTATTATCACCGATGGCGAGCCGTCCAGCGTCATGCGCCTGCTGCCTCCCTCCCTCTCTTCGCATGCCAACCTGGGGTTTTTTGGCCCGAAAACCCTCCAAAGTGGCATTTTAACCGGTAGACAATGTAACTCGCCCAGCGCCGTTGTCACCTTCCTTGCGCACAGGTCCATCCTAGCGACTATCGCCTTGCCATCGTCACCGAGCCCTCCTTGCGCACGGATTCGCCGCCGGTGGCTTCTCCCCTCTCGTCGCCACCGCTGTCGTCACCGCCATAGTCTTCATCGTCCCTCGCTTGTCACCGTCGACATGCGCGCACGGATCTGCCGTCGCGTGCACGAGCGTGCCTCGCGCCTGCACGGATTTGCCGTCGACGGCTTCTCACCTCTCGTCGCCACCGTTGCTGCGTCGCGTGCGCACAATTCCATCGCCATCGTCGACGCTGCCAGGAGAGCAACTTGGCGATGGTTGCGGGAGAAAGAGGAGGAAGAAGTAGAGGTTAATATGTAGGTTCCAACGGCATATACTAAAAATAGAGTGTAGATGGATGGACTGTTGGAAAGAACATGTTTGGCTCTCCAAATCAGTTGGAGAGGTGACTATGGGTATTTGGAGAGCTTAATTTGGCCATTCTATTGGAGATACTCTTACAAGTGAAAGTAAAACAAACAATGTGCATGGGGCACAAATTATGAAAAAAATGCTCATCAACTTAATCGCGCGTAGTTGGCTACTTAGACTTAGCTTTGCTGAAGTATTCGCAAGAAAATTTATACTTCAAACAACAAAGCCTCCCTCCAGATTAACTGAATTTACACACCAAAAAAGTATGACAATCAGTTTCTTATAACGAAAACCTTTTTGAAGGGCCTTATAGAGTAATGGTGCACATCGAAATAGTACAAGACAATATGATGAATTCTCTAGCGATGATATGCACAAGACAAGAGAGAGGATATCTCGATTCTCCATAGGGGGACATGAGCATGATCATACGACTACATTTGTTGATATTTCACTAAATTTGCTGTCATCTACATTTATACCACAACCCGGCAGCAAGGGGCTGATATTCTTACTAGCTTCTTTCTAGCAGTAGCAAAATTTCCATGCACACGCATAATAACCGTGTGCAGGAGCAAAAAGAAAAGCTACTGCAGCATCACCAGCAGTATAGCTGCAGCCTGCAAAAAATTAGATATCAAGCATTCGCCCACCCAGATAGCTTATCAAGATCTATATACTATGTAAGCCTGTAACAACCAACATTTTGGTGCTCAACACAACACTAGTCACTCAAACAACAACCTTCTCTATCTAAGGGCCGGGAAGAAAGTCACAGCTGCCTATTTACATGGTGTCCTTTATTCATTATTGCAGTGAAAAACCGCACATGATAAAACCCTAGGTTTGGTTATTCACTGAAGCCAACACGGGGTACTATAGAACCCTCAGCTTGGTAAGGAAGGCTGCACAGAAGTCCAGGAAAAGGAGCTGAGGGCCCGTAACTCTCTGCATATCCAGCAGATACTTCTCGTCTCTGCTCTTGTAAAGCTGAAGAAAAGAAACGGAATCAGTAATTCGACAGCCAGATATACAACAAATATATAATACATACCAAATACAACAGCTACACCATTCGAATGATACTATACTAGGCTAAAAGTATAATATATGGCTAACTGGTACTTTTTAGTATTTAAAGTTAAAAATTGCTGGTTCAAAATGGCATGAGCAGACAACACATTGGCAACAATGCATCAACTCATGATTGAACCTAAAAGGTGAGGCATTCTTTTGTCATTCCAATGGGATCTTTAATCCAAGGATTTAACTATGACAACAATATTTAGTTGAATATCTAAAAAAAAATATATTGCTGTAACAAACTTTTTAAGTCAGTAGTGCTAGAATTTGAAATTGCACACCTGGATTTCAAACTTGATCACAGCAGGTAACCTCCCATTTACATCGCCATTATCCATTATGATTGAGTCATCAACAAAGCTGTGGTTGACATCTAACATATCAGTGGCCTGAGGATACCCAACGCTCCATCTGCACTTCATGTTGTATTGTCCATTCTTCTTCCAGCAGACATTTAAGTCTTCAAGTGCCTTTAGGACCTCAATCATTATCTCGCGAGGCTGAGCTCGAGACTGTTGAATAAGTGATATACGTCAGCACAAATTTCAGTGTGTCACAAAAGTAGTAGTAAAAGAGAACATCATGCAAGACCTGAAGTCCAAGAGCCCATTTTCTTTCAACAGGATAATGTGGGCGCAAACCACTGGCATGAGGATCACTGCTTCCTGGGAGATAATGCCTTGTATTTGAACTTGCTGATTCCGATGCAGCAAAGCGATTAAGATTCCTCTCCTAATGAACCATAAGGTCAGACAGTTAATTAAACATTTTGCAAATTATGTCAGACAAAAATGGTGTAAATTTGAACTAACCAATGATTCTTGATAGTCTGCTCCCAGATAGCCACTGGTAGCTCGGAATCGATTGTCCAAGAGCAAATAATATGCAACAGTTGCCTGGAAAATGGTCTAAAATCAGCAATATGATGATTAAAAAAGGATGAACAGTTCATTTGCTTGCATATACCTCATTTTGCAGTCTATTGCGCAGAGATTCACACACATGGTCCTTTTCATAACCCAAGTTTACAACGTCTTGAAGGGTATCTTCATCAATCTTCAAAGAAGGTCATATATCAAGACATTAGCAAAGTGGCAAGATAATTATAAAAAATCAAACATGTAAATAAGTGATATTGCAAGTGAAAACTTATCTGTTTCTTTTACATCTCATGAAGGATTTCTGCTAAGATAAACTACTACTAGCAAGAAAATACTCCACAAACCTCATATTATAAAATGTTATTCAAGATGCCTTTCACCACTGCTTTATACGGTGTTATGTTGGCAAAACATTATTTATCATACTCTATAATTATATCTCAAGAAAATTATATTAGTAGATAAAGTTTGATACATTAATGAACAACTCGTTAAGAATGTGACACAAAGGAAGTACCATTTTGGCTTGCTGTGCTGTGTCTGGTGGAGGCACTGCTAAGTAACGAGGAAGGCGAATCTGAAACCACTGATGCTCTCGAATTTCACGAATTGTGATTCTCTTCATTGGATCAACAACAAGCATCCTTGGGATCAAATCCCTGGCCAGAGCAGATAAATGACTTGGGAGAGTATATATACCACCCTGGAACACCAAACAAGCAGGTCAAATACTCAAATATACAGAATAATAATAAAAACTTAGATATTTTAAGGACCATCTAGTCAGCATAAGAGTTTATAAGGTCTGGCTAGCCTACATAAATTTACCTCACCTTTATCTTTTTGAATAGGTTGGGGATATTCTCATCATCAAATGGAAGAGTACCACAAAGGAGAGCATAAAGGATCACTCCACAGCTCCATACATCAACCTCGGGTCCAGCATATAATTTACCAGAGATCACCTGCAAAGGGACCATAATACTATAATAAGAAAAAATATTGCATGTAAAGGAGCAAGAAGATATAGTCTCACAGTGATACAAAAAAAAATACCTCTGGAGCAGCATAATTCGGACTCCCGCAGCTTGTCTTTAAAAAATGGCCATCATGCATGACATTACTCAAACCAAAGTCAGCAAGCTTTACGTTATACTTTGAATCCAGTAGCAAGTTTTCTGGCTTCAGATCACGATGAACCACCATGTTTCTGTGGCAGTATTCAACCCCAGATATAATCTGTTCCATAAAATTTTACCTTCTAAATATTAAGAGAAATAATGTATATGTATTCAACAAAATCAGAACAATGAAAAACTAAGTTCTCCCATAAAATAATGTATGTCCCTCTCTCCATTTCAGGTTAAAATCACATGCCAATGATTACACCAACACAGTGAAGACTTAGGAACTAATCAAAAGTTTGATTTAGTACATCACTCCATCCCACAAATTTGAAATTCAATGATAAGGTTAGAAGCTAAAAGCAAGCCGATTACATGCGAACCTGAGTCAATTAATTATGAACACCACACATAAAACCTCCACACGACAAATATGAATGGCATGCTTATGCTCCATAGGTTTTGAATGGTGAAAATAAGCAAGCATTGAAGTTGGAAATAAATGCTAAAAGAGCACATTTAACAAGTGAAAGAAATGAGTAAGGTCAAGTACCTGCTGGAAGATTCGGCGAGCCTCATCTTCCTGCAACCTGCCTTTCTCAACAATGTAATCAAACAGTTCTCCAAACTTGCAGTACTCCATCACAACATATATATCCGTAGGAGTGTATATGACCTCATAAAGGCGAATGATATGGGGATGAATGAACAACCTCAATATCTTGATTTCTCTCTTTGCTGTAAACAAGAAACAATAAGAAAAAAGGAAGTCAGGCCTTAGCATTTGGCAAGCATGAAATTCCAGATTATAGAATTTCCAGCTCAAAAGCATTCGAAGAAGGTAAAACCATAAAATTTCTTCTTTACCAGGAAGAATGACTACAACTCACAAGCATTAGCAGGAAGTGAACTTTCTTAACAAACAAACTATATCCTAGAATCAGTACAAATTTTGTCTCGACTATTAGATTAGCTCAAAATTTTGGAGACAGTTCACATATCAGACCACTATAGGAATCAGGTAACATATGATCATGAACACAGAAGATAATAGATTGATTAAAGTGGTCTCTTTATAAAAGGAAGGTACCTTTCTCCTCCATTTCCATATTTCTCATTTGGCGACGGTTCAGGATCTTTATAGCAACTCTGTGCCCTGTAAGCTTATGCTCTGCAATCTTCACTTTTCCAAATGAACCAATACCTAAAGTTCTTCCTAGATTGTAGTTCTTCAGTGCCTCAGAATGCCCACTGCCTCTAGCATTTCCTTCCATTTTCACTGGCAATACAAAAGAAAATAACTAAGGTCTAGCATTCCACAAACAATTTTACACTTTATATGACATATTGATGACATGATGCAAACCTTTGAACCAAGGCAAAACATGACCCAAGATTCAAGTTGTGCTAAGCTTGTTCATTATACTAGGATGATGTATACGGTGTGTCACAGAAACCATGCAATATGTAATTGTTCGAGTTAACATGTTCACCTCAAATACAAGTTATGTATATCAATTCATAGTAACAACCCTTCATCTAACTGGTCGGTTGCATTTAGGGAAACATAAGCTTTATGCGCTAGGAGAGTTAACGGCACAAGTGGTCCAAATCATCAATGATCCTCACAACATTCAACTTATTCCCTTTCTAGAACCAAAAATCTAACTAGAAAGGTTTGCCAAAATTGTATTGTCCAGGTGCGATAAATACCATCCCTTAGAACAAACCTAAACATGAGCTATAACCCTCCACTGTCCTCTCAAGAGGGTTTTGTGCCTAGCCTTCCTTCACCCCAAAATGCCCCAAGTCATCCTTTTGCCATCAGAACCCCCATCACTAGATCATTTTTAACACTGCGAACCTCATCTTCTCCACCCATGGTGCTGCTGCAACCAGGATATCAGCTTGGTGCCTTTGGTGGTGCAAAGAGATAGACAAATCATGAAATCCTAGTGCGTAACCAAGCTTTCTTAACATGGGAAACTTTTTGGGAACCATCAAACTGTTTTAGTATTAAGGTTAAGGCAAATTTCTAGAACAGAAGCTAGGGTTAACGCGAATTCGAGAAAAAAAGTGCGTGGGTAAAGAGACATGGGAAAGAGGATGCGCGTAACGGATGCGGCGGAAGCAGCAGGAGGAACGACAGCTCGCTCGCTCGCTCGCTCGCCCGATGGATGAGGATCGGCGCAGGCGGCGGTGGCGGAGGATGTGCTCACCAGTGACCAGGATGGATGCGGCGGAAGCAGCAGGAGGAACGACGGCGCCCGCCCTGCTCGCTGGCGGGATGGATGGGGATCGGCGCAGGCGGCGGTGACTGCTCACCAGGATGGATGCGGCGGAAGCAGCAGGACGACGGCGAACCTGCTCGGTCGCTGGCGGGATGGATGGGGATCGGGGTCGGCGGAGGCGGTGGTGGGCTAGTGCTGCGCAAGTGGATTGCTTAACATCCCATTCCCACCTCAGCCGCTGCAAGTGGGGGCCATCCCATTTTGGCACCATTCTCTTTTTTTTTTTTTCTCTCTTTCTTTCTGTTCTCCGTGTGCAGCCATCGCTTGGATGGACGGCTCGCCGCCGGTGACGTGGATTGCTTTCGCTTTCCGTCGCCTCGTTGGCTCGTTGCTGCTCTCGCACGCGTGGCGTTGCGATCAGGGTAGGTGGGATGGCTGACACAGCGCTGATTCGGCGCGGGTGCGGAGCCGGTTTTTATCTACACGGCTTTCCCAGATTTATGTTGTGTTGTGCTGGTTTGCATGCTTGCGTGGCTGCGGCTTCGGCTGATAGCCTGCTACCGTGCTATGCAGTGTGGCACACGGTGCACTCACCGAATGGCAAAAGGCTCATGAGTCACGATCATGGCACGCACTGTGTTATTCCTTCGTGTTTCTCAACTCATCTCTCTTTTTTTTTATGTTTATATGCTTTTCAAACAATTAGATGGTACTACTATGTTTTTTAAAAGTTCTATATAAGAAAGTTGCTTTAAAAAAGTCATATTAGTACATTTTCAAGTTTTTTTAAGTTAATACTTAGGCCTAATTTAGTTTCTAATTTTTTTCCAAAAAAGTTACATTGAATCTTTGGACACATATATGAAGTATTAAATATAAATAAAAATAAAAACTAATTATACAGTTTACATGAAAATCGTGAGACGAATCTTTTGAGTCTACTTAGTCCATAATTAGTCATAAGTGCTACAGTAACCCATATGTGCTAATGACGGCTTAATTAGGCTCAAAAGATTCGTCTCGCGGTTCCAGGCGAGTTATGAAATTAGTTTTTTCATTCGTGTCCGAAAAAACCCTTCCATCAGATATGACAAATTTTATAACTCGATGTGAGGGTGAAAAATTTTACCAGGGGATCTAAACAGACCCTTAGTCCATGATTAGCCATCATTACTACAGTAACCCACATGTGCTAATGCCGGATTAATTAGGCTCAAAAGATTCGTCTCGCATTTCCAGGCGAGTTATGAAATTAGTTTTTTCATTCGTATCCGAAAACCTAATTTCATAACTCGCCTGGAAACCGCGAGACGAATCTTTTGAGCCTAATTTCTCCATGATTTGATAGTATGGTGCTACAGTAAATATTTGCTAACAACGGATTAATTAGGCTTAATAAATTCGTCTCACAGTTTACATGCGGAATCTGTAATTTGTTTTGTTATTAGTCTGCGTTTAATACTTCAAATGTGTGTCCGTATATCCGATGTGTGTTGATGTAAAAACACAAGGCCTGGGAGATCTACTTAACTCCAGTGCAGGTCTAAAAGCTTGCCTTTAGGTGTATGAGCGTGCCAGTTGATTTGATCCTGCAATCAACAACAAACAAAGCCAAGAAATCGCGGTTAAATCCATAAACGATAGCCGATCGGCTAGTTGCCGATGACATATCATTTATCTTTGAGCCGATGTCATATGTAGATCGATCGGCAATCATGAATAAGTAAGAAAGAACTAAATCTACTCGATTGGCTGTAGATATTAACAATATATAATCCTTATGTCGATATATACTTAAATCAAGTGATTGGGATAGATCGGTCGTCATGCTGAGACAGTATAAATCACTTAGATCAAAATATATATTAACAACAAGATTATATATGTTCATAGCATAGCCGATCAGATAGATCTAGCATGTATCGGCTAATACTCCGATACCATTTTATATTAAGATATCAAAGCAAATAAAATATATCAAATGAAAGCCTAATATACTTAAATACGTCAAGATCTTAACATAAAGAGCAGATTTAATATGTCAATCAAGCATATAAGACAAATAGAGTTAAATCAGGTAAGATCGGCTGAAACCCTGATGCTACCCTCGGCAACCAAAGGCAGGATAGAGATTGAGGTTCTAATCACGACTCATAAGATCAAACTCAACTGATGCAGCTATAAGTATGAAAAGAAGGATAATATCTAGACAATTAAGCTGTTGGATGTTTCATAGAGTGGTAGATATCCTATATAATCTAAGTCAACGTCAATATTTAACCTAATCGGCTGCCTTCTAGTAACAGACGTTAGCCGATTATAGGTTAGATAGCGATATTGCCGGAGATTATATAAGATATATAATAACTCGACAAATTACGTAAACAAGATTAGAGTATCATAAAGATGGAAGCACTAATCCCGAGAACCCAAGCCGCCATAACAAGTTTTACCTCTAGTTGAAGATCGAAACCGATGCAGCTCAACCCGAAAGCAAGAACTCATCAAAACAAAACGAAAGTAAAAAGGATGGCGATGCGCCAAGATTGTATTGAACGTGTGTTAGATTGATTACATGGGGCTTGGAGTCTATTTATACCCGAGATTTCAAAACATGTTCATATCAGACACGACTCTTATATCCAACAAACTCTAAGATAATATAAGTCTTTGCGGCAAACTTTTGCCTAAACATATCTCTAAGGAAATTACATGAAATATCCTAATTAATAGATATAATTGCCTTCTCAGGACTCTATCCATACGTGGCAATTCTCATGAAGCACATCAACTCAACCCGACAACGTATACTGTGTCATATTGTCGGATTCAGCTCAATCGGCTAACCTTGTCCAACTCGGACTCTGCCGATCCTGGTCACAGCTGATTCGGACTTTAGCCGATCTCTACTCTGTTTCCGGAACGATTTCCATCTTTGATCCCACTCCGATCCTATCTTCATCTCCGATACTTGGATTACCAAATTTGGCCATTAACAATGTGACATGCCAAAATTTTTCATCTCTGAATCTAAACACAGCCTAATTATGCTCAAAAGATTTGTCTCTCAATTTCCCCCATCCCTCTAACTGTGCAATTAGTTTTTTTAAGTCTATATTTAAAATTCCATATATGTGTCCAAAGATTCGATGTGATGTTTTTGGGAAAATTTTTGGGAAACTAAACCAGGCCTTATAGATGGCCATAAGGCCCGAGACCCAAGCACGGCACGACACGACTGGTGTTGGGCCCGTGCCGGCCCGGCCCAATACGGCATGATCAAAGAAAAATAGTTAGGGATCTAAAATGGACTTATCTCAGCCATATAAGACACAACCCAAAGAGGGACGCAAGATAGACTTATTTCAACCATATAAGACACAACCCAAAGAGGTAAGAGGGGAAATAGACTTATTCTATAGAGAAGTACGATGGGCTATCGTGCCTTCGCGCCAGGCCGGGATGGCCCGAGCCTTATTGGGCCATGCCTGGGCTGTGTGTAGGCATGGCCCGACCTGGCGTATAGGTCGGGCCGTGCCGTTCCAACTGATCTCAGCCCAGGCCCGGTCGTCCACCTATAGTTCTACTTCTCCAGCATGAGAAAAAAAAAAACTCCAGCAGGAGAGTAAGCTAACAAGGTCGTCCACTTGGCTCAATAATCTGATCGTCGTTCGACCTCTGTCATGCTCGGCAGCTCGAGGACCAACACCCTCCCGCCACCTCCATCTGGATCCCGTCAACCTCCCAACATTGGCACCCAGCCGGCCATCTCCAGCGCGCCGAGCTTGGGGGCTGGTGGATTTGACCCCATCTCCTCGATCACCACTGACAGCCCTCCCTCTTGTTCTCACCCAATATTACAAGTACTATGTTATGCACTAGCGAATGTCTTCTCCCGTTGCAACACACGGACATATTTGCTAGTATTAGTAAAAAAAACTTGAAAAATAGATTGATATGTTATTTTTTTAGAAAAAACACGTTGTTTAACAGTTTAAAAAGCGTGTGTACGAAAAACGAGGGAGTTGAAGTTGGTATAGCTTACTGCCAAATGGAGCCTAAGAGTTTCTATATTTCTATTCTAAACAGTCCAGGAGCCAAGGCCGAGAAATACAATATAACGATAAAAATGTCCCCGTTATTGATAAATTTATCTATGGCAATAAGACTACATAGACAATTTCTAAATTTAAGTAGTAACTAATATTGAATATGACATATTCTATCATTACGAATCTGGAGAAGTCTTATCAAATGGGACACAGTGTCCATTTCGTAATTATAGGGCGTATTCCATTCGATAAAATCTATCTACATTCATAATATTTCATAATATTAGTATGTGTCTTATTTGATAGTAGTTGCTATACTTGTGACGGAGGACAAACTGTATTTTAAATCTAGTTACTGCTAATCCTAACAAATGCAGTATGGTAATATGTTAGTCGAAGATTTTTCTATACTAACTATAGAAGACAACAACGTTGTTGTACCTTCATATGATAAATCTACCCTATAGTTCAACAAATTGTTTCACTCATTCTTTCATTCCTCATGGAACGGTATAGATTAACTCCCTGAAATTGAACGCTCACGATCGTCCTCCCTCTCTCTCTCTCCCGTAATTCCGGTTCGGCGGTTCCCCCTCCAATCTCGCCCATGTGGCCACACGCCCACACCGCCCTTGATCTCGCGATTCTCAAAAAAGAAAAAAAAACTCGCCATTCTCACTCCCGCTAGGATCCCGCCCGCTGCCGCGTCGCTAGGTCGCCGCCGAAACCCACTGCCGGGTCTTCCACCGCCAGAACTCCCATCGCCCGGTCGCTTCCACCTGCAGGTCGTCCGCCGCCCGCCGAAGACGGCAACGCCGGCATGTTGCTGCCCGCCCTCGACTACATTCCCTCCCCCCAACCACCAGCGCCGCCACCGATCCTCGCCGTGGAAAGCCCTCCCGTCACCAGGTCTCCGTCGACGCCGATATGCTCTGCCTCCAGCCGATCTGCCACTAAATTTTGCACCTCCGCCTCCAGCCGATCGAACCCATCTCAGGTTTGCACCCCCAACCCTTTCTAAATTTCTTCTTTTTTATTTGCTGCTAGGGCTTGCCTGTACAGGGAATTAATTTGCATCTTCCAGATCAGATGCACTTTCTTTTTCATGGTTAGATCCAACTGCATGATGCTCATTTGATGCAAATTTTGAAACCAGACATGCATGATGCTCAATTAATACAAATTTTGAAACAAGACAGTACGGTAACATTTGGAGTAATTTTCGTGGCCAATTAGCAAAACAAGAATTAATGTGGTCGATCAGATCAGCTGAACCAAGCCATGTTCCTATGACAGCTCAATGAGAAAGGTGCAGATATCATACAATCCACGGCATCAATTGATGTGCATTTTGCAATAACTGATCTACCATAGTGTTGTTCAATTGAGCATTATACATGTCTTGTTTCAAAATCCAAACCCTAGCTGCACAAAAGATGAAATTTAGATGGGGTTGGGGGTAAATACCTGAGATGGGGTCGATTGGAGAAGAGGTTCTAGTGACGGTAGACACCACGGGATGGGCGACAACGCGGGCTGCGGAGGCGGCGCAGGATGGGCGAGCGGTGGAGTCGGCGATGGTTGGCTGTGGAGGCGGTGCGGGTGTCCGCATGGCAACGGTGGAGTCGGCGACAGTGGGCACCGCGGGATGCACGGCGGCAAGGACGAGGGCTTCCACCTGCAGGTCGTCCGCCGCCCACCGAAGACGGCAACGCCCGCCCTCGACTACATCGATCGACAATCCGGATCCAGTCCACCGGACTAGGGCCCTCCCTTCCAGTTCTTACAGAAACCAAAGGTTACAACTTATGTAGATCAATCACGAATAGATAAATTTGCTTGTTTTCAAATGGATTGCCATCGAAGCCTTCAAATGGATAAAGTTGCTTTTTCAAATAATATATTTCCTGTATTAGTGTTTCTTTTTATTCCTTCCTCAATCTGAATAGATTTTTCTTTTAGTTGATTACACACATGGATAATTGTTGGGTGTAGCAATACGTCATGCCAATTATAGTTAAGGTCAGAGTTTTTTTTCATGACGAGAGGGTAATTAGGGTCTCCACACTGTTTGCTTCCTCATTTCTTTTTCAAGGTTAATACATGTTCGCTTGGTTGATTGAGGTCGGTATTGCCATGGACTCCGATCCTTGTAGCTTAATCATCACCCTAATTTCTGAGCATGCCTGACTGGAAAAAAAAGAAATCGATTTGTGTGATATTTAGGGATGTCCACGTGAAGAGAAGTCCTCAGTTTCTTTTAATTAATTCATGTTTGGCAAATATGTGTTTCTCAACCTATTTTCAGAATTTGGCATATGTTGTATCAGAATTTTATAGTCTCGGGCAACCATATTTTTGAAATTGCTACTCTACCAGATTGGTTGAATATAGGAAAAAATTTCTGATATTGCTTAGTACATACTAAGATTTTCTTTTATCTCTCGGTTTGTTTAATATTGCAGTATTCCCTTGTTGGTTCTTTCCTCACAGCTAAACAAATAGGACTCCAAGCTGCTGCGTTGAGTGAGGCGAAGGTATGTCTAAATGATGGAAAAACATTGTATCCAGGATGATTGGCTACCAAATATGCTCCGCTGCCCTCGTCTCTGCCCACTGGTGCTGATGGCAGCCCTGATGCCAACGCCTAGATCTGATGCACATACGAGTGGACAGAGGTAACCCGAGGACGATGATCGGACGGCAGCATGGGAGCTCAAGGAGCTGTGGTGTCAAGTATGAGGAGGACAAGGACATGTTGTTTCTTTGGTGAGCGGTGGGGCACATGGAGGTCGTTGTGGTCGGTGCTGCCGTGCATGGTCGTGGCCTCGTGGGCTCGAGCTCCACATTGTTCATTGCCTAGGACTCCTCCACAGGGTAAAACACCGATCCCCCTCTCTAATTGTGATATAAATTTTGATTTATTATTTCGCAATCTTGATAAGTACGTATTGACATGCGTGCGTTGGATTCCATATCAACTATAACTTTTGGGAAGAACCATAACCAAAGAATTTAACGATGGTGTGGTCATATTGCATATAAAATAAAATGGTTAGTGCAACTCCTCTCCTCTTACTTTCTCAATTTCTCTATACAAGAGTGGAAGCCCTGATAATGTGATACAGGATGACAATCACTGACTAAATAATTAACTGCACACTACCATTTCTTTTATACAGTACATGCATATGGGATATGAATATCACTGAGTTAGATTTTTCCTTGCTAAAATCAGATGTTTTCGATGGTTTTTTTTAAATCTCTTTCTCCTTCCGAATTTCAAGAGCTTGAAATGACACTTCATTCATTTTTTTGTAATTAATAAGTAATTCATATGTAGGATTGCTTTTGTAGCTAAAAACCGTACCAGGTTACCAGTAGTCACATTGGCTTCAGGTGCAGTAAAAGTAATTAGTTTTTCTCAGGCCCTTCACCACAGGTGCAACATATATTTTAAGTGGTAGGAATAAAGCTACATTATCTCAATAATTCACTTCTTTTTTACATAGCTATTAAATAAGGTCACTTCATGCATATAATAGTCCACTCAAGAAAAATGCTTGTGGTTTTTCCTCATTTTTCTGGCTTATCTTTTGCTCCTTCAGTGCGCATGTGACTTGTGGTTTTTATATTCCTTAATAGTTAGAAGTAAAGATCGAAATATCAACATAAGTTATCAACGAAGCATGCGCACAGTTATAGCCTTCTTTTTTATTATAAGTTGTTTGGTCCCTTGATGTGAATGTATAAAGGGATTGCCCATACCTTAACCATGTATTGGAAGTAACATGTTTTGATGCATTAACTCAGATAGTTGCCCTTCATGTGTTGTTTTGTTAGATGTGGCAATATTAAGATAAACCTTATATTTCTATCCTTCTGACAATGTCATCTTTATTAATCTTAAGGTGGAGACAAATGGTGAAAATGAAATATCCCGTGTGTTGTGATGGTTGGCTAGGTGTAGTAGATGGAGTTGGCATATGGTTATTTGGAGGTAACTAAATGTTTTTTTTTGAACTACTGTCTTGTTGTATAACCTGCTTAACTCCATGGTTTTTTGGGTGGACTAACATTGATGGAATAATTAATCATGTATTCTTTGCTATTGACCTCAAATATAGCAAGCTTTTCTTGTAATTGCTAGAATAAACTTTTGACTTTGACTGAATTGATTAGCCTTTGTCGCAATGCATCCTCCAGCTTAATTTGCTTATTTGTTGTTGTCACATTTGAATTGCAGGTGCGCCGAAAGAATTCCAAGGTTCTGAACAAAGAGGCTTTCAACACAGTTGTGGTTCTGATTGCTTGTCTAATATGGAAGGAACAAAATAATCGAGTATCAACTGGGAAAACAAGAACAACTGGAATAATCACGTAACCATTGCCGTGGGTACCTGTTGGGGTCTAGCCAGGGAGGGAGTCTCGGTCTGTTAGGTCACATCAAAAACGAGATTTGGAGAGAGATGTCCCTCCAAACATTTTTTAAGAAGAAATGAGCGTGTGGGGATTGACCACGGGACCTTTGGGTTGAAACCACACGCCTCTTACCATTGCCCTATCAAGTGTATCTCTTATGTCACAATTCTGGTTTTAAGGGTAGTTTATTTATTAGTACTAAAGTCCCTGATCAGCAAGTTTCATGTTGCTAAAACAAAATGGTCTTGTGATAAACAAGAAGCCTCCTTTCCATTGCCAATGGCACTGGTTGCATATGCTATTGTCTTCCTGCAGAAGTGTTGCTGGCATTTGTGATTTCTGTAGTTGATTTTACTGATAAAAAGTGTGGATTATGCAATTTATTGATAGGGGGTAATGTTTGCAGCTGGTTGAAAATTGTGATCATTTGGGATTACATTTTAAACAGATAATATCCTGCAGGTTGCTATTTAGTATATGGAGATAAGAAGCAAAGTATATAATTATTTGGAAAATTATAATATGACAATAATTTTCTTGTCAAATAATGTTTTCTTGAAAATACATTACAATATTTTGTTAAATATCATCGTAGCGTTAGCACGGGCATATTACTATTGATAATAAATAAAAACCTTAAAATAGGTAAAATTTACGAAAGGATACGTCAACCATTTCAATAAACCACAGATAATAAGAGTATGAAAAATATTTTAAATTATTTCATTTTCCATCGGATTATGCCGGTTTCCAAAGATATTCCATCAGGAAACCAAGCTGCAAGCCTGCAACTACAAATTGCCAACCTCCCCCGCAATATTCAACTCCCGCGAGAACCCATCTCCGTGCCACACATCCTGAACCCCAGAGAGGAAAACCCTACCCTCCATCGCTATTCCCCAAAATGCCCCTCGCGCCATGCCCCTCGCCGCCCCTCCCCTCCTCCCCGTCGCCGGCGCGCGCCCCGCGCCGGGGTGGCCTCCTCCGCGCCCGCGCGGTGCGGGCGGCGCCCCGGCCGCCGAGCAAGTGGTCGCTGGGTAGCTGGCGCAGCCTGACGGCGCTGCAGCAGCCGGAGTACCCCGACAAGGCGGAGCTGGAGGAGGTGCTCCGGACGGTGGAGGCGTTCCCGCCGATCGTCTTCGCCGGTGAGGCGCGCAAGCTGGAGGAGCGGCTCGCGGAGGCCGCCGTCGGGCGCGCGTTCCTCCTCCAGGGCGGCGACTGCGCCGAGAGCTTCAAGGAGTTCAACGCGAACAACATCCGGGACACCTTCCGTGTCCTCCTCCAGATGTCCGTGGTGCTCATGTTTGGAGGCCAGATGCCTATCATCAAGGTATAAAATTACCCCCACAAATCTTATTCATTCCCCATTTTTTTAAAAAATAATTATCTAGAAAAAGTGTAGATTTTTGTAGTCAGTATCACAATGTAATTTGAAGAATTACAGTCTAATTTACTGCACCTCGAATTATTTGACAAGTACTTCTAATTTTTGTGCATTTGTGAAAGAACTCTGCTTGTTCAATCACAAATGTTTTCATTGTTGTTCTCTTGTTGTTTTGTTGTACCAATAACTGAAAGCCAAATCAATTTTGTTTTTCTGATCAGTTTGCAGTTTGCACTACACAGTTCACACAAAGGATTTATCGGTTTGTGTACACGATTAGATGAGTATATTTAGTGCATGTTCTTAATTAGGTTGGCACAATAAATCTTTCACAAGCGTCCTTTACGATGTTAAATACTGTAATAGAAGAACCCTTGTCCTGGTCTATATTCCGTATTGTCATTCAACTTCTGCAATCTTCTTTTGCTTGATTCTCTTTTTACAATGCAAATTAACTGTATAAGTGTATACTCTAATCATGATATATGTTTGAACTTTCAACTGTATGTACCAAATTTTTCATTGCTAGGTATTTCCTGCAAATGGAACAAATCTGTAGCTGTATCATGGATTGATTTTTCTTTTCTCCTGTTACCATGTTGTTTTTGCGTTCCTTTAATGCATTTCTAGTGGACATCGCACAGAATTGTATCGCTTACTGTCTCACATGGAATATGTAGGTAGGAAGAATGGCAGGTCAGTTTGCAAAGCCAAGGTCAGATGGCTTTGAGGATAGGGATGGAGTGAAGTTGCCAAGCTACAGAGGGGATAACATTAATGGGGATTCATTCGACGAGAAATCAAGATTGCCAGATCCACACCGCATGATCAGGGCATACTCACAGTCTGCAGCAACACTGAATTTGCTGCGGGCTTTTGCTACTGGAGGTTATGCTGCCATGCAGAGGGTAACACAATGGAACCTTGACTTCACAGAGCATAGTGAACAGGGTGACAGGTGGTTACCTTGATCTTAAACTGTCCCAACTCTTCATTGATTGCTTCTCAGATGAATTGATTCATGTAATTCATTTAAGCCACAGCCATATGCTCACCACTGCAATTCTTGTACAATGTTGAACAGATACATGGAGCTGGCTCACCGAGTTGATGAGGCTTTGGGGTTCATGGCAGCTGCTGGTCTCACTATGGATCATCCTATTATGACAACAACAGAATTCTGGACATCACATGAGTGCCTTCTTCTTCCCTATGAGCAAGCACTTACTCGCGAGGATTCCACATCTGGCCTCTATTACGACTGTTCTGCTCACTTCCTTTGGGTTGGAGAGCGTACACGTCAGCTTGATTGTGCCCATGTGGAGTTTCTCCGAGGAATTGCGAACCCTCTGGGTATCAAGGTAAATAGGAATATTCCTAAACTTGTCAAGACAGATAAATAGATAATGTATACCAAGTTCAAACTTCATTTGAAAGTGCAGGTAATTCACACTTTGCCCTAAAGGAATTCACCCTAAACTCATCAAACTAAATGCAGGTCAGTGACAAGATGGACCCAAAAGAACTTGTGAAGTTGATTGATATCTTGAATCCCCAGAACAAACCAGGGAGAATTACTATCATTACAAGAATGGGACCTGAAAACATGAGAGTGAAACTCCCTCACCTCATACGTGCTGTCCGTGGTGCTGGCCAGATAGTAACATGGGTTACTGACCCGATGCATGGTAACACAATGAAGGCTCCTTGTGGCCTCAAGACTCGCTCCTTTGATAGAATCTTGGTAATTCCTTGCATGCTTACAGCCTACTTTTCAGTATTTGCTTGTTCCTATTACTTCTCAGTAGTCTGTAACTGCGTAATAGACTTACTTTTGCTGGACGGCCTAATTGCATATGCACTATGCTACTATGCAGTGAGAAGCTGTTTATAGGGTGTTTCATGATTGAACTAAACAATATATTATATCTGAAACAACATGGCTTTGTCAAAATGGTGGTTCTCGTTTATAGAGAATGTGGTAGGGCACTAGTGGTTAGAGTGTGCCAATTGCCATTCATATGTGAATAACCATCAACACTTGAAACAAAATGCGTGTGAAAGTGCATGACAAAGAGCAATAATCTATAGCTGTCATGGTTTCATGGACCTATTCTAGTCCATTTTCACTATGACTAGTATTACTTCGTTGTAGTAGTTTGGTTGTTCTCTTGCTATTCAACAGTCCCTATCATCTACCAGCCGTAGTATAGGATAAAATCTGAGACTTTTCACTGCTATGGTTCAGTCCTTGGGAGAAGTATCGTACACGTTTAAACTTCTACTATACTATTCATTTGACATTAACATGACCGGCGACTTAAATCAACTAAGATGACTTATGTTGCCTTCTTGAAACCAGGCTGAGGTGCGCGCATTCTTTGATGTGCACGAACAAGAAGGCAGCCACCCAGGAGGGGTGCATCTGGAGATGACGGGACAAAATGTGACAGAATGCATCGGCGGGTCACGCACGGTGACATTCGACGATCTGGGCTCACGATACCACACGCACTGCGACCCGAGGCTCAATGCATCGCAGTCTCTGGAGTTGGCGTTCATCATCGCTGAGCGGCTCAGAAAGAGGAGGATCGCCTCATGGCAGTTGAACAAGAACAGTCATCTGGGCAACATCCCATCTTTGGGGCTCTGAAAGACTGGAAGGCATATATATACCAGAAAGTGATAAGAAAAAAAATCAAATACCATGGACAAGCTGTGAGCTATCCAATTGTCTTGTAGCTGTTATGTCAAGTTTTCGTTTCATGTTACTCATGTACTGCTAAACAAGTCACCCTCTTGATTTACCCTGTCATATAAATAAGAAATGCAGGTTCACCTTAATCTCAGTTTGAAACAGATTATTGAGCAGATTTTTTCTATAGATTATCTAGGTAAATTAAATATTTTGATAAATAAGCTTAACAAATAACTTTAAAAGATAAAACAAGCGCTCTAAAATATAATAAAAGAGTTTTTTTATTGAGAAAATGTATTTTTCGAATCTTGTAGTAAATAATCCATTTTAACAAATGGAATATATAAAAAAAAGAGTTTTATATTACAGATAAGTGCTCTTCTGTTTTCCTGCGCTGTGTAATGTCAAAATTCTCTAGTTTGTTTCAAGTTATTACAGATAAGTGAAGCAATTAAGCATACAGAGTAAGATACATTTCTGTATCTTATGCTGCCTCCGTCCCAAAATAAACGCATCCCGTGTCCAACTTTAACCGTTCGTCTTATTTAAAATTCTTTTATGATTAGTATCTTTTATTGTTATTAGATTATAAAACATGAATAGTATTTTATGCATGACTTATGTTTTTTAGTTTTTTCAAAAAAAAATTTCAAATAAAATGGACGATTGAAGTTGGATATGGAAACTTATGGCTACGTTTATTTTAAAACAGAGGGAATATCTTTGAATAATTTGCTTCTATCGTTTTTTCCTTAGTTCTTCCGTTTCAACTAGCTTCCCCAAGCGTTAATGACGGGCAAAGTTTTTCTGTGTAACTTTGTATAAATATAAGGAGACTCGAGCCAATTTGGTAATGCCATAATGTATAAATTTGAATCTGATTGAAATTCGCCAAATTGAAACCCGACGGCTTAAACCCATGCGGCCCGCGGCCACACGGCCCATACCCCCACAACCAGAACATGATAGCGTCGAGGACTCCCGTCTCGCTCCACAGCCTCCTCGTCGCCGGCGACCACGGAAAGCGATGCGTCGCCGGCGGCAGGAAGCGCGGCAGGGTGCAGCGCCGCCACCTCACGCAGGCGCTCGAGAGCTTCTGGAGGCACGCTCCCCGCCCCGCTCCTCCCGCCGCCGCTGCCCGCGGCGAGGCCAACCGCTCGTGGCAGCCGCCACCCCTCGAGAACCCTGCCTTTGAGGAGTATTACAAGGTGAGAATGATTGCTCGCTTCAGCCATAGGTTGGCCCGTGCCTATCGTTTTGGGGGAGATTTGAGGTGAATCGGACTCTGCGCGCGATTTTTGATTGAAACATGGCGGTGGTTGCCTAATTGTGTCGTTTCAGTCCTGTTCTTCTGTATGCTGCTTTGTAGGCGAGATGCTGTGTTCTTTTTTGCTGTAATGCTGCTTACTGGGTGGAAATGTTGGTGCATAATGCATGTTCATGGCTGTGCCTTTGCAGGAGCAACGAATTGTTCGCGAGGAGGAGTGGGATGACTTCATCAGTGTGCTGCGGAAACCATTGCCAGCGACTTTTAGGATCAATGCCAGGTGATGCTGGTTGCTCTGGAATGAAAAAAAAAGCGAATTGCAGCTTCGGTGTTCATTTCATTATCTCATTCATTTGGTTTGCTAAACCTGCGTTGATGAGATAAATACAATTTTAGTTTGATATGCAATCATCCCCATTTTTTTCCCTCCTGTTTTCTCATTGCTAACCATGAGTCTTATGGTTGTCAAATTCTCAAGGAGGTTCCTGCTTCATGATTTCACAAGCAACTATGCAAGGGGTTCATTGTGTATCTTCACCAGGACAACATGAATTCTGATTTCGTAACCGATAAGAGCTACTGATGGGTGCAAACTGTCACGCTAGTTTGCCACTCCAGAACTCATGTAGTTTTAGTCTATTTGTAACACCTGTTGCCTTTTATGATCTGAATTTTCTCTCAAGAATGTAAGGAACATACTGTGCAGTTAGTAGCTTACAGCAAAAGAGCTTTTTATTAGGAAATGTTGTTCTGTTTTCACAAAGAGTAATTTACTTTTTTACTTATATATATGATAATATGGCACAATAGTAGTCTAGAATCTAAGTTTATTCTCTTGATCACCTTCTGTGCTTTTTCCGGAGTAGCTGAAAGTTTGTATTATTTTAATCTTTTCAGCTCCCAGTCTTTTAAGGATATTTGCTCAAAGTTAGAGAATGACTTCAAGAGATATTTGGAGAGTGAGGTTGCCACCCTCTTTATTTACACACTTTACCTAAACACCAGTTCTTTCCATTCTAATGCATTTTTTTATAAAAATAAATTACTTGCAAAGGTTAGTGATGAGTATGGAGAAGATGCTATCAGGCCCTTGCCTTGGTACCCAGGCAATCTTGCATGGCATTTGAACTTCTCTCGAAAGCAACTGAGGAAAAATCAAGCACTTGAAAGGTAATTACATCTAATCATGTTTATAAGAATCTTGTCGATGGCATGTAATGTTTTTTGTTGTCTGCCTACATGTTGTAATCAAAGTCTGGATACGCCAAATACACCGCTTCAATTTTGCAACCTTTTCACCAGAAAGGAAAGAAACAAAACTGCATGGAAAATCTAGCAAACAATATCTGAAGTTTATTTATGTTTGCAACATGTGTATGCTATTCTTGTAGTATGCAATGGTCTATTTTATGCCTTACACCCTTACCTTAAAACTCTTATTCATTTATAGTCCGTGTAACATGTGGTATCTTTCATTTGGACTTCTTAACCTCATATTCTTTTACGCGGATTCAGTTTTCAATTTCTTACCATGGCATTTTAATGCTGAAATTTTTTATGAGTTTCAATAGTGCTGGCTGTGAGTAATTTTTCAGAACATTAGCCACCCTTTCTTGTGTAATAAACAATGGTTCTTGTGGAACTCTGGAAGCTAGGGAATGGTTTAGTTGCATCGCTTGTCATGCACTGCAACCATCGTCACCAACTTATTTTACTTTACTCTCTTTTCTACTCTTTCTCTCTCTCAAATGGTTGTTATACTTAGTGATGTGTCCAAGCTGTCTAGAATTGTTGCTGTTGATTCTTTACATGTTTGTGTTAAATAAGAAGAAGAAGAAGAGAGAATTAGGATACTCATCGCTGGGTGCTCATCACTAAGTAATTAACTCTGTTGCAACCTTGATGTAAATCTTGGTTGGGCTACCCTTTTGATTCATTGTTTTCTTCATTGCAGTTTCCATGAGTTTTTGAAACATGAGAGTGAGGTTGGTAATATAACCAGACAGGAGGCTGTTAGCATGGTGGGTACCACTTCCCAATTCGCTTGAGAATTATGGCTAAGATGCTTTTATTTTATAAATCCTGCATTATT
Source organism: Oryza meridionalis (assembly GCA_000338895.3). Classification (NCBI taxonomy): domain Eukaryota; kingdom Viridiplantae; phylum Streptophyta; class Magnoliopsida; order Poales; family Poaceae; genus Oryza; species Oryza meridionalis. Next base: position 24,227,447 of record CM002531.2, on the reverse strand, counting down.
GTTGTAGGTTCCTGAAATGTCCTGCAAGCTGATGGTTTTGTCAAATTAGCTTTAGTTTTTTCTTTAACATTTACTCACTTTAATATCTCTGGATATCTTATATTAACCCTTGTTTTAATAAATGAATCGATTCCTGCAGGTGCCACCATTGTTTCTGAATATACAACCTGATCACCATATTTTTGACAGTATGTTACTGTAATACTGCATAGCTTCTATCCTTTATCTTAAACATCCCATGCGCTCATAGTTTGATAATAGTCAACTCCATGTCAAAATGTCAGTGGATGTTTGGTGGGTTTGATTGGAACTTTGGTAGACAAAAGAGTCCTTCAGTGTAGTAACATAGGCCTGACCATTTTTTATGCATCTTGTACAGTGTGTGCAGCACCAGGCTCTAAAACATTCCAGTTACTTGAGATGATTCACCAATCAAAAGAGCCAGGTTTACTTCCGAGAGCACTGGTACATTTCTTCGTTTGGTTAATACAGCATTCAACTATGTTCTCATAACTTCTACGGGTTTGCAGAAAAGAAACTTAGCTATATTATTTTTGCTGACTACTTTGTAAAGCTAATACGACTCTTATTATTATTACTCCCACTGATATCAGAAATCAAAACTGACCTTAGATATCTTTTCTCTCCACGAGAGTGTGGTTAGGTGGTAGCTAATGATGTCAACGCGCAAAGATGTGACCTTCTTATCCACAATATGAAGAGAATGTGCACGGCCAACCTGATAGTGACAAACCATGAAGCACAAAACTTCCCTGATTGCTGTCTTGCAAATGATCTTTCAGAAATTTATAAAAATGACTGCAAACCTCAAAGATTAGAATTTGATCGGGTACTTTGTGATGTCCCCTGTAGTGGTGATGGAACTATCCGCAAGGGTCATGACATGTGGAGAAAGTGGTGAGCACTGAATCTTCTATTCTGTCTTCTGCTGTTATTTCCCCCCTCTTTTTTCCTCAAGACCGCAATCTGTTCTGCTGTTCAGGAACTCAGGCATGGGGAATGGACTTCATCTTCTCCAAGTAGATATTTCTATGCGTGGTAAAAGTTTGGAACATCCCTAACATTACTTGCATAATTGAATATTGGTATTTGGTATCATGGGAGAATGAGATGTTATGATGTTCTCTTTGCAACCGAGCTAGCTAGCACCCATGAATCTTTTATGAATCAGATGGCCTTTGTTATTAACTGTTTCATAAATGTGAGCATATGCAGTATAACACCCTACTACTTAGGACCTTTTGCAAAGTTCCTCCAGAGAACACATAAACCATCAGTCCATCACATTGCCAATGCGAATATGTTTTATTTGGTTTGGATCCCTTTTGTGATTGAAATATATATTAGTTGAAAGTTCTGTGATTTATTAGTTGAAAGTACCTAGAATTTTGTCTCTTCAGGCATTGCTTTACTTAAAGTGGGTGGAAGGATGGTTTACTCAACTTGCTCAATGAATCCTGTTGAAAATGAAGCTGTTATAGCTGAGGTATTTATTACTTCGTAAGTTACATTTTCTGCATTATAGCATTTACCATTGAGCTGTTGAACATGAAGTTGTTATTGTGGACATATTGTAGATTGAAAATGAGCTAATCTCTGCGTACTTTAGGACCTATTGGAGCAGTTTTGGTTTGCGTTCTTAGTTGCCTTGTTGGGCTTATACACAACAAATTAGTATATTAAGGAAGCTCATTGGATAAGCCTAAGCCATGTGATCTTTGCAAGCTCACTAGTCCAGATATAGCATAGTGACTTCTTAAGCATTTAACACAAACACAAGGCCCTTCTGGAATACCTCATTAGATGGTTCCCTAGTAATACAATCAACAGTTCATCATTATTTGTTATTTTTGAATACCACAATCAACAGCTTTCCTGCTGGTCAGCAATTTATGGTGTATGTGCCAAATTAGCTATGCAGTGTAGTACCCCCTCTGTGGCTCCGTCCCCAAAGGACTTCATTTTTCAGCTACGAACTTGGACAAGTGTTGTCCAGGTTCATAACCAAAAATGGACTCCTTTTGGGACAGAGGTTGTAGTATTTAATGAAGGGAGAGAAATATTACTGAGGAGTATTAAATTTATCAGAGATGAAAGGACTACATAAACTGTTAAAGATCAGCTTGTGCCCTGGCTGTTTTGTGGGTACCAGTTTTTTACTGTATATTATTATTGTATTTTTCTTAATTGATTTTAGGGTTTTTTTCCAAACCTTTACTACTACTCCTACATGCACTATATTATTTTCTTAATTTATGTTCCATATGTAAATTCTCATTGTGAACTGTTTATATTTCTCATAATTATGCAGCTTCTTCAGAGATGTGGAAATTCTGTCGAGCTTCTTGATGTTTCTAATGAGCTAACAGAATTGGTCCACCGTCCTGGACTTAGCACTTGGAAGGTACTTGTGCACATTTCTATATCATGCCCTACCTCCTGATACTCTCTCCTTTTTTGTATGTGTTCAGTTTTCTTGGTGTGTTTTCATGGGTATGGGCACGTGTCTGGATTTTCACATGTTTTGCAGCCTTCCTGATTACCTTCATCAATAAGTACTTCACCTGCTGAACACCATCTGCATTCGCTGTATGGTTCTAATGCCTATACCTATGGATGATAACGTGTGTGGTGTTCAGGCACTTGTGGACATCTTATCACTAAAATGAAAAGAACTTCAACTTGCCATGAATGTGTCAGTACAACTTGCCATGCCTATATTCTTGAGAGAATCCCTTATATGCCACTAGAATTTTATCAGTTCCCTTATATGCCACTCAAAATTGGCTTCTCCCTTATATGCCACTACTTCAAGTTTTTCCACCCTTTTATGCCACTCCCACCACTATAGTGTTAGTTGACTGTTAGTCAAAGGTTAGTTTTTTCCGTAAATGACCAACGCCCTCTCAACTAAAAAATGTGTAAACTTCAAAAAATCATAACTAATTTATTTTAAATCCTTTTTGAGTGAACAAAATTTTGTCAAAACCAGTGAAAAATGCCCTTTATATTAAAAATATTGTTGGAAAACTGCATGTTTCATGCTTACATTGAAAATTTATTTGTGATAGTAATGGCTAAAATTGCATGTGATGCAGAAAAAATCAGTTTTCATATGTTGTATCTAGTAGCTATATTAGTACTAATAAAATACCTATTATTGGTTGTATACTAATTCTCAAGGGCAAATGAGTCTTTTTACAATGAAGTTAACGGTCAACTGACGGTGGACTAACGGCAATGGCTTAAAAGGGAGGAGAAACTTGAACTGGTGGCATAAAAGGGAGAAGCCAATTTGAAGTGGCATATAAGGGAGCCGGTTAATTTAGAGTGGCATATAAGGGATTCTAGAATCCCTTATATGCCACTAGAATTTGACCAGTTCTCTTATATGCCACTCAAAATTGGCTTCTCCCTTATATGCCACCCATTCTCTCTATATGCTTTGACTTGGTAATAGGATGGTCTTAATTTGTGGTCAACTGGTCATTGACTAAATAGGTAAGGAGTAAGTTTAGAATGAAGAGGGAGTGCCTCGTTTTTGTTTGCAAAATATGATACTTCTACATTCTAGTTTTCCGCTGTAGTGTTCAGTTGAGCGTTTGTTCTATATTGCATGTTAGATAATCAAAGTGGTCAAACTTTGTTGTTTTATTCTGCCTGCCCAAGCTCCCAATGGAATCATTTTGCAACTCTTGCAGGTTCAAGATAAAGGATCTTGGTTTCAGAATCATGATGATGTCCCTTGTGATAGGAAGAATGTAATATTACCAAGCATGTTTCCGGCAAGTAAAAGCATCCAGGAAGGGCATTCTGTGTGTGATGACATCGAAGTCAACACAGGTAGCAATGGAAGCTTCTCAAGAAACTTCAGCATTGAAAAAACCAACAAAGTTTATTGTGATACAGATGGAATTTCAAATAGCAACACCACCAAACATTCTGACTCTACTCCCAACAGTACAGGCTCAAATTTTCCTCTGCATCGTTGCATGAGAATTGTTCCTCACGACCAAGACAGTGGGGCATTTTTCATTGCAGTTCTCCATAAACTGTCCCCGTTGCACGGTAACATCCTCTTTAGTTACTTTTCCACAAGTTTATTTCAAACATTTCATGAACATTTACATACATACATTCTGATCTGATTTGCTGTTGTGCAAGCTGTTAATAGCGTCAATATGTTTCATGTGCTCTTAACATTCTTTCAGAGTGCCAGATGGTGGAGGTGACAAAAACCAAAGTTCTTGATGATGATGAATCGCTTGAAGAACTGAAAAAAAATAGCATAGATGCTCATACTTCAGAAGATAGCAACTTAACTGAAGTTACTTTGGTTTCTGATGATGTAAAAAATGATCAAGCAGAATCAGGGAATAGAATGAATAAGTTGCAAGACCAATGCAAGTGGAAAGGGGTTGATCCTGTATTATTTTTCAGAGATCTAACGGTGATTAAAAGTATTGTATCGTTCTTTGGGATCAATATCTCTTTTCCACTTGAAGGTCATCTGGTAACTAGAAGTGCTGATCCTAATAATGCAAGGAGGATATACTATGTATCAAAATCAGTCCAAGAAATTTTGCAACTGAACGTAGTAGTTGGAGAGCAGCTTAAGATTGCATCTCTTGGCCTCAAAATGTTTGTAAGTGCTCTATCCAGAACTTACTGTTCACTCAATCAGCTCTTTTCAGGAATCTGCATTTTGTAGAATCAGAGGGAGGATATGCATTTTTTTAACCTCAATGAGCTTACTCTAATAGTACTCTCTTTTTATGTTCTCACTCAGGAAACACACCGATCAAAGGATGGTTGTCCATGTGCATATAGGCTATCGTACGAGGGCTTGCCATTGCTGCTTCCATACATCAGCAAGCGGATACTCTGTGCATCTCCAAACGATTTCCTGCGCCTTTTACAGTACAGGACCGTTAATTTTGCTCATTTTATTGATGCCAGATTTGGGGAGGAAGCTGCATCATTGATACCTGGTTGCTGTGTTGTAATCTTACGTGAAGGTAACGTTACTCCATATGAAAGTCTAAAAGAGATTGTGTCAATGATAATGTAAATCTTGTTAATATTGCAGGTCATCAGAACCTAGATTTAGGTTCTACAACCATGGATCCCACCACAATTGCCATCGTTTGCTGGAGAGGGAAGGCAACACTGAACGCCATGGTTTCTCCACCTGATCGGAAGGAGCTGCTTGAGAGGATCACACACCGCTTCGGGCTCAAAGCATTGAGAGTGGAGGAAGATGAGAACCCCCGACGGCAAAATTAATTGATGGATGATCAACGTTGTCACATTGAGATGGATGATCAAGAAGTCGTGAGGACAGCAAAACGGAGCTGACACGGGTGATGGTAGTGTGGTGGTCTAACTCATACTTCCTCCGTATTAAAAAAAAAGCCGTTTTGGACAGTGACACGGTTTTCAAAACTAGCTACCTGATAAAACTAGCTTGTGCTATTTCTGAGAGTTACCTTTGGTATAGTGTGGTGGTTTAACTCATTCTCCCTCCGTATTCATAAAGGAAGTCGTTTTGAACAGCGATACACGGTCTACAAAACATAACTTTAACTTCTTGTTTCTATAAAATTATTTATTGAAAATTGATATATGTATACTTTTATGAAAGTATTTTTCAAGATAAATCTATTCATATAATTTTTACATTTTCAAACTCAACAACCTGAGAGTTATTTATGATTTATATTTCCAAGATTTGACTTAAACATTATCTTAAACGATTTTCTGAGTATGGACGGGGTACACAGCTAGGCCAGCTGGGAATACAAAACATTTATGCATCTGTCCTGTCACAGCGTTTAGCATCTATTGTGACTGGGTCCTAACTCCTAATTCCTAGACTCATCTATTGTCGACGGGAAAAGCAAAACGTGGCGTGCATGTCCGGCAGAGCATATTCATCGGTATGTCTTGAAGAACCGTCGGAATGCTATGCTAATGTGCGTGCCCATCGTACGGGATGTTTGATGTCTCCGACAATACTCCCTCCGTCGTGGGATTTTTAGTTTTTATTGCAACGTTTGACCACTCGTCTTATTTAAATTTTTTTTTTAAATATAAAAAACGAAAAGTTGTGCTTAAAGTACTGTACATAATAAAGTAAGTCATAAATAAAATAAATAATAATTTCAAAAAAAAAATTAAATAAGACGAGTGGTCAAATATTGCGAGAAAAACTCAAAATCCCTTATATTATGGGACAGAGGGAGTATATTTTAGGGGTGCGTAGAGAACACGCATCCATACGTGGTGGCATAAGTGTGATACATCTAGGTGGTGTGTGCTACTGCCTAATACTAGTAGAGCTTCTACTAGATTGATCCAAAATATACCATGCACTCTTTTCATAAAAAATATAACCTACGATAATAAAAATTTGAAATCACCTACGATAATGAATCTGGAGAACCTCATATCTAAATTCATAAATTCATTGTTCTAGATGTCAAATGGTTGTCTTTTGTTTGTTACAGAGAGTAGTAGTTTAAAAGGTAAATGGAATGATTTTGGTTTGAAGTCAAATCATTGGCACTACCAAATTTGGTACTGGTACTAATCTGAAATTTTCTTGGCTTTACCACGGTCATCGTTTCGCTTATACCGATTATCAGCAACCACAAAATAATGTGAATAAGCCTTTACGCATATGTGTTTAGCAACTTAAAAGTAAATACTGAAAAACAAGCTATGATGAAAAAAAACAAAACCAACTTCAAAATTAAGTTTTAAATTTTAAATTTTGGCTATGGCTTACAATGTGAAGGGTAAACCATAAGTGAAATTCTACACTATTAAATTTGGTAGTGTACTACCAAAATATAATATTGATAAAGTAAAATTGGCTATAAATCAAACCAGCTTTAAATACTACTCCCTCCGTCCTATGAGTAGTGCTTAAATGTTACCAAAACTTGAATAGATTTTCAGCGCTTCTGATAAATTGGCAGGATAATGAACCCACTCTCTTAAAACATGGAGAGTCTCCCGCACGGTGCAAAGCTGCAAATGCGGCACCCAATCTTCTCTTCTCTCGCGGGAACACGGCAAACCGGAGCAACGCCCCTCGCCCATTCGTGGCCGGACACTACGCAGAAAACAGTAGAATAAGTTAACTTTATCTCCCTTAATTTATCGCCGAGTATAAAAATCATTTATGAACTGCATACTCTCTATTCCAGTAAAAAAAAAATCGAAGAACTTATTCAACAAACAGTCTAGCCCCACCTCCATCTGCATCATGGGCCAGATGTTAGGCCCACCACGCTTGCCCCACCCTTAAACCCCACCAAGGCCCAAAACAACCCTTCCGTCACGCGCCGCCGCCGCCGCCTCTCTCCTCCGTCGAGCGCCGCCGACTGCCGACCCCCTCGGTCCGAAGGCCTCACCGTCCGCAGGTCCGGCTGCGGCTGGAAGTGGGGGTAGCTCTCCGGCCACATCAAACAGTTGCGGCGCCTCACTCCATTTCGAGGGTTTTGCAGAGTCTCAGATTTTCGTTCCAGATCCACGTGAGTTTTCTTCGGTCATGGAGGCGTCGGATTAGTCCACTCCGGGCACGGGATTGACGCCTCCTCTTCACAAAAGTCGGACGCTCCCTTCAAATTGGGCGTCTCGTACTCAGGTGGTAATGGTATTCTAGTTCACTTTCTGAATTATGATTCGTTCTTATTGCGAAGATAGAAGGGTTAAGTCGTTCAAGAAACTTTGTATGACGTCCCTTGTAGTTTTAGTGCAAATCCTTTCTGAAATTCTTTTAAAATCGTTATGATGGATAGGTCTTGAGTGGATGGATGATGTATAGATATCTATACTTATTGATAGCCATTGTGATAAGAGAAAAGGAATATGCTATTATGGAATAAATTATAGAACATATTGGTTCTAGACATTTGTTTGGAGTATTCTTGCAGAGACCTGTTGCTGTAGTCGAAACTCGCAGTTGCTTCAGTACTAGCATTTTATGATGTTGTACAAGTTAGCTAACTTGTAGTAGACTTGTAGCATTACACACTTATCGCAGGCATGCATAGGCACTAGTGCATTATACCACTTTCAAAATCCTTCTGTGCTGCCTGTTGGTTATTTGGTCCATTATGCTTCACTTGTGATTTGATCTTCCCACAAGAGTACCATGTGATGGACTGATGGGTGCATTGTGTTGAATCTCCTGAAATTAATTAGATATTGTTCACATAGAATTGTAACTAATTATGGCAATCATGCAAGCATTGGAAATATGAGGTTTTTCAGTCCTCGGCCAAAAAAAAGGGTATTGAAACTACAACTTCTGAATGACTCTAGTTTGGTACACTTCCAAGAACACTAATCACTGTATCTGTGCCTCACCAATCAGTGTGGCTTTGTCCATGTCGAACTTAGGCCCTGTTTGGGGGAGCTTGTCCCAGCTGCAGCTTTTCCCAAAAGCTGCTTCTGCTAGAAGCTGCCCCAAACAATCTACAGCTTCTGAGAATACAGATTCTGAAAAATGAACTAAGAAGCCAGAAGCTGGAGAAGCTGGGTTTCAGAGCTTTTCCAGATTCTCAGAAGCTGGCTTCCAAACAGCTGCTTCTCAGAATCTAAAGCTCCCCCAAACAGGCCCTTAGTAATTTTTTTGCTGTTGCGATCCCTATCCTCAATTTACTTCACCTGCAGCTATTGTCTTCCATTTCGTACCTTTGCCCGCAAAAGGATTTTCAGGTGATTTCAAGATTTAGGATAACATATTGTTACCTAATCTGGAATGCTTTCTTATTTTCTTTTTGAGACAAGAAATTAGTGCTTTGGGGACTGGGCAGTGCTCCTTGTCTTCTTCAGTAGTGACTTGTTTTTTTTTTTTTCCTTTCAGGCTCTCATTCTTTTGTATTTGCCTAATAATTTAGAGTGGGACCTTTATCCTGTTTGAGATACTGAGACATAACTATGGGATATCGTTACTCCGCTATGCATTTACTGTTAAGTAAAAAATTAATCCTAAGTAATATTGTATATACCTCAAATTCTCAGTACTGGCGGCATGCATGCTTGTAGTCCTGTTTATTGACATATGAATGTTCATTTCTCCAATTAACCTACAATCTTTCTTTTGTTAAGGTGACTAGGAAACAAACTTTTCACCATCTGAGACATTTCCCTGTCTTATTGCAATGGAAGCCAAGTTTTTCCGGTTTCTGAAGCTTGTCGGGGTCGGCTTCAAAGCAAGGACAGAGCGTGAAGGCCGTGAGTTGTTTCTGAAACTTGGTTACAGCCACGAGGTGCAGTTCACTGCTCCACCTGCCGTTCGTGTCTTCTGCTTTAAACCCAACTTAATATGCTGTACTGGTATAGACAAGAATAGGGTACACCATTTTGCTGGCGCTGTTCGAAACAGTAAACCTCCAGAAGTTTACAAGGGGAAAGGCATATTGTACATTGATGAAGTTATAAAGCTAAAGCCAGGGAAGAAGCAAAAGAAGTAATGAAATTTGATTTTTAGCCTGCTAAGATGCTCTGTAGCACATTTTTAGTGGCGCTTATGTTCTTACTGTTTCATTGTGTTGGATCATCTTTGTCCCGGTACCACACTTAAAGGCTTAATAATTCGCTGTATGCAATGTATGTGAATCATATGATGAAACTGCATCCAAACCATTGGGATAAGCCACCATTTCCGATCATAATAACTTTCAATTGTTTTTTTGTTGTTACTATACTATCCAGCCCAACTGTACTAGACATTGAACTCAGTGTAAAACAAGCTTAGATCTTTGCATTTGAGGGCGTATTTTTTTTACTCTGAGCTAATCTGTACCTTTATATGTATGATGTTATTTGTGATAGTGATGCCGCTAAAGGCAAAACTCAAACTCCGCTCGCGAAATTTCCCCATTAAAGTACTCCCTCTGTCCCATAATATTAAGGATTTTGACTTTTCGCTTGCACTTTTTAACCACTCGTCTTATTCAAAAAATTTATGTAAATATAATAAACGAAAAGTTGTGCTTAAAGTACTTTGAATAATAAAATAAGTCACAAATAAAATAAATAATAATTTTAAATTTTTTTAATAAGGCGAATGGTCAAACAGTGCAAACAAAAAGTCAAAATCCTTTATATTATAGGACAAAATCCTTTATATTATAGGACGGAGGGAGTAATATCTTACTCTATTTGGTAAATGGAGTCATGTAGTTAGACTTGAAAAACATTTAGCGTCTAATATGCACAAAAAATATGAAAATTTGTCTTGTAAAACTGAGGTCAAGTCAATATATTTGGGCAAATCTATTCTCATATCTATTTGAAAAGATGAACATTTATATTTTTTTAGTTGTTTAGACAATAGACACTAGTTTTGAAAAACTCAAAAACTTGTTTGGCATTGAGCTACTCCCTCCGTCCCATAATATAAGGGATTTTGAGTTTTTACTTGCATGGTTTGACCACTCGTCTTATTCAAAAAATTTTGGAATTATTATTTACTTTTTTGTGACTTACTTTATTATCCAAAGTACTTTACGCACAACTTTTCGTTTTTTATATTTGCATAAATTTTATGAATAAGATGAGTGGTCAAACACTGTAAGAAAAAATTTAAAATCCCTTATATTATGGGACGGAGGGAGTACATTGTAGCATCACCCAAACCACTCTTAATTTGGGCCAAATTTATAGAGTGCAAGTGTTTAATACCTTAGTATTTGACAATATCTGAATTTGAAATTCATGATATTTTTTTCAAACTTTAAGTAAAGCCCAGCACTATAAAACATACTGTTTCCCTGTTTTAATATATTTTTATTAATTTGTTACATACTTTTTCCTGGTTTTAATAACTTTAATGAACATATGAGAAGAAAAGGTAGCCCTAAATGTGTGTGTCCTGAATTCCTGATTGACAAGGAAAAATGAAGGACGACAGTACCGCCTAATTAAGCACCGGATGGTGATTTGACGGAAATGTCAAAATAGCCTAGATGAATGTACAGGGTAGTAGGTACAAGTATCAAACAGCCGGCTGATCATTTTCCATAACATATTTTTGTCAAATTTTTGAAAGTGAAACGCACGACTAATTGGAACAGATAGGTGAGTTGTCCAATATACACGACGCTTACTCCTTGTCTGCATTTACACAATTAGCTAACCTGCTATCAAGGAAAAGCATTTGTTCGTCAAGTCAATATTACTACGAATTTCGCCACTTAAAAGCCTATATATCAACAAATAAAACAGAGAAATGCAAAAATAGTAGTACTACGCTCATCATGAAATTAAATTGTGTACCCCTAATTACAAACGAAGCATAGAATCGCACAAAATTGTTTCAACCAGCCATAATTTTTTTTGCGACTTTGTAATCGAAGAAGAATAAAGTTTTTGTGACTTTATGTACACACAAATTGCCGCCGAAAAGAGAAGAGAATTAACGGTGACGACAAGGACGCCTTCCTAATATTAGTGGAGTACTTCTAATACTTTGACTAACAATCATCATACATGGTCACCAAGTGGACGTGGGCACGCGCCGCCGCCGCCGCCGCCGCCGTCGCACTGCTGCTCGACGGCGGCGGTGCCGTCGCCGGCGACCTTGGCGCCGTCCTTCCCCGGCGAGTCGGCTTCGGCGCCGCGTCGAGCCGAGCCCCACGCCGGCAGCCTTGCCGAGAACGTGCGCATCAGCCACGACACGTTGGACCACCTCCCGGACTGGCCGAGCCGGACGCTCCTCCCGGCGCGGGCGCCGCCGCCGCCGCCGGCGGTGGTGCGGAACGATTGGAGGCTCGTCGTGCGGCGTAGCCTCGCCGAGGTGACGATTTCCCGGAGCACATGATCCGGGAGCCTCAGCGTGTAGCGCTCCGCGGCGTCGTCGGCCGTCGCAGGCACGGCGGCGGCGGCGGCGGCGGCGAGCGAGTGCCCCGTGGTGTGCGACCGCGGGAACTGCGGCGGCCGGCGGCCGGACTTGCTCCGCAGCGCGCGCTTCACGCTGCCGATCCGCATCAGCTCGGCCGCCTCCTCCCTCCTGATCCTCTCCTCCTCCGTCTCCTCGGCATCCACGACGACGACCACCGTCACCTGCTCTGGCGCCGCAGTCTCCGTCGCCGCCGGCTGCGACGGCGCAGCCGCGACATCTTGCCCGGTGGTCAACGCATGCGGCGGCGCCAGCGGCGGCGGCGGGACGCCGGCGTCGAAGGCGAGGTTGGCGCGGCAGACGGGGCACGTGACGTGGGACGCCAGCCACGCATCGATGCAGTCGGCGTGGAACGCGTGGGAGCACCTGGGCAGCAGCCGGAGCGTCTCGTCGTCGTCGAACTCGCTGAGGCACACGGCGCACTCGAGCGCGCCCTTGCCGGCCTTGTGCGCCTTCACGTCGGCGTACGCCATGGTCGGAAACGCGCCCAGCACGGCGGGGTCAAGCCCCCTCACCCTCCTCGACCGCGCCGCCGCAAACGTAAACCCACCACCCACACGTCCACCGCCGCCGCCGACGCCATACCCCCCGGGCCCACCCAACGGCCCGCCGGCGCATCGCCGGATGTAGATCGAGAAGAACCCGAGGAAGAAGAAGGCGGTGACCAGCACCACGATCACGACGGCCATGGACGGGTTGAAGCTCTTGGGGTTGAAGTAGTTCGGGCCGGGCCCGGACGTCGTCGGCTGCGCCGCGCCGCCGCCGACGAGCGAGGCAATGACGGCGGCGAGGAGGAGGAGGCGGCCATTGTCGCCGCGGCGGCGTCCTCGCGGCGACCCCATCGGAGTCAGCGGAGGAGTGGCTTTCTTCTTTGCCCCTTTCGGGTGGGGCGAATTGATGAGAGCTTAGCTAAGGCGGGAGGGAGAGAGTGGCACGGCAAGTGTTGATACGTGAGAGGACGGGGATAAAAAGGGCGGGAGTTAAGGAGGTGCAGTGGCACGGGCAAGGGTTTGTTAAACCACCCTGAAGGAAAAAACGGAACGTACCCCGCCACCCATTTTCCTGCACAAAATGTAGATTTTATAGGGCGGCTTTAGAGGGATGTCTGAGGTGTAAAAGATCGGTGGTGGATGGTAGTGACATGTAGATGGTGCTAGAGCCGTGGGATATGAGGGAGGGAGGGAGGTGGGGCAACATCGAAGGCGAGAGCATCAAATGTAAAGTGGTTATCACACAGGAGCGACGGTGGCATCTCGGCAGAGCTATCAGAGAAGATGGATGCACCTCACCACTGCTCGGTTATACGAAGAGAAGAGTTGGAATGAAGGAGGCCAATTTGGTAGGCCTTGCTAGTACCAGCGAGGCAGAAAGAGGCTATGCACAGGGGGTCATTGGTGGTTGTGGACTGGTGGGTGACCGGGAGGGGGATGGGGATTGCGTCAGTGGCGGTATTGGGGTGAAGGAAAGGAGAAAGGAGGCAGTAGAGTTGGGGGGTATCACACAAATCTTAAAGTCATCCTATCCATAAAAAAAAATCAACTAGTGCTCTCTTTCAGTTGACCGACTAATAATAAGCCTTGTAATATTTCATTTTGAATTCCCACGAAACACTACGGTGGATATTACTTATATGGGCAGCATGGGTAATATGTCATCATGTGTCCAAAGTGACCACCACATGTATTGGATGAGTGGGATCCATGCACGCATAAATAGCAACTCATCCTCGGTGTATCCATGGTCGCGGTTGGCACCTTTCGATATATTAACCATGATGCCAAGTAGTGAATATGGGAGATATTCGATGGAATAGTTTACCAGTCAATTTCAATCTAAGATAGGCCCATGAAACCACTCGAAGATGTTCCAGGGGACTTGAACCAAGATACTACATTCCACGATCATCTTAATTATTCAAAACTCTTACTAATGCTTTGCTAGTCCCTAAGAACAACGACTAGCCTCGTACTTTCTTTACAAGCCGTACTTTCTTTACAAGCAATTGATAATCATCATAAATGTACAAATATGGATAAGAGGTTTCAACATATTACAACTTGCCCTAGAATTTTTTAGGAATCCAAAAACCTTTTTTTTTAAAAAAAACCATATATTTCAAACTGCCCTGGCGGTAGCTGACATCTAGTCTGCATATGAAATAGAGATTAGCAAATTGGGCAGAATCTTTCCAAACGGTTTCCGTTTCAAAGAAACCTAAGCATAGGTGACGAGCAAAATGGGGAGTTCTCAGTAAAGTCTCATCATCCAACTCTAATTCACAGCAATGTTCCTAATATTAATAAGCGTCTTTGAAAATTAAAGATACCCCTTAAAGTTAAGATTTTTTTTCTTTGATACTTGCGTCGTGGAGTGGTGTTAACAAAGGATAATTTGACAAAAAGAAAATGGCAAGGATAAGAACGATTATTTTTGTTGCAATGACGAGACAATTAGACATCTTTTCTTCGAATGTCGTTTTGTCCATTCTGTTTGTTCCATCATCCAAATAGCATATGGACTTCCTCCACCGCATTGTGTAGCACATATGTTGGGGAGCTGGCTTGCTGGAATCCATAATAATCTAAAAGCACATGTCCTGTTAGAAGTGTCTGCTACTGGTCGCTTTGGCTATGCAGGAATAATATGGCTTTTTATTAAAAAAAAGCCACATCTTCACCATTGCAGGTTATATATCATCTTATCCATTGGCTTCGTACATAGGCTTTTCTATAGAAACCTGGTTCGTAGGATATAGTGCTTGCGGCATGTTTACATTTGGAGAAGTTGGTCAGGGAGTTTTTTACCTAAGGATATGGGTGGTGATCTAGTCTTAAGATTGGTGGTTCTTAATACTCCGTGCTTTTGGGGGAGATGATAAATGAATTGTTCATGGGTGACGGTTGAGTCTTTAGATTGATGGCCCTCAATACTCCATATCATTTTTTTTCTTTTTAATATGGATTTGTATGTTCGACTGTGTGTAATCTTAGTTATGCAGAGACCGAAAGTGTTCTCAGAAAAATTGTATAACCTTGATGTAATTAATTCAGTAAAAACTTCCATTATTAAAAAAAGAAAAGGTGACGAGCAAGGTACGGGTTCCATATGCACGCACGTGGAACATGCCAAGTGCAGTGCAGAGACCAGCATCTTTTCTTCCTTAATTGTACTCAGCCATGCTGTGCCTGTGCAACAGAGCAAAAGCTTCTCCTAAGTCCTAAATCTTGTTCTCTTCTGTTTGTTTTATTGAGGCTGGCAGCTAAGGCTGAACTGAATCGACGACGACCAAGGATAGCGACGACGCTGACGACGACCAAAACAAAAAAACGATCTTTGCGTGAGGAGGAAAGAACGGCGACATTTTGATATTCTACTTACCACTACCAGTTCCGGTGAGGCGTCGGCCGCGCGTTTTCGAGGGTCAATGCCGACAGTTGCGGACAGCCGTTGGATGGTGATCGTGGGGCATCACCAAAACTCCAAAAGGTGTCAAAGAAACAGCGGCCGGTAACCGATCCGAAGCCAGAGACCAGGGCGTGTGGTTACCGGCCGGAAAGCTACGAATTTATAGATTTAAAATTTGAATTTATTTGTTTGGTCACTGATCAATTTGTTTGATTTTTTTAGTCCAGCAAGTGATTACTGGTTTTTACGAAAATCGGCAATTTTGGACCAGACGAGGATACCATAATCTACTTCAATGCAAATACGTTTCTTTTGGATAATAGAAATCAATGTAGTTGTTCGTATCTGATTCGAGATTTTAGATTTTCGTTTGTTCGCTTTGTAATCTCCTAAACGATGGGATTCGTGTAAAAGTTTTCGAGTACTTTTAAAAAATAACTTTTCAATAGTAAATTTCAGCTATTGCGACCTAGTCCTAAGTTGAAGTTTCCAAGATCCCAGTACTGCTGCAGTAAACACACGAAAAAACACCCATGCACGTACGTACATGGCTGCACCGTTATGGCAATAATTATCTGCGTGTAAAATTGTTGACTCATGCGTACTGCTTGGCGAAACTATCATAGAAAGTGAGCACTTGTTCACCTGCTGAAATCATCAACCATACGCTGTCTATAATTAAAGAGGACTTGGATACTACGGCAAGTAAAATCAAACACAACCGGTCAGCGATCCATTCGTCTTCAGGAGACCAGGCAATGTTAAGAAAAAAAAAACACCAGCCTTTTGCTGCGATTGAGCTAACTTACTTTGATTGGCTCCCACAAAACTAAACTCTAAAAGATTTGGCAAAGTAAACCAGATCGCAAGAGCGAGTAAGCAACAGCCTTTTGCCGTACGTAACAATTGGGAATTGGCCTGCTTCCAGTTGACAGATGAGATAGCTCACACTGCAGCTCATCTCGTCAGTTTGGTGGTGGAATCTGGATGTCATTGTCTGTAGAGTAATTGTCATCATCATCAGTGGCAAGTTGTCCTTTAGGATTCAGATAAGGAGGAAGAATTCAGAGTCACAGGTTCAACAAAGGCTGCACTGCGTTCTCTCGATTTACTAGGAAAAAAAATATCTTTTGACCAAAGAATGGACACTTCTGCTATATCATAGTGTAAAAAAAAAACTGAGAGAGAGAGAGAGAGTGAATCGTATATCTTCTTTTTTTTCCATATATTTTTGTGAATGAGTAAATGCCTCAAAGTGAGAAATTCTATCTTCTGGTGGTGATTTTCAAGTATCATGTCAATATAAATAAAAGATAGAGTAGGCATCCTGCCACAAGAAGCATGTACTTTGGGCTTTCCAACGGTGAACCACCTACGAAGTGAAAAAAAAAATGTTAGCACACAAAATGGAGGGTACTGGATCGAACTGCAAGGTGAAATAGGACGCTGCAACTCATCTAAGCTCTAGTAGAGCAATTATTACCCATCAACCGTTATATGACGCATATGCCTGTGCTAATTAATACGACCAAGCTTAATGTGACTTAATGGCATAAACCAAGCAAAGGTAATCAGAAAACTAATGCAATCCCACTGCATATGCTATATGGTGATAATAGAGTTTAGTATAGAATGACTGGATATTAGAAAGCAGCTCCGGAGAACCTAGAACAGGACAAATTGCTTACCAATGAGGTACCTATTCCTTTTGTTCCATTCATAATCCCAGTGCACACTGTTGCACCTGACTGTCCAAAAAGACCAGCCAAAGGAGGCTTCCCCGTAAACCTCTAATTGGGCTTTTCCAAACAACTGGTATTCGGTTTGTGAAGCGTCTGTCACATTCCATTCATTTACCCATTCCCCTGAAAAATGAGAAAGCAGGGATTAAGATGTACCGAATACAAGGAATGAAGTGAGAAAGCACCATCAGTTAATCAAACACAAAAAAAATTATGCAAAGAAAAGAGCAATGGAAATTGATTTTGGAGGACCTACCAATAAAAACAAGAGGTCCATTCGCTTTATTCAAGGTCTGCACTTGAGGCATTCTGTTGTTGTATATGAACTGTATGTTCTCGGTTGCATTAAGTTTCTCAAAAAACGGATCAAACAGATTGTAGTAATGCAAGTCTACAACAGTGTTAGTTGGACCAAGGTCAGCCTGATAAAGCTCCATTGGGTCTGCATTACCAATCCTCTGGCAGAATATAACATAAGCTTTGTCTGAATAACTTCGTACAATCTGGTATCCTGTTTTGTAATACGACACTAGAGTGTCTAGTGGTACTGCGCCTGCAGAAGGCTCATTCAATAGCTCAATACCTAGGAGAGAGGGGTTGTTTGCATATCTGCAGATAAAGAGTGTAGATCTTGTTAGAATAATGGAAAATGTGTTATGCATATTATTGCTTTTCATGTTATTTTGGATAGATTCTCGGTGGACCCAATGACTCTTTACTTTCATGCATTTTCTTATGAATGAACAGATTTATCATAGTAATCATAATTCAAGTAGGAAACGATTTCAGATGAATGAAAAGAAAAAAAAAAGAACGGGACATCAATTTTTTTCCCCAGAGCCCTAATGTAATTATCTACCCTCATGCCACCAATTGCATATTGAAGAAACATTTCATTCACCTAAAGCAATTTTTTCATGATATAGCAAACAAGAAAATATAGTGGACGGATCTGTGCTACCTTTGAGCCAGAAAATTAATGACATCCAGTGTTTTCTCGATGTTAGCCGGTGAAGGCCAACCTACTGAACCATCCCTACTTGCACTGTGCTCCATTCCGTTTTGAGAGCCAGGAGCAGCATGAAGATCAATGATGCACTTCAAGCCATAAATCCTGATATCAAAATCAGAACCTCCATACCGTGCAGACTTGAAACTTCAAAAGGAAATAGTAATTAACAATAACAGTTTAGAGTCTAGACCTACTGTGCCCAGTAGAATGCTCTATCCAGGGTATCCAGGGAGCCACTGACAAATGGAGCAGGTGGATTAGGATCATACGCAATCCACCATCCAACTGGAATCCTAACTGCATTTATACCATTTTTCGAAAGAAAATAGAAATCTTTTCCTGTAATAAAGTTTTTTCGGTGTTCCTGTGAAATAAGTAAAACAGTAAGCGAGCAACGAAATCAACTACAACCCCAGGAATGACACAGCTCTGAAATTACGGAACTTACTGTTAAGACAACCATTGCCTGATCAGGCCCAAGCCCATTAGCAAGTTGGTAATCTCCATGTAAGTTGTTGGCAACAATAGTCATTTCAAATGTTGCCATGCCATCATCCCATCCTGGTTGGGAAGGATAATTTGAAGTAAGCTGATTATTGTTTGTGACCTGAACAATGGAATATAAGTCAACTATGTCACTATTTACGTTGGTACTGATGAACCAAAAACTAAAACTTTCATATTTCTTTTCTATCGCAAGGTATCTGATGACAGGGCTTTCTGCCATTTGTCATCATGAATGCATGAGATTGAGAGCATGAGAAAACCTGCAGATAGCCCCCATTTAAAAGCTTGATATGAAGCATCGAATTGTTTCTTTCGATGTAAAATGTTTCAGTGTCTCCTGGTGAATCTGCAGTTGCTGAGATCACATCTCCATTACCTGCTGTTAAAAACTGACCTTTGATGCACCGGAATTGATATTCACGGTAAGAAACTCTCCAAAGCTGACAGGAGCACCAAGAAAATGCAATTAGGATGGAAACTAGACCATTTGTTAACCAGTGACTTAAGCACTTGATGGTCTTGTTGATTTTTTTTATAACACTTTGATTGCTAACTGTTTCCTAACTTCAGGAACATAAATAGTGCAGTAACAGAAATATAAGTTATGGGCCTAAAAACTGATGAAGATAATGCCATTTTTCATGCAGCTTCTACAGAATCTCCAAGTAGGAACTGAGTAATATATGCGTATGATAAAAATAATGCGTAATATCGATTTATGAATCGTCAAAATCTTCAGCATTGACACAGAAAAGACAACACACCCTGAAGGTCTCCCATGTTGAAGCAACATCCTGATCCACTGACAAGTTCCCGCTGCCACCACCATTTGCGCTCAGGTACTTCTGGAGCCCCACTGACTTCAGCTGCACCTGAGTGCCATCCTGAGGCGAAAATCCGACAGTCACATGAGAAGAAAGTAAAATGCACGACATTGCCACAACATGAGCTCCAAACCTCCAAGAACCAGAGAGCCTACAAGCATGTCCCCGTTTGAGATGCCATCAAACAACGAAGGCTTGATCCACCCCTCCACCACCAACCAACCTCCCAGGTTCACCGCCCTAACCTTGGTGAAGTCATCATCTGCAAAGACAAGCATAGAGACACTCTAAATCTCCCCTTCCTTAACCATGGCAGCAAGAACCATCACACACTGATAAAGCACCATGACTGAGCCACAAGATGCTCTCCTCACCTGAAGACGAATGCGACAGTTGGAACACGCACACAAGCCCAAAGACCAGCACGCCACTGCGAGGGAGCCCCATGTGGGCAATTCATCGAACAGAAGGCCTGCACAAGAAGCTGGGACACGGCGATAGAGCGCACACACTTGTATAGGAGGAGAGGGACAGGAAGATTCCAATCCTATCCGCGGCAAAAAAAAAGGAACCCGAGAGCGATGTGGCATCATGCTGCTGCGTGCGTGGCTGGGCTGTGGAGACAGGGGGCAGCGAATCTCGCGCCCCTTTCGCGGATGGCGAAACTATACCTTGCTTACCGCAAAGTTCATCCCAAAGATCGATGGGGACGCAAGCGCAACACCACACGCACTATTCCGGCCGCTTCGCTTTCTTTTCCCGCCGCCTTTTCATGCTCCCCCTCCGTGGCGATGGCGATGGCGGTGGCGCGGACGGAAAGGGATCCTCTGACATCCCGCACCATCCAGTCTACGGCTACGGAGCATACGGTGAACCCCGTTAATGGGCCCAGCCCAGCGCATTGTTGCTGGCACGGCCCAATTCTATCCCAGTTCAAATACTTAATAGGCCGTGAGGTCCAGCTTCTCAAAAGGCCGACAATTCTTAGTAAAAAAAGTTCAATATGAGTCTCTCAACTATGGACTGAATTTAACTCGCATCCTCCTCAATCCGGATGAAAACGGATCAGAAACGGACATGAACTAGCTCTATCATATTTGTTTCATTTTTTTTTTGAATCAGA
The DNA here is from genome assembly GCA_000338895.3 of Oryza meridionalis. Lineage (NCBI taxonomy): Eukaryota > Viridiplantae > Streptophyta > Magnoliopsida > Poales > Poaceae > Oryza > Oryza meridionalis. The sequence continues at coordinate 24,206,896 of CM002531.2, read as the reverse complement.
ATTGCAATCAAAAACCTCGAATACAAAGATGATATCGAATATAGATATAGAGAAAATGTGAAATGGAACGAATACGGTAATGAATATTTGCTGGAATTATAAAAGCATATCGAAGAGATATCGCTTGTTATTTTTCAAAAATAATAGGTCAAAATTTCTAAATTATGTATCATCATTTTTTTAGGTGATCTCACAACTGTTTGTGAAATTTGATTTTCATGGTTGTCCACATGTGAAAATGATTTTCAGTCCATTGATGGAACCCAGGATCTCTTCTCCATGCATGGTTTACTTACCATCTTACTTATTAAGTTCTTGTTGTCTAGATTGAAAATACTATTCAATTTAAATCACCTTCCCAAAGCTTGTACTATTTGTTCTGCACTTCAAATAATATCATAAACTACAAAGTAGTAAATCCTATCGAGCGTTACAACGTTAATCCTATAGAGCACGGCTCCATCAAAAGTCGTTTGAATTGTTGGTGTGCGATTTTATAAAAAAGGATATGAGATTATGTAATAAATATTTAACCCTTCTTCCAAAAAAATATATATTTAACCCTCTAAATGATTTCAAATGATAAAGTCATCAACAACAAAATTGTAGATCTTGTCGAGCACTATACAATTTTGATACCAAGTTCGTCTTCAATCCGACTTTATATGGTAAGGTTATGTATATATACATGTTTTTTCTGAAAATTTATTCCTACCTGCAGATATCCGAAAACAAATCCGGTTAGTTTCCAACCGTTTCGGATTTCCGCCCGGATACTAGTCTTACCATATTAATTTTCATTTTTGAAAAAAAAAATCCGTACTCGGTACTAAACAAAAGTTATTGATCTGAGACTATCCATTTCTAAAAATAAGACATAATATCGGAAACTATCTAAACCGATTTAGTCAGATTTTAAAAACTTTTTAAATTTGACCAAGTTTATTAACAAAACATAGTAACATTTTTGACACAAAATAAACATATCATCAAAATATACTCAATGTTAGATTTAATAAAACTAATTTGGTGTTTTCAATATTTCTAGATTATTCTATAAACTTGATCAAATCTTTGAATAGGAAAAAGTCAAAGCAACTTACAATATGAAATGGAGAAAGTACTACTTTGTAGTTATAACCTTTTTATTTGAAATTATTAAAAGTGCAAAACAAGCAAAAGTTTCGAGGAGATGCAATAAAATGAATAACATCGATCTTCAATCTAGATAAAAAGAGTTTCATAAGTGAGATGGTAAGTAATCTATTCATGGAGGATATGTCTAGATAAAGGAACTAGGAAATGAAAAATCATTTTTCATATGCGAGTCTCTTAAGAGAACAATCATGAAAATCAATTTCTACAAACAATTGTGGGACTTCCTAGAAATCATTAATGATAGAATTTAGAAATATTGATCTCCGCCCGTCCCATAATATAGCAATCTAGTATCGGACGAGACACTTCATAATACCACGAATCTAGACATGCTTCCTGTCCAGATTCGTTGTACTATGAAGTGTCACATCCGGTACTAGGTTGCTATATTATGGGACGGAGGGAGTATTATTTTCAGACAAATAACAAGCTATATCTCTTCGTTGACTCAATAAGCTCAATTTGAGATATCTTTATATTCCGGCAAATATTCCTTACCATATTTGTTCCGTTCCATACTTGCTCTGTATCTCTGGATTCGATAATATTCGATTCCGTTTTCGTATCCGTTGTTTTCGATTCCGATTCTAAAGAAAATGAAAATAAATGATAGATATAGTTTTCATTCGTTTTCGATCCATTTTCATCCCTACCTATGGATATTTGGGAAAAAAGTCAGATAGTTTACAACCGATTCCGATTTTCGCTGGCTACTAGCCTTAAAGTATTCGTTTCCGTTTTTTTTAAAAAAAAACTATTCACATTCGTTTCTGAAACCGGTGATATTAAAAAAAATATCATCCAAGATTATTTGCTTTCGAAAATATGTCCGAATATCGGAAGCTATTCAATCTGATTTCATCTCATCTTCCTCGAGCATCAAATTAACTCCATAGTTGAGCAGAGAAAATAGATATTTTCTTTGTCTTGACTGCTCACTCAAGGCCCATCTCTCTCGCCGGAGACATGAAGGGTCACGTAAGCCGCCCACCGCCGGCGACGACGACGGCGACAGCGGCGCCGGCGGTCCACTGCCAGCTCGGCCGCAGAATCGTTTTCGGAGCATGATTAGGTAGGCGGTCACCGCGCCTAGCTTGTCTCTAGCTAGCTAGCTAGCTACTCTAGCTATGCCTATGCGTGCCTGCACTACGCACCTGGTCCATGGGCCGTGGGCCCATGTCCACCACCTCTACCCGTCTAAATTTATTTATGCTACGCAGTGACGACGACGACGTACGTACAGCGTACTAGTGGCTAGCTATAAGCTAGATTTTGAGCAGAATTTAAGTAGCTAAGCTAGATTTTGAGCAGAATTTAAGTATGGTTAGCCGTTGCAGTCAGTCAGTGATCAGAAACTCGGACTATATGTGGTCGTGCGTGACGAACGTGCTAATTGTCGGGTTTGGATTAGATTCCCCGGCCCTAATTAAGAATTAACGGTGCCAATTAACAATGACGGGGGAGATCGAATAATTTGTTGGTCGCAAAGTCAAAAGGTGTTCTTGGATGATGCGGCTCTAAATAGTCCATTACTGCATATATTCTGTGCTGGCTTTGTTTCTTTCCAGAGCATAGTTTGGTTAATTCGCTAATCCAAACACGCCACGACAAAGTTAGCATCGGCTGAGAGACTTACTAATTAATTAGTTTTCTCTTGTTCATTGTAAAATGTATATTTTGGCCTGGCAAAGTGGCAACCGATGGACCATTGGACCATGTATATATATACGTGAAATACATAGTTGATGAATAGTAGTAGTACTCATTTCAAAGTCCTGCTCCAGCTGAATTCTGTTCTGTTGCACAGAGGGGCATCGGTTCGCAATTTCGCACACCCCAATGAGCACGTACTACGTACTCCTACATACACATACGATGCTCTCGCGAATTGGCAAATCATGCATGCTGCAGAATGCAGGCCGCTATCATATTGACATGCAGGAACACGCACGAAAAGAAACAAATGTGGCAGCTAGCGTGCATGCATGCAGCGCTCACGCAAGCAAAAGGACCAAAAACGCAGCAGGGAGCTATAGCTAGCTAAGCTAGCAGCACAGCTTCACCATGGCGCACCAGCTATAGCTAAGCTAGCCGGCCGGACAAACGCGAGAGAATATTTTGCTCGCCGGCCGCGCACGGCGCGCGCACCTGCTGCTCGCTCTGGAGCGCGCATGTGCGTCTAGCTAAAGCTAAGCTAGCTGCTGCTACATTGGCACAGAATGAAAAAAAAGGGAAAAAAAAACTGGCATGTCACGCCGCGCTGCGCCTGATCTGTGCATGCATGCGCGAGCGCAGCCGCGCGGGGGCGCGGGCGGTGAACAGTACGTACGTTTTGCTGCGTCCTGAGATCGATCACCGATCACAAACTGTGTGGCCGCGCGCGCCAGCCGTGTCGCGCGCACACGTCCCATAACATTTTTTTGGGCGCGCGGAGGTTGCACGTACACGTACGCGCGAATCGCGAACACGTCATGAGACTTGGTAGAAATGCGAGGGCGGCACGGTGTGGCGGCGGCAGCAGTGCAGCACGTGGCTGAGTTAGGACGGTGAGGCGGTGGCGGTGCACGCGGTGGAGCTCCTCGCCGTTGCTGATCATGTGGGTGGCTGCAGTGGCGGCCGGCGTCGCACGGTGGCTCCTCGCTGTTGCTGGTGGTACGGTAGTGCTGGTGGAGGCGGCGATGACGTGTCTCCGACAACGATGTGTGCTGGGGTAACCTGATCCGAGAACGAGGGTAACTTCCGACATCGATGACGCGGTGACGCCGGTAGACGCCACACGCGTTTCCGGAGACGATGTTGTAATTTATTACCTTTGTCATTTTTGAGTGGACTCTTCAAGTAAAAACCCAGCGACGGTGATATTATATATGTTACGATCTTCTTGGAAGTCTCATGTTGGTACAACGTCTTGGTGGCGATGTCTCCACCAAATCGGTTTCGATGGTTAGGACGATGGGTGATGGCAAGATCTGGACGAACGACTGATTAATTTACATCTTAGTTATCTCCAACATTATCTTTTGTTGTGGTTCTGGTCACCGGTGATGTGATGGAATTCGATCGGTAATAATCGGCTAATGTTTTCGGAGATTCAGTTTCTTTGTTTCAGGAAGACAATTACTACATGTACAAGCCATTGGGAAACAACAGTTATATAGATTCTCACCAGCTAAAGTTTTTTTTTCATCTCTTTCTTTAGGTTTGTAGTCTAAGTAGTTTCTTTTTTGTTTTTAATCAGGCTATGTTTTTATAATTTGTGGTCATTCGACCTATAATATAATGTATGTAAGAATTGGTTCTAACTCATATGAAACAAAGTCTGAAATCAATTTCATTATATAAAAAAGTAGATATACAAAAATTATCAAAGTATGGAATCACACGTTGTAATGGAATACGAATAACAAATAAATATAATCAAATCTAGAGAAGATTGTGCCATATGCATGTTGCAATTGTTTAATAAAAAGATAGTGTATAAAAATAGAACATAAGCAATTGCAACATTAAATCTATACCCATTTTAAAAATGGTAGTGGTGGCGGCAGTGAATTTGCCACCCCATCTACTCACATTGTAATTTTTGCAAGTTAGCCCTTGAATTTCTTCATATTAAAAATATCAAATCTAAATGGATTAGCCACATAAAAAATAGATTAAGATGAATATTCTCTATAGCAAAAAGATAGACAACACATCAATACATTTTTCGTTTAACCGTGTAGCAAAGTACGGGCATTTAGCTAGCACGTTAAAAGGATGTGTAGGCTGTATAGCATAATGTAGCATCACACTCAACTTCTGTTTTTTGAAAGAGCAAAGAAATATGAATAGATAATGTTTTCTGATGAACAAACACGTAAGTCCGTAGGCAATTGCAGTTTGCATGCAGGAGCCTCACAGACGGTTTTGGGCCCGATCGAGATTGATCACAGGCAAGAGATGAGGACACAGATCGAATTGGCATCCGATTTTTGAGGGGGGAAACAATGAAAGAAATTAAGACATTTCTTCCCTCTCTCTCAGAGCCTCATCAGAATTGCAGTAACCAGCATTGGCTCCTCCTACAAGCAGTGTAGACCGTGTGTGGGACAGCCTATACGTCTGCATCGAATATATATGTAAAACCAAAGCTAGCTAGATAGCAATTCCCCGTGTGCCGTGCCGGCCGCTAGGCTTGAAAATGACAAATCGTTGCCAGGGCATGCAGGGACACGTAGCCTTTTGTCAATCATCTTTTTCACAGTACTTTTCCCTGGTGTTCATCGGCGCTTCTAGCTAGCTGCTCGATCCAAAGCGACGACTACACGCGAGCGTGGTAACCACGGCGACGTTTTGCAAGCCTTTCGCTTTTGAGTATGTAGCACACTACGCAATGTCGTTGGATGTGCCAAGAAATAGACGACGGGGTGGATCAGATGGCTTCGTCGATCTACTTTTATCAGAGTGCGTACGTGGTTTCAGGTTTGACATCGGTTTCGCTTTCCTTGGATTCCTAAACTTTACTGTACTTTGGTTTGTTCTTCGCACCCTTTGCTACTTTGGTTTGATCATTGTCGTCCTTGGTATACGGTCGTGTGTACAGTGTATTCCCTCTAAAGGAAGTCGTTTTGTACAGCGACACGGTCTTCGAAACACAACTTTGATCTCTTGTTTCTATAAAAATATTTATTAAAAAGTGATATATGTATACTTTTATGAAAATATTTTTCAAGACAAATCTATTCATATAATTTTTATATTTTCAAACTCAATAACTTGAGAGTTATTCATAATTTATATTCCCAAGGTTTGATTTAAATATTATCCTAAACAACTTCCTTTATAAATACGAAGAGAGTATGTGTTATGACTATATACTTTCTAGAGAGACAGCTTCTGGGGTTTTCAATTTGGTGAGCTTAAACTCGGCAAATTTGAGTTAGTCAAAGCTAATAATGTAATGAAATCATATCAAAGAAGGTGAAATCATTCGACAAATATCACAAATTAAGTTGAGCCATTCACAAGAACATCATGAAGGGTTAAAAAAAATTCACTAATCAGTACTATGACAGTACGTGGCTAGAGATACACTTTGATAGTGTAGGGTGTGTGTGGTTTCAACCCTTTCCAACACGCTCATAATATTTTTTTAAAAAAATGTATGCATGCTAAATAAAATTAGGAGATACTCCCTCCATTCCATAATATAAGGCACAACTACTTTTTAGAGTTGTTCCATAATATAAGGCATACATGCATGCATGCCATTAACTAACACATTTTCTCCACTAAAATATTATTATTTAAATTCTCCACTATAAGATCTCTAATTTTATTGGGTGCATGCATTACATTTATTAGATTAATATAAACTATGAGGTGATAATAATTATTTCTTGGTCTTTGGACTAAGGGTGATTGCGCCTTATATTTTGGAATGGAGGGAGTAGCTAATTACTACTCTAGTACTATTTATTACTACCAGATTTGTTTGCCAAAGAATTCTAGTGAGCCTCGAAACTGGCCTTGTCCTCCAACGGCGGAGAGGAGGCATGGTAAAACCCCATAATAAAGATTTTGTGTAGGGTTTTACGAAGTGAGATGGTTGACCAATGGCAGTTTTATGGTAGAGAGGCGGCAGTAGAATAGATTTTACCTTGACGGAATATAAAGGTTACTGCATGCATATCAGTGGTAAGCCTAGCTACCTTGGTAACCGGCAATAAGTGAAATTCTACGGTAAGAGCCAAATGTTTTGTTGATAAGAGCATGTATAATAACAGACTATAAATCAGTTATAAGCATATATAAAAAAGATAGAAGAGGAGAAAGAAGAGAAGCAGCCTACATATTTTAGTTAGCAGTAGAGCACTAACTTCAAGACGCTTTGCGTGTATGACATGTGTGACCAATTATTAATGATGTAGGAGTAGTATATATTTGTAGTCAACTATTGTATTAATTGAGTATTAGATTGATTATCGATGATTTGGAGTTAGTAGTTGGATATACTATTAAATTTGCTCTCAAAGGAAGGGAATGGTTGATATGACAAACAGCGTAACTGATTAGGAGGTTGTGGATCTGGTGAAGGTAGCTTCTGAATATCAGGAAGAGGGCAACGACACAATGTATGGTATACCTCACCCTATGATGATAAGAAGAAGCCAACATGAATGGAGAAGCGAATGAGGGCAGAATTCCATGAGATTTTATAAAGAGCAAAAATAACTTGGAAACAGGAGCTACATACTAGTACATATATTTGACTGAAAACATTAAAAACAGGTGAGGGAAGGACAAGCCCTAATCAACATTGGGACTCTCCACACTCACTTCTATATTCCCCACTTCATAACATACTTTGCTCGTTCCCTTGGCGTCATGGGACATCAAGCGAGAGTCAGCTTTTCTTACCACCTTGCAAGGTTTCATCATCCACAATTTACCCATTGTTTCTCGGAGATGCATCAAAGGATTAGAGGAACTGCAGCAATCGATCCTGTTGGGGATTACATGTTACACAGTGCTTTGGTATATATGAACGGATAGGATATTCAGCCCTGCACATGCACAGTGCATGCGAATTCCCTGTAGAAGCCTGTATATATACAGTAGCTAGAATCGCTGGATCGAGCGGCATCGAAGTGCGGCTAGCTATAGCTACTACTACCTCCGTCCTAAAATAAATACAGCTATAATATTCGTGTCCAACGTTTGATTGTCTGTCTTATTTAAAAAAATTAAAAAAATATCACGCATAAAGTAAAATTTATGTTTTATCATCTAATAACAATAAAAAATATTAATTAATTTTTTTAAATAAGACGAACAATCAAATGTTTGATATGAACAGTGTAAAGCTACACTTAGACCAAGTTTAGTTCCAAAATTTTTCTTCAAACTTCTAACTTTTCCATCACATCAAAACTTTCCTACACATATAAACTTCTAACTTTTCCGTGACATCGTTTCAATTTCAATTAAACTTCTAATTCTAGCGTGAACTAAACACACCCTTATTATGGGACGAGGGAGTACTATACTATATGCGTACTATTACCACAGTAGCTAGCTCATCTGTACGCCTGTGTACCAGTGATTCTCAGCTCGTACGTACGTACACTGCAGCAGCCAGAGATGACCGACCGACCGATGGCGACGACGCGTAAAACATTCCCGGAAAGTAAAGTTACCGCGCGGCCACACTCTGTTACCATTTTACAGTACTTTATTTACTGCGAGGATGATGTATTCTCGCGCTTGTGTTTTTGCAGCCAGAGAGAGCCAGCCGGCCATTCCCTCTGGTTGGCCATACACGAGGAACGGGTTAGGAGAAGGATTTTAATCACATGAGTCTACGTCTACTCATTTTCTTGACATATATTTATACAATGATATATTTTTTCTGTTTCATATTATAAGTCATTTTGATTTGTTTTGTCAATTTTTTTTTTAAATTTGATCAAGTTTATAGATAAAATTAGCAACATTTATAACACCAAATTAGTTTCGTTTAAACTAACATTTAATATATTTTCATAACATGTTTGTTTTATATAAAAAATATTGCTATATTTTCTATTTAATTGATCCAACTTAAAATGATTTGATAGAAAAAAAAGTCAAAACGACTTATATTACAAAATGAAGAGAGTATTACATAGTATTAATTTATCTTTTAAGTTTTTATAAAGGAATTTATAATCAATTAGTTGGCATATGCACTACTACTATAAACGATTAGCCGGGTGTACGCTCCAGAACGGGCTTGGTCCGTGCGTTTCCTGGCCGCGCGTTGTCCGTAGCAGCAGCAACACGCCGCGCGCGCGGTCGCGTTTCCCAATGGCCCGCGCCTACGTCGCGTCGATCGGCTCATCGTCGCGGACCCTCTTGCAGATGTGCCACGCGCCGTGCCGCCATCCCGACCAAATCATGGCCTAATCACGCGAAAACCCGCGCTTTCCCACGCCTCCCACCCCCACCGTGTTCACCTCCCGCCCAAGCCGGCGCCCGGCCGGCCGGCTCGGCTAGCTCCCATCGATCGATCAAAAACACCTGTGACCTGTGTGTATATAATTACTACTAGTCGCCTCCGAAAGCTACCTCTGCCTTTTTCACCTCCTCCATCATCCATTCCCAGCTGCTCCATGCTGCTGCCCCTCTCCTCCTCTTCCCTTCTTCACGTGTCGTCTCACCTTCCTCGCCATCGCCATCATCGGAGCTCGGTCTGCCCATGGAGATGGCCTAGCTAGCTAGCTAACTAGCTACAGCCTCTCTCTAGACATCTCTCTCTTGTGTGTGTGGGTGGTTTGGTTTCTTGATTGGGGCATATGGCGTTGGAGGCGGTGGTGTTCTCGGAAGGATACTACTTCGGATGCGGCGGCGGCGGCGCCATGGCGGCGGAAGCAGCTGCAGGAGGAGCTTGGAGCTGGAGCCACGGGTATGGTGGTGGCGTTGATCAGGGGAAGGGGGTGAGCCACGGGTATGGTGGTGGCGTTGATCAGGGGAAGGGGGTGATGGAGTTAGTGGTGGACGACGGGGTGGTGAACGCCTTCTGGGACGGCGGCGGCGGCGGCGCGAGCTCTTCCCCGGTGATGGCCGCCGTCCCGGGGTTTATTGAGGAGCCGGACGGCGGTAATTCCTCCGTCGCAGACGCAGCGCCGCCGCCGCCGGAGCACGGAGGTGCGGCTGTCGTCGGACGGGATGGCGCCGCGGCGGCGCCGGCGGCGGCCGCGGGGAGGAGGAAGCGGCGGAGGGCGAGGACCGTCAAGAACAGGGAGGAGGTGGAGAGCCAGCGCATGACCCACATCGCCGTCGAGCGCAACCGCCGGAAGCAGATGAACGAGTACCTCGCCGTGCTCCGCTCCCTCATGCCGGCCTCCTACGTGCAAAGGGTACGTCTCTGCCGACCCATCTAGGGCTCACTTCGCCCAAGACCGCCATTGATGATCTTGTTAGAATTATCAACAATTCAAGCTAGTATAATTTAAATTCTCATGTGGATAGGGCGACCAGGCGTCCATAATTGGCGGAGCAATCAACTACGTCAAGGAGATGGAGCAGCTTCTCCAATCCCTGGAGGCGCAGAGACACGCCCGCCGCGCACGCACCGACGATGTCGCCGCAGCCGCGTTGCCATTCGAGGGCTTCTTCACGTTCCCGCAGTACTCCATGAGCGCCACGCCCACAACCACCGCCACAGCAGCAGCGTCAGCAACGGAAAACGGCAATGCCGTCGCCGGCGCCGGCGCCGACGACGAGGCGGACGCGTCGGGGTCGAAGCCGTCCTCGGTGGCGGACATCGAGGTGACGATGGTGGAGAGCCACGCCAACCTGAAGGTGCTGTCCCGGCTGCGGCCGAGGCAGCTGCTGAGGATGGTGGCCGGGCTGCAACACCACCGCCTCGCCGTGCTCCACCTCAACGTCGCCAGCGCCGGCCACATGGCTCTCTACTCCCTTAGCCTCAAGGTATAGTACAAACACGTTACTTCTTCCATCCAAAAAAAAAGTTAACCTAAAATTTAGATGGGACATAATCTAGTATAATGAATTTAGATTGGATTTTTTTTTACGCCGAGGGAGTACGTGTATACGTGCATGCGTACACGTATCCTCTCCCCAAAATACTCTACTCCATTTTCTCCATGTTAGCAGCTACGAGTAGCTGGCTACTGTAGCTAGATAGCCTCGTTTTCCGTGCAGAAATTGTCATGGACGACGCCTACAAACTCCTCGTCATTCTGATCAGTGTCATGGCTGCTTCGCTTCGCTCATTCACCCCTAGAGAACCGAGCACACGAAGCAGAAGGAAAACAACAGCCGTTTTTTTTTTTTATGATGCTAACGCATGCATGGCTGCTCTGTGGTCGCTGCAGGTGGAAGACGACTGCCAGCTCACGTCGGTGGACGATATCGCGGCGGCGGTACACGGGATCGTCGAGACGATCGAGCAAGAGCAGCAGCAGCAGCAGCAGAAGCAGAGCTGTAGCTAGATCAGCTAGAGCATTTTCTTAGACCAGAAGAAGATTTTAGCAATGGCGCAAAAATGGTCAATATTAGTATGCGCCAACCGTGTAATGTGTGCACTTTCGATTCTTCTAGAACTCTGTACGCTGGATGCACATGTACTGCAGTTACTACACCCACGTACATTTCTGTAGTTCATCTTCACTTCAATTAATGCATCATGGTCTACCACTCTCTACGTATACCAATATAATGCGGCAGTGAACCAGTGGAGTGTTTGAAATGGGATCGGAGCTCCTCGTCGTATGTAGACACGAACATTTCTGAGTGGGGTACATGTTTTCGATCTGTAGCTAGGATCCAAACAACGCAATTGATAGGCACAGCTGCGGGGTTCTCTCGATCGGGACCCCTTGTTCCCCGCGTGAAGCATACGTCGACTATTGCAATATTCAAAGCCCTAGTTTAATTTGAAATGGTAGGATTTCGAAGAAGTTCTACATGAATTGAACTAAACAGTGTGAAAATTAATCTTACGAAAAGAAAATCATGCGTTCTAAAGAGCCCAAAATATGAGTATATGAAAAGGTTCCAACATTTCTGCTCTGCCGTCTATATATGGCCAACCCGCCAATGCCAGCTAGGCTCTACTAGAAAAAGCATTTTCACCGACGTTAGGTATTTTTTTCCGCAGGCGGACATGACCCTCGTAGCCAAATAGCCGTCTACAAAAATGCAAACCGGGGTGAAGCTCGCTATCCGCCTGTGAAAATAGACTTGGAATATAAATAGAGGCAACATAGGGGCGCTTTTTCTAAGTCCTCTTTCTCCCTCACCTCTCCTCTCCCCAGCCGCTGGCCGGAGGCGGCGGCGGCTACTGGTAGCGACGGGCGGCGGCGTGTGCTCTAGGCAGCGGGCAGTGGCGGCGGCGGCGGCGGCTCCCGGCCCCTCCATCCCTCCCAGATCTGGCCAGAGGGGAGCGGGGGCATGGCGGTGGCCGGCGGCGCTCCCCTCCCTCGCTCTCAGATCTAACATGGCGGCGGCGGCGAGGAGGGTTGAGGCGGTGGCGGCCTCCGGCCCCTCCCTCCCTCCCAGATCTGGCCGGAAGGGGGGGGGGCAGGGGAGGGTAGTGGGCGGCGGCACTCCCGTCCCTCGCTCTCGTCAGACATGGCGCGGGGTGGCCGACGGCGGGAGGTCGTTGGTGGAGGCGGAGGTCGTCGGCGGCGGCGGAGCTCCCCTCCCCTCCCGGATCCGGCAGCGTCATGTGGAGGGCGGCGGCGGCGGCGGAGCTCCCCTCCCCTCCCGGATTCGGCAGCATCGTGTGGAGGGCGGCAGCTCCCCTCTCCATCCCTCTCCCTCCCAAAACCCTAACCGAGAGGGGAGGGCGGTGGCGAGTAGGGCTAGAGCACTGGGTTTTTTTTTACGCTCAAAAATATTTTCACAGGCGGGTGGAATGCAAAAATCATTAATTTTCGTAGGCATTTGGTTGCAGGTGGAGGCTATGGACACCTGCAAAAATGTGTTTTGGCCGCCTGTAAAAATGTGTTTTCTAGTAGTGAGGGTTGAAAACGCTCACGGAAATTTTCAACCAACGGACGCTCATTTTTTGTTCCTACTGACCGAGTCATATGGAAATGGTAAACAACAAAAATAAAAATGGTAAAAAAAAAGGAGATAGAAGAAAACAAAAGCAGAAACAATTTCCATGTTTGATTGTATTATTGTGGAAGTTACCTTTTTGGCAATATGATAATTACCATATTTCTAAATACCCCAATATATATCTATATATGGTCTAAGTCTCTATTTGATATATAGTTTAGATGCTCGTCAACTCCTCAACTAAATCCCTAAGTTGAATGCATGGCTAAGAGAGAGACAATTTGTAACTTATCTAGTGTAAAACCTCAATTTAATTGGTCATATTATATATATTTATATTAAGTTAAATATGTGGTTTTTATAGCTATGTTTTATATTTATTACCAGTTTTCGATCGGTGCCGACGTGATTCCGTTCGTATAGTTTCGTTTCCCTTTTTTTTCAATATTTCCGATACCATTTTCGAATCTAGCTTTACCATTTTTAATTATGTTTCCGAGAAAAATATGGTTATGGGTTTTGGACTATTTCCAACCGTTTTCATCCCTAAATTGTCAGCAAACAAGAGGACACAATGAATAGCCATTTGGCGGTTACCAGTAGGCATCGTCTATCAAAAGATATGCTACTAGAGCGGTTTTTCAAGTTACCTCTACACGTGCATGTTGTTGTGATAGTCTGAGCCGTCAAAGTATTCAACCATTTTGGATGAGAAAAAAAGATTCAAAGACTGGTTTATCATATTTATAAGTGATAGTCAAAAGATATATATTGAAAACAGTTCAAAATTCATGTTAATCTAAATTGTGCTCATTTTTAATTAATATGGTGGATGATTAAATCCCTAGCCTCTGCATATAGGATACACACACAACCCCAGGCCCACAAAGTTTAAGTTAAGAAGATACTCTAACAAATTATTATTTTTTTGAACGGATACTCTAACAAATTATGATAACCTAAATTTTGCTCATGCATTGTTGTTCCTAAAACAAGCTTTGCCTTTCTCGCAAACATCAACAGTTCAGATTATATTACAGAATTGAATATCATAGTTCCGATTTGTTTGCTTAAGATTGGAGGATGGTTAACTTTAACCAATGCTAGCTGTCAGCTAGGCATGGCTTTGTCTGACGTGCCTTTTCTCTGAATGAAGTATACTCCTACTCCACAAGGAGAGTTTTGGGTGGAAAAGCGCATATGGCCATATGGGAGATGAACAAGGAGAGCAAACAGCAAAGCATTGGAGATGATTAGATGAACACAAGGAGGGAGGAGGGAGAGCAATCGACGTCTACTGAACGCCGGAAAGTGAGGTGACGGCGAGGGCCGGAAATGATAGGAAAAGACGCGCTGCTCGTGTCGTCCCATGCTGCTATTTGACCCTTGGAAAAAGATTCTAGGACAGCGCTTGCTTTCCTTCACTACACACAACTTTTTCCCTCTTCTGTCTAGGCATGATTGATCCAATGCATGAATTGACTGCTGAAATGATCCATCTCTCCCAAAATGTGTATTTTATCGGCGATTAGACCAATCTCACAGGGTGGGTAGGTTACATGTGCTGCACCGCTGCATATGCTCACAGAATGGGTGGATAGGTCATGGAGAAGGATGTGGTTGTTAATTACACCCTCCGTAAAAAAAAAAACGCTCAATCGATATTGGAATTTGACAAAATCTAAAATAATCTTTTTCAGATTCTTTGTTCTAGGTTTTATGACAAATTCCCATCAAGATTGATTTTTTAGACAGATAGAGTACTAAGATAGAACATAAGCATACTCACGAGAAAGTAACCCATACTTATCTTTGGATTATAAGTAGGGCAGTACTTAAGATTAATATCACTTCTCTATCGTATCGTATTGTCAACCTCCTCCTCTCTACCTTTTCTATGTACATGCCTCCATGTCGTTAATATCACTTCCTATATATTGCATACTGGTTTTATCAAGTTCCTCTATTTTTTTTCCGAGAATACGCACAAGATTTACGAATCTTTGCATTAAGTAGAGGCGAGAGCAAATTCATCTAGGTCGTGCACGAGCTATACTCATCACGCACAAGCCTCACCATTTCGTCAAGCTCTCCTTCTCTTTTACTCTAAAAAAAAATCTAGATATTGCATATGATGCGTATCCAGATTTGTTCCTAGGATATGATTTTTTTTAATGGATGGAGTACTATACCCAACCTGATCCCAAGTTCTCAACCCTACATAGGTCGACATTTTGCCAGAAGAAGTGGGCACCATCGTCAGTTTCATCACCAAGACAGGAGCATGCCAACACGGACACTCGACCACATACGACCTCACCACGTCCTCCAATCTCTGTTTTCATCACGCGATGGCACATGGGCCATGGGTCCAAAGTGCAGAGTTAGTAACAGAAAGATGGTTCAAAGCAATAAGTGTTGGCAAAACCTATTCAAGTACTCCAAAAAGGAAGTTTACTCCCTACTTCAAAATGTCAAAATACAAGGACGGGATCACGAGATTGTGGGAGGAACTACTACACATGGATGATTTTTTTTTTATTTTTAAGAAAAATCTGCACAAGATAGTGCAAAATTTTATATTGATATAGACAAAAAAAATTATAAAACTACAACACTAAAAGCCTGTAACCAGAAAAAATATTTTTTTAAAAATACACCACCTCCACTTGCTAGTAGCTCACCGCACAACCCATTAGAAGGCACTAGCACTAAGCCGGTCACCGCTAAGCGTGATCGACCGCCGATATACCTACTTGGGGATCGCAAACGCTCCAACACACACTGAAACCACAAAAGAGGTCAACGACGGGCTTTCGATCATCCTCACAGGGTTGAGGAGATAGAAAGGGCGAGAGAGAATAATATCCACTCGTCCCTCACAACAACCTGATCACGACCATCGAGAAAACCAAATTGAGAGGAGACAGAAAAGGTGGGGAGCGAAAACTTGCTAGGCAACGTCATGACACCTTAGGCACCACATGGATGGATTTTAAAATTTCCACTAACTGTTTTCACCTAATTTTTGACAAGTTACCTGTACCAGGCTAAACCGATATGCAAGAGTTAATATACCATTTCATAACTGCAATAGAATGAAAAATATGCAGAAAACCACAAAGCTATATAATCGTTTGATGGTCCTATAGAATCATATGATATGTTGGGAAATAATGGTAGTAATACATTGGATAAGTATAGAGCTAATTGAAGTGCAAGAGATTAAGCCGTACGTACGTGCACAATGGTTAAGATGGCTACCGTCTCTACACTACATTAACTAGACAAGTAAAAATACTACATATGCAAATAACATGCATATATAACAGATAATGGTGTATCATTAAAGATCACTGGTACACCAATTAAGTAACAATCAACTAGGGTAATGACACCAGTACATACTATATGGTAATAGAAAATGTAATGCATGCTTCAAATATAAAAGGAAGTAGAGGAGCTATATTAAACCCATCTCCAAATTAACTTAGTCGTCACAGCTTAGATTTTAGAGGTAACATGGAACCTTGGGAAACTACATTCACCATATCAAGACAAACAGACAAGTTGCCTGACAGCTTTCGCAATAAATCATCGGATGTTTCCAAACTTAGACTAATAAGTTAGCCCTACATGTCTCAGTACCCTAATTCTATTCAGCTGCTGTCCGAAAGGAATCACTTGGACTCTCGGAGTAGGCCCTGAAACATCCAGGAATATATAACTTCATCAGAAAGGAATATTCCTGTATCTACACAGTATGTCGGACTAAGTATACTTCTCTTAAAGCACTGGGACAATAGTAGATCGATCATAGAAACCTGACATCAGGGTATTAGATACGCTACTGAAGTTTGTAAGTCCTACAGGGTATTCATCATTTGGCATATTGCCAGAGACCAGAGCAACATGTGCACAGATCAGAAAATAGATCTGACTTCCCTATCAGACAGCATAAAACAACAAGATAGCTTAACGCATCTGCAATTTGCGTAGAGTACATCTATTTTTCTAATTAAAACAAATTTCCACGATGAGAGAAACTTGAGACTAGTATTATACACTGAAATAGGACAGATAGTCTCAACCAATAGCTGAATTTCTCCATGTTTTATCAAGACTCAAGAGGAAACAATATGGTTCTGGCAACATGTCCGTATACCAATAATGCCAATGGTAAATTCCATTATTGATTGGATGTGATGTTTAATCATTTTGTCTAGTTGCTAGAAAAAAATGACGAAATTTCCACATTCATAAAAGGACTTTGAACACGGGACGGGCACACATACTACAATACCAAACAATTGTACTAAGGAAGGTAGACATACCACCTAACAGGAAAGCAGTTCATGAACGTGTTTCACACTCTAATAGTTAGTAAGAAAAGGATAATTATGATAGCAATACCTATTATGTCTGAAAAAGAGTAACCACCTTGCCTTTTTCCATGTTAATTGGCATAATGTTGTTTTGTTGGGACCTGCTGCGTCATTGTCCATAACCATTCACAGGTTCCTGATGTCCATCTGAAGAGAAGACTTATTTGGATGAGATAAACAATTGCAGGTACAAGGAGAATAACTATCTAGCTTCCATTACAGTGAACTATAGTCTGATGAAAACCAGAGACAGAGAGCTCTGTCTATTTCAAAAGGTAGTAGCATCAAATATGTAGTTATGCACAAACTATCTGCTGAAATACTTGAATACAAGTATACCACAAGTTCCCTCAAATCAGGAATATGTCACAAACTCACATCCTCATCAACTTGTAAGATGAAATATTCAGGAACTAGTTCAAAATGGTTGTATGGTGTTCCCGAAAAATGGTTGTATGGATCAGTTTAGGAGGATATGAGAATATGACACGCGGATACACGCAAGTAATATAATATCAATCTGCATGACATAACTAGTTTAGTCACAGCCTATAGTTTCAGCCTAACCCAACAGGCAACAGTGATAGTTTACATCTAAAAGCCAAGCTAAGAAAAATCAAATTGCATTTACAATCTACTGAGTCTACTGTAGTATCAAGTCTATCACAAAATAAATCTGTATATGTTTGCAAAATTTTTTATCCAAACAATGCTAAATAAACCACTAAAATTAGTAAACGAGACAATAATATGTCAGACATATCCATCTAGCTGCGATTTCAACACAAAGATCCCCAATTAGCTGGTTTAGGAAGAACAATGGCCGCCTCCACTCACCTCCCGGCAACTCAGCACCATTGGTCTCAGCCTCCGCACCCAGCACTTCCGCGTGACCAGTTGAGAAGGAATGAACGGCGACTTGGCGAAACCCCCCGTCGCCGTACTGTTCCGCCGCCGTTGCCCGCGGCGGCCATGGCCTCCCTCCTTCGCTGAGATCCGAAGGGGACAGCAGAGCTCTCAAGCCGGAGTCGTGCCGTCGGAAAAAAAACTGGCGCGCGTCGGCTTTGGCGCGCATTCCACCCGCCGGCCGCCGCTCGGCGGGCAGCCGGCGAAGCGGCGCGGTGGTCGCAGCGGCGGCTAGCCGGCGGCGAATCGATTGGTTCGCGAAGAATAAACGCGATTAGGGAAAGCAGCCGATGGGCACCGTTGGATCGGGACTGTGCGGTCTGGATTGAATCTGGGAGGAACTTTACGAAAGAGACCTTCATAGCGTATATGTATTAGCAATGGGGTCTCTTTCTCTGTGTCGCAATCAATGATAGAGCAACCGTTCGATCATCTTTCAACGGCTCAGATCGTAGCCCAGTTAAGCACGCCATATCATCCACAAAAGTAATCGATTCGATCTTCTCCGAAGCATCTCCCCGTCCCCAATCCATTCGAGCTTCTCTTCTCCAATATTCCAGATTTCCAATCCATGGCGACTCTCACCATGCAGCCGATCGGTCCCCTACCGTCTACTACGCAAGAAGGAACAATTCCAGATTTCCAATCCATGGCGACTCTCACCATGCAGCCGATCGGTCCCCTACCGTCTACTACGCAAGAAGGAACAAGGCAAGTGAATTTCTTGGTCCGCTTTGTGCTCGCTGAGATTGAGAGCAAGAACAAGATGGGAGAAACTAGGTTTCGGTGATTTGTTTGTGATTTCTATTGTCCTTTGATCTTGCTGTGGCAGGGAAGAGAAGCCTGCGGAGGGTGGTGCCGATTTGAGTGACATCGACTCGGGGTGAGTGGCTCTGCCCATTTGATTGTATTTTCTCGCTTGGTTCTTGGCTTATAATTAGTTGATGGATTTGTTGCTGTGGTGGCGATTCTGGGCAGCTGGGTCGTTCTTGGGAAGTCGGATATCGTCCCGGCGGATTTGGCATCCCAGAGCCTGCGCTCATCTCCGAAGACAATTCCTACATGGTAGGAGAAGCAAGCATGCGGTTGTTCCTTTTTCTGTTTCCGTATGATGTTTTGACTAAATTTGTGTTTGTTTTGGTGTTCTTCCAGGGCGCGGTGGATGATTGGAGGTGTGCTGCACACAGTGGTGCCATTCTACGAGAGAGCACGGTATGTTGAAGGTATGTGCGCCTAACTCCGATAATCTTCCACCTTCACCTATGAGAAAATGACTTTGTAATGTTGAATGGGAGGCAATCATTGTTGATTTTATGAAATCACTGTCAAGTAGTAATCCAGAAATTGCTGTGCAGTTCATAAATTGCTGCCAAGTAGTTACAAAGTATTTGTGTTTGCAATAAGTTGGGAGAATTTTAGGGTGCGATTGGATCTCAAGCAAGGTCTAATTTAGCCTTGCTTTCAAGGTTTAGTGTTTTGTAGAAGCTAAAAGACCTTGCTTTTGATGGCACTAGTCCATAATAACCTGAAAAAGCCTGCCCGATGAGGAGAGCCAAATCGGCTCTCTCCTGACGGCAAGAACGCTGCGCATGTGTGATGTCTCATGATAATCAGCCGTTAGATTTGGTAAAAGCTAAGTAAACGAAATGATGGTCGTTGCTTATATAGGCTACTGCCGAAAGGAGCTAGATAAATCTAGTGGGGCTAGGTAAAGTAAGCAAAGGATCCAAACACACCTTAGTGCTGATGTTTGGTTGTTCGCAGATGAGACGGCTCGAAATGTGGAGATTGCCGCAGAGGTTGTGGAGCATGTAGCTGAGGTCACGGAGAAACTGGCTTCTAACGTGGCTGACCATCTTCCAGAGAATGGATGTCTGCAGAAAGCAGTGGAGAAGATTGAATACATAGCTGAGGTAGTGGATGAAGATTCAGAGAAGGTTGAGGCCATTACTGAGAAGGTGGGCTTCATGTCCCTCCCTGTTTTGCCTACTATATTTTATATAGGATACATAATGTCATTTGAGTTTCAGAATATTTTGAAAGCAAATTAGCAGTTGGATATGCTGTATGAGTTGATTGGTAGTGCCAAAAATAAGTGGGTAGAGGGCAACTCTAAGGGCCAACTGCGAACACCAGTCTTCAAGTGCTGTTATATATTTCTGTTGGCTCCACCTAAATTGTAGTAACCACATGCATCAAGAATATATCTATTCAACTTTCTTTTGTATAGATAATAGTGTTGTACCTTCATTGTGTGCTACATTTTACCATTATAGTGTTTTATTGATGATACTTAACTTTGTTAGTTGTTTCTGGCAAGGATTGTTTCGCTATTTCTGTTTTCCACTACAAAAATTCTGACAACTCAATTGTTAAATGATTTTGCTTAATTGGTAAATCTTTCTAGGTATTGTTGAAGACTTCAAGGTCATAGTTCCACTCCAAAAGTATATTGTTGACATTAAATCAAAAAAAATTAATGCAATTTTACCGTGCCACAATTTGCTAGGACATCTAGGAATAACGTCCTATTTTCTTTTGTATTTCAAAAGAGTTTACTACTGTGCAGCCTTGTGTTTTTAGAAAATGTGAGAGATCCTGATTCACTCATCTTTATAGCAAGTAGAAGAGTACAAAAACAGTGAACAAAATGCTGGATTCTACTAATACAAATCAATTAGTATTGTTTTATCCTAATAAAACTGAATCAGGCAAAGAAAGAAAGGATTCCTGCAGGTATAGAGTCATTTTGCGTGAAACTGTTGAGATATCTGCACTGTTTTGGAAGTATTGTGGAAGACAACCAAAGATGAAGCTATTAACACTTTATTGATCTTCTCGCTAATGCAGATTGACAAGTTCAGCGACAAGATTGATGCTAAAGTAGAACCTATCTTCAAGGAGATTGAGAAGGAATTCGAAGACTCGACATCAAATGATGGAGTAAATGCAAATATATGATCACCAGCCCTACGTAGAAGGAAATACTCTCAGCTCCCCATTGTGTATAGCATATGCTTTTTTTTTTGAATGATTCGTTGTACATATGTGTACCTTTCTGTATGAGTTATACCATGCTTATTGTGACGCATGGTGGTGTTGTGGCTGGTGCTCGAAACTAAAGTAGAGTTAGTATTGACTATTGAGACTGTTGAGCTGTGAAATTTCATAGACTGGTACAAAATAGAATGGTTGGTACTGGTAAATGGTATTATATCACAAAATGAACAATGCCTTTTTGGTACATAGAACTGGAACCACGAACAGTTTCTTATGAAATTTTTATGACACTTATTTAAAGTTGGGTTGTCATGGACTCGTGGATATAGTAGTTGTTGTGCACGTAATATGAAGTGCTAATTCGCAACTTCTAGGTTCCTGTTGAAATGTCCCCCCAGCTCTTTGTTCAGTGCTCAGAGTTTCAGAAATCAGAACTTTTTTTTAACGGAAAATAGCACTAGAGTGCCTTTTCATTGAATAGAGCAGGAGAAAATACAACCCTAGGAGCAACAGGAAAAAAAGAGGAACTGTAGATATACACTATACAAAGGGCGGGATTAACTCGCGCAGCCGCTTAGCCCCTGCTAAAGCCCAAAGGCTAGCCTCTTCTTTGATTTTTGACAGAAGGAAACTCGTTGCCACCTCTTTGTGGTCAAAGATTCGCCGATTTCTCTCCTTCCAGATTTCCCATACAACTAGAAGGATGAGTGATCGGAGTCCTTTCTTTGGAACATTTGGCGTGTTTGTGATGTTCTCCCACCACTGTTGTACTGACTGTGCCTCCTCCCATTGAGCCAGCTCAATTTGCTGATATCCTACCCATCGAGCAACAAGGCCCCACATTCTTTTAGTGTATCTACAAGTGGCAACGAGGTGCAGCGCCGTCTCAGCCTCACAGCGACACATAGGACAACATCCGTTGTTTTGCCAACCCCTGGTCGCAAGTTGATCTGAGGTCCAGACTCTATTTTGGATGATGAGCCAAGCATGAAATTTACATTTCCCCGGTGCCCAGACTTTCCAGATTAAGGAGTTGAAGCTTGTGTTCGGCGTTCCTTGACATTGCGCATGGTAGGCCGAGGAGGCCGTGTAGCGTCCACTACTTGTGAATTTCTAGGTAATCTAGTCCGGTTCTCCAGTGTCTAAGTGAACATTCTGGACCGCTTCCCATAGGGCGACTAGTTGTTCGACGAGGTGTACTGTAATAGGAGAGTGAGATTCCAAAGCCAGATCCTGAACCTAGGCGTCGTCCTCCTTTCCATTTCGAAGAGATCTCCCTCTGTTCTTAGAGATCGCGTAGACCAGCGGCATAATGTCTTTAGGTCTTTGCCCCTCGATCCAGGCGAAGTCCCAAAAGCGAGTTGTGTTCCCATCTCCAATTTTTATCTTTGTTGAGGCGGCGAATAGACTCCTGTCAATTTCATCACAGGGCATTTCCAGTCCCACCCAAGGCTTGGTCGGGTCCTTCCATTCGTGCTATAACCATCGTAGCTGCAAGGGCCTCGTGAATTTCTCCAGATTTAGGACTCCCAATCCTCCTTGACTGGTTGGCAAGCACGTCTTTGTCCAGTTGACTTTACATTTCCCTCCGGTGATGTCTCCCGTGCTGGCCCATAGAAAGCGACGGCGTTGCTTGTCTAGCTGCTCGAGGGATTCCTTTGTGGTTTTCAAGGCAGTCAGGAGATAAATAGGCTGCGCCGTAAGCACTAATTTGATGAGCGTGGTTCTTCCAGCTGCCGCCATGTTTTTCCCCGTCCAGTTTGTTATCCTTCCTGAGATTTTGTCGAAGACAGGCTGCAAATCCACCTTCCGTAGTCTGCCCAATACCAAGGGGAGGCCCAAATACTTTATGGGGAAGTTTGCCCTTACCGCCGGGACGCCCTCAAGAACCTTTGCCAACTCGATGCCGTCACATCTGATGGTCGCCACTTGGGATTTCTGAAGGTTGGTGACGAGTCCAGTGGCAGTGCCGAAGCGATGTAGGATGTTTGCAAAAGCCATGACATCGCCCCGAGTGGGGTTGATGAAGATGACGGCGTCGTCCGCGTACATCGAGATCCTTAGTCGGGTTGTTCTCCCTCGCAACTTCGAGATTGCGCCGAGCTCTGTTGCCTTGGAGAGGATTCGTTGCAGAGGGTCAATTGCAAGTACGAATAGCAGTGGTGAGAGGGGGTCCCCTTGTCTAAGGCCTCTGCCATGCCTGATTCGCTGCCCTGGCGAGCCGTTGAGGAGTACTTGAGATGTTGAAGTTGACAGGATAGCCCCAAGCCAATCTATCCATCTTGTTGGGAAACCCCTTCGCTGCAACAAGGCTAGCAGGTAGTCCCAGCGGACTGAGTCAAAGGCCTTAGTTATGTCTAGTTTAAAGAGCAGCATTGCCCGCCTCAGGCGGTGGTATCTTCTGGCCATGTTTCTCATGAAAATGAAGTTGTCATGGATGCTTCTTCCTTTTATGAAGGCGCTCTGATTGACTGAAATCAACGAATGCATGTGCGGCCTTAGCCGCAGCGCAAGCATCTTGGAGAAGATCTTGGCGATACTGTGGATGAGGCTAATTGGCCTATAGTCCGCGACCCCCTCGGCCCCTTCTTTTTTAGGTATTAGAATGATGTTCGCAGAGTTGAGCAGGTTCAGGTGTGCGCATCTGAGGTTATAGATAGAATCGAAGACCAGAAGAATGTCCTCTTTGATGATTTCCCAACAGGCCTTAAAGAAGATTCCTGTGAAGCCGTCTGGCCCCGTGGCTTTGTCGGTGGGCATTTCCTTGATGGCCCTATGCACCTCTTGCTCCGAGAAGGGCTCCCCTAGAGTGGTTAGATCGGTTGGCGAAATAATCCAACCAACCGAGTGGTTTTGATAATTGTAATCAACCAAGTGACTTGATATCAATATATAGCATATGCGGTGTGAATCCCCCAAATAATATGATCCAAGTGATATACCGACTGCTTTATAAAAATTGATGCGAGCAACCTAAAGTTAACTACATCATTGAAAATTCACATAGCAAAACAGCTATAAAAAAGTTTGAATGTTGTGAATAAAGAAATTTCCTAAGTATTGGGCATACGCCATGTGCTCACTGCTTTAACAGATGTGCTTAAGTCCCTAAGAGACACATGGTTTCACCACACCCGGAAATATACGACATATGTGGTGTAAAATCTGAGTAAATAAACTCATAAAGGATTTACCAACCGCCTAGAAAATGACCAAGATATATAATCAGCCTAAGCCTTAATATTGGTCAATAAAAATGCACACTTACGTGGCAAAAAGCAACGATATTATATCCAATCAATTGCTTAAAAAACCCAAACAGCACCTTGACCTATATAAAAAAGTCAGCGGGGCAGCTAGATAAAGCTTTACTGTTTGACACCTTTTAAGATGCATTGTACCAACTCCTAAAAAGTTGAGTAACTACGGTATAAAAGGGTTTTAAGGTATTGGGCACTTGATCACGCGCACTTTGGCCTAAGCAAAAAGTGCCTAAGTCCCTAAAAGAACGTGACAGGCCACACCTGAAAATATGGGCTACAGATATATTAGGCCTAGGCCAAAAAATATGCCTTCGACACCCTTTAAAGGATGACGCATGTAACATACTCCCGAGTAATAAATCTTCCAGGTGATATAGACCAAGTGTAGCTCATATGAATAGCTTATGATCTGAGTGATTATCCCTTATGGGATACTCCAAAATAAATGTGATAATTAAATCCCGACTGGCGCGAATACTCAGCTGATGGCCCTCACTGGGAATAATGAGTGGTCCACTCGTTGAGCATGAGAAATCGACTCATGACCATGAATTAATGTTGCATATATCTGGAACAAATCCAAATTGAAGGTATGATCCTTGTGCTTGAGCTCGTAAGCCCCTGAGCATATAGCTTATCCTTTTGGAGTAGTTGAAATTGTCCATCGGTGATAGCTGATGCAATCAGCATGGAGATGAAATGACCAACATGAAGATGATATTGCTCATCAGAGGTGACGGAAGATGTCAGTAGTAGTAAAAACAGTGACACCAATCAAAGATGATGAAGTTGCATAGTCGTGGAGGTGAAGAAACCAGTTGGCAACAGTCATGTCATCTAGTAGTGAAGATGAAGGCGCCCAACAACAACGACAGAGTTGTGGAGCCATGGCAGTGAGATAATCAGTCGATAATTGATGAGGTGCCCGGTGAAGAAGACGAAGACGCCCATAAGTAGAGGCATAATAAGCCAGCCATGAAAACGAAGACACCCATCATTGGTGGTGTGACCAACTAACCGTATAGACGAGAACACCAGTCGGCGATGGGGTCGGCTGGCTGATGGCGAAGATATAGACGCCCAACAACGGTGGCGGAGTCCAACCGTATAGTCGAAAACACCAGTTGACAGTGCCGAGGGCAGTCGGCGATGGGGTCGGCAGCTCCATGGTGTAGGAGAACGTTCTCCTGAAAGAATTGATTCACGGAGGTTGCCGATGAAGCTAGCGACTTGATCGTCTCACCAGTGATGAAATCCAGCAAGCTCCCAAAACTTCCAAGGTCGAATAATTTCCTTAGTTGATTTGAACGTGGAGCAAAGCCGTGAATAGTTGCTTCTGTTAAATAATCATGGGCATGCAGCATCTATGCTTTGTGTTGATGCATGTTGCGTATATGCATAACGTAGTTGCGTCCTGTGCATGTCCAGGGAAAAAGAAATTGTTGACCATGCTGTACGTGTATCCCGGCCGTGTGGCCTGCCGTTGCACTGCTTTTGGCTTGTGAATATTTCGACGTAGGAATACGTCCGAATAGACAATAGCCTGACAGACGATCGAACTTGCCAAAGACAATTCATCCCCAATTCCTCTCATATATATATATATATATATATATATATATATATATATATATATATATATATGTTTTCGACTATACGGTTGGACTCCGCCACCGTTGTTGGGCGTCTATATCTTCGCCATCAGCCAGCCGACCCCATCGCCGACTGGTGTTCTCGTCTATACAGTTAGTTGGTCACACCACCAATGATGGGTGTCTTCGTTTTCATGGCTGGCTTATTATGCCTCTACTTATGGGCGTCTTCGTCTTCTTCACCGGGCACCTCATCAATTATCGACTGATTATCTCACTGCCATGGCTCCACAACTCTGTCGTTGTTGTTGGGCGCCTTCATCTTCACTACTAGATGACATGACTGTTGCCAACTGGTTTCTTCACCTCCACGGCTATACAACTTCATCACCTTTGATTGGTGTCACTGTTTTTACTACTACTGACATCTTCCGTCACCTCTGATGAGCAATATCATCTTCATGTTGGTCATTTCATCTCCATGCTGACTGCCGTATTCGGCAGCAAAGAATTTGGCAGCAAAGCTGATGACGATATAATGATGCCGACAAACTTGTAGATTGGATTCATTGGTATGTGATCCTGGCGGCGGGACGTGCGACGTGGAAGGGTCAACGTATGTCGCAGTGAAGAACTCTAAATCTTTGATTTGTGCTTGACGAAGATTGATGCAACGCCTTTTGATTTACGAAGATGGCAGTAGAACTTGGTGTTATAGCTGTTGCAGATGCTTCACTTAGAGAAAAGTATATGCTGTTGTTCAACTCATTGAATCTGATATAAGTTGATTGGTTGATGACTCCAAACTCCCAAACATGTAAATTTAATCTTGATCTGCTGCTCTGAAGCGAAGACAAAATTGATGACTCCCAGAGTTGACTTGTTGGCTGATTAATTGATTGCTTCATCTTGACATAAAGCTTGTCGAATTTTGAGCCATATATTTGTGTAGCCCCCGACTCTTTGATTAGTTGGGAAACAACTGAACATAGAGTCGAGAACTGTAGCTTCTTGTCGTCAAGTAGTCATTGCTTAAGTGAAGATATGTGTTGAGGATGTCCGAGTAAAAATATTGAAGATTGGAACACCACTTGTTGTAGTAAAATAACGCGGCATCATATTCGGTGACGTATGCCGAGATGTCGAAATTCTTGTAGTCGTCGTGGTTGATGAAGTAGCAAAGCTTGCGAAGTAGCGGCAATAGAATTTGTCGGTGCCGAAGATAATGAAGTCGCTCCATCATGGTGACAAAGTTGCATAGCCGTGATGAAGTGAACACGAGTCGGCGGAAACAGAAGCAAACCGGTAGCGAAGACACGTAATTGTGAAGATAAAAACACCAGTCGGCGGCGACATAACCAGTCGGCGACGGAAGAAGTAGTATGATGATGAAAACGAAGACGTCTTTGAGTGGCGGCAAAATAGGCCAGCCGTGAAAGTGAAGACACCATGAGCTGCGGCGAAGGCAAACCAGCGATGAAGATGACGCCAGTCAATGATGACGAACAAGCTAGTCAGCGTCAGACAAGGCGGCCAGCAATGAAGATGATGACGTCCATCAGTAGTGGTAGCGGTATAAACCAGCCGTAGAGGCGAGGACACTAGTCAGCAGCAAACGAGACGACCGGCGATGAAGACAATAAGGCCAATAACCACTGGTGGAATCATGTAACCATGGAAGTGAGGAAACCAGTCGGCAGCAGACATAGACAGCTTGTGTTGAAGATGATGACGCCTATTAGCGGTGGCGGTGACGTGGCCAGCTGTGAAGACGATAGCACCAGTTGACGTCATATGAGGTGGCCGGTCGGTGAAGATGTAGACATCCAACAACAGCAGCATAATAGGCCAGCCGTGCAGGCGGACACACCAGTCGGCGGCGGCGAAGGCAAGCCGATCGGTGAAGACGAGGACGCCCAACAACGGCGGCATAATAGGCCAGCCATGTAGGCGTAGACACCAGTCGGCGGAGGCGAAGGCAAGCCGGTCGGTGAAGACGTAGACGCCCAACAACGGCAGCATAATAGGCCAGCCGTGTAGGCGGAGACACCAGTCGACGGTGGCGAAGGCAAGCCGGTCGGTGAAGACGTAGACGCCCAACAACGGCGGCATAATAGGCCAGCCGTGTAGGCGGAGACACCAGTCGGCGGCGGTGAAGGCAAGCCAGTCGGTGAGGACGTAGACGCCAACCAACAGCGGCATAATAGGCCAGCCGTGTACGCGGAGATACCAGTCGGCGGCGGCGAAGGCAAGCCGGTCGGTGAAGACATAGACGCCCAACAACGGCGGTATAATAGGCCAACCGTGCAGGAGGACACATCAGTCCTCGGCGGCGAAGGCAAGCCGGTTGGTGAAGACGTAGACGCCCAACAACGACGGCATAATAGGCCAGCCTTATAGGCGGAGACACCAGTCGGCAGCGGTGAAGGCAAGCCAGTCGGTGAAGACGTAGACGCCCAACAACGGCGGCATAATAGGCCAGTCGTGTAAGCGGAGACACCAGTCGGCGGCGGCGAAGGCAAGCCGGTCGATGAAGACGTAGACGCCCAACAACAGCAGCATAATAGGCCAGCCGTGCAAGCGGACACACCAGTCGGCGGCGGCGAAGGCAAGCCGATCGGTGAAGACGATGACGCCCAACAATGGCGGTATAATAGGCCAGCCGTGTAGGCGCCGACACCAGTCGGCGGAGGCGAAGGCAAGCCGGTCGGTGAAGACGTAGACGCCCAATAACGGCGGCATAATAGGCCAGCAGTGTAGGCGGAGACACCAGTCGACGGTGGCGAAGGCAAGCCGGTCGGTGAAGACGTAGACGCCCAACAACAGCGGCATAATAGGCCAGCAGTGTAGGCGGAGACACCAGTCGACGGTGGCGAAGGCAAGCCGGTCGGTGAAGACGTAGACGCCCAACAACAGCGGCATAATAGGCCAGCCGTGTAGGCGGAGACACCAGTCGTCAGCGGCGAAGGCAAGCCGGTCGGTGAAGACGTAGACGCCCAACAACGGCGGCATAATAGGCCAGCCGTGTAGGCGCAGACACCAGTCGGCGGCGGCAAAGGCAAGCCGGTCGGTGAAGACGTAGACGCCCAACAACGGCGGCATAATAGGCTAGCCGTGTAGACGGAAACACCAGTCAGCAGCGGCGAAGGCAAGCCGGTCGGTGAAGACGTAGACGCCTATCAATGGTGGTGTGACCAACCAACCGTATAGGCGGAGACACCAGTCGGCGGCGGACGAAGCAGCCGGTCGGTGAAGACAACGACGCCCAGCAACGGCGGTGTGACCACCCAACCGTATAGGCGAGGACACCAGTCGGCGACGACAAAGGCAAGTCGGTCGGTGAAAACGAATATGCCCAACAATGGCGGTAGAATAGGCCAGCCGTGCAGGCGGAGACACCAGTCGGCGGCGGCAAAGGCAAGCCGATCGGTGAAGACGAGGACGCCCAACAACAGCGGCAGAATAGGCCAGCCGTGCAGGCGAAGACACTAGTCGGCGGCGGCGAAGGTAAGCCGGTCGGTGAAGACGAAGACACCCAACAACAGCGGCGGAATAGGCCAGCCGTGCAGGCGGAAACACCAGTCGGCGGCGGCGAAGGCAAGCCGGTCAGTGAAGACGAGGACGCCCAACAATAGCGGCAGAATAGGCCGGCCGTGCAGGCGCAGACACCAGTCGGCGGCGGCGGTGAAGATGAGGACGGCCAACAACAACGGCAGAATAGGCCAGCCGTGCAGCCGGAAACACCTGTCGGCAGCGGCGAAGGCAAGCCGGTCGGTGAAGACGTAGATGCCTAACGACGGTGGTGTGACCAACCAACCGTATAGGCGGAGACACCAGTCAGCGGCGGACGAAGCAGCCGGTCAGTGAAGACAACGACGCCCCGCAACGGCGGTGTGACCACCCAACCGTATAGGCGAGGACACCAGTCGGCGACGACAAAGGCAAGTCGGTCGGTGAAAACGAATATGCCCAACAATGGCGGTAGAATAGGCCAGCCGTGCAGGCGGAGACACTAGTCGGCGGCGGCAAAGGCAAGCCGATCGGTGAAGACGAGGACGCCCAACAACAGCGGCAGAATAGGCCAGCCGTGCAGGCGAAAACACCAGTCGGCGGCGGCGAAGGTAAGCCGGTCGATGAAGACGAAGACACCCAACAACAGCGGCGGAATAGGCCAGCCGTGCAGGCGGAAACACCAGTCGGCGGCGGCGAAGGCAAGCCGGTCAGTGAAGACGAGGACGCCCAACAATAGCGGCAGAATAGGCCGGCCGTGCAGGCGCAGACACCAGTCGGCGGCGGCGGTGAAGATGAGGACGGCCAACAACAACGGCAGAATAGGCCAGCCGTGCAGCCGGAAACACCTGTCGGCAGCGGCGAAGGCAAGCCGGTCGGTGAAGACGTAGATGCCTAACGACGGTGGTGTGACCAACCAACCGTATAGGCGGAGACACCAGTCAGCGGCGGACGAAGCAGCCGGTCAGTGAAGACAACGACGCCCCGCAACGGCGGTGTGACCACCCAACCGTATAGGTGAGGACACTAGTCGGCGGCGACGACGGCAAGCCAGTGGTGATGTTCTGACTGATCCATTCCTGGAGCGTAAGAGATAAGCTTAAAGCCATGAATCCCTTTTATGCATATCTGGATCTGGATCCTACAGAACAAACATATAGGATGAGTAGTATCTGATGTAAATATAATACTCGAAGAAAATTCAAGTATTTTAAAATGATTATAAATATGTATTTTTTTCTCTTGTCAATTTTGACTTCCCCGAGCAGATGACTCCTTACGTTTAAACACTCTGCCCGACTAGTCATTACCCCCAAGCACCGGGAGTCGGTCTAGGCACTTCCCAGACATGAGTTCGTCATTAATAGAACAAAGTTTCACGAATCAGAATTTACTACTCAGGTACTTTTGCAATTGTTAAGAGTAAAAAATAAATTATCTTATCTCTATGCTTTTGATTTCTTCCGAGTAATACTTAGCACCTTGCGTTACTCAGTCCATCCAACAAGCCCCCGGGTGCTAGGAATCGGCCCAAAGGCAACTATCCATCGACAAACCAAACGGAAAGTATAGGAAGATAGAACTCCATAACTCGATAGGCACTTTTGTACTCAGATTATGTCGCAAGCAATCAAGATAAATATTATGAAAAATTGTTGAAAAATATGATATAACATCTGTAGCCCCCGACTCACTAGTCAACGGCGGACCAGTTGATGTAGTGAGGCAGAGGAAAAGGAAAATATCATGTAAAGAATAAAATAATGGTGACTTAGCTTTTTGTTATTTCCCTCGGTGACGATACAGGTGACCGATGTGGGAACAGAATCGTCCATCAATGGCAATGAAAACACCAGCCGTGGAGGCAGCCTAGGTGGTCGGCGGTGAAAATGTGGACGCCCATGAACGGTGGTGTGACAAACCAACCGTATAGGCGAGGACACCAGTCGGCGGTGATGGAGGTAGGCCGGCGGTGAAATCGTAGACGCCCAACAACGGCGGCATAATAGGCCAGCCGTATAGGCGGAGACACCAGTCGGCGGCAGCGACGGCAAGCCGGTTGGTGAAGACGTGGACGCCCATGAACGGTGGTGTAACCAACCAATCGTATAGGCGAGTACACCAGTCGGCGGCGACGGAGGTAGGCCGGCGGTGAAATCGTAGACGCCCAACAACGGCGGCATAATAGGCCAGCCGTGTAGGCGGAGACACCAGTCGGCGGCAGCGACGGCAAGCCGGTCGGTGAAGACGTGGACGCCCATGAACGGTGGTGTGACCAACCAACCGTATAGGCGAGTACACCAGTCGGCGGCGACGGAGGCAGGCCGGCGGTGAAGTAGTAGACGCCCAACAACGGCGACATAATAAGCCAGCCGTGTAGGCGGAGACACCAGTCGGCGGCGGCAAAGGCAAGCCGGTCGGTGAAGACGTGGACGCCCATGAACGGTAGTGTGACCAACCAACCGTATAGGCGAGGACACTAGTCGGCGGCGACGAAGGCAGACTAGCGGTGAAGTAGTAGACGCCCAACAACGGCGGCATAATAGGCCAGCCGTGTAGGCGGAGTCACCAGTCGGCGGCGGCAAAGGCAAGCCGGTCGGTGAAGACGTTGTTGCCATCAGCTACGGCGGTGGCGAAGACAAGCCGGTGGAGTAGACTCGTGGCCGATTGACCGCATAGCGAGCCGCCTTGAGTCCATGACCGGCATCAATCGCCCCAGCAGGGCCGCGCAATTATATGCAAGTAACAACAACAAAAAATAGCAAAAGATTAATCTGATATTTAGTGATCAATCTAATGAACATCAGTAAGTTGGAAGGGAAAAATCCTCGTGATGTCGGAGTTTAATGCCCACAAGCAAACAGGAACTCCGTAGACCTTGGGCGACCATGTGCATGACGATCAAAACTTGGGTGAAATCGCGCGACATCGACTCGCCGCCACAAGTTCATGCATTTAAAAGAAGACCAACATATTAGACGAGAGCATATACATATATATAAATATATATAACAGCTGTATGTGCATATGTGAAGAAGATTGATCACTGCTTTTGCCATGAGCGTATATAAAGCTTCTCCCTGTTGGTTGATGTGCTTCAAGTCAGCATGTGTTTTCTTCTGGTAGGCTCGGCAGTGTCCATCAATAGGCACCACATGCCGTCGGCTCGGTTGGCGTTTAGGGTCATGGAAGCACGAGAAAAGTTTCGTCGCTTGAGGACACGGCAGAAAACTTCGCCTCCATCTCAGCCGACCGACCCATGAACACAAGAAAATACCAGGAAGTTATTCTGGAATTAAAAATCAATCTAAAAAAATAATAGATTGAAACAACAAACCCGATATCGATTTGATCAGAAGATTGCGTCTATGACGGCAGAATCCATGAAACTCGAGGGAGGATGATGCCGGCGACTCAGGTTGATTCCATCACACTTCTTGACAGATAACTCGGCGTACCTCTACCTGGCGCGCCAACTGTCGAAACATGAATTCGACAATAATAAAAGGGGGTAGCGCACGAGACCTAAAAGTGGATGGATGCGGAGACAAAGGATTTAGACAGGTTCAGGCCCTCTCAATGAGAGGTAATACCCTACTCCTGTTTGGGGATTTGAATCCACCGGTGTATTATAGATCTGACGATCATATGTGCTCATGCCCCCTAGAGGGCCTCCTACCCACCTTATATAGGATGGGGGGCAGGATTACAAGATAGAAACCTTAACCAATACGGTATCAGTTTCCTAAATCTATTTTACAATATTATCAAATCAGGACTTTAGGCCGCTCCATAATATAAAAGGAAACGTAATACCCAAGTCATGATTTGTTACATATTACATAGATATAAGCTATCCCCTATGACTATTCAGATAACCATGCCGTGTGGGTATGGGGTACCCATAATCTCCACATTCCCAGTTTAGCTCATTTGGCCTTTGCTCCGGCTGCCCCATTATGTTTGCGAAGTGGTCATAAATTGTTGCCTTCTCCTCATGCGTCACCGCCCAACCATTCTCCTTTCTCAGCCGCTGAATGGTGTTCTTTCTTCTTCGCGCGTTCACTTTAAGGTGGAAGAACTTTGTGTTTGTGTCGCCTTCGCGAATGTGGGTTACCCTGGAGGCCTGTTTTTTCCTTGCCCGCTCTATGGAGGCAAGGCCAAGGATCTTGCGTTTGAGGAATGCTCTTAGCCTTATTTCCGGGATAGAGAGGTCTCTGTGTTCTTGAGATACATCCAGTCTTTGAATGACGTCGAGGGCCATATGAAACTGAAGCTTGGCCTCGGCGCAGATGCCCTTTGCCCACTCTCTAAGACGGACCACGGTACGTTTGAGCTTATCATTTAAGCGATGTATAGACTCAGCGTGTGGCGAAGGCTGACTCCAGGCTTCCTTAACCTTGTCTTTAAATCCAGTGATTCTTGTCCAAAAGTTCTCAAATTTAAAGTTTCTCGACCTGCACGGGCATTGCGGGTTGGACAGGATAAGGGGGCAGTGGTCAGAAGGCCCTGTGGGGAGAGCGTGAAGGACTTGATAGGGGAAGGCAAGGTCCCAAGTCTCATTGCAGAAGAAACGGTCCAGCTTGACGAGGGTGGCTCTTTGCCGCTCATTACTCCAAGTGAACCTCCTATTTTGCAAGGGAATCTCATGCAGTTCACAGTGGTTGATAGTTGAACGGAAGCGTCTCATGTGTGCTAGGTTGATGTTGCTGTTGTTTTTGTCCCTTGTCCGATAGATCATGTTGAAGTCTCCTAGGACGAGCTAACCATCCCCCTCGCTGGGCCTTATCCTTCTGATATGCCGGAGGAAGGCGTTTTTCAGATGATGTCTCGTAGGCCCGTATACTCCGGTGAGCAGGAACTTAATTCCTGTGAAAATGACCGTCACTTGTACAGAGATCGAGAAACGGCCAACTCGGATTTCCTGGACGTCAAAAACTCCGCTATTCCAGGCTAGGAGGATTCCTCCTCTCGTACCCCTGGCCGGCTTGAAGGCGAAGCTGTCAAGCTTGTAGCCTCCAAGGAAGCGAGCAAGGCCGCCATCTATATTTTGCATTTTTGTCTCTTGAAAGCAGGCTATGTTGCACTTCGTATCAGCCATGAGCTCGTGGACCGCATTACAGCGCGCAGGTGAATTTAGCCCGCTTACGTTCCAGGATATCAAATCCAGACTTTGCATTATTCTAAAGATTTTGCGCTCTGGAGGCTGGGCCGGCAGCCCACTGTGGCATTGAGCAGCATGGGAAGGAATAAGTTCACTTTGGGTCCCTCTATTTGTCGCCCAGTCTTATTTTCGTCCCTCGGTCGCAAAACCAGATACAACTCATCCTTCAACTTACAAAACCGTGCAGATTGTGCCCGGTTTTGGATAACGTGGCGCCTACGTGGCTCTCTTTGACTAGGTCCTCGTCCCACGTGGCATTGACGTGGCGGTGACGTGGCAACTCGATTTGAAAAAATATTAAACCCCATGGGACCCACATGTCAGTTTTAGACACAAAGTAATAAAAATGGTGGGGCCCACGTGGGCCCCACATGTCACTCACCCCTACCTCTTCTTCCTCCCCTCTCCTCATCTCCCCATCTCCCCTCTCCGGCCATGGTCACGGCGGCGCCGGGGACAACGACCTCATGAAGACTCCGCCCGCGCGTCCACCCGTCGCTGCCTCAGTCCGTCCCGTCGGCTTCGCGCTGCCGTCCGCCCCCCGCTCCGCCCCGCCCCGCCGGCTTCGCGCCGCTGCGCGCCGGAAGACGACGACGACGAGGCTGGCGCCCTCCGCTTGGCTCCGCCACCCGCCGAGTCGCAGCCGCACGCGGACGGGAGCTCGACGCAGCCCGCCGCCGCCGCCGCGGAGGAGGAGGAGACCACGGCGCTCAAGACTCTGCAAGTTCCATCTAGCTTCTTCATCGTCGTCGTCTTAGAATTCTCCGCGGATGGAATATTCATACCTGTGGATCGGACAAAGTGTACTCGTTTGAATCATTGATCATAGCTGGAGAAAAAATCTAGGAGCTGGGGATAACTGATATGATATATATGGAAGATGTGATCATCTCAACTAACAATCCATGGCGTTGCTGGTTGTAGTTGCTAGTACACGTTTGATGGGAAACATGTAGGGGCGGCAGCAACCTGCACGGTTGCGTGGACGAGGGCGCCGCGGCAGGAGCAGGTGGCGGAGATCCCCATCGTGCTGTTCCCGTCAGTGGTCTTCCCGGCGCGACGGTGCAGCTCCAGGCGTTCGAGTTCAGGTACCGGACTATGGTGCACACGCGGCTCCAGGTTCGGCGTCGTGTACTCCGGCGGGCGGCGGCGCCGCGGCGGAGTGGGGGGCGGGGGTGGCGGCCGGCGAGGTGGGGTGCGTCGGCGGCGACCGGTTCCGCGTCGTCGGCGCCGTCAAGACGAAGCCGTACGTGGTCGCGAGGATCCGCCGCGCCGCCGTTCCCCCGCCGCCGCCACTCACTCCGCCCCGCTCTACCACCCACGCGAAGCTTCTTCGTCGGCGGCAATGGCTGATAGGGGAAGGTAGGGGAGAAGGGTACAGAGAGGAGAAAGAAATTGCTACAACCTACAGACTGACATTTGGGGTCCACGTGGGCCCCACCATATTTATTTTGTTATGTAGTTGACATGTGGGCCCACCATGGGCCTCACCATTTCTAAATTATTTTTTTTGTGTAGTTGACATGTGGGCCCGTGGTTTTTATTATTTTTTTAATATATAATTGCCACGTAAGTGCCACGTCAATGCCACGTGGGACGGAGACCTAGTCAAACCAGTCACGTCAGCCAAAACCGCTATCCAAACCGCCTTAGGACCTTATGTGCACTGATTTTGTAAGTTGGGGATATGTTGTATCCGGTTTTGCGGTTCAGGGACGAAAAATGGACTGGAAGACAAATAGAGGAACCTAAAGTGAACTTATTCCGCATGGGAAAGAGAAGGCACGAGTTGGGCCAGCGCAAGACGGGCCGGCCTTTGAATAGCCTTGGCTGCCACGGTCCAGCAGAGGGGGGCGGTTTGTGAAGGAGAGTGGGGCGGCCTGTGAAGGAGAGGGGGGGGGGGGGCAGCCTGGGGCCCAGGACTCGGCCCATTACTTGGGCAGTGGCGAGGCCTGCTAATCGGCCAGGGTTGGTGGCGTCCAGCCTGTTTGGCGAGCTCGGCGCGAAGGGCACGCACGGAAGGTGTTCGGCGGCTAGGCTCGGCGTGGTCGGCATGCGTGGGAGGTGTTCGACGCCGTGCGGAAAGGGCGACGCTATCGATCTTGTGCCAGAATTCGTCGGGGGCTGCGACATTGCAGAGTACAACGAAGCGACGATACAAAGTAGAGCAAATAAGCGTAGTTCTTGATCACGTCGGCTACGAAAGCAAGGTTCTTGCAACGGCGCGGAGCCGGCTGCGCGCAGGCCGCCGGCGATCCAGCTTGACATGGAGGGGACAGCACGCAGGCCGCCAACGCTCCAAAGACACAACAGAGGGCGACGATGATACATGGCGGGGGCACGCAGGCCGCCGGCGCTCCAACGACACAACAGAAAACGACGATACATGGAGCAGGGTGCGCTCCCATTCCAAACCCAGTCGGGACGGAGATGCATTAGGCGGCGATTCCCTCCACCTCGTCAGCTGCCTCGCCGACGCCTTCTCCCACCAGCGAAACCAGAGCCGCATCCAAAGCTTCCTGTTCGTCGTCGTCGATGCCAAAAATGGCAGTAAGAGCGGCGATGACATGGGGTGGTAGCGGGCCATTGAACATGGCGATGTACTGGGCAAGCACCTGCTCGATCGAGGCACCATCGTCGTCGCCGAGGATCCCGAGTCTCTTGAACAGGACCCGCTGGCAGCGCTCCATCGTCGGCCTGGCAGGTTGCTTGGCGGCGATACGCTCGCTCCGCCGAGTGGCCTGGCTGCACTGCCTTGGCCGGACCTTGAGCCGCCTCGCCAGATGGATCGGGCGTGCACACGGCGACCTTGATGATGACCTTGGCAACGAAGCTAGAGTCGCACGCGGCGGCGACTCGCGCGGCGATCTTGGCGGTGGGGCAAGAATCGCTTGCGGTGGCGAAGCGAACAAGCCATCGAGGATGCCCATTGAATTGGGCGACACCGGGTCCGCCACTTGAGGAGACGGGAGCAGCGCCGAGAGGTTGTCGTCGTCGTTCCCAAGAGCGCTGATGGGGGGACTCGTCCCCGCCCGGAGCAGAGGCAGGGTGTCTGACATGGCGGCCGTGCTGCCCCCTCCAGCCATCACCCCCCTCAGGCTATGTAGGAGGCGGTCTTGGTTCGCGTGGGGGAGAAGAGCCGACGATGTTGCCTGGGGCGACGACGGGGCTGCAAGCAGAGGCGGCACATCTCCCCCTGGGCAGTCCGTCTCCGTCGCTGCTAGCTCGAGGCGCAGCAGCGCCTCTTCGACCTGCTGGCAGGTGGTCGTCGTAGTCGGCGGTGGCAAGCTCGTCTTGATGCGCGCGAAGACGAGCTCCACCGGGATCGGCTCCCAGGCCGCCTTGAACCAGGCTTTGGGCTTGCTGGGCGAGCGCGTTCCAGGGATGGTGACGCCCCCGTCAAGGCCTTGCTCGCAATGATGGATAGCCGCCGCACTTGAACCACGGGCGACGGCATCTGGGGTTCCTGCGGCGAGAAGGGGGAGCTGTGCAGTGCATGCAAAAGGCGGAACTCGCCTACCTTTGCTTGGAGCCCATTGCTATGCACGGCGGGGATGCTCATCGAGGGGAGCAGCTTGCCGGAGTCGTACTTGCTGGAGTCATAGATAGGATCAGCCGTTCGCCGCCTTCCGCCTCCGCTGCGACTGGAGCCAACCCTGTCGGGCCGACGCGGGGAACGCGTGCGCTCGCGGTGGTAGTCGTGGTCGCTTGCCCGCCGCTCGTCGCGGCCACGGCCCATGTCGCGGTCACGGTCGTCACGGTCGTCGTCTCGGTCCATGCGGCGCCAGGGTCGCGGGTGGTCGTTGGCAGACCCCCGACGTCGTCCTCGCCCGCCTCTGCCGCGGCCGTCGTGGCCATCACGGCGAGCGCGGTCGTCGCGATCGTTGTCCCGATCATCGTCACTGTCGTCGTGGTCGTCGTCGTCATGGGGGCGACCGCCCCTCGTCGCGCGGCCGCGGCTATTTCTGCCCGCGCGGTTGTCCCTGAAGCCACGGTCCGACCGGCGGTCAGCCCGGCGGTCGTCGCGGTGGTCCCCTTCCCTCTCCATGCCGCCGAGGCGGTCGTGGACCGAGCGGGGCGGCGGCGGGTGGTGTGGAAAATCATCGAACACACGCCCTGGAACCTGCTCGCCGTCGAGCACTCCCAGGCTCCAAGGTGGTAGCCGGCGCTTGGTCGGCTGGAATGTGCCCTGCGCCTCTAGATCGATTGTCGCCGCCGTGTAGTCGTGGATTTCTTCCAGATGGAAGAGGACCGGGTGG
This sequence comes from Oryza meridionalis, assembly GCA_000338895.3. Lineage (NCBI taxonomy): Eukaryota > Viridiplantae > Streptophyta > Magnoliopsida > Poales > Poaceae > Oryza > Oryza meridionalis. Next base: position 24,168,103 of record CM002531.2, on the reverse strand, counting down.
CGCACCCCCCTCTGCCAGTGCTCCGGCGGCCTTTCAGTCACCAGCAGGGGCGCCACCTTGGGGTCCTTGGCCCTGTTGGTGAAGCCAAGCCACATCCTCTTCGGAATGGTGCTAGGGTTCGCTGTCCACGCCTAGAGATCAATGGAGCGCGTGTTCCCGGACTCCACCGGGTGGACGACGTCAGTCTCGATCTGCTCCAGCGCACAGGTGCGGCCGATAATCCGCTCGGCGATGTCAGCTGCCCAGGCGTGCATGGGGACGCCGTCGAGGCACAGCCGGACACGGAACATGAGCGCGACGCCAAGCGCGCTCTCGAGGCTGCGCCATTTGATGAAGTGAACTTCGATGCCGCGGCGCTTGACGTATCCCTTGGCCAGAGCCTCCTCGCAGTGACGGCGGTGCTGGAACTTGATGAGGAAGGCCTGCGGGTGAGGGAGCGAGACGGCTACCTCGCCACGGCGCAGCTGGAACTCGTCCAGGAAGGCCTGCTCGACGTCGCGCGGTCCAGTGGTGGGCGGCGCGCGCGCCGCCCAGGAAACCGCCACGGTCTCGCTCCACTCGCGCAGCTCCTCGTCGATGGCGTACGAGGTGGGGATGAAGCACGTATCCTCCTCTGGGCGCGTGACCGGGTCACCAAGCTGCGACATCTTGCATGAAGGCGGCTGAGGAGGTGGCGGTGGAAGGCGAGTGAAATCTTGCTTGAGGAGGGTTGGCCGGGCGGTGGGAGAGGCGCGCCTGCGAGGCGAGGACGTTGGCGACCGCTCATGTCGAATGATGGAACGGAGGGTGGGGCGGCGATGCGTGTCAGCGCGAGTGCGAAGCCAGGGCGGCGAGCGTGAGTCGGCGCGGCGGTGGCGGGGTGTTGGCGACGCTCGGCGGTGGCGAGGTGTTGGCGACGCGCGGGGCGCGTCGCGGGGACGGGGTGGCTGGCGGCGAGGGCAGTCTCGCGCTCGGTGACCAGAGCGACGGCAGAGAAAGCAGCAAACCGGGTCTCTGCATTGGGCTGCCCGATGTCCGCGGCAGAGGCAAATGAAGCACCTTCCACTGGTTTGAACCAGGAACTAGCGGTGAGAGGAGGAAAGGTAGCCTCGACTAGGCCGGACAGCGTCTCTTCGACTTGAAGGCGGCCGGTGCTCTCTGCTTGAATGGGGCAAACGCGGTGGTAGGCAGACGCCGCTTGAATGCGCTTCGCGTCTCCGCGAGCTCCTTCTCTGCACTCGAATCCAGCCCGGATCCTCCGGGTTAAGCCCATCCTTCTGCTCGGCGACGCGACGTTGAGGCAGGCTAGCATCGTAGGGGGCGGCTCTCCGCGGCGAGGTGACCCGGCGAGTGGAGCGGTGGTTGCTCCGGACGGTGGGAGTAAATGACGAGTTTAAGGCGGAGCTGGGTGGCCAACGCGCCCAAATGTCTTGGCCCAAATTTGAATTTGGGAACGCCTCCCCTCTGACAACATCTGCAAAAGATCGATGTTGGCCAATGCGTGGCGGATCCGGTGTCTCCAGAACCACCGAGATGGATCTTGATCTTGCGCAGGTGTGGCCGTCCTCGGCCGGCGACGGAGGCGGCGGAAGTGTGGACGACGGGGGCGACGACAGGGGCGGAGCCAGGAGCAGCGACGGGGCGCCGCCAGGAGCGCGGACGGGTGCGCAGACGGGGTGACGCGCCTGGGGCGAAGGCCACGAAGCTGCGGAGACGGGGGCAGGACGACGGAGGAGGACGCGCGTGGGCGACGCCGGCTGGAACGCCGACGCCGTCGGCGGGGGCGGGGGCATGCTTACCTGATGTACTAGAAATCAGAACTGCTCGCTTGTCTACCTTTCATGCAAAATCCACCCGGGTTCCAGGGCCATCGCCGGCGAGAAGCCAGCTCAGCTTATGATATTTTGCTTGGGATATTCTGCTGTGGTGGATTTATAGCCCCCGACCACGACTCCACGAGGCGCACGCGAGCCAAGCCCAGCTGCCACTGCTTACACTAGTCACTGGATCAACGAACAGCGACTTGGCAAGAAGCCGGCCGCGCGAAACGCTTTGCTTTGGGGCCGGTCGCTTCGGGTTGAAGTGGAGAACCCCGCGACCGCGACTCCGCGGGACGCCAGCCAGCCTGTTGCTCTATTCCGTACTGCGACGAGAATCCGACGCGATCACGTAGCAACCGCGTGCCACGGCTCCGAGGCCGAGTCGTGTACGTTGGTGCCGCCGTGCCGGGAGCCCGGGACCTCGATCGAGTCCGCGTCGGGGCGGTGGATCCAGCCTATATATGCACAAGCACGTAGGCGTACGACCACACCAAACAAGCCGTGGCCCGTGGGGATCGATCCAGAAGCAGAGCACAACACCAAGTCACAAACTAGTTGAGCAGGGAGGGACGACTTGTGCGTGGCGTGGCGGGTAGATGGATCAGGAGGCCTCGTTGCTGCCGGCGGCTTCGTCGCACACGGTGAGGAGGAAGAGAGCTCTGCAGCTTAACGAGACGGTGTACGAGGAGCCGGAGTACGTGGCGACCAAGGGTGGCACGTACAACGTCGCGGAGATGCCCAAGAGGTTCAAGTCCCCGAACAACGTCGACGGGCAGGATGCGTGGACGACCGCCATGTTCGTGCGTGGCATGATCCTGTTAGACGCCTCCTTCCGAGAGCTCCAATCGAGGATTGCATCCGAGAAAATGCCATCCAATGTTTGTGATTGAAGCTTTATTTCAAAACGCGCATTAATGGAGGCATATTTATTAGTATTGTTTTTATTTTGTTTTTCTTAGTTTATTATGGTGGTTATATGTTAATTTGGCATGTACACATCTCGTCGGTGTTTATCTTCTTTTCCTAGCTCATGTAAACAAGTTTCACGAGGAACATTTGCGGAAGCTTAAGAGGCCACCCTAATAAGCAGAGATTGCCAGGAAAACGTTGCTCAACAAAAAGATCTTAGTAACCAACTCGAAAAAGGAGACCAGGCATGACAAGTGGCGATCTCTGTACTAGAATAGAACCCCTGCTAGCAGCGTTAGCAACTTAGCAATTGGATTTTTCCATCCCTTGGGAGGTGACTTTGGTGCTAATCTAGGAAGAACAAAAATTCACAAATAAGCGAACAGGAAGAAGAACATCATCGGACTCTAAGCACGTCTCAGCCGACGAGTGACGGAGGCCGGTACGAAATCGCGTGGATGCACAGAAAGATCTGCTGGTGCGGCAACTGGCATCTCACCGTCTTGCAAAATCTGTGCACCGAGATGGTGCACCTGCTCCTCGAGCCTTTCGTAATCTGCAATTTGTAGCACCACCATACCGTGGATTCCCTCGATGGTATCGTGGTTTGGCCCCTGAGAGTTCGTGCGCGCTAAATCTTCTTCTGTTTGCAACTGGCGTAGTAGGGCCTGCACTTGTTCCTTCTTATTCAGAAGACCTTGATGCATTTTTTCGAGCCTTCTGTTGTCCGCCGAGAGCAGTTGAGGCGCTGGGGTTGGTGGGGCTTGGGCCGGGGTAGCAACATCCGCGGCAGCCGCCCGCGCCATGTTTCTATCCCGTCTACGCCGACGACGGCCGGGACCCTGTGACATCATGCACACGTAAAAGAAGTCGATGAAGAACTGAAACATCACGCACTCAACAATTACTGAACCGAACAAATGTAGTTAGTGCCTTAATTACTGGACCGAGCAAATGTTCAGATGATGAGATCAAACATAGTACCAAGCAAATGTTGAAGTGAAATTACCTCTCTCACAATAGGTTGCTGATGGCCGCCGACTACCGCACCAGCCCATCCACCGCGGGGAGCAACGCCGCCATCCTGACGGTCCGCGGCCACTCCTCCGCCGCCCACACGATTTGCGCGCTGTCCTCCGCCGCAGGGAACACGATCGCCACCTCGACCGCCGCCGCCGCCCTGATGGTCGCCAGCCACTCCTCCGCCGCGGCCGCGGCCGCCGCCGCCCACACGATTTGCGCGCTGTCCTCCGCCGCAAGGAACACGACCGCCACCTCGACCGCCACCGCCCACTCGATCTGCAGCTGGTCCTCCGCCGCAGGGAAAACGATCGCAACCTCGACCGCCACCGCCATGACGGACTCCTCCGCGGCGAGGTCCACCCGGAGCATCCCTCCATACCTCATCGGGAGGATGCAAATGGACGGGGAGGAAATAGCGGTGATGTCCTCCCCGCTGGCCGAGCCCGATACCATCGCCGAGGTGCCCGTCATCTCCATGGACGACGACGATCACCCGACCTCCCCAACCTCTACGAAGATCGCGGTCGAGGAGCGCCCCCAACCAAAACTGCGCATCTGCAGCTTGGATGTAGACCTCTCCGGGTCCCCCAACGGGCACGTTCCCGAGGCCCCGCAGCGCACTGCTTGGGAGGCAACCGGCGAACGATCCCATGGCGTCGAGGAAGGGAATCCAGAACGTAGGACCGTTGGTGTTGGCGATGCGATGCTGAGATCCGGAGCCCAGACCTGCAGGCGCGGAGTCCGAGCATCGCGTCGGAGCTCGCGGCCGCACGCCTGGTGTTGCTGGTCACCGGCGCTTCGGGCTTGGACGCCGCGCGCGCCCGCCCTGACGATCGCAGAAGATTCCCGATCCCCTCGGCCGCAAGCTGGCTCGGTGTTCCAGTCGCGCGCGCGCGCATGACCGCGCTCCGGTGGGTGAGGAGCAGCACGGCGCTGCGGGGAAACAGTAGCGCCGCCGCCGCCGCCGCCGCCGCGGCGCCCTCTCCCTCCTCCGCGTCGTCCACGCCCACGAGCTCCACCTTCCTCGAGGAAATGGCGCTCCCCTTGGCCGCGCCCATCATGGCCGCGTCTGTCGTCACGGCGGCGAGCAAGGCGCGCGTGAGCAGCTGGCGCCTGCCGGGGATGGCCGCGGCCCCTCATTGCTGTGGCCGCGGCGGCGACGGCGGGGTTAGAGGGGGCGGTTGCGGTGGTGGTGGTGGTGGTGGTGGTGGTGACGTGGATTTGATCGGAGGGCGACGTGATTTATAAGAGATCCCGGTGTTGGAGGGGAAGAGGCGGAATGGCGGATTAGGAAGCGAGAAGAGAAGAGAAAAGGGGAGAAGCGGTGGCGAGGTTGCTGCGCGCCGTGTTCCCCACGCCGTACTAAGCCGAGAAGGGAATGGCGGCGACGGTGGGTCGGGCCCTTGCTGGTAATTTGTTTCTCCGGTAGGTAGGGCCCACAAAGCGCGCACCGGCGGACGGCGGTTGATGGAGACGGTGAGAGTGCTGCGGGATTTAGGCTGGAGGCTTGCCATGGGATGGGGAGCGTTGCAGCAGCAGCAGCATCTCAGGCGAGCCCGAGAAGAGAGATGAGAGAGGGAGCCAGCGCGCAGACCGTTGTGCTTTAAACAAGGGTTCCATGTATTTGGAGTCATCTGATTACAATTTTACAGTTATTCATCTATTTGGAGTCATGTCATTACAATTTTGCTATTATTTGAAATATACCACTACTTATCCTTTCAATTTAATTTCTAAAATTTCTGAACCAAATTATCCTTCTTCCTCCTTTATTTTCTCTCCTGTTCGTCTTCTCTGTCAACTAGATCTCGCGGCCACTGAGCTGAACCTTGAAGCAGCAGGCAGCATGCCTACTATAGTGGTGTTTGGATCAGTGACTAAATTTTAGTCCGTGCCACATCGAATGTTTGGATACTAATTTGGAGTATTAAATATAGACTATTTACAAAACTAATTGCATAAATGAGAGTTAATTCGTGAGACAAATTTTTAAGCCTAATTAATCCACAATTAGCACATATTTACTGTAACATCATGTAGGCTAATCATGGATTAATTAGGCTCAATAGATTTGTCTCGCGAATTAGTCCAGGGTTATGGAATGGGTTTTGTCATTAGTTTATGCTTAATGCTTCTAATTAGTGTCCCAATATCCAATGTGACAGGGACTAAAATTTAATCCCTGGATCCAAACAGGGCCTACGGTATGTAGAAGCGAAGTAGCAGCTGTGGACCCAATCATGCAGGTATATGCAACAATAATGGGTCAAATCAACAACTACTCACAATCACCAGGACATGATCCCAAGGTGAATTAGCTGCCATGTTGCTAGTAGGGATGCAAGCAGACCAACCCACGAACCTGCTTATATGTAAAATTAATGGGTAACCTGTGGATTGACACATGTGTTATCTACTAATTTGATTTGTAAATGAGTTTATGGATCGATCCACTTGCGTCTCTAGGTGCGGCAAGCTAAGCTACGACGCGAAAACCCACGAGTTACCACTTATTTGATATATAAGTAGGTTTGCGGGTCGTCCTGCTTGCATCCCTACTACAATGTTGCATCTAATAATCTCTATTTGATCCACCAAAGCACTTGATTCCCCATAGAAGGATTAAGATGCAGCGTAATCAAATAGGTGGCCTAAGTTGCTGCCCGGTCGTTAGTCGGTCCTCAAGCAGCACGGCTTGCGACAGGCACGGCGACGGAAGGGATTTGAGCACCAACCGTAGGGCCTCGTACCTGATCTCTGCCTCCTCGCCAACGAGGATATCTCCCGCAGCTCCAGTCTGTTACCCTTCGGACCAACGGCCTGACGTCCGAAAACGCCTCACCGGAAAGGGCTCGCGCGGAGAGCACGCATCAATGTACCAGTAGGTCAGTATCACTGAATGAAGAAAGGGGATGCAAATGTTGGAGAAGATGAACATGAGACGGAGATGGAGAATCAGAAAATCGGCCCACGAACAACCTCATGCTTGCCTAGGCTGCAACACACCGCCATTCGGCTATTCCTATCAGGTGGAGGGGGGAAATGGCACCATCCTTGTTAGACGGAGGGGAAAAAAAGGCTCTATCGCCTGCTGTTCTGAGGGTGGTGAGACAATGAGGACTTTCTTCACTTTGATCGTGAGTCTGTGTCAACTAGCTTCCTCTTTTCTACCCTATTCCTCATGAATGGTTTCTTAGAATCGATCAAATTCCAATTTTAGGTTGCCTTTGAGCAAGCTTCTCCCTTTCTCATGGAAGAATCGTCTGATTGAAGATTCAGTTAAAGTCCTCCCCATCAAAATAATGAGATGGAAGGAGCTAGGTTTGTAATGCAACTCCAAGCTCTGTCGAGACACTGGATCACGGAAAAATTGGAGATAGGCTGGGAACTATTGTTTTCCCCACCTATCTTGAGGATGAGGTGAATTTGAAATGCATTCACTAATAAATGGTGTGGTACAATGGTATAATGAATTGTATTCTTTGTGTTCCTATACGATTGGATCGGCTTATATAGCCCTCGAAATTACACATGAAATTACAATCTTGCCCCAAGGGTGCACTGGAAGTTACTATAATACCCCCATAAAGTTGGAAACCCTAAGGATGTAACTATACATTCAAGTGGTCCCCCAGAGCTACTGGCGTTAGCTTGCACGAGTGGTTGGAGTGATCCCCACGACATCTTCTAAGAGAATATTCCATGATCCATAGCGTAATCATCAAGCTCATTTCTCCCTTGTCGAATACTCCCTCTATCCTAGTTTGATCATCACATAAGGTTTTTAATGTCTTCCCAAAATGATCATCCTCTAACAAGTGCATCTTTGTTTATTTGTGCCATGAGTAAATGAGCATCATTGAATGCATTGCATGTAACCAACCAAGATTAATTTCTATTGGTCCAACTACATGCAATATTTAAAATTTGATGCAATACATGGAACACGAAATGATGTAGCACCTTAACCGATGAGAATTAATTACATAATGATGAATATTTTATTATCCTTGGTCTCTGTGCTCTTTACTTCAGTGATGATCAAAATGGAATGGAGGGGGTAGTATTTTTGTCTTGTAACGAATTCGAATACTACTTTCCAAGCCGGCATTTGTATCATGTCCCTCGGTCATCTTCTACTTGCCTGTCACAAAGGGTCGAAAAGTATTTGCCCTAAGTAAAGATATCCTCGATTAGTATTGGGATAATGTTTTGGTCAAATAAGGAGATGGTGTTTGTCTCCTACTGTAATACTTGTGTGTTCTGTTTTTTGATCATCAAGTGTATGCACTAGTCTCAAACTTTGTTTTATATATAGGGAGAGAGAGAGAGATGCTACTACCATGTTTTTGGGTACCGCACATTGGAATTGAATTGATAAGTTCAGATGAGGTTGGATGTTTTGGCATCGCTATGGATGTCAAAAAAGGTTTTGAGGCCAGAAAAAGGCACACAAACAAAAGAGAATCCAAGGATAAAGTTACACCATGTAGATATGTTTATGGAAATGAGGGTCATCGAGGAAAGGATAAAAGAGATCATCAATAAAGTATCCTTGAGCTAAAAATAGAACTGATTGTCAATTACACATGGGTGTAGTAATGGACAGAAAGACAAGAAACTATGAAATAGTTGAGTTAATTTTGGAACACACTCACCCTTTTGCATTTTCCTGAAACCTTGCACTTGATGGCGTCAGAAAGAAGAATTTCAAATTTACAAGTTTTTAAAATTGAAATAGCCGATGGTGCAGGAATTGGACCAAAGGCAACAAATGAGTTGGCAAGTCACCAAGTTGGAACCAAATCATTCGTTGTATTATAATTAGCTTTCTTTTGTCATTTTGCAAGCAAACATTTTGGAACCAAATTTCTTTAAATGTTCAGCCCTCACATTTTGAATTAGCAACAACACATTTTGATGTTTTTTTTCTGTTCTGATGTCACAATCTCTTTTGCCACACTAAATTGGCACAATAATCAGTGTCAATCTCTCCGTATTTTCAAATTGACACAATAGTCAGAATCTCAAATTTACAAGGACATTCAGTCTCATCACATTCAGTATTGAGTCACAATCTCAATTCAAATAGATTTACAGTTTCAAACTAATTTACAATCACATTCTCGATCTACTGTTGTTGTCCTCCTCAGAGGTGCTGGTGGTGGCCGCCCTGATGGTCCAGGCTTTGCTAGCAACAAGCTAGCGACCCGCTCCCGTCCCAGTGTTCTAATCTAGGTTGGGGCGAGGGGCTCGATAAGGACACCGTCGTGGAAGCCATCGTCGTTGATGCGGCCTGCGGGGCTGCGGGCATATGGGTGGAGCAAGCCCATGAGACGAGGTGATGGAAGAGAGAGGAGGAAGGAAACCAGAGTCAGGAGTGACGGGCTGTGCATCCGTGGGCCAATTTCGTTTTTTTTTTTTTAGAACAGTGGCCAATTTCGTTGGCTTGCGCTGAGGCGATGTTCGCTTCCGCTCTTCTCGCTAGTTTTCCGTGCGATGCGGATCGAACGGACGTGCGACGCGCGACGTCCGTCTTGACGTCGCTGGACCAACTTCAGACGATCGTTTGGGATATTTTGCCGTGGTTGGTCTGGTGGATAAACCTCCCCGCGACCGCGAGGTTTGCCTACTGCTCTGTCTCAGATATCCACACCGTGCCCGTACGCCGCCATCGCCAATGGCTCTCCCCCTCGTCCGCCTCCCCTCGCTCCCCGCCGCGCGCCAGCCGCCGTTCCGCCTCCCCAAGCACTCCGTTCCGCCTCACGGCGGCCGCGTCTCCTTCGCCTGTTCGTCCGGTAGCCGCGCCGCCTTCGCCGCCTGCTGTGCTAGCGCCTCGGTGGCCTCCGCTGAGGAGGCGCCGGCGGCGGAGGCGGCGCCGGTGGAAGAGCCCGAGGGGCCGAGGACGCGGCTCATCGCGCAGAACATCCCGTGGGACTGCACGGCGGACGACATGCGCGCGCTCTTCGGGAAGCACGGCTCCGTCGTGGATGTCGAGGTAAATTGTTTCCCGTCGCCTTATCCTTATTATCCGCTTCAGAGAGAAGGAATGAGCGGCGAATTTGGAGTGGCAGTAATTCGCAGTGACCGCCGCAGTACGAAGCAGCGGCACTCCACGGTTGCTGAGAGCCTGAGATCCTAGTGCCAAGAGGATGGCATGAATTTGCACAAGAACACAAATGCGTTTAGCGCGTCGATCTGAACACCAATACACCATGGTCCATTTGCCTGCAATAATGGCCAATTTAGACTTTAAACTATTGTTCATTTCAAAGTTGGTTCTGCTCAAGTAGGAGCCAGGTATTTGAAAGACTCCAATGGTTCTACTAACGTGGATGATGTGTTCCCTTGCCAGCCTCTTCCCTCTTCTCGAAGGGTGAACTGAAGAATCCGAGTCATTTTTGTACTTAACAATCTAGCAGAAATTTTGGGCAAAAGAATCGGAACTCAGTAGTCCAATGCAAACTGCACTATTTGCAGCTTCATTTCCATGTTTTAAGCCTTACATGTTAATATCAGGAGGAGGTTAACCAGCTGACCTGGCTATGATGCATTCAAAAATGGATTTTTCTCCATTATTTACTGATAAATGGCATCATTAGTGATTAGTTTTATTGCTTGATTTGCTAGCTCTCCATGTACAATTCGACCAGAAACAGAGGATTGGCGTTTGTAACCATGGGTTCAGAAGAGGAGGCTCTTTCAGCACTCAACAATCTAAATTCGACTGTAAGATCTAGATTGTTCTGGAAGGAATGTCTATCTGTATCAGACATACTCTTATTTATTTTTTTGTCATCTAACTGTCTTTCTACTCATTTTCTCTTGTAGACTCTAAATGATAGAACAATTAAGGTAGACTTTGCTAGATCGAGAAAGAAGCAGTATGTTGTGCCATCAGCTCCCATGCCGAAGCACAGCGTTTTTGTGGGTAATCTGACGTGGAGAGTGAGATCTCGCCATCTTCGTGAATTATTTGCATCAACCCCAGGTGTTCAATCAGTTGAAGTTGTCTTCCATACCACAAGTCCGAGGCGATCTGCTGGTTATGGATTTGTTTCCTTTTCCTCAAAAGAGGCAGCAGAGGCTGCCATATCTACCTTCAATGGCACGGTAAGTATTCTGAAATGTAGCTTAGAAATAAAATATAGTACAAGTTTTGGTTTGTGTACGGCCCAAATTCTAATACATGATTGTGTTTTGATGCTATTTCTGACCTATGAAATATATCACAGAAATTGATGGGAAGATCCATTAACGTGATGTTCAAAGATGACAATGCCAAAAAGAATAAATCTGCTGCACCAACGGAAGAGGATCTGAAGGCAGAATCATCTGAGCAGAGTGTTAGCTAAGCATCAATTGTCATGGGAACACACCGAGAACTTTAAATGATTGAGGATTGCTTAACTGACATTTTCCCAGTAATTACTCTAACTCAGTCCTTAATCTTTTTTTTTCTAAGTACATTTTCAGCCATCATAACAAAAGAAAAGGGCATCTTCCGAAAAAAATAATAATAATGAAGCAACATTTTTTCTGGTTGTCATTTCTGATGACATGTCTGTTTATTTATTTGAATGCTGAAAAATATGTGTTTTTGCCAAGTTGCATTGCTCACTGGTTAGGTTTTGTAAACATAAAAACTACTATCATTTCATATTTTCATTACATTATCTCTCCTGAATTATTAGTTTAGATTTTAGCAAGTGCTTGTGCCAATTTGAGCATTTTAAGGTACCAGTTAGTTATACATTATTGTCACTTTGATTGTTGATATGATGGAATGTTGAGTTATAGTTTGGGCGTCGTTGACTTAACTATGGTTGTATGTTCCTCCTGAAGATACTGAATTATTGGCCACCACTCTCTGCTAATGATGAACGATTCTTTTTCTCACATGGTCTCCCAGCTGCTGGTCAGTTTTGCTCATTCAACGCCTCGTGAGTTCTATATTACAGCGTTGTTTATGCTGTCCACTTGATATGGATGACATATGACATTTGGAGGTCAGCTTTATGCCATGAGCACAAAATATATGTAAGCTTTTCTTGACACCCAAGTTAATTAATTGTAGATAGAGATAAGTCTCAAGGATCTCAGACGTAACCCGATGGATTTAACGATAATTTGTTTATTGTGAAATATTTGGCTGAAATGTATAAATCACCGGGATAACTTTAAAGGCTACTACTGGTATTGTTTTCAGTCTGTACCTGTCTTCGTTTTTATGTGACCGGAAGATTGTAGAGGCCGGGTTTAATCTAATCTATTATCTAAAATAAATGTGACCGGAAGAACTGTGACAACTGTCAAATTAATAAATGTGACCGGAGTAGTAGCCTTCACATCAGTTCCAAATTGCACGCTTGGAGGGTGTGTTCGGGAGTGAGGGTTGGGAACCTCACTCCCTATCACGCAAAACAAAGCAGCATTTATTTTATAATTAATCTAATATTAGCTAAAATAAATTTGAAAAATAAATTAATATGATTTTTTAAAGTAACTTTCATATAGAAAATTTTTTAAAAAATACACCGTTTAGTAGTTTAAAAAGCGTGCGCGTGGAAAACGAGGGAGGTGAGTTGGAAAAATGGAGATAACTCAGCCCGGCTAGTACATCCTTAAAGGTTGCCGTGCAGTACAGACCCAAGGTTATTCAGTAACCAAACGGGCTAGTACATCTGCGTCACGAGCGGTCTGACGAAACATCTGTGAGCAATACTGACGCTCGAAACATCTGTGAGCAATACTGAACTGTGCTGAATCAATTATTGTCCGGTCTTCCGTCCCCATCTGTCTATTCTTAGCTCAGAAAGTATCCTCTTTAATAATCTGATAATCTTGTATTACTAAGCTTGTTGATTGTGAATGTGCTGCAGATATTTAGGTCCATTCTTTTTTTAGTGGATTTATGTTGGTTGTAAAGATACGCTGAACCTCTCTCTTAACCTGGAGACCTAGTCCTAATACTAGCAAAGGGCAAACTCCGAGTTATCCATTTCACTGCATTTACCTTGATGGAGTGGACCTGAAACGCTAAACGCATGAGCAAACGTGTACGGAACTCCTTTGGTCACTCGTTGGATTATCCATCTGAAACTCCTTTTGTTTTCGCCGGGATACCCGTATGAAACTCCTGCATCCGTCGCCTTCATTCGCGCCGGTGATACCGTACTCATTTGGCCGGCAGACCAAACATAGTGGATTAGTGGACACTTATGTGTTGAGAATACCGTGCCGGTCCTTTGCGAAAGCACATGCAACGCCTAGGAAAGCAAGGAACAGAAGCAATCTGCTTGTCTTGTGTGCGACAACGAGGCCAGTGCGTTGTCCTCGCACCAAGCGACCGCCTCACCGCCGATTGTTCCGTGCGACGCCACACCGAAACCGAACCGGGACAACCTATTGATCTTTCGACAAATTTAAACCTTCAAATCTTGAAAAGTTTTCGACCAATGGATGCAATTCATTTTAAATAAAATAATTAAAAAGCATGTCAAAAATAGTAAATCTCGAGATAAAAAGAGTTGTAAAATCTAATTCCAGTATACTTATATAGATAAAGATTAAGTGTTTTACATAAAACGGTGTGGTATTAACGTATAATTAATTGAGTTTTAATTATCATAAACTTAAAAATATATTTATCTGATATTTTAGAATAACTTCTATACTAAACGTACCATTTTTAAAAAGCGCGTGATTAATTTTTATTACAGAAAAGAACATGGTCTAAATTTACAAGAATATACTCCCTCCGTCCGATAATATAAAGGATTTTAGAGATATGTATTATAATAGTACTATAGTCTGTCTAGATTCCAGATTCCATATTCGTAGTACTAGATTGTCACATCCTTCCAAAAACCCGATATAAAATCCTACGAACGAGAAATACACAGACAGAAAAAACGAACCGAATAAACCCAAGCAAGCCAAGCGGAAATCCCCGCGTCGCGTTAACCTTCTCGCCCGCGGTTTCTTCCCTTCCTCGCGGAAGAAGCCACCGTTCCTTCCGCCACGCTTGAAGCAACCGCTCACCTCCCCTCCCCTCCCCTCCCCCACCACTCTCACCAACCACAACCCCCCAAACCAGGCGCCTTCTGGTGCTCGGGCGCGCGTGGATGCCGCGGCGGACGGCGAGCAGCGCGGCCGCGGAGCCCGGCGGCGGCGGGATGGAGTGGGAGCTGGAGCGGGAGATGGTGCTGATGGCGGCGGCCGGCGGCGAACACCAGAAGAAGCAGAGGCAGAAGCAGCAGCCGGCGCGGCGGGCTTTCGCCGCCGACCTGCTCCAGAACTGCGACCTGCCTCCTCCCGCGAAGCTCTTCGGCCCGCTCCCCACTCTACAAAGGTAGGCGGCGCCGCGTTCCCATCTCCCTCTCTCCCACGATCGATGCCGTGGAATTCGCGAGTGTGGCATTGCTTAGAGCGGCGCGGTGTTTTTTGTTTTTTTTCCCCTTTTTGTTGATGTGGAGGTTGGAGAAGGCGGCGGCGTGGACGAGCACGAGCCCGGATCGGAAGGGCGGGGACGGCGAAGGCGGTGGTGGTGACGGCGGCGACCGCCTGATGCGTGCGCTGCGGCTGTCGCAGTCGCGGGCGCGGGAGGCGGAGGAGAAGCTGGCGGCGGCCGGGGCGAGCAACGGCGAGCTCTCGGCGCTGCTGGTGCGAGACTCGGTGGTGCTGTCGGCGCACCGCCGGTGGGTCATGATGCTGGAGGCCGAGAACTCCGGGCTCAGAGGAGCAGCAGGAGCCGCCGGCTCGGCCAAGGAAGGCGTCGACGAGGACGAGGACGACGACGGCGGCGCCCGGCGCGGGGCCGCTGCGTGGTGGCTCGCGCTCGCCGTCTGCGTCGGCATTGCCGGCATCGGCCTCGCCATGGGCAAGCTCCTCCTCTGAAAACTAACCGTTTCTTCACCTTTTTGTTAAGGGGAAACTGCACATTGGAGGATCAGATCAAACATCATGAAAATCCATCGTGCTACGAAAAAATTCTGCACAAAAAAAAATGTTGCTAGCATCTGGAACATTTCGATGATTAGGAATCACTTGTAAATGATGAACATGATGAACAGAGAGTGGTGATGACTGATGAGAACTGTAGAAACTTAGGAATCACTGTTTTCAGAAGGAAGTTGGGTTGTGACTGGTTTGGTTGTGAAGTTTGTGTAGATAGGATTATCATCACGCAAAATTGGCATCATTTCTATTCCCAAAGAGAAGCTTGGATGATGGGGAATGGACTGGAAGATGCCGTATCCATTGCTGCACGCTACCACATTCATGACTGCGTCTGCGTGTAGGATAAACTTTTAAAAGAGTAGTAATACCTTGTTTGCATAATCCGTCCCAAAATAAGTACAGTTTTGCATCGTTTATATTTGACTGTTCGT
Source organism: Oryza meridionalis (assembly GCA_000338895.3). Classification (NCBI taxonomy): domain Eukaryota; kingdom Viridiplantae; phylum Streptophyta; class Magnoliopsida; order Poales; family Poaceae; genus Oryza; species Oryza meridionalis. Next base: position 24,152,979 of record CM002531.2, on the reverse strand, counting down.
TTTATTTAAATTTTTTTACGATTAATATTTTTATTGTTATTAGATGACAAAATATGAATAATACTTTATGTGTGATTATTTTATTTAAATTTTTTTCAAATAAGATGAACGGTCAAATGTTGATCACGGATATTCACAGCTGTACTTATTTTGGTATGAATGTAGTATAATATTTGGATAATCCGGAGCATTCTATCGAATATTCATTGCTCCCTCCATTCCACAACTTAGTACAAATTCTATCTTAACTATATACTTATAAAATATGGTTTTTACAGCTAAAGAGCATGCCCAATAACGGTTCAAAAGAGGAGACAAAAACATCGCTGCTATGGGTAATAACGGTTCAACAACCGTTCTTAGTCTCTATGATATGAAAACGTGTTGGTATGAATGTAGTATAATATTTGGATAATCCGGAGCATTCTATCGAATATTCATTGCTCCCTCCATTCCACAACTTAGTACAAATTCTATCTTAACTATATACTTATAAAATATGGTTTTTACAGCTAAAGAGCATGCCCAATAACGGTTCAAAAGAGGAGACAAAAACATCGCTGCTATGGGTAATAACGGTTCAACAACCGTTCTTAGTCTCTATGATATGAAAACGTGATTGTGTGAGAGTAAAAAAAAAGAGAGGAAAGAATAGTAAAAAAAGAATATTTTTAGTTAATTTAGAGCCTTTTTGCCTTTCAACTATTATTATAAAAACATGAATCAATAAATAATTTTGTATTATCTAAGAGATTACACTCGTTTCTACCGATTGACTAGCTCTTGGTTTTATTATCAAGTTAACTAATCCAGGTTCACACCTCACCCACACAGATTTTGACAATTTGATCCTTTGAAAAAGCTAATTTTATAAATGAACCATCGCCAAAACTTATTTAAAAAATGAATTTTTTTTCAGCGCCAAATCATATGGCACTGAACTTAGACAACTCAGCATCACGTCAACTGGCGCTGAATGCCGTGCCACCGCGGATGGAAGGCTAAGTCAGCGTGCCAACCTACATTCAGCGCCGTGCTATTTGGCGCTGAGGTGTCTAATTTCAGCGCCACACAAAAGGGTCATTTTTTAAATAAGTTTTGGCAATGGTTTATTTATAAAAATAGTTTTTGTAAATGGTCAAATTGTCAAAATTTGTGCCTTACCACTGGAGGAGGCAAAATAAGTATTTCCACCTTTTTTAATAGCTTTGTTTACGTAGAATGTTATTTTATTTTTTTTTAGGATAGGGAAAGCAGCTCAGCTGAGTATCGTTGCTTTGATTCTCTGGATGGTTGTATCTCTGCTGCTCATACGGCGCAAGTATTTCTACAATAGAAAAACAATTGAGAATATATCTATTTATTTAATAATTTACGTTTATATATCTACACGGGAAGAAATGTCACAAATATACGAGCCCCGCACATCGAATACATGGGAGCACTCACAGATCGCGTTGCGGGAATACGGGAGCGGCTACCAGGGTGTTCCCGCTGAACGAGCAAGCGGAACCGCTAGTCCGCCACGGTCCCGTGGGCCGAACTTGCGGGACCCTGACGGTCCCGCGGACCAGGAGTGCGGCAGCGTAGCTTCATTGCGTGGAACCAACTCTGTGAACAGTGGCAAACAATGTTGGACGGTACTCACCTGTGTTTTTGAACAATATTAAAAACGCATGTACGTGTTCAGATGCCGGTGCCGTGAGACCAATCCACGGGACCACGTCGGTCCCGCGCAATTGCCCCACGACACTACCCCTCTTGTCGGTTTCGCGCCTTCGAGTTGCAGTGACGGCGCGGGCCGCGTATGTGGACCGCGGGAAATGTATATTTCCATAAAATTTTCATACGCATGTATATATACATATATATATATATATATATGCAAAATCAAGAAAATTACTCCCTCCGTCCTAAAATAAGCGTAGTTTTACACTGTTCATATTCAATGTTTGACCGTTCGTCTTTTTTTAATTTTTTTATGACTAGTACTTTATGTGTGTCTAAATTTTTTTTAGTTTTTTCATATTTTTTTTAAATAAGACGGACGGTCAAACGTTGGACACCGATACCACGGTTGTATTTATTTTAGGACGGAGGTAGTAATGTATATTTTAAAATTTAATTCGTATTTCTACTACTTAAACATGAGTCATCGATACTTTCCCCACCTCGTGCAAAGCATGGACCATCCAATAGGGATTTTCTAGAGTACTATTGGTGCGGTAGCAGTGGCTGACGTGTGGGTCCGGACCCACATGTTATCCTCTGCTACTGCATCAGCAGTACTGCAGAGGATCTGCATCCTGGACCATCACTCTAATAAATTAGAAAAAAATCAAATGACAAAAAAAATATGCAAAGTATCTACACTCACAACCCATCCTCAAGTCATGGGTCTAGTTCGTTATAATTCACGGATATATTACTAATAGGAGATGAGATAATAGAATGGGCCTATACAAAGAAATATATCCGAAAGACTTTGTGGATATTTCGAGTAATTGTTATCTCGATGATTAGGAATCACCTGTAAATGAAACATAGAGTTGTGAGGGTGAAATATGTAGAAAGATACGAGGAAGCGCACTTGGATTTGAGGCGATCCATGCCATTATAAATTTGCCTGTTTGGAAATATACTACTACAATTCATGAAATTAGAACCATACTGTCAACGTTTGATATCGCGATTCTGGTATTTGCATTGTATGGGGATCGTTGGTACCAGGATATATGCGACATTGTAATAAAAGAGATGGGGACGAGGATTTTTATAAAGGTTCGGGCCCCTGAATTGTCAGGTAATAACCCTACTCCTGTTGGCCGAAGCCGGTCATTACTCTTATTCATCATAATCACACCAGTATAATATTTGGGGTAGCCTATCTAACTGTTATTGACTTGGCGGTCTGAAGTGCTGACTCGTAGTCGACAACAGGGTAGCTTTCCTCCTCAAATCCGCATCCGGTGAGATCAAAGACAACGCTATGTCTCTCCTGATAGTATCCGTAGACACCTTAGGGGACTAGCCATGCTTATCTCTGAAGTCGATATCCGGCGTTTTGTCTTGGCGTATATTGGTTTGTATGTTGATCTTGTGTCTTGATCTATTGTTCCGTGTCCCCTCTCCTCCTAGGGGGTCTTGTATTTATACCCATAGGTGTCCCCTTGTTTAAGTAGAACTAGGGAAACCAATATGTATACAATCCGAGCAGTTCTTGTCGTTTCCATGTAGAACTCTATTCATCCTTCTTTATGCGGAACTCCTCCTATATCCGAAGATTGTTTCCGTATAAGACATGGTATGTGGTGGGTCCTGTCGAGATTTAGTCAACTACTATTTGTATGTGGTATCCATAACCCTGACACATACCATTACAATTTAACATGTATTTAAGGGGTAGCACTACGTACCCCTTCAATGCAATTTCTAAGTTTTTCTGACCAAATTGCCCTCCTTTCTCAATCATCTTTTTCCTTCCCTGTGCTCTCACCGTCTGCTGGCCATCACCTCAGCCCCTGGCGAGCTCGTGCAGTCGACCGCGGTGCTGCCCTGACGAGCTCATGCAGCAGGCGTCCACGACGCACAAAGAGCTGCTGCTGGAAGGGACCGGCAGGAACTCCAACACATATCCAGCGACCTTGGTCCAAAGTAGCTTGGGCGAGTTCTTGATGCAGTTGGACACAAGCTCGATGGCTCTCGCCGTCCCTGGATGTGCTCTGTGGCCGCTGCCCATACCAGCACCGACGCCCCCACCGTCGCCACCCCCACCCCCCCACCCCCCGGCTGCCAAATCTGAGTCTTAACAGCGACGTGCGTCCAGGCGTCGCCGGCGTCTGCTGGTCCTCCTTGCACCATTGGCATCATCCGGCCATCCAACTCACGTTGCCGCCGCCGTCCGGTCTGCCATCCTCACGCCGTCGTCCGCCCGTCCTCTTCGCATCGCCGCCGCCGTCCTGTTGTCCTCCTCGCGTCGTCACTGCCATCCGCTAACCATTCTCACGCTGTCGGTGTCTGCTCATCTTCCTCGAGTCACCGGCACCATCTAGGCATCCTCATCGTGTCGCCGCCACCGTACGCTCGCCATCCTCACGCCACCATGTTCTTCTCATCCTCCTCGCGTCGCGTCCTCTGCTCATCCTCCTTGGCGGGCGGGCGGGGCGCGAAGGAGCGCCTAGAGGCATGGTTTAGGCCGGAGGAGGAGGACCTTCGGTGGAGGCCCAGGCCTCACCAGGCATGAGGAAGAGAGGAGAAAGGAGAGGGGAGAAGGAAGAAAGGGTGGAGGGAGGAAGAAGACGAGGGTAAAATGGTCAAAAAAATTTTATAAATGCACTGAAGGGGTAAGTAGTGGTATATCTCAAACTGTTGTAAAATTGTATTATCATCATTACAAATATATGAATTATAATGGCATATTTCTAAACTGAAGAATTTATAATGGTATGGATCAAATTAACCCTTGCAGAAAGGGAGTTTGGTTGTGGTTGGTGGTGACGTTTGTGTAGCTAGGATCATCATCAGGCAAAATTGGCATCATTTCTATTCCTGAACCAATCGCTGATTCGCTGCACGGTGCACGCTACGACGACTGCGTGTAGCCGTGTAGGATACACTTTGAAGTCGCGTCCTGTTTGGATCGATAATCGGAAATTCGGAAGTCTCAACGGAACATTCAAAAGGTTATATCTGCATGAGCCTCAGTTTTCAACGGAACATTTAAACGTTTAATATGACTAGAAAAAATGCCCGTGTATTACAACGGGTAAAGACATTTTTTCACTTATATATTAAAATCTGAGCAATAAATTAAAATATTAGGATCGCTATATACATTATAATTGAAAAAGTTAATGAAAATCTTTCGTGGGTCTAGGGCCGATAGCCTTCCTTCCATTTTAGCCCTAGGCCAGTTTGCTACGTCCCTCTGTTTGGCCTGTAGCCAAGTAGCCGTAAGCTCAGCTAGCACAGTCTACTACCATCTTCAACCCTCAAAGATAGTCCCGTGGCTGGATGGTTGCCGGAGCAAATCTCCCCATCAAATCTGGTCGAATCTTTCTCGATCACCCAAAATTGGTTGAGGATTTTTTTATCCACTCAATCTTCTCTTTCCTTTTTTCCAAAATTAGAGTGTAAAACTCTTTGTTCCTCATCAAATCCGGTCGAATCTTTCTCGATAACCCAAAATTGGTTGAGGGTGTTTGATCCACTCGATCTCCTCTTTCTGTTTTTTTCTAAAATTAGAGTGTAAAATTCAGGATAAAAACGACCGGGGAAGATCGCCTTCCGTTTTTTCTAAAATCAGAGTGTAAAACTCGGGATAAAAACGACCGGGAAAGATCGCCATTATCATCGGCAACTGTTAAACGGATATTAAATCTGACAAATTAAATCCGAATTGAAAGGGGAAATAATGGAGGAAATGATGAGGGAGGAGTGGGGAATCGATTTTAATTTGAGGAGAAAACGCACAATCGATGCGGCGGCGGCGCGGCGACAGGGTTTAACTCGGGAGGCGTGCGGCAAAAAGATCGGATTAAAAAACCAGATGAGAAAAACCAAAAGCGCACGGGAGAAAAAACCGGCGACAAAAAAATTGATAGAAAAAACCAAAAGCGGCCGGGAGACGCGATGGGATTAAAAAACGGACAAAAAACCAAGAGCCTAAGCGCGTGCGAAAAAAAACTCTTTCGTGTGAAAAAAAAGTTGGAAAAAATACCCGTGCCAAAGAAACCAAACAGATTTTTTTTTCTTTTTACTGGCGAGACTTTTTTTTCTTTTTTTATGTAAGTCGGACACAAGATGTTTTTTTCTATTTTACTGTGGACAGAAGTTTTTTTTATTATTGCTTTTGAGTCGGACTTTGTTTTTTGGTTTTTACCTCTTTTGAGTCGGACTTTTTTTTTCTTTATTAACAGAATTCGGAAATTTTGGTAGAGATAACATAAAATTAAAAAATTGACTCAAACACGGATAACGTAACAAAATTCTGGCAAAAACATCTTTAATTTTTATAATAGTAGAGATAGGGTATAAAATTTTTATGTGGGAACAAGACATAACTTCAGTTTGTACTGATGGAGGTCGGACACTGCTAATTGTACATGGTCCCACAAGATCGATGTAAGTGCCGAACCAAAGTAAGGTTTGCTTTCGTGCACGGCCGGTAGGCCTATAGGGACGATCCACTGATTTGGTCATCGACATCTTGATTGGAATGTTGGGCCGGGCCCGTCAGGCAATGGGCCAAGCCGATGCCAGGTCGTACCATCCCGGCCTGGCGCGGCCTAGTCACCTGGGCTAGCACAATGGGAGGGCTGGGCTTTCTGTGCCGTGTAAACGACCCATTCTTCTCGTCTCTTCGGCCTTTTGAGCTCTCGAGGTTCCCTTAATTATTTTCCGTTTGCCTTTTCAGTTCCTTTATTCTGCATTTGGTCAATTGGCTGCTTTATATATTTTGAGAAGAAAGTGAGGAATTGCTTCGTTCGTGCTATTATAGTTCTCTTGATCCTTCTTAATATATAAATCCGGACCACCAGAAAAAAAAAAGAAAAAAGAAAATAAAAAGTGAGGAATTGGATTCTGCATCGACCAATCTCCTTTGATCATTTTCTATATACAAAGGGCAGGCAGTGGGAGGTGGCACCCTTGCCTTGGCAGCTTGGGGGCACCTTGGCAGTCAAGCGATGCCATGGCCAAGACTTTCAGTAGCTGCATATCAGGTTCTTTGATTTTTTTTCCTTCTTTTTCTTCTAAAGCTGCGGTGTTTTTACCTTCTTCTTGGCATTGCTGCATTCTTTATAGGAACCGAATCCCGTGCACATTAAGTTTGACAAATTTATACTCTTAAAATTGTCTTATATTATTGTATGGCTAAAATATAATGAATGTGAAGCTAAGACTTAACAAATACTCCTATATACATATATAGTACATTTTGAGTTCATGTACATTATTTTTTTCTTGAATTTTCAATAATATTTGCTAGTTAGGTGTGCACATACATACGTACATTTGGTTTTGTGAAAATACACTCACTGAAGGTTAATATGGATCTAGAAGATGTGTGAATCATGTGTGGTTCTTGTAAAGTAAATATATTTGGATTATGTATCAGCGTATCACTATCAACCATGTATGTCGAATATACTTATATATGTACATAAACAATGGAGGAGCAATTTGCGCTCCCATGAACTATTAATAATCTGACTGGAGAGTACTTATAAAAACAGCCCATATTAGTTCATGGCTTACGTATGCCAGACGACGTGCAACTGCAATTCTTACATTGACCTGCACATTTCCTCCCTTCCCAAGCTTCAAGGACGGTCAACAAGAGGGTATCATAAAAAAAAATGAAGCTAAAAATATTGTTGGCAATTTGGCATGCAACTAACATGTGTTCTAGCACAGTAGCAGGGACCTTATACATATTCAACTGGGTAAAATTATTGCCAAGCAACTATCATGTGAGTGGCACTGTAGCAGAGGCCTTATACAAAATAATTCGACAGTATGCCTTTTTGCCCCCCTTCAAATTCACAGTGCTAAGCGTGTGCAAGAAATGGTTCTTTCAGGGGTGGGAAAAGGGAAATAGGGTGTACTACGGTACAGCCAGTGAACAATCCAAAATTTTCTTCTCTGAAACTAGTATTTTTAAAAACATATTCTTCTCGATCTTGAATCATTTCATGAACCTTCCAAAATTATTCGGCTCCTGATTGAAGAGACTGACATAAACCTAACCTGCTGAGCTCTATACAGAGATGCGTTGGCACTGTTTACATACACCCACTGCCGGCCATGATGTTATCCCAGACGGCAGGTCCTTTCCTTTCGGTCAATGCATTAGGTGAAAACCGATCGAGTCATACATGCATATGCTATCACACAGAGATTGCAGGAGCAGATCGAACAAAATGATTAGGTCAACATGCCGTGTGTCCATGTGGAGTACGCTAGAAATCTTTAACCAGGAAGCTAAAGATAACTGTGCCATTAGCAAAAGATCACTTTATTAACCTTGCAAACGGCAAGGTCAAAAGACAAAAGCTCTTTCCAAAAAACGAGAAATATATATATTAGCTCTTCTTTTTTGACATATGAGTGAGCTAGCACTAGTGTTCTTCCTGCTTCGACTACTGCTGTATATGTAGAGGCAAGGCTGCCTTCCATTTGTTGCTCATGCCACTACAGGCGGCTAAAGAAACAATTCACATGCATTATGTTAATTTTTTCGCAAATTGCATCAGTTACCTAACCACTCCTCGTTCTGCCATAGTTTCATTAATTTAATCTCTAGTTTAATTGAGCTTTCTGTGCGTTCATTAAGTAAAGTACAAGGACAGGCAGGCCAGAAGTATACTCGTTGGACCATGCATGTATTAATAAGCAGCAGTGCCGGTATGCGTAGTATATAGTAATTCGTCTGAACCTTTCTCTTTTGTGCAATGTGCGCGGAGAAAAGAAATGCATGGCTGTGCTTGATGGCGACCATTGACGATGACCCACCTACCGTGTATGAACAATCGCGGAAATAGAGGATAATTATAGAGATAAGGGTAGACAAACTTGCATGGACTATGATCCCGAAGAACACTTGGCAATGATCTTAGGGCCCACATGTTAATGAGTAGTACTGCAGTATGTGTTTTGTGTTAGTATTGTATCTCATGTATATCTTTGTTTCCCTATTTTGCAATTCCTTTATATCAGTTGGTTATATTTCTATAAACAGGTTGAGTGGATAAAGGAGGTTTCGTGTCTATATATACTCCTCACCGATATCAATCCAATTTTGCGTTGAGTCTATTCCGCTTTCATGGCATCAGATTTTTTTCAATCTACCGCTTCCGCTCTAACCCTAACTCCACCAACGTCGCCATGTCGACGGCTACCTCCCCCCTCTTGCCAGAGTCCCTCGTCAACGCTGTTGCCACGTCCGTTGCCGATGCCGTCCGCGCGTCTTACCAAGCCCCGCCCGGCTTGACAATCGACGACGCCATGGCCAAGACGGTCGCCGACTCCGCTGCTGATCGACAGGGCATCCGCTGCCGTACGTGCTGCCCTCAACCAGCACCTTCCGATGCTCTCCACAGCGCCCGCCGCCACCTCGCCTTCACCCATCGTGGATACCGCTCCTTATCTTTCTCGGTTTTGTTTCTATAAACCGGTTGAGTGGATAAGGAAGGTTTCATATGTACTCCCGCACCGATATCAATCAAATTTTACGCTGAGTCTATTCCACTTCTAGTTTGGTTCATGAGATGCATTAAGTTAGACTGAAAATTATATAGGATATTTAGTTTGAAGATAGGTGAGATGTGCTGATACCTGAAAAGTAATATTTCTAGAATATAATATAAGGGTTAGCCTTATCTTAAAAAAAAACTAGTGGATCAATCCAGCCCATTTTTCTCTATCACTAACATGTGAACCATCACTCAAAAAGTAGGTCATTTTATCTCTCATACCAAACAGATAAATGCGATCTTCCTATTTCCAAAATATGGATGAGTTCAACCAATCTCATCCCGTTCTGAAATCAAATACTCCTACATGCTAGAGGATCTGTGTAAAAAAAAAGTGGCCGCTGTATTTTTTCAGTAGATGAAGGAGATAAAGAAAATCGGAATTCTGAACGTCGTGTGTGATTTGACTGATTTATCATCTGAAATATCTGAATGAATAATGATTAGGATTTCTGGAGGAAACGAAGAAATGAGCGAGCAGAAAATGAGTGAAAAGGAACGAACACAAACGCTGACCATCCTCTGCTGCGTGTGTAAAACTGCAGCCTGTCCAACAAAGCGGCCGGCCGCGTCGTCCAAAAGACTGATCCGTCACATGCAAGTTGCCAACCATGCGGTGAAATGGTGATGGTTCTCTATAAAAAGAGACCCTTCCAACCTCACCCCGTCAGTCGTGCAGCGAGACACCGATAGCTAGCTAACTAATCTTCCCCTTCGTCTCCGGCATTATTCCACTTGGACGAACACTAGCTCGCCGACCGGCCATGGCGTCTTCTTCCGTTCTGATCAAGCTGCTCGTCGTCGTCGGCTGCGCCGCCGCGGCCTCCGCGGCGACGCTCACCGTGGGTGGTAACTCCGGGTGGACGCTTGGCCAGAACTACGATACTTGGGCAAGTGGCCAAACCTTCGCGGTTGGAGACAAGCTCGGTGAGTCCTTGCTGTCTTTTGGCTTAATTTGGTAGTAGTGATCAGAATGTTTGGAATTTCAGGCTGGAATTTAATCATATTTTTGTTACAATTTCTTGTTTCATGCTTTTCTATACATCAAAAGAGAACAAAAGGGTAGAAATTCAGTGGAGGGAGTAGCACATAAGTGTACTTCTTTTGCCGGGTCGGCCGACCAAATTCCATTAAGATAGAGGATATGCAAATTTATAAACCTGTGAATTTCGACAAAAAAAAAAGAAGAAAAGCTATCGAAACCGAATGGAGATTGGTACGCAAACAACCTCCCGAAAACAGAAAAATGTGCTACGGCTTGGCTGTTCCTCTCCCAAATCCTTTAAAACTTCAGCTTCCTTCCAGATTATGATTTCCTCTTTGACGATTCTAGAACACGCGTGTATTCCTTTCCTTCCAAATAAGTGGAGTACTAATTAATACTACTTGTGACTAATCAAGCATAATTGGTAATTTCCCTTTTCAGTGTTCAACTTCGTCGGGGCGCACACGGTGACGGAGGTGAACAAGAACGATTACGACAACTGCGCCGTAGCAAGCAACTCGATCAGCTCGACCAGCACCAGCCCAGCCACCCTCGACCTCACCACCGCCGGCATGCACTACTACATCTGCGCCGTCAGCGGCCACTGCGCCGGCGGCATGAAGCTGGCCATCAGCGTCGGCAGCGGCTCCGGCTCCGGGACGCCGCCCAGCACCACCCCAGGCAGCAGCGGCACGCCGCCGACCACCCCTTCTTCCCCCTCCAAGCCGACCGGCGGCGCGTCCGCCGGCCTGCAGGCCAGCGCCGCCGTCGCCGCCGCCGCCGGCGTCCTCGTCAAGCTCGCCCTCTTCTGATCGGGCCCACCTGCCAGGATAGAGGCAGTGCATATGATTCTTGTTTCTTGATCATTTCGTCTGACGGCCGGCATGCATGTGCGTGAGAGAGAGAGATGAGTGGTTTGCTAGCTAGCTAGATGATGATGATATGCATGGGGTTGTTGTTCCGTTCCATCGTGTATTCGTGTACTTAGTACTGTAAGTAATTACGAGCTGCCCTGTGATTTGTTTTCTCATCTCCATGTATTTGTGTAATTTTCCTCTGAATTTTATCATCTGCATATTGATCGAGCACTCTATATCACCGTGGTTTAAAGTACGAGATTTACTCCGGTCTAGCAAAAAGTATCTCAAGATACCAGTACCTTACGGTACTAAATTCTTTCCGATCGTTAGATCTAACTGAGCACGATGGACATTGTTAGATCCAACGATCGGAGATTTGGTGCTTTGAGGTATCGCATGAGGTACCGGTATCTTAAAATACTTTTTTATTTGATCGGAACAAATCTCTTGAAGTATAATCTTGCAAAAAAAAAAAACGGTGGTTAAAGTGATGGTTAACGGATTGGTCATGCTGAGCAATGCATGATCTAAGCTTGCCTAGGCCGATCACTGTAGTAAGAATGGGACCAGACTGACCTGAAAGAAGAGCAATGAGACGACTACTAACTGCTAGGACACTAGCCTAGAGGAAAAGAATCGAATAATAGATCGAAGGGCAGGTAGGTAGTGCGTCGTTTTCAGAGAACGGAATACCTCACATTTCTGCTTCTGTTAGAACAAAAGTTTCCTGCTTCAACACCTGCTCCGGGGGTAAGAGTCAGACGGTTAGCTTAGGTACCAAAGTTCTCTGAATGCTAGGCTTTGTTTAGATTCAAAGTTTGGATCCAAACTTCAGTTCTTTTCCATCACATTAACCTATCATACACACACAACTTTTCAGTCACATCATCTCCAATTTCAACCAAAATCTAAACTAAAACACAGCCCTAATTAGCCGTGCTTACCTTTGAAATGAGCAACTGAATCTGTCATATCAGTGTCTGAAATGAGACGACGACGACAGTGGACACGGCGGATTCAACTTCTTGATTTCTTCAGTGATGGTGGGAGTAGGTTGGGTTTGGTGAGGAGGAATACACCTTTCAATCTCAAAACATCAAGGCGGCGTGTATAGATGACTAGATAAGTGTGTGCCAGCCGCCTCAGACTCCTTGAACACAAGGAAAGAATTAAACTCCTTAAAGAAAGAAAAGGGTTGAGAGAATGAGACCGACCGTGATTTGGAGTATATCACCGTTCCAGAGTATCAGTCATTGTCATACGATTTTGGGATATTAATTTGTTAGCGAGAAGATCAGGACATGTTCGTTGCAATTTTTCAGGTCTCTTTACCAGACTTGGTACACCGCAGTAAGAGCTCCAATCCAATTGACAGTAGGCTGAGAGGTAAAGAGAAAAAAAAAACCCTCAAAACTAAGTTGACTTGTGTAAAACTAGTTTCGACTCAACTTGAGTATAATGAGTTGAGTTTGATTTTGAACTTTTGCTTCGTTTGCCAATATGTGTTCACTATTTCGGAACATATAAATATTTCAACGACAAGAGAGGAGGGGTTGCTATATCAGAGACTTTGAATAATAATTAAACTCAAAATTTGAACACTGTACTTTAACAAAAAATTTTGTTAAGTTGCATAGTTTCAAGCTGAAAAAAAAATCCTATTGGAACAATTTTAAACCTGAATTTTGAAACTCTAGATCTCAAATTGTGAGACCTACAAGGTTGCACAACATAACCATTACGAGTGTAAACACGACTGGTCACTGGTAGATCTATGATTCAAAATTATCATTTTAACCTCTACTCACTCTGCTCTATATTATAATTCATTTTTAAGTTTGTCATAAGTCAATTCTTTTTTAATTTAGCGAAGCTTACTGAGAAATGTACCAACATTTTTAACACGAAACAAATATACTTTAAAAATACATTTAATAAACTAATTTTGTATTATAAATATTATTATATTTTTCTATAAACTTAATTAAATTAGGATAAATGGACGGAGTATATCGATCGGATGAAAAGAAAATTGAGATGAAAATAAATCAAATAAAACAGTAGTGAGTATAGTAGCACTAGCAGCTTGCTTTTATTCCCTCCGTCTCAAAATATAAGAATCTAGACTGGATAATAGAAATGTTCCATCGAATTCTAGGTTCTTTTATATTTTAGGACGGATGGAGTATCCCTGAATTGATTGAAGCGTGGATATCCTCGTGTTTCATTGGTGCGCGCTGGAATTGTGCGTGAATATTATAATTCCGTTGAACCGGTCTTCGCGTGCTGGACATTGTGCGGCTACAGGCGTTGGCGTTTCTTTGCGGTTTTGACAACGACCAGTCGACTATTCACGACGACCCGGCCCCCTACCATGCTGTCCATGCATGATGAACTCGATCATCCCAAATTCCAAATTTGCCATCCCAAATTCCCAATCCCTGAACACACGGCCTGCCCCACACGCGTGGGCTGCATTTTGCCATGCAAAATAATGTGCTTCTGATTTTCTGAACCTCGCGCGTGCGCTTTATCCAAAATGAGAAGAATACGCGTTGACGGACAACTGCGCCAGCTTGTCCATCTTGGCGGCCGATAATGGAGTAATGGTGGTCATGAGGCTCTTTCTTTGATCGACTTATAGAAGCTTGTCCATTAACATGTGATTAATTAAGTAGAAGCTAATTTTTTTAAAAAATGGATCAATATAATTTTTTAAAGTAACTTTTTTTATAAAATTTTTTTACAAAACAAACACCATTTAGCAGTTTGAAAAGTATAATGTCGACGAGTGATACTCGCGGACCGGGTGAATAGAGTATTGGGGTACGTTGGAGTAGGGGTCTACGTAGTACGATATCAAAACAGACAAAAGACAAGAATTATACTGGTTCAGGCCCCTTATCCTAGTCCAGTTTATATGGAATTGATGATGATGAGAACAGATTACAAAGAGAGTAATCGAAACAGGCGATACCGATGAGATCGTAGTCGAGGAATTCGACGAGATCTCCTGGCGAGTTGGCTCCACGTACTCCGGCTTCGTAAACATTGGTGGGTGTGTTGGCGATGAGATTCGATGCCTTTCGCCTCTCCCTAGGGGTTCCTTTTATACCGTGGAATACCTTAACCCCCAAGTAAGACCTAGGAATATGTAAACTGGCACGATATAACTAGTGATTTTACCCCTTCCGAGTAGGACTCCGGCAATTTCTTAACTCATAGAGATATTTTCTATAGTTTGAGATAAATTCCTAACGGCGTATACGGAAACGATCCGTACACGTGAATGTATACCTTATCAGTATATTTCATAAGTCGTAGGATAGAGGGTATGCCTTATCCGTAACCCTGACATATACACGTGAAAAACTTTTTTTTTAATTTTGAGAATTTAAATCCTAAATCGTGAACCATGCAATAGAATATTTGTACCTCAGTTTAAAAAGTGAGGTATAAATATTCTATTTAATTTAAAAGTAAATTGCATCGTCAGTATACGAACTTGTCAGGTGGGTGCAATCTCGTGCACAAACTTATAAAATACTCGTTTTGGTGCACAAACTTGTGTGGTACGTGCAACGAAGAAAGGACACTACATGACTAATCTTGTTGATTCAGGAGTTGATTAGGATACTATGTAAACATATATATGAGAAGGTTACCATTATACATACACCTATTCAATAAAATATAGAATAGAATTTAGTGATAGTAGAAAAATAATAAAAAAAATCGAGCACTGATATAAGGGTTAGAAATATATGAAATTCATCATTTCATATAAAGTAGAGACAAAATTTATAAATATTGCATGTCTTATGCATATTCGCTATACGCATGCACGTCACATCCTAATGAACATCAACTTTATAAAATTAATATTGTCAAGTTATTTTGGTCTTCGTTCGCACGAACTAGACAAGTTTGTGCACTGAAACGAGTATTTTATAAGTTTATATACTAAATTGCACTCACCTAATAAGTTTGTGTACCAGTAATCTCCTCCATATACAAAGTAACTAGATGAAACCCCGCGCATTGATGCGGGAATTTAGTATGATAACAATAAAAAAAATAACATGTAAGATAGCTAGATAACATCAGATTAAGTAAATTAATGTGGTTTATGATAATTTAAATTTAAATAGTATGTAGAATGGTGATTCAAACGTAAAAAGTAAGATGGTATGACTTTATGGAAGAAGAAAAGTAGAGAGATAGTTTGGACCGTAGATTAATCATCTAAAGGCTAAAAATAATTGATATGATATGACTTAATTAGAGGAAAAAAGGAGAAAGATAATTTGGACCATAGATTAATCATTTAAGCACTAACTAAGTGAGGATAAACTATATAATTATATAGGATATCGTAAAACATAATAAAGATATACATGGAAACATTATGTGAATTATGTTGGATGATATAATTTTACATGTTTGTATTTGGAAACCTCTTAAATTATAAAAACTATAAAGATATAGCATGCTTGCATGATGTATCTTGTTAATTAGTGAATGATGATGTGGCATTTTGTTAGTGGATGATGATGTGACATCTTTACATGTTAAGATTAAGTAGTTAGTGGGGGATAACTTTATAGTAAGATAGACAAACGTAAGAGTTGAATCATTTTTTGAAAGGACGTTACTACCAGGACTTAGCCTTGTAATGTATTTTCGTAATTAAAAGAGTTATTTACAAAGTTCGAAGCAGATACATGAATTACAAAGTTTGTAACCGGGAAAAAACTATATGCTTAAGATGAACATTCATTCTGCACGTATGCAGAAGAATAGGAGTTGAATCAATATTTAATAGGAAAAAGTACGAATTACCCTCTTGAACTATCGTGTTCGTCTGAATTACCCCCCGAACCACAAAACCAGGCATTCTTCACCCTCAACTATACAAACCGGACAAATTACCCCCCTCGACCCAATCCGCGGTGGTTTTGGTCCAAGTGGCATATGCGTGGCAGTCCAGTCAGCACTCTACTTATAAAAAAAATGTGGAACCCACCTGTCATCTCCTCATCCTCTCATCCTCTCTCTTCTCTCTCTCACTCTTCCTCTCTCTCAAACGGGAGGACGCGCGGCGGCGTGCGGGGGAGGATGTGGGCACGCAGCGGCGGCGGGCGGGCGGTGGCGGCGGCACCGGGGAGGACGCAGCGGCGGGCGCGGCGGTGGCGACGGGCTGGGGAGGACGCGGCGGCGGGTGGGCGGTGGCGGAGCGCCGGGGAGGACACGGCAGTGGCAGGCGGCACCGACGAGGGGGGATGAGGAGGACGACGACGAGGATGTAGCGCACGGCGGCGGCGGGTGACGCGGAGGTGGTGGCAGCGGGGGATGATGAGGACGACGACGAGGATGGCGACGGAGGTGCGCCGCCCCCACTGTGCCCGTTGTCCCGACGGCGTCACAGAGAGAGAGAGAGGGGGGGGGAGGGGAAGTAGCGTTGAGCGGCCGCCTCCTCATCCCCCGCCCCCGGCGCTCCGCCACCTCCTCGGCGTCGGCCGCCGCCGCCGTGTCCTCCCCGCGCTCCGCCTCTCCGCCATGGCCGCCGCAGCCATCGTCCTCGTCGTCGTCCTCCACTCCTCCGTCGCCATCCTCGTCATCCCCCTCCGTCACCGCCTCCGCGTCACCCGCCGCCGCCGCTGCCGTGCACTCCATCCGCGTCACCCGCCGCCGCCTCCGCGTCCTCCCCGGCCCGCCGCCACCGCCCGCCCGCCCGCCGCTACGTCCTCCTCGGCGCTACCGCCGCCGCCCGCCCGCCGCCGCCGCGTGCCCGTGTCCTCCCCCGCACGCCGCCACGCGTCCTCTCGTTCGAGAGAGAGGAAGAGTGAGAGAGAGAAGAGAGAGGATGAGAGGATGAGGAGATGACAGGTGGGTCCCACAATTTTTTATATAAATAGAGTGCTGACTGGACTGCCACGCGTACGCCACGTGGACGAAAACCACCGCGGATTGGGTCGAGGGGGGTAATTTATCCGGTTTGTATAGTTGAGGGTGAAGAAGGCCCGGTTTTATGGTTCGGGGGTAATTCAGACGACCGTGATAGTTCGGGGGTAATTCGTATTTTTTTCTATTTAATAACGATCAATTTACAATTATATCACACAATCAAGCGAGTTGTATTGGATTTGGATCCTACTACGTATGTCTTGTCTAGTTCCTAAAAATTTTACCTAAAAACGTCACATTAAATCTTTGGACACATGTATGAAGCATTAAAAAACTAATTGCACAGTTTGCATGGAAATTACGAGACGAATCTTTTGAGCCTAATTAGTCCATAATTAGCCATAAAGTATTATAGTAACCTACATGTGCTAATGATAGATTAATTAGGCTTAATAAATTCATCTCAAGGTTTCCAGACGAGTTATAAAATTAGTTTTTTTATTTATGTCTAAATTTCCCTTCTAATATCCTGTCAAACGTCCGATGCGACAACCAAAAATTTTCTTTTCGCGAACTATAACACCCCCTAGCTCAAATTTCAAAACGAGATGATTTTTGGTTGATACGAGAGCAGCGTGCATGATATCCTTGCGTTTCATTCGTGCGTTGGAATGCTGTGTGTGAATCAATATAATTCGCCGGGCGTGAATCAATATAATTCCGTTGAACGGTCTTGCTTGTGCTTTGGATAAGATAACGACCTTTGACGACGACCCACCTAGCCATGCATGAACATGAGCACTTGCTCCCAGACGCATGGGCTGCATTTCGCCTCTTAAATTAATCGAAACAGTCGGCTTCTCAACCTTGCGCGTATGCTTTATCCAAAAATGCGAGAAGAGAATGCGCGTTGACTCGACAGGCTCCTGCTCCTGTCCAACTTAGCGGCCAGTAGTCCCCAGCTGCAGCTAGTACTCATGGAATGGTCGTCATGGAGCTAGTATAAAAGGACCCTGCAGCCTGATCCCCTGTCAATACAACCAGCTGAGAATCGCGAGATCGAACTGTATCGATCGATCTCTCTAGCTGCACGCCCATTCGTCTCAAACACACACATTCTTTGGTTCTTCCTTTAATTTCCCTTTTTCATCTCTTTCATCAACTTAATTGTTAGAAGCGTCCTAAAGATTTTGCGCCGACGATCGAGCATGGCGTCCCCTTCGGTTCTGATTGCAATGCTCCTCGTCGTGGTCGTCGTCTGCGCCGCCGTGGCCTCGGCGATGGAGCTGAGTTTCATTGTCGGAGATGCGCAGGGTTGGAACACCGGCGTCGACTACACCGCTTGGGCGAAGGGCAAAACTTTCGAGGCCAACGACACGCTTGGTGAGTCTTCTCGATAATTAATCACTTCATTCGCACAATGCTGCTAAATGCTAATGCTATCTAGTTTGCCAATTGGCATTTGAAATCGAACGCTGATTTTATTTGGTGTAATTAACTGTTTTTTTTTTTTGCCTTTTTTGTTTCTTCAGTATTCAGATACGCCAGGAACCAGCACACGGTGACAGAGGTGACCAAGAGCGACTACGACGCCTGCACCGTCAGCGGCAATCCGATCAGTGATTTCGAAGGAGGCGCGCTTGTGACATCCATAGCGCTCAGCCCCGGCGAGCACTACTTCATCTGCAAAATCGGCAACCATTGCGCCAGTGGCATGAAGCTCGCCGTCACCGTCTCCAACTCCAGCGACACCCCGAGGCCGCAACCTTGGTTTGGGCCTTACTCCACGCCAGCCAGCGCGTCCGCACACCTGCACGCCGGTGGCGCCGTCGTCGCGGCGGCCGTTGGGATCCTCCTCAATCTCGCCCTCTTCTGATCGCATTGGCACATCGATCGAGCGGCATGGACGTTGGCAGGGTGGAGGCAATGCATGATTCTTTGTAGCGTTTCTGATGAAATTTGTTTGATTATTTTGTAACGTTCGATCGTGTATACGTGTGTAATAATGATCTATTGGTCTTGTGATTTATTTTCTCCTCATATTCATGTGTATATCCTCTGATATAATTTTCTGTACATCTCAGCATTCTGTATGCCATGCAGTGGTGTAGGTTAGAGTAACAAAGAACTTTGCTGTGATGTCTTTATACTAACTTAAAAGTGAAGTCGTTCTCCTTCCATCCCTTTCTTCTGCCACCGTGCTTGCACGCAGAGCGTACATACGTAGGTAACCATTGGATTCAGTGTCAAATAGCAAAGGTAAATGCCAAGGAAAAATGCCTAAGCATTGCACCCAGTCCGGGCACAACCGCACAAACCCATTCCAACCCATCTCGAGAAGGGGCCTCCTAGCTAGCGCGTGCGCGCGGCGAGCACTCCTCCCCTATTAACCTACTCAATTAACACTATTAGTTAATATACTTAACTACCTCTATTCGTTAATATACTTAACACTAATGATAGTAATTAAGAAAGATTTTGAAGATTTTTTGGGAGAATTTTTTACTAACGGATTGAAATTTTTTTAAGTTAGATTTGAAAATTTTCGATTTTAATTTTAAACTTTAAAGTCAAATTTTGAAAACTTTCAACTCGAGATTTGAAAATTTTCAACTCGAGATTCGAAAACTTTCAAGTCCAGATTTGAAAATTTTGAAAACTTTCAAAACGAGATTTAAAAACTTTCAACTTCAGATTTAAAAATTTTCAACTCAAAATTTAAAAACTTTCAACCTCAAAACATGCTAAAGATTAAAAAATAATCAGAAAAAAGTGAAAAAGAAAAAAAAATCGCTAAAGTAAAACGAAAAAAAAGCGTCGAAGGATGCGCGCGCGCGCCGATTAGCGATCGCCGCCTATAAAAGGGGGCTTCCTAGTTGGCGCGTGCGCGTCGGCAACGCACACGCAGCCCCTAGGGTAGGTTTTCTTTTTTTTTTCTTTCTATTACTTTTTTTTCACTTTCGGATTTTCATTTTTTCCGTGGTTTTTCTTATCGCGTATGCCGGTGGATTTTTTTCGACGAGTATATGTAACGTAACTAACATGTTAGTTTTAGATAACGATGGTAATTAAGAAAAGACTTTTTTCTAGAAGATATTTTTAAGTAACAGATTGAAAACAAATCTATATGTGAAGTCAAATTTTGAAAACTTTCAGTCTAGATTTAAAAACTTTTCAACTCAAAAACTGAATTTTTGAAGCCAAAATTTAAAAACTTTCAACTTTTCATCTCAAATTTGAAAAAACTTTCCACTAGGGTTTAAAAACTTTCAACTCAAGATTTGAAAACTTTCAACTCGAGATTTTGAAAACTTTCAACTCGGTTTGAAAACTTTCAATTCGAGATTTTGAAAACTTTCAACTCGGGTTTGAAAACTTTCAACTCGGATTTAAAAACTTTCAACTCAGGATTGGAAACTTTCAACTCGAGATTTGAAAACTTTTAAGTTAAGATTTGAAAATTTTTAAGTCAATTTTTAAAATCTTTCAACATAAAACATTTGAAAAACGCGTGTTGTTGAAAGATTAAAAAAGTAATCAAAAAGCGAAAAAATCACGGAAAAAAGAAAGAGAAAATTTTTTCTAATCTAAAAGTAATGAAAAATGGAAAGGAAAAATTCACGGAAAAAAAGAAAAGCGAAAAAAAAAAAGAAACGCTGTCCCCGCGCGCGCCGGCGCTGGGCCTTCTGGGCCTAAACGCGCGCCGCCGGCGCGCGCGCGAATTAGCTCGGCAAAAGGCCCGCCTCTTACGGCCCAAATTGGCCCTTCTCACGGGGACCGTCCGCGCGCGCCGTTGGGGCCCAGGTAAACCCCCGCCTGGGAAGCCCAGCTTGGATCGGGAAACCCTAGCCGCCGGCCGCCATCGCCCATCGCCACTATACATCCAGCCGGCGAAGAGAGGGAGAGTGATTGGCCGCGGCCGCCGAGAATAACTGGAGGTTCGCCGTCGAGCAAATGCAGCAGGCTATAGCGGCGTAGCGGCGACGACGGCCGACGCGGATGGCCCCTGTGGCGACGGTCTCGACGGCCGCCTCTGCGCAGAAGGCGCCGCGGTGCCGTCGCTTCGACGACGGAGGTTCGTTGCTCGCGCTCTACGCCTTCTAGATCCGGAATGATTCTAGGGGATCTGCTTGTATTCTGCGTCTTGCGCGTACCACGTTTTTTATGAAATTATTGACGAATATTTTAGGTCTCTTCAGTTTCTGCGTGCTTACTTCAAGTTTCGGTATGGAGATGTATTTGAGTTTTAGCTAGTGCGTATTTATTCATCCTCAATGATGAGAGATGCATTACTGAATTTTTTTTTAAAAAAAATGAATGTATATGTGGCAAAGGCATATCCAAGTTGGCTTTTTAATTGTAAATATATTCATTGCACTTCTGGTCCGCATTAGTGTGACAGCAAACAACACAATAAGCATATTGCTTTTGATCTGATTGATAGACCAGACAGCTGTCTGATGCTTCTATTGCCTATCTCAAGATTGATTATAGCATATTTGCATTGTGGTCTCGATTGTAAGGCTATGGTTGGGATTCACTAGTTTCACATACTTGGAAAGAATTCTTGGAGCTACCTTTCTGGGAAAACCCTTTAATAAAGCAATTCTAACTCTTATCCATTAACAAAAGTGCCTTCAGTTGGGTGCAAAAATTTATGTATTTTCTGCTTATCTGACTGTAACGTGTTATGTTTTCTTGGCCGTTTTTATGATTGGTGGCCCAATTTTCACCATCATATTTTCTGAAAACATCTGTGGTGTTTTGATGAAATGCAGGTTGTCAGTTGTGTTAATTCTTCAGTCATCCGAATTGTTGAGATTCCATATTGTTTGGTCATAACATAACCAGTGTTTTTATTTCTGTCATTCAAAACTCTATTGTGCACTTTATTGCTTATTTGTATCTAATCAACACTTGATATAGTGCCAGCCTAAAAGTAAACTAGAAACCTAGTGATGGCACATTGTTGTCTTGTGGCCACAAAAGAATTTCCTTTTTTGTCTTAGCAGGTGTGCTTGTGGCAGGAAGTATTTTGACGAATTTGTTGAGTTTTTTCTTTTGGGGTTTACATTGTAAAGTTATATGTGCTTTGCAGGTTTCTGGACCAAGGTCCTTATTGTGGATTAGATTTGGATGATTTTAAAACTCTTTAAACACAGGATGCAGAACAGCTCAATAACAGAAGCGCTGTAGCTTGGAGGTATTCCTATTTCCATGTTGATATTAATGCAGCTTGATTTTTAGTGTCATCATTTTTTCATTGAAACCAATTGGCTCGGTAGGGCTATCTCCAATTCTGGTGGAATACAAAGTCCGGAGCATATTGCTTAGTTTAAATTTGTTGTGGTGAATAGCGAGGAAATCAGCTCTTTATGAGTTTGCTCAAGATAGATTGAAGCCAGACCTTTTGGTGAATATTATCAAGGACTGGAGTTCATATGGCTAGAGGAATAAACGCAGCCACACATAAATTATCTACCTGTAGGAGGATAACCCCTGAGGATTGACAAGGAATCAAGGTGATATTTTGCTACCTAATGCTCTTCAAATAGTTAGTTGAATTTTCTTCCGCCTATTAAGAAAATGCATTGCATCATATTTTGTGGTCTCCTCCTCCATAGTCCCTAATGCTGTATGTGTGTGGATTGTGATTAGTGTTATGGCAATGAGGAGAAATGAAAGGCCGGTCTTACGGCTGCCTCCCATTCCCTTCCCGATTCAATTAGTCTCTGGTATGGGACGGGATGGTAGTAGCATGATGTGCAGTTCGGCGAAAGGTTCTCTGAGCCATTCTTTCTTTACCTCCACTTATGTTCAGTACACTTTATTTCGTGTTCTATTTAGGGTAAAAATATTGCAGGTTATTAGGGTCCTCATTCAGTGTGCAGATATACAACAACGCACACACGTTGGAATTTGCAGTCTTGCGATTTTGTTCTTGCATACTCTTCCAGAAGCATTGATAGCTTTTGTCGAACTCCTGATTTTGTTCACTGTTTCAGTTATTTGCTGATTATGGGCCCTTCCAGCCAGCCTTCCTCTGGATTCTTGTTCTTCGTTACTATCATCACTGGGCATCATAGGCGCCATATTTGGGCTTATTGTTTGTTGATTTGAGCCGTCTGTGCCTTTTTTGCTTATTTGTTGTGTCGAGAGCTGTTGCTTTACTTGGAAGTAGTAGATGTGCTGATATGAAACAATTACGGTGTAATACTCCGTAGTCCGCAAATGACTAACTTATTTGACTGTCCATGCCATCTGTTTTGTATTATTGAGCTGGTTAGAGCATGTTTAATAGTAGACAATTACCGGCTATTAGCTTATATTAGAGCTAACTTGTATATACATCGTTCTATGGGCTGCTTTTCGATGACGCGGCTGTGGCCTTTCCCGATCCAGATTTCTGGAGGACCAGAAAAGTAGAAACGGCCCGTGCTAGCTACTCGCCCGAACAATATTACGGAGTATTTTTACCCCTGATTTTAGAATATGGCGAAGATCGACGTGACGATTATCTCTGAGCATCCTTCTGTTAAACTTTTAACACCAACAGAAATTCTAGTTTTTTTTCTTTCTCGTGCGCAGGAGCGCAGGGAAAGAGAGGAGAAAGGGAGTCGGTCTGTTGCCCTCAAATACACGTACCGACAAAACTGGAGATGGGAACTCCAAAACGTCCGGAGCTCTTTTGGGAGTTTTTTAACCAAAATCCTAAAAAATCAGGATTGGGGATAGAATAGATAGACTGGTGATGCTCTAAGAAACGTGAATCTCGAACATCTTGAATAGATAGAGATGGTACCGTGATTATTCTTCTAAGAAATGTGAATATCTTGGAACGGGCAAACAATGGCTGTGTTTAGTTCCACATTAAAATTGGAAGTTTGACTGAAATTGAAAGTTTGAAGAAAAAAGTTAAAAGTTAGGTGTGAGTAGAAAAGTTTTGATGTGATGAAAAAATTAGAAGTTTGAAGAAAAAGTTTGGGTCACAAGGTGTTGCCATCGCGGGATTGTTTGCCTGTTCCACACGTACCCGGCCACCTCACCCATACGCGCAGCCACATTGCAAGTGGTACAAGCAAGAGCCCGACGGCACAGCTTGCAAGAGCTCCACCGTCTCAACCTCGGGGCTACCACCGACGGCTCACACGACGACTTCTTGGCAGCAGTGGCAACAATGGCGATGCAAGTGCAACAACAACACGACCTCGGCAACATTGGTTACACCTCACTCGAGCACAGCACCGGCTCCAACTCCATCGTGTACAATAGGGACGGCGGCTAACACCGCATCGGCCACGACACGCGGTGGCGAGAAACCACGAGTAGGCGAGTAGCAGGTGGTTCAAGCCGGCCGAGGGATCACGGCGGCGACATGCAAAATGGCTTCGCATCGTGCCGTTAGAGGCCATGGCTGGAGGACAGGGGCAAAGATAACATAATTACCCTGCATTGTTCGCTCGATGTAAAGTCATACATTTTTTTGACTTATTCATACATTTTTTTTGACTTATTCTGATTTAACTTGTGGCGTGTAGTCAGGATGGAGTTCATCATATAAATCAGGATGGAGTCTTCATATAAATCAGGATGGAAGGATAAGGCTTTCCTAACTTGCGTGTAGTCACAAAATGGAAGGATGAGAGCAAGGAAGGATAAGGCTTTACCTAATTTACGTGTAGTCAGAATGGAAGGATGAGGCTTTTCTAACTCCCTGTACTTCAGTTTACAGTTGAGTCATGAAGTCGGAAAATTCACTTCTGGGATGGAGCCAAACTAAACAAACGTGTTCCACCACCACTGGTTTCATCCCAAAAATGTCATCGCTACCGGCCAAACCCGCCCCGTCCGCGCACACACCAACCGCACCGAAAAACCGCCTACGCGAGCGTGTCGGCGCGTGTCGCTGCCTGCGGCCGCACCTCACGCGCGTCACGTTACCAACGCCGCGCGCAGCCCAAACGCCACGCGCCCTCCCCTCGCCGCGTGTCTTGCCGTGCTCACCCACCCCCACCACCACCACCTCCTGCACTGCACCGGACGCCTCTCCCATCTCCATCACACGCGAGATGCTGTGCTCCCCAGCTGGCCACCAACGTGACAACGTCATCACGCAACGAAACACAGCGGTAGAATCGAAACAAAGCAAACAGGAGTAGAGCTACAGTAATACAGCAGAGGGGGGAAAAATCTGAGCAGATCTGAGGAGCTAGATCGGAACAGATCAAGCAGGCAGGAGCAATCGGATGACAAAATCTCTACTAATAATGTCCGAAACTAGATTAAAGAAAAGAATCCGGTGGGGGAGGATTATACAATGGCAAGCACAGTCTCTCTCTCACTCACAAAAGCTAGATCTAGATTAAAACGCGATGGGATTAGCAACCCCAAAGCGAAGGGGGAAATAACTAATAATAACAATAATAAATTAACGGCAGTAATGGCGGTGATGATATCGGCTGTTA
Organism: Oryza meridionalis; assembly: GCA_000338895.3. Classification (NCBI taxonomy): domain Eukaryota; kingdom Viridiplantae; phylum Streptophyta; class Magnoliopsida; order Poales; family Poaceae; genus Oryza; species Oryza meridionalis. Next base: position 24,127,508 of record CM002531.2, on the reverse strand, counting down.
AGGTGGAGGCGGCGAGGAACTCATCTCCGGGAGATGGATCTCAGTAGAACGCCGCGACGGCTGCCACGGCGGCCCAGGCGGCGGCGGCGGCGGGGGAGACTCCGGACGCGGCGCTCGGTGGCGGCGGAGACGTCGGGGCCTCCGTCGGGGACTGGGAGATCGACCCCGGCGCCGGCGCCGGCGGCGAGAGGACGGGGGGCTCCGCGGTCGGCGCCGAGGCCTGGGGTGACGGTGTCGCGGCGGCGCTCGGGGCGGGCACGGGCGCGGGCGCGGAAGCCGGGGGAGGCGTCGTCACCGGCGGCTGGGCGGCGGGAGGAGACACCGGCGCCACGGCCGGCGGCCGAGTCGGCGGGGTCGCCACCGGAGGCTGCGCCTTGGGAGCCGGCGTCGGGGAGGCGCTCGGGCCCTGCGCCACCGCCGCGGCGGCGAAGAGCGCGGCCATGGCCACGACCACGAGGTGGAGGCGCGCCATGGGATGGCGGCGAAGAGAGCTAGGGTTTGGGTTTTTGAGGTTGGTGGGCTTCGCTTTGCAACTTCCAAGTGGGGGAGGCGGCGAGGCGGGCGATGGATGATGGCCTTCAGGTACGGGGGCTATAAAAAAGGAGGGAACTGACTACGCGGTAGAAACGAAAAAGGAAGAGAGTTAGATAGCGATTAAAAATTGGAGATTGGTTTATTTGGATAATTTATTTAATTCGAGATTTTGGACGGTGATTACGCCATCCTTTTTAAGTCGGTTCGGCCGTCGGATGGAGGATGGCCGTTGGATTGGCTGCCAGGGGGTGAAGATGATATGGGTATAGAATGTTGAGGCTACTTACAATGAAAGCAAATTCTGCAAAACAAACGAACGGTGCAATATCTTCATGTGAAAGCAAGAGATATTTTCCATTCACATATTTAAAACAGTTGACATTTCCGAAACTTTAAACCAGGAAGATATATATATTTGGAACTTCTACATATATCGCATATTCGAACTCAATTATATCGATTCAATTGCGGTCGTTTTGAAGTATAGGACTTAAAAAAAGTAAAAATAGAAAAAAAACACAATAATAAGATAAGAGCTTATGTAAAACAGAGGATTAAAGAACACGTGAATTCTAGATAAAATTGTAAAACATGCGTCAAACAAAGCAAAAGCAAAGAAATAACGTAAGAAATGAGATAAAGACATGTCAGAGTGCATGAAAAATTTTTTCTTTGTTTCTAGTAGAATCCACATGATTTTTCTTGAGTTTCTGTAAGAGATCAATTCCTTTGAACCGAACGGTGCTTACAGTCACGAATCCATATGAATCCAAAACTTTCATTTTTCCTTTGCCTTTTCTCGTATCAGAATGAGGATTTTTGTCACCATGGGCAAGTGAAGTAATTTTTTTTCTCATCATATTCTCTTTCATCTAATTTTTCTTCCTGCACCCTCAATGTTAAATGTCATTTTTATTCCCGCAAAAATGTCATTTTTATTCCTTAATTACTTTCTCTGTTTCACAATGTAAGACTTTCTAACATTGCCCATATTCATTTAGATGTTAATGAATCTAGACATATATATGCGTTTAGATTCATTAACATATGTATGCATGTAGGTAATGCTAGAAAGTCTTATATTATAAAAATGAGAAAGTAAGATTTAAAACCAGATCTGAAGTTTTGGCCACAAGTCAAAGGTCGGTTGCCTTTTCTATTTGTGATAATGTGCGTCCGCCTATAACAAATTAACAATGCCGTGTCAATCTTAATGTCAGTTTAAAATTGCCAGAGAAGTGGATATACTAGAATGCTATTTCCTTACTTAAAATGACACTAGATGAGTAGTAGGAGTATGTTTTTTGTTCTTTTATCTAAAAATTTGTTTTTTTGTTAAGTGATAAATATTGGCTTTGAGAAATCTTTGGTCACATTTAAAAATTTAAAAAAAATCCTTTAATCGGAAGAAAATGGGCGTACGGAGTCTTACATGACACCTTTTGGAACCATGGATCGAGTCTTACGGAGCTGTGCCCAATTATTGTATTCACATGCGATTACTTATTCAGATTTTAAGTCTGGAGTAGTCGCCGCTGAACTTTTTGACAGTGTGACTGTTTCTCCCCGTATTTTATTATAGCTTAGCCAAGTCTTTAGTGGAACATGTAAACGATGAAAGGGGATTGGGTATTATAGTGACATCACACATCAGGTGATTAAGGATCGTGCTATCAAGCAAGTCAACATTAACTGGACGTCTGGAATACCAGAGTGCATGGCACGCTAGGCGTATTTACGAGCTGATGCATTCAGAGACCAAAGACCTTAACTGCAAATTTGCAACCGTATGAACAGCCCAGAAATCAGCGTATTTACTACTCGATCCGTCTACGTATCCAGATATAGCTACGTATCCGGACAAATATATGTCCAGATTTATAGGTGAAAGATATTATATTTTTATAATGGAGAAAATGCAAGATGAGACGTAAATGAAAGGGGAAGACAACCAGGCAATGTAGACCGGACAGTAGAGTAGACTACGAGAGCACAAAAGTCTTTACGTGCTATTGGATGTAGCAGTGCGCCACCAGCATCACTCAATCTTTTGCTGCTGAATTGCCCATAAGCTGACAGCAGAGTCGCGCATCACTGCACGACCTAGGATCACGGACCGATAAGCCACCACTCAGGCCTCTCTTTACATTTGGAGTTGATACACCAATCTCAGCTAGATATACAAATCATCTGCCAAATATCTACCCTACAGACGTTATCCAAGAGGAACTTTGGATAACCTTCTTCTATGTTGAATGGGCACACGGCGCCCTTGTACACTATGAAGTATGAAAACAATCTTCCAAAGTGCAACTTCTGAAGGATCTTCCTTCAACGAACACAGTTGCAATGTTTGGTAAAACTCCAGTTTTTTCCTTTATGTTCACTTCTATCAGCATGTCACTGAAAGAATCTTCTATAAACGAAATGAAACCATCTTCTGTCTTGTTCCAAAACACTGCAGAAAGGTTAAAAACATTAAGAAAATAATTGCACAACACAAAGATACAAAACACACCCTTGTAGAATCTTTATTGTTCTAAAATACTACAGTTTCAGTTCAAAGGAAACAAGAATGTATGCAAACGTTATGATAGGAACATAAATACAGTAACTCAGCAGTCACGGATGAAATGATCACTTACAGAAGTATACTTGTTTCCATCTGTACATGGTTTGCCTATTTCACTTGGTCACCTCTCGAACTTACAGCCTCTGCCATTTCTTCATTACTACCTTCGGCAACTCCCATTTCCTTCACTTTTTCAAGTTGCCTGAGGAGATCTAACCTCTCTGGAGCATAGGTGGATGGGATCTACAAAATACCAGATGCACAATGTACATAATTAAATCATGCCACAGGGGAAATAATGAGGGGTCATACAAAGTTACGAACCATGGAAGGCACATATCTCTGGATGAAAGCCAAAATAGCAGCATGCCCAACAGCAGTTACCTGGGAACATATTATGAACTTGTTTACAATGCTGTATCCATGAAGATATTTGCACTGAACATTAAAGTTCACTAACTAAAAAACATGACTGGTTATCTTTAGTCAATGTGGATGAAGTAAAGAAGACAGGCTTCTGAACCAAAATTGAAATAAACAACAGTCTGGGCCTAGAAGGCTTTATGCTTGTTCAGAAGGGGAAATCGAAGTACAACAAATACTTACTGGCAGAAGCATGAGTATTCCTATAGGAACAACAGAGGCTAAATCTGTCAGGGTTCTTTGAAGAGCCTGCTTTTCCTTATGAGTTAGTTCATCCCCGATAAGAGATCTTCTTAACAAACCCATAGCAGCTCCTGTGTCAATTGCTAAGAGCTGTGTCCCTTGCACAACAGTCTGTGTAGGGAAAAAATAGAGAAAAATGAAATAAGTTGCAGGGCTGCACTCTAGACATTTTTTTCCTCAAATATGGAGGAGAGCTTCATTCTGAATCAGTAATGGAAATATTCAAATATGATGAGCCCTGGTGGCAAAAAGGCTTCATGGCAACTAATTAAATTATGTAGGGCCAATACCAAATATATTTTCAAGAGAATGTAAATGGCCTTACCGTCGTGGTTTCCTTAACCTTCTCGACTGATTTGGTAATAACATTTTCTTTCTTGCTAGCTGGACCAGAAGGCATTGATACAGGAGGTGATGACACGGAAGAATCCAATGTTTCATTTGTGACATATGTCTCCTGGAAAATGACAATACAATAAATAATTCTTCAAAATTGAAAATGGATGCGCATTTATGGTCAAAAGCAATAGTGAGAATATCATATGAAACACATAACTCAGAATAAAGTACTCTGTCCAGCATTGTTGCTTAAGTGCTAACTCAAATACCAGGTGCATTCATGTCAACATTTAGAAAGCATATATTAGAGAAGCATACCTCCTTTTGAGCATTATCTGCACTCTTTTGAACTCTTTTCTCTAACTCAATCAGCTCACGTCTTAACTGTTCAAACCGGAGGATATCATTTGACTGTGTGTCTTTGTTATCCACATTAGCGACAGAAACCTTTATGAGAAAAAAAAAGGTAAAATCTGTTAAGTAAGAACATGGTGCAACAAGATATCTTTGCATCAATGGTGTTGTTCTCAAGAACAGAATACATGCTTCCGCAACTACTACCTCCGTCCCATAAAAATTGAATTTCTATCTTTGAACATTTGTCCCATAAAAATTGTATTTCTATTAATGTGGGACCCAGTAAACTGATTACATTTCCTTGTAATATTCTTTCCTTCCATCCCATCTCTAACCCATTGTCTTGGCATTCCTTTTAATCAAGTTTATATATGAAATGTGTGCATGTACTGTGTTCATTAAATAGGGTTATTGTAGTCATTTGTCTATCCTCTTAATGTCCTTAATTCCCTAGAAATTCAATTTTTATGGGACGGAGGGAGTATATACTCCCTCCGTTTCACAATGTAAGTCATTCTAGCATTTTCCACATTCATATTGATATTAATGAACCTAGACATATATATCTATTTAGATTCATTAACATCAATATGAATGTGGGAAATGATAGAATGACTTACATTGTGAAACGGAGGAAGTACTATACAGAGAGACTGTTAGTAAGAATAAATCACTAATCATTGATGATTTTTGTGATCCCTATCATTGTTAAATACAACACCTAAAAAATTTGCTCGAAATATAATTGCTAAAAGGACAGCTCAAATATTCATTGCAAGATGGCAGCTTCTACTGTTTTACCCTATTTTTGTTTGAAAATTATTAAATGCATAGTAATGCATGCTACAGAACGCATACATTTTGATCTGCAGTTTGTTGGACAAGCTCAACTCTCCTTCCAGAAGGCCTACCAAAGAGGTCCCAAATTGGACGACGTTTGTTCTCCACTCTGGTGAAAAAAACAATAGCGGTTATTATCCACCCTGAAATCACAGAAACTACAGCAGAATGTTACCTGTTTGCTGGTTTTTGTGGTGTTGAGCTCTCATTAGCATTGCTAGCTGTCTTTCCACGGCCTTCCTCGACAGCAGGAGATAATGGTCTGCTACTAGCATCAGCCTAATTGACCATCAGAAAACTTTAGGATAGCCATCATAGTAGTAATGAACAGTTGTACCAAGTACAACATATGGAACCTCTATTATGTTGACTCACAAACATATTACCAAAAAAAAAATCATTATCAAATATTGGGTGGGAATCTTAGAAATATGGTGGTTCTACATGGAATCAACTAACTTCATTGTGTAAAATGTCAACCATGTTATCAGTGGAAGGAGAACTGACACACCTTTAAAGTTTAAATACAGTAAACAAAACTTAAACAGTCCACCCAATGAAACTACTCTCGGGGGAGTAGAAGAACCTAAATTATATCAACAGAATGTCCCTAAAGAAATAATATCTCGGTTTTAAATATCTAAAATGTGCAACATATCTACGTGAATGCCATATCATGTGCATACTGCATAGTGGCCAACTGGAGCGTCAGGAGGCTGACGTTGAAGGAGATGATACCACTTTCCACTTGTTATGTTATCTTTAGTTGTTATCAGTTTATTTGAAGCGGATCTTATCTTTAGGTAACTAGTTGATACCCACGCTTTGTTGCGGGATATGTGGATAAATGCATGTTATTCATTATAGAAATTATAGATTATAGATGTACATGTTTAAATAATGTGTAAATGATGTGGAGATAATGATTTGACATTACTTGCATATTGAGTTCTAAAAATACAACAAAATTGTAAATGATATGTCATGTTTGCATGATATTTAAAATACTCTAGATAATAATTGCTAGTGGGTCCACTTGCATGTGCTTAGATAATAATTGCTAGTGTGCGATGATGTGGCACACTTGCATGTTGAGCTTTAGGAGTTAGTGGGCATCAACTTTATAGTAAAGATAGGATTAGTTAGTGAAGCTGTTAGGAATGCAACTGTTATACTTCCTCTGTTTCACAATGTAAGTCATTCTAGCATTTCCCACATTCATATTAATGTTAATGAATCTAGACATATATATCTATCTAGATTCACTAACATCAATATGAATGTGGGAAATGCTAGAATGACTTACACTGTGAAACGGAGGAAGTACTGTATTAGTTAGCACATGTTAGGAGGTGGTCTATATAAGCCAAGCCATCATTAAGGACTAAGGAGAAATATATTTCAAGACTTCCTACTCTCCTATATCCCTGCCCTTGTGGTGATGTTGTCAGTCATCAGCTGGTTGCACTGCTTGGGTCCAGGGCCATATAATCAGGGCATGTGATAATTTGGTGTTGGCGTCAACCACCACAGCTGGTGCAGAAAGAGTCAGCCCTACCAGGCAACACCAAAGATCAACAAAACCACCATCAGAACGGCTGCAACTATCATTCACTTTATCGCTAGCACAACTACTGGCTTTGCCATCAACTTGTAAGCCCCATGGACGCCAAAAAGGCAGCCCTGATGTGGTTTCAACACTTCACCGTCCAGCGACTTCCATGCTGACAACATCAATGACTTAAAAGCACTAGCCCCATGGGGCATGCCAATGAAGACTTTTTGGCATGACTGCACCACCTGTTGATCTTGCGACTGTAGCTGGTAGAGGTGCAGCAACCGGCCATGGTAGAAACATTGACAACCTTCAGAAGCACAGTCTGTGTGATCTTGACAGCTTGGTGCTCTCACATGACAGGATGCCCACACTGCAACCTCTTCACCATGGGGATTTCAAGAGGTGCAACTGGTCACCACCCTGCAGGTTGAGGACAAACTGCTAGAAAGGAAGGGTGAAGTTCCATGATACACCCATTATTGGAGATGTGATCAAGGCAAGAGGCCTTACAGCCAATGGAATGTCATGAACAGCCCAACAGGAGCTTAGGAAGCATGAGGCAGCTGGATGCAGAACATGTATAGTTGGTTAAGATAAGGAGATAAGATATGTGGCTCGTTGCGTGGTTAATGCTGCCCTATTTAAAAATATATCTGGATTGTAATCAGATTAAGCAAGAAATAATCATAAGTGTTTGGACTAGGTAATCATCCATAGCCCATGTAGTGTGGCCCCTGGTCATCAGCATGGTTGTGTTGCTTGGGTCTAGGGCCATCTAATCTATGCATGTGGCAATTGTTATTTCAGTCATTGAGGATGTTGTTTCGATTATTGAGAAATAGCTGGCCCTTAATAGCCATTGCAGTTATTGGAATGCACTCTCCTGAGTCCTATGACGGAGAAATTAAAGTGTCCACATACTTGTAGTAATTCCTATTCCAGATGAAATGCAGGCTAGTAAAAGGTTGTATGATAACTAAGCTCACCTCAAGAAATTCTGTTTTTGCTCGAAAGGAAGCCTCAAGAAACTCAGCCTCTTTCTTCAGCCTTCTAATCATTTCAAGATCAGAACATGCAGCCCTTAGATCCTCCTTACCAGAGTTGGAACTGGAGAGATGCAATTCTTGGAGCAAATCTTCTAACTTAACCAAAGCTTCCTCAACACTTTCAAGTGACTGCAATTATTGAGACTAACTTCATAAATTTTCACCACTACAATATATATTCATAAGTAATTAAATTAGCATTTGTTCAAATTGCCATTGTAAACTGAAAACAAGCATACACAACTAAGCACAAACATAAGTAAGACTGGCCATAAGCTTTTTTTTGGCAAGTCTAATTGAGAACATAAAAATGCATATAACTTAACAGTCCGAAAAATATTTTTTTTTAAAAAAAAACACATCTAACATATGATCTTGTACAGTTATTAATTGTAAACAGATATACATTAAATGGATCAATCCTTCATCTCTTGCATATCTCAGAATACATCTAATACATGTCACGCTTTGAATGTGTAAGCATATCAAAAGGAGACGGTGGCATCTCCCTGCATGTGCAGCCATGCATCGTAAAGAATTTGATGTCTGAGCTTATAGTGTTATGGCCGGGAGTTACTATCAGCATGAAGCCTGCAACGATGTTTCGCATAGTGCCAGCAGTGCATCAAGTTGCTTGGAGCTCCTTTCACAGTTTACCCTTATCCAACAAGGCTAAATTTCACCAAATATTATATATTCTCATTAGGGGCTACTCATGAAAGCAATCTTAACATCTTATTGTTTGCTTACAGAGAAATAACATAAGTCCACTAGTCATATTTCTTGTCCACACCAATATTCTGGCAACAGCCATGAGAATATAAGGCCTCTCACCATCCATCCCACCCTCCACCCCCTCCCACCACACCAAAACAAAACCCCAAAACACACACATGCACCACCGCTTCCCTCTGAAACTGGCATATAGGTTCCATGAAGAAACTATAATATAATTAGCAGTTTAGCACTGATATCAGCAACATCATCTTGGAATATGTCAAATGCACAATAATTTAACTAACTCCTCACAAAAAATAATAATTTAACTAACAGTACTGAGAATTACTATTGTTGGGATGTGTGAGAACCAGAAGAAATACTAGTAACATTAAAGTGCATCATGTAACAGATACCTTGTCAAAAGAGGCTAGCTCTGTCCTAGCAACCAAGTGTTCTTTGGCTTCTGGAAAGGTTTGGTCTTTTGGCATATCATACCTGCATCAGAGTGAGCAGATAAATAATAATATTCTTACAATTGTACAAACATATACCCAAGTAACATAACAAATAACAATATAAACATCGGAATTATATGTTTACTTTGTTAAGTCCAGTTCCTTCATGCAATCACTCAACATGGCATGCCTACAAAAATTTGACCATATATTAGAAACGTTGGTTCGCATCCATATCTGCGGCAAAATGTGAGAGAGCATGACTGAATTTGGATGTACCCCTTGGACAGAAATCTGGCTGCCTTTACATTTGAAGGGTTCTCAAGCCATGAGCTGTACTTTATAAAATTAGTCATCCAATAAGAGCACACATTTAGCACTCTTGATATTATTTCTCCTTTATGCACATCCTCTCTACCTTCAATTGTTGCAGCCGGCACATCACCACTGTAAAATGGAAGCCACTCAAGCTCTTCGCAAACTACCTGGAAGGTGAAAAGGTCATAAAAACACAAAAAAGGTGCATAGCATTGAGAGCTCGGTGTATTGCCTGCATACTAACCTCCACATACAGCTGATAAGAACTAATCGAAGACAACTGTGGATAATATAACACACTCCCACCAATAAGATACCTGGATGATTGTAAGCTTGTTAAGGTGAGAGCTACATCATAATTACGAAAGAAAACAGTTATATTGTAGCTTATGTACAGAAACATAATTTCATCGAGCAAATGGCAATTCAAAGTTCGCATCATTCACACCTTACAATATCATTGATTGAATCATCCAGATTGGTAAGACGATTGGAAGACAAATATGTTTGCGTACTTCTGCCTAAAGCAATGAAAAACCCAAAAATTGCTAAATCCTTTTCCAAAACCTGCAGTAAGGAAAATAGTTATTTTGGAAGGAGAGATTCATAAAGCTAGACGAAATATCTTTTGTTCCAACCTCAATACTTTCACTTGTTGTCAATCTTGACCATATTTTTTCACGATCAAGAGCCCGTAGCAACTGTTTCTGAACCAGATCAATCCAAAACGATATCTCAACTCCACAATCACTGGAAAACTTAGGGTCAGCAGCACGAGGACCGAAATTGCAAAGGAATTCTCTCTGAAGACCAATGTCTTTTGTCAAAGTATATGCTTTACTTAGAGGGACAAATTCAAGAAGCATATCCATGAATCGACCAATGATATCAGGGACCATGGAGAAGAACTGCTGACAAGAAACTTTTGTTGATCCAAGCTTTGTGATAGCAGCAAGACATGTCAAACCTAGCATAAGTAGAGAAAGGTCACTTTCACTAGTATTCATTTGCTGGCGTTCATGGCATCTGCAAGCAACAAAAGAAAAGGTATCCGTTAATGTATTAGTTCATTTATCAAAGTGAAGCCCAACAGAAGTAAACAACTTACATTGCTGTTGCAGAGTTAAACCGTGGATCATTTTCAAAAGAGTTAACAAATGTTCTCACAACCAAAGGATTTTGATCAGATGAGTACCACTGGTACAATGTAGGTTCCCTTTTCGACAGCTCATTTTGGATAGCACCCTCTAGAGAACTAAGTAGGCGGGATAAACTGCAACAGAAAATTAAATATGATTAAATAGGAGACCAAGAGGCATGTTCTATAATCACAAATTGAACTGTTATGTACAACATAGAGGTTAGATCTGATTTGGCTTCATCATGCTGTCAATACTATGTTCATGTAAGCTTGACTATTGAATCCAGTAGAAGGTTCATTCTGGGTCAACAAAAATGCAAATACAGCAGAAACCTGTAGACTCTAGCAGTAACTTTTTTTTCCCATGAATCAAGTGGATCAATTAATTTGCATGCTCTTCTGACAGCATATGTTTTATTGACATTAAAACTTAAGAAATCTACCAGTCAAGAAATGGAGGAATATATTTCTCTAATAATTAGGCTATAGATGGAAAGCTACTTATGAGACAGGAATTAGCTCCAAGAAAACTTAATATACAGAGGAAGCTACATAAAATGTACATTACACACCATTTGCTCTCTAAGGTATTAAAAAGCAAAATTGGCTCCAAGATGATAGATAGTTGTAGTCTTAAAAACACACCAGGAGAAAAAGGATAATGTCAGCAATTTAGGCATGATAATCAAGGCAAGTGCTAGAGGGCAGACCTCCTCTGAACAAATACATTGATATCTCTATCTCTGCCATTTCCCCTAGATGAAACATCAATAACTGCTTGCAACAATGAACCAACAGCAGCCTGCAAACAGATTATTTTAGATACCAGACAATAAAAAGTTAGCATGCCACCAAAATTCAGAATGCAACAGCTAATATTTGTTTTACTGAAGATTTATGTGTGAGAACTAATAAACATCAACTCAAAGAGGGTTCAATTGCCGCGATTGGCTCTAAGTTGATTGAAAGACTCTGCATCTTCATATATGAAAATAATACTCCAAACACCAGAGCAGAACACTTCCTCTGGTGGCAGAGTAGCACTACTAATATCCTAAAAGGGGTGAACAAAAGCTAATATGGATCCATATTTCATAAGACCTCTATGGATGATATCCTGACTACATCGTTACTTGATTGTACTCTTTCTTTTTCTAAACAAAAAAAGGGAAACAGTAGGGTGCATGCAATAAAATCTGGCTTACAAAATTTCAATACTAGTTTTCTGCATGGAAGGCCAAAAGGGAAAAGTCAAGAGAAACTATTTAATCAACGACATGAATAATGGTCACTATCATTTTATGGGCAGATATATGCCTGAAGAAAGTTCAGTCCTGTACCTGATAAGACAGTGGTTTTATCCATTCATTGTTATCTACACCAAGCCATTCCTTTGGAAACCAAGAGTTTTTTGATGATTTGCTGTGATCTAAGAAAGCCAATTCAATAGATCTTGCAGCATCATGTATTGATTGGACAAGGCCAGTGCTTATATCCTCGCTTTGTAGTGCTTTAACCAATTTCACCCTTATATCATCCATCTCACTTGCCGAATCAACTTGTGGGGATCCGTTAACAGATAAACCACTGCTATCATCTTGAGAAGCCAAAGGAATAAGATGGATTGTCCTTCTAGTTCTCTGAAATGCTACCCTCTGTCTCCTAAATTCTAGCCATCTAGCACTGTGAACGATCTTCTCACATTCTGATGCCGAACTCCTGAAATAGCACTTTCTCTTAGAAACACGTGTATGAAATTTTTGACTCCTCAGATCAACCACACTTCTGCATACTAATCTGAATCCATATATTTTCTCCAGAGTGTAAATCTTCGATGTGCTGCCAACACGTTTAACCATTTGATCCGTTATAATAACAAACAGCAAGAAAAATGTTATTAACTTCATTGTACAATGAAACCTATTCCATAATCAAAACCAGTAGAAAACAATTTAAAGAAACACTGGCAAGCTACTGTTTTAGGAATAAGCATCCGCCGTCAAATTGCCACTGAAAGCTCAATACGGGAAACACACCGTGTGCATAACTGAAAGCCTCAACAGAACAGAAGAGGAAACTACTACTAGTAAAGTATCCCAGTTCAATTGGCAATGTCAAAGCTCCGGCCGTCAAAACCGCAATGCTATCGCCATCACCAAAACGGCAACCTACAACACCAAATTTGATGAAATCCCTCGACGGCGCACGCCCCCGAACCGAAATCGCACAGGTAACTTAGTGAGCCAGTGACGAATTCAACAACCGTACTACCGCGCTACCTCTACGCCTCCCCCCACAATCCAAGCTCGCAACCAGCGCATTCCACCGCGAGCGCTAACGGCAACGACTAAACCAGCGAATCGGCCCGCAGCACCGCAAGCAGAAGGAGAGAGAGGAGATGGGGGTGGGGAGGAACCCAACCTGGCACCGCACATGGCCGCGCGCGGCTGCGACGCAACCGCCGTCGCCATCGGCCTCCCCCTCGCCGGCGGTGGGATCGAGGCGCGCGCGTCGCGACAAAGCGATGGGCCGGAGGCGGAGAGGGATAGGGTTTATACCGGGAGGGAAGTAGCGGTGGGGAAGCGAGCGACCGCGAGGGCGGAGGAGGAGGAGGAGGAGGTGGAGGAGGGCCCCCGGAAACGATAGGCTCCGGGAGAGGCCACCGGTGCTCGTCACGGGGACCAGACCATCTATCTCTCTCCCCCGCTCTCTCTCGTCTCGGTTTTTCCTCGCGCGTTTTTCCTTTTTATTTTCTTTTTTTTCCTCCTTCCTCGTCGACTGGAGGACTGGCATTTCGCATTTTTCTTCTGTTTTTTTGGCCTCGCACCACTGCTGTCGTGATAAGGCCATCTACGGCGTTGAAGGAAGAAAAAGAACACGTGATACCGTTGAGCTCCATTCAAACCTGACTAGCTTTGACATTTTTGTTTTATGTTTAGTTCACGCTAAAATTAAAAATTTAACTAAAATTAGAGATTAGAATGATGTGATGGAAAAGTTAAAAGTTTATGTGTGTAGAAAAGTTTTGATGTGATGAAAAAGTTAGAAGTTTGAAGAAAAAGTTAGGAACTAAGCCAAGTCTTAGTTTAAAATTTGAACAAGAGAGTGTTAAGTCAAAAAAAAAAACTCAAGAGTGTATTCTGTGTTTGTGTGAACTAGTTCACATGCTAAAATTTTAGCCCAGAAAAGAACTGCAGATATAATGGCATGGCAGATTGGCAGGCATCATAATTTGCTGAAAGAACACTACATTGTCACTTTGTACACCACGCTCAAATAGATGTCCCCACAACCGAAAATGAAACTTATGCCTAAATAAAAGAATCAAACTAAGAGAAAGCATATCCGTTCTTTCAAGAGAACTGATTGAACATGGTAGGTACATATTCAGGCCACGTAATTATGGACCCCCGTTTTTATAACAGGAATCAATCGTGTAAACAGTACCATTTCTCTGGATCAAGTAGTCTGGTACACACGAATTCATAGCTGAAATACCCAGTGCACATACACGAGTGTCTAGTACGAATTATTACATCAATAGCCCGCAGGCATAGTCTTAAATCATCGGACCGAGCGGTCCGGAATACATTCCAAAAACAGAAATAGGTAAGGCAGCGGAGTCAAGGCAGCGGCACGCCATTGCCACAGGCAACGACCGTAACTAAGACCTATTGAGCGCCATTGTCTTCATCACCCTCCTGGTAGTAAGCGTAGGGGTCCTCTGAAACTTCATCTCCGACTTCTGATTAAGTTTGTATATTGCAAGGGTGAGTACCAACCGTACTCAGCAAGTCACCACAGCAACAATGCACATGATAAAGGGTATTCAAGGATTGGCTATGGTTCTTTTGCACAAAGCAAGTTTTGTAATTCTTTTCACAAGTCTAAGACCTAGCATAGACTGATCAAGTTTTAGTACCAGTGTTCATATTAAACAATGACGGTTCTGTCCACCATCCATTGTGATCCCAAGGATAGCTTCCCGCCATTGAGTCGTCATGGTTTTCTGAGGACGTCCACCTTCCCTCCTCTCAGGAAGTGGCTCCATCAGTATAGAAATCATCATGCAACATCCCATCCCACACAAGTTAAGAATTTAGAGTCTAGCCAAGTGTAATACACGTCCCGATGCTCAATAACCGCGAGCACGGCTATTCGAATAGATTTGGTTTACTCACACTGCAGTGGATGTACACTTTACCCGCACTCCGCGACTGCCCAACACATGAGCCTCGTCCCAACACATGAGACATGTCACGGCAAAGCTTTTCGATAACCTCGCATTGGCAGTACCCGCTCCATGAACTTTACATCCTCATGCACTCTAGGCGTACACGGTTTCTAGCAGTGAGAGGAGTTCTGGCGCACCCGGGAAGGGAAGACTCACATATGCATTAAGTTATAATTAAGTTTAAATTCACCCATGGCAGTCCTACCGATGGCGACACCACTATAGACTCCCGCCTCGCAGTCTTACCAATGGCTGCCCCACCGTAGAGCCCCTGCCTCACACATCAAGAAACCACTATGCATGGATACTGCCTCCGCTCGGCTATCTATTCCGCCAGGTCTATACCCATACGAGAAATGCGGTTGTACGGGGGTCGTTTCATGCTTAACTTCATGGCTCGGTCCTTAATTGACCGGGGACGGTACTTGCCCTTTTCCGGATACCACCCAAATCCTCCGTCCGCCCCAGTCGAAAACAGTTGTTTAGTTTTATTTCTCCTTTCACAAATCATGTCATCAATATCATGGCAATGTGGCGCTCATGTCTCCACATGCCGCATCTCAATTACCTTCCCAAAGGTAATTGCCCAAACATAAAGCATTTTGATAAATATGAGTATGCATGATTCTAGAATAGCATTGCTAAGCAATTGTCATAGTTGACTAGGGACTCATACGTGAACATGGTTACGAAGGAATATGGGGTAAACAATAATCAAGGCATGGCATAATCACAAGTAGGATGTTTATCATTGCATGCAATTTTATTTGTAAACAAAACAATTTCGCAATTGGGATCAACATGTTCAAAGAATAGTGATGACTTGCCTTGCACAAAGTCTTGCGGGTCTTGACCTTCGCTTGGATCCGCAGCTTCCTCGGGCTCTATAGTTACGTGCGAAAATTGATTTGAATTCGGTTAGAATTCAAATACAAATCCAAGTAAATCCAAATGAAAGTCGAGTGCGAAAGTCGATTCCTTTATATTAACTTTACTATTCGCGAACTAAGGCAAACCCATTTTCGATTTAAATTATTTGTGAGTATAATCATTTTGTTGTCATAAGTTTTTAATTTAACATTCCCGAGTATTATTTCCATATAATAGGTTAGAAATTTTCTTTCGTGAGCTAAATATCGGACGAAATCCTAAAAACTATTATACGATTTAATTTAGTATATGACTAAATGATTTAAAATCCTTAGTAATTAAATCCGATTTTCTACCGCGGATCGATCACTTCTAGAGATTACCCAAACTAATCTATAATAATCTATAAGAATTCGTTTATTTGTTTTAGTTATTGATTACATAAAAATTACTACCGCGGATTGATTTCTTATAATAATTACCAAAAATAATCCATAATTTATATTAAATTTTTGCAATCCTATGAAGAATTAATCTTATAATTAAATTCTAATTAATTTAAATTTTCTAAACTTCTCTAATTTTCCTCTAATTATACTATTATTATTATTATTTATATTTATTTATTATTATACATTATTATTTTTTCTCTCTTTTTCTCTCTTTCTCTCTTTTTCTTTTCTCTCTTTTACTCTTTTTTTTTCTTTCTTTCCTCTCTCTCTTTTTTTCTCTCTTTTTTCTCTCTTTTTTTCTTTCTTTCCTCTCTCTCTTTTTTTCTCTCTTTTCTCCCTCCCAACTCTCTTTTTCTCCCTTCTCTCTCGGCCGGCTCTCTCTCTCTCTCTCACCCGGCGGCGCGGCGGTGGACACGAGGGGGAAGGGGGCGGCTCACCGGCGACGGCAGCGACGACGGCGCGGCGCGGCGACGACTACGACGGCGGCGCAAGGGCGGCGCGGTGCGGCGGCACCGAGAGCGGCGGCGCGGCGGCTCACAGCGGCGGCGCGACGGCGCAGGGCGGTGGCGCGGCGGCACGAAGGCGGTGGCTCGATGGAGAGGGAAGAGGGGAGAAGGAGGTAGATGGGGCGGGAGAATGAAGAGGGAGAGGGGATTTATAGGGGAGGGAGGGGAAGAAGAGGGGGAGAGGGACGGCGGCTATGGCGATGGCGACGGGCGGCGCGCGGCACGGCAGGCGGCGATGGCGACGAGCGAGCGATGCGGCGCGGGGCGCGAGGCGGCGATGCGACGAGCGAGCGGCGCGGCAGGTGGTGACGGGGCGCGTGGGGCCCGAGACGGCGATGGGACGCGCGCGCGGCGACGGGACGGGCGGCGACGCGACGGGCGTCATGCGACAGCGACGGCGATGGCGCGACGGCGACGGCGATGGCGCGGGGCGCGAGGCGCGAGGGCGACGGCCGAGCGGCGACGGGACGGCGGCGCGGCGGGCGAGCGGCGCGGCGGGGTGCGGGGCGCGAGGCGCGAGGGCGACGGCCGAGCAGCGACGGGACAGCGGCGGGAGAGGGGAGGCGGAGCGGCGCGCGGTGCGCGGGGCGCGAGGTGGCGATGGCGACGGCGTGGCAGCGGCGGCGCGGCGCAGTAGGGGCGGCACTGGGCTCGGGGCGGCGTCGGCGCGGCAGCGGGGTAGGGTTAGGGCTAGGGAACCACGTCGAACACCTCGCGGGCAATGAACAGTGCCGTTTTCTAATTTTTCTATTTAATTTTTATTATTATTATTATTATTATTTTTATTTATTATGTAAATTTGATTTTATAATTCCTAATATTTGCATATATGAATTTTACCCAATAATTGTGTTATCCCAACTAATGAATCCACCCTAAATTAATATTGCTCACATTTTTATATAATTTGAGTTTTCTTTTAATTAGTGTTAATTCTATTCCATCGCATTTAAATTTAATTGATACGAATATGTTTGCGATAATATTGATGCAAATTAATTAATATTGTTCTTTATTCGAAATCTTCAAACTCCGAAATCGAAATTCAATGGAACGGCGAATAAAATCGGCATGATGCAATTTATTTTAAAAAGTTTTTAAAAATCTATATTTTTAGAGTCTTGATTTTGTCGGGCGAATTTTCAGGGTGTTACATTAATAGAGTGGGCATTATCATCAAACGACGATATGAAACCATTAGTAAGTTAGTAAGATGTTTGCATATGGTACATGTATGCATTAAGTGCTAATAGCATTGCACTTTGTAGCTACAGATACACTAAACCTATAGAGAACCATCTTAAACACATATATTCCACCTCAAACACGTAAATACACACACATACATATAAAACAAAATACATGCATCCCTCAAAAAACATTACAAACATCAAACATATTACATACTTTAGGCGTAAATGCTTGGGAGAGGTGCATAAACATGCATCATATATTTTGGATAACGGAAGATCAAGGAGCGTAAAAACTTTTGGCAGGATGACAAGTGCAAAAAACTGGAGATACATAAAACCAAAACTGGAGCACGACGAGTGCGCTTAAAATCAAATTCGTGGATAATATTCCACCGCCTTAAGAAAAATGAATATAGTTAATCTCCTGGAGTTTACTCTTGCTCGCTAGCACTGTCAATCTGATCTTGCTCCTTTTTTATGCCGCCATCAGCCAAGGTACTTGTATTACCACTAGGCCGGGTTCCATAAACATGCCCCATCTTTAATCTCTTTGTTTCCATGTAACGCCGATTCTCATTGGTTATTGGTGTCAACAGTGGCACTCTGCCCAAGACACTCAAACCATAGCCCTTCAGTCCAGTATATTTCGCAGGATTGTTAGTCATAAGCCTCATGATTCGGACACCAAGATCTCGTAGTATCTGCAGAGAGAAAAACAGCAATGAGCGAAATCTGGAACAGCGTGAACAGGAACGCTATGTCACAGGTTCATTTTCAATAGTTCAGGAGTACAGACAATTTATATATACCTGTGCACCAATACCGTACTCTCGTGAATCAACCGGCAGACCTAGATCCTCATTAGCCTCAACAGTATCCCGCCCATCATCCTGCAAATTGTATGCACGAAGCTTGTGACCCAAACCGATGCCCCTACCTTCATGTCCACGAAGGTAAACTACTACACCCCTGCCAGTCTTCTCAATCATGGTCATTGCCAGGGCAAGTTGATTCCCACAATCACACCTGGCTGATCCAAATATATCTCCAGTTAGGCACTCCGAATGCACTCGCACTAAGATATCCTGGCCATCACCAACATCACCCTGCATACAAGGGGAAAAATATATTCTAGGTTCAACTTCTGCCTGGATGAGAATGTCTGGTAGAGCTTATAACTTAAAATATAATAAAAGAAACTGCTGCTTCACTACTTTCTAACAATCATTGCAGATGAACCATGCCCTGGGTATCACTGAATCATTAGTTGCGATCCAGTCTGACTAATGTAACAGACAAAAATATCTTGTTATAATGTATTTTGTTTAGGAATTTGTACATGTGATTCTACCTTTCTACATAATGCATAAGGGCATGGATTTTACTTTTTTTTTATTTAAAAAAACTAAATGCTCTCCTAAAAGTAGACATCGTATCAAAGTACTTAACATAGTCTTCGTTGAGGGATGCTTACCTTGACCATAGCAATGTGCTCCATCCCATCAATAAGAGATCGGTAGCAATAAGATTGAAATGATCCCCATTGTAATTGTAAAGGTGTAACACAAACACATTCTACCAATCTGTCTCTCTTCCTCCTATACCTGCATAAGAAAATTATTAGTAGCTGATATATATAGTAGCCAGAAAGTTCCACAAAATAATAATCCAAGTATTATAATTCATATCTTCCACAAATATAGTTTTACATGTATATATATCAACTGTGCTTTGCATTCCTATAAGAAAACATTTGCTTGAAATGTGGTTATGAAATACACCAGAAAAAATGACCTGTTCTCCCGTTACTACTTATCATGAAACCATTAGCCCTTCTGCAAATAATAATTACTCTTTAATTTTGTACTTCAATGCAACATGTCTGATTCTTATGGAAAAAAGGATTGACACTTGAATATATTAAATAAAGCAAACCTAATCAAGTCCGCAATTGAAATTATCTTCAGGTTCTCCCTTCTTGCAAAATCTTGGAGTTTTGGCAATAAAGCCATGGATCCATCGTCATCATCAACAATTTCACAAAGAACAGCAGCAGGAGGTAACCCAGCCAACATGGCAAGGTCAACTGATGCTTCAGTATGCCCAGCCCTTTTCAGCACACCTCCTTCTCTATATTTAAGAGGAAAAATATGTCCTGGCCTGTTAAAGTCTTCAGGCTTAGAATTAGGAGATGCAAGTGCTACGACTGTGTTTGCCCGATCTTTAGCTGAAACCCCTGTTGTTGTGCCTTCTTTAGCATCCTACAATAAAAATATTTAGCACAGACAGATTAGAAAAACAGGACATAAGCAATATGCTCTCATAGAAGGCAAAAACTGGGGAAAAAAAGTACATCCATACACAACAAGCAAAGTTGATAGAGATGATAAGACACTCGATTATATCCATCTTTTGCACAAAACAGTCATGGACATTTCATAGTTTTTTTAAAGGAATACATACACGCATCAAAGTGATTTCAATCAAAAGGTGACCCTTTTAGCTCATTCTAACCAAAGTGGTTAACTAACCCCAATGGTTCTCTTTCTTGTTAACACAAGCTACCATATAGTAAAATGATGTTGTGCTACAAAAAGCAATAACAGCGAATGAAAATACGTACCACTGAAACAGTGAAGGCAGTCCGCAGCTTCTCTTCATTTTCCTTTGTTGTCACCATAAGAGGAAGTTCTAGTCTTTCCAGGTCATCTTCTTTCATGCTGACACAAACAATTCCTGTGCCATGCCTCACTATGAAAGCCATAGCCTCAGGTGTCACCTTTGATGCTGCCATTATAAGATCTCCTTCATTCTCTCTATCCTCATCATCCACAACAATCACATACTGCAACATAAACACTGTCAACAGATGAAGGAACTACTTCAAAAACCTAATTAATGCTAGAAAACATGATATTTTTTTTATAAGATCCATACTTTTCCTTGGCGAATATCCTCAATAGCTTCAGGAATGGATGAGAAACCCTCTGTTGGGCTGTCTAGGTCAAGCTCGTCATCATCAGCAGAAAAACCATCAACAACAGGTGACATATCAGCAGCTATGGTCCCAAGTGCAGCAGCATCTGCTTGAACCACTTTAGAAGGACTAGCCTGTCCATTTGTAATAACATGTTCTGAAGAATCACCCGCGGCATGAGATATATGAAAATTTCTGGCCCGATGGTTATACGGCAAGTGAACAGAACTGATTGTCCTCAAACTGTTTGATGTAGAATTTGGCATAATTGAACGATCAGACTGCAATCCAGAAGTCCTGTGTTGGCTGTAAATGCTGCTCAGCCGTGACATGAGATTTGCAGTACAGGAATCCATCTGAGGAAAAATCAGAACTGTGAAACAAGTTAGGAATAAAAATATTCAAATAATATACCCAAAGGATGGGATGGTAAAAGGAATTCAAATTATCTAAGTAACGTTACAGAGATTTTCTATGTTACTACCGCCTTGTGCAGGGGAGAATCTCACTTTCCTCAAAAGGAAATTTAGAACAAGTATCTAGTGCCTATTGATTACCAGAAATGTGGAATAAACCCTTGAAAACAACAATCCATCTCCTAAACAAACCAAGTCATCTAGAATCTAGAGTAAAGCTAAACACAACAAAATCGCATAACAAACACTCTCAAAAACCCAGGGGCGGACCTAAAGTACCGCATGAGATTCAGCTGAACCCTCGAATTCTTTTGGAAACAAATTGCTATCTATTATTACTGCACCTCGCACGCGTCCAATTAATAGAATGGGGAAGAAACCGGATGGGTTTGATTGAACGGAAACAAATCGAATAATCAACCAAATCCGGACGAGCTCTACACCAAGCCGGCTCATGACGTGGCGCTGATAGAGAGAAGAACGATTACCTTCGATTCGGTTCGAACTCAGATGGATGGATGGCCGGCCGCGTCTACCCCTGGCCCCAAACCTGATCACCCGGCTGTGCGCGCGCGCAGCCAGGTAAGGCGGCCGCGCACGCCGTGCCTCCGGAGTCCGGACCTGTTCGCCGGGAGGGGGAGGAGGCTGGCCGTGCCTCCGCCGGGAAGGAGGAGAGTGACAGAGCGGTGGCGTTTGGATAAAGAGGGTGGTGGAAGGTGGAACAGGTAAGATACAAGAGTAGTTCGGGTGCTTTGTTCGTTCGGGAGAAGACGAGACGAGACGAGCCGCGCGGGTGGGGATGGCACTATAGGGCAAGTCTGCAACGTCGACAGGTAGGCGGCGGCGTGGCACAGTGTACCGATGTAAGGAAAAGAAAAACTAATACACTATTATGTCCATCAACCCATCGGACGTGGGCTCCAAGCCCAAAACAGATAGCTAGTTTGTCCAGTGGAAGCCCAAATGTATTGACCTTAGGCCCAATAAGAGTTCATAACGACACTGAAGGTGTGTTCCCTTTGTTGCAAAATAAAACTTGCCAAATTTTTGTAATGCTGAAGCAAAGGTTAGATGGTGGTAGCAGTGAAATATTCTAAATCAACAAAATTTGGTAGGGTTGTGTTGTTGATTGTCTTGCCAAAAAAATTTATCAGGTTAAAAATGACAAAAAGTGAACACGCCAGGAATTTTAATATCCTAGAGAAAATTTGGAGGTAAAAGTTACCTAATATTAGAGACTAGTAGTTGCTAAAATATCAAGGATTTCTTAATAGAACACCTAAAATATCAAGGAGCTCCCGAGTGAAGCAAGAAAAGTCTAAAGTTTTTTTTATGCTTTGTTTGGCAAAAACCTATATCCATTCATCCCAAGGATGGGTTAGGATTGCAGTTCAATTTGCCAGCCCATCCCGAGAGATAGGCTCATACTATAATTGAAGATTATCTGGGTGAGTGAATTAAGGATAAATTACTTACTCTACCATTGTTACCCAAGCGCAACGGTGCACGACTGCTTTTATTTAAGCAGCAGAGATAACAACGATCATTTGGAGTGTCAGCCACACAATCCT
The DNA here is from genome assembly GCA_000338895.3 of Oryza meridionalis. NCBI lineage: Eukaryota > Viridiplantae > Streptophyta > Magnoliopsida > Poales > Poaceae > Oryza > Oryza meridionalis. The sequence goes on along the minus strand of CM002531.2, from coordinate 24,104,743 downwards.
TATCAGACGACAGAGCAACTGCCACGGCACATACGCCGTATCCTCGCCCTTGGTGCGACACAGCAGAGCCACACGGGTCATCACACCTCCAAGATCCCCAAACTCACGACTTATGACTCACTGCCATCCGGTCCCACGCCGATCCCGAAGCAACAAAACCGTGGCCTGTGAACAGAAAAGCATCAGATCCCACCAAAAAAAAGAAAAATACACGCAAAAAAACATCGACCACTGTGGCACTGTCACCGCCAACTGTACACAGAGAAGCTGACAATACGGCCCCACCTTTACACGCGAGCAGTGGGCCCCACCTGTCAGTAGAACCCTGGTGACCTACGTCTCCCCGGATATAAAACAAACAAAATAAATCCTACCCGTAGCTCTCTCTCCGCACGCAGCAACCACCACTCCCCCCTCCCCATTCCGCGGCTCCTCCCCTCTCGCCGCCGGTCGCCGCGCCGCCGGCGATGGAGCGCCTCCGCGTCGCCGTCTCCCACCACCGGGCGGCGCTTCCACTTCCGACCCACCACAACCACCTCCGCCGCCGCCATCTCCAGCTACAGCCCTTCCCCAGCTCCCTCTCCCTCTCGCTCCCCATCTCGCCCCAGCTCTCGCCCGCCCCTCCTCGCCGCCACCTCCTCCCCCCGCTCCTCGCCTCCGCGTCCGCCGCCCAGGCCGCGGGCCCTGCCCCCGCGCCGGCGGCGGGCGGCGGCGGCGGCGGCGCGAAGCCGGTTCCCCTCCTCGTCTCCCTCGCCGTCGGCCTCGCCGTCCGCTTCCTCGCGCCGCGGCCGGCCGAGGTGACCCCGCAGGCGTGGCAGCTCCTTTCCATCTTCCTGACCACCATCGCCGGGCTCGTCCTCGGCCCGCTCCCCGTCGGCGCCTGGGCATTCCTCGGGCTCACCGCCACCGTCGCCACGCGGACGCTCCCGTTCACCGCGGCGTTCGGGGCGTTCACCAACGAGGTCATCTGGCTCATCGTCATATCATTCTTCTTCGCCCGGGGGTTCGTGAAGACCGGACTCGGCGATCGTGTGGCCACCTATTTTGTCAAATGGTTGGGGAGCAGCACGCTGGGCTTGTCGTACGGGCTCGCCATCAGCGAGGCATGCATCGCGCCGGCGATGCCCAGCACCACGGCGAGGGCTGGTGGGGTGTTCCTTCCTATTGTTAAGTCGCTATCTCTTTCGGCTGGCAGCAAGCCGAACGACCCATCGGCGAGGAAGCTGGGCTCCTACCTTGTGCAGTCTCAGTTACAGGTAAAAAGTTACTTGATATCTGCAGATGTTAAAAATGCTATGCGTTTTAATTAGTACTCCATTCATGAATGGTTGTGAAATGGGAGATGCATTTCGCCTAGATATTTATAATGTTCAGCTGGGAACATGCTTCTTTTTTTGGTGGTCTCTATGACATGTTATTGAAGAAGTGCTAAGAATGAGATCTTCACTTACTTTTGCTTTGGACTGGGTGTCTATACTATTTGACTGGAGTACTAATGTGCATTGATCATTCTATTATCCCATCCGTCTCAAATACTACTTGATGTATGATGAAATGCTCACGCTGTATTATTAAGGTTGCGACTTATCTTTGTTAGTGATAATATATAATGTTTGTTATACAGTCATCTGACTAGTTGATATCACAACAGCAGAGGTAAAAAAAAACTGTTTCTAGGTGCACCCTTTGCTTCTTTGAGAAACTAAAACTGAAACCAATAAATTGTAGACGTGGTACAATTCTGACTCTTTCTGTAAATAGTAAATGGTAGGAAGCCCAAAATTGAAAGTTTGGTTGAAATTGGAAAGATGTGACGGAAAAGTTGGAAGTTTGTGTGTGTAGGAAAGTTTTGATGTGATGGAAAAGTTGGAAGTTTGAAGAAAAAGTTTGAAACTAAACTCGGCCTAAGTGAAGTGTGGTTTCTTAGTGACCAAAAATGGTTGCCTGGTCACTTTATCAGGAGCTACATTTAAACCAAAGTACCAAACTAGCTTGTACTTTATGAATTGAACACTTTGTTGAATCGATTGAATTCACAAACATTTTAATTGTTTGGTTAAGTGCATGAGTACATTATACATTTACTTTTGAGGTTGTCAGATCCTACTATATGCTGAAAGCAATACAAACTCCTGGTACTATGTTTCTTTTGAAAAGGCATGTTTAGTGAAAACTTTTCGATATATTGCTTCTGGGATGTTAAAACTGTATGCATGCTCTGTGCTTTGATATTTTACGTTTTCACACCCATAAGGATTGCATTTGATCAATGGCATTGTTGTGTTGGTTTCTGCTGCTTCACAGGCATCTGGTAACTCAAGTGCTCTCTTCCTGACTGCTGCAGCACAAAATCTCTTGTGTCTGAAGTTAGCTGAGGAGATTGGTGTTAAGATTGCAAACCCATGGATATCTTGGTTTAAGGTTGCTAGTTTGCCTGCCATCATTTCTCTCTTAGCGACACCTTATTTGTTATACAAAATATTCCCACCTGAAATAAAGGACACTCCTGAGGCCCCTGCAATAGCTGCACAAAAACTGAAGAACATGGGACCAGTAACAAGAAATGAATGGGTCATGGTTGCTACAATGATTCTTGCTGTTTCACTGTGGATTTTTGGGTAAGATTGATCTCTCTTTTTACTGATTTATTTTTTCCATGAGTTAATTTGCCATATATACTTTGGTCTATGATTATGCCACATTTCCTGTTGCATTTTTCATAAGCTGTATTTAGCTACTCCTTCTAACGTGATAGTGTTCTGTCGATGGATACACATGATATACCTGGAACAACTCTTTGTTTTAATGTATGGGGACAGCTTTCTTAGGTTCTGTTTGGCATTGCAGTGTTTTATTTTTTTATAAACGTTTATACTTTCTGATATAATAGTTAGCTGAATGCATTTTGGATAACAGGAAATCTTACTTGAATTAGTAATGATCTATTTAACTAACTAGATTCCATGAAACAGCACAAAACAAAACCACAACCACAATCTGGTTCTTTGTAGCTGTAGACCTGTAGTGAATTATCTTCTTCCCTTTAGCATTTTCCTCTGAACACGTTTTTGTCAATCCGGAATCAACCCAGGTTTTCAAATTATGAATCATGATTATGGAGATGTTTCACTTTCTGTTGGTAGAATGTTCAACATGATTGAAAATTTTCTTTTCTTTTTTTGTAAAATCAATAGCATATTCTTCTTCTGCATTGCTGACTTTTGCACAAGGAAAGATCCATTACCTTATATTGGATTAATATTAACAAGGAAAGACACCCTGCAACATTTCTCTCTTATGGGAACATATTCGTAATTACTGTAACTAGATGTCAAACTGTGCATTGCACGGCTATTCTTATGGATATTTAAAAATATTAAAGAGTTTTTTTTTCTGATTTAATAGTTTTGAAATTCGTATGTAATAAATATTGAGTTGTACTCCATTTTAATTCTTAGTTGTAACTTTTTCATGTTTTAATAAATCTGAAATTCGAAATCAATAAAAAAAACCGAGTTGAATTCACTTTACAATATTAAATTATGATCTATGGTAGTGATAATATGATGCATTTATTCAACGGTTAGATCTTTGTGGTTAACGTTGGAGCTTGTAGGAAGTGCCTAATTAGTATAGGTATAAATGCGTTTTTCTAATGCTTACTTATTTTTGCCAGATTGCTTCCTAAATCTTTATGCTTGGTTTTCACTTCAGTACTTCACATAATGTGGATATAATGCATGTTATCTTACCTAGTGCTACGGCAACAAGATAGCAAGAGCATTAACAGAAAAGATAAAGAATGCTACTAGTCCAATCTAAATTAGGAGTTATTCCCATATCGTTGCATTTTCGGTCGTTTTGAGATATTGTCAGATATTCAGATGTGTGCTTCATGTTGTATTAGTCAAACTACAGCTTATATATATCTGTTATACATTTTTTTTTTGCAGGGATACTATCGGTGTGTCAAGTGTTGTTGCTGCGATGATTGGTCTTTCAATTCTTCTTCTGCTTGGGGTTCTGAACTGGGAAGATTGCCTGAATGAAAAATCTGCATGGGACACATTAGCTTGGTTTGCTATTCTAGTTGGAATGGCAGGGCAGCTCACGAACCTTGGAATTGTATCATGGATGTCAAATTGTGTTGCAAAAGTTCTCCAGTCTTTCTCATTGAGTTGGCCTGCAGCATTTGGTGTTCTTCAGGCCTCCTATTTCTTTATTCACTATCTCTTTGCAAGCCAAACAGCACATGTTGGAGCTTTGTATTCAGCATTTCTTGCGATGCATTTAGCAGCTGGCGTTCCAGCTATACTGTCGGCACTTGCTTTGACATACAATTCAAATCTCTTTGGTGCACTGACACATTATAGTAGTGGGCAGTCTGCAGTATACTATGGAGGTAAGTTTTTCTGTGTGCACACTTCATTGAATTCAATTTGTTTTCATGTTGACACTTTACGACACATTATTCTTTAATATTTGCCTCTTCTTGTTTGTAAAAGATCTGTTGTTAGAGAAAGAGCATAACAAATATTTTACTTACTACGTATGGATACAAGCCTTATTTGATATCATTATGTAGGACTACATTGAAAATCCAAATGTAGCCTAATAAAGGAATAAAACCATAAGCTAATGGATACCAGCAGACAATTTAAAATATTCCTTGGTTTCTTTTACTGTTAGGTTTGTCATATTTTATCTTTAAGCCTTTGTGTGTACTTCTTATATTGAGTACATGTTTTCCTTGTGCAGCGGGGTATGTTGATCTTCCTGATGTATTCAAACTGGGTTTTACAACAGCAGCAATCAATGCTGTGATATGGGGAGTCGTCGGTACATTTTGGTGGAAGTTTTTAGGGCTTTATTGAGTAATTGCAAGTGTTAAGTTGACCAAAAGTGTTCCTTACTACACCTGTAATTCATGGCTCCCCTTTCTGGAGTGGTAGTCATTTTTTCTTCAGAGGAGTTTGATGAGTGCATAATAATGGAACGATGTTCCTCATTAGAAGTCTTGAACATGATACACTTGTACAACCCAGAAGGGTTCTCATAGGCGTTTTGTACAACTCCCATGCATTTCTCATGAACGAAATTAACTGCAGGAATGAGTCTTGATTCCTTGAGCATATTGTTCATGTACTCTCGGAACTGTATGGATTGCTTTTGCTATATGCCGTGATTGTTAATTTATTATATAGGACCATGAGTTTCATCAGACAACACAGGATTGCTAAGATAAAAACATCAAGGCCAAATGTGCCATCTTCCTATCCAACAAATTGGATGGCAGAGTGGCAGACTATTTTCGGAGCGTATTTGTCTACAATATTTGCCACATGTGAATCTTTGATGAACTTGTGAAAAAACCCTTCAGCAGGTTAGTGCATTTGACTTGAAGGTTTTCGTTTATATTTGACCATGAAATGAAGCATTTGACAAGTAATCTGCACCAATACTTGTCCATTTGTATTCCAGTAGTGCTACCGATTCATCGTGTTTGTCACTTTGTTGATAGCTATTCGTCAGGAGAAGTGCTGAGCAACTGAAGTCAGTGAAGTTTTCGAAGACATTCTACTCAACTTAAACTTTTGGGTTGAACTGATTAGCACCCGTAACACAATCACTCTTGTAAGTTGCAACTGTAGGGAAGAATTTGGTTGTTTAAACATGACGCTAATTTTGATCCGCTTCTCCAGAGTTCAGGACCCTAGGCCCCCTAGCCAAGTCTCCTTTTTTCCAACTCCATAGGGGAAACATGAGGCCATGTTCAATGCGTAGCTCCAAGTCATGCCTTCGCAAACGGCGTCCCGCTTCCATCATCGGGCCGTGTCCTTGGAGAGAGGCGCGGCCCCTGGCAGAGGAACGTGAGCCTCTAGCTCCTTTTCTTGAGCCACCGCTTGGGGCTATGCGTTGGACGACTGCGTAGCTCATGGATACGGCTCCCGCACCACAAATTTCCTCTTCCACCCTTGGCCTCGTCGCTGGGAGTAGGCAAGAGGCACACAGCAATGCGGAGGAGTCGGAGGTAGTTAGGTGGTGGAGGAGCCGACGGATTTGTGACATCGACGACCTGGGAACGACGGAGGGCGAGGGACGGGCCCCGCGAACCCGTCTGTCAGCCACCAGCGCCCCAGGGATGGGGCAGGCCCACTAGATCCGACGACGACCTCGCGACGGCGACTGCTCGCCGTCAGCCACCAGCAGTGACAGGCGAAGGGAGAGGGGTGGCGACGTGTTGGGACGAAGTCGAAGCGGTGCCACCGCCGCTGTTCCCTTCTTGCCTCGCCGCCACCTCCCTCGCCCTCCCCAGCGTCGCCGCGTCTCGCCCCAGCCGTCGACGAAGGAAGCGGTGGGAGCTCGAGCTGCAGCCGGATCTGGCGTGGGAGAGTGGACGATGAGCGGCGATGGCGGGAGAGAGAGGAGAGAGAGGCGAGCGGTGGCGGCGGCAGCTGGGGAAGGCGGGGAGGGAGGTGGTGGCGGCATGAGGGAGAGGGAGGGGGAGGACAGCGCCGAGCGGAGGGAGTGAGACGAGGCAAAGAAGAAGAGGCAGGAGCGAAGGAAAAAGAGAAGAGAGAGGGAGAAGGAGAAGAGAGAGGTGGTATAGGAAAACACCCATTGTGGGTTTTTTGGTTGGGACACCTATTGTGGGCTTGAGTACCTTTATCTAATTGCTTCAGATTTTAAAGAGAACACCTAGATGTAGCCTTCATCAGTTCACTGATAATTGAGTGCCCCTGAGAGTACCCTCAGTTAGTGAGGACACTTTAGGTGTGGCTTCGATGGTAGATGCCCTGAGTAGGTTCAGTTCTCAGTCTCATGGACCACAGTATGGCATTTTTTTTTCCTTCCATCAGCCGAACCAATCACTCAGAAAATTCAGTATGCAACCACTAGCCAGGGATTCCTGGGATTCGTCCACCGCGCGCGTGGCGTGGGCCGTGGGGGCTCGTCGCTCGCCTCCACAGTCCACACACGTACGCGGACGTGGAGCCGAGCGTGACGGGACATGGCCCGTGCCGGCAACCACACGCGCGCATCCAGCGTCGTGGGTTCGTGGCGTCTCGTGCATGCCACGGCAGCACAGGCAGTCGCGCGCGCGCGTGGGGGAGAGAGGAGGCTTCTCGCCTTCCGCTGGATAGCGGCCGAGCCATCGTTTCCTTGCCGCCGCGCCGCGCCGTGCGACAGATGGATGGCGGCATCGCGCGGTGGTGGGGAGGGGGGAATCGGTTTTCCGGCATCTTTTTCCACGACGCGTCGTCCTCGTCCACGCCATTTTGTTTGGATTCGCCCGTTGAAAAGCGTACCACCGGTAGCAGAGCTATACGCCAAACGTCCCGGTGAACGATACCGGAAGATGGGTTGCACACTTGCACACCTCCATCTTGCAGTCATGAACTTATCCTCTAGTAGGCCTCTAGGGTGGAGCAGCAGCAAGCCAGCAATGCTGCCGGAATATCGGCCATTCTGGTGGAATTACCATGGGTGGCAGTCAGGCTCCACGTTTTTTTTTTACGAAAAGCATGAAATTTAGGGGTTTCGACGCGGAATGAAAGCAAAATCTGAGTGAAATTTCAAATAATTTTCAAGAATTCAAATTTAAAACGATAAATTTGACTGAAATTTGATTAAAATCTGATTGAAATTTGGCGAAAACTGTTATACCACTGAGTATCCAGATCTTGTGTTCATCGGAAAGGTGAACCCTAACCAAAAGTCTTTCTTTTTCCTACTCCCTCTGTCCTAAAATATAAGCTTTTTTTTATCTCGGCACGGTCTACGAGATGCTATTTTGACCAACAATATTTACAAAAGTAAAATATTTTAAATAAAGAGAGTTGCATATTATGATAGTTCATTTAATGATAAATATAGTAACATCAAAATTATATGATTAATATTTTTAATTTTTGTGCTATTAACATTCAAAATTTAAAAAGTTTGACTTTGTACTATTAAAAAATAGTTATATTTTGGGACGGAAGGAGTACGTGAAGGAGACACTGTGTCAACCTGTACTGTGGACGTCAGTTCCATTTCATGGTCCATGCAGATATGAATATACCTATGCAATATTTATGATGAAAGCAATTTGTGAGCCCCCATCTCTCGTGCCATGTTCCGGCCCGGGGTTCCTTGGCACTCACCGTGTTTGGTCCCTGGTCTTTTCTGCAGAAAGGCTTTAAAACTGTGTGCTCAGTATAGTGCACCCAGCAGTGTGGAGGACAGGAGGAGGCACAACAAATACCTAAGGCCTCTCACAGTGCACTGAGCTGGCGCGTTACCTAGTTGTGCCAGCTCGGATTTTCACCGACGTGGAGCAAGCGCCCACGCCTTAGCTAGGTTTGTCGTCCCCTACCTGAGCGACGCAAAGCTTCGCCAAAACGAGGGCGCGCAGCGAGGAGAAAAGGCGGGTCGCGCGCGCTGTGGGCGGCGTAGCCTCACCCTCGCGTCCCTCACACCGAATCCCATCGCGAAATCCCCATTGTGCCCACGAAAATTCCCCTCCCGCCACAGCCATTCTTCCTCCCGCCACCGAGTCAAAGAAAAGACAAGAAAATCTTGGGGATTAGAATAGGAGAATCATTTGTAGTTTAAACAACAAAAAATTGAAGAAATCAAAATCAATAGAAGAAGAAAAATTTCGCAAAAAGAAGTTGATGCCGGTGGTGGTGGCCGACACCGCCGCGGCAGCTGGGGACGCCTCCGCCGCTGCAAAGAACCCGCCGCCAAGAACCTGCTGCCGTCCACCGGATCTATGCCCCCACCTCCTCCTCATCCTCGTCGCTCCAGGGCCTCGCGCCGACGACCGCCGCGTCCGCCACCTTCCTCCTCGCCGCCACCGCGGCCACCACATCCACCTCGGCCGCCGCAAGCGCGAGGGACGACAACACCCACCAGCTCCTCGTTGCCTTCATCCTCCCGTGCACCGGCGTCCGCGCCGGCCGCCTGCGCACCGACGAGCCACCGCCAAGATCCAGGGAGAGGGGTTGCCACCGACTACTACTTGGGAGGAGAGGAGAAGGAGGCGCGGCTGCGCGGGAGGCGAGGAGGCGTGGTGGTGCGCGCGCCGCCGAGCTCTGCCGGATGGATGAGAGAGCGGGGAGAGAAGTAGCAGCGGAGTTCGCTAGGAGCTGGAGCGCTCGAGGCGGTGTGGGGGGCGATGAGGCGCGGCGGCGTGGGAGAGAAGGCGGAGTGGGAGGAAGCAGCGGAGAAGACGATGGAGGAGGAGAAAGAGGGGAGAAGAGACGGGTCGCTGAGGGTAGGTGAGGGAATTAATTTCCTTTGGTCCCCAACCAAGTCACGAGCGCTGTGGGCGCCGTTTCCTTGTACAGTGCCCAAATCCAACTCGGTCACGCAAAATAGGATCCTTGCACTGTGGGGAACGGTGTCTTTAGATCAATTCTTTGGACTAAGACCCTTCCACCGGTGCTTGCACTGTAAATGGCCTAACTGCTTCGAGCAAGGCTGACCACTGTGGTCCTCGCTCTTTAGGTTAGAATCTCCTATCAGTGTAATCTACCACAGTTAAACCTTCGAGCATTTTTATACATGGATAATTTGTTAAGATTTTCACATGAATGGAGTCATTTTTGTTAGGAATCAGAAACAAAACTTTGTGCTCCAAACAAAAAAAAAGGCCCAATTATTATGGACGAAGCCAAATCTAGCTCCTGATTCTGTGCAATTTAATCAGTTTTTCTACTTTGTTGTGTTCTTACAAATCCATTGTCTGTGGCGGTTATAGCTTTAAAATACAGATAAAACAGATATTCTCATTTGATAAAGATTCAAACACAACATAAATTGTATTTATATTACCATCGTCTAAACAATATAAGAATAGACGAATTAAGGCACAAAAGAGCATCCAAGAACACCCAAGAATGGACCCTACCGTGGTGGTGCTGGATGCCAGGGGCATGCTGGTGTTGCCGGGTTGGGCTAGCCCTAACGCCTCATTGGCCGGTAGCTCTAGATCACCGAACAAGGTGCCACGTAGAGGCGTAATCGCACGCCCGCGGCCACGGGTCCATATAGGGCACGATGTCGGTGCAATCACCACCGCAGTGAAGGTAGGGGTGAAAACGGTACAAAATTTTTAAGATTTCGGCTGCCGTTTTCAGTTTATTGGAAATGAAAAAGGTAATATCTTCTGAAAATGGTAGCGGGAATGGAATAAAGATTTTTTTGGACTGTTTTGCTGATAACCATATTATCTAGTAATTTTCGCCAAATTTTTGAAAGTTTTATTAACTTCCGTCAAAATTCTAAAATTTCCCTAGCAGCTAGTAGGCTGTCAAAAAAGCTTGAGCCTCGCAAGCTGTTCGAGGTCGACTCGTCCTAGGCTCGATTCGAGTTCAGCTTGAGCTCCAAATGAGCCGAGTCTAAGCCTCTCCCAAAGCTCACGAGCTTCTTCGAGCTAATCTCGAGCTTCCTACGGGCTTAGTGATATATAATTTTTATTGTTATTTAATAAATTAGGACATCAAATATATTATTTATATGCCTTGTATTGGCGTCATATATTTATTTTGTTATTTTTTCTTCTTCTATTAATATGATGAACTAGGAATTAATTATTATTTTTATAGATTTTTCTTAAAATATGCATTGTTCTACTTAGAAATCAAACTCGGTAGTCGAGCTCAAACTTAATCAAGCTCGAACCAAGTCTATCTGAAAGCTCGAATATTTTATAGGCTCAGATCAAGCTCGGCTAGAGTTTGTATCGAGCTCGAGCCTAGGCAAGCGAGCTTGCTCGAGCTCAGCTCGTTGACAGCCCTAGCAGCCAGCCAGCCCAACCCATGGCAGACTTGTAGCCTATTAGGGTAACAACAATGTATATATAAAAGTAGTCCATATAGATGGGACTCACACATATGGACTATAACTATTGTTATCTTCACAATGTATATGGATAGCAACTAGTATTAGGAGGAGAGAGGAAATAGAGACAAATAACATATTTTATCTTCTATGGGTAGCCCATATGTTTATGGGTGGCTTTTACTATTTTCTTGCTATGGACTAGTTCCACAATGTTGTTAGGTGGCTGAATAGAATATTTTATTGCTTATGGACTGGTTTTATACTATATTATGGATGCCCTTAGGAAGGGGAAGTGGCCAGGAAAACCGTTATTAACCCTAGGACGTGGCATGTGAATTTTGCTGAACTTTGGTCTACTCAACCAATCGATGTTGAAGTATCGCTAAAATTTGTTTATATTGTTCGTCAAACTTATCATATCGTTAATCATCATATAACGATATTGTGTGCAGTGTGATGATGTAAGAATGAAATAATAAAGTCATTTTCATGTATAGTTAAATGTGTTATTATGCCACGCTCCGTTGTTTTCGACATGAATTTTCAACTTTCGACCAATATTGGCAGATTTCATTCTGATGGTCCCGTTTCCAATATCACCGATAAAACACAAACATAGATAGCGCACAGTTAAGTTTTTAATCTACCAAAATTGATAGTGTACACTTCCAAGGTTTTTAATCTTTTTCCAAAATTAATTTAATTAAGAAAAGATTAATTCAATCAGATTATAGATAGTGCAGTAGTAATGGGTAGTAGTAATGGGTATGTGATCTAACCCCAAGGTCATGTGTTCAATTCTTAATACGTTCACATATTCTTCTTAAAAAAATGTTTGAAGGATGTCTCCCTCTAAATATCGTTTTTTTTAATCAGCCCATAGATGCTACTCCTAGTGAGCTGTGATTGGAAAAACAGGAAAATGCTGCAGAAAGTTGCAACCGTGGCATAAAACTGGCGTGTAATTTCCCCCTTCATATTCCCTGAGGGCAAGTCCCATCTACTTTGCTGAAGAATCCCCTCCACAACTCAAGAGTCTCTGATGAGATACCTTCTGTCTTCTCTGGCGATTACCTCGTTGTCTCAAGCCCCACACACGTTACATCGAGCAAACATTTGTCATGCAACTGTACGTGTACATGACCAACCAAACCGCTACGCTCTCCTCCTTATATTGGAGAAAAAGAAAGAAAACATGGAAGAAGAACATTCTAATACTTTCAAAATATAAGAGCATGTATAATAGCAGGCTATAAACCAGCTATAAATATATTTTAAAGAGATAAAGAAAAAGAGAAGAGCAGCGGGCTATAGATCTATAGCCAGCTACAGCACAGACTCCAAAACGTAATGTGTGTATGATAGGTGGGACCAGATATTAATAGTATAGTAAGCAACTATTGTATGAATTGGCTATTATATTGACTATAGATGATTTGAAGCTAGTAGTGGACTATACTATTAAACTTGCTCTAATACTACTAGAGAGTGGAAACATTGTGGTATTATATAGTCTTGATTTTGTACAAGAACAAATATCGCAAAAGAAGATTCCTACCATAGACTGATAGACATTAGACAAAGATCACCCTTTTTTGGAGTTCCATTTTCTTTAATGTAATCTCATTCTAGGACTCGTCGTTTTCCTGGCAGCTTTGTGTAATCACAGAGGTATTACAACAACAACAAAAAAGAAAACGGATTCGATTGGATTTTGTCAGCTTAAACAAAGGATTGTGCTGCCAAAGAACGTCTCAAAAGCCGCGATTACTTTCTCCATGACAGCAGCCGAGAGGAGTAAAAAAGAAAAAAAAAAGATCTCGGCCGCCGCCGCGCGGCGTCTTCCCCTGGCCGCGCTTGCCACGGCGCCATGCCGCCATCCGCCCCATCCCGCTCGACCCATTTCGCATCTCCCAACGCCGACGACGACGACGTGCTGCCGCGCTACCTCCGCGTTTTCGTTACGGATGGAACCTGAAAGCGAAACGCATGGCACTTGGCCACTTGTTACCTCGCGAATTTGCACTTAGGCCGAGGTGTGTTTAGTTGACGTTAAAATTGAAAGTTTGGTTGAAATTGAAATGATGTGAAGAAAAAGTTAGAAGTTTGCATGTGTAGGAAAGTTTTGATGTGAAGTTTTAAACTTTTTTTTCAAACTTCCAACTTTTTCATCACATCAAAACTTTCTTACACACGCAAACTTCTAATTTTTCCGTCACATCGTTCCAATTTCAACCAAACTTTCAATTTTGGCGTAAACTAAACACACCTTTAGGACATTTTTAGTTGAGGACTAATATTAACACATATTTTTAATTAAGATAACTAAGCTTAGTCATGTCATATTTTTCTGTAAACAAAATAGTAACAAACTAAAATTAAGCAAAGTTAGGTAAGAAAATAAAGTGTATGATATGTACTATGCAGCTAAGGGTTAAACAAAAGTAGATTTATGCATGAACTGAATATTACCTGATAAAACTGTGGCTTGATTAAGATAAGGTGTGATCAATTTAGTTACCAAATAAAAATGCCCTTAGACTTTGCTACTCCCGTACTCCGGTATCATGGATTTTGGCTCATTTTTTACACAGCCTCTGAGCACGTCTGGTCCGGTGCAAAGCCAAACAGTAACAGCAGGTAAAAGGAAAATGTGCAGGAGTTACACGAGCCAAAGCAAATCACACGAAGCAAAGGCGAAAAAGGAAGCGTTGGCTCCCACAACTTCCCCCCGCGGAACAAAAGCTGCTTTCCTACCTTCCCGTATAGATTGGCGCGTAGCGTCGCCTCGTCGCCCCCCGGTGATCCGGCTCTCTCTCCCCACCACCAAACCAGCCAATGGAAGCGCGTCGCCTTTTGGGCTAATTTGCCCCCACAAGCTCAAAAGCCCGCTCCCTTTTGCCATGTCCGATTGCCAGTCGGGGTCCCCCAACGCTACCACCGCCACCACAACGGCAGCCCATGCCTACTCCTACAGTCCTACTCCTCTGTCCGTCGTGCTCACCACTCTCACTCAGTCACTCCCACGCAGACGCAGGGTGGAGGTCCGGAACAAACAGAACGCTGTGCAACTATGAGCAATTCGTCATGTTCAAATGTAGGCACTGGAAGCAGGGAAATAGGGTTCACAATCCCTATACTGGATCGGGATTCGCTCACGAGTGGTAGCATCGGATTACACTGAATCCGTAAAAAAACGATGAAAAGTCTAAAAATCAATGAAATTTGAATGAATTTTGTGAAAAATTAAAAAACCGGTTCAAAAATTTTTAAGCTTGACTAAAAAAATCGAATGGTTTGTGTTTTTTCCTAGACCGAAAAGTTCGACTGGATTCCGCTAGAATTGTGAACCCTGGGAGGAATTTACGGTGTTTTCCATTTGAACACTTCAAATGCAGGTAGGGAACTTGGTAAAAATGATTGCGTGCGGAACAGCTAGTTGTGTGGCTACAACACAACATGACTCCAATATGTTTAAAATGTCCTTGATTATTATAGTTTTAACAGTATCACTAGTAGCTTGAGTAGCTAGCTGGAGTGGCTCAAGAAAAGCCTTCCCGGCAAAAGAAACTGAAACGATGATTTTGAGGTTTGTAACTACAAGTTTATAAAAAGCACATAAGAACAAAACATGACATATTCTTCATTCTAGCAAAAAAAAAAATCAGTTCCTGTTTATGTAGCAAGAACATGTCTATTAGGGTTCACAATTTTATTCCGAGGTTAAAATGTGAGGTCTAACGAGATGACAATTTTCGCAAAATGCCTAGCTTAAAGCTTGAAAAGAGTAGAAATTTTTTCAGAAAAAAAAAGAGTAAAAGTTAGAAAAGTGTCCTAGCAAACACAGCAACCATGGTCACTCTTTAACCCTCGGCCCCTCACCTGCTCAGCACCGCGTTTGACTCTGCTTAATAGATTTAGTGAACGTACGTAAAACTAAAAAGTCATTAACATATAATTAATCAAGTTTTAATTATATACAAAATTAAAAATTAAATTTATTTAATATGATAAAACAACTTCTACATAAAAAGTTTTTTATAAAAAAAAACTCTCTCCATCCTAATTTAATCATCCTCTAAGTAAATGACACCAAGACCAAAAACACCAAGCATCTATCATTATGAAACTATTCATCACGATCAAGGTGCTCCATCACTTCTTGTTCAACAAAAATTAATTCACAGTTTAAATGCTGCATGGATTGAACTAATAAGGATTAATTTATTGGTCACATACGTGAATGCAGGACATTCCATGATGCGTATTTACTTTTTTACAGATAAAAAAACTACTTTGTTAGATGATGATTATTTTAAGAAAACCTTAAAAATCTTAGATGATGATTAAATCTTATATCGTCCAGCAATTCAAGAAAAATTCTGTAGCATAGCATCAAGCGGCAGTTTAGGCCATTCCCAACCCAATGACTAGGATGGTGTCTATAATATTAAATAAGTTACCACCTAGAATGAAAAATAATGTGGCAAGTAAATAAATGAGGAAAGAGAAGAAAACCATGTCTTGCATGAGACATGGTTTCTATACAACATCCAACACATCATGTGAGATAAGTAGCATTAAATTGAAGTATGACATAGTGATGTTTGCATTGAAAGGGTAGTGTCTAGTACTAGTTTCTTAATGATGTGAAGTTTATCAAAACTATGTTAGTGTTACGAGTTGGGAATGGCTTTACCCCTAGACTCTCCTCCCTGCCTCCTTTTATAGCGCACACAGTTCTCGCAAGAACCGAAAACAGAGAGGCAAGAAAAAGAAAACGGAAAACCCCCCCGCCCAGCCCAACCACTTCACTCCTCCCACTCCAGTACTCGACTCCACCACACTCCAGTCCAGTCCAGTACACTCCGCAGACGCGCGCCACAGGGATCATGCGAAGCCTCAAGAACGTCGCCTCCTCCTCCTCTAGCGGCGTCTCTCGGTTGTAGGAGACGCGCGTCGTCTTTGGACGGATCGGAGCTTGGGGGAGGAAGGCGACAACCATGGTGCCGATGGTCCTGGGTCACAAGACGGGCGGCCACACCGACGACGCCAAGTGCCATCACCGGAGGCACAGCACCGAGCAACCCCACCTCTCCCCATTCCCCTTCCCCCGGCCACCCCTCTCCTCCTGATCATCACGCCTTCTCTGCTTCTTTCATTTGATCTTTTGTGACAACATCGTCGTCCTCCGGCCGCTACACTTCGAATCTTTTGTGAATTTCACGTCGTGAGACAGTAGGGATTGAAGCATGAGAAGTCCAGCAGCGCTTCTCCCGGTGGTTGCAGATGGTAAGTTTTTTGTTGGTGGTTTGTGTGGGTGATTGGAGATCTTGGTTGATGAGATGGGAGTGTGTGTTTGGTTGTGAAAGGTGGTGGTGTTGGGGTGGAGGAGGAGATGGATGTGGACGAGGACATGGCGATGTGCGGCGGCCGCGGCGGCGGCGGGGAGAAGAAGCGGCGGCTGAGCGTGGAGCAGGTGCGCGCGCTGGAGCGGAGCTTCGAGACGGAGAACAAGCTGGAGCCGGAGCGGAAGGCGCGGCTGGCGCGCGACCTCGGGCTGCAGCCGCGCCAGGTCGCCGTCTGGTTCCAGAACCGCCGCGCGCGGTGGAAGACCAAGCAGCTCGAGCGCGACTACGCCGCGCTCCGCCAATCCTACGACGCGCTCCGCGCCGACCACGACGCGCTCCGCCGCGACAAGGACGCCCTCCTCGCCGAGGTACGCACGCACGCCAAGAAACGGTTCTGATCACGGACGAGTGCAATGTTTGTGACCTTTGGCCATGGCACGCAGATCAAGGAGCTGAAGGGGAAGCTCGGCGACGAGGACGCCGCGGCGAGCTTCTCGTCGGTGAAGGAGGAGGAGGAGGAGCCGGCGGCGTCCGACGCCGACCCCCCGGCCGCCGGCGCGCCGCAGGGCTCGTCCGAGAGCGACTCGAGCGCGGTGCTGAACGACGCGGAGATCCTTCCACACAAGCCAGCGCCGGCGGTCGCCGCCGACGCCGCGGCCTCGGAGACGGAGGCGGTGGTGACCGGCGCCGCGCTGCTCCACCACGCCGAGGTGTTCTTCCACGGGCAGCTGCTCAAGGTGGACGACGACGAGGCGGCGTTCCTCGGCGACGACGGCGCGGCGTGCGGCGGCTTCTTCGCCGACGAGCATCTCCCGTCGCTGCCGTGGTGGGCCGAGCCCACCGAGCAATGGACGACCTAGCTAGCCGCGAAAACTTTGCTTACTTGGCTGGGGCGAATAAAAAATTCGGTAGGGGGTTTTATGCAAAGTTTTGTAAAATGAAATTGTACCTAGTTCTTTTTTGTCAAAATCCTCCCCCTCTAGTACGTGGGCCACGTGGCCGGTGAGCTAGAAATGGCACTCCTGTCTTTCTCTGTCTCAAGCAGCGAACGATGCAGAAAGGGGAGCCAAGGGAGATTCGTGGGAAACGCAGGGGAAATTCCGCAAAAGTAGCGGGGGAGAAAAAGTGACAGTAGTGTAGTGTGGAGGAAGGCAACGGCGGCAGCGCTGGAGGGAACAGTGTCGCTGTCGGTGGGCCCGGCGCCACGTGAAAAGCAGACTTGTCGCTGACAGCGATTCCTGGCGTCTGCCTAGTGTGTCTACGCAAAAAGCCTTGCCACACTTGCCCTCCTTTCCTGGCCACAAGAGTGTATAAGTTCCTCTCACAAGTTCTTTTGTTTGTTGTGAAATTTTGTTTGCAAAACCATCTAAAATATTAATAAAAAAATCCGATTTGGCACAAACAAAAGTTTTTTTTTTGCAGAATATTGGATGGAAAAAACAAAGGTGATGGGTTGGATTTTAGTGAAGGAAGAGGCTTATATCATCATGTGAGTATCTTTTAATTGATTGACTATCCCTCCCTCCTAAACACCCCTAATTCTTTTTCTGCCGTTTACACTGAGTTTTGATTTACCCTTGAAGAACTCTCGATCTTCGTGGACACGCTACCTGAAATATCTTTCGTGCAAAAACCTTTTATATATGAAAGTTTTTAAAAGATAAAATAAATTCCCCAAATAAATTTACTTTTCATTTTTTATTTTAAAAAATTATAATAGCTAATAATTAATTAATCATTTGCTAATGATCTTTTTATTTTCCGTGGCTGGAAAATCTCGTCTAAATGCATGGGCCCTTATATTCTGCATACATAGGCAACGAAAAAATATTTTAGAATAAGGTTTTTATATAATTTAGTGGTCCATAGTGTTGATGAAAAACACAGTGGCCTGGGAGATTAGCTAAAGGCATAAAAATACAAACCCACAACAAAATACTAATCCAATCTAGAATTAACAGTTAAATTCAAGTTTGGTTGCATCTTATATAAGCTAAAGAAGTGAAGAACTGCATAGCAAAACAAGAGCATCATCGACTGTGGAAGGAGCGTTGGATTTTCTTTGGACGGACAATGATGTGTTTCTAGGAGCTTGGCTCCACTGTGGGGAGCACGATGGTTAATTTTTGGATGGCACGAATAATTACGGCCAGGGTAAAAGGTTTTGGTACTACCTCGAGCCAATTTTCAGCAGTACGGCTGCACTTTCTCCGATCCTTTTTGGCTCGTCCTTTGCATGTGCTTTTCAGTGTGGATTTCCATTCATGAGCTGATGATGAGGGTGACGATTCTTTCCATTAACTTTTGTTCCCTTTGGTCCTGCAGAACTATAAACAAACCTGCAGTTTGTTTTAAACGCAACGGACATTCGATTAGCCGCTTGTTGGAACAATACAAGTTTCAGCCCATCGTTTGACATATACTAAAATATATCAACTTTTGGTCCAGATTCATATCTAAAATATTTATATTTTAGGACAGAGAGATTACTGATTACGTATAAGTTTATAACTCATAACATCTTATTAACGATTAAAAAAAGTTATATGTATTCATATTAACAATTTAAAACCTAACGTTGAAAATAAACCACGATGAAAAAAAATCATAAAATCAGCACTAAAATAAAGTTTTAACATTTAAATTTTGACAGTGGCATATAATCTTTAATGTAGTATACTATTATAAAAAAATTATGGTATATTTGAGTCCCTAATTGAAATGCGAGCTTTGTTCTTATGCGATTGAGCTGTCCCATATGGAATTGATTGTTCTAGAAATCCCTAAAGTTATTTTGTAAAGCTAGGCTGTTTTGCATCAAATTAATCGAACTGTGCACAAGAAGGTGATTGAAATTGTAAAATGCAATTGTACGGGTTACAATAGGAGTTAGCAATTGAATAAGCCCATCCATTAGCCAAGCAAGACAAGTCAGTACATTTCGCCACCTTTTTGTTGATATCCAAACGGGGCCATCTCGAATAGACCAATCACCAATTGACTTTCTTTGTTTCTTTTGTCCACTAGTTTTCTGATCTATTGTTGTCGTGTTGCAATTTGGTTTAGTATATGTTGCCATTAGAAAGTGACGGGGAGGAGGACGGAGAAAGATGTGCAGTGATCGAGTGATGGAGTGTAAGGGTGACACCATTGCTGCAAACAAAGGACCCAAATTGGCCATGTCTGAAACAAATTAATCTCAA
The DNA here is from genome assembly GCA_000338895.3 of Oryza meridionalis. Taxonomy (NCBI): domain Eukaryota; kingdom Viridiplantae; phylum Streptophyta; class Magnoliopsida; order Poales; family Poaceae; genus Oryza; species Oryza meridionalis. The sequence continues at coordinate 24,085,353 of CM002531.2, read as the reverse complement.
ATATAAGTCATTTTTAGTAGTTTCATTAATACTTTTGTAAATAAAGTCATTTGGAAAAAAATTTAGTGCATCCCGATGCAAATAAACTCATCTGCAGCCCTGCCTCGGATGACCAACCCGTGGACAGACTACAAATCCGATGGCTGTGTTGGCTCGGCTCAAGATGGGTGCCGCAACAAACGACTCACGGGGCCCGCTCGGCGTGGCTCGTCTCCAGGCCCATCGGCTCCACAATCCCCTCCGTCCTGTGCCGCCGCTTTCGCCGGAAGGGAGCCCGGCCTGATGATCCGCCGCTTTCTTGTTCATTTTTCTTTCTGTTCAGAATTGGATTTGACATGTGTTTTCTCTGTGTTTTATTTCATGATTGGAGATGGATTTTCGCGTGGCTGGACAGCGAGAAGCGAATTGCTAATTGGCCTTACCCCTGTCATGCGACTATGAGATAGCATAGAAATTTAACAAGGGAAAATAAATCAGAATGGTACGAAGTAGAAAATAAGGAATTGTATATTCTGATTTTGGCAATCTCCTCTTACAATTGTTTGAGAATTGGGACAGCGGTAGCAGAAGAATTCCATCAGCACATAAATCTAATGAAAAGTTTTGAAATTCAGACATCTTCAAGAGGAGAATTGACGAGCCTACCGATCGATGAGAAACAAAACAAGTCAAATTGTTTGCTGCATCTGAAATTCTGAATGATCTGTCATTGGCTAACTGAGTAACTGGAAACCCCAGTGGTGTGTGGCGCTGTGCTTTGTTTCTTTCAGTTTGTTTTGTACTATACCTTGTATTGTGTTTTGTCTTTCTTCTGATTTCTGAAGCCGGATTATATGATCTGCCTTCTAAAGAAATCCGAAATTCTGAAAGAAAGCAGCTTCGTGTCTAGTTTGTCTCACCCTGTTCAGAAATCATAACAAGCCGTTGTCTTGTCTCGTGGTCATGGGTAGGCGCGCACGCATCTATATGACGGCAGAGGAGCGCATATTATCCAAGGAGTCAGTGGAGAGCACGGACGGCATGGTATAATAATCCAGACCAAGGTGGATCCGTATGAGTTTGCCAGAGCGAGCGTGGCGGCGCGGCGGCTTTATCCTGCCTGACATGTCGACGTCGCCGTAGGGTTCGCGTGGCGGCCATCGACGAGCGTCACGAGTGGCATTAGCGTCAGGCCGGCGGAGACGAGGAGCCAACGAGCCTGAGAGATGAACCGACGGGCTTGTAGTCGCGCTGAGCGAGCTTTGTGGCAATATCCTTGAGCCGAGCTGAGAGAGCCATCGGATCCATCGTCTGCCCACGTGTCAGTTATCCGAGGCGGGGCTGCAAATGAGTTTGTTTGCATCCGGGATGCACCAAATTTTTTTCCGACACGATTGCTGCAAACAAAGGACCCAAATTGGCCATGTCTGAAGCAAATTAATCTCAAATATAAGTCATTTTTAGTAGTTTCATTAATACTTTTGTAAATAAAGTCATTATATAACTTTTAGTCACATTTTCATCTCCATTAAATGTAAATCGCTGTAGAACTTTCTGTCACATTTTCATCTTTAATTGCACAATTGTCTTTGTCAGATACTTGATAACTCTCTAAAAAGTAAATTAAAATACATAAATCATATTTTCTAGTGATTTAGTAAAATAAAGGGTAACAAAATAATTTGAGATGTAATTTTACCCTTTTTTTTCACAAGTCCAAATTGAACTGTGTCGGTTACTGAAGAAGACAATTAATTACTAGTACAAGATATGAACAGTATGTGTAATAGCCTCCTTGAGAACAAAAGAGCCTTCTACTTCTAGTAGAGCATGTCATGTGTATTGTTTACTGGAATCTAAACCTACAAAATGTTCAATGTTGCAGAAAAACATACTTTAAGGAAGTCTGAAAGAGAATGGAGTCGTTATATGATGACATGAGCACATCAAATAAGAATATATCATGATCAATTATACTCCCTCATGTTTTTAATATATAACACCGTTGATATTTAACATATGTTTCGCTATTCATATTATTAAATGAACTACTCCCTCCTATTTTATAATTTTTGATTTTTGATGTTTTGGACAACGATACAATCTACAATAATATATCTTTATTATTTTTGACTATGGATTTCTATTATAATATATATAACAAATAAGTAAACATTTAAGTTTATTAAAATTACCTTTTAAGGCTAATCTATAAATCATATTCTAGTGTCCTCAAACTAAGTATTTAATAGTTATTGATACCTAATATTAAATAATTAGAAGGGGTGAGACTTCAAACATAGGTTATCTAGCCCACCGCCTTGTGAAGCTAGCCAGAAGACTACTGAGCGTTTCTCAATAGTTATTGATAGTTAGATTCTAAATGATTTGTATCAATCTTGTTCGAAACATTAGAATAATGGAACCGAGGGACATACACAATTATTATTATATTATTGTGATTTACTACCTCCGTCCCAAAATATAACAATTTTTAGCTATGAATCTAGACACACAGTTATCCAGATTCATAGTTAAAGATGCTTATATTTTTAGACGGAGGAGTACTTTATTAGTGAGTTTGATTATTTTTTTTTGCTAATAAACCATTTATAAATTGTATAAGCCAAACGTGAAGAACGTTTTTTTTTAAAAAAGGTAGCCACTTACTACCTCCGTCCCTAGATGTAACAACTTTTGACTATAAATCTGGGCACACAGTTATCCAGATTCATAACTAAAAATACTTACATTTTAAGATAGAGAGAGTATTTACGAAATCAACTAACATTGCTACAGTCAACATGGCTACAACCAATATGACAATCAACTAAATCCATAGTAATCACAGCCTTAAGGCGATGGAGTTAATCGGGACATGAACTACATGAAGTGTTTAGATATTTGAATGGCTCTTTCGTTAGGCTCGTTATCCCGGTTCAAACACGAAATAATTCCTACTGTAGAAACAGAGAAAAAGGAGCCCTGAATAAAAGGGACACGGGAAGTGGAACGCGACCCACCAAACAAAGGATGGGTCCCAAATAAAAAGGCGCTTTGTATTCAACGCTCGAATTTCGTGGGCCCCACAGGAAAACAATCGACGCAGGCTTCAGCGACCGTGGCCACGCGTACCCACGCTCACGGGAGGCAGGGCCACGTGGACGTGGGGCCACGTTGTCATCGACTTCGCACGACACGGGGGGGTCATGTGCGGCACTGCGGCGCGCGCGCGCGTTCGATGCCGTGCCTGGTGGTGCGCTGCGCCGGTGGTGGTGGTGCTGGTCCCTCGCCGCGGTCCCGACTCGCGTCCGATGACGTGGGCCTGTAACTATCGTATGGGGGCCCGTGGTGGGCCATCGTCCGGAAAGGCGAAAGCTTCGTCGTGGCGCGGGACGGGTGGGGCCCAGTCTCTCCCTGGAGGTGTAAATCTTGCACAGTTGCACGCTTGCACTGGCCTTTAGGCCATGTTCAACGCTCCACGCTGGAGCGTGGTCTCATCTCTCTCGAGAAGAATATTCACACCACATTGATCGGGATCATATCTTTGTCTAGCGCCGCGACTCTCTGCAGAGTGTCGGGTGGTTTCAGCAGCTTTTCAGCGAGGAACGGCCGAGGAGCCGCGTTGTGAGAGAGGCGTCGCCCCGAGCCGTCGCCCCGCGCTGTTGCTGCTCCCGCGCCGGGAAGAAGATGGAGAGAGGGGGTGGACTAGAGAGAAGGGAAGAAGATGCCGCCTCGTCGATCCTGGCCACCGCTGCGTCGATCCCGGCCGGCACGTCAATCTGCGCCGCCGCCGCCGCCACATCGATGGCGTCGATCCGTGGCCAGCGCGTCGATTCCGGCAGCTGCTGCGTCGACCCGCGCGGCCGACGCGTTGATCCGTGGCCGCCACCTCAATTCGGCGCTGCTCGAGGAGGCGACGAGAACCGCGTGATGTGCCGTCGGGGAAGGGGAGGACTGGAGGGGAAGGGGAAAGTGACAGGGAAAGAGAGGGGTTGGCCCTTATATATGTTTGTGATTTTTAGGGGGTATACTGCAAATATTGGCCATATATGCAAATAAAAACAATACAAGGGTTTAAATGCAAAATGTGACCGACTAACAGATGCTGCAGTGCAAAAAAATAAGATGGAGATATGGCTTGCACTGTACGAGGCATATCCCTAGTTGGGTGCTCGATCACTTTTGCTCATATGGATGATGGGGGTGCACCCTGCATTGGGCATACCTTATGGGCTCTCTCGTCTCAAATTATCATATACAGTACATAAACTTTGTGCTTATTACAACTTCCCATGACATTTTAAAATTATTCTAAAATAATTGTCATATAAATCATCTTCTTTTCAAATTTTCTCATTCTATCCTTAATTACCATCCCACCTCCACCTATATATGGACCTGTTCGGCTGATGCTTTCGCGACTGCGCTATAGCCGGCACGAACGGTACCGCACTCATTGTATGCAGGCAGTGCAGCCGTCACAACCGGCTTGCCGAACGCTTCCTATAAAGAACTACGGTTTGTTTAATGTTTATGTAGTTATAGATATCTTTACCCAAAAGATTAAACCTCTACTTTCTTTTTCTCATAATATAACTATTTTAAAACTTTTTATAAAGATTGAGAAGAAATGTAAAAAATATTAGATTGTCCATCGCCCTGGTCGGTGGCAGGTGGGTAGGGTTGTAAAATCGAGTGTAATTTTATATTTCATCACTACAAATATTTAAAAATAGCTATGTGCACCCACGGTACAACAACTTGGCAGGTGGGTGCGATATAGTGTAATAACTTGAGAATTGAATGTCCGAGGGCAACAACTTGACAAGTGGGTGCATTCTCGTACAAGAACTTGACAATTTAGTATTTTGGTGAATTAATTTGGCTAAGCATATGCTAGGTGAGTTTTTTCACGATGTTAATATGCCAATACACAGTAATCCTATGATATTACCTTATAATATTGAATTTAATCTTTAAGAATTATATTGCACATACAATTTACATTCAGTTACCTTTAAGATTTTTTTTTCTTCATCTTCTCAAATATCAACCAAATATAATAATTTCTACATCCACTTTTAATTGACTTTCAGTTATTAGTTATTAGGATAAAAATATAAATATGTTTATATAAATCCACGCTAGTATATTGTCAAAATAAGTACTTAAAAATTTAAATTTATATAAAAAAATACTCCAAATAATTAAGTTGTCACACAACTTCTTTAATTTATTATATCAAAATCATACCTACCTTGCAAGTTGTTGCATTTATACGATCACTTATAAAGTTATTATACTAAATTACACCTTCTTGCCAAATTGTTACACAAGAACGCTCATTTTTTAAGTTATTACACCAAATTGCACCTACCTACCAAGTTGTTGCACCGTGAGTGTAATTTACTCTTTTATATAAATTCTAAACGTCAAAAGTAGTTATATTTTAAGTAGGAAAAGTAGGATAGGAATTTGAACTTCCAAGCAAGACAAAGACAACGATGTTTTGTTTTGTTCAGGGCTGGTCTGAAACATGGTACTACTTTCTTTATCTTAAATACATTTCCTTCGTTTTAAATAAACCAAACTACGATTGAATAAGATACTATACAATACAATAAATTTGGATAAACTTTTAAATATACTATATAATATTTTATTTAGTTTTAGATTAACTTATTTTAGGACGAAGAGGGGATGGATGCGAGAGCATAACAGTACGTTACAGAAATACCGAGACACAACTTGATAAGCCATCACTGGGCTCTACGTCTGAGATCTGGGCTCTATGTCTGAGATGGGTCGGCAATAGCCCATAATAGCTAGGCCTGCTTTATGGATTCATGATTCATGACTTTAAGACTATGTTTGTTTGTTGGGGTTGCGAACCCATCCCCTTTGCATGAAAACAGAGCGATCCATTAGCGTATGATTAATTAAGTATTAGTTAATTTTTTTTAAAAAAATAGATTAATTTGATTTTTTAAGAAATTTTCGTATAGAATTTTTTTTTAAAAAAACACACCGTTTAGCAGTTTGAAAAAGCGTACGTGCAGAGGGAGAGGGGGTTAGGAACTTGATGCAAGGAACACAGCCTTAGTATCGTATCTGTGATTCTGGATATTCCTAAAGCATCAGGATCGAGTAACAAATCTACCCTATAGTTCAACAAATGGTTTTACTCATTCATCGTGTGACATATCCAACGATCGAAAATCATCAGATGACATTGATCCAACGGCTCTCCGCCTCCCTCCCGATCCGAGATCCAGATTGGATCGCCTCCCCTCCCCTCGGCAAAATCACCGCGCCCTCCCTCCTCTTTCTATCGCTTCTACCCATCCGCTTGGCATTTCGCCGCCCTCCATCTCGCCGCCGCCACCCCCCACCGCCCGCCGCTCCTCCTCCCATCACATCGATCTCCGCCGCCGCACCCGCACCGTCCAGCTCCACCGCCACCGAGGACGCGGAAACCGCACCTCCCTCCCATGCCTCCCCCTCCAGACCTGAAGCGGGGGCAGCTCGCGGTGTCAACCATCGTGCTTGACGACAACCCCACCCCTTCGAAGCGACGACCGCTGCCGGTAGCTGCCGACCAGTCCGCCTCCGTGGTGGCCGATACGCCCCGGTAGCCGTTCCGTGACAGCTTGGTATAATGAAGAGTTAGAAAGGATTCAGTTCTCTCCTTCCTGTTCTATTCTTTCAGTAATGGTTCTGGTCAACAAAAATATTTCGCTCGAGTTAATCAAGAAATGTCAGTTTTTATCCTTCTAGTTTTCCTTTTGTCTTGAATGTTCTTGAAGAAGCTATAAGTGGAACAGTTACAGTGAGACCACTCCCAGTTGGATCATCAGCAACAAGAAAAGTTCCGCCACTACCAGTTTTATGATCTTGTTTATAGTGGGATGGCTACCACATATATTTTTCTATTTATAGGCTGACAAGCAATGCGCTCGTTTTTATGGTGTAACTATAACCGAAGAACAAGCTCGGTCAGGCATTGTAGTCAGAGTAACCTCAGCCGCACAAAGTAAATTTATGGTATGAGGTTAATTCTTCCTTCGGTTGCTCTGGAATTGAAGCTTTTATGTTCTGCATCTCTTTTGAATTTTGGGATATTATTTATAATTCTCTCATTTGCTAAATATATCTCTACATCTAATTTTCTTCGAACAAGAAATTGATGGAGGTTATTGACTAGGTCTGCAGGTACTTTTGAGTTTCATGGTTGATGTGTTCTGTAGTTTTGTAATCTTTTGCCATGGATTGCCACATGCCAATCTTTAATGTTTTTTATGAATGAATAGTGGAAGCACTGAAGGAGTCTCAAAATAACTTTAAGGGAAATTGAATTTGTCATCACCATCACAAGTCTAATTTTCAATAGAAACTCAAAGATGTAGATGTGCTAAAGCAAATGCGACCATTAGCCTGTCACCTCCAAAACCAACTAATCCTGACCTCCTGTCATCAACTGACAACCCTCCTCCCTGTAGCAATCATGAAAAGAGCTGTGTCTGTGCAAAGCTTGAATTCCAGCTGAACTTGGCAAACTTGAGCTTTTTGAACTGTAAGAAATTTTATCGTGTCTACGAATTACGTTGTATGCTTTATTTTTATTATGTGCAATTATTGACCAAATTTTGCATATAGGAATCTTGCCAACAACAATCTTCAAGGTCCTATTCCTGCAAACATCAGTTCTTGCACTGCTCTAAACAAATTGTAAGTTAGGCAGTACTAAGCCAACTTATAATTTAACACATTAATTTTTACTCCCGTTGATTAATCATGTTTCTTTTGCCTCTCAGCAATGTTTATGGCAATGAAATGGTTCTATTCCTGCTGGTTTCCAGAAGTTGGAGAATCTTGACTTACTTGTGAGTAATTGTATCTGTTGCATTATGCTTACAGTTATTACTCAATTCACTTAGGGAAGTTATTGTATTTGAACTAATGTTTTCCTTGCTTAAAAATATATTTAAAAAATGCATGAACCTATCTTCAAACAATTCCAAGGTAATAAATAATCCTTTTGAGCTTGGTCACATCATCAACTTGGACACACTATAAGTAGACGTTTTTGCTATAATTATTTACCTGCTGCTACAAGACCTGTGGACACCTACAGATTTACTTGCTACAATTCATGATTTGTCTTTAGATTTTAATTGTGGTGATCATCTTCTTAGAGGAGTTGGGAACTTGTTCCATCATTCTTTTTTTTTCTTTCAACCAAAAGAATGAATTAAATGACCTGTGGGCTGCACTAAATGATGTTCCTTTATTTTCTGAACAGGGATCTTTCCAGGAATGAATTCTATGGATCAGTTCCTGCTACTATTGGTGATCTGGAGCACCTTCTTGAACTGTATGTTGCGGACCAACCTCCTAGAAACCATATTATTTTTAGTTTTAATGAAAAGCCATAATTTATTTCATATGGCCATTATTAATTGATGCCTATTTTTTATGCTTTGACTGCAGAAATTTGAGTAAAACCATCTTGATGGATCAGTTCCTGCTGAGGTTGGAAACTTGAGAAGCGTCCAAGTAATGTAAGTGTGTTCCCTTCACCTCAAGCCTGACAGTGGTTCTCTATCTCCTGTTCAAAATAGAAAATAGGGAAATGCTCTGCCTGAAAGGACTGCAAATGCCACAAAAGAAGACTGTAAATAGCATTCTGCCATCTTGAGATTTTTTTTAAAAAAATTTGCAAGCACTGCAAGTTTCAAAGAAGATGTAAGGTACATAAGGTTAAGGTTAATGCTATTGAACATTGCATGCATGTATATTATCCTATCAAAATCATCTGAGCAACAGCTAAAGGTTTTATAATGTTTAGAATTTTCTCAACTAAATTCCTCTATCTACCCTGTTGCACGACGTGGCGCCGCGCTTTCCTTTTTAGTGGTTTACTAATGCTAATCATTGTTGATGAACTAATGCAGTTATTGGGTTTGTCTGGACATTTTGGTCTTGGAAACACCAATAACTTCACCATCATTGATGTTGCTGGAGCTTTCATTGTAGGTTTAACAAAGGCTTAGTTAACTGCCTTTTGTCCTCATCGCATTCTGGTTTGACTAATGAATTTTAACAGGGTATTTCAGGTTACTACACAGTTCTTTCTGGCATATTGATGTTCATAATTACATATAGATCACCTCTGCTGTTGTACCTTAGGATGATGGTTTATATATCAGTAATAAGCAGTGACGATATATCTACTACACATCAATAAAAATGGAGCTGCATTTTGGACAAAATGAACACGTTGCCCTGTTTGCTTCCTTTTGCTCATTAATTCTATTGCATTCACATCATGCACCACTGTTTTGCTGCTCACGAGGAACCACTTGTTTTTCATGGTATCACAATAGATTGGAACAGGCTAATCTTCTGCTCAAGAAAACACCATTGTTGGAGATGATGACAATTGTCCTCCACTGCTCCTGACCATTCAAACAGGCATGTACTTTCGTTTGCCGATGGTTACATATTATTGTGTTATGCATTTTAGCTACTTGATTAAAATATCCTGTGATTTTACATGCATGTGCTTTTGAATTACCCTGTCTTTCCTGTAATTAATTTAAGCAGTACGCTAACTGATTTGCACGATCACATGAATGGCAGACTGTCAGAGTTCATCGCTTCAATATTGTTTGGTGATGTGAGAGCTGAGATTATTGTGGTCCAAATTTGTGGGGAAAAAAGAAAGATAAAACAACTGCATTTCTCTGTTACTTATGGTCATATTTATTTGTTTAAATACTCCCTCCGTCCTACAATATAAGGGATTTTGAGTTTTTGCTTGCAACGTTTGACCACTCGTCTTATTCAAAATTTTTTGAAATTATTATTTATTTTACTTGTGACTTACTTTATTATCTACAGTACTTTAAGCACAACTTTTCGTTTTTTATATTTGCAAAAAAAACATTTGAATAAGACGAGTGGTCAAACGGTGCAAGCAAAAACTCAAAATCCTTTATATTGTGGGATGGAGGGAGTAGCAAATAGCATTATTGATCATCACTGATCTGATACATCAATTTGTGGTGTACCATAAGTTAGCATGATTTGCTTCAAAAGTTCAGCAAAACAAGTTAAGCTTGGAAGCCACTCATTAACAAAAGATGCTGGTTGTTTCTATTTAGCGGGTTGACAGGAACATGCTCCATATCATGGTTTTGCTAAATGAAGTGCAGTTGTCATGAGAAATCAGTGCAGAATGGCATGGTAGGATGCAATTATTCAATCAGTGCAGAGCAAATGGAAGCAAGGCTAGGGCATAATTTCTTCTAACTGTTTTTCCATTCTTTCCCCTTTCGATTGTACACTCATGGTTGACACATATATGTACAGTTTAGATTTATAAGTTGCAGCTATGCCTTTAATGGATGAAAGTGGGCATATATGTATTTTTTTAGATGGTTTTAAAGTGAGTGATTTATTTTCTTGTGCTTGGTACAAAATAACAATATGCATGTAAGAAAGGTTTATGATAGGGTGGATTTACTCCAATGCTGTTTGCAGCAGATAAGTTTACACTACAATATTTAGCCCACAGGTTCATGGGCAAGTGTTTGTGAGTTTTTTGTCCAATTTTTCCTAAAATAATAGGCCAAATCTTTTATTCTTAAACAGGCTTACCCTATTGTTTTCTGAGGTTTAGCTTAAAAAAAGCCCACGGGTTCATGAAAAGGTAGTTGTGAGAACTGAGAGGTATATAGCCCTTCCTTAGTTTGCTAGCCTTCAACCTATCGTTAGGTAGTAAAATGGAACGATGGCCACTTCTATATATTATAGCTCTGTTGTGCTTATGCCATTTATTGTTGGAGCATTTTATCCCTAGGTCTGTAGCAGCGCTCCTCTTCATATCCTCATTCCCATGTGCTCATGATGTATGTGTGTCGATTTGCATCCAAATTATATCAATGATGGATGTCTGGTAACTAAATATTAATTCTTAATTATCACAACTAAAATATATGCTGTTTAATTGCAATCAGGTTGTCCAATAAACTTGAAGAAGATATAGGTAAATGGAAGCCTGATGATATCATGCATGTAAATAGAGGCATGATAAGATCAAATCAAGTAGGAATCTGTATTTTTTTTTACCAAAGATTAAATCAAGTGGGGATCTCGATTTTTTCCCCTTAAAGTGCTTATATGCTAATAGGGTAGATTTAAGAAGACGTCACGGGCTCAATCAGGCGTGCGAAAAATCACGCGCGAGGACGTTGCGGGCCTAATCGCAGCGGCGCACAAAGGCACATGTGGAAAACGGACTCAGGCGCAGGTTTGCAAGGGGCACGTAAAAAGGTGCAGGCCTAATTAATTCGTCCGCGTATCGGATAAGAGGGACACTCTAACGTAAGAAAAAAGGAAATGATTTGATAGAAACATAAAATTAAAACCTATTCCAATACGAAAGATGTACCAAAATTCTGACAAAAACATCTTCAATTTTTTTATAATAGTAGAGAAGGGATTTGCATCATCAAATATCGTCGTAGCGTTAGCACGGGCATATTACTAGTGTTGTTAAGATGAGAACAATGAATTCTTTTTTGCGAGAAATATCTCATAGAGCAATCGAACTCGAAATCTGTAGAAAATGTTTTAAGCTATCAAGGCATGTTGTATATTTGATACAAGTACATATGTGAGCCTTATATGGATTAGGATGCGAATATGGTGTCCCTAAAATTCCGTGGATATGGATTATCTGACAATTCCACTAGAATTATATTTGCCAGATAATCTAAAAATATTAACTCATCTAACTACTCTATCTATTGCATCCAATATAAGTTGTTCATCCAATAGCCCAATTCATCCATTAATCTAGGCTCTCGGCCCTTCCCCTCTCACCTCCTAATTTCTGACTTAGGCTCTAGCCTCGTGAGCAACTTGTTTTCTTATCGATTGCATATATATACACATAACATTTGACAATATTAATTTGCTTTTGAGATGAGTCTGCACCGATTATGCAGCATTTCCAATATCCCAAAACTATCCGCTCCTCACCCGCACATGTTCTAAATCTGCTTAAAACAAAGAAATTGCTATGCAGCTGACCCATCTGTAGATACATCCGACTAGTACATGTGCAGGCACAACTCTTGTTTGTCTGGGCCCACATGGTAAGACGCAAAGCTTAGTGATTGGTGGATATGGCACAGTTAGACGGAAGTTGAACGATGGAGTCGTACATATAGCAAGGCGAAAAAAAAAAATAACGGTGTAGGATATGATATGACTATTGTGAATCCGCTTTAGTTTCACCCCTACGATCTATAAATCTATAACTAATATAAATATTCGTATTTTTTAGGTCGTCACATCTAATTTTCGTCTGTTTTTCGTCCATCCACAATCCGAAATATTCGTATTTTTTAGATCATCACATCTAATTTTCGTCCATCCACAATCCGATTCGGTTAGCAATAGCCATGGAAAAAAAATTGCAAAAAAAAAAGGCGTCCGCCGACGCCCGCCTCCACGCTGTCCGGGCCGCCACCCCTCCCGCTCCGCCGGGACCACCGCCGCCGCACCTCCCCTCCCCCTGATCTAGCGGAGGGGAGGGCGTCGTCGGCCCTCCCGCCGCCGCCACACAGAGAGAAAGGGGGAGAAGTGGAGAGAGTGGGGGGACCGGGGGGGAGGGCGCCGCCGCCGCCGCCGCTGCTCGGTGCGAGAGAGGCGCCGCCGCCGCCGCTCGCTGTGGGGGAAGGCGGCGCCGCCGCCACACCCCGCCGTCGCCGCGCCGTGCCGGCGAGAAGGGAGGGACGGCGCCGGTGGTGGGAGAGACGGCGTCGGTGGCGGGGGAGTCGGCCGGCTAGGGGGGAGGGGGAGAGGCGCTGGTGGGGAGAGGGAGAGGCGGCGTCAGGGGCGGGAGAGGAGGAGGAGGCCGGCTCAGCTTGGCTGGAGGGGAGGGTGAGGGGGAGGGTTAGGGTTAGGGTTTTCATCAATTTTAAATTGATCTGAGCCGTCCATCAAAACGAACGGCTGAGATTGATCGAGTGTTTGGGCCGCACGTGGGCCAGCGGTCCACTAAGCGAAAGGAGGAGTATGGGGGTATTAAGTAGACTTTGGTTTTTTGCGGGCTGAAGAAGAAAATGGGCTGAAAAAGGCCCATATAGAAAAAAGGATTTTTATTTCAATAAATGTTGAAATGATATTTGTAATATCAAAATTAGCAATTAAGCTATGTAAATTCCATGAAAATTTCAATGAGTCTAATTAATATAGAAAATTTAATAAAAGTTAAATCCAACCATAACATTTTATTTCTTACACTTACTTTACTTATAAATTAATTTAATTATATACTACCTACTTAACAAATACCCAAATATTTCAAAAAATTTGTATTTCATTTAATTATAATTTAATATGTTTTAATTCAATTTTATCTGTTTTTTCTTTTCGTTGCAACGCAAGACCACTTTTGCTATAATTTAAAAGAGTGTAATTAATATTGCAGAAAACTTTATATTTCATTAAATTATAATTCATTTTCTTCATATAAATAGTTCAAATCAAATTTCAGTCACCATATCATTACCCGGTGCAACGCACGGGCATTTTGCTAGTAAAGAAAAAAACAAATCATACCATGAAAAGAGTAGCCACATTTTCCGTTTGGATTTGTTACTTGTTATTCTATGAATGAAGTTTGATAGGTGAAATGATAGGTGGTAAAATAATTTATGTTGTGAATTTTTCATGACTATTTGGGTTGCATGTATAAGACAAGGGCAACCCTGGATGACTTAAAAATCAACTTCCCCATGATACCAAAATCGTACATGTATATGCATCTCATTTTGTTCGTTTATTCTCATCGCGTTTAATTATAGCATGATGGCTCATATTTCAAACATGCTCCACATAGCATCTTCCATTTTTAAGTTCCTGAACGCCAAAAATAAACAAGAAGGGCATTCCCAATCCATCGAGGTCCCCTTCGCTTTTTTTCCTGTCTTTCTCCTCTCGTCTCTCATCCTCTCGAATTTTCTTTCCCCCGTCTCTCATGCGCCATTGATCAGATCGCTTGATGCCGCATGCCGCCACCGACGATGATGCTGCCGCCGTCGCCGGGCGACTCCGACCCCTCGGGGTCTCGCGACATGGACGACGAGGACCTCGTCGAGGATCTCCTCGTCACCGTCAACTCGGCGCGGGCCTTCGTCGAGTTCCGCCGCACGCAGCGCAAGGAGTGCGCCAATCTCCTCCGCTGGCTGGAGCTCGTCCTCCCGCTCCTCGAGGAGCTCCGCGACTCGGCGCCGCCGCTCACCGAGGACGCCTACCACCGCCTCGCCCTGCTCGGACGCGCCTTCTCCGCCGCGCGCCGCCTCCTCCGGTCGTGCCACGACGGCAGCAAGATCTACCTGGTCCGATATATCATGCATTCCTCATCTTCCTCCGTCATAGTCTCCAATTATAAAAGTTAATCGATATAACAGAACATGTTCTCGATCGCTTCAGTTATTAATCACGTAAAACACGTCAGATGATGACACACAGAAAAACACACATTTGTTAACCGAAGACTATATTCTCGAAGCTTTGATTATGGATACTCCTCCCTAATTAATATAGCAGCTAGCCGTTACGTGCATGATCTCGTGGCTATTATCTTAACGATCTTGCATTGCCTCGTCTTGTCTCAGGCGCTGGAGAGCGAGGCGGTGCAGGGGAGATTCCGCGCCGTGTACGAGAAAATGAACTCCGCTCTCGACGGGATGCCCTACTCGGAGCTCGCCATCTCCGATGAAGTCAAGGAGCAGGTAAGCCTGCATGCATGCATGTTGCTGCCTGCATAACACATGCACAGGTCAGACATGATCATCATCATCGATCGCCATGGTTTCTTTCAGGTGGAGCTGATGAACGCTCAGCTGACGCGATGCAAGAAGCGGGCGGATACGCAGGACATCGAGCTGTCCATGGATCTGATGGTGATCCTCGACAACAAGGAGGGGGAGAGGAACGCGGACAGGGCGATCCTGGAGAGGCTGGCCAAGAAGCTGGAGCTGCAGACGCTGGCGGACCTGAGGGCGGAGACGATGGCCATCAAGAAGCTCATCAGCGAGAGGAACGGGCAGAGCGGCGACAGCACCAAGCAGATCATCGAGCTCCTCAACAAGTTCAAGGAGGTCGCCGGCGTCGACGAGAAGAACGTCCTCGGCGAGGTCTCCGTGACGAAATCCCTCGACAAGTGCCCCTCGTTGATGATCCCCAATGACTTCCTCTGCCCGATCACGCTCGCCATCATGAGGGATCCTGTCATCGTTGCCACTGGACAGGTATACCAAAATCTCCAAGAACAAAACGGTGAAATTTGAACGAGTTTGACGAATTTGAATACCTTTGGTTTTTGTAGACGTACGAGAGGAGGAGCATCCAGAAATGGCTGGACAGCGGGGAGAGGACGTGCCCGAAGACGCGGCAGCGGCTGTCGCACATGTCGCTGGCGCCCAACTACGCGCTCAAGAACCTGATCCTGGAATGGTGCGACAAGAACAAGGTGGAGCTGCAGAAGAGGGAGCCGGAGCCCGTGGCGGAGCAGGACGACGAGCATCAGCGCGGCGCCGAGGACATCCCGTCGCTGGTGGAAGGCATGTCGTCGATCCACCTCGACGTGCAGCGGAAGGCGGTGAAGAGGATCCGGATGCTGTCCAAGGAGTGCCCGGAGAACAGGACGCTCATCGCCGACAGCGGCGGCATCCCGGCGCTCATCGGGCTCCTCGCCTGCCCGGACAAGAAGGTGCAGGAGAACACGGTCACGTCGCTGCTGAACCTGTCCATCGACGAGAGCAACAAGCGCCACATCACCAAGGGGGGAGCACTCCCGCTCATCATCGAGATCCTCCGCAACGGCAGCGCGGAGGCGCAGGAGAACTCCGCCGCGACGCTGTTCAGCCTGTCCATGATCGACGAGAACAAGCTCACCATCGGGAGGCTGGGCGGCATCGCGCCGCTCGTCGAGCTCCTCCAGAACGGCAGCGTCAGGGGGAAGAAGGACGCCGCCACGGCCATCTTCAACCTGGTGCTCAACCAGCAGAACAAGGCGAGGGCCACCCAGGCCGGCATCGTGCCGGCGCTGCTGAAGATCATCGACGACAAGGCGCTCAACATGGTGGACGAGGCGCTGTCCATCTTCCTCCTGCTCTCCTCCAACGCCGCCTGCTGCGGCGAGATCGGGACGACGCCGTTCATCGAGAAGCTCGTGCGGCTCATCAAGGACGGCACGCCCAAGAACAAGGAGTGCGCGCTGTCCGTGCTGCTGGAGCTGGGATCCAAGAACAAGCCGCTGCTGGTGCACGCGCTCAGGTTCGGACTCCATGAGGATCTCTCCAAGATCGCCAAGAACGGCACCAGTAGAGCGCAGAGGAAGGCGACCTCTCTCATTCAGCTGGCGCGCAAGTGCTACTGAAGATGAGGACCCCGTTTGTAATTGTAACTCATTTTCTTTCCCCCTCTTTCTCGGTAGAAAAACTCTGTTGCTTGCCCTGTTCTAGCTGAATGCATATGTGGTGTATCGCCAGAATGTGGAATTGGTGGTGGAATTGCTGAAAAAAAACACCCCCAATGTATTTGTGCCGATTTCAGTCAAACTAGTTGATATTCCTATACCATTATAAGCTGAGTTAGATTTAATGCTAGGATATACGATATTAATTTATACAAGATCGACATATTCCGTTATAAGTAGAAACGAGGTAGTAAGTAGTATTAAATAGCGCCTTGTTATCTGCTACTCTCTCCGTCTCAGATTTTGACTTTTTGCTAACACTGTCTGACCACTCGTTTTATTCAAAATATTTGTGTAAATATAAAAAATAAAAAGTTATGCTTAAAGTATTTTGGATAATAAAGTAAGTCACAAATAAAATAAATAAGTGTAAAGTAAATAATAATTCTAAATTTTTTTAATAAGACGAAAGGTCAAACAGCGTAAGAAAAAGTCAAAATCTCTTATATTATGGGACGGAGAGAGTAGTAAATATTGTGAAGGTGGTAAAGAACAACTAATAGGAGTGTGTTTAATTCTTTGGGTGTAAAGTTTTTGAAGTATACGGATGTACATTTGAAGTATTAAACGTAGACTAATAACAAAATAAATTACAGATTCCGCCTGTAAATTGCGAGATGAATTTATTAAGCCTAATTAATCTGTCATTAGCAAATATTTACTGTAGCATCACATTGTCAAATATGGCGTAATTAGGCTCAAAAGATTCGTCTCGTAATTTACATGCAAACTGTGTAGTTGATTTTTCCCCACATTTAATGCCCCATGCATATGTCCAAATATTTGATGTGACGTTTTTGGCCAAAATTTTTTGGATCTAAACAAGGCCTGGGTAACAATGCTACTACCGAATGTGTCGGGTCCCCAAACTAATGACAAAGATTAATGTATCAATCCCTAGATCAGTAAATATTGATACATACAATATAGCTGGTTCTTTATTGCATACGTTAAAGTTTTACAATACTAAAGGTTTTACAGTAATAGGTACTCACCTAATTAAACATAGGTAAGACTATTATACAGTGGAAGTTCTTATACATTCTGACTAGGGAGGTATAACCTCTAGGGATTTTCTAAGTTATCGGGGTCATCGTAGTAATAGTCATAGGGGTCCTCCTCTTGACCCAAATCTGAAAAAGGGGTTATAAGAGCAAGGGTGAGTATTTACAATACCCAGCAAGTTACCATGGAAATATGTTATGCATTGGTATATAGTATGGTTCTTTGCAAAAGGCAATAATAAACAATCTGGAGGAATTGCAGCAAGAATTTATAAATATGTAGACTTTAAATTTCTAACCAGGGTACCATATGAGTCCCGGTACTCAACTCCATGAGTACGGCTATTCGAATAGTTTTAAAGATATTCTACTGCAGCAGATGTACGCTTTACCCGCGGTCCACGACTTGCTGATAATCATCGGCTTTAGTCATGGCCCAGTATTAGGTTATTAACAATTGTGGCACCTGTTCCATGAACTTATATCCTCATATGCTCTGAACATAACGTTAACAGCAGCAAGAGGAGTTCTGGCGTTCCTGAGGTATTTAAGGGGAACTGATCGTATGACACCACGTCATCTCGATCAGGGTTTAGAATTACCATTATAATTTATACTCGAGTATCACAAACCATTTACATGTACATGGTAATGGTTAAATTTGCCTTTCGCGGCTATAGTTTCCTCCTGCTCGAGGACTTAAAAATAAGAACCACTATACAGAGGTACCACATTGCTAATTAACATAATAACTAGGTCTGTCCCCATTCTAGAAACTGCGGTCGTACCCGTTCGTTCGACATAAGTACCTGGTAATAACTATATCGATCGAGACAGTACTAGCCACCCGAAAATCATCCAATTCTAACGTATTGTCCCAATCTAAGTATAAAATAATTTAACCATATTGTAAGCAAGATAAGCAATACTAAACTATCTGGGTTTCTATGGTTGAATTGTGCATATAAAATAGAGTATTGAATAGAAGGCTATAAATAAATAATTTGTAAAATATAGGCTTAAATGATCAAAAGTTATACAGTAACTTGCCTTGCTCGATGTCCTGAGATTGACTGATATTATCTAGTGTGTCACAAGAATCCTCAAGACCTAGGGTTAGACATATAAAATTCAAATTCAAAAGGAATTCAAATAAAATCCAAAAATAAGAAAAAATAGGGGAAAATAAAATAAAATAGAAAAATAGCAAAAGTGGTCTCAAAAGATAGAGAATGATTTTAGGAGAATTTTGGTCCAAGTTTCACTGGAATTGGATCTATATTATAAAAGATATGGGCTTCTAAAGTTTGAAAATCAATTAAATGTGAAATGGCACTGTGTACGGGTCCCACCTGTCAGTCTCTCTCTCTCTCTCTCTCTCTCTTCTCTTCTTCAACCTCCAGCCGTTCCCCATTTACGGCTGGCGGTGCTAGGCGCTAGGGTTGGCGATTCCGGCAGCGATAGAGGGGGAAAAGGGTTGCGATCGAGGAGGGGAGGTAGCTAGGGTTCTCCAGTGACGACGAGCGGTGGCGGAGGGGTCAATTTGATGTATGGGTGGGCTAGCGGCTAGGGCGGCGGTGACATGGTTAGGCCGTAAAGGTGATCGGGGTAGTGAGAGTTAGACATGGCTCGGGGAGAGGTCCTAGAGCATCTACGAGGTACCTAGAGGGATTTAGGTAGCTTGCTGACCTTCGGCAAGGTGCGGAAAATACTTGCCGATGAACGCCTCCATTGGCGGCGGTCGTGCTCACGTCGGCAGCCCAGAGGTTGGCATGGTAGTGCAAACCGATTGCAAAAATGGACTCTAGGGAGTATGTAGATGGTTAAAACGGAAGAACTCACCGAGATCGGTTGAAACGACGGATTGCGGCCGGAAAAACTTTGCGGTGGCGAAGAACAGAGCAGAGCAGGGGCGACGGTGCTCGACTCGGTGCGACGAGGTAAAACTCGACACAGGGTTTCGGTTAGGGTCTAATATGCTAGAACATGGTTGATATAAGGTGTTCTAAGGGTTATTTAGGGTGGAGGATGGATGAAGGGGCGTGAAGTCGATCGCGCACAAGGTGTTCGACCGGGCAAGAGTGGTTGATGAAATAGATTGGTGAAGCAGAGCTTCGGGGTTGTGGGGCTATGGTTGTTGATGATCGATGATGGACAAGGAAGGGATTGGGGTCCTATTTATAGGGCCAGGGGTAATGGATGAGCTCGGGAATTGGATATGGTAGGGGTGGCAGAGGGCTGTGAGAGGGCGGGCAAGATCAAATTGAGTGGCGAGAGGCCACGTTCGAATACTTACCGACGAAGGATTGGCTTGACCGCGGATAGAATCGGCTGGCGATGTGTTAGCGCCAATCCGGGCGCGACGCGCGGCGGCGGCGAGGGTTAAAACGATCGGCTTGGTGGTGATTGGTTTGAATTGTGAGAGGGGAAACCATCGCATATCTTCAATCTAACCGTGTGGCAAGTCTTGGCGTGATTCACCCCGGGTAGAATCAAAATCGGACTCGGCGGCGGCTTTGGACGAACGTGCACGGCGTTGAGCGGCGTTTTCTTGCGGCGGAGGTCGTCTCGACTTCGTCCTTGTCAAGATTAGTGTGGCAGCGGCGGTCCGAGAGGCGTCGTGCGGCTGGCGGCGCGCCAAGGCAGTCGGGCACGCGCGAGCGGTCCCGAAGCCGACGTGTGGTGGCTCGATGCGCGGCAAAGTCGGACGCCAAGCAGCGCGCATGAAGGGGAGGAGAAGGCAAACGAAACCACGGTTTTTGAGTGGGTTGTGGTCCCCAAGGACCCAACATAGACTTTGTGAAAGATTGGGTAGAAATTGGGCTGTGTTAGCTGGGCTAGACATTTCATCGAGCACCTTGAGTGCAATGAACAGTAATTTTCAGAAATTTTGAATATTTTCCCTAACAAAGAATGAATTTAATCTATGAGTTTGGACGGGTTTTTACTAGGGTTTAAAACATAGCAAATCCTCATTAATAATAGGGTAAACTAAGGGAATAATCTAAAGTTTGAAATTTGAGAGAATTTACTCAAATTCACTGAGGTTTGGAATAAAGGGAATAATTAGAGTAGATTAATAGGGTTCTAAAGGAGTAACACTTGAACCAATTAAGAATCAAATAAATTTTTAAATCACACTAATCTAGTCAAAAGCCAACATAATGCAGTCAAATTTTAGTTTAAAATTTGAGGATGTTACAGAATGTAAGGAAATAAACAATCTTATGTGTACAATTTCTCTGACACACCCAGTCACATTGCTACCAGCAATGGATGATTTTTTTCTCAAGTGACCCCCACCTTATTCATCACCCGTACGCATAAGCATTACAATGCAGTAAAGAACTACTACCCACTACTGTTTGGACCTATACTAATACCAAGTTTGGTAAGATATATTGAGGATGCTCTAGCTTGAACCATCATGGTCGAAAAGAGACTATGTTTTCTTCATTTTTTTTCGATTAACATGTTAATTTCTACTAGTCCTTAAGAGCAAACAGATGGCTCCTTTTCACCCTCTCACTTTAATATAAACAAACTTGAGTAAAATATACAGTCGATCCTTAAACTTATAAATTTAGATATGTATTTCTTATCTTAATTTAATATAGTACTCCCTCCGTTATATAATATAAGGGTTTTGGAGAGATGCGACACTTTCTAGGACAACGAATCTGTCCACATTCGTTGTCTTAGGAAGTGATATTATGGGACGGACGGAGTATCACCTAAGGTCCAAAAATGCAAATGACTTATCTTGGGTGCTGATATGGTGTCCTCGCCATGGTGGTGAGAATTTTGCATCTAAGTCTCTATGTTATCATATTTGCTAAAATTGACTCCCACCACTGCTAAAATCGACCACCGCAGTGTCTTGGTAAAAGAGGTGAAGAGATGGCGATTAGGACGGCTACTGAGAGTTTCCAAAGCCGAAACAGATAATTTCCTAGGACAACGAATCCGAAATAGATAATTTCCAAAGCCGAAATGGATAATTTCCTAGGGAGAAGGTGATTCTGCAAGGTTGGTATAATGTGGGGTTGTCGTTTTAAAGGCGGATGGTGGACCTCATATTACGAGAGGATTACGGCAACAATAGCGGGACAATTCAAAATTCATAAGTTTTGCTAAAAGCTACAGAGAAGAGTAGTGCACGTTAGAGTTTTGGGATCGAACTGCATAGGACCCACTGAAATAGACTAATTTCAGAAGTTTTGCATAAATATAATTTGAACCAAATTTTACCAAATATCATAAAGAATAGGCGAAATAGGAGGTCAAAGGTGTTTCGTGACTCACATAAATGGACAAATTTCATTGAATTTCGGACCATTTGGTCGGAATTCTTAAACCCTACTGCACGTGCACTTGTATTTATTTTTCTGCGACAAGTACTAAATTAACTTTCTCTCGTACTTCTTTAATCCCATAAAAAACTACTATAGTACTAGACACTATACATTCTATTACTACAAATTTAGACATATTTAAAACTCATTGTACTATATTTGTTTGTTTGTTTGTTTTAGACGGGGTGAGTACAACATAAAGATGGAAGAAAGAGGGTAAATAATTGGATTTGAATCCAATCACCGGATAATCCCTTGAGTCTATCTTAAGATTTTTACTTAACCATTGCGGGCTGAATCATTTACCCTTTCACTCCCTCTAATTACGAAAACCTATCGTTTTGAACACTTTTCGAGTTGAACTATTCCGTGAGAGTAACCACTGCGTGTTTAGCCGTTTACTTCGCAATGCATCGACTGCGTCACCATGCCGCCCTCGCCTCCTCCCGCCTCCTCGTCCGCGACAACCAGCGCATCACCGCGCTCGCCCGCGCCGGCGACGTGGCCGCCGCGCGCAGGGTGTTCGACGCCATGCCCCGCCGCGACGCCGTCTCCTGGAACGCGCTCCTGACCGCGCTGTGGCGGGCGGGCCGCGACCTGCCCGCCGCGCGCAGCCTCTTCGACGATATGCCCTCCCGCAACGTCATCTCCTGGAACTCCATCATCGCCGGATGCCTCGCGCACGGCGACCTCGCGGCCGCCTCCGCCTACTTCGCGCGCGCCCCGCGCCGCAACGTCGCCTCGTGGAACGCCATGCTCGCCGGCCTCGTCCGGCTCGGCAGCATGGAGGACGCGCGGGCGCTGTTCGAACAAATGCCGGAGAGGAACGTGGTGTCGTATACCACCATGGTGGATGGGCTCGCGAGGTGCGGAGAGGTCGCTAGCGCGCGAGAGCTGTTTGACGCAATGCCTACAAGGAACTTGGTTTCGTGGGCTGCGATGATAAGTGGGTATGTCGACAACAACATGTTGGAAGAGGCAAGAAAATTGTTCGAGGCAATGCCAGAGAAGAATGTTGTGGCATGCACTGCGATGATCACAGGGTATTGCAAGGAGGGCGATTTGCAGAACGCCAGAAGGCTGTTTGATGGGATTCGTGCCAAGGATGTCATATCTTGGAACGCCATTATTTCTGGTATGCTACACAGATTACAGTTTCCTTTCTTACCCATCTTCTTTCTTTTTTTTTTATTATACTACCAGTGAAGGTGGTGATTGACTGATTTGAAATTTAAAGTTGATCTGAATTCATTCTTCAATTTGTATTTTTACATTTTAATTTACTTGACTGCCATTTTAGTAAAGGTTCAGAAAACTAGCCAGGTTCTGGTTTTCCAATTTCCAGGAGCCTGTATTCAATAGTTCAGTTCATCCCCTTTAACCTGCTCATCACAGGTCAACATACAAATATGGTTTCTCTAGAAGGTAATAGTTTAGTCCTTTACGCTGATTAAAAAAAAGCTCGGCTCTAGTGTACAAAATTGTACGGTGAGGTGGGCATGTCAGCTGTTGAACATTGCAAGGTTTGTTTCATTGGATTATAGTGTTTCAAGCTTCAACTTGTCTGTAACTGTAACCCTTTTATCTCAGTTTCTGTTCGAGAAAATGGGGTAGGGATGGGTAGTGGATTTTAACAAACATAATGCAATAAATAAACAGATCTTTGCGTTGAAAATTCCCACAGTTAGCCTTTCCATGTGTGCAGGATATGTTCATAATGGACTTGGAGAAGAAGCAACGAAACTGTACATCATAATGCTTAGAGAAGGTATAAAACCAGATCACGCAACACTTATTGCACTACTGACAGCATGTTCTTCTCTTGCTCTGCTCAGACAAGGAAGATCAACACATGCTGTTGTCATCAAAGCTATGTTAGAATCAAGCATTTCTATTTGTAATGCTTTGATGACAATGTATAGCAAGTGTGGCAATGTTGACGAGTCTGAGTTAGTCTTCATGAGTCTCAAAAGCCAGGATATTGTTTCTTGGAACACAATAATTGCCGCATATGCACAACATGGCAGATATCAGAAAGTTATTGCTTTGTTCCATGAAATGGAACTGTGTGGACTGATACCAAATGATATTACCTTCCTTAGCATGTTATCATCGTGTGGACATGCTGGCAGAGTGGATGAAAGCTTGAAACTGTTTGATCTTATGTCTTCCAAATATGCAATATCTCCAAGAGCAGAACACTATGCTTGTATTGTGGATATATTGAGCCGAGCAGGACAGTTGGAGAAAGCATGTAGTTACATAAAGGAAATGCCTTCTGAGGCTGAGAAGAATGTTTGGGGCACTCTACTTTGTGCTTCTCAGACACATGGTAATGTGCAGTTGGGTGAACTTGCTGCTAAGATGCTTGTCCTATCAGACTTTGAAAGTTCAGGGGCTTATGTGATGCTTTCAAACATATATGCTGCTGCTGGCATGTGGAGTGAAGTCAATCGAGTAAGGAGCCAAATGAAGGAAAAAGGTGTGAAGAAGCAACCTGGACATAGCTGGACAGAGATTGCTGATAAAGTTCATATGTTTGTTGGTGGTGATGCATCCCATCCAGAGATGGACATGATCTTATCCGAGCTGAGAAAAATTAGCTTTCATATGCAGATAGTCACTGATAAAACTCAGATGATGGAAGAGCTAGCTCAAGAATGTGGTTAGTGCTTTTCATATCATCCAAATTCTCGTGCGAGTTTAGTAAGCTCTGCTGTACTCAGAATCTCCAGCTGTGTGCTCAAGGATCAAATTTCTAGGAATAGATTATTCATATGAGATACATGAATTCCAGCATGGATTTTAATCGATGTTTCTTTCATGACAAAGATATATCTCTTTGCAAAAGGAGGGTTGAAACTAGACATGAGAAGGAGCATATTTTGGAGGTAACAGCTACATTTATTTATGTCAGTCTTGAAAGTACTGTTCTTCCCGACAACAAACAATCTTGATCTTAACTTAGGACTTTACAGGCTTTGCAGCCAGTTGGCTAAAACTGATGATTTCAGGTCAATTGACCCAAAGGAAGGTGCTATTGTGTTTCATACAGATCAAAGTTGGTGCTCCACATAGTCAATCTGTAGTTCCCCATAAATATCTTGACGGGATGTGTTTGCTTGTTGCAATATTACTTTGGCCTAGTTGGACAGAAAGGGAAGAAGTCTGTTCATTCTGCTTTGGTATATTAATATAACGGAGTTAGTTACGTTTTCAAGGATGGCTTTCAATTAAAAGCTGGGCCACTGGCCTCTTGTCTAAAAAAAGTTATGTTTTCAAAAAAAAAAATCAATACTCCATGAAGGATGATTTCATGGCAGATAAAACGAAGCATACATGAACAACCTTCATCAGGAAAAAGAAATTATTAGGCACTTACCTGTGTTTACCCAAAGAGAAAGTCACTTTTATATTGAAAATTAGAGGGGCAAGATAAAGTGCTATGTTATGTAGCAACTTTACTCAACCAGTCTGCTATTTACAAATCAGATTTTAATAGCTGCATGCTATTTTCGGAGAAATCTCTTGTATTTCATTTCCAATTTTGAACAATACAAGTTCATTTTGATTTTATACGGTACATAAACAAAGAAACATGCAATTCATTAGAACCTTACAAAGGCAGGTTGAATATAACATAATATAATAATCTGACAGATATTATTAATAGAAGTGTTTCAGTTATCTGGAAATTTAACTTTGGACAGACTTGAATCGCAAAACAAGGACTTCAAAATGCGTATTGGAATATTTCTGCACTAGTCAAAACAGTTCAAGATTTCCACATCAAGACTTTACACCTAGTGGATTCCAAAATGCAGAGAATGTATAACAAGAGCCAAGAGAATTTGAAAGCTATGCTGGTTTCATATTCCAACATCTGTATTATATACACATATGCTTCATAGGTTTACACATGCAACGCCAAGGTTTAGTCAAGGCATAGCATTTCAGTTTGCCAGATTGAATTCTCAGCATTCCAACTGTCTTGTGAACGGCTTTGAAGAGCAAAAGATAATCTGAAGTTGTATTTGATTGTTGTCTAAGGATGTTAGATTGCACTTTGAGAGTTTCTTTTCTTCATTATATCAGCAAATTTTCTGAGAACTGTCCTCTTTTTGTGCCTCGCAGGATTCCTGATATCCTCCAACTGGGTTCTTTCGTGGTCATAATACACCTCATTTCCCTTGGTATCTCTGGGTGATGCTTCTGCTGAGGTTTTGGTCGACTCTGAACTGAACATAGCATCAATCATATCCTTTAATTCTCCAATACTACTTTGTGCCGCAGCCTCGCTTACCTTGAGGGACTCATAGTCTTGTATGATGCTCTGTAAGGTATTCTCTTTCTCAGATATGTCTTCTTTAAGCTGAGAATTCTCTGCCCTGGCAATCTCCAAAGATTCTTTTGCTACATTAGCTTCACAAACTGCATGCTTCAACATTTCTCTCAACCTGGAATTCTCATCTCTGATCACCCTTTGTGATTCGATCAATTTATTATTCTCCTCCTTTGCTTGGATGAGATCCCCCTCAAACATCTTGATGCAATCAACCAGTCCCCTCTCTTTCTCTTTTGAGGCTGCTGCTAACTCATCTGACTCAAACTTCAGTTGCGCTGCCTCTTCCAGTGCTACCTGGAGCTTCTCCTCTGTGTTTTTAAGCAAGGCTTTTGAGTTCTCCATTTCAGTTCTTGCATTAGTCAACTCAGATTGCGCTAATGAAAGTTTCGCTTTTGCATCTCTGGCATCAGTTGTCTGTTCCTTCAAAGTTATTGCCAAGTCATCCATGGCCTTCTTGCACTTCTCCTCAGCTTCGACAGCCAACTTGAGTTCACGCTGTAATGACCACGTCTCTACCTCACCAGGATCAGCAAAGGAGAAAGACATTATTCCCCTTCTCCTGAGATTCCTCGCCGGTTGGCTAGGATTAGAAGACAGTGCACTGAAGGCTTCCGAGCTCTTTTTATTATCTTTGAGGGAAGCAATCTCAAGCTTGGCCTCCTCCAGAGATACCTTGGTTTGTTCAAGCTGCTTCGTTTGGGCCCCCAATGACACTAGCAGTTTCTTCTCTGAATCCCTTGCTGCCTCCAGTTCACCTTCTAACTGCTCTAATCTGTGCACAAGGTCCAACTTATCATCACCTCCATTGCTTGTCACCTTGTTCTCATTCTTTTTCTTCTTGAGCCCTGCTATCTCATCCAGAGCACGCGCCTTCTCCTTTTTCTCATTCTTCAGCTCTTCCTGCAGCTTGTTCAATTTCTCCTGCATCTCTGATGCCTCGGTGATTGAATTGGAGGCTTTGTCACCATTGGAAGTTGATCTGACGCTGTCAACAAAAACATTGTTCATGTTGATTCATGGATTGGTGGAAATCATCAAAACAGTAAATCTAAAAACAAGGAATTAAACAGAAATTCCACTCAATGAAAACCGAGTTGTCAAAAACTCACAAAATGATTCCAGAACTTGGAAAAGAAAAGTTGGGGATAAACAATTACTCTACCTGGACCTGAAGGAGAACATCTTGTCCATTCAAGAACCCTGCAGACAGCCCAGAATTAGCCGACCATGCCACCTGCGTTCCTCCAAAGTCGTATCCTATGAAACCCAAAATTCTATCAGTAAGATAGAGAAACAGAGAATACGGTGTTACTCTGAAATGGTGGTATCCGCATACCGGAGGCTACGATTGCTCCTGGGTATAGAAGTAGAGATCATACCGCGTCTTTCGCGTTGCCAGAGGAAGGAGAAGATGAAAAGCCTTATTGAAGAAGGTAAGGAATTGAAACCGTCCAAACCTCGAGAGCCGCCTTGAAGGGTAAGCAGAAAAGCACAGAAGCGGTCCAAGTTTGTTTTCTTCGGAATTTTAGATGTACCCATTTGTTTATTTATTAATTATTAGGACTGTTGTCCAGTTGAGTTGTGCTTCTCTGTCCTGACCATCGACAACAGCTGGCCCCAGCAGTCAGCCAAAGACGCCAGTTCCTCTAGGTATGTTTCCTTTTATATATCATCATCATATATTGACTACCTGCCTCTCACCCTCTTCCTCGCTCATTGATGCTAATATTATCGAGACTACTATGATTTTGGTATTTATTAGCTCGCGTGCACGTATTGCCTATTGGAATCTTGGATTTATGTCTGTGGCGTATGCTTGATCGATTTACATTTGATGCTTTACAAGTTTGGTGCTATTAGCCATAACACCGTCCTGCTTTTGTTTATACTCTTTTTGTTATTCATGACGCGTGGGCACAGACCGAAAGCAATTGCTGGTAATTAAATTTGTTTTAAACCCTTTCTATATGCGCATCTTTGGGTATTTTTTTGTGCACATTTTGTTAAGGCTACTGAAAAGGTGAATATTTACTGTCTGGAAATGGAAGGGCGTTTATTACGTGAAATATATTAGGTAACTGACCCGCATCCTAAAGCGTGCAAATAGTCTCGTGGTTGGTGAATTACTGAATTGGTTAATGCTGATCGGTCTCATATTTTTTCTCTCTAAAAAGCCAAGCGTACTATGCTGAATCTTTAGGCAAATTTCGCTGTTGAATATCGTGACTTCTCGTGATTTTAGCTGTAGGACACTACACGAAGTCACTAATGAAGGAACATCGTGACTTTGTGGTTTTAGCTGTAGGACACGTATGAAGTCACTTATGAGGGAACGCACTCTGTAAATGTGGTTATTTGCTAGAGGACACTCCATCCATTAAATTAATGTTTTCGTGCTAACTAGACGAGAAGGGGCCTACTTTTTTACACAACTTGACCAAATTGCCCCTCCTCTCTCATTCTCATCCTCCTTCCTTATCTCTTCATCTCTCTCTCATTCTCTTTTACAAGGCGGCGGAGGCCTGCTCAACAGCGGCAGCACGCGTGGCCTGCTCGGCGGCGGTGGCGGTGGCCTGCACGGCGGCGGTGGCGGAGCCCGGAGCACGTGCGGCCTGCTCAACGGCGCGCGCGGCGGTGCCTGGAGCACGCGTAGCTTGCTCGCCAGTGGTGGCAGAGCTCGGAGCACGTGCAGCTTGCTCAGCGGCGGCGGCGCGCGCGGCAGTGCCCGGAGCGCGGACTACTCGGCATCGGCTGTCGGTGGTGGCTGCGGACCACGCCAGCTGCAGCGCGCGGGTGGCCTAGCGCCGGATGAGCACCCGCTGCTCTAGCGTGTGCTTCTCCTTCCTCGACGCGATGACCTCTAACCGTAGCCATCACAGCTCATCGCGCCGGCAGAACTCCTCCACTGCTGCCCGCTTCTTCCCCACCTCCTTTCTCGCGATGATGGCGTCTTTCGTCGACTCGACAGCACAATTGAACAGTGGTTCTTGGCCGCGCCCGGCTCGGCCCGAAGCAGCTCATGCTCCTCGCCGAGCGGCATGGAGGAGGGGATAGAGAGGAGAGATAGGAGAGCTAACATGTGGGCCCAAGGTTATTTTTAATATTTCACGTGATTTCTCTCTCATCTTCAACCAAAAATTATTATTTTAATGAGTAGGATGTCCACTAGTAAATATCTAACTTTTGAGAGTGAATTCTCTAAAAGTCACTTCGCGTGGTATTCTACAGCTAAAACTGATCACTTCGCGCTAAAACCGCGAAGTTATAGTGTACTGTAGCAACATTTCCCAAATCTTAAACACCTAAATCTTCTTTTTCTCACCTTAACTCCTAGACTATGCCCCTTGTAGGAGTAGATTTTTTTTTTTATCTAAGAGCATGTTCAAAGATAGAATCGGTATGATCTGCTAGACTATAAAAGATTATTTAGAAACTACATCCATACAATAATTAAGACAATAAAACTCTAAGCATTAACCCAATATATATGTTTTTATTACTGTTCTCTCATTTTCATCATATTCTTATGTAATTACTATATAATTGAGTGTAACTGTAAGTTGGATATGTAAAAGCACGAATCTTGATGCAAGATCTTACGAATAAAAAAGTGAAAAATAGGAGCATAAAAATCTGGTGCAAGTTAAATAGCAAAATGGTTAAAAAAAACTCCTATGTAGCCATTCCATAGGAAATTTAGCATAAGCTCACATCTCATCTTTTATTTTTCTTCGCTACGTCCAATACACATTTTCTCTCTACGATTTCCAGCAAAATTCTTGTGTTTTAAACTTTTAATTCATGTGAATCATCCAACGACATTATCTTTAACGTTCTTCTAGTTATTTTTTCCTATTTCTGTATTTTGAAAATCCACGTTCCAAATGATCACACTTTCTCTAGGATTTTTCCTATTCTTGTGTTTGTTTCCCAAATTACTAAACGGTGTGTTGCTTACAAATATTTCTATTAGAAAATTATTTGAAAAAAACATATTAATCCATTTTCAGGTTTAAAATAATTAATACTCAATTAATCATATACTAATAACACACCTCGTTTTACATATATTCTCAATTTTTTTCTTTTTCCTCTCAAAAACTTCATAAGAACCAATCTTTTTCTTTCCCCTCCTCTCAAACATTCCAAGAACAGACTCCTCTCAAACACTCCAAAGCATCCTTCCTTTCCCCGCCTTGTTCCTTACTCACTGTAAGTTTGTAACAGTAACATTAACACAACTATGAGAATTGTTAGACTTTATAATTTTATTAGGATATAAAATTATTGATCAGAGTTTTTGTGAGTTACTTCCTCCGTCCAAAAATCAAGGCCTATTTTCCTTTTTTTTTTTTGGTTTTTTCAAAAATCTTAAGAACTATTTGTAGTCTCTATAGAGCTATGTGCTAAATTTGTTGAGTGCAACCTAAGAATACATGGGTTTTATCACATGGTGAATGAGTTAATTACTCACTGCTCTGAATAACAAAATAAATATAGGTCTTATATTTCTGGATGGAGATCGTATCTTTGACATCTTGACCCAACTAGGAATTGGCATGTGTGGCCCATGAGAGCTGTGTGCGCATATTTAGTACCACCTTACAAGTTTAGCAAAGTTGGAATCAACTTAGAAGGCCTCTTCCCTCCAACCATGTCACTATCGAGTTAATCCTTTTATACGAAACGAGGACGAAAATGTAAGTGGAGTGGTATGTGTAAGTGGGCCCACCCGTCAGTTGGGTCAGGCTACATGGTTTTGTAGGGAGGGCTGTGATAAATGGTATTAGAGTCGATTCTCGCGGTTGTACGTATGGGTCAATGTGCGGGCATATGGCGCATGTGGCATCTATGTTGAGGCACATGGCATGGCGTATGGCGCCGGCCCTAGACGACTCCCGGATTAACTCTTTTACACGAAGCGAGAATGAAAAAGTGTAAGTGTAGTATTATGTGTAAGTGGACCCGTCCGTCAGTTAGGCTTGTGACAGTATCTTAGCCTAATAATGGAGTAGTGGTACTTCATTAGCCACAGTCCACGGTGCGCCAGAGCTATCAAATGATACAAGCATTTGATGATTCATCAGCAACGATCCATCCTATAGACGATACGATTGGTTCCCAACGGAAATAATTCTGATTCTCCACGATTCCCCTCCAAATATCTTTGGGTGGAAAAGCAAACAAGACAGCACAAAAGTTCAATGGCATAATTAATTTAATCAATTATCGAACATACTAATTCATTGCACATGGTCGCACGCCATACGCCTGTTTGCAGCTGCATGATTGCAATTATTTGGCCTCTAGCTGTTTGCATCTTTCCTCCCAGATCAAGCAGTGATTATTGCTGTGTAAATTACACAGCAAGCTCAAACCAAAGCCTAATCATCAGTCCATCACAAATCATCAGTTAAATATCGAACAAGCATAGCCATTCAATCATAGTAAATAAGAGTTGACAATCCTTGTCCTAGTTAAAGGCTTGAGGCACTCTCCCACACACGAGCAGGATTCCAGCAGGAAAGTAACAAATAATACATGAGGATGGCGATAGCAATATAAGTAAACAAAGGGTAAGCAAAGACCCGACGATAAAAGGACACAAGAAAATGGTCCTTGTACAAGCATCATAACTACCCCCAGCGGTTAAGAGACAGAGACGACTGTCACTAGGATCTTTAGCTAGTGCTCATCCTCAGGCTTGGTTGCATCCCTCATTTCATCACCTCCATCGTCCTGTACATATAGAACAGTTAGCACCAGTGGCAATAGTATGGCAAGTGTTGTGTTCATAAGTTTTTTGCATTTTCTACTAGCATATACACCGATCTACCTGCATATCAGAAGTCCACAAAGTGAGATTGTCGCGAAGAAGCTGCATGATCAGGGTGCTGTCCTTGTAGGATTCTTCCCCAAGGGTATCCAGTTCCGAAATAGCTTCATCGAAGGCCTACATAAACCATAAAGTATGATCACATAGTGAACGAGTGAAATACAACATGAGCTACCTATTATCAGTAATTTAGTTTTTCTGTTGTACCCAAAAAAGTTTCACAGAAATGTATGACCTTGGACAACTAGACTTCTGAAGGCAGGAATTCAAAGCAATAATACCACTAGAAGATACAATGTTGTACATCAATACATGCATATCATCAACAGCATGGGACTATGTCCCTTATAGAATTGACTCCAAAAGAACACTTGAGGAGCATAAGCTCATTGCAACAAACATATACAGCTACATAATTATTGGCATTCATGAGCAAACAAGTTTGTCAGGCCAGACAGATGAGCGGTATGGT
This sequence comes from Oryza meridionalis, assembly GCA_000338895.3. Classification (NCBI taxonomy): domain Eukaryota; kingdom Viridiplantae; phylum Streptophyta; class Magnoliopsida; order Poales; family Poaceae; genus Oryza; species Oryza meridionalis. The sequence continues at coordinate 24,052,801 of CM002531.2, read as the reverse complement.
ACACTTCTTTTGTTAACTATGCAACCCATGCCATGACTAAGCCTGCACATAGCAAGCAGGCATATGGGCCACCACTCTGCAAGATAGCAGCAGTCACATCTTGGATGCATGCTGCAATTTGAGCCGGCATGGATCACAGATTCTCACAGCTAATACAGGATGCCAACTTGCCAAGCAACCATGACCAGATATCCAAAGCAGCTAAAGCACTACGGAATGCAACTGTAACTGAAGAATTTCACACTCTCTGAACACTGTAGGCTCAGTGACAGTGAGGCATGAATCATACGGAAGCAAGCAGTACAAGTCTACAAGATCTACCTTGGCATGAAAAAATACTCTAAATATTGGAGGATCAATTGGACAAAGGAACTAATAAATCAGCTGGAATCGTACCATTGGTAAGCAACAAATTGTAGATCTACACACTGTTCTTTGAACTGACTAACTCGGAAGGTAAGCAAATCACCTGCTTGGCGAGCGTGCACGCGCGGTCGGGCGAGTTGAGGATCTCGTAGTAGAACACGGAGAAGTTGAGCGCAAGGCCCAGTCTGATGGGGTGCGTCGGCGACAGCTCCTTCATGGCTATGTCCTAGAGAAAGGAAAATCCCCAAGATCCAAATTTCTTTTAGTCAAATTGGTCGGATAGGTCAGCAAGAAAAGATGGGAGATGTTCGTGGAGGAAGAGTAGGGGTACCTGCGCGGCCTGGTAGGCGGCGAGGGTGGCGTCGGCGGCGTCCTTGCGCTCGGCTCCGGTCTTGAACTCGGCGAGGTAGCGGTGGTAGTCGCCCTTCATCTTGAGGTAGAAGACCTTGGCGTCAACGGCGGCGGCGGCGGGGACGAGGCGCTCGTCGAGGAGGCGGAGTATCCCCGCGCAGATGTTGGAGAGCTCGGCCTCGACGCGGGCGCGGTAGGAGCGCGCGGCGGCGGCGTGGCCCGCGGCGCCGCGGCCTTCCTCCTTCTGCTCGATGGAGGACACGATGCGCCACGACGCCCTGCGCGCGCCGATGACGTTCTTGTACGCCACGGACAGCAGGTTCCTCTCCTCCACCGTGAGCTCCCCACCCCCGCCCGCCGCCGCCGCCGTCACCACCTTCTCCATGAACTCCACCATCTCCTCGTACCTCTCCGCCTGCTCCGCCAGCTTCGCCATGTACACCATCTCCTCCCTCGTCCCTCCTCCCGCCGCCGCCGCCATCGTCTCTCTCTCTCTCTCTTGCGGATTCGGGTGGAGTTGCGTTGAGCCTGTGGGTGGGTGGGGGCGACCAGAAGAGGGGAGGAACCGAGGAATGAGAAGAAGTGGGGAGGAGCGGCTGCGGTTTTAAAACGAGGTGTGGTGTCTATGGTGACTTTTGCCTTTCTTTTTTATTATCGCTTTCTCTCTTTCTTTTTTTTCCCTTTATTAGTTTTTTTTTCCTTCTGTTCTGCGTTGTAGTAGTAGAGGTGTTGGAGATAAGAACGAGAACGAGGGAGGGTGTGCGAGATTTGTTTCAGTTCAAAAAAAAAAAAGATATCCATGTGTTAGCTTCTGAATAGCTGGATTTTTTTTCTCTCTTTGGGATGGGGGCGAGATTGGACGGATATTGTATATGGAGTACTGTAGAATAAGTTTATCAGAGATCCCTTAACTTGTCAACGAATCCTATTTTCGTTCTTCAATCGAAAAATATATGGAGTATTGTAGAATAAGTTCATCAGAGATCCCTTAACTTGTCAACGAATCCTATTTTCGTTCTTCAATCGAAAAACCAGAGATAACGGGTCCCTCAACTATCAAAACTGGTACATATGAGGTCCCTCGGCAGTTTAGATGGTAGTTTTGGCTGACGTGGCGCCTACGTGACTGATTTGACTCGGTTTTCATCTGACGTGGCATTGACGTGGCGCTTATATATCAATTTGATCCGGAAAAATAATAAAACCTGTGGGACCCACATGCCAGTTTTATAGACAAAATAATTAAAAAATGGTGGGACCCATGTGAGCCCCACATGTCATTCTCACCCAGTATCACTTTTCCTTGCCGAGTTATAGAGAAAGATTTTAAGTATGTCTCCTTGAACTGCTACATCATTTGTTCCATGTCCGCTTCTGCTCATATGAAAGATCTTCAGCCTTGACAAGGACGATGTTATCTTTGTCAATTTCTGAAGTTGACATGGTGAATGAAAGTTTTCATCACATTGAGCGTGCCAAAAGCGTGTTACTGAGAAAACACGGCGACATGGGACATCTGCTTAGCTTCAGTGCAAGTCAAAGACCTGCCTAGTGCGCTTGTAGGGCGTGCCAGTTAGTTTGATCCTGCAACTAGCAAGAAACATGGAAACACAGTTAGGGTGTATTTGGTTGAGCTATGGCTTTTGGAAAAACTGTTATGGGCTGTGGGCTGTGGGCTGTGGAAAAGCAGTTGTGGAAAAAGCAGAAGGCCGTTTGGTTAGAGCAGCTGTGAAACTGTAGGTTGTAGAAGAAATATTTGTTGTTGGTGATATGGGACCGGGGGTACCAAGCTTAAAGGGAAGAAGCCCCCCCTAACTTCCACGTGGCGCTCCCCCCCACCCCCGAGGGGGTTGGACCCGTGGATGGGTGGCAGCCGCCTCTTCCGAGCCTGAGGGGTCGGGCTACCGGCGGTCACCACGTGGCCGCCGAACGTATGAGGTTAGGTGGACGCTCCCCAGCGTCCACCTAATCGCATTTAGTGCAAGCGGAACGAGCGCACCACATTGCATTAAATGCGGCGTGCTGCGTGCCTGACTAGCCTGCGACCGGTATGTGACCGGTCGAATGACAGATGGGACGGCGGCAAGCCACGCGCGCTCTGCCCGAGTGTCAGGCGGCGTGTGGCAGGTATGCCCCGTCCCATCACGATGATGAGAGGCTATGGACCTCTCAACTGATCTAGAATCGGCTTGACCGCTCTGGACGTGCCCGAGATTGTGTTCCTAGTGCACGCGTGTCCCCAAATCCTCCTCCATTAAATGTGTGTCGCCCTGCGTCACCCGTGTCAGCCGGCATGATTTGATGGGCCCCACACAGCAGCCGACGTGCAAATGGCTTCCGGGTTAAGGCACGAGACACACATTTAATGTAGAGAATATTTTTCCCTCTTCACTAGTTGGCACTCACAGCGTGTGTGGGAACCCCTTGGAGTATAAAAGGAGGTCCATGTCACGGTCCCCCACTCGAGGAGTTCATCCTCCGACACCTGTAATGCCCCTAAAGGCCTGTGGGACTATTTATATGCAAATTACTCGTGAAAACCTATTCTGTTCAATATTGCGTATTTAAATAGCTAATTTGGAAAGATAAAATATATGTTTTCCATGCATCAAAGTAATATGGCCAACATGAATAGAACAAAAGATAAATGGTTTATACAATGATGCCATATCTCAAAATAACTATTCTCCTCTTACACTAACCAACCAAAGCATCAGCTATCCTAGTACAAATAGTGTTCACGGTATCATCATTCTCAACATCTTCACTCTCATCGTATGCCATGTCATTTGTATCTTGTACTCCCTCTGTCCCAAAATAAGGAAGTTTGGAGGGATGTGACACATCTTAGTACTACGAATCGGAACAGGCTCTCTGTTCAGATTCGTAATACTAAAAAATGTCACATCCCTCCAAAATCCCTTATATTATGGGACGGAGGGAGTAGTAAGTAGTCCTCGTCAGCATCACATCTCTCAAACTCCTTATCACGTAAATTGCTATCACAGATGAAGTTATACAAAGCAAGACAAGCCATGATGATATGATTCTGGGTAGTAGGTGAAAAACTTGGGAAGTCCTTCAAAATACACCACTTTTACTTCAAGACTCCAAAAAACCTTTTAATAACATTTCAAGGGAGGAATGCAAGAAATTGAACACCTCGTACTTTCCTTGAGGAGGTCCCGAACGATGCCGAAATTCCGGTATATGGTACGTGGTTCCTTTGTAAGGTGCAAGCTACCCTATTCAATTTGGACAACCCGAGTCGACTAGATAATATTTTCATATAAAACGAAGTTAGTAATGCAAATAATAATACTAGTGTACAAATATCAAAATTAATGAAGGAACCATTTATACCTGCAGGAGGCATGGGAAATGAAGAAAAATTTGCCAATGCACGAGTGAAGATGCACGAGCCGGGCCCCGATGAGCGGGGTGCCGGTGACCGGTCGAAGGGAGATGGGGAACGGTGCCGAGGGCCGCAGTCATAAGTGATTTTGAAAGTCAAAAGCCAACCAAAAAAATCCAAAAGCCATAAGTGATTTTGCTTCAAAGCTGCTTTTTTTTCGCCCGCATGGTGCGCTCCTCTTCACGGATGCGTGAGACAGGAGAGGGAGAGGGGGAGGGAAGCGGTACGGGCTGGGGGTGCAGGAGGGATGGAGGGGTAGTTGGATGGCATTTGTGGGTAATTTTAGTTCAACTTTTGAGATACTTCTGAAATTTGGTTGGAGTTGGAGTTGTGGTGCGACGGGAATGCCGCTCCACACCGCTAGGGATTGATCCGGCCTACTCGCTTCATTTTTTTTGGAGCTGGACTGTTTGGTTAACCTCCAGTGAGATCTGAGACGAATCTGGGAGTGGGAGCTGCACCAAACAGGCCCTTAGAGCATCACCAACAGTCCACCAATAATCTATCCCCAAAAATCAAATTTTGGGTTTTCTAAACTGAAAATAGGTGGTGAAAAAACCCCTCCCTCCAAGAGATAGCCTAAATTCAATTCCTAAAAAAGTGGGCCCTTCTGTTAAACTAAATTCTAGTTTTTTTCTTTCCCGTGCGCAGAAGTAGCGCGGGGAAGGAGAGAAGAAACGCGCGGGAAAGAGGATTCGGAGTCGGTCTCTCGCCCTCAAATACACGTACCGAGAAAACTGGTGATGGAAACTCCAAAACGTTCGGAGCTCTTTTGGAAATCTGTTGGACCAAAAATCAGGATTGAGAATGGAATAAATAGACCATTGGTGATGCTCTTAGTACAGTACAAATCCAAAAGCACCTTCTATCACTACTCTTATTGGGTTTTGAGGGAAAAAATTATCCACCTCTGCCATTACGAAAAAATCGGTTCGCTAATCCTTTCCCCGTCTCCTCTCGCGTGAAGCGCAGAAGGGGCCGACGGGAGATCTAGGGTTTCGCCGCCGGCTCCCCTTCGGCCGGCCGGCCGCCACCTGTCCGGCTCCGCTCGGCGCCGCCCCTGTTGGTCCCCGCCCGACGCTGACCCCGCCCGTCACTGCCCAGCGCCGCCCCACCCGACCCCGCCGCCGCCCGACGCCGCCCCTGTTCCCGTTTCTCCGGCCATCTTCCCACAGGCCACACTGTCTCTCCCTCTCCCTCCGCCTGCAGCTGTCGCACGCCATTTTCCTCTCCCTCCGACCGTCGATAGCTACCGGGGCAGCGGGGCCCCGCAGGGGCCGGAGGCGGGGCCGTTCCTAGAGGCCCCACCTGCGCCGCCGCCGCCGCAGCAGCAGCAACGATGAGCAAGAGCGGCGGCGCGGCGGCGGGGCCGACGGCGGCGGCCGCGGCAGCCGCGGTGCAGAAGCAGAAGACGCTTCTCCAGAAGGCTGACGCCGACGTCTCCAGCCTCGTTGACAACTTCGCCGCCCTCATCAACATCGCGCGCGTACGCACCCCTCCCCCTCTTCGAACCCCCCTTCTCCTTGGTGCCGTACTACCAAACCCTAACTCCTCCTTCTGCTCCGCTCGTCTCAGGTCAACGACCCACCGGTACGCAACACGCAGGAGGCCTTCCAGATGGACATGCGCGGCTCCCGCATGGTACACACTTGCTCCATGATTTGTTTCTTCGCGGCGGTGTTTAAATCATGCCCTATAGCATTTGTCTAAATGAGCAAACTTAGAGCTACGATACCCCTAATTTTAAGCGTTGATATCACATTTGCTGTGCCGGCTGGATGGAGAACTGGAGATGTTCCTCCTACCTCAGTAGTGGAGACAATTGGTGTGTAAGAAGAAAACTGAGTAATTACTTGCTCAATTTGGTATTACCATTGTATTAGGAGTCAAATTAAGCCATGGCAGTGAATCCTTGGTGCCATATCCTTGATAGCTGTTTGTTAGGATTTAGGAGTTATAGTATTGATTTCTTGATTGTGCACCCTGATCCAGTTGGAACTTATAACTAGAAGGCAATCCTAGGCAAGAGTGAAACCTCAGCTGTTTGGTAGAGGCAAATTAATCTTGCTTTGCTAAGCAAAGTAGCCAATAACCGTCAACAAATCCTTGCCCACCATGGAGAGCCAATCCGGCTATCCCTTAGTGGCAAGCAATGAAGCCCAATGTCATGGATGCAAGCAGTCAAAGACAAGACATGCTGGAACCACTTGGAGGGACATGCAGACAAGCAACGAGGTGCTTGAACCAAACAAGCAGACTAGATTCAATGAGCCAGCGATCACACGGGTATCCTCATAGGCATTTAAACAAACACCTTTTGTGCACTACAATGGCACTGGACTAACTTCAGAAGAGGAGCAAATATACTATTGTAATAGCAACATAGACCTTCAGAAATCAAAACTCAAGATAGATATGCAACAGAATAATGCATCCAACACCAACAAAACAAGCCACAGTAGATCACACACCCGATGGTCCCAGCTGCTCCTCCAGCCCACACAAACACACCAAGAATAGATTAGGACAGATTCCTGATTGTGGCTGCTCTTTGATCTTTGGATCGCTCTTATACCATGTAGAAATTAATAGCATTCAAGCAAAGGTTGATTAGGGATTACAACAGAAAGAAGAAAGAGCTCCTTCCATTCTGTTTCTAGAGCATATCTCCCAGCCCAGCGTGTCCTCTGTTTTTATACATGTTTTTTTTCAATTTAGTCCTACCTTTATAGTAATATTACACACAAGATCATGAATAACCAACAGTATATAGTAGTGGATTGAGAAGAACCTACCTCAGACACGCAATGGCCTTACTTTGGTTATCATAGACAGTATGGTGATGGTAATGAATAATGAGTTTGAATCACATTTTGTTACCTATGTATTTTCCGATCTACCTTTATATTAACATATTGCAATCATCCATTGTACAAAGTATGCTTTTGTAATATAATTGGAAGCTAGTTCTAGTAATCAGTATCATTTGGCAAACCCATTGAATGTGTAATTTCAGATGCGATATGCTTTCATGCTTTTCAGGTACATTCAGCTGATTCTCTGTTGAAACTAGTGTCAGAGCTTAAGAGAACAGCTATCTTTTCTGGGCTTGCTTCATTAACTGAAAATGTGGATAGGCGGATTGAGATCTTTAGTCAACAAGTTGAAGGAACAGAGAGAATGCTGGAGAGGATTGGGCAGGAGGCAGCAGGAAGCCTCAAAGAGTTGGAGGCACATTACTACTCATCTGTTGTGCGAACACCACCGGATGAATGAGGTAAATTCTACCTTTCTCTGAGTGAAAGATATTTCCTTCTAATTGCTGGAGGTGCGTAGTTGCTTACAATACTAAGGTTTGGTGTCAATTCATGGTTAATTGCAATTTTCAGTCAAAGACCTTTGCTGATGAAAAATTGTACATCAATTGATATGCAAAGCATAACGTTTAGTTGGGTCTAATGTTGGAATTCTTGCACGATGGACAAGTTGGTGGGTTTCCCATAGATTGTTTTGCTGCCTCCATAAAAAGATAACCAGTTAAATTTGTTGAATTTAAGCAACGTCTTGTGGCCGTTCTACATGCTATGCTTATATACTTGTAATTAGCAAGCACCTAGATAGATTCACAGCAAAAGGATTGCCTGTTGATATTACGGAACAGCGTCGCTGTGTAGTACTCTAAATGATTTGTCTTTTTAAGCCTAAGTTATTTGGTTTGGCTTTTAGATGCGACCATATATGCTCCTTTTTATATTAAATTGACTAAATGGCCAATTCCTAACTAGTCAGAAATGACTAGTAAAGTCTACAAGAAACTCATTGACCGTCTACTATGGTATCAGGATTATCACTTCTGAATAGGCATGGACTTTAAAGCAGTAGTGACAATGACTTGTTCAGTGTATTTTGTGTAAAATCACATTTAATTTAATCAAGAACTGATTTGATCTTTTTTCCCCAACTTTATTGTATTATTAGTTGTTGGGAAACTTGGGATGCCTTTCTGGTTTTCTACCTTTTTAGGCGTTCTAGTTTCCACCTAAACGAAGCAGTTTGCTCTCGTATGGCTGTGTAATTTATCTCTACTAGAAGTGGTTGCGCGGCGCCACGCTGCGCACAGAAATCTAACAAAACTACCTTCAAAAAGATATTATTGTTTGAATTGTTCTCTCTAGCACCCGTTTACGTGGCATAAGAACAAAAAATGGTGCAAAATTTCAAGAAAATTAGTCTATTACTGCTACAAAACCAAAGGCAAGAATGGCCACAAGACAGCAAATCAAGAACCAATCTTTCTTCAGAAAGCAGCCGCAAGGAAGAGAAGAAGGAGGCGGCCGTACGGTTGCCGCGAGGCCAGAGCTAATGCCGGCTCAGGCAACCATCCTCCTCACGAACAGAATTATGCAAAAACAGCAGATTCGTACCCATGACAATTAAGTACCGATTCTCGGGAACTCCATTAGGGCTTGTTCGGTTGGGCCGTTCCCGGCCGGGATCAGGGCCCAATCCCCGTGGAAAATCCTGGCGTGGAAAGGATACCGGCCCACGCAAGTATAGGCGTTCGGTTAAGCCCAGGCGAGATTTTATCCCGGCCCACCCCGGTGTTTTCCCCTCGTCATCGGCTGGGAAATATTCAGCTTCTCTGGTGGCAAGGAAAAAATCCTCTCGACGCAGCGACGCAATGAGAGGGGGCGCTGCGGCAGGGACGCTGCACGGCGCGGCGCGACTCCGACGCGACAGCGACGGCACGCTCTCTCCTCCGGCAGTTGACTCCTCCGGTGGCCACCTTCTCCCCGGTGAGTTCCTTCCCTTCCCATCTCCCCTAGCCTCCTCTTCCAGTGTTAGGGTTTCTTGCGCTCGTGGCCTCGTGCTACTGCGGCGGCGCATGACGGTGGCAGGCATGGTGGGGGACGCCGCAGCATCACACCCCCTCACCATGGCGCCGTTGAAGCTCTAAGCGCTACGGCAAGGAGAAGCAGGAGGACATGGATCTGTTCTTTGTTCCTCACAAGGTTTCTTGATTTATTCTTCTTTCTCCCTTGATTTGTTCTGAGTAATATTCCTAACTTAGTCTGAAGCTCTGATCATGTCCTTCCTGGATCTGATCCTCTGTTTGTAGTGCCGTAGTGAGAATATGTTGATTCTCCTGGTAGTTGAGTAGTTGAAAGACCACGTTTTCTGATTCTCAATGTGAGTTGTTTTAAATTTGTACATAAAGGTTATGAAAATGGTTTATTCTTAAAATTAGTTGGCAGGTAATAGTAATGCCACAAAAACATGCAGTGCGTAATAATATTGAGGCATCAGAAGTGAATGCTGTTCATTTTTCAGAAATAGTACTAGACAAATGTTGTTCATCAGAAGTGATTCCAACAAGTTGTCTGCTCTTGTAATCTCACCCATACTTGACAGTGCCCATAATACAAGTAGATCAATGAGCCATTCCACATGCCATATTTTCTGAACAAAGTACAAAGTTCAAATTGAAGTAGTAAGAAAAATGAGTCATGTGCAGCTTTTGTTCAGGCCTGTAAAAAGCTCTTGGCAGTCGGCATAATACAACTTACTTAAATCTGAACTATTTTGGTACATGGTTCAAATGGTCTAAAAATAATTTCCTAGGTTGGTCCATTTTTAGTAGATCTTTTGCAGAACCATCTAATGAAGAAATTCTGGATGTAAAACATGATTTTTGCAGCTATTGCTTGCTTAATCTGCAGACTACTGATTTTTGCTTCTACGCTACTATTGAATTCAGTTTATTGCTTGCTCAAATCTTATGTGTCCTAATTTCATTTTGATATCTGAAGCACTGCTAGCATTAGTCTCATATGCATGTCCATGTTTCTAGCACTGCTAGCTATTAGGCAAAGCACACCATACAGCTTACAAACAATCACTTGTCAAACTGAAAACTTGTAAAAATGTTGCCAAGGATCAATAGTTGGCTGGTTTCAGGAAATTTGAGACAATTGCTCACTGCACAAAAGCATTGCCTAAATTATTGCATTTTACAACTGAAAACTAAAGGAAACTTCTTTCTTCTCTACAGGCTTTGGGAGGAAGTCTGAGAGGATGGTGGTTCAGATACAGAGTGAATGAGCAGACGTACACAAGATGATGGCTTTTTGCAGGAGCAACAAATGTTGATCTCTGAACCATTGTATATCGCTGATGTAACCATTTGGTCTAGGAGTCCTGGTGTGGCAGCTCACATTTATTTTTATAGCTCAAGTGAATCATGACATAGTTTCATCTTTTTCTTTTTTTATTGTCAAATTTCACTACTATGACTGTATTTAGTTATCTCTGTATTGTCAAGTGACCTCAAGTTTTGTTGGGTGATGCCTCCTTGCCTTAAACCGGATACATGCCTTGATGATACTGCAATATTTTTGTTTTAATGATTAATAAATGTGGTTTTCGCAATATTTTTTTTAATGATTAATCAATGTGGTTTTCGCGTAATTGATGAGGTTACTGCAATATTTTTTTACTGAAGTATAATTTCATTCATGTTGTACTTTTCACTTATACAAAAATATCGGTTTGCAATATTTTTTTGCTATTCTAAACTACCAACCTGAAAATCAATTTTGCTATTCTAAACTCAATGGACAGCATGCAACGTTGAAGCAGGAAAGCACCAGTCCTTCTGTTGTTGCTGTTGCCTATTGCTGCCTTGACACGGGATTTAAGCAGGCGCACCAAGCCAAAACCGAACAAATGTTTTGAAGACAGGGATTAGGAAAATCAAGGGAATTCATCCCACAGGGATTAAGTGAGATGGGAGGAATCCACTCAATTCCTCTCTGGATAGGTTCCCCTCGGGGGTTTAATCCCAAGGAACCGAACATAGCCTTAAGATATATATATATATGTGTGTGGCTCCAGGCTGAATCTAAAGTGTAGCTTAACCTAATCAATATAGCACGGCAAGGGTGGACGTGATGGAGTATGGATGGACCGGGTGATATGAACTAGGGTTCCCGATTTTCCGAAAGGTTCTGAGAAAAAGTCGATTTGGGCGGAGTCGCGACACAAATCGATCCGGCTTCTGAACGAACACGCTCTTGAACCCCGCAATCGCAGCACCATGTCTCCTCTGATTATCACCCGTGTCGAAACGCGGATGACCTCGCCGAGAAGGCTAATCCCTGTTTGCGAATCGAAGAACATAAACAAGAACAAGGAAAAATACAACCAAAATTGCATATAAATGATTAAGCTTACAAGTTGGGGTCTTACAAACTGATCTGGCGGTGAAACTATTCTTGACAGAATAATCTAAGCAAAACCCCAAAGGTGATGGCAGGTACTGATATATAGAGTTTAAGTTCGTGCAAACAACCCTTGATGCAACTCTATGGGTTCCAACACGATACATGGCACAAAGGCCCAAATACGGTGACGCAACATCGGGACAGATTCTGGACGTCAACTTGTTCGGTCGATTCCCGTTGACTTGGAAAGAATTTGAATATGGGACCAGAACAATTGGAAATGTTATCTTCTTAGCTTTCCATCCATATAAAAAACGTCCCAATCCGAGCACGTATGCGACCTGGGCGCTCGTTTTAGTGCAGACTGGTCTGGGACTCTGAAACATACTCGAAGTCGACTTGGTTTGGGCTTCCATCTTAACTTGGACGCCCTCGCTGAGCCTCCATGTCCTAGATTTCAGTTTAGATCCCTTCTATACCCCTTCCGTTAGTTGACCGCTAATTGACTGTTAAATTTTTATCATAAAGTCCATTTTGCCCTTTAGAACCAAGAAAATATAAATTTATGAAATATATCGATGGAGTGTATAAATTTATTGTATGCGACTATTATATTTATATGAGTTTATTTTGAGAGATATAATCTAATAGAAAATAATACTTTTGTTTCACCTCCGCGAAGGCAAAACAAAAAATTTTTTTTTATCTATGGCAAAATTTATTGTTATATATATAAAAAATAGTATTTTTTACGATTAAAAACTGTATATATCATATTTTTTATAGTAGTACAACATTTTCTATAAGATAAATTTATTTATGTGCTAAATAAATATTTTTTAATAACTAAAATAAATTTTAGTTTTATGTCATATCTAAAAATAAAATTTTATCATAGATAAAAAAATTTTGCCATGGAGGCAAAACTAAAATATTATTTTTTATTAAATTATATCTCATAAAATAAACTCATAAATATAATAGTCGCGTACAATAAATTTATACACTCCATCAATATATATTTCATAAATTTATATTTTCTTGATTCTAAAGGGCAAAATAGACTTTATGATAGGAATTTAATGATCAACTAGTGGTCAACTAACGAAAGAGGTATAGAAGGGAACCAAAATAAAACTGAGAGGTATAGAAGAAAATGAGCTAATCTCAGCGCTCAGGGTATGGAATGGATTGTGCGAACTTTTACGGGGACCAGGGAATTTTCTCTTTGTATAACTAGAGATCGCGACAAGCGTTGGCTGCCTACGCCTCCTGGCGCCGGTTTCGAGCGGATGCAGCATTCGGACCGGACGAGCTGCGTGTGTGTGAGCGAGCTTGGAGAACCGCGCGCACATGGAGAGGCCCGCGCAGGGCGGGCAAGCGGGCGCACGCCTTCCACGCCCAGGCGGCCAGGCCACACCGGGGAATGGGCGTGGCCGAGCCGGACCCGGTCGCGCGCGCTTTGTCCTACCGCTGCTGCTGTTTTTCGGGAGAGTTTTTTTTTTTTTGGCTGGGGCCACGGTTTCTTTTGTGAACAACGCATGTGGTATCTGGTCGAAGAGATTCTTCGCTCTCTCTTTCGTGTTTTTTTTTTTAAAAAAATTTGTGTCAGGTCAAGGAGATTGGGAGATTGGGAATTTGAGATGCTGCAAGCCCTGCAACTGCAAGCTGTCCGCATGAAGCAGGGTGAAACGGACTGTGGCACGTTCCTCTGCTTGATTCACTCGATGCAAACTACTACTATCTCGGTTTTCCTTAAAGCCAACGTAGTTTTGCTGTTTCTTCAGCGATAAGTTGCTAATTGTGGGCTTATCGCTCTCTCTCTCTCATTTATACCACAAGTAGCAAGCCCGTGGATATCTCTTTCCCTTGCAGGAAGAGGAAAACGCAAGCAAGGCCGTTTGGCTGGCTGGCTACCTCGTCGCTCGCTCTCTTTCCACACATTTACGATGGGCAACTAAGCCCCATAGTATGGCCTAAAAAGCTAAAGAATAAGCCAAAATTTAAATTTTTGAAGTTGATTTTGAGATGCTTTGAATGTAATTTTTGTTAACACTGGCTTTTAAGTCACTACGAACAAATCTATAAAAGTTTTACTTATAAATTAAATTTTATTTTCTAATAAACCATTTTGGCTTATTAGACAAAATGGGTAACCGATGGAGCCTAGAACATGCATGAAGTGTGATTTCAGCATATCATATTCTCGTTTCGTTGTTTTTACTGTCTAATTCTCTTTTACAAAGACACTCATATCATATGCGCTCAAGGACATGTACAAAGGCGTTTGAAAGCTTAAAACCTAACACATAATAATTCCTCTATAGTGCTCTCTAATAGTAGTATTCTACTAACAGAAAATGATATAACCATCGATTTGTTATGGTGTATTAGTAACTACTAAATCTATGGTTGGGAGTAATTTTGGTGTTTGTGTTTTTTTTTCATTCGTTACTCATATCGCTCAATATGTGTTATGTCACCACATTGTCCTTCCATCGATTAAGAGAACTTTTATATAGAAAGTATTTATAAAATATATACGCTTAGCAATTTAAAAAACATGCTCACGATATACGAGAAAGTAGTCAATCTGGTAATCATGGACTCAGCCTAATATGAGTGATCAATTGTGGAGGCATTCCTCAAATTTGTTGAATGACTCCATTTTCATCTCTTTATTAGCTTTTACTTTTAAGTGCTGAGGTGATTGTCAGGGTTACGGATAAATCATACCCTCTATCCTATTAGTCATGAGATATACGAATATGGTATATCTTACGATATACGGAAATGGTACATGTAAAATAAGGGAATCGGCGAATTCCTATGGGAAATATCCTTCACTAGTATGACCGTGTCAATATCCTACTCGGAGAAGGGAATGATTGTATTGTATCGTGTGAGATCTGATATCTCCGAGTTCTACTTGGAGACTAAGATGATCCTCGGTATAAATACATACCCCCTGAGGGGTATAGGACACCCGGCACCACAGAAGCAATTTGGAGGACTTGAAACCTATTCGCCGATAGATCTCGTCGAGACCCTCTCGACAAGGATCTCGTCGCTAAATCTTGGAGTTCAGTTGTTCTCTTTTGTATTCTATGGTTTTCTTCATAATTCCATATAAACTGGATTAAGGCTATTACCTTACGAGGGGCCTGAACCAGTATAATCCTTGTCTTTTGTGTGCTTGGTGTCATATCGTGTAGATCCTCGTACCAATGTACCTCAATACCCTCAGAATACAGTCTACGGGTATCCCCCGTCAATTGTGATTATGGACAAACATATTTTGTTTGTCGAAACAACTAAGCTATTTAGAATAAAGTGGGCAATTGACCATCTTGTTTCCCAACCAAAACAATCCTTAAGGGCATCCTAAATGTATATACAACATTGAACAATAACGGTGAGGTCCAATGCAAGAAGCACTAGCTATAGCAAGATGGCACTAGCTATAGCAAGGTGGTGGTCGTGGATGTTATGGCAGCACGGACTAGCAGATGTGGTGAGAGGTGGCGACATTGGCTGAAGACGGGGGGTTAGTCTTCCGTCCCTTTCTATGTCACCAATGAACTTGGTGGGCGGCGGCGACGTTAGGCAGAGACTAGGTTAGTCCCCTGTCCCTTCCTCTGTCACTAGGGGGTGGGCAGAAAAAGAGTGAACCGAAAAGACCGAGACCGAGAAATTCAATCACTAGTTCGACTTCAGGTGTTGAAAGATCGAATTTTGTTCGATCAATTCGGTTAGTACATTCGGTTAACTAAATAGACCGAACAAACCGATTTTTGGTCCATTAGGCACATTAAGGTCCAACAACCCAATTAAACCAAAATTTTCCCAATTTTAGGCTCCAACATGCTTTGATATCTGACCCATGATAGTGAAGTGAGTTGATTTGTGATATTTTTTATGTGTATAATTTTTTTTATCTAGAACTTATTAGAGACTTGGCTTGATTATCTTGGACCTTTTGAAATTTCGATCATGAACGAGACCAATACTGAATTACCTGAGACCAAATTTCTTGGTCTTCATTATTTTTCAAGACCGATCAGTCTCCAGTTTTAGATGACTGAAATTTCTAAAAGAACAAATATTGAGACTAGATTTTTCGATCTGACCGAACATCCACCCGCATCTGTCACCGGCAGAGAGTACTGGCAGTGTCGGTGGACATGGTGGGTAGTGGTATTGGTGGCTCTCGGTGGCAGTGTCCTAGGGGCGGTGGTGGCTAGGTGAGCTTCAGCGCCTAGATCTGACCACGGCCAGGCGAGGACAGGGGGTCAGTGGTTGTCAATGATTGGGCTAGCTGATGATGCAATTGTCGTTGGCTTGCCTGACGCAGATGAGGACTGTGCCAGCAGAGGCTCTCGGTGGTGGCGTCCTAGAGGCGGCAACTACCAAGCAAGTTTCGACGCCAAGGTCTAGCTGTGGATAGGTGTGAACGACAGTGGAGTACCTCTGGCGAGCTCATGGCAGTAAAGACAGGTGCATGTCATGCTTGACAGCTTCACGACGCTCTAGGAGTGATGGCGAGTTCGATAGTCTGTGAAAGACGGCGGTGGCATGGTAGAGCAGCTTCGGACACACTAGGGGTGTTTGGAATTAATGCGGCGGCGTAAGGGGATTTGGATGATGACGTAGGACAGTAGACACATTAGTTAGTAGCAGATGGCATTGTGATTCGAGGCAGAGATGGTGTGGCGGACAGGTAGCACAAACTGTTTCGATTCTCCCCTTTCGCCCTCTCGTGTTGCAATAGAAATAATAAGTCGTCGATGAGGGTTACAGCTAGTTTTTCTTTTGTGTGTGTTCCTGCGTATTTCTCCTAGTGAGGGTTGGAATCTAATTACTTATATATGTTTTGCCCGTGTATATCTTTTATAGATATAGTCTTATTATCTAATAATGAAAAATCCATTATTAAAAAAAAAGCTATTGCAAACTCCATAATAATGGTTAAAACCTGTGAGAGAAATTAAGGTGGGTCCTGTTAGGTCCCACTTAGTTTAGAAAATATTGCTTCTTGGGAGTTTTTTATTCAAGGGATCGATGAACTAACTCCCTCCTGTGGGCAGCAATATTATTTTATTTTATTTTCTGTTGTGACCAAACCACGAGCTTATAGTGAACATTAGCATTTAATGTTTTATTGTCAGGTTTATAAGGATAGTCACAAGCTCGATCACAACTCATTCTTACAACCCTTGCTATGTCCGCCTTAAGTGTCTAGGCCTAACTATGGCATTAGAGATTGGGGCTCTTTGGGAATTGTCTCGTTAAGCATTTTATTTATTAATGATTGTAATGCTCTATGTGAGGGCATCATCACCAATGTATATATTACAGTGATCTATATAGATGTGGCTCATATAAATAGATTTTTTCTATAACAATCCGCGTAATGTATAAAAGAGAGGAGTAGAGATACTTCCTCCGTCCCAAAATAAACGCAGCCATGAGTTTCCGTGTCCAACTTTAATCATCTATTTTATTTGAAAAAAAATTATGATTAGTATTTTTATAGTTATTAGATCATAATATATGAATAGTACTTTATGTGTGACTTATGTTTTTTATTTTTTCAAAAAAATTAAATAAAACGAACGATTAAAGTTGGACACGAAAACTCATAGCTGCGTTTATTTTGAGATGGAGAGAGTAGATAATATTATTTATCCCACATAGTCGTCCATATATATGAGTAACTTTTGTTTTTTTTCATGTGAACTAGTTTACACAATGATAATAGATGATTGAATAAAATATTATATTGCTTATTGATTACTTTTGCACGCCTCACAAACGTTGCAGAAAAAAAAGCAACAAAACACCGGTAATGAAACTAGGGAGAGACGTGATCCTGCACAACAAACTTTCCCCAAACTCCCAACTTTCTATCACATCACATCACATCTAAAATTTTCCTACTCACATAAACTCCTAACTTTTTTTCTAAACTACCAACTTTCCCCAAACTTCTTCCCAATTTTAAAAACTAAACACAGTCCTGAACACAAAGAGCTCGTGCTTTTGCACCGGGCTAAATTTATTTTAGTCGGGCACCGTCCCAAGTTTCCAAGAAAAGGATTGAACGGCCGAAGGTCCTTTTCCGTTCGTGAGTGCCGTCATCCATCCACATCGCTTTTGTTCCTTCCCTATCCATGCGGCTATCCCATCGTTGTTTGCTTTGATTTGATGCTTGTTTCGTGGCAGCTTACCACTGGAACGGAAAAAACCCGCAAAGTTTAGGGGGCGTGCCAATGGTGCGGGGACTAACAGAAGAAATTAATCAATGTATAGTTGATTTTTTAGAACAAATCAATGTATAGTTGTGTACTAGTGTCACTCGCGCCACCCGTCTCAAATCCATTCGCATGGTTGAACTTTTAGGGCGTCACGGCGTGGAACAAGCAAAAGCACAGCACTGTATCTTGGATAGTACCAAGAGCTAGATCGATCGATCGATCAGTGAGCTTAAAACTGTGGTCAACTCTGCAGTGGATTGGAGTATTCTATTAACCGGTAAGAGACGGCAAGCCATGCCCATTCCCAAATTAGACTCTGTCTGAGATTCCTGCGACCGCACAGCCCACACAGATCACAACAGCAAGTTGTTTTGTTTTTTTCGTCAGAAACAGTAGACCGGATTAAGCAACGTGAACGAGACGAGAGCGAGACGGCGTCACCGCCACACACGTAGCGTGCTGCGTGCGCGCCGCATCAACACCACCGGAAAACAGCAGGCTCCCCCCGGCCAGTGGATCGGAGTAGTACGCGACCACGCGCGCGCACCTGGGTGAACGCTTGGCTAAGCCCACGGTTTCTCCGCCTCCGCCCGCGGCACGGTGAATAATCTCCAGCCTCCGGGCGCGCCGCACCACGCAAAAACGCAACGCAACGCGCGATTTGTTATATATATCCACCGCGAAGTCCAACGCCTCGATCGATCGGTTGATAAGGGAAGGAAAAAATACAGTAGTGGAGCGAGCTAGCTAGCGCGCACGGGGTTTCACCCTCTTCTCTGTACTGCACGACGACTGGATCGTGGTGGTGGTGGTGGTGGTGCAGCTTTTGCTTGCGTGCGAGGGGGCGTGTCGCGTGCTGGCCCAGCTTATATAGAGTTGAGAACTTGAGATAGATAGATGGCCGTGGCGTTCCCGCCTCACATCATGGTGCTGAGCAAGATGCAGCGGCTGTACGACGCGTGCGACATGATCTTCTCTTCGCCGGCGTCCGCGGCGCCGACCATCGGGGAGATCAGGTGGCTTCAACACCTCCTTGGTACGTACCTACGTACGTTGTGAGTTCTTCCCGGCGCATGGAGTGAAGAGCGAATCCATAATATGTGATGGCTTATGTGGTGTGATGGTGTGTAGATGGCATGGAGGCAGCGGACGTCGGGATCGATGACGGTGAGTCACCGCCGTCGTCGTCGTCTTCGTGTTCGTCGTCGGACGACGAGGTGAGCTCGAAGGACGGCCAGCTCCTGCCGGCGCGGGCGTTCACGCGGATCACCTACGTGCACATACACCAGTGCGCCGATTTCTCGGTACGTACGCATCGATCGATCAACTAATGCAAAGAGCAGTAGCACATTAGCAGTCTTGTGCTGTGTACGCGTACGCGACGAGGTTATAATTGGTCAATGGTTTGGCTTTGGCAGATGGGCGTGTTCTGTTTTCCGGCGGGCGCGACGCTGCCGCTGCACGACCACCCGGAGATGGTGGTTTTGAGCAAGCTCCTTTACGGCTCGGTTCGAGTCAAGTCGTACGATTGGGTCACCCCGCCGCCGCCGTGCTCCAGAAAGAGTAAGCGTGCGTCCAGTGCCCGAATCTGATTCGTTGGTAGCACCCGTGTTACGCATTAGCCTCAGAAGCAAATCGATTGGTTCGTGCCGATCGATCTGACCAAGAGCTGGCTAGCTAACAGTGGTAGAAACTTTTTGTTGCGGCGCAGGTGGTTTGGCGAGGGTGGTGGCAGCCGACGAGGTCCGGCACGCGCCGTGCAAGACGTCGGTGCTGTTCCCGCGGAGCGGCGGCAACATGCACGCGTTCACCGCCGTCACGCCGTGCGCCATCCTCGACGTGCTCACGCCGCCGTACTCGGAGGAGCTCGGTCGGCCGTCCACCTACTTCAACGACATCCCCATCCCATCTCTGCCAGGCACGTCTTGAAAAATGCTTAATTCACCGTTACAAAATAAACAAATCTTATACAAGTATTATATTTATTTTGGAACGAGGGGGAGTATATATGTGAGAAATTTTGTTTTACCGTTTACTACCTTTGTTTTAGATTATAAGATTTTCTAGCATTGTTAATGAATCAGTCACGTATATATATATCTAGATTCATCAATATATATATATATGAAGAATATGAGGAATGCTAGAAAATTTTATAATATGAAACGGAGGAAGTAAAACTTATCTGATGATTAACCTGGTAGTATGTCATTTTGCTTGGTTCAGGTTTTGCTTTTCTGGAAGAGACGGACTTGCCGGAGGATTTCAGCGTTGCAGGGGCACCGTACGTCGGCCCAGAGCTTGAGCTTGTGGTCGATATGGATGATGACGACGACGATTACGATGATTACGACGAATAGCTAGCTAGGCTAGCTAGCTCACTGCTTTTTCAGAAGAGAGCTAGATGTGCTAGATAGAAATTGTTGCGTACGTGCAACGTTGATGTACATGGAGCGGTTTCTCTTTGTGGATATATATGCTCTTACAATATGGGCACCCTATGAGTAAATTGCACCTGCTGTGCGTTGATCTGTACAGAATTTACTCGAACATCCTTTTAACTTCCAAATTGGCTAGTGGCTACTGTAAAAAATTGTAAAAAAAACATTTTTTATAATTGCGTGGCACCAACAAACTTTGTAATTTTGTTTTAGGTATTGGTCAGAGTAGATTGCTTAAAAACGAATACAAAAGGACAGGAAAAAGGGAAGACTTTGTCTACCTGAATTCTCAAAGTATAACAAACACAAACATACGGCCACAGCTAACAAGTAGTTTTCGGAGTACTACAAGGAAATCCATGGTTTCGGCATGTCATCGTTTGCAGTTGCACATGGTCTGGCTAGTAGCAGGCTGCGAAGTGCCGCTTTCTGACCATTGGGCGCCGGGGCTTGTAAGATGTAATGATCACAGCTACATTGGAGTCACCTTAGGAGGAGAATATAGCTGTGTTTAGTTCCACGTTAAAATTGAGAGTTTAAAAAATTAAAACGATGTGACGTAAAAGTTAAAATGTTGTGTGCACAGAAAAGTTTAATACGATGGAAAAGTTAAAAGTTTAAAAAAAAAGAAAAAAAAAGGGTTATGTGTGATTGTGCAAGGCCGCAGTGGGAAATGGGAATCAGTGCGGTAAAAGTCAGGTCAAGTTAGCCGCTTAATTGGACGTTTATTTGTACGTCAATGCCACGAACAAAGAATCGGGACGTGTTTTCGGTTTTAAATCTCCTGTTATATAGCGGTTTAAAAGGATTATAACTATTTGCTCTTATGTATAGTTTAGTCGCTATAGCTTTATTTAGCCCGCTATAACTATCGCTATAGCTATTTAAGAAGCTAACCGCTAAGTATTTTAGCATGCTATTTAAAACAATGGATTTCTCACCGCCAACGCCTGATTGGCCGATCCTGCTTAATCAGCCGAAAAACTGAGGATTACTCACCACTTGCTTCCTTCTCGCGAGTCCGCGCCTCCGTTCGCTCCACGCTGCACGCCCGCACCCTGCACCTTGAGCAGAAGCACGAATTAATTAGTAGAAGAGGTCGACGAGACGTTAACAGGAGGCGGCGGCAGCTAGGACGTCAGGAGGTGACGGTACATGTCGGAACGGTGGTCGCAGCAGCAGCAGGACAAACGCTCGTAGCAACGATAGGAATAAAATTAGCTTGCAGTCAAGGAGAGGAATGAAAGGGAGAAGAGGAGAGGAGGTGCTACTTCACTAGTGGCAGACGCCTCATCAGCTAGCCAAGTAGCTACGACTCGTATTATTTGCTCGTGCCTTTATACAGTATCAGTTGATATCAGTTGGTACCCGAGATGTCAAATCTGATACCCTCAAGTACCATTCTTATACGTTTATACCCTTGGGTATCAGGATGACGCGTCACACGATATACCTGTGTACAACACCTCCGAGCAGCACGATGGGTTGGTGAGCAACATGACCATTGCACTACCACATCGACGGTCAATCGTGGCTCCATATCTAGCACATTCGTTGGCATCCCCCTCTATCATCACCAACAATAGGGAGGAGGAGCTCACTCTGGTGGGAGTCTTCCCCGACATCCTTCGTGCGAGTAAGATTTTGCGATTGTTGCCACGCCACGAGTACAAAAAGGAGGAGGCCACGGAACCGACACAGTCCATCACCCTCGTCATCAGCATGCGCTCAGGGCCAATCCAACAATAAGGTAGGCCTAGGCCTCTCGATCTGGTGTTGGTGGCCTGCTTCTCGACTCGACGGGAGGCATGAAGCAGCAGAGGGAGCAGAGAGTAGGTGGATGAGTAGGAGCCAGTGAGGAGGAGAATGAGGAGTGATGAACCAATTTCCAGTTTGTGCGGTCAAAAGGAGAGGGAGGAGAAGAACAATAGGGGAGGGGGGAGGAGGAGGAGGAGGAGGAGGAGGAGGAGGGAGGGCCACAATGGGCAAATCACTTGAAAATTCATGAACCAAATACATGAACTTTTAGAAATAAGAATAACCTTACTCAGTTAATGAGTTGCTTGGTTAGCCTACTCAATGAAAACATTATTAAAACCACTCCATAAGATATATTGTCACCAACTTCTTATTGATAGCAATCAAAGAAATTGATGAATAGCTTATATTCCGATAAAATCAACGACATGCATATAAAATAAAGTTGTTACTCAAAGTATATTGCCAGCAACCATCTTTCTCTAAGCGCACACACGCCTTTTCTGTGCCTATAGGATTCAAAAGACCAAAACGTTGGGTGTGCGCGCCATTTGGCGCCCCCCACGCACACATTTTCATTTCTTTTTTTGCAATCTTTTCCCCTATTTTGGCGCCGCTCCCCTCGCGTGTTTTTTCCTTTTTTCCTGCGTTTTTTCCCGATTAAAAAATCGTTAGCACACGTGTTTTCGAATCTCGATATGAAAGTTTTCCAATCTGAAGAAAGTTTCAAATCTAGAGTTGAAAGTTTTCAAACTTTGAGTTGAAAGTTTTCAAACCTGAGTTGAAAGTTTCAAATTTGAGATGAAAAGTTGAAAGTTTTCAAAATTTGACTTAAAAGAATTCAAATTTCGAGTTGAAAGTTTTCAAAGTTAGAGTTGAAAGTTTTTAAAATTTAATTTCAAAGTTTA
The DNA here is from genome assembly GCA_000338895.3 of Oryza meridionalis. Lineage (NCBI taxonomy): Eukaryota > Viridiplantae > Streptophyta > Magnoliopsida > Poales > Poaceae > Oryza > Oryza meridionalis. The sequence continues at coordinate 24,030,082 of CM002531.2, read as the reverse complement.
AATTTTGAGTTGAAATTTTCAAAATTTCAATTTAGAGTTTCAAATTGTAAGTTGAAATTCTTAAAATTTAGGTATGGATTTTTTAAGAAAAAAAATAGAAAGTTTTAAATTTTATTTGAAAGTTTTTTTCACGTATAGATTTCTTCTAAGTTTCAACCTTTAGGAAAAAAATGGAAAATCTTACCTTAATTTCTGTTATTATGTAAAACATCATCAGCCCTTTAGTACAGATTAAAGGCCCATTCCTGTTTGTGGGCCATGAAATTAGTACATAATCCCCATCCACAGATGTGGTCAGGGATGTATTCCGGCCCATCCAAGTATCCACAACGATCGCGGAAGGAAAACCGACCGATCTCGATATCACGCGCCCCACCCCCACGCCGCCAAAAATATCTCAGGAAAACAACTGCAAATCACACCACCTGTAGGCTGTAGTCCTGTACCATGTGGTCATGTCTTTGTCGTGCACGGGGGAAGAAAAAAAGGGAAAAAAAAAAGGGCAAACTTTCTCATTTGCCAGTTTTTCTCACCCGCAACAGCAAACGACGGCAGCTTCCTGCACCGAACGATCCGGCTTATATATCTCCCTCCGAAAACTTACTTTCTCATTTGCCAGTTTGTTTTTCTCCCTCCACAGTGCACAGCCATGGTTGCGCCGTCTCGGCTCCCATCCCATGAGGAGCAGTCCGCCGCCGCCGCCGCCGCCGCCGACGGCTCGGCCACACCGTCCCAAGGAATCCCCGTCGTCGATCTCGGCGTCCTCGTCAACGGCGCGGCCGACGAGCGGTCGCGGGCGATCCGCGACCTAGGCAGGGCATGCGAGGATTGGGGCTTCTTCATGGTAAGTTGGGTATCTCTCAAAACGAACATATCCTTAATTTTGTTATGTCTAAGAAAAAAGAAAGTTTTCTCCGTTTACTTCGGAAACGAACTATTTCAAATACGGAAAATTGTATGAGCTGTTTGATTGTTTGTTAATTAATTAAAGGATATTGTGACAATGATCGCATTTGTGAGTATCAATTTAGGGCATGTCCAAAGGTAGAGTCTAGAATGGTCTCTTTGTTAATGCATATCACTTAGAGACTATTCTCCTACAATAGTTAAGACAACAAGAACTCTTAACCATTAATGCACCAAAATATTTTTTTAGTACCATTCTTTCCTTTTCTCCACCTCTATGCAACAAAATTTCCTTTAATAAACGTTAAGAGTCGACTCTAACCCGTTGTCATGCGTAGCAACCATGTTTCCCTTTCCTCCACTCTCTCTCTTCCACATCATCAATTTTACTTGTATGGAAACGAAGAGAGACCATTATTACACACCGTTGTACATGCCCTTAGTCAGTGGCATGATTGATTGCTAGATCGTCTCATCTGAATCTTTCATGAATGAATTAAGGTGACTAACCATGGGGTTCCCGAGGCGCTCCGAGAAGCAATCATGGACGCCTGCAAGGAGCTGTTCAGATTACCTTTGGAGGAGAAGAAAGGGTACATGCGTGCCAAGCCGATGGATCCTATACGGATCGGTACAGGTTTCTACTCTGTCGTCGACGCCGTACCATGCAGGAGGGACTACCTGAAGATGTTCTCTCATCCTGAATTCCACTGCCCCGAAAAGCCCCCAAAGCTGAGGTACATCCATGATCATTACTACCAATCGTAAAAATTCTTCGCCATTGACATCATCGACCGGTGTAATGTGAAGATTTTCTTGTGGTTTCCTTCCTCTAAAGAAAGATTTGTGATATGTGTCAACAATGTCAGGGAGATTGCAACGGAGTACGCGACCTGCACGAGAGCCCTGTTGCTGGAGCTCACCAAGGCGATCTCCGAGAGCCTGGGCCTCGCCGGCGGCCGCCTCTCTGAAGCTCTCAACCTCGAGTCCTGCTTCCAGATCTTGGTGGGGAACCATTACCCTGCGTGCTCTAGACCGGACGAGCAGGCGATGGGATTATCGGCTCACTCCGACCATGGCCTCCTCACCCTGCTCTTCCAGAACGGTGTCGATGGCCTCCAGGTCAAGCACGATGGCGAATGGCTCCTCGCGAAGCCCCTCCCGGGCTCCTTCTTCGTCATCGCCGGCGATCAATTGGAGGTATTGGATCAACAATCACTATGCGTGTTCTTGAGAAGTTTATGAAACCGTGAAATGGATTTTAAACTCTTGAAGAGATATCCTATGTTATTTACATATCATCTAAAAAGTTATAAAAAATAAAAAAAAGAAGAAGATTAATTAATATGTGATATATCACTCTACGAACATACAAACTAAAATTTAACTTCTACAAGTCATTTTACATATTCATTTTCAAATTTAATTTTTTATTGTAATATATTAAAGTTGGACTTGTATGTTTGTGGAGTGGTGTATTACGTATTAATCTATATTATTATTTTTTTTAAAAAAATTATAACTATTTTAATAACATGTAAACAGAGGAGATATCCTATCGGGGATTTAGAACAGTGTGCAAGATTCAGCTCACTATGTACTTGTGTTGGTGTGAACATGCGTGCAGATTGTGACCAACGGAAGGTACAAGGGCGTGCTCCACCGCGCGGTGGTCGGCGGCGAGCAGTCGAGGATGTCGTTCGTAAGCCTGGTCGGGCCGTGCATGGACACCGTCGTCGAGCCGCTGCCGGAGATGGCGGCGGACGGCCGGGGCCTGGAGTTCCGGGGGATCAGGTACAGGGACTACATGGAGATGCAGCAGAGCAACAGCATCAACGAGAAGACGGCGCTCGACATCGTTCGCGTGATGCATCAGGGTGACATGTTGACATGCCAAGGAGGCAGTGCCAGTACGTGAACAGTTCAGCAGAAGCTGATCCTGCAGGGCCTGTGTAGTAGTTTGCAGGTGCTGAATCTTTGTAAAGCTCGAACTGTCATCTGTGGAATGTTCATCATCATATAAAAAATAAACGCGTAGTATGGTTCAATCTATCTTATCCATCTTGCACAACCCATGAAGCAAATTTCCCCCAAACCAAAGGCGTGCTTTGCTTGCAATGCCCTCCTCTCTTTGGCCAATTCTTTGGCTGTCAGCATCAGCACTTCCTTTTTGAACGAATACAGCATCAACACTTGTTACAGACCAATTCTATAGTTAGCTAGGCAACTCTTTGCCCATCAGTATCTTTAGCTAACTATCATCAACAACTGATTGTACTTTAAAAAACACGTGTGAGTCATCATCATCAAATATATGGTTAGCCAACAAACTCTCATCAACTGATCGTTATCAGTGTCACGAGATCAGCGGTGCCAGGTGTCAGCATCCGTAAGATCTACCAGCACAGTGCGTGGGCATGGCCCATTCAGTAGCACGCGTCATGGCCGGCTGGTACGGAGCAGGGCCGCTCACTTCGGACGTTGGGGGGGGGGGGGGGAATAAGTTCACTTTGGGTCCCTCTATTTGTCCGGGTATGACCCGTCCCCCAACTTACGAAAACCAGGTAAACGAGTCCCTCGGCTGTTTTGAGGGTGGTTTTGTCTGACGTGGTGCCTACGTGACATGTTTGACTAGGTCTTCGTCCCACGTGGCATTGACGTGGCGCTTACGTGGCAATTATATCTCGGAAAAATAATAAAAAGCGTGGCCCCACATGTCAGCTGCAAAAAAAAATTAAAATGGTGGGGCCCACGTGGGCCCCACATGTCACCCTCACTCCTCTCTTCTTCCCTCTCCCTTCTCTCTCTTCTTCCCTTTCCCCTCTCTCTCCTTCCCGGGCAGCAGACGGCGCGGGTGGGCGGCGGAGCAGGCGAGCTCCGGCGGCGGCGGCGGACGTGGTCGGCGTCGCCCCTCGACCGGAGCGCCGCCGGTTCGCGTGAAGGCAGGTCCGGGGAGGTCCGGCAGCCGGTGCTACGGCGGCGGGAGCGCTGGGCGGGCAGTGAACGGGGCGGCGGCGGACAGAGCGGAGCGCGGCGAACGGAGTGGTGGGGCGGGGCGGGGCGGGCAGAGCGGCGGCGCGAAGCCGAAGGGGCGCCAGCCTCGTCGTCGTCGTCTTCCGGTGCACAGCGGCGCGAAGCCGGTGGGGCGGGGCGGGCAGAGCGGCGTGGACGACATGATGCGCGGCGCGGCGGCTCGTTCAGGTTCCTTGATCCCCGCCCTCGTTCGAGCAGTAGGACGGACATGGTCGAGCTCCACCGGAGGGCCTTCGACGGGCTCGCCGCGCCCTTCTCGGAGTTCTTGGGCACCGCGAGGACGGCGAGGATGCCACCGTCCGCTGGCTTGACGCCCAGCCGGCCAAGTCCGTCGTGTACGTGTCATACCTAGCGATATGACGCAACAAGGAGAACAGGGGAAAGAGTAATTCACGGAGACGCCTCTATAGGAAGAAAGCAGTAAATAGAAGAAGTGGTGATGTGTGACTGTCGAGTGGGGCCCTGAGGGCAGGTGTGCGTGAGGTCTTTAAATTCAACGACCACTGTATTCATCGGGCATGATTTGGAAGAAAGAAAAACAGAGCTCTCCCCAACCTCAAATTCTCTCTCAATATCTCTCTCGAATCTTCTAGACTCTCCCTGTTCTTCCTCTCAGCAACGATGCAATTCTCGCCGGCGACGAGGTCGTGACAACTTGGTATCAGATTTGGGTTCGGTTGCGTGTGGGCACCTCTGCTTCGTCGTCAAATCGGTAAACTCCAACCACTGATTTTGGGGGGATTTGTAACACCATGAAATTTTGACCAATAAAAACAAAACTCTAAAAATACGGACATTCAAAAACTTTTTAAATAAATTGCATCATGCCGATTTTATTCGCCTATTTCATTGGATTTTGATCTCGGAATTTATTAATCGCGAATAATGAATAACTAACTAGGAATAAACCCTGAAAAATCAAATTGGCTAAATAAATAATTAAAATATAAATTAAAATAAAGATTAGGTGAGGTTGGAAATAAATAAAATATTATCGCGACCATATTAGCAACAATTAAATTTTAGTACGATGAAATAAGAATTAATTAAATTCAAGAAAATTAGATAAAAATAAAATATGGGTAATGTTAATCTAGAGTGAATCTTTTGGTTGAAATAACACAAATATTATGTAAACTTCATTTGTGTAAAAATTTGGAATTAATGAATAAGATTTATACAGAGAATAGGTTAAATAAGGATTAAATGAAAACTAGCACTGTTCATTGCGCGGTAGGTGCTCGATGTGGTTCCGTAGCCCTGCCCCTCCTCCGTCGCCTGCCCCTAGCCGCCCCGAGCCCGTGCCGACGTCGCCGTCGCGTCGTCGCCTCGCGCCCCGCGCCCCTGCCCCGCCGCGCGCCCGTCCCATCTCCCCTGCCGCGCGCGCCTCGCGCCCCGCCGCCGCGCACCGTCGCCTTCGCCGCTGCCGCGCCGCGCCGCCATCCCGTCGCCCCGCGCGCCCACGCGCCCCGTCACCGCCCGTCGCGTCGGCCGCCCATCGCGTCGCCGCCCCGAGCCGCGCGCCGTCGCTATCGCCATTCCGTCGCCGCGGACGCGTCCCATCGCCGCCTCGCGTCCCGCCGTCGCGTCGCCCGTTCCGTCGCCGCGCCGCGTCGCTGTCACTACCTCGCGCCCCGCGCCGCTGCCATGCCGTCGCGTCGCCGCTGCCGTTTGCCGCGCCGCGCGCCGCTCGCCCGTCGCCGTCGCCGCCTCGCGCCCCACACCGCGTCGCGTGCCGCTCGCCCGTCGCCGTCGCGTCTCGCGTCCCGCGCCGCGCCACCCGCCGTTGCGTTGCTATTAGGGCCGGCCGCCCCCTCTTCCGCGCCCTATAAAACCCCGGCCCCTCCTCTTCTCCACTCCACACCCATCCCCCTCCATCTTTCCCCCCTCTCCCCCTTCTCCACGCGCCGCCGTCGTCGTGCCGCCGCGCCGCCGCCTTCGAGCCGCCGCGCCGCGCCGCGACTTGTGCCGCCGTCGCCATCGTCGCCACCGCCGCCGCTGACAGTAAGCCGCCCCCCCCCCTCGCGTCCACCGCCTTCGCCAATTTTCTAAAATTGAGATCTACATGATAAAAATATCCACATGTACTGTTTATGCTTATTTTTGTACTGTTTTGTTGATTTTGTTTATTTGCTTTAGTTTCCGACGTTCCGAAGGAGAGCGTTTTCGTTGAGGAAGGTTCGGAAGCGTTTGCGGAAGCTCAAGGCAAGTCACACAGATCCCAAACAACCCTTTGAGCATATTGAACCCGTTTAAAGCTAATGTTTTATTTCAACTAATGCATTATTTTCGAATATCATCGGGTGGTGAGCCTTTCCCAATTAATTATTGACCAAAGATGACTTTATTTTTCTATGGGTTATAACTTGATTAGCTTGAACCTTATATATTGGATTGGTTCAGCTAAATGCTATATATAAAATTGCTTAGCCATGCTTAGAAAGATAAGCTCATTAATGGGATGAATCTTATATACTACATTATTATTTATGTATTCAATGGTAGCTCACGATGGTTAATCGTGTTATGATAATTAATTGATAATTAAAACCTGGTTAAGGTGGGTTGTGAGCATGTGGTTTTGAAGGTCATGCTCATGGCAATTAAGGACCGGTTCACGAGCTACTGTTGTGAAACATTTACCGTGCCAACCACAAGCCAGCGTGGGCAACGGCTTTATCTTTTGTATAGCATGATTCATTATGGTGTGCCAGACTGAGAAGCGGCGAGAAGTCCGTGGGGGTCGTTGGGGAGTCTATTGCCTCTGATTTTGGAGGGGAGATTATGATCCAGGAACAGTGCACTGTGGTGAGTTGTGTTGTGCGAAGGGTATTGTCACAGTTCCTTTCCGAGGTACCGTGGTGGTGCTGAGGCGCATGGTGACATGTTGTGGGATTGTATCTTGTGGGTACAGTGGTACACCTCTGATCAGAGTAAAGCTATTCGAATAGCCGTACCCGCGGTTATGGGTGAGTCTAACAATGTTTTTCGTGATTAGTCTCACACTACTCATTATTGGTAATAAAATGTGATAATTAAATTGACTCCTGGTTTGGAATGGAATATTCCTGGTTTGGAGGTTTGATTTGTACAACCGGGGTTGGTTGTTCAGATGAGGTTGGGCCTATGCAACACGGGTGTGTTGTATGGTGTTTATTTAATACTGATCAATTAATCAACCGTTTTACTATTCTCTTAAATAATTACTAAATGCTGTTTATGCAAATGAGCTATATTATGCCATCCTTTGTTATCCTGTGCACTTGCATATTTGCTGTGTGGCTTGTTGAGTATGTCATATGCTCATTCTTGCAATATTCATTCATCAGAGGAAGAGTGCTTCAGTGAAGGTGATGATCTGGAGGACTAGGCTTGATCCGGGTTAAGTTGCCTGTGGAGTGGAGTCGCCATAGCTGTTCCGTAGTTTGTTTTATTTTCTTTTCGGCTGCGTAGAATTTTATTCTCTGAGAGGAACTATCTACCTCTGTAATAATTTGTTATATCGCGAATATTAATTAGTTGTTTAATAGTACTCTATTATCAATTTGTTATTGTGTGCCTCGGCTGATTCCTGGACGAGGACTTAACACACATGTAAGCGTTTGGAATTTTGGATAGAAATTCCGGGCGTGACAATGCAGAACACTTGCGATTGGTACTCGAGAAACTGCGCAAGCATAAATTATATGCAAAGTTTAGTAAATGTGAGTTCTGGTTAAAGTAAGTCGCCTTTCTAGGCCACGTATCTCAGCCAGTGGAGTAGCAGTGGATCCTGCTAAAGTAGAGGCTGTTACGGAATGGAAAGCACCCAAATCTTTGACTGAAATTCGGAGTTTTCTAGGCTTGGCCGGATACTACCGAAGGTTCATTGAGGGGTTCTCTAAGATAGCCCGACCAATGACACAACTACTCAAGAAGGAAAAGAAGTTTGTGTGGTCAGAACAGTGTCAGGAAAGCTTTGAGCAGCTCAAAGAAAAGCTGACCTCGGCGCCTATTCTAGTTCTTCCCGACATCAGGAAATACTTTGTTATATATTGTGATGCATCAAGGCAAGGACTAGGAGGAGTACTGATGCAGGACGGAAAGGTTGTGGCCTATGCGTCGCGACAATTGCGACCACATGAGGAAAACTACCCTACCCATGACCTAGAACTCGCAGCTATGGTTCATGCGCTAAAGATTTGGAGACATTATCTGATTGGAAATCATTGCGATATCTACACTGACCACAAGAGTCTGAAGTATATTTTCACCCAGTCAGATCTCAACTTGAGGCAGAGGCGATGGCTGGAATTAATCAAGGATTGTGACTTAGAGGTTCACTATCACCCCGGCAAGGCAAACGTTGTGGCCGACGCTTTGAGTCGGAAGAGCCATTGCAATCATCTGAGGACGGAAGGGATGGCTCCTGAGCTTAAGGAGGAAATGGCCCAACTAAACCTATATATAGTACCTCGTGGACAGATAAACACCTTGGACATTCAACCTCTTCTGAGAACCCAAATAGAAGAAGCCCAGAAGGACAACGAGGAAATCCAAGAGGTGAAGGAGCGCATAGCCGCTGGTCGTGCGAAAGAATTCTCAATGGATGAGAAGGAAACACTGTGGTATAAAAAGAGAATCTACGTACCCGAACAGGGTGGACTGAGAGGATTAATCCTAAAGGAAGCTCACGAATCTGCCTATTCACTACACCCCGGAAGCACGAAGATGTACCAGCATCTGAAGGAAGGATACTGGTGGCCCAACATGAAAAGAGACGTAGCAGAATATGTAGCACTCTACGACGTATGCCAGAAGGTGAAGGTTGAGCATCAGCGACCGGGAGGTTTGCTACAACCCCTTAGAATTCCCGAGTGGAAATGGGATGAGATAGGTATGGATTTTATTGTTGGATTGCCCAAAACCGCAACAGGATATGATTCCATTTGGGTGATCGTGGATCGACTCACCAAGACGGCGAGATTCATTCCCGTCAAGACAAATTATAGCGGTGCCAAGCTCGCCGAGTTATATATGACCAGGATAGTATGTCTTCATGGTGTACCTAAGAGAATTATATCTGATCGAGGCACACAGTTTACCTCGCATTTCTGGGAGAAAGTACATGAAGCCCTAGGAAGTTACCTTGCGTTTAGCATAGCTTATCACCCACAAACAGATGGCCAGACAGAGAGAACAAACCAGGTCTTGGAGGACATGCTGAGAGCTTGTGCATTGGATTTTAGCAAAGATTGGGAGAGATGTTTGCCCTACGCCGAATTCTCCTACAACAACAGTTTCCAAGCGAGCCTAAAGATGCCGCCAAATGAGGCATTATTTGGTCGACGATGTCGTACCCCACTAATGTGGTCCGAGACAGGTGAACGGGCGGTATTTGGACCTGGCATTATCAAAGAAGCCGAAGAAAAGGTTCGCCTGATTCGAGACCGTCTAAAAGTGGCACAATCACAACAGAAGAGTTACGCCGACACCCGAAGAAGAAACCTGGAATTTAAGGAAGGAGATTACGTTTATCTAAAGGTTTCTCCGATGAGGGGAACGAGAAGGTTTAAGGTCAAAGGAAAACTAGCGCCAAGATATGTGGGACCTTTTCAAATCACGGCTAGACGAGGAGAAGTTGCATAACAGTTACAGCTACCAGGAAATATCGCCAATGTGCACCCAGTTTTCCATGTGTCTCAGTTAAAGAAGTGCTTGCGAGTGCCGGAAGAACAGGCTCCGTTGGAAGAAATTCATATTAGCAATGATCTCACGTATCCAGAACACCCAGTCCGGATATTGGGTGTAGCAGAAAAGAGGACTAGGACCAAAGTGTGGCGTATGTACAAGGTACAATGGAGTAATCACACTGAGGATGAAGCCACTTGGGAAAGCGAAGAGTTCTTGAAGACGGAATACCCGCATTTATTCGAAAACCGGTAAGAAATCTCGGGACGAGATTTATTTAAGGGGGGTAGGTTTGTAACACCCTGAAAATTTAAACAATAAAAACAAAACTCTAAAAATACGGACATTCAAAAACTTTTTAAATAAATTGCATCATGCCGATTTTATTCGCCTATTTCATTGGATTTTGATCTCAGAATTTATTAATCGCGAATAATGAATAACTAACTAGGAATAAACCCTAAAAAATCAAATTGGCTAAATAAATAATTAAAATATAAATTAAAATAAAGATTAGGTGAGGTTGGAAATAAATAAAATATTATCGCGACCATATTAGCAACAATTAAATTTTAGTACGATGAAATAAGAATTAATTAAATTCAAGAAAATTAGATAAAAATAAAATATGGGTAATGTTAATCTAGAGTGAATCTTTTGGTTGAAATAACACAAATATTATGTAAACTTCATTTGTGTAAAAATTTGGAATTAATGAATAAGATTTATATAGAGAATAGGTTAAATAAGGATTAAATGAAAACTAGCACTGTTCATTGCGCGGTAGGTGCTCGATGTGGTTCCGTAGCCCTGCCCCTCCTCCGTCGCCTGCCCCTAGCCGCCCCGAGCCCGTGCCGACGTCGCCGTCGCGTCGTCGCCTCGCGCCCCGCGCCCCTGCCCCGCCGCGCGCCCGTCCCATCTCCCCTGCCGCGCGCGCCGCGCGCCCCGAGCCGCCGCGCGCCGTCGCCTTCGCCGCTGCCGCGCCGCGCCGCCATCCCGTCGCCCCGCGCGCCCACGCGCCTCGTCACCGCCCGTCGCGTCGCCGCCCGTCGCGTCGCCCGCCCATCGCGTCACCGCCCCGAGCCGCGCGCCGTCGCTGTCGCCGTTCCGTCGCCGCGCACGCGTCCCATCGCCGCCTCGCGTCCCGCCGTCGCGTCGCCCGTTCCGTCGTCGCGCCGCGTCGCCGTCACCACCTCGCGCCCCGCGCCGCTGCCATGCCGTCGCGTCGCCGCTGCCGTCTGCCACGCCGCGCGCCGCTCGCCCGTCGCCGTCGCCGCCTCGCGCCCCACACCGCGCCGCGTGCCGCTCGCCCGTCGCCGTCGCGTCTCGCGTCCCGCGCCGCGCCGCCCGCCGTTGCGTCGCTATTAGGGCCGGCCGCCCCCTCTTCCGCGCCCTATAAAACCCCGGTCGCTCCCCTTCTCCACTCCACACCCATCCCCCTCCATCTTTCCCCCCCTCTCCCCCTTCTCCACGCGCCGCCGTAGTCATGCCGCCGCGCCGCGCCGCGACTTGTGCCGCCGTCACCATCGTCGCCGCCGCCGCTGCTGACGGTAAGCCGCCCCCCCCCCTCGCGTCCACCGCTGTCGCCGCCCGGGAGGGCAAGGAGCCGAGAGAGAGAGGGAGAAAGGAGCCGGGAGGGAGAGAAAAGAGAAAAAGAAAGAAAAGAAAAGAGAAAAAGAAAGAAATGAAAAGAGAAAAAGGGAAATAGAATAGGGAGGTTAATAGTTTAGAAAATTTAAAATAATTAGAATTTAATTATAGATTAATTATAGTCATAGAATTGCAAAATTTAATATAAATTATAGATTATTTTTGGGTAATCTCTATAAGTAATCGATTCACGGTAGAAATTCGGATTTAATTACTAGGAATTTTAGCCGGGTATTATATTTAATCGTTTAGTCATAGACTAAATTAAATCGTACAATATTATAAGATAATTTTAGGACTTTGTCCGATATTTAGCTCGCGATAGAAATTTCTAACCTACTATATGGATGTAATACCCGGGTGGATTAAATTAAAAACTTGTGCTAATAAAATATTTATGCCACAAAATAGTTTGGGGATAGATAGAGTTAAACAAGCGGAGTAGCTCTATTTCACGAACGAAAATAGATAATGTAAGAAACCGACTTCCGCGCTCGATATCTTCTTGGATTTACTTGGATCTTTATTTGAATTCTAACCGAATTCAAATCGTTTCTTCACACGTAATTTTAGAGCCCGAGGGAGTTGCGGATCCGAGCGAGGACCAAGACCCGCAAAGCTTCGAGCAAGGCAAGTCATCACTATTCTTTGAACATGTTGAACCCAATTGCGAAATTATTTTTTTTACAAATAAACTGCATGCAATGATGAACATCCTACTTGTGATTATGCCATGCCTTGATTCTTGTTTACCCTTATGCCTTCGTAACCATGTTTACGTATAAGTCCCTAGTCAATTATGACAATTGCTTAGAAATGCTATTCTGGAATCATGCATACTCATATTTATCAAATGCTATATGCTTGGGCAATTACCTTTGGGAAGGTAATTGAGATGTGGCATGTGGGGACATGAGCGCCACATTGCCATGATGTTGATGACATGATTTGTGAAAGGAGAAATGAAATTAAACAACTGTTTTCGACTGGGGCGGACGGATGATTTGGGTGGTATCTGGAAAAAGCTAGTGCCGTCCCCGGTCAATTAAGGACCGAGCCATGAAGTTAAGCATGAAACGACCCCCGTACAACCGCACTTCTCGTATGGGTATAGACCTAGCAGAGTAGATAGCTGAGCGGAGGCAGTATCCATGCATAGTGGTTTCTTGATGTGTGAGGCAGGGGCTCTACGGTGGGGCAGCCATTGGTAGGACCGCGAGGCGGGTGTCTACAGTGGTGTCGCCATCGGTAGGACTGCTATGTGAGAACTTAATGCATGTGTGAGTCTTCCCTTCCCGGTGCGCCGGAACTCCTCTCACTGCTGGAAACCGTGTACGCCTAGAGTGCATGAGGATGTAAAGTTCATGGAGCGGGTACTGCCAATGCGAGGTTATCGAAAAGCTTTGCCGTGACACGTCTCATGTGTTGGGACGAGGCTCATGTGTTGGGCAGTCGCGGAGTACGGGTAAAGTGTACATCCACTGCAGTGTGAGTAAACCAATCTATTCGAATAGCCGTGCTCGCGGTTATTGAGCACCGGGACGTGTATTACACTTGGCTAGACTCTAAATTCTTAACTTGTGCGGTGGGATATTGCATGATGATTTTTTTTATGCAGTTGGAGCCACTTCCTGAGAGGCGAGAAGGTGGACGTCCTCAGAAAACCATGACGACTCAATGGCGGGAAGCTATCCTTGGGATCACAATGGATGGTGGACAGAACCGTCATTGTTTAATATGAACACTGGTACTAAAATTTGATCAGTCTGTGCTAGGTCTTAGGCTTGTGAAAAGAATTACAAAACTTGCTTTGCGCAAAAGAACCAAAGCCATCCTTTGAATACCCTGTCATTTGCATTGTTGCTGTGGTGGCTTGCTGAGTACGGTTGGTACTCACCCTTGCAATATACAAACTTAATCAGAGGTCGGAGATGAAGCTTCGGAGGATCCCTACGCTTGCTACCAGGAGGGTGATGAAGACGATAGCGCTCAATAGGTCTTAGTTACGGTCGTTGCCTGTGGCAATGGCGTGCCGCTGCCTTATCTACTTCTGCTTTTGGAATGTATTCCGGACCGCTCGGTCCGATGATTTAAGACTATGCCTGCGGGCTTTTGATATAATAATTCGCACTAGACTTTCGTGTATGTGCATTTGGTATTTCAGCTATGAACTCGTGTGTACCAGACTACTTGATCCAGGGAAATGGTACTGTTTACACGATTGATTCCTGTTATGAAAACGGGGTCCACAGGATTCCTCTTTGGGGTTTTCTCGCAGTTAATCTCGTGCTTGGTTCGATCTGATCTGCCGAAGCAGTCACCACGGCTCCAGCCAAGCAAGGTGTGCAAGTTTGTCAGGTTGTTACGGCTATGGATGCAATGGAGGAGCACTTGACTGAAGCCATTGTGGCGTTGATGGCTAAGGTCGCGGGGGTGGACGGGCTCAGCAAGCAATTGGAGCAGATTGATCTCAAATTGGAACATCAAGCGAAGCATCTGGATGCGGTTCAAAGCAAGGTTGATCTCTCCATGTCGTCTCTCGGTCAAGTACAGCAGGAGCAGTCTATGGTGGCGCGTGCGCTGAAAGCCGCGGCTACAGTTCCAGCGCCAGTGACTCCGCCGCCACCACACACGCAGCCTCCTCTGCTGCATACGCCACCAGGGGGTTTGCCGAGGGATGGGGCGTCGTCGTCCTCGGCACCACCGCCACAACCACCACCACCCCCTCCACCGCCTCCGAATACTCAGCGACCACGGCCGCGGGTACATGCTACTGACCACCCACCGCCTGTTCGCAATGGGGATGAGATTGGGGGGCGACGAAATTGGACACCGAAAATGGATTTTCCAAAATTTGATGGAACTGATGTGCGTGTGTGGTTGGATAATTGTGAGACCTATTTTGGATTCTATAATATTGTGGAGGGATTTCAAGTCTCAGCTGCTGCTCTTAATTTGGTTGGAGATGCCGCGCACTGGTATCAGGCGTGGAAGCAGGAAGTAGGGTGGCCAACCTGGGAGCAGCTGAAGGCTGCTGTTACTGCTGAATTTGAGATTAATATTGAGAAATCCAAGATGGATGAGTTACTGTTGCTGACTCAAACTGGTTCGGTGGCAGATTACCGTTCCAAGTTCAATCAATTGGTATATCACATCAGATTGTACAATCCTATGCTCACTCAGGGTTCCTTCTTGGTATCACATTTTATCATGGGTCTGAAGGAGGAATTGCGTTATTTTGTTACTGCTCAGCAACCTGCAAATGTTCATCAAGCTTATGTGGTAGCTTTGGCATTTGAAAGTGCTGCTAAACTGAAGAAAAGCTTTGTTAAGAAGGATGGGTTTGGGGGCAAATTAGCTGATAAACAGAAGCCAGCTGTGGGTGAATCATGGAAGGCTCAGCAGCTAAAAGATTATAGGAGGGCAAATGGTTTGTGTTTTAAGTGTGGGGAGAAATATAGTCCTACTCATCAATGTCTTAAACAAGAAGGGGTGCAGTTAAAGGCTTTGGAATTAACTTCAACTCCTGATATTTTGGATGATGAAATTTTGGATGTGGTCACTCAGCTAGATGTTCCTGTTGAGGAAGAGATGTTATTGTCCTTACAGGCGTTTGCTGGTACCAGTCATGCTAACTCCTTACAGCTGAGAACATTAGTGGGTAATCAGGTGGTGCTAATTTTGGTGGATTCAGGAAGTTCCCACAGTTTTGTTAACTCTGCACTTTGTGAGAAGTTGAACTTAACAACAGTTCCTTGTGCTGAAGCTACTGTGAAAATAGCTGATGGTACTCTGCTACAGTGTTCGGCTCAAGTCCCTCAGTTTACTTGGTGGATTTAGGGTCACACTTTTGTGTCCACAATAAAAGTGTTGGACCTAGGAGGATATGATGCAGTGTTGGGTATGGATTGGTTGTCCCAGTATAGTCCCATGAACTGTAATTGGGCTGAGAAATGGCTTTCTTTCCATGATCAGGGTCAGTTAATCACTTTGCAAGAGGTGTTGCCTCATCAACTGACTACTATTTCAGCTGCTAGTCCTGAACAAGTGGTGAAGTGGCAAGCGGGTAATGATGTGCGGGCTCTGGCAGTAGTGGAACTGTCTTCTAATTCTGAAGCTACTGATTCTTCTATTCCTCCTGAAATTCAGCAGCTCTTGCTTAAGTATGACACTGTGTTCCAGCAGTCCACTTCTTTGCCTCCACACCGACAAATGGATCATACTATTCCTTTGTTGACTGGAGTATCACCTATTAATAGTCGGCCTTATAGATATTCTCCTGCCCAGAAGGATGAAATAGAAAAACAAGTTCAGGAGATGTTGTCTTCAGGACTGATAACTCAGAGTTGCAGTCCTTTTGCTTCTCCTGTGCTGCTTGTCAAAAAGAAAGACAACACTTGGAGATTTTGTGTTGATTACCGGCGTCTTAATGCTCTTACTATCAAGAATAAGTTCCCTCTTCCCATTATTGATGAGCTTTTAGATGAGTTGGCTGGCACTAAGTACTTCTCTAAATTGGACCTTCGTAGTGGCTATCGTCAGATACGTATGAGAGAGGCTAATGAAGAGAAGACTGCATCTAAAACACATCATGGTCATTTCCAATTTACGGTAATGCCATTTGGTCTCACCAATGCTCCAGCCACATTCCAATGCTTGATGAACTCTATTTTTGCACCTTATATAAGGAAGTTTGTCTTGGTTTTTATGGATGATATCTTAGTCTATAGTCCCTCCTTGGAAGCTCATGTTAAACATTTGGAATTAGTGTTGCAATCTCTTCACCACCATCAGTTGTTTGCTAAATTGAGTAAATGTTCTTTTGCTGCTACTCATTCGGAATATTTGGGACATATTATATCTGATCAAGGGGTGGCAACTGATCCTGAGAAAACCAGAATTATGCAACATTGGCCAACACCAACCAATACAACTGAATTAAGGGGTTTCCTTGGCTTGACTGGGTATTATAGGAAATTTGTGAAACATTATGGTCTGTTGGCAAAACCTCTCACTCTATTGTTACAGAAGAATACTAAGTTTGTCTGGTCAACTGCAGCAGCTTCAGCTTTTCAGCAACTTAAGGAGGCTATGTGTACTACTCCAGTTTTAGCTCTTCCTGATTTTCAGAAGCCCTTTGTGCTTGAGACAGATGCTTGTGCCACTGGTATTGGTGCCGTGCTTTCTCAGGAGGGCCACCCTATTGCATACTATAGTAAAGCCTTGGGTGTTAACAATCAAAAATTGTCCATCTATGAAAAAGAGTTCTTGGCTATTATGATGGCAGTGGATAAATGGAGGTCTTATTTGGTTCGGGGTCCCTTTACTATCTAGACTGATCATCAGTCCTTATGTCACCTTGATGATCAAGTATTGGGCAGTGAGTTGCAAAGGAAGGCTATGACTAAGCTTATTGGTTTACAGTACAAATTTCAGTATAAAAAGGGGGTGGAAAATAAATCAGCTGATGCACTTTCAAGAGTGGGTCAGTTC
Source organism: Oryza meridionalis (assembly GCA_000338895.3). Lineage (NCBI taxonomy): Eukaryota > Viridiplantae > Streptophyta > Magnoliopsida > Poales > Poaceae > Oryza > Oryza meridionalis. Next base: position 24,013,330 of record CM002531.2, on the reverse strand, counting down.
TTTGCATTGCAAACTGTCTCAATGAGTCAACCTCATTGGGTTCAGGAAATTCTCAACTCTTATACAGTGGATGTTTATGCTCAACAACTGTTACAGGAATTGGCCATTAGTAGTCCTAACTCTAAAGGTTTTCAGTTGTTGGGGGGACTTATCAGAAAAGATGGGAAACTTTGGGTGGGAGCCAATTCTGGGTTGCAAACTAAGTTGATAGCTGCTTTTCATGCCTCTCCTGTTGGTGGACATTTTGGTGTACAGGCTACATATCAGAGGATTAAAAAGCTCTTTTGTTGGACTGGATTAAAGAGTGCAGTGGAAGAATTTGTGCAACAGTGCAGTATATGTCAACAAGCCAAACATGAGCATTGTCATTCTCCTGGGTTGTTACAGCCTTTGCCTATTCCTGAGGGGGCATGGCAGGACATATCGATGGATTTTGTTGAAGGTCTTCCTCTTTCTAAGGGCAAGAATACTATATTGGTGATGGTAGACCGGTTTACTAAGTTTGCTCATTTTCTTGCTCTCAAACATCCTTTCACAGTGGCTCAAGTGGCTGATCTCTTTCTGGAACAAGTGGCCTCCTTGTATGGTATGCCTAAGTCTATTGTCTCTGACCGCGACAAAATTTTCACCAGTTCATTTTGGAAAACTTTGTTTGCTCGCTTTGGTATTCCTCTGAATTTGAGTACAGCATATCATCCTCAATCCGATGGACAGGCCGAGCGAGTGAATCAGTGTTTGGAGATGTATCTCCGGTGTGCAGTCTCCAATACTCCGAGTAAATGGGCAGTCTGGTTGGCATTGGCACAATTCTGGTATAATACTTGCTTCCACACTTCTCTTAAGTGTTCTCCATATAAAGCTTTATTCGGTTCAGATCCTTCTTATGGGCTGTTGCCATCTTCGGGGATTATTTCTGCTTCTGATTCAGAGTCTACTGAGGTGACTGACTTTTTGAAGGAACGTGCTTTTTACTCTAGTGTGTTACATCATCATCTTGCTCGTGCTCAGAATCACATGAAACAAGTGGCCGATTCTAAGCGTATGATGCGATCCTTTGAAGTGGGAGATGCAGTCTATCTGAAACTTCAACCCTATGCTCAACATTCAGTGGTTAATCGTCCATGCCGCAAATTAGCGATGAAGTATTTTGGGCCTTTTGTGGTTCTGAAGCGGGTGGGAACTGTGGCGTATCATCTGCAGTTGCCGCCAGAGAGTCAGATTCATCCTGTTTTTCATGTTTCGCAACTTAAGCAGGCAGATCCTTCTCATGTGCCGGTATTCTCCACATTGCCGGATACTATTGCTCTGGATGTTCAGGACCTCTCACCTACAGCTGTCTTAGAACGCCGGTCAAGAAAGGTAACGCATCAATTGTCCAAGTCCGTGTTCGCTGGGGTTCTCTTCCTGATACTATGGCCACTTGGGAGGATTATGATGTATTGCACACAAGGTTTCCTTCGGCGCCAGCTTGGGACAAGCTGGTGCTTCGGCGGGCGGCACTGTCATACCTAGCGATATGACGCAACAAGGAGAACAGGGGAAAGCGTAATTCACGGAGACGCCTCTAGAGGAAGAAAGCAGTAAATATAAGAAGTGGTGATGTGTGTCTGTCGAGTGGGGCCCTGAGGACAGGTGTGCGTGAGGTCTTTAAATTCAACGACCACTGTATTCATCGGGCATGATTTGGAAGAAAGAAAAACAGAGCTCTCCCCAACCTCAAATTCTCTCTCAATATCTCTCTCGAATCTTCTAGACTCTCCCTGTTCTTCCTCTCAGCGGCGACGCAATTCTCGCCGGTGACGAGGTCGTGACAGTACGTCGCGCTAGGCAGCGAGGTGCCACTGCGCGTGGATAAGGTCCACGAGCTCGCGCTCGGGCTGGAGGTCGCCGCCAGCGATTCGTGCAGTCGCGGTGGAGGAAGAAAGCAGCAAAGCGTTTCAAGCCAATACCAAGAAGCTGTAGAAGATCGTCGCGGACATGGCTTGCCATGAGAGGTACATCGACGGATTCATTCAGCAATTGTGATCTTACATGGATTGAAGCATCTCATGATGTACACCTACAACTACAAAATCCTTGGAATAAAATGATTTTAGTTTGCAAAGGCCGAACGGTGGGGAAAATTCTAATCCTGAATTTTTTTTTTCATTTTTGTTTTTCTCCGTTATTTATCAATTTGATACCGCGGAACGCCTGATTCTTTAATTAGTAGAGAACTTAACTTCGCACTCAGCTTGACAAATTGTACAGGCAAGATATCAAGATCATGGGCTTTTTCATCTCCAAACGGTGAGGGTGGGGACACGGCGGCTCGTTCGGGTTCCACATGGTGGTGGAGGCGGCGCAGCAGGCCATCGCCACCGGGCACGTGGAGGCCGAGAGCGCGGCGAACGGCGTAGGCCTCACCAAGCTCATGGGCCGGAGCGCCGGCCACCGGGGAGAAGGGCGGCGGACGGCTAGGCCATGTGCTGTCGGTCACCGCGCCGCTCGCCCGCCACACGCGCCTTGCGCGCCGTCGCCCGCCGCCGGTCATGCGCTGTCCGTCGCCGCGCCGCCGTCGCCGCGCTGTCCGCCGCCGCCCGCCGTGTTGGACGCCGCCCGACGAGAGGAGGGAGCAGAGAGATGGGGAGAGCCGGAGAGAGAGGAGGAAGAAGAGTATTGGATTTGGTCATTTGAGAATGACATGTGGGGCCCACGTGGGCTCCACCCCTATTTATTTTTTTGCTGTTGACATGTGGGACCCACCATTTTTAAATTATTTTTTTTGGCTGACATGTGGGCCCATAATTGTTATTATTTTTTCAACATATAATTGCCACGTCAGCGCCACATCAATACCACGTGGGACGGAGAGCTAGTTAAACAAGCCACGTAGGCACCACGTCAGCCAAAACCGCCTTCAAAACCGCCGAGGGATCTCGTTTGCCCGGTTTCAGAAGTTGGGGGACGGTTCGTACCCGGTTTTGCGGTCAGGGACGAATATCGGACTGTGCGACAAATAGAGGGACCCAAAGTGAACTTATTCCCGTTGGGGGGGTGGTGGGCATGTGGGCTGGGCTCCGACGCGGACGTGGCGTTTGTTTGGGCCTGCAACTTGTTGTGGTGGTGGTGCGGCCTGACGCGGACGCGGTCGGTCAAACAAGGTCGGCCACCACCCGCACCGGCACGCGTCTTCGCCTAGCCCGATCTCGTTTCCCTTTCCTCCTCTCTTCCCCCACGCGAGGAATAAATAGCAGGACACCGGATTGGAGTAACAGAGAATTTATTTTTTTTTATCAGTTTTTTCCCCCACCCACACCACAAGCAGACGAAGAAGAACAAGGTAAGAATCCTTTGCTTCCCCTCTCGTTTCATCCGAGATTCAATTGCTTCCTGCTCCTCGATCTGGGATCGACTACGCTCTCGAATCCTCTCGCGAATCTGGTTCAATTCTCCGCCTCGCTGCTCCCCCCCTCTTTGTTAGTTCTGGTGCCGGTGGATTTTGGGGGATTTTGGGGTTCTGGGCTGGGGGATTTTGGTGGATTTTTGGGTTCAGGTCGCGAGCTTGAAGTCCAATTGGCGTCGATCGGGACACCGAGCGAACTCTTCTGCGCCATCATCCGCCGGCAACTGCCACCGGCCCCGATCCACGCCGGCGCCGGCCTAGGGTTTGCCGCCGGGATCGACGAGGGCCACGATCCGCGCCGCCACCGCCCGGTCGGCTTCGATCCGCAACCGCCGTGTTCCAGTGTCCCACCCAGCAGACTTGCGCTCGCTTGGATCGTCCCCGTGTTCTAACCAAACTTTATGTTCAAATCGAACTCGACTTCTCTCCCGAAACGGCAAATCGTTGCCAATCCCTGCCTCGGATCCATCCGATTCGCGCGCTGTCTCTGCATCACAATTTGTCGTCTCGATCTGTTTAGCTGGATCGAATCTAAACACAACGATTTTGTTGTTTGATCTATCATCACAGGTTCGTCCGTCGAGATGTTGGAGGAGCTGCTCATCTTCACGCGCGGCGGCCTCATCCTCTGGTCGTCATGCCGGGCGCTCGGCGGCGCCGCACTCAAGGGCTCGCCCATCGACGCCCTCATCCGCTCCTGCCTCCTCGAGGAGCGCTCTGCCGACGCCAGCTTCTCCCAGGACACCTATGCGCTTAAGTGGACCTTTAACAATGACCTCGGCCTCGTGTTCGTCGCCGTTTACCAGCGCATGCTCCACCTCCTTTACGTTGACGATCTCCTCGCCGCCGTCCGCAAGGAGTTCTCACAGATTTATGATCCCAAGCGCACCTCCTATGATGACGCCTTCAATGAGGTTTTTCGCCAGCTCCACCTCGAGGCTGAGGCACGCAGTGAGGAGATGAAGAAGAATAAACAGCTCACTGGATCCCGCCCCACCAAGGTTACCACTAAGACCAATCGTGGCGACACTCAGGGCTCTGGTGGTGGTAGGAAGAAAGGTGACTCGGGGAAGGACGACTCTGATGGTGACTCCGGGAAGGAGCACACTTTGCCAAATGGTAATTCCAAGATGCAAGAGAATGGCCTCAAGGACAATTCTCATGCCCGCAGTGTTGTTGTTAAAGGAAAGGAGAACGGAGACCCCAACGATGGGGCCTTTGATGTAAATAAGTTACAGAAGATGAGAAACAAGGGTAACAAGAAGAATGAGGTTGCTAGTAATGTGGCCAAGAACACCTCTAAAGCTAACACAAAGAAGAATTTCAAGAAAAATAGGGTTTGGGATGACACACCTGATGACAAGAAGAAGCTGGATTTCACAGACCCAGCTGATGAGAGAGGGGATGAGGTGATAGACCAGGTGGTTGTCAAGCAGGGGGAAAGCATGATGGATAAGGATGATATCATGAGCAGTGATAGTGATGAAGAAGAGGAAGATGGAGAGGAAAATGCTGGAGCTTCCCAAAAGAAGAAAGGATGGTTCTCCTCAATGTTCAAGAGGTAATACGCATGTTTCGCATCTTTTGACATGGCATAATGTGTAGTCAGTTTTGTTTGCTTAACAATTTCAAATGCGCTATATACACTTGGGTGGTTTAAGCTTCAGCATGTTTTTTATTCTTAGCCAGCTCATTGTTTCAACCGCAGAGAGCAACCAGGATATGCTTTTCTGCTTTCTAGAATGCTCCCTAATTTGGTGTGCTACTTCAGTCATCTTCTTAAATAAGTTATGCGTTGAGTAGAATGGCAGATTTGTGCTATGTATAGGTGTTAGATGACTTTTGCAACCTGTAGCCTGTTCTGTCTCATTGTTTACCCTCTCCTAGATCAACATACACACAGAGATGAAATTGCTGTTTTCCATTTCCTTTGATCCTGCATTCAAGTATTTGTGGTTGCCAGATTTTCAGCTCCCTCTCATAATCTGTTATCCTGTGAACTTAAATGGCATTGTTTCTATTTTCCCTGTGCTCAGCATTGCAGGTAACAATGTGCTTGAGAAGTCTGACATCCAACCTGCACTCAAAGCGCTTAAAGATAGGCTGATGACTAAGAATGTGGTATGAATTTTGTCTAGAACACTTGCATGATAGTTGATAAGCTTACTGGACTGGTTTTTTGCCTTCTTTGTTATTTATTTATCCAAGGTAAATAAAACTTTTCATCTTAATGCAGGCTGAAGAAATTGCAGAGAAACTTTGTGAATCAGTGGCAGCTAGCCTTGAGGGCAAAAAGCTGGGATCCTTCACAAGGATATCCTCTACTGTTCAGGTTTGTAGCACACCCTAGTCCAAATTTCTGCAAATTTTTTCTTAAGGCACATATTCTATTTAGCTTCCTAAATCCTAATACTCCTTTTTTTTTGGGTAACTATTGCAGACAGCTATGGAGGAGGCTCTTCTTCGCATCTTAACCCCAAGGCGATCTATTGACATATTAAGGGATGTACATGCTGCCAAAGAGCGTGGGAAGCCATATGTTATTGTTTTTGTTGGAGTGAATGGAGTTGGCAAATCTACCAATCTTGCGAAGGTAGAGTTATCTTTTATACACCATTGATGAAAAGAATAGTGCCATACTTGCATGGAATTTTGCTCATCCCATGTACTGTAATATTACAGGTTGCTTATTGGCTTCTTCAGCATAACCTCAGTGTAAGCCTGGCAGCATGTGACACCTTTAGATCTGGTGCTGTTGAGCAGCTGCGTACTCATGCTCGCAGGCTTCAGGTAGCTGTCTAAACACTTGAATATCCATCCCATTACTCTGACCATTGTAGTTTTAGGGGGGGAATATCTAGTCTCCATCAGTTGGTTTTAGTTTGGTTTCACTTTTTCTTTAGTCTGGGATGGCTTATGAATATTTTTTTCTTCGCAAAAATGCGTCGAACTGTATTGATATAATGGTCTTGTGGTGCCTCCTGGTGTTATGCGATAAAAAAGGAAAATAGTCCCAGTGGAACTACTCGGCATTCACTTATGAATGCTCACTGCTAAATTTTGTTGAGTTATATACATGTGCCATACCTTCCTGGATATTTACATTATAGAATTTGTGCAGATACCTATATTTGAGAAGGGATATGAAAAAGATCCAGCGGTTGTCGCAAAGGAGGCTATTCAGGAAGCTACTCGTAATAAGTCAGATGTTGTTCTTGTCGACACTGCTGGACGTATGCAGGTTGGTTGAGTGGCTTAACCAGAGTCTAGTCTTATGTCGTTCTATTTATGTCCTTCGAATGCATATTTTCTGGTCAACACATATCTAACATATCTTCTCCGCCAGGATAATGAACCTCTCATGAGAGCACTCTCCAAGCTCATCAATCTCAATAGCCCAGATCTAGTTTTATTTGTTGGGGAAGCATTGGTTGGTAATGATGCTGTTGATCAACTCACTAAATTTAACCAGGTACTGATAGTCTTTCAAGGACTGGTGAATGCTACTCTCTCCGTTTCATATTATAAGATGCTTTGAACTTTTTCCTAGTTTAATTTTTGAAGTTTGATAAGTTTATAAAAAAAATATAGGCTTGTCAAAATATATTTAATGTTACGTTTAATGAAACTAATTTGGTATTATAAGAGATACTACATTTCCCTACAAACTTGGTCAACATGTGCTTTCACTGGAATGCACTGAACGGTTTTGTTTGTTGAACAGAAATTAGCAGACCTTTCCGCTGTCCCTACTACCAGATTGATAGATGGCATCCTGCTCACCAAGTTTGACACCATCGACGACAAGGTCTGAACTGTCACAGAATTTTGATTTACTGCAAATGCCTTCTTTTACAGTATTTTTATTTTTATGACAACTCAATATATATATAGGTTGGAGCTGCACTTTCCATGGTTTATATATCTGGAGCTCCAGTCATGTTCGTTGGCTGTGGTCAGTCTTACACTGACCTCAAGAAGCTCAATGTCAAATCCATCGTTAAAACCCTGCTGAAGTGAATGTGGTGCGCCGTTGTGCGGCACCTCGAATTTGTACTGCCAGTATTGCTATCGTCGAAACCCCCATGACCTCGTCATCGTGTTGGATGTGTTCTGTCCTGGTTTACTGTTGTAGTAGCACAAACTATCGTGCGCTTTTTCAGTTATGTGACTGCTTTGTATCACAGGTTTTACCTGTTTTACCCTGGAATATATACTTACTAGTGGTTACATGGGCTGATATTCTCTCCATTAACTACTTCTTGCATTGATACGGTGTTACCGCTATCAATGGCGGCAGGCGGAAGTCCTGTGTACAGTCGTAACAGTACAGGTCGATCTGTAGAATGTTCATGAGTTCGTAGGCAAAGTACTCTGTTGTCGTTAAAAGTAAAAGAGAATGCAGGTCCGTCCGAGAACAGCAACAGCAAGGAGCCAATGTGCGGCTAACAACAAATTGTGAACTGACCAGCGTTCGCTATAATAATAAGGAAAAAGTCCACTTTGACTCGTTTAAATGTACAACAAATCTAATTCGTACCCTTCAACCAGAAAACCGGTTAGAACAACTCCCCCAATTACTAAAACCGGTACAAATTGACTCTCTCGACGGTTTTGGAGGGCGGTTTTGCTGACGCGGCGCTAATGTAGCAGTGTTGACTTGATCTTCGTCCCACGTGGCGCTGATGTAAGATTATATTTAAAAATATATATGTGGGACCCATTTATTATTCACACACAAAAATTATAATAGGATCCACTGAAATGTGGGGTCCACGTGTCATTCTCTTCCCAACCTTTCTCCCTCCCCCCTCTCTCTCCCTTATCTCTCTGTTTCTCTTCCCGTCGGTGAGCAACGCGGAGAGCTTGCCGAGGCAAGGAATGGCGGAGCGGAGAGCGGCAAGGGAGTGCGCGAAGCCGTGGGCGGCGGTGGGTAGAGAAGGCCAGCACGAAGGTAGGGCGGAGTAGCGCTGCGGCGGCATCGACAGCTGCCGGTCGCTGCTGTCGCGTATCCTGCAGCGAGGAGACGGCGGCGGTGGGAAGTTCGGGTGCCGGGTGCGGCTGCCGCGGCGGTACAGCTCCACCTCCGCCGCCGGCGCTGGAGCTGCCGGAGAGAAGGAGATGATGTTGAACGCGTTCAGGCTCGACCGCCGCCGCGAGCTCCCGCCCAGCCCGAATCTCCCTTCCAACAACGACGGCGCCGCCATCGTCCCGGTGCACTCCGCCGCCGACATCGCCGTCGCCGACACCCTCTGGAAGGCCACCACCGCGGTCGGGGCTCCCCTCGCGCGAGTTGCTCAGGCTCGTCACCAGCGACAACGACGCTGACATGGACACGTGCTACTGCTGCTGCGCCGTCATGGCGGCATGGCGCCATCCACTCACCGGAGTAGTAATTAGCTAGCTAGGCAACATGACAACGACACTAGCTTAATTAGCTTGTGTTTAGTTGGTTAATTTAGTGTTCTTGGTTGCTCGACGACGTCATTAGCTAAGCTAGCGATGTAATAGTAGCAGCTAGTGGGAGTATTAATTATCACTCAAGGCGAGGAAATCGACGCCCAGAAGAGGGGCCGCGGCCATGCTGCCCAGATCCGTCGCCACTCCACCCGGCCGCCGCCGCCACCGATGCATCATAAGGGGGAAGAGAAAAGGGGGAGAGAAAAGAGAGAGGAGGAGGGAGGGAGGAGGAGGAAGATGAAGGGAAGGAGAAAAGATGATATGTGGCCTCACATGTCGGTGGGTCCCACGATATATTTTACGTGTTAATGATAGATAGGTTCCACATATATTTTTTAATTCTAATGCCACGTAGGCGCCACGCGGAATGAAGACCGGGTTAGTATCGCCACGTCAGCGCCACGTGGAATGAAGACCGGGTTGGTATCGCCACGTCAGCGCCACGTCAGCAAAACCGCCCTTCAAAACTACTAAAAGAGTCAAATTGCACTGGTTCCAATAATTCGGAGAGTCATCATATCCGGTTTTCCAGTTAAGGGTCACGAATTAAATTCGGTGAACAATTAAGGGACTCTAAGTGTACTTTTTCCTAATAATAACGAACTGAAACTCTGATAGAGCTGATGAAAGAATATTGTTGTGATCGCTGGTGTTGGACTGTTTGCTCTGGTTTGTGAGGATAGATTGTTTTGGAATTACATATGAGGTACAAAATAGTCCCTCAACCGAAAAATCAGATATATGTGATCCCTCAACTTACACAACCGGGTCACTCTGGGTCCTTAGGTGGTATTGACTCCGGTTTTATCCGACGTGGCGGCGAGTCAGCGTGGGCCCCACATGTCGAGGCGACACGTCATCACCCCCTCTTTCTCTCCCCTTCCTCCTCCTCTCTCTCTCACTTTCTCCTCGTCTGGGGCTCTAGGCGGGATGGCCGACAGATGCGGGGGAGGCTGGCAGCTGACGACCGGCGACGCGGGAGAAGGGGAGCTAAGGCAAGGGATAGGGGCGACACGGCCGACGATCAGCGATGTGGGGCGAGGTGGAAGAAGGGGAGCCGACGCGCTGCTCCTCCAACCTCACCCTTTTGCCTCTTCCGAAGGCGGCGGCGTTGGGGATAGGGCCGACGGGTGGCTCCAAGGACCGCTGGCCGCGCTTGCCGTGCCCGCTGCATCAGTCCTCCTCCCTGCAATGTCGATGACGTCGCCATCGCACTGGCCCTCCTCTTCGCGTCTGCTGCTCTGCCTCCTCTCCTCCGGCGAGCGCTGTTCTGCCTCCTGCTATTCTCTCGCCGCCACCTCGCCTCGTGGAGTCGTCCAACTCCACCGCTACGCAGGGGGAGGAAGGGAGAAAATAGACATTTGGTCACGCTCAAAATTGGGTTTCGCTATTTTGTCATTCTTAAAACGTGATTAGATAATATGCCATACTCGAGCATGCATTACTCGCCAAAGTGCCATTTTCGCTGTTTTATTCATTCGGAAACGAATTTCGCTAAGATGCGGGATGATGAGACGGAAATGCTCCTCTCTCAGCTGCCGTCGTCTTTCTCTCCTTCCAGTCTACCTTCTCTTTGCTCGCCGGCGACGAAATTCGATCCACGACGCGGACGAGCAGCCATGGCAGCCGGAATGAAGGGCGGCAAGGGAGCCGTCACCGCCTCCATCCTCCGGTTCCTCCTCCTCCCCCTCATCGCCCTCTATTTCTTCTACACGCTGCACCTCCTCCTTGCCTCCGTCGCCTCGTCATCCTCCTCTTCCTGCCCACCTGACACAGCCACCGCATCTCAGTCTCGGCGAGCGGTCGTCTATTGGCGAAGCTGCTGCCGCCGTACGCCATCCCGTACAACATTTCCTCCTCCTCCCCTTCACCCGCCTACGGTGTTCGTCGTCAAGGCAGCCGCGGCTGCAGCTGCTACCGAGGTCGCCGCCGCGGGGATGAGGAGGCGAAGCCTGTCGTCGTCAGTTGGTCGCCACTGGGGCAGGCGGCTGCGACTGCTGCTGGTCCACCGCCGTCGGTGGCGACCGCGTGGGGCTCCTTAACACCTCCAACCTCCATCCAAATCCAGAGCGATGGCTGGTGCGTGTGCCTGGCCAACGCGGCGGACGACTCGGGATGCGCCGCCGCATCCGTCGGCAGCGGCGGCGGCGGTCTCTGCGGCCGCACGGGTGGCGAGGTGGGCGGGCTGTACTGGGAGGAGCGGAGGCAACGCGTGGAGCCGCCGAAGCCTGGAAGGTGAGGAGCCTGGAGGAGGAGGCGGCTAGCGGCAGGAGGACGGCTGGTGTCAAGGTGGCGCTGCTTGCCGTCGGCATGACGGTGTTGGTCGCCGCGGCCGCGTTCGGGGCTTACAGGGTGTAGAAGCGGAGGTGCTGGGCGGCCGTGGACGCTAGGCAGCAGGTCGTCGCCGACGACGAGGGGCTCTCGCTAGGGCCCTACAAGAACCTGGGGTCCTTTTAGCTCCGTCAAAGACGCCGGTGAGGTTCTCATCACCCGACATTCTAGCGAAAATGATTTCGAAAATACACAAAACAGCCAAAATGGCAGAGGTTGGCGGTGAGCGCGCGTTTTATATTGGCATTTTAATGAAACGTGTTTTCGGGATAGTATTTCAGCGAAACCGCTTTTTGAACGTGGCTTAATGTCGATTTTCTCGGAGGAAGGTGAGCAGGCGGTACCAGTCAACGAGGAGGAAGGTGATCTCGGTTATATTCTTAGGTTGCTGCCCTTGGTTAGCTCCGGAAGGTTCTGATGCTTTGCTGCTGCTGCTCCTCCTAGCTTGTGTTTTTCGTGCTTGGGGTTGTGATGCCTTTGTCCTTCTCGAGGAAAAAGGGAAGATTGTTAGTAGCTCTGTCGATGGTCTCATTTCTTCGATTTGGCAAATTTGGGTGTTGATGCGCCTGCCGCACTACGAAAATCGATGATGCTAAAATCGTTTCTTACCCGCTATCCAACTTGGAAATCGTTCTTGTTTAGTGCAGACTGCATTTGAATGGCCAATTTTGTTTGTGTATTGACGAATACCTGCCCTGTGTTAGACATGAGCAGACTGCATTTGGAGGATTCTATGCCATCGACGAGGAATCCGGCACCGGCAGCGAGAGCAAGCAGGGCTCCTATTTCTCGTCACCGGCAGCGAGAACGAGCAGGAGCCCGAGCCCGAGACGCCGTTCTACACGCCGCCGGCCTTGCCGCCATTGGAGCAGGGGCCACCTCCCGCCGCCGTCGAGGTCGTCTACAACCGATGTAGAGGAGCCCCTCTGCCCTTCCTTCCTGCCTGACGCAAGAAAAAGAGGAAGAAGAGAGGAAAGGAGAAGGGGATCTGACCAGTGGGCCCCATTTGTTTAGTATTATTTTTTTTGTCAAACTGTCCCGTAAGCGCCATGTCAATGTCACGTGGATGAAGACATAGTCAATGGAGCCACGTAAGCGCCACATCAGCTAAAACCGGAAAAAATGCCACTGAGAGATCTTGTTTGCACTTGTTTTTAAAAGATTGTATCTGGTATTTCGGTTTAGGGACGATTTTATAATTCGGTGACAAAATGAGGGACTTAAGATGCACTTTTTCCATTCGTTTCGGTGCATATATATCATACACGATGGTAATGGGCTACCGTCTGGCCCATTTTGTAGTGTCCGGGCGTCTTGCCAAGGAATAAGTTCAAAATGAGGTTCCTTAACTTGTGAACGAATCCGATTTTTATCCTTCAACTAAAAAAACCAGATACAACAGGTCTCTCAACTATTAAAACCGGTGTAATATAGGTCCCATGTCAGTTTTCGCTGACGTGGCACCTATGTGGCTAACTTGACTCGGTCTTCATATGATGTGGCTGTGGCCGTGACGCTGACGTGGAAATTTGTTTTGAAAAATAATAAAAATTATGGGCCCACATGTCATTCTCACCCATCATCTTCTTCCTCTGATCCTCTCTCTCCCCAACTCCCCTTCATCTCTCTCCCCTCCTCTGTCCTCTCCAGGCGCGAGTGAGGAGGGGCGGCGCGCGGCGGCCGGCGGGTGACGAGGGGCAGCGCGCGGCTCCGGTGGGAGAGGAGGGAGCGACGCGCAGCGGCCGGCCAGATACGGGAGAGAAGGGAGCGGCTGGAGCGGGCGGCGGCGGGCGAGCTCCTCGCCCTCTCCACCGCGGCGGCGCTCCACGCGCAGCTCCAGCAGACGGAGGCCGCGGCACAGGCGAGGGGCAAGGCGGCGGAGGACGACGACAACGACGCCGGCGTCGGGGACGACGTCGAGCAACCGGCGCGCCAGCCCTCAAACGACGGCACCTCCTTCTCCCTTTTCCCCTCTCCTCTCGTCGCCGTGGATCCAAAGGGAGGAGACGGCAGCCTCGCTCCCCAGATCAGAGTCGGCGGAGCTCGGCCTAGGCGTCGACGACGCCGCGTGGCCACGATCCTAGCATTTGGGATGGCATCCGCTGAGAAGGGAAGGGATCGTGTCCGCGTAAGTTGGGTCATCGTGCCGACGTTCTGTAATCTCGTATCAATAAAAGAGAAAGAAACAGAAAATGTTGGAAGCAAGTAATACATTGCGCCAAAAATCTCCCGTCTTCATGTGTTCACAGTGATTGGCTGATTGCTTTGTTCTTCTTGCGTCCAAGCGTGTGTGTGTTGCAGGTTTCACTACAGCTGCCGGAGTTTAGCTAACATCGTCCCCCACCTCTTCGTCGACGGCGGCGGCCGGCAGCGGGGACTGAGACGACGACGACAATGGCGACGGGCGGTGCCGCGGCGCAAGGAGAAGGACCCGAAGATGGCCACTACCCACATCTACGCCACCATTGACGCAATCCCGGCGCTGTTCGACGGTTTCCCCCTCCTCAAGGGTGTGGACAAGCCGTACTGGTTTGAGGACACCGACGACGGCGGCGGCGGCAAGGTGGCGGAGGGGTTCTACAAGGTGTACACGTCCATGGAAAGCAGGAAGAAGCACGGAGATCTCAGCGCGCGGGAGCAGGTCGTCAGCGAGGTGATGCGGCTGGTCGGCCATTTCCGGCGACAAGACAAGAACGTCCGGGTGACCGTCACCGCCTCACCGGGCACAGCCTCGGCAGTGCGCTCGCCCTGATGGCCGCGCACGACATCGCCCTGACTCCGCCGGTCAACCTCGCCGTCGGCGTCCTCTCGGCCTCATCCCGTCACCCCTCTGCTGCGCCCGTCCCCCCTCAGCGCCGCGGTGCCGCCACCCCTTGCCCGTCGCATGTGCCGACTTACTCCGGCCGCCGCCGCTTAGCTCCGCCGGCCAGCTCCGGCCACCGCCCGCCCAGCTCCGCCGGCCGGCCGCTCCGCGTCCGCCCGTCACCTGCTCCGGCCAACCCGCTCAAACCTGCTCCGCCCAGGTGAGAGAGAGAGGATGGAGAGAAGAGGGATGACATGTGGGGCCAAATGGGCCCGACCATTTATTATTATTTTGTGGTAGCTGACATGTGGGTCCCATGATTATTATTATTTTTCTAAGATCGAATTGCCACCTAAGCGTCACGTGAACGCCACGTGGGACGAAGACCTGGTCAAGGGAGCCAGGTAGGTGCCACGTCAACCAAAACCGGGTACAATACTGTCGAGGAACCTCTTTTGTACGGTTTTGAAGGTTAAAGGATGTGTTGTACCCGGTTTTGCACTCAAGGGATGAATTTCGGACTCGGCGACAAATTGAGGGACCTAGAATGAACTTATTCCTCTTACAAATACAATCCGAACAGATGGTAATGCGCTACCGTCTGGCCCAATTCGTTTCGGTGCATATATATCAGGAAAAAGTACACCGAAGGTCCCTCAACTTGTCATCGAGTTACAAAATCGTCCCCAACCGCAAAACCAGATATATGACATCCCTCAACTTACAAAACCGTTCGCTTTAGGTTCATTGGTGGTTTTAAACCCGGTTTTATCCGACGTGGCGGCTGAGTCAGCGTGGAACCCACGTGTCAGCGTGGACACATCATCTCTCTTTTCCCCTCTTCTCTCCCTTCCTCATCTCTCTCTCCCCCTTATCTACTCTGCAAGGCCGGCAGTGCCTCGGTGCCGTGCATCGGCGGTGATGGCGGCGATGGGGGACGCGGCGGCGATGGGGGAAGGAGCGCTGGCAGTGGAGACACGTGATCTTGGCCATGGCCTTGTCGGCCACGGACGCCACCGCGCGCCTCTCCTTCTCCACCTCCTCCAGCATGGCCTCCCTCCGCCTCCCCTCGACCGCGAGCCGCCGCCTTCCGCGCCACCGCCGTTCGCGTCACCGGCCGCCACGCACTCGTCTTCCTCCACGTCGGTCTCCTGCTCCAGCTCGGCCGCCCGCCGCTCGCCGACAGCTCCTCCCCCCACCGCCGCCGCATTGCCTGTAGCCGCCATCACCGCCAACGCCCGCCGCCGAGGCACTGCCGGCCTTGCAGAGCAGAGAAGGGGGAGAGAGAGATGAGGAAGGGAGAGGAGGGGAAAAGAGAGATGATGTGGCCACACTGACACGTGGGTCCCACGTTGACTCAGCCACCAAGTTGAATAAAACCGGGTTCAAAACTACCAAATAACCTAAAGTAAATGGTTTTGTAAATTGAGGGATGTCATATATCTGTTTTTACGGTTGGGGGACGATTTTATAACTCGATGACAAGTTGAGGGATCTTCGGTGTACTTTTTCCTATATATCATACACGATGGTAATGGCCCACAGGCTTGCAGTTGCATTAATATCCATTAAATGGTACTCAGTGCTTACATGTCGCAACTTGCAACCGTAGTGCAAATTTCAGGTTACAAGGCTAATAAAAATATAATCCCAACTCACATACTATCACCCTACGCAAGCCTCTGCACTCCTCTCCAATGCTCTCTTGGCAAACGAGCGTCTTCAGAAACTGGCTGCCTGCAGCCTAAGGTAACGTGAATATGTCTATATGTGAAACACCAGCTATTCCTTCCAAAATGTTCTCGTCTTCTTGATCTATTCTGATCGTTTGCCTCTTGTACTGAGCAGAAGTTGCGGTTCTTCTGCTGCCCACTGAAGTGCCCCCCTTTGTGTGTCCAAGAAACCTCACCAACACACTGTTGGTACTTGGTAGCTTCATTTTGAGCTGCCCCATACTTCCATCCTTGTACTTGCTTTCTTTGCCTGCATGCAAGCACACCAGAAAATGAGCTTAGATATGTTCAAACAAATGTGCTGGTCCATTTTTGTGACAAGATAAATTTGAAGGAAATAAAGGAGTTCACCTCTTCATCCCAATCACATCTGATAGTGAGATAGGCTAATATCAGTGTCTGAACAGCTGTGCCACCAATCAACCCGGACCAAATTCCCTGCAATTTGGGTATGAACAGTCAGAACCAATCCAAACATTGCCATGCATTCGAACAAAATTACTGCTTCTCCCCCAAACATACTAATAAAAATGTACTGGGGTGTGTTCGGATCATTACCCCAACTCCGAAATGCAATGGCCAGCCCAATATGGTACCGATGGGAACTCCGACCAAGTAGTAGCTACCGACGTTGACGTAGGCTACGAGTGCTTGCCACCCTGAGCCAATGGCCACACCTGCAATGCCAATGCATCAGGGAGCTAGCTTAGAATCAATCACCCATGCATGGCTCGTCAAACTTCCATGAATGCAATGCGAAACTTGTGGCAACGACGAGGTTTTGGGCTTGCCTGAGAGGACGGGCTGCACGCTGTTGAGGAGGACGGTGAAGGCGAGCAGCACGGACAGGTCGCTGACGGCGTCGAGCACCACCTTGCTCGACGAGAAGAGGAGCGCGATCTTGTCGTTGTAGGCAATGATGAGGCACCAGAAGACGAGGCCGATCGCCACGGAGGTGGTGACGGACACCACGATGGCGAACCGCGCGCCCTTGCCGCTGCCGGCGCCGAGCTCGTTTGCCACCCGCACGCTGCGCCATTTCAAGCTCATGTCATTGACTCATGGTGGGCTAGTTCAGGCCATGGAATGCACGTACCCAGTTGCAGCCAAGAAGCCAAAAGGAATCATCATCTCCCATCCGTTGATCGTCAAGCTACGAATTAGTCAAGAACCAGTACAATGCAATGCAATTATTGAGGAAGACTAGTTTGGATTTAAAGGAGAAAAATGCTCAGTCATCTGCTAGTGCTAGTTACCATATGGAGAGTGCATCCACAGCGATTTCAGCGTTCTTCAGGTACCCTGTAAGCAACACCAACACCCTGTAGTACCAGTTCTCCAAGCTGTATATATATAAATGAGTAAATTAAAATGTTACCGAGACGATGAGTTCATATATATTTTGTTGTGCTCGAGTTGTGTGAGAATGTGTGCTTGCTCACCAAAGCATCACTCCGGAGGCCGAGGAGAGCTTGATGAACTCCCAGAAGTCGGCGAACGCTTCCATGGAGAATCCCTTCCACGACAGCGGGCACCAGCCGCCGACGACGTAGACCAACTGCCCCAGCACGACGATCCACCACGCCACGTTGGCGGCGGCGACGGCGCCGAGGAGGCCCAGGTGGAGGGTGTTGACGAGCAGGTAGGTGATCACGAGGTGGAGCGCGAGCGCGACGCCGGCGGTGACCGCGGTGACCCAGTTCTTGAGCTGGGACTGCAGGAACCGCGTGAGCGGGAGCAGCATCGCCATGGCGAAGTGCTGCGGCAGCAGCCAGACGCTCATCTTGCCGGCGAGGCTGGCGAGGTCGGCCGGCTGCCCGATCAGCAGCAGCAGGTCCTCCATGAGCACGTACGTCGGCGTCAGCGCGACGGCGAACATGAGGAGCACCAGCCACGACCGCTGCAGGTACACCCCCAGCATGTGGTACTTCTTGGCGCCGAACGCCTGCCCGCACAGCGTCTCCAGGGCGCTCGCCATGCCCAGCTAATTAACCACAAACACCAAAAATCCACCACGCCATTGCTTGATTATTACCATGACCATATATAATTCACCGTACTGTTAACAGCTAAAGTTGTTTCATCCCGAGAAAGCCGGATACTGTCGTTTGCTAAGCCGAGTGACCTGGTTTCGGAGAGTTTGTATTTTTCTCAGATTCGTTACGTTCGACTTGTACGAGAGGTAATACCTTCTCACTCTATAAATATGAAATTGTCACAGCGGATTCAGGTATCCAAATTATTATTTTATCATGTCATGGCCGATTCAATCTATCAAGTTTAATTACCTTTTGCTCTTATCCCTTGTCTTTTATCGTTCTAAATTATAGTTGTTGTTTAATTTACTTCGTCTCTATATGGTAATTAAAGACGCTCTAGGTGGTCTACTGACCTTTGAGCAATCCTAGACGCAGCTGTTATGATGGGGTCCCTCTCGGCCTGGTGTTCGTAAGGTTTTATGACGAGACTGTAAAATCTAGGCTGTGTTTCTCACGTTAAAATTGAAAGTTTGGTTAAAATTGAAAAGATGAAATAGAAAAATTGAAAGTTTGTGTATAGGAAAGATTTGATGTGATGAAAAAGTTGAAAGTTTGAAGAAAAACTTTAAAACTAAACACGGCCCTAGTTAGTCTTGTTTTTAGAAT
Organism: Oryza meridionalis; assembly: GCA_000338895.3. Classification (NCBI taxonomy): domain Eukaryota; kingdom Viridiplantae; phylum Streptophyta; class Magnoliopsida; order Poales; family Poaceae; genus Oryza; species Oryza meridionalis. The sequence goes on along the minus strand of CM002531.2, from coordinate 23,994,973 downwards.
CAGGTGGTTCGATCCGTTTTCGCGAGGAGAGTAATGATCAACGATCCGATTAAAATCCACACGTTCTAATACTTACACCACTTACTAACAGTTTACTGCTATCTCAAACCACAGTGTCTAGCTTATATATCACCATGGCGTGAGCCATGACGCATTCAGAGGGGGGCTCAACTAATTGCAGATCATGTCGTTTCGTACCTACGCAGTTGGCCATAGATTGGTCGCGGCCGCCGCGTCAGTGTCGGGACACAGACAGGGACAAACATAAAGAACAATAACTGCAGCAGCAGAAGGCGACAGCGATCAGAGAGCATTGATTCGCCCAATCCATGTGCTCAGCTACGACACGATACTTCCGGCTTAATTAATTACAGAACTTTTACGCCGGGCAAATAATTAATTGCAAAAATTACAAAAGGAAAGATGATTAGGGTGATTGGATCACTTATCCTCGATTAACTAGCCAACTATTTCCATCTGTTCTTGGATTGTTCCTGAACCTCAGCGCATAAAAAAAACTCTCGGGGCATTTCTTAAGTCGGCTTCAGATAGCTACTGTCGGTGTAATCAAATTGCTACCTCTCTAAGATCCAGTCAAGCGTGCATGCATGAAGCCGACCGGCCTCCTACTGTTTTACATATTTTTTTTTTAAAAAAAAATCATGCATAAAGTCTACTCTACCTGAAAGTTACTGTGGAAGTGTGGATGATGCAGAGCCTATTGAATGGACCAAATTATTGCTTCCAGCCAAAAAAAAATGGACCGAATTAAGGGCTCAGAGCTTTCGATGATAAGCTGTGAACCCGTGCCAGATGTTACCTAAATAAATACAGTATGTACCTGGAGGTCTAATTATAGCAGGTTGATAATAATTTCAATTCAATCCAACAACCGCGTGCATAATTCGATCACGCGCATACAAATTGGAGACGACGAAGGCTAGCTAGTCCTTAAAACACTAGTACTAGACACTGCTGTTTTGGCAGTAATGCTAACATTAATTCTACTTAATTTACGGTGTAACAGTGTGAAGTGATCGAGCTAATTTGCCACAAATGACTGACGAGCCATTTCTTGCAAGGTGTTAATTGCTTAGCTGTCGGACACTTCATCAGGATTTCCATATGAAAACTTGATATTTATGTAGCGGGCATGCATGACTAGCTGGATTGGGCATGAAGTCGTTGCGGTTTCTATTTGTGTCAATCAAATGATAGAACAGGGAGTAGCTGTCCGAATAGCTGGTCATTTTAATTCTAGCCGGGATGAATCGATGATATTGCAATGAACTTACTTTTGTCTCGATCCAAATCAAGTGCATAGTACGAGACAAAGTTTAAGCACAAAGTTATGTGTGCATGAGAGAGATTGGGATCAGCTTAAAGCAGCATGCGCGCACATACCAGGAAACCGAAGTTGAAGCCGGCGACGACGGTGGAGGCGATGGAGAAGGCGGCGAGCTCGAGGTCGCCCATGTGGCCGATGAACGCCTGCGAGACGACGTTGATCCCGTACAGCGCGATCCGCTGGAAGATCGCCGGCCCGACGACGCGCCACAGCTTCTTCGACTCCACCCACCACTCCCCCGCCACCCTCGCGCCGGCCGGCCACCGCTGCTGCTTCACCGCCTCCGCGTCAACGCCGCCGCGCGGCCGCAGCAGCGGCGCCGCCACCGACGTCGCCCCGTCCTCCATGACAAACACCACGTACTCGCCCGGCCGCGCGCCCGCTAACTACTCGCTTCGTACTTGGTTAACTCGATCCTCTCCTGCGAGTGGCGCGCGCGCGGCGATGGTGTGTGTGGAGAGAGAGGGGGTTTTTATGCGTACGCGAGTGGAGCCAAAATTAATCGATCGATCGAGACGTCTTCGGGCAAGGCTGTCACCTGCGTGCACGGCGCGCGCGCGTGTGAGCCAGCCAATCGCTCGATCGGCCGGCCCGATCTATCGGCTGGGCCGGCCTGTACTTATTTAGGTGAGAGATAAATAAATAAAATAACAGACAACAGAAAGCCAGCAAAAAGAGGACGATCGACTTCAGCGGGATCGGGGAAATCCGACATGGAAGGGAAGATGCAATTTGCAATTGTTTTTGGTGCAGCGTCTGGTTCACGTGGGAGTTTAGCCGATCGATCTCTGCTCCTCTACTACCTTGCTCGTACCTACAGGTTCCACGTTGCAAGTTATTTTGGGTTTGTAATAAATTAAACTTTTTAAAGTATAAATAAGTTTATATAAAAACATAGAAACATTTACAATACCATATTAGTATTATCAAACATTATTATTTTTTCATAAATTTAATCAAACACAGAAAAAGTTATTTAGGATAAACCCAGAATAACGTATAATATGGACGAAGAGATTAGGAAAAAGTACGAATTAACCCCCTCCAACTATCGAGGTCGGCCAAATTACACTCCCGAACTACAAAACCAGACATTTTATACCTCGAACTTTTCAAACCAGACGAATAACCCCCCTAGCGCAATCCAGAGCGGTTCCGATCATACGTGGCATACACGTGGCGGTCTCAGCGGAAAATTAATTAAATAAAAGTGGGCTCCACCGGTCAGCTCCTCTATCTGTTCTCCCGTACCAGACAGCCCGTGCAACACCACGCAGACTACTGACGCGTGTCCGATGTACTACTACAGCCCGAGACCATCTTTGCCTCTTTGGAGCCAAGCCGGTCTCCCACACCCACGTCTCCCTCAGTTAGAGTCTCGTGTCAATAAACAATTACCAAACATGATTATCAAAGCAAGATGATTACTTAGGCCTAGTTATTTTCTTCTACTCCAAACTTCATCTTGCTCGTTTTTTTGGCATGTTTTTTAAATTGTTAAATAATACGTTTTTTTAAATATTTTTTATATAAAAGTTGTTTAAAAATTCAAATAAATTTATTTTTAAATTTATAATTAATAATGAGCTAATACGCTTTCTCGTTTTGTTTTGTGTGCGCTAAAAATTCTCTCTTTTGGAGTTGATTGAACGCAGCCTTAAAAACTTTCCGTGATTTATATGTCAACAAAAATGTAATCTCAAAGCCCTTTTCAAACCGTGATTTCTACGTCATCAAAATGGAATTTCCCAGCCCTATTCAAATGAAAAAAATAATTTCTAACTAGTTGAGGCATATTGATAAAGTTCGGTAAAAAGACTTGTATATTACCCTAGAAAAATCCCCCGTATATTACTCCTCCGTTTTTTTAATAATGATCTCATTAACTTTTAAACACACGTCTGATCATTTATTTTTATTTAAAAATTTTGTAGACATATATAAGATATAAATCATGTATAAAATAGTTTTAGTGATTATAACATCTCACAACAAAATAAATAATAATCATGAAAAAAATTAAATAAAACGAGTAGTTAAATATGTGTCTAAAAGTAACGGCATTATTTATCTCGCGTCCAATACAGCACTGTTAAAAAAATGAATTAGATTTTACATGCAGCCGGTAGATATGACTCGATACTGTAGAGCTCTGGGAGATTGGACATCGGCTCGGCTGCAATGATCAGCTCGGGTTGCAACAGGGATTGGACACGCGTCTCTAGTGTACACGGTGTTGCACGGGCTGTCTGGTGCGGCACCGCCGCATAGAATTTTCTTCCCTGTTCTCCCACCAACTTTCCCTTCCATCGCCATCTCCATCTCTCTCTCTCTCCCTCTGATGGAAAGCCAGAAACGGCGGCGGTGGGGGACTAGCGTCACGGCGGCGGCGGCGACGGGGGCAGTAGGGCGTTGGGCAGTACGGCGGCGGCTTGAGGGGAGGCCGCCGGGCCGGGGCGGCGGGCAGCGACGCTGCTGCGTGCGTCGTCCGGGCGCCATCACCATCTCGAGCTTGGTGAGGGCGTTGGAGACGATGGGAGGGCGCGGCGGCCGGTGGACCGCGCCGAGGAGGAAGATAGAGTCAGCGGGTGGTGACTTCGCGGGGAGGGCGTGGCAGCGGGCTACGCGACGAGTCCTCCGCCCTCTCGAGCTCCTCGGCTACGGCTTCTCTCTCTCTCACTCTCTCATCTCTCTGGCGTTGCGGGCGGCGAGGACGGTGGTGGGCTATGGTGTCGCCTGGAGCGCGTGGTGGGTGGCGGACTGGCGGGCGGCGCCGAGGAGGGCGGCCGATGACGGGGGACGAGGTGGCGTGGCGACGCAGCGACGGCAGGCCGGGCGCAGGCGGGCCACGCGGCGGCGGGCGCGGAGCTGGAAGCAGATGGCACCGCTGGCGTCGCCGTCCTCCTCCTTCTCCTCGTCCAGGCTATGCCGCCGTCGCGCGTTCCGTCCGGCATCGTGCATCATGGTCGCCTCATCGTCTTCGCCCATGGCCTCCCGTACACGTCCCCGACGAACGCAGCGGTGTCGGGGGAAGGCGGGAACCCGCCGAGGTCGACGAGCGGCGCCGCGAGGTCACCCGCGGTCGACCCCTCCCTCGAGATCAAGCTCGGCCACGTCGGCGTCAAGGCGTTCACGCAGGACCTCCTCCGCCTCATTGTCTCGCGCCGCCGCCCTCCGACCGCCCCCTCGCGCCGCCGTCCCCCGCCCGCCCTTGCGCCGCCACGCTTGCCTCCTCCGCCGCTGCGCTCGCCTTCTCCGCTGGCGCGCTCGCCTCGCCTCGCCGCTACCTCCGCCGTCATCCTCGAAGAAAGAGATTGGGAAAGAGAAATTGGGAAAGCGAGCTCCGCCTCCCGCTGCCGGCCGCCCACTCCGCCTCCGTCTCAGCCGCCTGCCGCCCTCCGCCGCGTGCTGGTGAGAAGAGAGAGAGAGGGGGAGAGATTGGGATATAGTAGAGAGAGATAGAGAGGGGTGGAGAACTGATAGGTGGGGCCCACTGATATTTTTTTAAAAAAATGCTGACTGGGTTGCCACGTGGACTAAAACCACTCTGGATTGAGTCAGGGGTTATTTGTCCGGTTTCAATAGTTAAGGGTGTAGAATGTCTGGTTTTCGAGTTCGGGGGTGTAATTCGGCCGACCTCGATAGTTCGGGGTGGGGGGTAATTCGTACTTTTTCCAAAAGATTATAACCGGTAGACGTGTCAATGGACGGATGGTCCAAATTATGATAATTTTTGTACAAGCAACCCAACTTTGCCCTACCGATCCATCCGTGCAACAGCTCCCTCAGCATCACCAACACATATGGCATCTTATGCAATCCCTACTTAGCCTCCTCCACCCCCCACCACCTTCACTGATATGCCCCATTAATTTTATCAGCCTAAAGCATGGTGCCTTCGTCACATCCTCTTATCCATATCATTCGGTTGTGTTTGTTAGGTCGGTGTCATTCCTTTCTACCACATAAGGATAGTCGAGATCCTCGCTAATATTGTTCTCATATATTACCAACCAAGAGGCGGATCCAGGAAAAAAATTAGAAGAGGGGGCTTAATTACACAGTTTCTTCAACCTCCAGCCATCTAGAGACCTTTAGTTTATCATTTATGGTGAAAAAAATTAAAAAGGTGCTTCGAAGGGTATCCATTGGTCTTGTAGGTGTAGGGGGACTCGAGTCTTCCTACATCACGTTGGATCCGTCCTTGACCCACCATCCTTTTTCACTTTCAACAACATAAAGGGTTGCAACATACGTGATTAAAGAGGTGGATTTCAGTTCATTTAGTCAAAGTACATTATGTCGATTTCTAACCACAAAGTGACCGCGATACCCAAGTTCTTTCCACTTCAATCTTGATCTACCTCATGCTTAATTAATGCCCTTTTCACAACAGTCAAATCGTATCCAACTTCATTTTTGCAAAGTTCACGTGTTCATGTTGCAAGGATATGTCTCACCATGGTAGGCGCTGCAATCCTTGATTGCACGACATTTTGAACTTGTTTTGGTTGGTATCTGCTTCGTTGACGCCATATTCTATTAAAGTAGTACTTCCTCCGTTTCACAATATAAATTATTTTAGCATTTTTCATATTCATATTGATGTTAATGAATCATTAACATCAATATGAATATGGAAAATACTAGAATGACTTACATTGTGAAATGGAGGAGGTAGTTATCCCCCTCTTACTATAACAATGGGCCACGAGAGACAACGACGTCAAATTTAAAGATAATACATGTTTCTTGATGTGTTACACATTATTGCTCGAGTGTGCATGTCTTTTTTTTTGGTGTTTGCGCTCTCAAATATTTGAATTCAATTCATATATGCTAAAAAAATTATTCCTCGATGGTAATGTATGTATCGTTAGAAAACCAAAATCATACATAACAGATTCAATCCAGATGACTATAAAAGCATGATATAGTTTACAAGGATAAACCGAAACCTGGATCTGTAGAATAGTAGTATAGCTAGCTCTCCCCAATCTACACTGCTAAAAGAGGTCTTTAATGCCGTTTGGGGAAGCTCAACCAACTCTAAACTTTGGGCACTGGTGAGGTGATCCATCAGTTCCGTTCGACGAACCAGCACAAATTAGGTTGCATGATTTTTTTTTTTTTTTTGAAAGAGATGGCTCGGCTCAATTCAAGCCAATGCTTCGAGGTAAATAGAATTTGACAAATTATTCTTCATCACAAAGCATCTTCATAAAAAACAAATACGATCGACAATAGACAGCAAGCAGTAGACGGCGATAGCCCGTTCTCTTAGTTGAGAGGACGAGTCACTGATCCTCCCTCACTAGAAGACGGGGAGAAGGGGGAGGGTTTTTTTATTTTTTTTGGGGTAGCTGCAAACGCGGCTGCACCTGCACAGCCACCTCCCCCTTTAGTCTCCTTAGGTATATATACGTATGTATACAAATATCACACACGCACAAGATTTTTATATATATTAAAAAATTGAAGTATAAAAAAAATATATATGTATATAAAGTTGTATATTTATATATACAAACTTTATATACACATATATTAAAAAATACAATGTATACAAAATTTGCATAGGTACATATTTCAAAAATATAAAAAACCGAAAAAGGAAAGAAAACCGAAACCATGCGCCATGTGCCCCCCCTCCCCCGGCGATCCATCATCCCCCTCTCTACGCATGCCACGTGGTTGCACCATGCGGGAGAGGTGGCACACGGATAACCGCGTATTAGCGATTTTGGGAGGGAGGGGGGTGGGGGTTCACCAGCGGAGGAGATTGGTGGGCGAGATGAGAGAGTGGGTCGGATGATGAGGAGGGTGGCTGGTGTAGATAAAGAGAGCGGCATAGAGGGGATTGAAGGAGACAAAGAGATTGGGAGATATCAATTGATTTTTTTTTCGCCTTACAATTTTTTTGCTCCGTTTGTTCTTTCTCGATTCGGCTCGGTTTTTGTGTTGGTTTATTTACTGAACCAACATTAACGTGGGGAGGCATCCATGCTGGTTTGTATAAAAAAGGCACTAGCTCATAGCCATCCTTCGTACTAGGGCAGTCCCAACCCATAACACTAGACATGCTTTCCATAAACTCCACATCATCAAGAAACTAGTATTAGACACTACTCTTCCAATACAAACACCACTATTCCATACTTCAATTTAATGCTACTTATCTCACATGATGTCTTGGATATTGTGTAGAAACCATGTCTCATGCAAGACATGGTTTCCTTCTCTTTCCTCATTTATTCACTTGCCACATCATTTTTTGTCCTAGTTGGCAACTTATTTAATGCTATGGACACCATCCTAGTCATTGGGTTGGGAATGCCCTTAGTGCTTGTTTGTATTACAAACCAGCCCTTTTAATTTCATCGGTGTGGGGGTTTTTTACCTCACATGACATAAGTGAGTTCATGGGGCGGGAGGACACCAATTAGTACCATTTTTTAGCTAACTACTTCCTTCGTCCCACAAAAAATAATACTAGGACTGGATGTGGCATATCCTAGCACAGCGAATCTGGAGGGGAGCTTATCTAATTTTGCTGTATTAGAATATCGCATCCAATACTATGTTATTTTTTTTTGGGACGGAGAGAGTAGCACTGTTGGGCAGTACGGATGAAGTGTTTTGTGGGAGTGATTGTATAATAATATCAATCTACTTTTGTTTTGCTGCGCAAGCACAACTAGGGTACCCTTACTACAAATGGTGTCCACATATATTTGAAGGACCTACAGTATAGTTCAACTCCCTCTAACCCAATTACTCCTTCCGTTTCTAAATATTTGACGCCGTTGACTTTTTTAAACATATTTGACCATTCGTCTTATTAAAAAAATTAAGTAATTATTAATTCTTTTCCTATCATTTGATTCATTGTTAAATATACTTTCATGTATACATATAGTTTTACATATTTCACAAGATTTTTTTGAATAAGATGAACGGTAAAATATATATTAAAAAATTAACGGTATCAAACATTTAGAAACGGAGGGAGTACATACTAACTATTTTGGCATGCATTTGGCACATGCTTTAAATCCGTACCAGCTTTGCAAATTGTACAATATATAGGGCCCAAAAGGATAGCACATGTTGTGGATATTATGGGTACCATATACCCACAAGGCTATGCTTTCCGACTGGTTACTGGAGATAACTCATATGAATAGAATATGTATAGATAATGACTCGGGTATTATATTTACTTATGTATCAAGGAAATATCATGTAGTTCTAGTCAGTTACAATTGTAAAGTATTCCCTCCATTTCAGGTTATATATAAGACGTTTTGATTTTGGTCAAAGTCAAATTGTTTTAAGTTTGACTAAGTCTATAGACAAACATAGTAATATTTATAATACAAAATTTGTTTCATCGAATCATTAATTGAATATATTTTCATAATAAATTTGTCTTAGGTTGAAAATGTTACTACTTTTTTTACAAACTTGTTTAAACTTAAAGCAGTTTGACTTTGACCAAAGTCAAAACGTCTTATAACCTGAAACGAATGGAGTATCTATAGAGTTTTAAACTATAAGGGATAAAGTCTCTATCTTGTAATCTTGACTCCTTCACCTATATAAGGAGGAGTCGGGTGCCCCTTGAGAGCATAACCTCACTTGAGATCGTCAGATCAATAACACAAGCGGCAGAATATTTCTCCGCATATGAGTAGGGTATTACTTCTCACCGAGAATACCTTAACTTGTATAAACCCTTTTGTCTCATATCCCATCTACTTTTCTGTTTGTTCGCTGCCTCTTTTAGAATAGCCAAAATCTAGTTTGGACACATGTGGATGTGGTGCTTCTGAAATTTGGTCGATCGGCTTCATAGTTTTGTATGCTAATTTTTTCACGGGTGCTGTCACTGGCCACTGCTGGCTATTGCAACGTGCAGTTAATTAAGTGAGACCGGAGCTATTAGATGGACGACCTTTTCACAAGATATGCTACTGGTAGGCGCGATCGGCGACGACAAGGAGATGATTAAAGATGGGTTTCCAGATTAATAGTACACAGATTGAGATGTATGGCCCGTCTGTTTTCTAATATAGCGATGGTTAATTAATTTGTTAATTTGTCTTCCGTTGGCAAAAGTATGTCACACGCTAGCCGCTTTATAGCTAGCTAATGGAAACCAAGCATGACCACCGGGTTAACATGCACTGGTGGAGAAACCATCTTTAATCGGTCGACCTAAATCTATAATAGTTCCGGTTCCATTTAAAATCGGGACTAAAAACGATTTTTAGTCCCGATTTATAAGAACAACAGGACTAGATGAACCAACCGGGACTAAAGATGATTTTTAGTCCCGGTTGGTTCCATGTCAGACCGTGTCAAGCGTTTAGGATCTTTAGTCCCGGTTTGTAACACCAACCGGGACTAAAGATAGATTTTTAGTCCCGGTTGGTGTTTACAAACCGGGAATAAAAATCAACACGTACTATATAATCCCTATTACTTATCCTCTTTTCTCGTCCACACAACAAACTCTCTCTTTCTTCTTCCTCTCTAACTCCTGCCTTATCTCTTTCTTCCTTCCCTGCTCTTTCTTCCTTCCTCTCTTCTTTTTGGATCGGGCGGGCCGGGCGGCGGGCGGCGCGGCCGACTGGCGGCGGCTGCGCGGGCGCGGCGCGCGGGCCCGCGGCGGCGGCGGCCGCGGCGGGGCGCGAGGCCGGGCGCGCGGCGGGCGCGCGTGGCCGAGGGGGCGCGGGCGCGGCGCGCGGCGGATCCGGGGGGCGCGCGGGGCGCGGCGGTTCCTCGCGGCTTCTGCGACGGCTGCTGCTGGCGGCTCTTATTTCCTCGGGGCGCTCTGGCTCGGCTTCGGCTTTTTCACGCTCGGCCTTCTTAGACCTCTCTGGCGGGCGCGGGCCGGCGGACGGCGGACGGCGCGGCGCGGGCGGCGGCCGGCGCGGCGCGTGGCGCGGAGGGCCGCGGGGAGGCGCGGCGGCGAGCGGCGGCGCGGAGGGCGGAGGGCGGCGCGGCGGCGGGCGGCGGCGCGGCGGTGGCCGGCTGGCGCGGAGAGGAGGCGGCAGCGGCCGGCCGAGCGGCGCCTCTGTGGTTTTTTTTTTAAGAATTTGTGATTTATTGCATGATCCTGTGATGTATTTGATTTGTGTGTGATGTGAACTTGTGATGTCTTTGTGATGAATTTGTAGAACTTGTGATGTAATTTGATTTGTGTAATTTTTTTTAGGATTTGTGATGTATTTGATTTATGTGTATAAGTAACTTAAAGATTTGTGATGTGGATTTGGGATGTTACTTTGATTTGGGATTTGGGGATATGCATCCCACTTGATTCGGGAGAAAATAAAAAAGAAAAAAATAGAAAAAAGAGGACCATCTGTACTGCTGTTATTCCCTCTTTAGTCCCGGTTGGTAACTCCAACCGGGACTAAAGATAGTATCGATCTTTAGTCCCGGTTATTTCACCCGGGACTAAAGATAGTGATCTTTAGTCCCGGATTCGTAGTCCCGGTTGGACAACCGAGACTAAAGGAGGGCTATGAACCGGGACTAAAAAGCATTTCTCCACCAGTGATGAGGTGCACATTTTAGGAAGGAAGCCGTGGCTGTCCGCTCATGATTTGCATGGGCCCAAGGAGGATATGCATGCATGTCGTCGACCTCTTCATGTCCAACCCGATAACGAGTTCCCATGAATAACTCATCATGTGCGTAAGCGGTGATGCATGCGACGATGCGATGTTGGAACTGAAACGAAAAGGTACACGTATCTAGGAAAAGGTCATGGCGCGCGAGCATATCGATCATTTCGTATACTAGCATATCGACCATTTAGAAAAATAATAACTATCGCTAATATGTAATACAATTATACATGTTACTAACATATGGGTCCTCCGACTACATACTAGCCTCCAAATAATTTATCTTATCGTACCAGGATAGATTACATCTCATCCTAGCTAGGTTAAGTAAGTCTTTATCCAAATTCATTGTATTAGTATGTGCCACATTCTATTATAGGTTAAGGCTATGTTTTTTTCGAGGTTTGAAACGGCTAATTAGCCGTACATAAAACAAGAAACGTGATTAGTACATGATTAACTAAGTATAAATATATAAAAAAATGATGAATAAATTTATTATATATTTAAACAACTTATATATAAAAAGTTTTTACGTAAAATACATTGTTTAACAGTTTAAAAAGTGCTAACGGAAATTGATGAGTAGCTAAGTTCCATTAGCTAAAAAGAACGCAGCCTAAGTTTATTGGAACAGAGGGAGTACCTTTTTGCCTCTCTTTGACTGATGGGATGATTGACATGTTAACCCTCTAACCCCGCATGCAATTTCCATGTTAGGTTGTTAGTGGTGAGAATTGTAACAGATTTATCACTCATCACCACCACCACTCCTTGTAAAGAAAGATTTACCACTCGTTACCATTACTACTCTTATTAAAGGAGTATACATTACTACTGTCTATCAACGTTTTTGATCCAGGTGCTTACAAGAATTTTTTTATATTATTGTTCATCGCCTGTGATTTATGTGTATCATAAAACGGAATCGCTAGAAAGCTTTAGCAAGTCCCCCCTCTAAAACTTTTAGATTTGTGGCCATTGGATCACCTCGAGATTTGTGCATGAAGGGAAAAAATGTTAGAAAAAATTTTCACACATATCATACATAAGATCCCGGTGCTAGTCATAGTTACAGTGTACTGATAATACAGTTGTAGTACAGTTACGGTGTAGTTACAATGTGATTACACTCTAACTATACTATATACTATAGTTATATCTAAAAGTTTTTTACTAAAAAAACTTACGTTAGTTTTTTAAGTTACCTCCATTGGAAGGGAAGGTTTACATAAGTCGAAGACTCAGACTAACGATCCACCGCGACTTCGCGTCTTCGCCTGAGGTCCCGTAGGAACGTACCGAAAAAGAACGCAGCTTTCCAGAGTTCTTCAGTTTTGGGATGCTGTTCTATCACCTCAAATTCAGCAGCCGCGTCCATTGGCTAGTGCCTGTGAGCCACAAGCCGCTGGAAAGTCGCCAGCAGCTAGCTCGTTGATCGATCGATCCGTGGAACTTCGCACTGTGCATTTTGTGGACGTAGCGGCTTTGTTTTCATGTGTTGAGCTCAAACAGATCAGCTGCGTCGTCGATCGGTCATTCATTATCTTTGTTCTTTTGTTAGGCGTGATCATTAGATTTCGTTTATTCTCGCTCGAGTGCAGAGTTTTTGGCATCTTGCTACTACCATTGCCTGAATGTGTGTCCTTTGAGAATCTCTTGTACTGCAGATGGTAACGGGTAACCCAATGTGGGGGAATAATAGTCTTGGGGAGCCAAAGTCAAGATTGATCCATGTAACATTGGCCCATGTAACCATCACTCCATCAGTCCAGTATGTAGAACGAATCGAATCAGACCACTGTTACGAACGAATCCAGTATGTAGGCTATTGCTGCAAGAGATACACATACAGTTACAGTCACACTCGCACACTGTTTTCTTGCTACTTCAGTTCATACAATCATTAGTACTAGCCCTAACACTGTAGCCGAGCTAAGAGCAAGTTTAATAGTATAGCCAACTGCTAGCTCTAATTCATCTATAGCCAACTTAATAGTCAATTTATATAATAGTTACATATAAACTTATACTACATAATCAATATTTGGTTCCACCTGTCATATACACACATACGTCTTCTAGTCCGTGCTACAGCTAACAATAAATCTGTAGTCCGTTGCTTTTATCTCTCATCTTTTATCTATAGTCCGTTGCTTTTATCTTTTTAAAATATATTTATAGTTAGTTTATAGTCTGCTATTATACTTAATCTAAGCTGCCTACCTACCGCAAATCTACAACCAAACGAAAAGCTGTTTCGATACAGTAATGACGACGGACACTTGGACATCACCAGGGGCCACGTCCCTACGCAGCTACCACTCTGATTTGTTTCACAAGCCGGCCGGTGGATCATCAATCTGTATCCGAAGTTCTTCTGTACAATGCACTACACTGTTATATACTACGAGTACTCCCTCCATATTTTTTTTAACGTTGGTTAGCTCAAAATTAAACTAACTAACGTCATATATTTGAGCATGAAGGTAGTATTATTTATTTCGTACTAAAATACAGCAACATAATACCAAAAGAAAAATATCGTATATTCGTGTTACTGGGATCTGTTTTATTCCAATACTAAATTATTATATTTTGAAAGAGAGGAAATACCATACTACTAATAGGTATACTAGTAGTATATGATCATATGAGCAAGGCAAGCAGAAAGCAGGAGGCCTGCAAGGCCCAGCCGACGCCTAGCCCGTCTGCGGGTGGTGCTGGGCCGGCGCCGCGAAAAATTGCGGGCCGGGGCATATAGGACGTAAAAAGGCTTAGCTGATGGAGGCTGCAGCGTCTGGCCACAGCCAGCATGTCTCACTTCAATTCGCCACATTGGTGAAGGCAAGTCTAGAATAGTTTGGCTTTGAGCCATAAGCTTTATCTCCAAAATCGTATTTAAATTCTTTTAATACATGATATTTTTTTTAAAAAAAATACTTCATTAGAGCAAGTTTAATAGTATATTCAACTACTAGTTTCAAATCATTTATAGTCAATTTCATAACCAATTCATACAATAGTTACCTATAGATATAATACCTGGTCCCACATATCATACACACATTGCGTCTTGTAGTCTGTGCTGCAGCTGGCTATAAATATGTAGCCTGCTACTATTCTCTCTCCTTATTTATCTTCTTGATATGTGTTTATATTAGCCTGCTATTGTACCTGCTCTGAAAGAATAGCAGCGGGCTATTAGCCAGTTATAAATATATTTTAATGAGATAAATAATGAGAAAGAATAGCAGCGGGCTAGAGATCTGTAGCCAGCTGCAACACGGACTCCAAGACACACTAAGTGTATGACAGGTTTGACCATATATTAATATTATAGTAAGCAATTATTATATGAATTAGCTATTAGATTAGCTATAAATAAATTAAAGCTAGTAGTGGACTGTACTATTAGACTTGCTCTCATAGTTGAGTAGTCCACTTAGTTTTAGGCTTCGATAATTTTTGGCTTCGAAACTGCTTAGCCGATCGTCTTTAAGCGAGAGATGCTAGCTGGCTGCAACGCTTGACGACACCACTGACACCACAAAAGATACTGTGTGTATTGACGAAGCAACAGCAGTCAAACCCATCACGCGGAAGCAGATTTTATTTGTGCTACTACCACATCCGGACATGAAAAAACATAAGTATGTTTAAAACATATACTATCATATAATTAATTTTTTCAATCATACTAGAAGACTCCTAATATTATTTTTTTTCATCATGGTCTTTGGCCCCTCCCCCTAGCTCCCTCCTCCCTTTATATCACGTGTCTAAAAGTATTATAGGAGTAGACAAAAAAAGCTTACTTGCGATATTCTTTAATGCTACCCTTTTATCCAAGGAACATCATTTATCCAAATCTTTATCCAATGGTCAATATGTTTGTAATGGTGTGGCGTGTCGTTATGTAAAAAAAGTTATTGCTAGTCTTAAACAGTATGACAACTTCTAGTCTTAAAATTTAACAACTTATCCACCTAATCACAACATTTCCCATTCAAATTTCCCACGCACCTCCTCTTCTAAACCAGTCATAACTTTCTCCCGGTTTTCGGAATACAGTACAAACACATGCGCTCACAATAAGTGCACACTCACCCTTATATACACACAAACATCCAATCAATATGAGTAACTCTGAAAGATTGGATCGACATATCTTAAAATTGAAAAAGTCATCACAGTCACAATTTTCCTCCATTTAATTTCACCAATTCTCAGTACCCATGTCTAATTTTAAAACTCTTTATATTTTAGGGCAGTTGTAGCAAATGGGTTTTATCATTTCATTTTCACTAATCTACAAACGCTATTCTTTTTCCCGTGTGATAAAGTAGTACGCTTTAGGTTTTCTTCCTTAGGAGTATAGTACTCCCTCCGCCCCAATTTAAACGCAGCTATAAATTTCCACATCCAACATTAATCGTTCGTCTTATTTAAAAATTTTAATAAAAAAAAGAGAAAACATAAGTCATGTAATTCATGTTTTATCATATAATAACAATAAAAATACTAATTATATAAAAGTTTTAAATAATATAAACGATTAAAATTGAATACGAGATGTCATGGTTTCGTCTAATAGGGTAGAGGGAGTACTGAATTTTCTTTTGGGCAGGAGGAGTACTAGAATACGCTGGAGTACGCTTTACCAGCGGCACCAGGCCCCTCATGCTCCCGGTCAGTTCCACGGCGACGCGTGCGCACTGCATGCGCACCACCACCACGACCACGACCACGACCGACCCGGTTTCTCCCGGCCCGGAGGCAGGCTGCACCTACTAGCATCGGATCAGCTGCCAACTTATTAGTAACTGTAGGCCGGGTGTTTTTTCTTTCCTTCAGCATCTTAGCCCCTGTACTCGTATAGCCACTCATAGCTTGGCTCGCACACAGAGCCTTCAGACGTGTCATGTGAGGCGACACGAAAGACGGGAAACGAAAGGAAGAAAAGCTACTCCAGCTGCTGAACACAACGCAGAGCGAGAGAGAGAGTGAGAGGTGGCTTTGGCTTTTGGGAAGCGAGGATGGATTGGATGTTTGGATTGGATTAGACCGGACCGAAAGTGCATCCATGCTGGCCGTAGTCTTGGCTTCCCATTGTGTTGTCTTTATCAGGAGACATTGTTTTCACCGCAGCAATCGAATGCCTCCTCCGTGTCCCGGGTCCGGACACGGGCGCGATCCTATCAGTATCGCTCTCGCTCAGCACGCACACACCTGCTAATGATGGCTGGTGAGGAAAAGGGGGCGCATGCCGTGCTGCTGCCATGTTGCCAGACAGCGAGAGCTTTCGTACCACCACTACTGATTAACGTCTTCTCCACCTCTCATAAACCCTATGGAGGAGAGGATTATATACGATGATAAATTAGGTCAGTTGATTCAGCAAGAAGAACAGCATAAAATATCAACTGATGTCCTTCTTAATACTCAGTTACTACAGTCTGCAAATTTCTGCATCATGTGCATGCATGTAGTATGATACGGCCAGGTCTACCAACACCTGATAACGTTAGATTCTTCAAGGGACAAAAGATGTCGAACTTGACGAAAGGATGATTCCACGATCAGTGTAGGCCTACCATGCGTCCATGCATGGCATGGCCAGAAACAAAATGAACTCTTGTGTAATGCGAAAAACATGTCGCCGCTGCTGCTTGTCGGTGAGCTAGCTGAGCTGATCGCTCTCGCCTTACATCTTCTCCGCTCCCGGGAGCTGGTTCCTTTTGGTGAGAGCATGATTGCTGGAACGGAGGCACGATCGGGAGCTAGCAGCCGGGAGAGGAGAGGGGAGAGAGGGGACAGGATGCATCACACAGCCAGCCAGCTCTCACACCTGTGGACTCAGAAACTGCAGATGAGATGGGGTGTGATGGCAAGTGACAGGATATAGCTAGCCCCCGGCTGTGTTCGCCTTTTGCGTGGTGTGGAGTGGTGCAGTGCTTGTGCGGGGTGGAGTGGTGGGACGACGTACTAGTACGCTGGACTAGCAGCTAAGCCGAGACATGAAGTGACTAATCATGAGCTCCGTCTATATCACTCGTGACCCCTCCAGATCACCAGGTGCTGAAACGAACTGTACGCAAATACTGCAATCCTATTACACCAAGAGATAATACTGATACTACATCCATCCCAAAATAAATACAGCTATGGAAATCCGTGTCCAACATTTAACCATCCGTCTTATTTGAAAAATTTATGGGAAAATTAAAATAAGTTAGTCACACATAAAATACTGTTCATGTTTTATCATCTAATAACAATAAAATAAAAATATTAATCGTAAAAAATTACAAATAAGACGAATGGTTAAACGTGAGATATGAACAGTGTAAAAATATACTTATTTTGGAACGGAGGGAGTACTAGTAGTAGGAGTTGTAGCTAAAAGAAATTCCAGATATAGATTGCCATTACGTTAGTTAAGGCATTCTCAATGTTTATTGCAAAACTAGGTAGTAAGGTGGGCCCATACCAGGTGGTAATAGGTGATTGGAGAGACACCACAATGTATATACTACCTCTGTCCCAGTTTAATTGTCGCTTTGACTTTTTCTTTGTAACGTCTGACTATTCGTTTTATTTGAAAAATTAGTACAAATATAAAAAATGATAACTTATACTTAAATTACTATTGATAACAAAGCAAATCACAAACAAAATAAACAATAATTTTATAATTTTTTGAATAAGACGAAGGATCCAAAATTACAAACAAAACCTCAAAGCGACAAGTATATTGGGACGGAGGTAGTATGTGTAAAGTGGGTAATAAGGTGGGACCCATCTCAAAAAGTCTTCAAACATGAGCCATGACACAACTAAAAAAATAGATAGGGCCCACCATAAAATGCTAATACCAGGTAGTAAGCTTATACCCTGGTAGTAGTTGTTTACCACTTCCACAATGTATTTTACCTGGTAATAGGAATGCATTCAATGCTTACTACCTACTATTTTACCATATTGTAGATGTCCTTATACTACTAGTACATACTGTAAGTAAACTATGTAAACTCCATCATAGTGTGTGTGTATATATATAATTCTAGACTGTGCGGAAACTAAATTGTGTTCGTACCAAATAGGAACTTCTTATAAAAAATACTCCCAGACCATAATGAAAATTGGTATTTGTAGTGATGAAATATCCAAATATCCATTTCAGGTTATAAAACGTTTTGACTTTGGTTAAAGTCAAACTATTTTAAGTTTGATCAAGTTTGTAGAAAAAAGAAGTAACATTTTTAACCCAAGAAAAATTTATTGTGAAAATATATTTAATTATTGATCTGATGAAACAAATTTAGTATTATAAATATTATTATATTTGTCTATGAACTTAGTTAAATTTAAAACAGTTTGACTTTGACCAAAGTCTTGTAACCTGAAACAGAGATGATATCATCTTTACAATCCCCACCACCCACTAATCAGGATAGTTAATGAAGGCATTCTAGTCTCTCTTTTTTTTAACTCTCGGTTCAATTTCCATGAAAATTCCAGAAATAGCTATATTTTTAAAATATGGCATATCATGTATCGATATATGTATCGGAGTATCCGAGCAATATAGACGATGGGCATAACACAACTAAAGCTAAAAGTGGCCAGAAATGATGTGGATCATTTCGGCAAATGCAGGTCTTCTTTTTTTCTTTTGTTGCCGAAAACGGCTGAGCTGAAAAGGAAAATAATATTAGGAATATTGGAAAATAAAATTATTTGGACAGAAACTTATAAATATAAGGTTTAGCAGAGGAGTTAATGGGCCTCTATGGTATGGTATATATGGTTCATATCAAAACATGGGCCACATATACAGGTACTCTAATATTTAGACGTACAGTAATTACCATATTATAGAATACTAGTAATTTCTGTGAAAATATAATAAACCAAAATAGAACGCTTAGTAGACTAGTAAAAATATTTTTTTTCTACTTTCATATTGTGTTTCTAGTAATACCTCCGTCCCAAATTTATGATCGTTTTGACTTTTTACTTGCAACGTTTGACTATTCGTCTTATTTGAAAAATTAGTGCAAATATAAAAAAAGACAAGTCATACTTAAAGTACTTTGATAATAAAGCAAGTCACAAACAAAATAAAAAAATAATTCCATAATTTTTTTAATAAAAAGAATGATTAAAATTTACAAACAAAAACTCAAAGCAATAAGTATTTTTATTTTTATTTCTGTTAGTAGCCATTTCTTCAGAGGATGTGTCTGTAATAATTGGATGTACTTTCTGTGAACCAAAAGCCAGAATTAATTATATTATCTAGAAAGCAATTTAAAAGATAGCCGGATGTTCGGGAATTACTGGGACCGTTTTCACCCTACAGTATGACTACATATTCAGAAAGGTTATCTTAACTTCCATCTTCACCAATTTTCAGTCTCCTCTAACGTCTATACTAATCTGAGTTGACACCATGGTTTTTAGAATAATTAATTGGTTAGACTTTTTTTTAGAAACATGCTAAGAGCAAGTTTAATAGTATAACCCACTATAGCTCCAAATCATCTATAGCCAATGTAATAGCTAATTCACACAATAGTTGCTTACTATACTATTAATACTTGGTATCACCTGTCATACACACATTACGTCTTGAAGTCCGTGCTGCAGCTGGCTACAGATCTGTAGCCCGCTGCTCTTTTCTCTCTTCCTTTATCTCATTAAAATATGTTTATAACTGGCTTATAGCCTGCTATTGTACCTGCTCTAATTAACCGGATTTAAGGGTTAAACTTAGCATAGATGCTCATACTTACGGTTAATCTATCAATCTTAAGATGTCAATGTCTATCATGACTTTATCGACCTTAAAATATACCAGCCCTGTCGAGGAGTAACCCTCTCTAGCGGTAGGACGTGAGACCCCCCTTTGTGAGTTCGGCCAGGGGATAGGGCGTGAGTGATCAAGAGCCAACCTTAGCCAAGGATCTGGCTAAGGTGGTCCAAGGTGATCGGGAGTGAGACCAGAGATTATACAGGTTCGGGCCGCTCGGAAGCGTAATACCCAACTCCTGTGTGTGGAACTATTTCTTACAAGAGATCTTGGGCTCCTGGGAAAACCTAACAGTGCTTCCCCTAGAGCTCAAGCTATCCAAAAATCCCCTTTGCTTGGCGGGTAAGATCCTCTTTTTATAGTTCAAGGGATACCACATGCACCGGGTCTATTCGTCTCATCTTTTTTGGAGGGGGGGGGTCCCTCCTCATCAGGTTCTGCTCCAGCTCATGCCTTAGACCGAAAGCAACATGGCCGCTTGCTCTGAGGTGGGTCCCAGCACTGTCTCCCATCTGACACACGGGGACATCCCCTGTCATTCCCTCATTAAGCCTTGAAGACTTTTGTGGGCTCACGCTACCGGGAGCATACCGTCCGTGCATGCTGAGCCTTAATGGCTGATGGGACGGGGCATACCTGCCCCCACGCCGCCTAACACAGAGCGGGGCGTGGGTGCGTTGCCACCCGTCCCATCCATTTGCCACCGGTCACAGACCGGTCGCGGACCAGTCCAAATGATTGACGCACGTCAATCACTTGGGCGGCGTTGCACGACCAGCCACACTGCGTTGAATGCGGCGTGGGTGGCTGGGATGTCGTCCATAAATGCGCCAGCGGCGCCCCCTCCTCCGCCCACTTAGCCGCCACGTGGCAGCTGAGCGGGTGCCTCGGGGTGGTGCAAACCTTCGGGCTCGAGGGGTGCGACAGGGTACCCCGAGGCTCCTGGGTGGACGCGGGGCACCTGTCGGCTGCTTACACGTGGCTAGGGTGAAGGACTCCTCTGCTCCTTCCCCCTAACATGGGTACCCCGGGCCCATGTCACCGACAAGCCCGGTATCTATTATATTATTAAAACAGCCTTGAAAGGAGGCACCACGTTCACTGTGGGGGCTAGAAATTCCCACATTAATCAGAGAAAAAGAAACAAGAGTCCAAGTATAAAATACAATTAAAAATGAAATTCGGAATTAAAAATAAGCAATATTGAAAGAAGAGTCTATATAAGAACCCAATACGAGATTATTCAAAATTCAGAATAAAAATAAAATAAAATCTGAAATTAGAAAAGAAAAGGAGAGTTCAACTAGGAATACAATTTAGAAATAACTGAAATTCGGAATGAAAAATAAGGAATATTGAGAGAAAAGTTCATATAAGAACCCAATACGAGATTAATTAATATTCGAAATAAAATACGAAATTAGTAAAAATAAAAATAAAAGTTTAAGTAGGAATACAATTTAAAATTAAGTAAAATTCGAAATTAAAAATAAGCAATATTGAAAGAAGAATCCATATAAAAACCCAATACGGGATCAATTAAAATTTAGAATAAAAAATAAAATAATATCCAAAATTAGAAAAAACTAAAAGAGAGTTAAGTAGAAATACACTTTTGATACAACTGAAATTCAAAAATAAAAAATAAAAATATTTAAAGAACATTATACGGTATTAATTAAAATTTGAAAAAAAATCTGAAGTTGGAAAAGAAAAAAAAAAGATTTCAGTTAGGAATACAATTTATAAATAACGAAAGTTGGTGATAAAAAATTATTGAAAGAAAATACCATCTAAAACACATGACGAGATAAATTAAGTAATAAGCCTATAAAGGAGTAGAGTGGTGGCGGTTGATACGACATATAAAAACTGTTAATAAAACACCAAATATAATCCTAATGTCGATTGAAAGGTGGGACGACAGGCAGGCCATGAAGCAAACGGGCAAGGCGGTTGCCGGGACTTCTAGAAAGTAAAAAAAAAATAAACCTTATTGATAATCATATTCGATTTTTAAAATCTCAATGACAATAAAAAGGAAAAGCAACGGGCAGGGTGTATAGGAGTATAGTTGTAGAGCCGCCGACGGTTGGCGGGACTTCTAGAAAATAAAAAAATGAATTCCAACGATAGTTATGTTCGATTTTTAGAATCGCAATGACAATAAGGAGTAGGCGACGGATGGGCCGTAGAGGAGAATAGTAGCATCGTTTGACGGGACTTTTAAAAATTACAAAAAATGAAACCCAAAAGACAATAAACCATAAAAACTATAAGGTCCAACTTTTAAAGGTTCGAAACTTCTAAAAATTAAAAAAAAACAATGATAATCATGTTTGATTTTAAAATCTTAATGACAATAAAGAAGGGACGCAACGGGCGAGCCATAAAGAATTACAATGGCAAAGCCGCTGACGGTTTGGCGGGACTTCTAGAAAGTAAAAAATGAACTCGAACGATAATTATGTTCAATGTTTAAAATTCCAATGACAATAAAGAGAAAAGATAGTGGACGGACCGTAGATGAGTATAATCGCAGTGTTTGACGGGACTTCTAGAAATTATAAAAATAAAAACCAACGAGACAACAAACTGTAAGGGACTTCTAGATCCAACTTTTTAAGATTCCAAGAAGAATGAATAATAGTGGTAGATCGAGCAAGCAAATAAAAAAAGATATGATAGAAGTAAGGGATAATAACTGGTGTGACTTTTAAAAACTATTTAATTAGAAATACTAGGATGATAAGGCACTACTAGGAAAAGCATTTTTGTAAGTGGCCAAAACCAATTTTCGCAGGCGGAGGGGAGGACCGCCTGCAGACGAACGACGGTGAAAATCATCCATTTTCGCAAGTGGGCAAAAGACCCGCCTGTGAAAATCCAATAATAAAAAAAAAATCGCCTCGCCGCCGCCCTCCCCCGGCCTCCCTCCGTCCGGATCTGGGAAGGAGGCCGGGGGAGCCGCCGCCGCTGCCCTCCCTCGGCCTCCCTCTGGCCGGATCTGGGAGGGGAGGCCGGGGAGCCGCCGCCGCCGCACCGTGTCGCCGCAGCGTCCGTGCGCCGCCGCCGCTAGCGCGTCCACGCGCGCCGCCGCTGTCCTCCCCCGGCCTCCCTCTGGCCGGATCTGGGAGGGGAGGCCGGGGAACCACGTCGCTGCCGCCCTCCCCCGGCCTCCCTCCGGCAGGATCTGGGAGGGGAGGCCGGGTAGCCGCCACCGCGTCCGCGAGCTGTCGCGTCCGCGCGCGCCTCCGCCGCCGCGTCCGCGCGCTGTCACGTCCGCGTGCGCCGTTGCTGCCGCCGCCGCGCGCTCCGCCGCCGGTGGAGGGAGGGGAGGGGAGGGGATGGGGGAGCTGAGAAGCCGGTGGTGGAGGGAGAGAGAGAGAGTTGAGAAGATAGAAATGAGTGGTAGGGAGGGGTTGGAGTACTAGATAAGGATTGAAGTTTTTTTTTGGTAGATACGATTTTGGCAGGCGGACCACATAAGGTGCGCCTGCGAAAATAGATTTTCGCAGGCGCGGCTTAGGTGGTCCGCCTGCAAAAATGATTTTCACAGGCGCCGCTTAAGTAGTCCGCCTGCGAAAATAGATTTTCGCAGGCGGACAGCGAACTTCACCTCGATTTATATTTTTGTAGTCGGTCATTTGACTCCTAAGCTTATGTCCGCCTGCGAAAAAAAGACTCCTACGTTGGGAAAAATGATTTTTCTAGTAGTGAGGTTTGGTCTTTTGAAGTCTTAAGATAACAAGATAGCTATTTAATAAATTTTAAGTAAAATCATACTAAAAAATTATATGATTTTGTTTAGGTGCTAGCTGAGCAATTGCGCGGGCCATCCAGCTAGTTTTTAATTAAATATGTGCTTATAGGTCGGTTTAGATTGTGGGTGTGTATGTTCATGGCCACGCTTGTACTAAGTTTCTCAAATAAAAATGAAATACACACACGCGTACGTATGTATCTCATTCGCAACTAACCTCGGTAAATCTAGTACTCCACTACTCAAGACCAACAGAATTTCCGCTTTTTCTATCCAAACCCATCGCTTTATACTCCATTTCCTGTAACACATGTATGGTTATGCATGGGAGCGTAGAGTAGAGTCATGTTTGTGAGACGGAGACATGAACAAGGCACACTGGTAAAAAGAAGAGAGGTAATCTGGGCTGATACTGTCCGGTGGAGGGTGGCGCCATTTATTCGTTCCTTTGGTGAGGATGGGTAGTAGCTAGGCTAGACTAGGCTAGGCTAGGCTGGAGTAGCTGTAGCCAGTAGGAGGAGAGGCAGGAGGAAATTATGGCAATCATGAGGGGAGAATAGAGACAACAATGGAATATGTTCAGTGACCTCGGCTCCCTCACCTGGATGGGGCTCGCTGTTGCAGCTGCAGCTGCAGCTGGATCCATGGCGAAATGGCGAGTATACTCCCCTGTAGCTGGCTAGTCTTGGTGGGGCACCCAAATCTGCTGCCAACTGTTCGTGCACGACTGAATAATTACTGCTTCCGAGCGTACATTACGCTCACTGCTCTCTGGTAATTACTGCGGTGAAAACTGGAGAGCAATGCAAATTTTACGCTCAAAGCATTGCAGGCTCTCATCACAGGCTGTTGCTGGAGGCATGGAGTACTGTACTACCCATGCATGATTCAGGTCACCAGGAAATAAAGCCAGGCCACCGGTACCAAACTTGTCCTAGTTACTTCAGTAATTTAATTTCAGCTGATTACTTGCTGAAAGTCTGAAACATGGACTTGCAGCTCGGTAATTTGACAGGATTTTTTTCAGCTGGGAGTAGTAACATTTGAAAGATTAAAAAAATAGGGGTCCCGAAAACAAAAGGCTGCCAGGAATAGAAATGGAAATCACGGTCGCGTCCCCCCGGCCCCTCTCCTTTTCCTCGTCTTGTCACTATCTACCCACTCCTTTTCCAGCGGATCTCCCTCTCCCTCTCCCAAGGGGACAGCCCAGTTTGAAATTTGATCAAGGCTATGTTTAGATCCAAACTTCAGTTATTTTCCATCACATCAATTTATCATACACATATAACTTTTCAGTAACATCATCTTCAATTTTAACCAAAATCTAAACTTTACGCTGAACTAAACATAGCCCACTTTTAGTTGCAACCCCGCATTCAAGGCCACGCACAGTGACACACGGCCATTCGTCCGGACACAAGCAGTTGCCACCACCGCCACAGTGCGCGCACAGGCCCAGAATAATCCTGTAGCGACCGGTCGATCGTTCACTACTACTCGTGCCGTGCACGCCGTCGCCACGGATCATGCGGATCGCGTTGGCCAATTTACTCCTCCCGCGTTCCAGGTCTCGTACTACGCGAAATATATGTGTTATAAAATCGGTCCAAAATCGAGATCGATAATCAAATAGTGTTCAGACATGATATTTGTTAATTAACGAGGTTTAACTGAATCTTATATCCCGATATACTGATTACATGCGTTTATCCTGATATAGCATATTACAGTACATCGTATCCACGATCCTCGATTGACTGGACCGCTGACCAGTCATACCAGTCATACCAACAGCTACGTTATTATACGCCGTGTTTATTTCCAAAGTTTTTTCAAACTTTCAATTTTTCCATCACATCAAAACTTTACTACACATAAACTTCTAACTTTTCCATCACATCGTTCCAATTTCAATCAAACTTCTAATTTTAACGTGAACTAAATACAACCATAGTCATACGGTTATAACAGGATGCCAGCTCTAAATTTAAGAGAGCCTAGCATGAATTTGACTTTAACTATGTCTTACACCTATTACAACTTCGAAGTTTTAAACTGTTACCGACTTTGTACAAATATTTGGCACAAACTCTAACAAACTACACCTTGAGAAATATGCTAAACAACCTAAATTTGTTTGTTGCGCGAACCTTCGTGTATCAGGAATTGAGTTGTTTTCATTTGTTATTCACTCTGAATTGTCCCGACAAGTATTCACCAGGCTCACCGTAATCAAGAGTCTCTGCTATATTATTGTAACTTCTTCCCCTCTAATCTACCTGTAATAAAGTGTTGCACCTCCTCTCCTATCATCATAGTTATTTTGCCAAGTGAAATTAGACTCGTTAGTTGGGGCATCTCATACTCCCCCAAGACCATATTCTTCTCTATGTTCTATATTAAATTTGATTTGATGTAATCCATAGACATAGCCTATGTCATTATCGAATAGATAAATTCAAACACACCATATATAAAGGTAAAATTTGCTACAAGACCTCCAAAATTTGTGTAATTGGCTGGAGGACACCATAAAATTGTGCCACTGCTGAGGGACACCACAAAAATGTTGTAATTGGCCGTAGGACACTAGATGTATTATTTTATAATATTTGAACAAAAAGTGGAGACGGAAATTAAAAAAATGACAAATTTGCCCTTGCCTGCTCTTTCTCCATCCGATCCCCATCCAATACCGGTGGCAATGAGAGGCTTTGGTGGTGGCAAGCATGACCAGTGGCGAGTGGTGATGTAAAGCAAGCTGGGGTCCGTCGTGCTCATGGTGTTGCCACCCACTGCCATGTTACCGGTAATCATTTGCACCAACCATGGAGGACATGGAGCCGTCAGATCGGAGGATGGTGACGCCCGACGTCTTGAAGAAGTCGCCGTTCATGGGCACCACCGTGTCCACCGGCGCGCCGACGTCACGGCCGCCGGACAGAGAGAAGGAGTTGTAGTGGTGGAGCTCTAGGTTGATGCGCTCGGCCTCCTCGCATCCAGCCACCCCGCCATCGCTGCCGCTTCCTCTTCCTAACCCTGGCCCCCACCTCCGCCGCTTTCTCTCCTCGACCCCGTCCGCCGACACTCTACCGTCAGATCGGGTGGCCGCCAGAGTGGCTTCTTCCTCTCCTCGCCGCTGCCGCCACTTTGTCCCCTACGCCCTTTTCTGCTCTATATCCAGCTAAAGTAGGAAGAACAGTACCTAGGGGCACATTTGTACTTTTCACGATTTTTCTCTCTCCATTTGCATCAAATATAATAAAATAATGGCTCTGATGTCCAGCAGCCATTTACACCTTTTTTGTGGTATCTCTCAGCAGTAACATGATTTTGCGGTGTCCTCCAACCAATTACATAAATTTTGGATGTCCTGTGGCAAATTTTGCCTATATAAAATAATACTTTCTTACCTAACATCATACTCCCTCCGTCCCACAATATCTCCAACCCTAGAATCCCAAGGCAATTTTAGGACAAGTGGCAAAAGACTGAAATATGTTAGCGTTGTTTATTGGATCACCTAGGTTTAGATCTAGTCGGGTGGTTTTATTTGCGATGGATGAACAACAATAGATGAATGAACAAAGAGGGACTGAGAGGATTTAGGGTTGTGACCAGTCGTTGTTGAGGAGGAGGAAGTCTGGCCGGCCATCGTCGTTGTCGTCGCGGGCTTGACGTGGACGGCGGCGACGGTGTGCTCGGTACCGATGGCGGTGCTGCCGTTGCAGCAGTGACGGTGTCGATGACGAGGCGTGACGCGGCGGTGGACTTCCCGTCACTGGCTGCGTCCCCTCGATCGATTAGGGTTTATGGGGTGGAGTGGTGGCGGCGGCGACGAACCTCGTTCCTTGTGTATACTCCCGTCCCGTCCTCCACCGCTCTTTATATGGGACTGAGAGGATTTAGGGTTGTGACCAGTCGTTGTTGAGGAGGAGGAAGTCTGGCCGGCCATCGTCGTTGTCGTCGCGGGCTTGACGTGGACGGCGGCGACGGTGTGCTCGGTACCGATGGCGGTGCTGCCGTTGCAGCAGTGACGGTGTCGATGACGAGGCGTGACGCGGCGGTGGACTTCCCGTCACTGGCTGCGTCCCCTCGATCGATTAGGGTTTATGGGGTGGAGTGGTGGCGGCGGCGACGAACCTCGTTCCTTGTGTATACTCCCGTCCCGTCCTCCACCGCTCTTTATATGGCACAGTGTGACGGGGGCCCACCAGCCATTGGGCTGGGTGCCCCCGATCAGGGCGCAGGTCAAGGCCCCTTGAGCCGTTGGGCTCAAGGGGAGGGAGATCTATCTAACATTCTCCCCCTTGATCTCACTATTTCTTTTAGCTTTTTCTATTCCATCACAGATTTACATATAGAGCATGTTTCATCGTCACAGTTAATTACCGATGGATTCGACAGCCACTATACACATCTCTATTCAGAAACAGATACTTTAACTTTTGGGCCCTATAGTCCAGGATTCATAAGGTTTCCCTTAAACCCATGCATGCTACATGTTCCTTGAACATGTTGGGAGGTTGGCCTTTCATGAGCGGATCCGCGAGCATCCTTTCTGTTCTTATGTGCTCGAGACTGATTGTTTGATCCCGGACTTTGTCTTTCACAACATAGTACTTTATGTCAATGTGTTTGGCAGCACCACTTGACTAATTGTTGTGAGAGTACATTACTGCGGATTCGTTGTTGCAGTATAACTTTAGTGGTTTCTCAATACTGTCAACCACCTTTAAAACCGGGTATGAACTTCTTTAGCCAGTTCACCTGCCCCGTTGCCTCATAGCATGCTATAAACTCGGCATACATAGTAGACCCTGCAGTGATCGTCTGTTTTGAGCTTTTCCATGAAATAGCTCCTACTGCCAGGGTGAACACGTATCCCGATGTTGACTTTGTATTATCTTTTGCAAAGTCAGAATTCGAATACCCCACTATCTGGAGCGATTCTGATTTTCTGTAAGACAGCATGAGGCCTTTTGTTCTTTGCAAATAATCTTTACTAATTCCAGTGCTCTAGGCCTGGATTACTTTGCAATCTGCCAAATAACCCGGTAACAAATGCCAAGTCAGGTCGTGTGCACACTTGAGCGTACTGTAGGCTTTCTATAGCTGACGCATATGGCTTTATTTTCATTTCATTAAGCTCATACTAATTTCTAGGACATTGCGATGCCCCATACTTTTCGCCTTTGACTATAGTAGCAGGTGTAGCACTGCATCTGTACGTATTGAATTTCTTCAACACCTTTTCTATATATATACCTTTTGAGAAAGTCCCAATGCATACTTTGTTCTATCTCGATGAATCTCTATGCCCAAAACATGTGATGCCTCACCGAGGTCTTTCATGTCAAAGTTTGAGGACAAGAATTTCTTTGTTTCCTGTAGTAGACTGACATCACTACTAGCCAGTAGAATGTCATCTACATACAGAGTTAGGAAAATGAATCTCCCATTCTTAACTTTGAATCAATACAATTGTCCTCTACATTCTTTTGAAAACCCAAATTTCTTTATTGTTCCATCAAACTTCAAGTAGCACTGTCTCGAAGCTTTGCTTTAATCCATAAATGGATCTCTTTATACGGCATCCCATATTTTCGTTTCCTTTCATGACGAAACCTTTCGGTTGTGCCATGTATACTTTTTTCTTCAAATCACCATTTAGAAATTCCATTTTTACATCCATCTGATGTAATTCCAAATCATAATGTGCCACTAATGCCATTATAATCATAAAGGAATCTTTACAGGAGACTGGAGAAAAGTCTCATTGTAATCAATGCCTTCTCTTTGCGTGAAAACTTTTGCCACAAGTCGCACTTTAAACTTCTCTATATTCCCTCTGGAGTCATATTTGGTTTTGTAGACCCATTTACAGTCTACTGTTTTGGCTCCTTTAGGAATTTCTTCTAAATCCCAGACATCATTTAATTTCATTGAT
Organism: Oryza meridionalis; assembly: GCA_000338895.3. Lineage (NCBI taxonomy): Eukaryota > Viridiplantae > Streptophyta > Magnoliopsida > Poales > Poaceae > Oryza > Oryza meridionalis. The sequence goes on along the minus strand of CM002531.2, from coordinate 23,965,453 downwards.
TTCATTTCATCTTTCATGGCTTCCATGGCCTTTTCATATGAGGTGGGATCATCCTCCATATGCTACTCTTTCAGGCCTTCTAGGGCCTCCTATTCTGACACATTATCTGTTTGAGGCTGTTGCAGCTTCTCCTCTGATGTGGCAATAATTTCTGTTGAATCCTGTAGAACAGGTTCCTCACTTTCATTCATTGTTGCCATAGGAGAGATAACAACATGTGTTGGTACTGCAACGTTATGCATTGCAAGCACAACATCAGCAGGTAGAGAGAAGAAAGGTTCCTGAGTCGACGGAGCGGGTACAGACACCCGCCTCTCCTCAAGATCAATTTCTCGAACTACCGAGCTCCCCCTAATCATTTCGTCTTCCAGGAAGACGACGTGTCTCGTTTCTACAAACTTTGTATAACTGTTTGGATAGTAGAAACGATAACCCTTTGATCTTTCAAAATAGCCAATAAAATGGCAGCTATCTTATCTGTTTTGGGTATTTCCCAAGATTTGGGTTATATACTTTGGCCTCTGCAGGACTCCCCCACACACGGAGGATCCATAGCTCATACGGTGTTTTGGGCACCGATGCATTCTATGCATTGTATGTATTGTTCTAAAGCTGAGAACTCCAATGGAGGAAGAATTATATTCTTAACCAGTCTCTCAATTCTCCCCCTCGAAATATGGCCTAAACGTCAGTGCCATAATTTCGATGAGACATCAGGAGTTCGCTTTCTTTTCTTTTGTCAACGAGGACACAACATTCACATTCTCAGAAAGAGATAACAAATAGAGCTGATCTTGTAACACAAGACCAATACATGCATTATTATACCATAGTTCACATTTGTCATTTCCAAAATGGCAATCATATCTATCAAAATCCAATTTGGATACACTTATTATTAAGTTTCTTTGCAAAGAAGGGACATAAAAACATCTGGAAGTAAAAGTGTGAAGCCATTCGTGAGTTTTAGGCGAAGATCTCCAATAGTTTCAACTTTTGCTTTAACTCCATTGGCAACTCTAATGGATCTTTCACTTCTTTGCGTAGTCGTCATTGAACGGAATCCCTTTAAACAATTACACACATAAATAGTTGCTCCAGAATCAATCTACCATGTGAATCTAGAATAACCAATCATAATGAGATTCATTACAAATGTAATAATGTTCTCACCTTTCTTTGCCATGATCACTGTCAGGAAGTCAGGACGATCTTTCTTGGAATGTCTTGTCTTCTTGTAGTGGAGACACTGATCCTGTCTCAACTGTGAACTGTTGTTTCTGAGGCAGATGCTGAGGCTGTTTTTCTTTTGAGGAGGGTGACCTGTGGCTTTTTTCCTTGTTATCTTTAACAAGGTTAATGGAGCCACCATTGGTCTCTTTGAGTCTTTCCTCCTCTTACACACAATTAGAGATGAGCTCTTCAAGATTCCATTTCTCTGATACTTATTTTGTAGTTGACAACAAAGTTGTCAAAGTTCTTTGGCAATGAGGACAAAACTAGATGGACCAGAAAGTCATCTGAGATGCCCAAATCTTTTTGCTTCAACTTGGAAGCCATGTTGCTCATCCTAAGAATGTGGTCTTTTACACCACCTCCATGGTACCTCTCTGTAACAAGCTGCTTTATCAGCTGTCGCATAAAACTTTGAAGAATCTGTAAACTGTCGCATAAAACTTTGAAGAACCAGTAAACTGGCTCTTTATACTTTCGAGGTACTTAGAGACGGTGTCATACTCTGGGATTGAGCCCAATATGGTTGGCTCAATCGTGTTCTTTACCACAGCCAAACAGTTCTTGTTGGCTAAGGACCATTTCGCATGCTCAATGTCATACGACATGATGAGGGAAACATTGTCCCTCTCTCTCTTTGGCCATTCAGCATCTAACTCTTTTTCACCTCTGAAAATTTTAGCAGGTTCTATAGGACATGGGGTAGTCAACACCCAGTCCACCTCTCCCAAGATAAAAGCGGCAACTTTACGTAAGGCAGAGTTGGGTTTTTTGGGGTTGATAGTGGAAAAGTCGACAAATAAGTCACCCTTCCAAGGTCGAGTTCTCTTTTCCATTCTTCGTAGTTATCTCCTTTCAGGGTCGGAATATCTTTAATGTAACCCATCAAGGAGTAGCCACCTGAGATAATCATGTATTGCGAGAACAAAATTAACATTAAAAATAGTAGCCACCTGAGATAATCATGTATTGCGAGAACAAAATTAACATTAAAAATATTATGTGTTAAGTTGTAACGTCCCGCCTTCCCCCAGGCCGGGCCCACTTACATCTGATAGCTTTCATTGGTCATAGACTGCCCTCACAGACCAACACATGTCTTTTTTGCACACTTTGTCCTCACTCGTGTGCACCCGGGAAGAATTTCCCGGTCGGTCACCCATCCCAAATTGCTCCAGGCCAAGCACACTTAACCCTGGAGTTTTTTGGAGATTGGCTTCCGGAAAAGAAGTTGCAACTTGTTGATATGAGTATTCTATTAATCCTATTAAGCCCTAGGCTGGGATGTTACATAAGTCTACATCACCGTTGGGCAGAAAATAGACATAACACATAGAGCCATAACTATAACATTGCAATTATCAACGTTGGTCAGAAAATTACAACATCATATCACATAATCAATGTTCCTAAAATTAAATTCTCCCGTTGGTTCAAAATTTAATTTTAGAAACACTAATTTTCATCAATTTCATCTATTTGCAGCGGAAGATCTATATACAATTCATATGAATAGTAACTTAACTCTGATATTTACTCTGTGTAAAAAATTCTCCCGTTGGTTCAAATTTAAACAGACGTAAAACATGCAAAATAAATTCAAAATTCTATTGTAATTTGCATGAAAATATACAAAATACATGTTCAGAAGCATTTCTCACATTTATCTGTTATCTAAACAATTTTCACGTTGGTTCAAATTGCTTAGAAATAAACACATTTAATAACTATAATTGTAAATGCTTCTGAAACTTAAAATAGATTCCTTTCGGCCCCGAGGGACCAAAAATGAACTTTTGGCCGGCCCTTTTGCGCGCGGGCGAGCGCCCCCTCCCCCCTCCCCAGGCCGCAACCTGGGCCTGGGCCGGGAAAGCCGCCCACCGTGCGCTCCCACATGGGCCGATTTCGGTCCCGCCACCGCCGGCCGTCCGATCTTAGGGTTTGCGATCGGACGGCCGGGCACCGAAAACAGGGATCAAAACCCCTCGCGTCCCGGCCGGCCGCCGAAACCCTAGCTTCTCCTCTCTCTCTCTCTCGGGCGGGCGCGGCCGCGCCGAGCGGCGTCGTCGACGCCGGCGACCCATGCGCCGCCGTGCCATGGCCGGTGACCTCGCGCCGCTGCGCGCCCACTTTTCCTCTTGCGCGCCGCCGGGTGGAGCGGCCGAGCGGGGTGGTGTCGCTGCCGCCGGCGGCCCTCGCGCCGCCGTGCCAAGGCCGGCGCGCCCTCTTCCTTCTCTCTTCTCCGCTCCCCCCACCGTCTCTAGCCCCCACCGTGTGAGAGAGAGCGGCGGCCAAAAGACGGAGATGGCGGGGCCGCCGCAGGCCCCCTCGCCGGCGCGCGCGTGCACCCGCGGGTGCGCGCGCGGCCATCGAGTGGCTCCTCGGCGGTGCCTCTTTGCCCCTCCCCTCCTCCGTTGCCGGCGTCGACGACGGCCGGCGACGAGGTAAGATTAGGGTTAGGGTTTCGATCTTTTCGATCCGAGCGGATCATTTGCTTTTCTTTGCTTTTCTTTTGGATTTCCTTTCCCGAACCAATCTAAACGCTAGGATTGCTCTGATACCATTGTTAGCGTTGTCTATTGGATCACCTAGGTTTAGATCTAGTCGGGTGGTTCTATTTGCGATGGATGAACAACAATAGATGAATGAACAAAGAGGGAGTGAGAGGATTTAGGGTTGTGACCAGTCGTTGTTGAGGAGGAGGAAGTCCGGCCGGCCATCGTCGTTGTCGTCGCGGGCTTGACGTGGACGGCGGCGACGGTGTGCTCGGTACCGATGGCGGTGATGCGGTTGCAGCAACGACGGTGTCGACGACGAGGCGTGTCGCGGCGGTGGACTTCCCGTCACTGGCTGCGCCCCCTCGATCGGTTAGGGTTTATGGGGTGGAGTGGCCGCGGCGGTGACGAACCTCGTTCCTTGTGTATACTCCCGTCCCGTCCTCCACCCCTCTTTATATGGCACAGTGTGACGGGGGCCCACCAGCCATTGGGCTGGGCGCCCCCGATCAGGGCGCAGGTCAAGGCCCCCTTGAGCCGTTGGGCTCAAGGGGAGGGAGATCTATCTAACAAAATACCCTCAGTGAAAGTACATCCAATCATTGGTTACAAATAAAATAGCAGTAAAGTTGGATTAGTACTCCTGCTGCAGCTATTAAACGCTCAATATATAAATACTACTAATATACAGCCACCAGGGCGCCAAATAATTTGAATCTCAGCATTGCTTCATAGGTGGCAAGGATTACAAATCTCAGCGCACCCCACTACAACAAACCCTATATAAGTAGGAGCCTGGGGGAGCAGCATGGAGCGAGGCGGGACGGGCGGGGAGGAGCAGGAGGGAGGTAGGGAGGGAGTCGGAAGCTTGCAGGGTCATACATCTGGACACCGCCGCGTCGATGCAATTGATCCAGAGGGGCGACGGGGAAGAAAGGGAGAGAAACACGAGAGGAGAGAGAGACGCGATATGCGGCTAGGAGGAGATAAGGTTCTGGAGAAGTCGCCAACTCGCCATCCACCTGTCCCCACACATGATACGATAGAGTTGAGGTTATCCGGTTTTCTGTGCAGGAATCTTTTTTTTGGAACAAAGCCCTCCCCCTAGGAATCGAGATATTGTGGAACAGAGGGAGTATGAATCTAGCTAAAATATCCAACATTCAGGGAACGATATGGATTCTCATAAATCCTCATCATACTGATTTGTACATTTCGAATATGTAATGTACCGCCAGACAGTTCCGTTAACGTCGCCACCAACGGATTTAACCGGATGTTGCCCGTGCAGTAGCTATGTGCGCCCCCAGAATAATCCTGTAGCGTCCGGGTCGATCGCCTGGCTATATGCCCGTGCGCGCCGTGGCCACGGATCATGCGGATCGATGGTGCTCGCTATATACTCGATCCCCCGCGTTCCAGCTCTCGTACTAGCGGTGATACGTTCCCGCACCGCGCTGCGCCTCCGTTGCGCAGATTGCCGCGTGCGACGGTGATCGCCTCGGTTGTCCGGGCGGTGACGGATCGGGGGACGAACGGTTGTAACTGCGGGGAGGTGGTACGTGGTACGTGGTACTCGCGCGGTGTGGGTGGCCGTGACGCGGTGTCGCCGTGTCAGCGCACGGCAGCACGGACAGGGGGTCCGGCCTGCTGATCGATCTGCGGCTCGCCGGCCGGGACGACGCCGTGACCACATGCATGCACGGGATCAGGCGCTCGTTCTCATGCCTCTGCCTTCTGCGCTGGATTTTTCACATTTTGATCCTTTTAAAAAACTTATTTCACAAATAGACCCCTGAAAAAACTTATCCCAGAAATGGTCTTTTTTGGCGCTAGAGTGGCTAGCGCCGTCGTCCAATGAGACTGCACATATTATGTCAGAGGGTGCACATATTAAAAAATTTGTACATCTCTCTCCTCTGCACTAGAGAGTAGAGAGAGGAGAGGAAAGGAAAATTTCTAAAGGTCACATATTACATCCATTTGAGTTCATTTTTTTATTTATGGTTGGTTCTTGTGTGTTCCTAAGTGTGGAAAAAATATCAAAAAAATAAATAAAATAAAAAATTGGGTGGGGGGCGCCAGCCACTCTGGTGCGCTCCCCCTGCCACCTCAGCATCGCTCCGCCACGTCGGCAGGGGCACGGCGCCAGAGAGGCTAGCGCCGTCCCATTGGACAACGGCGCCAGCCACTCTGGCATCCCAAAAAAGATCATTTCTGGTATAAGTTTTTTCAGAGGTCTATTTCGAAATAAGTTTTCTAAAAGGACCAAAATATGAAAAATCCAGCCTTCTGCGCGACTGGCCATTTCCAGCGATGTGATCGTTCCCTTGTTTCGGACGCTATGGCCCCATGGCTGCCAGGCAGTCCTGCCTCTGCCACGTAGTCTGTCTGCCTGCGTGTCTCCTGCCTCTGCCACGTAGTCTGTCTGCCTGCGTGTCTCCTGCCACGGTAGCCATGCCCATGTTCCTACTAGTAATTCGTACGGACCGAGCATGCATATACTACTGTCTCTTCCTCCTCAACGTTCGAAAGACGGAAAGGGTTGCGATCGACTTGGAACTACTGCAACCTCTCTCAGGCAAGGCAAGCACTATACGCGCACTGGCATGTAAACACTGCGTACTTTAAAAAAGTCGTTTTGAATAGCGACACAGTCTTCAAAACACAACTTTAACTTTTTGTTTTTATAAAAATATTTATTGAAGAGTGATATATGTATACTTTTATGAAAGTAATTTTCAAGATAAATTTATTCATATAATTTTTACATTTTCAAACTTATTCATGACTTATATTTCTAAGGTTTGACTTAAATATTATTATAAACGACTTTTATTACGAGTATAGAGGGTGTACTAAATATAGTAGTAGTACGAGTAACTCGCAGACGGATCATGTGATCAACTGTGAGGTACAGAGAGCATTCTGGGTGTGCAGACGTTGGCATGCAATGTGCAAGTATAGACGCAGTAGTGAAAGTGCTGGCTTGTGATGACACGCACTACTTTATACCAGTGTGTGTACTATACGGGTATACGCAGGTTTGGCTCGGTTTGGGGTCTAAATAGATCTTGTCAAATTTTGTCAGTACTAAATTTTGGCAAGTTTTGGCATGACTAATTTTGATAAGGTAAAGTTGTGTTTGGATTGAAGCCAAAATAACATAAGTTCACTATTGAAATGGTCTATTTTTTTTAGACATGTCAAAATTTAGCTTCGAACCAAATAGATACTAACACTATTAAAATTACCAAATATTGATAAGCTTAATTTAAGACTCAAACCAAACCAGCCCGCAATTCCTCCGTGCGCCGGCCCTGATGCATGGATGGCGACGACGCGATGACGCCCACGGTGTACCGTGCCATGGATCTGATTCGGCCTTAAATATCATGGCCTGCTGACTGCTGTTTCTGGCCGCTCCTGCTATGCATGCATGACCCAGTTGCTTATGTCCACCTGGAATATTGTGGGCAGAGGGAGGGATGGAGGCAACACGCAGACGCAGACTGGATGCACCATGCATGGCACTGGCCGCAAGAGCTGGAGTAGCTGCTGCATCGATCATGTATACGTCTACAATTACTGCAGTAATATGCAGTCGATTTTATTCCTCCCCTGAATTTACTTTTGACCTGCTACTGATTGACATTTTGATTGCACTGTTTGATCACTCGTCTTATTTAAAAAATTTATACAAATATAAAAAACAAAAAATTATGCTTAAACTATTTTAGATAATAAAGTAAGTCATAAATAAAATAAATAATAATTCTAACTTTTTTTAATAAAACGAATGGTTAAACAGTACAAACAAAATATCAAAATCCCTTATATTATTTGACGTAGGGAGTACTATACATGCATCATCATGCTGCAGACTACTCCATGCGTCTCATGTTATACCACTCTTCCTTAAGAGATTAACAAATGGAGTGAAATTTGTTAGAAGTATAATATGTTAGTTAGAGATAAGAGTCAAATATAAATTATAGAGATAAGATATATCCTAAAGATAGAATTCTAGAGATAAGATAGAGTTCTAGAGATAGAATTTTAGAGATAAATCTACTCTTACTTTACTCTTATTTGTATTGTACTTCAAATCTCTCTCCTATGTACTCCTATATATACCCTATGAAAGGGTTGATATAATAGATCAGAAAACACCAAAATACAATAATTAGATTTTTCCACATGGTATCAGAGCCATAGATTAGCGTCAATCGATCTTTGCTACGATCCATCCATCCTTCGCGCTGCCCCGGGAGATGAGATGAATCCGTAAGCTCTCCCCGGGGCACAACATTAGCTAGCTAGTTTCTCCAATCATTTACAGATTAGTTTACCCACATATCATTAGATGCGTTTTCCAATAATTAGTTTTAGATAAAAATCCTATGCGCTAGCCACAGAAAATCATATGATCTTCAGGAGCAATGCGCAGGTGTTACAGGAGCAGACAACGTCAACAAGCATCATACCATCCGGCCTCATCCATGGATCGATCTGCATCGGCTACTTCACAAGAAGCAAGGGCCTGATGCTGTTCGTCGCCAACAACATGTGCACACGCCTGTGCTGCACACCTGCATCAAGACACCGGCCGATCACCTGCGACACATCTGCATCTGCGACGTCTTCGCGGAGTCCAAGTCAAGCCGCCGAGCTCTCCAAGACGATCGTCTTCACCGATCCTACATCACCAGTGATCTTCATTAATATGCCACCGCCGACTCGTCCACATAGATGAACATCCCACGTCTTCTGACATATTAATCTGCAAGACGCTTCATCGACGACATCGACCGCGTCCTCTACGACGGCAACGACCGCGTCACCGACGACGGCATCGATCACGTTATCTACGACGACAACGGCTGCATCAACTTGGCATCACTTTTGTGATGACTGCTACACGGCGCGAAAGGACCAACCGAATTGGTGGCCTCATCGACATCTACAGGGTACAAGATGCTCACAATTGCAGTTTCGTCTTCACACCATGGCATAAATATTTTTTTTCGCCTTCGGCTATTTACGGCTACATCAACTACCATGACTACCACGACCACGGTTCCTTCATGATCAGCTACATCGACGAACGTCTACAACAAAAATCATTGACAGAAACTCCAGTCAAAAGCGTCCGTGTCATCGCTAACGTCCATGACACTCCCGTTATGACTGCGGGAGGGAATAGAGGAGAGTCAAGGGACGACACAGAAAGGGACGCAAGCACCAGGTGGAGGACCGTCCATTAGAGATGCAATCGATGATGGTGACTCGAAGGAGATGAAGAAATAGAAGATTTCAAATCCGGTGACTCGAAGGAGATGAAGAAATAGAAGATTTCAAATCCAGTCGCAATCGTTCGCTTCGCTCCCGTTACGACTGAGGGGGAATGTTAGAAGTATAATATGTTAGTTAGAGATAAGAGTCAAATATAAATTATAGAGATAAGATATATTCTAGAGATAGAATCCTAGAGATAGAATTCTAGAGATAAATCTACTCTTACTTGTATTGTACTCCAAATCTCTATCTCCTATGTACTTCTATATATACCCCATGAGAGGGTCGATATAATAGATCAGAAAACACCAAAATATAACAAGTAGATTTTTTTTCACAAAATTAAATAAGATAGGACGGTGATTGATTAAGATAAGATAAGAGATTAACAAATGGAGTGAAATTAAATAAGATAGGACGGTGATTGATTAAGATAAGAAGGTCAATGTAGAAATTATATGAGAAAATTTTTATAATTAGTTGATATAAAAAAAATGAAGAAGTAGCAATATTACGGGACAAAATATAAACCCTAAAAGTAGCTACTCCGTATAAAGTGGGGTGGAGAGTAGTAGAGATCAAGGTTTTATTGGGGAGTTTTAAAGGCCGTGGTTTCTGTTAGAAACCTTCCTTTTTTTTTAAATAGTCAAGATTTTCACTTACATTTTGAGAATTAGTGCTCCCTCTGTTCCTAAATGCTTTCTTTAGAAAAGCATATCAAAGATTTAAATTTTACACAAGATATAAGATTTTGTGTGATAGTGATTCCAATGCATAGGAGTTAAAGAAAGCATTTTTCAGCCAATCGATCATGTGCTTAGATGCTCAGAAGAAGAATCCAAGGAATATAAAATTAAAAATTTGATCAATAAGATGGTAGGAAACCAAAACTTTCTTCTTATCTCAAATACTACGGTACTACAATTTAGTTCATATAAGCTTCTTTCACAGAGACTAATAGACTAGTAATACACTTTTAAACTATTTCTAGTCATCCCTGTTTAGGACTAAAGTAGAGGGAGTAATGGATCGTCCCTTCAAGCAAACAGGCCCATAGCAACGGAGGAGTAGATCGTGAGTAGTGGAAGAAGAGTGTACTCCGTACTACCGCATCAAGAGTAGAGCTATAGGAACGTCGTCATGGTGTGGACTCTGGAGGAGTAGAGCTGGAGAACTGTTGGGCATTTGTCGCCTATAACCTCGGCTGGCACCAAGTCCCAACATGCAGCTAACCTCTGATCCATCCTTTCAGCTGCTTGGACGCGTCCCTCCTGTAGGCTGTAGCTAGCTGCTGCTGCTATCCTACTCCAACCTGCTACCGCTGCTGCTGGCAGCTGCTGGCGGTGGTGGTGTTGGTGCATGCTGCATGCATCCATTGCATCCATGCGCCTTTTTTTTTTCCCATCCCCTTTCTTTGGACGCACACGCCGCGCGCATCCCCCGCCAAAGGCTACAAAGCGGCGGAAACGCGAAGAGCCGTGTGGCCGCGCGTGCATGCGATATCATGCGCCTCAGCAGCAGAGGCGCGGCCGGATCTTTGCCGGAGCACACGGCGCGGTGGCGCCGTACGTGCATGCACAGCCGATCAGGCGGCGGCGCGCGTCATGCATGCACGCATCCGAGGTCACCATGTGTCTGCTTGCGTCGCGCGCGTGCGCCGCCTAGGTGATCTGGGCGGTGTGGCGTGGCGTGTGCGCGGGTGTGTAGTGGTGGATGGAGATCGTGTGGTCCATCTGATCGATCTGGCCATGCACGCACCGAACCATGGAGAGAAAGGATCGTCACATCGTCATCGATCGTTTTTTTTTTTTTTTTGAGACATACTGTAGGTGGAGGACACAGTATGATATGCTCACAGACGACACAGTACTGTCCTTTTGAGTTTTGATGGTGGTCGTTGACTTGTTGCCGATACTACTATAGCTTGAGCCTTGAGGGGGTAGCCAACTGTTGCGTACTGCAAAATGCGCCACGCATCCTAGCTACTATACTACACTACTGTAACCCAATCTTGTTCATGTCTTTTATGGCTTCTTTGAAACAAGAGAATTTACCCTAAAAAAAAGGAACACGAGAATTTTACTACATAAATTGTACTACATGAATTAGTGGTAATTCATTTTCTCCTGCACCCTTTGACTTAGAGATAAGGTAACTTGTCATAATGAAACTGAACTGATTGTTATCCAAATTAACCCATGGAAATTAGATTTTTTTTAAGACGGAGGTAATAAGAATATTTAAGCAAGATACATTGCAGTTGATATAACTTACTATGTGTACTCACTTGTTGGTGGGAGAAATTGGATCCCTGGGTTCACAAAATTGATCTGCCTTGGAAAACACTCCCAAATGGTTTTTCGGTTTTCATGAAATCATTGACCAACAGTGAAATTTGTCCAAATCTTGCAGAAACTTAAAATCAGTTTGAACTTTGTTGAACTTCGTAAGTTAACTAATGAGTGGTCTATGATCTCGAGTAGCTTGAAAACAAAGTGTTTTATACTCCGTACAGGTTTTGTAAACCCTAGCAAATACTCACCATCCACGCTGAAACTTGGAATCCATATCTTTTAAACCTTGAATGCCTATGCCTTCACTCTTTTACTAATTAGATTATCCTTTGAACTTCACTTTTTTTAGGCAAAAGAATAGAATAACTTATTTCGTGTGGCATGAATTTATGGACCAGATGATGGCAAATTCCTACTGATCAACACTCAGATTATTGCATGGATAGAATGTGAGATATTGACCACCTTGCAATTTTGCAAGTATGAACAGAGACCAGACAGGCAGACACAATCCCTTTTTTTCCAAGGCAGATCAGATACAATACCTGTTTAGCTTCAACGCACATAGTAAAAGCGAGGGCCTACTAGCTCGTAACTGTTTCCACTCTATAGCTCACACACACTGTGTGCTAACTATATTGTAGTAGTAACAATGATAAGACAAATCAGACATTACCGATAGTTTGTACAGTTTGGCTATGGGGTCCCATGCGACTCGCACACGCAATTCGATCGGATTCGGATTCAGCAGCAGTTCCCGCGCCAAAAATGAGAGATGCGCAAGAGCTTTTCCCCCTTTCCTGGACCCCGACCCGCGCCGGTGAATGTCCGAACGGTGGGCCACCGGTCACTTGTGGAGTGGTCACTAGCTCTATCGACAGGAGAGAAAAGGAAGTACTTCCTTCCGTTCCTAAATATTTAACGCAGTTGATTTTTTTAAATATATTTGACCATCCATTTTATTAAAAAAAGTAATTATTAATTCTTTTCCTATCATTCTATTTATTGTTAAATATATTTATATATATATATATTATTTTAAATATTTCACAATAGTTTTTTAATAAGACGAATGGTCAAACATATTTAAAAAAATTAATGGCGTCAAATATTTAGGGACGGAAGGAGTCGTAGTAATTTAAGATATCTGTTTCCTATTCAGCTAACACCAATGTACTATGGGATCTGTGTTCTTGTGGTAATAGCAAGTAATCGCATGATTTTCCTTTTTTAAAAAAAATATTTTCCTTCATTTTTTTATAAAATAAATAATCCAATGGCGAATTTTTTTTTTACAAAAATATACTAAATCATCGAAGTAAAAAAAAACCATCTTATCCAACTTCATTGATAGAGTTGTTGTCAACTCACCAAAACCGCGACATGACGTACCCAATGTCGCCAAATGGAAGGGAGATATAGTGGAGTTACCTATTACGAGGACGTCACGTGTACACTTTTGAAAAAAAAAGCTTTGTTTTTGCAAAATGGAAAATGAAAAGATTGTCTTCAAATCAAATTCTACATTGTGGTGATAGGTGGTGCCATGAAGCGATCGTGTTAGCGTTGACATATTCTAAATAGGGCAACTTACTAGATGGCCCAAAGAGGTTAGGCACGAACCTATCCAAGTACTACATAGGCAAAATCCATTAAATTTTAAAATAAAGGTAGTATTAAGCGATATACGTATGTCAATATGATCGGTAGTATATATAATACACACTTTAGAAGATAGTACTCCCAAATCTATTTTAAATCCTACAAAAGTACTTATCCATGGTGGCTTATGGGCCCTCTCCCAAGCCCATCCCACTGTGTTGTGCTCACCTTTTATTTTTGTGGTTGATGAACTTCTTAGGTATCAGATCTCTTTCTGACCATGCATGTTTTATGATCATGTCACATGATTTGTTAGTCATTTGAGATCACATGATTCTATACAAGCCAAGCATACAAGTATATTTATATTTATTGTTGTCAGATATAAGCATTTAAATTCCGTGTGTACTAATTAAGTGCTCTGTTTATTTTAAGAGATGCGGAGAGACATCTGCCATTTACTTTTTATGAGTACTTTGGAAATTAAGTTTAGAACTTATGAAGAATTTCTATCATAGTTCATTAATTGCATAAATAAGGCATATACTTTTTGAGTGGACAATTTTTTCATAATCTTTTTCGTTGCAGATTATTTACCAGATCGCTGAAACAAATTATTTGTTCCACGTGTAAGAAAAATACATTTTCTTAGAAAACTTTCTTCTACTTATATTGCTTAGACCACTTGTTTTAAGTTATTTGTTAAGTTCTATTAAAATATGTAATTTATCCTTATAGTTAAGTAGATAATACGCAGCAACAACCTATACAACAATTCAAAGTGAGATAAGAATCACATAGAAGAAATCCATATGGATAAATCTATGTGTAGGGTGTGACTAGTCCTGACTGCGGGTGCAAGCCGGTCGGTAGCAAGGATACAGGAAGGTGAAAAGGGGAGTAGTAGGGCAATATATTGGATTGGTTTCAGTTCTTGGATTTAATGGCTAGATCACTCGAATAGCTTAGTTGCGTCCTCCACCTCAAATACTTTATGATCATACGTAAATATGAAACAACCTACATTTTAGAAATGAAATGAAAGGGTCAAAAACATTGATATGTTTTCACTTGTGCGTCTAACTCCCGAGGAGAAAATAAGATGCTCCTCTAATTCGTCCACTCACTCTCATTCTCTACTGCTCCTCCCGATTGCGAGCAAGCTTGCTAGCATCCAACGATGTTGACCGTGTCCATTGCCACCACCGGGGAGTTCCCTAGGCGCATCCCCACCCCAACGCCCTCCCTCGCCTCTGTGCACCCATTCTGGACACCTCATTATCGTCGTCTCCCTATTAGATCTGGCCACACAAACTTTGAGACGTCAAATTTGGGGGCATCGGTCGGTCATGGGAAGGTGCGCATGATGATAAGTGAGGGGTTGCCCATGTGAAGCATCGTGGCGGTGGTGACCTTTGCAGTGGTAGCAATTTTGGGACAATTCGACCTCAAAGGCAAAACGACACGTCCGGATGGGCAACGCCGATCATCAGGACTGCTTTCTAATGCCCATAAGTGGAGATGATGTACAAGAAGGACGAAGCCGATAACAACTACAGTAGAGCCAACGAGACATTGCAGCTAACGTCAAGAGAAAAGGACATATTTAGTATGCTTTTACAATTTATTTGATGTTCCAGCAATTGGAATATGAAGTTTCAGGGATGAGCCGGAATGCAACGTTTAATATGTCTGACATCTTTAATTTGTGATTTTATTAATTATTTTCATCTTACAGATGTTGGCAATTTAATGTTTGTTTTATTTTGGATTTAACAATGTTTCATCTTTTCAAATTATTATGGATGTTGCAGTCTAATTACCTAGATTATTTATACGCGTGTTTCTAATTAATATCGTTCCATTGCACACTAGTTCTCATCTATTTTTTTCTCAAATGTTGTAATGACTACTCCCCCGTTTAATTTATATTATTAGACTTATGAATTTTTTATTAGTTAATATTTTTATATTTGATCAAATTTATAGAAAAACATAGCAATAGTTTTAACACCAAACAAACATAATATTAAAATATGTTCAATATTAGATTTAGTGAAACTAATTTGGTGTTATAAGAGTTGTTACATTTTTATGAACTTGATCAAACTTATAGAAATGGAGTGAATAGATCTTTTGTGTCGCATGAAGTTTATGAAAGTAGAAAATAATTGTACTAAGAGTAGATAAATGAGGAATAATTGCATTGAAATTTTATAAAGTAAGGATGTTCTAGTCGTTTTGCTTTTGTACGTATTGATATATGTAAGATGGGTGAAAAATAAAATTATTTTAGGACAAAGTGAGTCACATATATCTCCTAGTTTGCCTGACGGCCAAATGGAACTGTTTGACTGGCGACGTTTTGTCTAGGTTGGGTGCACATCGATCTATTCCTAAAACAATTCACATATATAAGAATTTGGCGATCCGTTATTACTACGACATCACATTTTTAACACGGTTTAATTCATCATGCGAATAAAAAGAAAACGTACTAGCTAGTACGTGGGAGCTGCTAGCTAGCTAGTGGTCGATCCGATCCCTACTGTACACACTTCACTCAATTAAGATTTGCAGCTTCGGTACGTGAAGTACGCAATATATATGTACCAGACTTTCAATTCGTACGTAGTACTATACGGTACTATACTGCCATGCATCCTGTATGTATGTACCTCGTCTAGTTAGTCAAACTGTACCGGGTGACCTTGCCATTTTCATGTGAGGCCATTACAAATGAACAGTGATCGCCAATTCGCCATAGCACGTACAGCTCTGATCTCCGATCATCAAAATATGTACTGATAATTAAGTGTTCAGCCTAGATTCCTTTTGTAAGTACGTAGCAAACGGTGATGTACGTGTACCTAAGTAGAGTACGTAATTGTACCGCTTATCGATCAGAACAACAATTAAGATCTGTATAGTTAGGATCATTATTCAGATTTACAGTATCTCTCTCGTACGAGTATACGTTGGCTAGCTGGATTAGTTACGAGATTGATCGAGGGTTGTTGGATGTTTGGATGGCAATTCTTAGTTAGTTACGAGGCTGTCCCGTTTATGCCAGGCAGATATATATAGGACAGCACGGTGTTTGAGCAAGAAAAACAGAAGGTGATCGAGTGAGTTTACAAGTACATAATTAAAAACACTCAAATGTTCACGGAATCTAAGCATATGTAGTTAACCTCAGGGTGTACAAAAAAAGATTGTAATCCCGGCCCAAAACACAGCACATCAGCCGTCCTAGGTCGATGTTCAACCGCGGCCATTGATGGTGCAATACTGCAATGCATTAGCAGTTGAATGACACCGTATTGCTTCTCTAGCTTCGCATTTTGTTGGATGGTGCTGTTGCCCAGTTGATGAGAAATCCAAACTTTTGTAAATTAATTTTTGTGCCCCTAAAAAATCATTTAGTGTAAGCATTCGGGATTCAAATGGAGTATTATTTAGAACCTTAATAAACTCACATTTTAACAAATGATTCCATATGAAGTATTTTAAGATAAATAAAGGGATGTCATAAAACATAAGTGATACATGTGTCACCTCCGGCTCAGGCGATTCGGGTGGCAGAAACCCTAGCCGCCGCTGCCACCCACCTTCCCCTCCTCCTCTGCCTTGCGGCCTCCTAAGAGAGTCGCCGGCAAAGCCGGCGGCTTGCTAGGACAGCAGCGGCGGGGCTCGAGATGGCGACCACCCTAGATACAGCGCGGTCGGATCCGAAGGTGGGGGACGATCGGAGCGGTGCCGGTGTCGGGGTTGGTGTGCAAACGGAGGCGGCGCCAGACGGATCCTACGCGTGGACGGCGGTGATAGGCGGAGGTGGAGGTGGGGGCGGAGGAGACGACAGGTGGTGGGGTAGACCAAAGACGGTGGTGGCAGGGAGGTCATGGCCGTGGTGGGCGTTGCCGGATCCACGGCAGGCGCCACCAGATCCGGAACCAAACGGAGGTGCAGGCGACAAGCGGAGGGATAGAGGCCGAGCGTGAAGCAGGAGATGGCAGCTCGGAGGCCGTGGCCACGATGGGCACCACCGGATCTGCGTTGGGCGCCGCCGGATCTAGTGCCAGATCCAACTCACCTCCTCGGTGCAGGTATCTTCGATGTGGGAGGCCAGAGTTTTCTTTGGCGGTGTAGGGAGGCTGGCGCGGCGTGTGTGGCACCAGGAGGGTTAGTTCGGGCGATGGCAAGGAGGCCGGCCCGCTCGATGGCACGGGAGGCTGACATCACTGACGACAGGGAGGCCGGGGAGGCTGACTTGTGGGGCTGTGCAGGTACATCGGTGACCACATGCTGATAGAGGATGGTCGATGATGCAGCATTGGAGCTTTAAACTACAAGTTGACAGGGGGCAGGCGGCAGGTGTAAATCCTAGCTCGGCCTTGCCAGGCCAGCAACGATGTCATTTTCCCTCTTGGGAGCACTGTCGAGCCGCCCCTCTCCCTCAGGTATGCAGCCGGGTGAAAACCTTGTCTTGATTCTCCTCGAGGCCTCGAAGAGCAGAGATATGGGTGTTCATCGTCGCCTTTTCTCCCTGGAGAGACTACCAAAACCTCTCTCCGACAGGTTGTGCGTGCTCTTTCTTGATGGATGTCCTCTTTCGAAGGCGCCCTTGTCAATGCAAGTTGGCCATGTTGACAGGCCTTGTAGGGGAGAGCGGTTCTATCTTCTCTCTCACCCTCTCTCCTTGAACCCCAAGGGCATGGATAGAGCTGAGTACGGTGTTCGCTGTTAGGGTTTAGCTTTGGGCGGCCCAGTTGTAGCTTCTCTGTTGGCATAGCTGCAGCCGGTTTGGTGCTAGCTTTTTGCTGAGTTTTGTGTATGTGTTTTTAGTGCGTGGTGTGTGGTGGTGGTGCTTTTCTTTCCTTTCCTAGCTACTATCTTCTATAGTGCTAGCCTTGTAATTTTTTCTCCTCTATTCAATGAATCATCGCACCGTCTAGTGTTGGCTGTTAAAAAAAGTATTTAGTTTAACCTAATCAATAATTATGTTCTTATTATGATTGCTAGTGTCGAAACAATTGTCAACTATTTATATGTCTTCATATATTTAAAATGATACTAGATGGGAAAGTGTTTTAAACTCTCGAGAACATCACTTCATCAGATACGCACATAACTTCACACGTTCCAATGACAATTCCAAGTCCAAGTCCAGTTCGGCCTCTAGAGCCAACACTAACTTTAGACGAACCTAGCACCTTCATGTTAACTCCGATTTGGATAACCTTAGACTTGTTGGAAAACTTATCTTGTCACATGTCAAATGCATATGGTTTCATATCCAAATTCATTTCAAGTCAATGGGAATCATCAAAACAAGAAAGTGGTGTTGTTGAAACCGAACTTGGGCCTTGCAATAGGTTAGGCCCATCTCAGAAGTGCCTCTCTCCACTTCTACGAACCAGCACTTAATCCTAGCTCTATTTTCCTTTATAAATGTCCATATACACCCTCTAGAACAATTGGATTTTATTTAGTTGAATTTTGACAAGTGACATTCGTCTTGTCTCTAGTCCTCACTTGATTAGTCAACGACTATAGATTCAAAGCTCCAAATAATTGGTGTGTTGATTTGCCGGGTCGATTGGATCTACCACTATAATCGCAGCTATTTCTTTGTGCTTAATTACCTATTCGCAATATCTAATTGCATTTATCATGTTCTTGCAGTGTTCTCTCCTTTGCATTGCAGGGATCATCAACTGCGTGTCACAATTGGTACGACATTGTTTTATGGTGTAGCGATTGCACGACATCCTGAACCTGTTCTAGTTGATAGCTACGTCGCAAACGTTACATTTGATCGAAGTGAGAGTTATCCCCACACCAGAAGATCAGGCTATGAGAGAGAGCTTCATCAAGGAGTTACTACATGCGGGTATGGGAAGTTTGATGCAAGTGCAATGTGTGAGCCTTCTGCAACGTGGTAGCATTCCTAGCTACCATAATAGCAAAGATCAAAGAAAAATAGTCAGTGACTTTGATAAAAGCGGAGGCGTACAAACTCCGAAAACCTCTGTTTGGGAGAGCTCACTTAGTTACCGCCTTTTGTAGGCATGGTTTTTACCTATGTCCTATACATACATTTATCTTTGTTGTAGGCTTCCTTCTCTAATAATATATATGCAACAAAACTTTTGCCCTTATCAAAAGCTATATGCAGGTATGGTATTTTCGTATTGCCCTAAAAAAGACTACTTCCAAATGATCCAGAATCCAACAACAATAAATTGGCATGGTGGTTTACCACAAAAGCAGCCAAGATCAATGCACATATTAATGGTGTTGGAGATTCAACCCTTGGGTACCGATCATACCTGTTTTTATAACAAATGTTTGGATATAATCAGGGGCAGAGCCAGGCTTGAGCCTTAGGGTTGGCTAAAAACTGATGAGAACTAGGGTCCCAATCTTCCATTAGGTACTGGATAGGTTGATCATGGAGACTCGAAGTTGATGATCCAGAGGCTCTGATTACTAGAATGACCGAACTCCTCGCAATCACTACACCACCCCTCTGTTGGCCTCATCGAAAAAGTTGTCTCCTGCAAACGAATCGCTAACACAAGTAAGGGAGTGGAAGATTCAATCTGAATATATTGTGTTGATAATTTGAGTCTCTGGGTTCCACAAACCAAACTAGCAACGAAACTGTAATGACAGAATAATGTAAGTAAAACACAACTCTAATTCGATGATGGTTACTGATTAAATAGGTTCTAGGGCTGACCTAAGACCCCTAAACACATCCCTAGTGGACTCTAACATGATACACGGCCCAATAGGTTTAAAGACGATGATACAACATCCCGACAGTTTTTGGACGCTCTCTTGTTTCGGTAGTTTCCGTAGACTTAGAAGTAATTTTGACGTGATACCAAATCCACTGGAAAGGTGGTCTTGTTAGCTTTCTGTACATATCTAGAACATAAAAAAAGGGAGTCCGAATGAGGTCCAGGCGGCGATTTTGTTGCGGCTGCTCCTGGATGACGAGGTGGACTCGAACTTGATTTGAATTGGGTCTGTATCTTTTAGCCTCGTACATATTCAAATGAGTGATATTCTCATAAAAATCTCCATGTAAAACCTTGAGATATTGTCTAGAAATTTTGAAAATATATAATTTCTAACTAAAATTGTCAAATTCATCTTTAGAATTTTTTTTCCTTTTCCTTTGCTCCATCGATGGATATAAGGATTATCTACTCATACTTCGTACATATTGATATCTTCTTAAAGATTGTATATAAGTCTTTACAACGTACTAGCAAAATACTATACGTATGTGGTTGCTCCTTAGAAAGCCACGTAAAGATTGCAGAAGCAAACAAAATTGGAGGACTTCTCTGAAGTCTGAAATGCGAAATCTTGTGAAACAATGGACTGGTTATTAATTGTTACTACTACTATTGAACTCTTACGAAAAATCCCAGTAGGACACATCACGCCCGTTTCCAACATGGGGCTAAAAACACGGTACTACTACCGTACGTTCAAACTCCAAATCATGTGTTAGTCCAGCACAAAATCTACTTTGTTATGATGGGGATAACGAGTTTCAAACACGAAGCACCTGTCACAATCAACCGAAAAACACTCCTAGTACAGCCCTAAACCCCCATTTTTAAAACGAGTTGGAGCCAAACCCACTTCCAGTAGCACACAACATCACACGGATGCCGCCGAGCGGAGACGTGTACTTACTACATACATCGCGAGACAACAGAGATACACTTCACTCACACACCCCCCCGTTATTGCCCCGGCGCGACAGGTGCGCCCCAGACAAGTACTACTAGTGACACTCTCACTAGTGAGTGAGTGAGTGAGAGAGAGAGAGTTTATTGCATCATCTAGCTAGCTAGTAGCTGAAGGGTAGAGCAGCAACAGCAGCAGCAGCTGCTTGCAGCGGCGCGTCAAAATTAGCAGGTGTGTGTCCACAGTTTCACACTCCCCTATACTTGCTCTTAGCCTCGTCTCCTTCCTCTATTACTCCCTAAGCTTTTCTTAAGCTCGCCAAGAACACACCCAAGAAATCCAAAAGGGAGGGAAAAGAAAGGGGGTGGCCGGCCGGTCGGTCGGCGGCCATGGATTTCGACGAGCATGACGAGGGTGACGGCGACGAGGAGATGCCTCCGATGCCTCTGAGCTCGGGCTACGACGCGCCGATGCAGCCCGGGCTTGGTGGTGGCGGTGGCGGGGTGCCCAAGCCGGGAGGTGGAGGCGGCGGCGGCGGCGGCGGTGGTGGTGGTGGAGGAGGAGGAGGGGCGAGGTATCGGGAGTGCCTCAAGAACCACGCCGTCGGCATCGGCGGGCACGCCGTGGACGGCTGCGGCGAGTTCATGGCTGCCGGAGAGGAGGGATCCATCGACGCGCTCCGCTGCGCCGCCTGCGGCTGCCACCGTAACTTCCACCGCAAGGAGTCGGAGTCCCCCACGGGCGTCGGGCCGGCGGAGCCCTCCGCCGTCTCCCCCGCCGCCATCTCGGCCTACGGCGCCTCGCCGCACCACCAGTTCTCCCCCTACTACCGCACCCCGGCAGGGTACCTCCACCACCAGCAGCACCAGATGGCGGCGGCGGCGGCGGCGGCCGCGGCCGCCGCCGCAGCGGGCGGCTACCCGCAGCGGCCCCTCGCGCTGCCGTCCACCTCCCACTCGGGACGCGACGAGGGCGACGACATGTCCGGGATGGTCGGCCCCATGGTGATTGGCCCCATGGTCGGCATGTCCCTCGGCTCCGCCGGCCCCTCCGGCTCCGGCTCCGGCAAGAAGCGGTTCCGCACCAAGTTCACGCAGGAGCAGAAGGACAAGATGCTCGCCTTCGCGGAGCGGCTCGGGTGGCGCATCCAGAAGCACGACGAGGCCGCCGTGCAGCAGTTCTGCGAGGAGGTCTGCGTCAAGCGCCATGTCCTCAAGGTTTGGATGCACAACAACAAGCACACCCTGGGCAAGAAGGCGCCATAGCTAAGCTAAGCCAAGCAAGCTAAGCTAAGCTCATCTCCTCCCGGTGCTAGGTACCTGCACTGCAACTGCAACTGCATGCATCACCATCTCCATCTACTTCTACTACCTCCTTAGCCGCGGCTAATTAGCCCTTTTTCTTTGCCTTCTTTTTACCTCACCTGAGTAGAAGCTTAGCTAGGTTCGTAGCGAGCAAGCTGTTCTTGTTGGTTTTAGGGGAGGTGGTGGTTGCTGCTGCTGCTGCTGCTTTTGCATCTTTCCTTGTTTCTTTTTCGTTATTTTATTCCATTGTGGTTGGGTTCTTTGGGCTTGTGATTGCCGTCGTTGTTGTTTCCTAGTAGATGATGACGACGACGTTTGGTGTTGGGAAGGAAGAGGACATGGATGGCGATTTGCCGATCGATTTAGATCTTGGGAATGTAGTACTTTTGTGTTGCAATTGAAATTTCCTTCCTGGGGATTTGGGTTGCTGCACGGTTTGTTTGTTTCATCATTTCTTTTCCCCTATATTTCTTGTGCTTGGCACTTCATCATCAGTAGCACTTGTAGTTCGTCTAGCTAACAACTAGGGCAGATAAAGATTCAGAAAGGTCGGCTGCAACTATATGAGCTGCAACACTGTTGCATTCACATCGATCTCCCTCGCTTCCAATTTCCAGACCTGGGCACCAACTTGTCCATGATCCGTCCGCTTCACCTGTCTACTCTGAAGTTCCAATTTCTCTAGCTACCATGTTCGCTGCATTTTTCTTCCGAGTTCTCGATCTCACTGTATCCGCTGCATTTACTCGTCTTCCACTTCTCGCGAGCAGTGATGCCGCATTGCTGCCCATGTGTTAGGACGCAGAGCTTGCAGAAGCTAGCAATGGCCGGGGACTTTTTAGAATTTAGCCTATGTGAATTCAATGTAGCCTCGTCCTCTCTTTTACTCTCTACACTACTGCTTGTCCTGCTACTCTCTTTGCTTGCTTGCAGCAATGTGCATTTCTGCTCATGCCATTTACTTCGTGGCAACATCGATCCACCTTTCTGCTTTTATTAAACGAGGCCGTCGCATTCATTGCGATCGAATTCGTGATACGCCATTGATGATCACGACGAGCTCCTCCCGTCTACTAGCTCGCAGGCTAGCATGCACATTTATGCCCGGGCCATGATCACCATGCGGTATGCTTGGCGAGAGGGATAGGAATTGAGCGCATCATGGCATCGCCAATGGCGCGGCTCGCAAGGTAAAATGGTAGGCTCCACGGCCGGAAAGGAAGGAGACGGCCGTGCCGGGGCCGGGGGCCGGGAGCCAGCCTTGCAAGCTGCCTCTCCTTTATCTTTTGGAGGAAAGGCCGGGGGAGAGAAAGACGGGGAGAGGGAGAAAAAAAAAAAACAACTCCGGTGATCTCTCTTTTGGCCGTCCGTCCGGCCACTTTCTTGCTTTTCACCGGCCCGCGCGCATTGCCTTCGTCGTCGTCGTCGACAGCGGCGGCGCGCGCCGTGCGAAAGGCTGGCGTGGCGCGTGATCGAGAGCGTGGATAGGATAGCTGCTGCGGCCTTGAGCTAGCTAGGCTGGTGCACTGCGTGCAGTGGCAGCGCAGAAGGGGGGGAGAGAAAAGCGAAGAGCCTTCCCTTTTCCCCGTCGCGCTCTTCCTCCCCCCCCGTGTTGTACTTTTGCCCGCCCCCGCCATTATTGAAGCCATCCTTGATGGCCACTTCGAGACTGTAGACACGGCCGCGCGCGCGCGGCCTGGTGGTGGCGAGGCGTGCGCTAGCAGAATCTGAATGGTGCAAACTTTTGTTTTCTACTGCACACCCCGACCCCGAGACGAGACGAGACGAGACGAGAGAAATGCTGGTGTTGCCCGGCAAGGTCGTAGTGGGCGCTGCATGCGTAGTCCGCACTGCACGAGCTAGGTAGATCGGCGTACGTGGACCACGGCGCCGTGCCGCGCGCGGCCGCGGGTCCCCGTCGCGCTCGCGCCCCCCTCCCGGCCGGTGCCGCGCGGCGCGCGAACGTCGCGGTCTCGCCGAGCTGGCCGACGGCGCGGTGTAGCTAGCTAAGCTACTTGGGCTATAGCTGCTGGCATTAATGGAATCCAACATCCTGGTCCGGTACGACGCGTGGGTCAGGCTCTCGATCGATTGATCGATCGGTCGTGTAGAGCGATCGAGTAGAGGGATGGGGATTTAATTGGGAAGAAATCTGGTTGGGTTTCGGATGGCGGTTGGAGTTGGAAGTTTGCTGTCTGAGCGCGGTCGCTCCCTGTCCACTGGTTCCGCCACTGGGTTCGACGCCTGATCTGTGTGCATGCATATGTTAATCCTTAGCTATATGGCGAAAGGGAAGTTGTGTCTACAGTTGACCTGTACTAAAAGTTTAGGCTATATTTCAGTTTCATGGTAGGGAAATTTGAACAGATTAGGGTCAAGAGGATATCGGCGGAGCAGGACATGCCCAGATGGCATTGTTCTATCCCATTGGATTGTTACGTGCACAGGAGTTGATTTTAAACTCTCGAGAGGACGTTTTTCATTGCTTGTATGTCACTCAAATTGTTATGAAAAAATTTGAAAAAATTGAGAAATGTATTAACATGTGATATATATATCACTTTGCAAACATGCAACTTAAAATTTAATTTCTACATGTCGCAACGAAAAAAACAAATTTGACTGTCAGTATACGTTAACTAGCTGTAGTTTAGTTTGTTTTTTTTGTTGCGAAATGTAAAGTTAAAATTTAAGTTGTATGTTTATGAAGTGATATATCACATGCTAATACATCTTAATTTTTTTCATAACTATTTGAGGGGGCATCGCCTCGATAGTTCAGGATAGATTCCCTATTATGCACTACCTTCGTCTAAATATGAAACTTTGGTTTTTGGCTATGCACATGGATAATTCTTTTTGAGTTGGAGGGTATATTGCTTGGGGGATTTTGTGCGTTGGCGGTGGGTGTTAATCTCCCGAATGATCTAAATATTTGAGTCTCGTGAACATATATACGTTCTGAGTTCTTTATGGCCTTTGGGGAGGCATAAAGAGGTATATATAGCTCGTAGCACTAATCAGGATGGGAAAAGTATAGTACATGCAGGAATTACACATGCAATTATATATGTGGTCTAGAAATCGGACAGATTTTTGCTGTTTGTTAATTAGGAGAGGGGCATTTTTTCCGCTCCCATTTTGTTTTGTACTCCAGTTCAATTGAAGGAAAAACAAAAGGTCAATATGTTTTTTCCTCGGTTCTTGAAAATATTGAGGGACCGGAGAAAAACTTCCTGGTTGTACAACAATCTTCATTTTGTTCATTTCATGATATTTTCTAAAATGATGATGCATCCACTTACAAAATGGGTAGAATCCATTTATGGACCTTGAAGTTTATTCGAAGTTCATCTTTTATCTTAACTACAACCTGATTATTTTCATTATGAACTCTTCAAAAGATGACTAATGTTGCAAACCGAAGTACATCCTGGAACTTACTAGTACTTTTTATTTGTTTTGTTTTAAATGTAAGTTGTTTTTCTAGCTAGTTCGTACTTTTATTATGCAAGCATTCGTATGTTCATATTAGTGAAAAACCATTTACCTGACTTTTTTGGGTTTGTGGGTGAAAAACAAACGGTTTTGTAGTTTGGTTTTGGGTGAGATAGAAATGGACTTTGGGCAAATTCCATGAGTTAAAGTTGGACTTAACCCTTGACAAAATTTTCAAATGTAATACAACTGTGACCCTTTGGGGGAATTTTTCGAATTGTACCAGGAATGATCACGAGCTGGAGCTGTAGTAATCTTGTACTCGGTGTAGTTAGCAATTACTCATGTACTGGCAAGCAGGTCGCAAGCTAGGTGACCGTGCCAACACTCTAGTGAAAATGTGAAATGCTAGATTGCCAGGCATGTCCTTGCACCGTCGTGTGCTGTAACCCTGTAATGCTAACGTCGGCATATTGACGCTGAATGCTTCCGGGCATCCGGCCGGCCGGTCCGGTCACGTCCGTCGAGGCCATTTAACCATGAGCCCATTCATCAACACGGCGTACAGATGCCGTATACATCATGTGATCCTCAATGCTGCGATACATGTGATCCTCAATGCTGCAACTTAGTACTGTACATTCAGTGGAAGCAAGCGATCATCAACTTGTTCAATTGGTACCGTACCTGACCGAGACGAGATTCGCTTGCTCTAAAGAGTGTGAGGAGGCGTTAAGATACGGTCATTCCCAGTTATTGCCCCACGGTCATTTTCGGGCACATATTCCCATATGCATATCTAGCTATAGAGTTATCCCATTTTTTGCTACTAATTTATTTTCTTGATATTGTAGCTGCGTGTCTTAGGGCTGATTCACTTCTTTGCCAAAAAAAGACCTTATCAACTATTGGCAATGCCAAATATTATCATTATCAAATTTTAGCATGATAAGGTAAGGTTTGGTTTGAAGCCTTTTCAACTCTTGGTAGAAGTTTTGAGAGTAGAAAGTTTTGGAATTATCAATTTTTGGTAGAGTTGGGTTGGTAATATTATGTTTAGATTGTTATCTTATCAAATTTTGGTAACAAAATGTTTAAAATGAACAAACCCATAGAATTTTGGTTAGAATTTGTATATTTTGGGGAGATTACTATCTGAAGCTGCTAAGGCTCCCCTGATAAAAAAAAACTAGAATATTATGGAAGAACCTAATATCAAATAATTAGAAAGGATGAGACTTTGAACCCAGGTCATCTAGCCCACCACCTTGTGTAGCTAGCCGGAATACCCCTGGGCATTTCTCGGCTCCCCTGATCAGTAGGGATTGTTGCACTGATAGCTGGTTGCAAACTTGCAAGGGTGCTCAAAACCAAGCCGCCCATATAATCTGGAACGATAATCCAAATTTCCATTCCTGTACCTTGGGTTAACAGCAAAACACAGTAATAAGTGCAGTTTTTTTCCCTTCATGCTATAGTACACAACTACACATACAAAGCTGGAGAGCAGGATAAGCACAGCCTTGTTGTCGTAGTTCTCGGGAGAGGCGATCGAGGGAGAGCCTTTACTTCACTTGGATGCGACAAAATGCAGAGCCAGCCCTTTCACCAGCGGCAAAAGAGCATGGACCCAACTTGTGGTTTCTGGGCCGAACCGGCGGTCCGTCCGGAGCCAGCAAAGCCGCAGCAGCAGCGCCGATCGATCGCCTACCGCAACACCGCAAAGCATGTACTCCGTCCATCCTTAAAAAAAAATACAGCAACATATATAATATGAAATAAAACATAGTTTTTGTTACTATGAAATTGACCAAGTTTGTAGAATTAGCATATGTCTAATCACTCGTACTAAGATTACTATATTTTGAAACGGAAGAGAGCAGCAGTCGACATGGGCGTAGGGGTTGCACATGTTCGGTCCGGTTCGACGACTTGATGGAAAGCGAGCAAAGTGTAGGAGGAAGAAGAGGCGACCCCAAAAGGTGTAGTAGTAGCTAGCTAGCTAGCCAAGCTAAAGCCCTAGCTAAAGAGACACCACCACGACATCAACTTGATCCATCATCCATGGGCATGCAGCTCGCTCGCTGTCTCGCTGAGCGCAGCGGCAGTAAGGTTCCAAAAGCCTCGGCTGTCTGCATGCACGCACTTGTACTGTGGACCGGTTGTTGCTAAAGATATGATCCCCATTGCACAACCTTTTCCTCCTACTCTCTCTCTCAGACAGACAGACGGGTAACAGTGCATGGCAAACCGGTGATCATATGCAGCTGCTCCTTTACTTGGTGGACATGCATGGGATCAGATGCTGTGTATCACCTGCAGGTAGGTCCACCACACCTGACGGAGACAGCGGCATGGCCGAGCTCGTAGTCAAACGTTGGAGCAGCAGCTCAGCAAAAGATCGAGCTATCCATGATCCATCCATCCATCGATCTATCTATCCGTAAAAACTGACGAGAGTTTCGCAGGCCTCACGCTTACTAGAGGAGCTAGCTAGTACTAGCTCTTTCGCGCTTTAAAGCCGTCTTGGACGTATCGTCGCAGGGGGTTGTGTAAACGTACGTAGTACTACGCGTGAAAGGGACAAAACGAAGACGCCTTTAGCTAAGCCTAACATGCACGCTGATCGCCGGCCGCGCGCTAGCTCGTCGTCGTCGAAGACGCCGCTCACGGCTCACGCCCCGGCGCCGCGACACTGTGCAGCGCGTCGCAGCGATGCGTGTGTCAGGGGGTTGGGTGATGCCCTCCTAGAGATCTCATGCCGTGTCGCCGGATTTATGCGTGCAGGATAGCCTGAGCCCCTGAGCCTGGCTGGATGGCTGACCGATGCCAAATTAGGGTATCTGCAGTACAGCAGCAGCAGGAACAGTATTATTTGCACTGCACACAACATCGTGCGCAAGTACAGTACGCTGTAAAACAGCTTATCGATCGGGGAGTAGCTACTGTAACAGCTGCCTTCTAGTACTACCGGGCACGAATCCACAAGCAAAATCAAAGCTTGTGCAGCGTGCATACGTGAGCACAGTGGCGCTACACTGCTATCCGACGTAGGAGTACGATGCTCGCGCCCTGTTCAGTTTGATTCGGAGATATGGTGGCCACAGTTGGCTAGCTATAGTCGTCGGTATACATGTGCACGCTGGTAGTATAAAGGAGCAGATGTACGTGTGTCCCAGGGGTATGTTGCTGTGTCATGTACGTATATATATATATGGTCCTCACTCCTCGCTTTGCCGAGCTAGTTGCCACAAATTGTTGCTGCGTCAGTACTTACTGTAGCTCTGCCTTCTCTCCCACTAGGCCTCATTGTCCTCTGGATTTTTTTTAGAAGGGTACAATTGAGGACGTACACGCACACACACGTGTACGTCCTTAACACACGTTAGGAATAAGATTGGAGACCACTGGGTCTCAGTGCATGGAAAACGTATAGTCCCACTAAACACGTACGTGTGTACTCTATTTCTAGTCGAGACTGCCTTGAAGGACGGTCCCGAAGAAAGACGGGAAAATCCCGTCGAGGTGAGGTCGCGCGCGAGTCGAACTCGAGCTACGCTCGGTCCTCCATTGTCCTCTAATGGCCACGGTTTTTTTTGGACTTCAAGTCGATGTGGGCTTGTGGGCTTAAGGACCATATAAGCCTAGGTGGGTCTCGTGTAACGCGTACGGCGTATCGCCTGTCTGTTTCCTGGCCCAAGACGTGTTTGGCCCAGGGCTCGTGTAGCGCGAGCCGACCTGTGATTTGGCCCATATTGGCAACCCCAGCGTCGCAGCTGCGTACACTCCGCGCGCGTGCGCGCGTGCTTCGCTTGGCAGAGGAACGCGAAGCTGTGCCGCTCTGCAACGCGAGCTCTGCAATTGCAGCCGTGTGCGCCAGCCTTGCAGGCTGGGGATGTTTGGTCTCAGGCGAACACACACACACACACAGCACAACACAGGCTAGCTGCCCTGCACGTCCCTGGCCCCCATGCAGAGGCATGGTGACAAATGCTTGTTGTAAAAACCTTGTCACCCGTAAGATCCAACAGGGTTTTGTTGTTGTGTTGCTGTGAAAGAGATCAGCTGATAGCGTGTGATTTTGTTCTGTTGTGAATGTTGGGGCTCGCGTTGTCACACACTCGTAGTACTATAAACGAACGGTTAGCTTTGGCACGGCTTTGCTCTCTCTTTCTTTCCAGCGAAAACACACCGTTCTGCCTAGGGAGATGGCAGCCCACGGGCTTGGTATCCGTGGATACCTGACCCAATGGACACGGGTGTGGGCGCGCTATTTTATCCGTGGGCACGCCTAACCCGACACCCGCTAACTTAGTGGGCACAGCCAAGTTTTACATTTCGCCCGTGGATAATCCATGCCCGACCCGAAAATGTGTCTATAGTTTAACATCCCTCCTCACGAGTTAGGCCCAACCATTGGCCCATATATCAGATGGTATATATCACAGCTCATTAACCCTAACCCTAGTTTCTCAGTTCTCACTCCATCCCGTGTCTCTCTATCTCTATCTAGGGGGCGGCGCGGCGCACCGCGCACGGGAGTCAGGAAGGGGCGGCGCTGGGAGGCGGAGGCGGCGGCGTTCAGTAGGCGGAGGCGACGGCGCTTGGGAGGGGGCGGCGCGGTGGCAGCGCACGGGAGGGGCGGCACGGCGGTGCACAGAAGACGGCGCAACAGTGCACGGGAGGGAGCAGGCAGCGGCGGCGCACAGACAACGGCAAACATTTTCTAAAATTGATGTTATGTATGTGTATGTATCTTTCAGAAATGTGTATGTGTATCTTAGTATTTGTGTATGTATATTTGTGATTTTGTGTATGTGTATGCCAGATCTAAAATTTTGTGTTGGGTACATGTGGTTTTGCTGTGATTAAATTTTTGTTTTTAAATGTATGGTATCCAGTGGGTATCCGTCGGGTATGCCCGTACCCGTCGGGCATGAGCACGGGCATGGAGTTTTGCCCGATAGAGCTAGCGGGCGTGGGTTGGGCATAAGCATGTGGGTCTCAGGTCGGGTATGGAATCGCTCTATCCGTGCCCGACCCGACCTACTGCCGTCCCTAGTTCTGTCTCGCTAGTGCTCTAGCTGCTCCAAGAATGGAGTATATAGGATAGGTAGCTACTGCTACTACAAGATTAATAAGCGCACCACCACTATGGCACACACTATATGTGTACCTTGCTGTGTGTGGTGAGTGGTGCAATGATGCATCCCCATGCAGTATATTTCGGTTGGTCCCCTTGAACAAAACCGAGCATCCAATGTGCCACGCACCCTGACACCACGATAGCCACACACACATACTCTCCCCGTCTCGGTCTCTCCACGCACGAGAGAGAGAGAGAGAGAGAGAGAGAGAGAGAGAGAGAGTCTCCACGGGCGCGCGTGCACGCGTTGCTCGAATCTTTCCGGCACTAGCTGGTATAGCTTACTACCTCCATGCCCAATCTTTTTGGCTGGGCTAGGAGATCTGGTCCACCGGTAAAATCATCTCGCCAACGGGCTCGCAAAGCCGTAGAAATCGATCGATCGATCGGGATGATCATTGATCATTGCACGGCACGACCCTGGCCGTGTGTGTTTGTTTGCCTTGGCCATGGCGGTGTCCCGGCGAAAGGAACCGATCGCTTCAACCGGCGTTCGCCTCGTCAGGGACGCCCCGCAATTCTCGATGCCCTCGAGAGCCGGCCCCCGTGCGAAAATTCTGTGTGTTTTTGTATCTTCCTTTATCGCAGGCCGTCATGATGGCTCGGGCAAGTTCCTTTGATTGGCCGGACCGAGTTTGCAGAGCAGAACGCTCGATGAGCTCTGATGCAGCTTTGCTTTACGAACTTGTGCAGCCAATTATGGGGTAATTAACGTATGCTAATAATTCCCTACCCAACAATTTCAACGGGTATTTTTTACAGTAGAACGGATTCGCTAGAAAACTTACTCTTCGAAGCATTTGTTACACATAGACAACACAATACGCAATATATTAAAAGACTGTAAAAAAAGATCACCGGGATATGTAACTCGATTAAATGCAACATGCGGTTTTTTGATAAAGTTTAATCCAACCGTCCGAACTAGGTCTGGACTTACTACTATATTAGTCTCCTCTATATCGTCATTCCAACACATGTTGTTTCGCCCTCTTGATCTAGCTAGTATTATACCGGTGCCTCCCATTTCCCTTCCTAACACGTCATATATATATCCCTCTGTCTCGCTGGTGTTGCCTTTAATATTGAGAAAGCCCACTGGACCACCCCGTCCTTGTTGACCTCCTCTCTACCATGTCCATTGCCATCAAACTTGCCTTCAGTGCCCTAGTGTTACCTTCTTCCTTGCCTTCGACGGATGCTGTCGCTGATCTATTTATGCACCCTCTGTCTCCTAATGTATCGTTGTGCGTTTGCTCTCGCTATAGATTCAACCCACCACTCTATCCTAACCCTGGCTTCAGTTGCGGCGGCGGCGTCTCAATGGCCCCCTTTTCCATGTCGCACTACTGGTCTACCATCTGCCCGAGCACCATCTTACGTATCAATTTACAAGACGTTAAATTAAGTGGTATTTAACTGTGATCACAATACTCCATTATTAAGGATCGATTTACACAAAATGTTTTTGCTAGGTCCCATTATAAAAATTATTTTCAAAATACGTCAAACCGGCAAAACTAATTTATTTCAACACCGAGGCCCTCTTCTTTATTACCTTTTTTATTAAAACTTTGGACATTACATTTCATTATCTGTTTTATTCAAAAGTTTAGTGTAAATATGAAAAAAAATTGTAAGTCATCCTTAAACTAATTTTAATGATAAAACAAGCCACAACAAACTAATGGCTCAAGACACACCCAATTTTTGATTTAGAAATAAACTATCATACTACTTGTACGTTAAAACAGAATTTTGAAAAGAAACATTGTTCTCAATACGTTTTTGCCATTACTTTTTTTCTCACATATTAATTTCTACATTCCAACCGATAGACTAGCCATTTGGCTCCACACCTATTATTTTTCTACCTTCCAAAAGCTAAGGGGTTAATTGGGACGTACGACAGATTCACTGTTCACCACTTACTTTTTTTTATAGCGTTACTAGCAAGAATGCCTGTCCGTTGTAACGGGTGAAGGTAAACATATTAAACTACATGTTATCTCAAGTTTTTTATAACAATAATGGCAATCATATTAGGTAGCTTATCATTGTAAAGATACAACATCGATAAGATAGGAAACCGCCGTTGGACCTCCCCTCCACCGCCTCCTCACAAAGCAGCCAACGCCGCCAAGAGCTCTCTTGCCGCCATACGTTGCTGCACCTCGGCCATGCGTCGCACCCTTGCTCGTTGTGTCCAAATCACCTCAGCCTAAGAAATCAACCGATCAATCTCTTCCTTTTTCTTTTTCTCCATGTTCAACATGGCTTCCTTCCTGCTCATCAACTCCGACTCCGACTCGGGATGCGGGGGCGGAGGCGGAAAGCTGAGGGGCAACTGAGGAGTAGGGATATGGCTGTTGGATCTATCCTACTCATCAACTCTGACTCCGACTCGAAAGCGAGGGCGGATGTGAAAGGCGAGGGGAAGGAGCCGATCAGTCCTGCTCATCAACTCCGAGTTCGACTCGGGAAGCGGGGGTGGAGGCAGAAGGCGAGGGGTAGGAATCTGGCCGTTAGATCTATTGGATAAAGGGTCATGATCGTTGGATTTATGGTAGACAAAAATACTATCAATGTTTTAAGTAGTATAGATAAAGATAAAGATTATAAATAGATGGGTTTCTTTGTCTGGAGAGGATAAAAGTCTTATATGCTAAAATTACGTTATAGTATCGGTCATGTGTCTTCGCAAGTTGCATCCCACAAAAATGCAATCCAAGCAGGCTAACCATAAAAAAATCCCCAAGCTTCCTCCAACAGGTCCCAACTCACAAGATTCACCACCCTGCGTGCACATTTTGCCCAAACATGTAACACGACACCAGTCTGACCACACAGTCGACCGCCGCGCATCGTGAGCTCCACGAACTCGCCTAGCTAGATAGTCAGCACCGTGCGTCCGTGCCTGGAACGCACACGCGATGAGCTGCTTCGCCTCGCCTCCACACCGCTCGCTTGTCTCGACCCGCGATTCCATCTCTGCCGCGCGCGTCGCTACACGTTCATCATCGCCCCAGCGATATACCACTGTGAGGCTGTTTAGATCCCACACCAAAATTTTACGCATTGTCATATCGAACGTTTAAACACATGTATTAAGTATTAAATATATGAAAAAAAACTAATTATACATATTGTGACTAATTTGTGAGACGAATCTTTTAAGTCTAATTACTATATAATTTGATAATATGGTGTTGCAGTAAACATTTGCTAATAACGGGTCAATTAGTCTTAATATAAATTCGTCTCGCTGTTTACTGACGGATTCTGTAATTAGGTTTTTTATTAGTGTCCGAACACCATATATATACCCTATATAATATCCGATGTGACACGCCAAAACTTTACACTTCTAAATCTAAACACCCCCTATATCATATTAGGGATATATATATATCCAAGATATGGTTAACTATGCTCCTCAGGGAGAGGAGATTAGTTACGGTTGGTTTGATGCAGCGCTGCACGGCGCCGTCGGCGAAAAACTAGTAAAAAGACGGCGTCTTTAGCGGGTGCATGCGCCTGTTAAAAGTTAATATAATCTCAGCGATCGGTGATCAGCTGGTCTTTTGCACGTACCGTTCCAGCTTTTGCCGCGCGCTGTGAGTGACAGCCACTGCGACTGCGAGCTTACCAGTTATTTCCAGGCTTTCCCTTTGTACGTACGCGCCTACTGCCTCTTGCTGTGCCACTGGTCGATTCCTCGAAACGTGATGAGTTTAATAAACTTTACTTAAAACATAGAAGAGCTCACATCTCGGGTGATAATTTAACGGTGTGGCATACGCAAATTTAATCAAATGGAATTCTTGTTCTTAACCTTTCTGCGTGCCAAGAGACGTTGTGTACACTGACGGATGTAGATTTATACTAGCGAAATGTTAGGTAATGTGCAGAGATCAAGATCACATATAGAACGGCCATGAAAGGAGCCAAGGATTATAAATGTGTATGTGAGTGTTTAGTATACTACGTAGTATGATGGAGACTCTCGCTTAGGATAATCTCCGTAGACACCTAAACCCTGTGGTCCAATGCCCTAATACACATCATAACATCACTGCTACTAATGATAGCTAGGATTTGCGTAGACAACGTACTAGATCTCTGCCCAAGAGCTTGACGAGATCCATTTTTTCCTTGAAATGCTGCCGGAGAAATGGGCCAAATGGCATGATGATTACATAGAGATAGTCCCTACTCACTAGCACAAACTTTCATATGGTAAACTTTTCCTAATTTCAAGTGCCAACAACTGAATTATAAACAATCATTTTTTTCCCGAGATACTAAGGGCATTTCCAACCCAATAACTAGGATGGTGTCCATAGCATTAAATAAGTTGCCACGTAGGACAAAAAATAATGTGGCAAGAGAATAAATTAGGAAAGAGAAGGAAACCATGTCTTGCATGAGACATGGTTTCTACACAATATCCAAGACATCATGTGAGATAATTAGCATTAAATTGAAGTATGGAATAGTGGTGTTTACATTGGAAGAGTAGTGTCTAGTACTAGTTTCTTGATGATGTGGAGTTTATGGAAACCATGTCTAGTGTTATGGGTTGGAACTGCCCTAATACCTGATGCCAGTATGTCACTCATTGGTGATAATGCACTTGTATGAACATCGATCTGGCATTATATACACTTTGTGAGAATGCAAATGTACCGTTTTAAAATGTAAGGAATTTCACATGTAGTAGATTATAAGAGAATGTGTAAGGATATATTTAAAGTGACTAGCTTACAGTATCATTCCAATTTTCTTAAGTCTCCAAGTTTGAATTTTAATTTGAGATAATGAAAATGGTTTACAACTTTACATCTTCAGCCTCCACTGTTGGGCACAAAGCCAAAAAGTCTTTGGTCTTCTAGTTTGAATGAGCAGTGAAATTTCCAATCCGGTGAGAGTTCATCACAGCAATTTGCAGCCAAAAATAAAAACTAAGGGCTCTTTCTCATTTTTGTGGGGAATGAATTGCTTCTTATAAAGTGCTAGTGCTAGTGCTAGAATTTTCTTTATAAATTGAGTTATATTCCATTCTCTTATTCCCTCCATCCCATATCATAAGGTTTCAGTAATTTTAAGAAAAAACAACACTTGTAGTCTTTAACTAGCAAGTCAGTAACAAGTGGGTTGTTTGGGTGCGCCAGTCATGTCTAGCGGCAGCTGACTGCAATGCAACATTTTTGCAGTGCAGCCGAACAACCCCAATAAATATATTTTTATTGTTATGTATATTGTATCATTATATTCACATTTGGAAGTATTTTCATATGATATTAATTTTGTATTTGTTAATAATATATTATAAAAGATTAATGACAGTTTAATGTTAAAGACTGTATAACGATCTTATAACGGACCATGCTTTGGGTTGGGGGGAGTAATATTTGAGAAATCTTATGCTACAATAGTCAATATTCTAGTAGTGTATACGTGTAGTATAAGTTATTTAAAGGTTTAGATTAATATGTCCTCTGACTTAAATATATTAATATTATAGTATAGAATCTAATATATTATTAAAGGAATAGAAAAAGGAGCCTCCACGTTCGCTCTCATGGTCTAGAAATTCTCACATTAATCGGAGAAAAAGAAAAAAAAAGAGTCCATATAGAAATACAATTTAAAAATAGCTGAAATTCGGAATTAAAAAATAAGGAATATTAGAAGAGGAGACTAGAGTCCATGAAGAAATACAATTTAGAAATAGCTGAAATTCGGAATTAAAAAATAAGGAATATTAGAAGAGAAGACTAGAGACCATAGAGAAATACAATTAGAAAATAACTGAAATTCGGAATTAAAAAATAAGGAATATTAGAAGAGGAGACTAGAGTCCATATAGAAATACAGTTAGGAAATAACTGAAATTCGGAATTAAAAATAAGGAATATTAGAAGTAGAGTATAGAGTCCATATAGAAATACAATTAAGAAACAAATAGAAACTCGGAATTAAAAAATAAGGAATATTAGAAGTAGAGTATATAGTCCATATAGGAATTTAAAACTAACTAAAATTTGAAATAAACATAATAAAATTAAAAGTAGAGTTTAGAGTCCGTATAAAAGTACAATTTACAAATAAATAAAATTTGAAATTAAGAAAAATATGGGAAGAAGAGTTTAAGGTCAATATAGGAATACAAGAAGTAACTGAAATTCGAAATTTAAAATTAAAGAATATTGAAAGATGAGTTTAGAGTCCACATAGAAATACAATTAGAAATAATAAAAATTCAGAAATAAAAATAAATAATATTGGAAGAAGAGCATAGAGTCTGTATAGAAATACAATTTACAGAAAATTCGGAATTAAAAAAAGAAATATTAAAAGACGAGTCTAGAGTCCATATAGGAATATATATAATTTAAAAATAACTAAAATTTGATATTAAAAATAATTAATAACTAACACGTATATAAAATATAATATGAAAATTCAGAAATAAAAATAAATAATATTGAAAGAAGAGCATAAAGTCTATATAGAAATACAATTTACAGAAAATTCGGAATTAAAAAAAAAATATTAAAAGACGAGTCTAGAGTCCATATAGGAATATATATATATATATATATATATATATATATATATATATATATATATATATATATATATATATATATAATTTACAAGTAACTAAAAAATTTGATAATAAAAATAATTAATAACTAACACGTATATAAAATATAATATGAAAATTCAGAAATAAAAATAAATAATATTGGAAGAAGAGCATAGAGTCTATATAGAAATACAATTTACAGAAAATTCGGAATTAAAAAAATAAATATTAAAAAGATGAGTCTAGAGTCCATATAAAAATATATATAATTTACAAATAACTAAAATTTGATATCAATAATAATTAATAACTAACACGTATATAAAATATAATATGAATATTACACATTAGTGTTGTCATTTTAATATATTTGAATAATATAATGAGAAAAGATATATGTTATTATATGAGAGAAAATATAATGATGCTAGCCGCGTAATTTGTGCGGATCACCATGCTAGTTAAAAGGATTAAAACTGTCTTTCTATACTATCGGGTGTTGGTAATTCTATGAATTCGTAGCATATGGTGAAACAAGGCTAGGCGTTTTCCTTGCCCAATCACATTCCTCATTTCTCGCCATCATTCACCACGGTGAGGGCACGCTTGCTACCCGCAAGTCCTCGAGCGCCGCCGCCAATCACCCTCGATGACTAGAGAACAAAATTACTGAAATATTATTTTCAATTTTGAAGAAAAATTCTAAATTGTCCTATTTTCATCTCCCTCGATGGATTCTTTTTTACGTAACAAATTGGACCTCTTTATGATAGGATCCAACCCAACTCGGCGTGGGACCATTCATACTCTTGACGGCCCTTCTGTAACTTTCCTTTTTAGATGATTGAGCATTTAGCCCTTAAATTAAGGAGTAAAATACTAACAGAAGCACCACTAATTCGAACAAAGAGACAGATGCTCAACGCTGCAATCGCATGGTATTGTCTTCCCAAGGTTCGTGCTGACAGGTCACAAGGTCCCCTTCTTTTATTTCCTAGGGAATGCGGTGCTCATGGTCTTAAAGCAGACAAGCAGTCAAACAATATAGAGATAGGCAGGCAGAGCAATATACTGGAAGAAAATTAAAAGGAAACTGAAAGAAACCCATTTCCTCTTTTTCTGGGTCTTGTTAATTTTCTTTTCTGGTTACACCATGTTATTTTATTCATGTGGATGATCATCATTGCTGATCACAAAAAGGAGTGCTGCCGCCTCTAATTTTCTCCTTACAAATGAAATGGAAAAAAGAAAACAATACTGCAACTAATGCAACTAGAGCTAGTGAACAAAAGAATACTACACAGCCAGGTCAGTGCATGCCTAGTTCTTGGACTTGTTGCCTAAAGCCCCTCACCATCCTTTATCTTGATCATCTCATGTAGCTTTTATGTTTTTTTCTTCTTCTTTTTTTGAAACTCATCAAGCTTTTATGTTGCTACAAAGCTTTTCTTTGTTCTTTGGGGGCACCTCTCATCACCATGGCTTGCTGGCTTGCAAAAGCTCAGCAATTAGGTGTTGTCAACCTCACCTCTTTATTCATCAGCAACTTCTTGCTAGCTAGCTCTCTCTCGTCATGTCAAAATTCCCTCCCTGTTGGCCCCCTTCCAGTGTTCTTTCTTTCTAACAGTCGTTGCAATCGAAACCAATTGACTTAGCCTTTGTCGAGATGAGTGGTGTACAGACTACAGAGAGAGTGATCTATCATTAGGCACTTTCACTGGTCAGTCACCTGCTAAGCTTCCTCCTCTTCTTGCTAGTGACCGGGGAGCTATCAAAGCAACTCTTCCTCCTTCCTCCTCCATGTGAGGCAATAGTTGCTGCATCAGTATCATCACTTTTGTAGCTGAGGCAGCCAGCATCCAGCACCGCAACAGGGCTCTCAGGCACAGAGGAGGAGGCTGAGGCTGAGGCTGAGCCTCTCCTGGAGCTTGCAGGTTTAGGTTGCACAGTGTTAATGGTGGCCATGGAGGAGTAGTGATGATCCTGAATCGCTTCCTGGCATTGCAACACCCTCTCCTGCAGACACACAGCGGCAAAAGCCGAACAGCACATTAACTCCCCGAGCTCACACGCCCATAAATGCGTTTCACGCATTCTGAACCGGTACTGTGTTCTACAAAAGTACCGGTTGCAAATTATGAGTTATTATAATTCAGTTATGAATGTGATGGATCCAAATTGGTAGTACACATGAGTTATTCAGAATTAAACGAGCTAGTAAGAGTCTATGAGGATGAGTTTACGTGAGGATTTGCTTCACTGTCTGTACCTTATCTACATGGGTGAAAGCCTCTGCGATGTCTTCTTCTACCACGCCGGTGACTTCTCCGGCCACTGTGGCAGCCACCGCCGCAGCGATCTCCGAGGGTCTAAACTTTAGGAATCCAGTTCCTGACAAGTTTAACATGCATCGTCAGACTATGCTGAGAATGCTGAATTATGGTCTGATCTATAGGATGTCACTGAATGAAACCATGTTCAGCAGCTTCCTATCGTGGCACACCTGCTGCTATGCGCAAGATGAGCTCCGACGACCTCAGGAGCCAGCTTCTCGGCGCGGCATTGCCGCCGTTAAGCTTTCGTAGGAAGTAGTCGATGTAGGAGAATGGAGTCACGGCTTGCATCCTCCAATTGAGGTTGGTGAGAACAAGAAGCTCCATTCTATGGATCGTCTCCACCTCAAACAATAACCGTGATTCCCCAATCTGATCAACAACACGAACAACGCTTAGAACAATCTCAAACAAAAACGCAACGCATTGCGAAATCTGAGATGCTTGTCACGGTTTGATGCTGACCTGAAGATCCAAACATTGCGGGACGACGGTCTCCTCCATCTTGGAGGCGAGAGACAAGCACGCAACCGAGAGCAACTGTGTCATCCAATCCCTGCCTTCCTGTATTTGCAAGCATGAATCTTAGCTCATCATCTAGTACTTGTATGAACATGGATAGCATTGGCCACATCTTGAGATGATTATAAACACAATCATTTTTATTCTTACCGGCAGCTGGTAGTGAGACAGGAAACGGTCCAGGTAGTTTACAGCCAGATAGGCAGTGACAGAGCTGAAGTTGTAGTAAGTGTAAACCTGTAGAAAGATCAAAACAGATTAAGTTAGAGATCACATGGTAAAAGAAACAAAATTTTCAGGACAAGAACTCCACAGCAATTATCTTCTATGTTTTTATCAGAAGTTTTTTTTTTTGCTCCGAAAAAATGCCGCCCCATCATTGCAAACGTTGTAGTAGTACAAACTAGAATCAGACAATGCACATCGACATCTCGTGAGTAAGCGAACAGATGAAGGCCAGCTTCTTCCGAGATGTATGGTCCCAAAATTTAACCCCAATTTGTTTTTGTCATCGTCACATTTATCGCGCTACGACAAACAATGTTTATTACTCGAAGCACAGTGAAAAAAAACTCTTCAGTGCATAATATGCATTGCATTTACGCCCGTGGACGAACGCTAGCTGCAGATTAGTGAAAACTGGCCGAGAAAACAAGTTTTGCAGGAATGGTTTTGAATCCATCCAGAAACGAAGTAAAAAAGATACGTTTTTTCCCCCTAAATGAACGGAGCTAATCATGGCAGATCTATTGCATTTACTCAGAAAGACCAAAAAAAAAACGGCGCAAAAATCATTCCTTTTTTTTTCTTTCTTTCAGGCAATGGCGCATCCTGTGCCAGATCGATCAAAGAACGCACCTCCCAAATCCAGCCGATGGCCTCGCTGCGGACGCGGAGATCCACGTCGCCGCCGCCGCCGCGGAGCCGCTCGCCGTAGTCCGCCCTCGGCATGTGCGCCTGCTCCCTCTCCACCAAGCTCGCCACGCACTCCTCCGACTGCGGCGGGAACATGTCCTCCTCCACCTCCACGCCGCCGGCGGCGGCGAGGTCCCCGACCATCGACCGGCAGCCGCCGCTCCTCCTCTCCACCACCCCCACCTCCCCCTCCTCCTCCTCATCCTCCAGCCACAGGATGCTGCTGTTGTCCTCGGCGCAGAACAGCATCGACGCGGCCGCGTCGTGGCAGGACGACGAGCTCGGAGCCATCTCTCCGCCTCCCCTCCCCTCCCCTCTCCTCTCCGGTTATTCTTCTTCTTGGGCTAGCGAGTCAAGGACGGACAGTGACAAGGACAGAGATAGATAGCGAGAGCGAAAGAGAGAGAGACGCTGCGCGCTGTGCTGCTGCCGCTGATGCCGCCGAGGCCGCGCTTTGTATTGGGGAGGGAGACAGGAGGGAGAGGGGCAGTTTGGGAAAGCGCAGCGCGACGCGACGGTACGCCGAAATTGGGACAGCCGGGGCGGGAATGGAGGGCTGGTGCGCAGGAAGAGGGACACGGTCACGGTGGTGGAGGCCGTCCGATCGGATGGATGGGCGGCTGAGATTGGACCCCGGGAGGACACGGGACAAGCCCCTTGCGGCTCTCGCGCGAAGGGTTGCCCAAAAGGCTCGGCGGCCGTGTAAACACGTTCGCTGTGGACTGAGGTCGTCTGTCCTAGCTTCCCACTGACTCGGTGGCTGACATATGGACCCGAGAGTGGTGGACGCCCATATATTAGTCACGGTGAAAAGTAACGTCAGAGAATACTTTTCCATCGGGTATTTGGAATTTTGGACACGGTTGTAAAATACTTTTAGCGAGTTATATCTAGATAGTACTACATGCTAAATTTAGTCAATTTTTATGGTATCTGTAACGTTACATGAAGCTTCGTCTGGTATGTTCATAGGGTGGGTGTTCAATCCGACTAAAAATTCAGTCTCGGTCTGTCGTTTAGCAAGTTATACCCAAGTAGTACTACATGCTAAATTTAGTCAATTTTTATGGTATTTGTAACGTTACATGAAGCTTCGTCCGATATGTTCATAGGGTGGCCGTTTAATCCGACCAAAAAATTCGGTCTCGGTCTATCATTTAGAAATTTTGGTCATTTAAAACTAGAGATCGATCGGTCTTGGACACCAAGAAATTTGCTCTTTGTCTCAATCATGGCCGAAATTTCAAAAGGTCCAAAATAATCAAGCGAAGTTTTAATTTCTAGATAAAAAAATATAAACACAAAATAGACTCTCTTGACTATCATGGATCAAATCAAAGCATGTTGAAGGCTAAAATTGGATCAAAATTCGGTTTAATTGGATTGTTGATCAAGTACTAACCAAATTGACCGAACAAAATTCAATCTTTCAATACCTGAGACCGGACCAGTGATTGAATTTTTTAGTCTATGATTTTTCGGTTCGGTTTTTTTCTGCCCACCCCTATATGTTCAACAGTTTAAAATTAAAAGGTAAATTGGCGAAACCCTTGCTAAATTTGCCTTTGGCTATGATGGTTGAACTACAACTGATAAGTCGAAAAAAAAGCAACAAAAAACAATTTATTTCCGGTTAAACCTTGGTGGTTACAATAGAAAAAGGGCAAGGCTAGAAAATAGACTACAATAAAAAAAAGACTCAAAATCAACTTAATAAAATTAAATTTGAGTTGGAATTGATAAGCTAACAAGCAAATAACGAGAGACAAAATAAGTTGGTGCTTTTATAACGGGATTGACACATACCCCTTCGCCCAAAATAAACTAATCATGAGTTTGAATCTGGACATACATATTCAAATATAGGAATGGGTTTTTTTTAGATAGAGGGAGTATTTTATACCTAGATTGTATATGAGAAACCTCGAGATTGTATATGGTTGGTTGGGAAAGGGCTCATTAGAAGTACTACTCCTAACATGGGTCACTGACATATGGGCCCACATATTAGTCCCTCAAAGTTAGAAAATAGTAAGTTAGAGGACTATGTAGCTTAAGTATATTTTATAACATAGGAGATGACTATGTAGCTTAAGTATATAATTAGTGTGTGGTGTTCTTTTTAATAAGGCCTTGACGTTTTTCTCAATGGAATTCATATACATATTCTTATTAAAAAATGCTTACTAATTATGCTTCCATGTCACATAACTAATTATTAATAAAGCGAATGATAGCTAAAATCTTATCCTAATGAAACAAAATGACTTATAATAAAAAAAACAGATGATATTGTCTAATTGAACGATGATGATTGTCCAATTAAATAACCCGGTGATTATCTTACGAGCACATATAGCTGAACTAGATCACAGAGCAACCAAGGTTAGTTATGACACACAGATAAACGGAATCGGCAAAGTGTACATGATAGCTGATGATCCAATAAAAGGGGCTAACAAGTAACAAATTCTATTGTCAGTACACATGCAGTACGCATTCGCTACTAGCAGTCCAATTAACCACACGAATGCCCCATAAATAGTCATTTGAAGTGTAAATGTACATCAAAGACAAGCACAAGACTCCACCTAAAATCATTCACTGCTGAACATGTACTGTACAGAACGTTGTTTGATCATCTCTAGCGCCAAAATGAAAAGAAAAAAAAAGATACTCCGTACTACTGTACTCTGCTAATTAGGGCGTTTTGGGTAATGAGCAGCTACTCTCTGTTTGTATCTAGTAGTTGTGTGTACAACACGTACTGTCTGAAGACTCATAGTACGAACTCGAGTAGAGATCAGATCGGAAATTCGTGCTGCTGAGATTACTGTGTGGTAAGTAAATGACAGGAGTACACTCTGTACACTATAGTTCAGCGTAACCAAGAAATCGAACAGAGTAGCAATGCATGCAAACTGAAAACGATGGCTTTCCATGTTTGGGTCTACACTTCAAGTGCTCCCTCCGTATATGCGATATTTTCTAGTACTATGAATTTGGACTGGATCTATGTTTAAATTTATTGTATTAGAAAGTGTCATATGCATCCAAAATCCCTTATATTTTAGGACGAAGGGAGTACTACTTAAGTTATGGAATTTCCGGAAATTTCCCTTATGTTTTTGGAGTTATATATATATATATATATATATATATATATATATATATATATATAAAGTTGAATCCGACATGCATTTATAGTCTATAGAGGCAATTAATCAAAAATTGAATTCACCAAGATTTCTTTCTATCCACATATGTGGGAGCGCTCTCGCTCCAGAGTCTTTGCTCGTGATATCGTGTAAGGAAGGGCGCACAACCACGTAG
The DNA here is from genome assembly GCA_000338895.3 of Oryza meridionalis. Classification (NCBI taxonomy): domain Eukaryota; kingdom Viridiplantae; phylum Streptophyta; class Magnoliopsida; order Poales; family Poaceae; genus Oryza; species Oryza meridionalis. Next base: position 23,921,232 of record CM002531.2, on the reverse strand, counting down.
GAGGGGGTGAGAAACTATGTTTTTCAAGTAGCCACCTTTTTATTTAGGAAGTTAATGCTCAAATTCTCTTTAGAGATTCTCAAAGGGAGGAATGTTGGATATCTGTTTGGTGACGCTCTTAAATGCAAAATAAGAGGTTTTAGATATTCCCATGAGGACCTCACAAGTCACAAACAATTCTACAAGATTGTAAAATTATACTACTACATCTGTTCTAAAATATAGCAAGCAACTATAGTATATATGGTGTCACCAATCACATCACAAATTTAATTTCAAGCCTAATTTTGATCAATACATCAGGATAAAAATTATGCTGAAAAAAATGTACATGTACTTCAAGCAACAAGGACAAGACTTTTGTACAATATAATCTAGGAGTACTCTGTTTTGGTAAAGACTTGTACAATATAATCTAGGAGAGTACTCTGTTTTGGTAAAGACATGTACAGCAAAATCCAGGAGTATTCTGTTTTGGTAAAGACTTGTGTAAAATATAGACATGTATGAAATGCCTGGCCCCGTGCAGTTGTGAAACTGTGAAAGGAGCTCGATCTGCTAGTTAGTATTTAATTTTGCTCAACTACAATTACAATCTACTGCAACAAATGCAATTGGCCTGTTGATGATATAACACAACACAATCATTCACAAATGTGTCTGATATTATTGTTCCTTCCCGGTACAGATATAGTGTAAAAACTATACAAACACTGTGATTAGTGTTAGTACAAACATGGCCAGGATCAGGACATGTACTCTATCACATCACGCATGCATTTCCGTCCTAGAAGCATTACGGATCGTCTTGGTTAATTAAGTACAGTACTTAGATTCAATCTGAATACGGATCATGATTACAATATTACTGGTTGAAAGTAAAAATGAAGAAAACAACGTGTACAAGGCTTAGACCCAAGTTGAGACTTGTTTGGGAGATAAGAGCTTCAAGCTAACAACATGGCGGTTCTTTTGTGCTTTTCTTGCATAGAATTGCGGATCGCTTGCTTGCTTATTACTGTACTAAAAACACTATCTACCTAGCTCAGCTCTCGCCTATCACGACAGTAACGTTCTACTACCTCCGTCTCTGAAGGAGTGTATCGTTTTAGCTGCTCTTTTAGGAACAGAGAGACTGAGTGAGTATACTTTTTTTTACAACTCGCACGAGACGGTGCGAAGTTCTATTAATAGAGCATGAGAAAAAAAAATAAGATTACAACCCTGGAAGTTCGTAACCAGGAAAAAGAAAAAAGTATACTACCACCTACACACCGACAGCGTCAACACACAAAACCAGGAGAAGACTAGCACCGGACCGGCCGCCGCTAAGCGTGACCGACCACCGCTAGGCCAACAAAGAAACACGGCCGAGATCGCCTAAAAACCCAACACTTACAATCAACACAAAGCCTCATTCTATCCAAATCTTCAGTAGTTAGGGAGAGAGGGTAAGAGAGAAGAATGGAACTCCTCTTCCCCATAGGCCCTCCGACGTGGTCAACTTGTAGAGACTAGGACGCCGCCACAAGAGAAAGAAATCTAGAGTGAGCTTGCACCGATTGGTTGGGGGGTTTCGGCAAGGGGATGCCTAAATGATGTCTCCAAGGAAAGAAGCGATGGGAAAACCACCGTCACCATCCGTCAAGGTCACAAAGAGGACCGAGACTAGGCTTTAGCCCGTCATCCACACATGAGGGATGAGACGGCACGACAACACCCTCAGGAGGGGAATGATGCTTCAAGCATCATCGTTGCTGGCCCAGCCGAAGCCGGGCTGGGTTTTCACCCGCCGTTCACCACCTGTGAATCCACGGTTGGCGCCCCAAAGCTCCACCACCATCCAACCTCTGCCGATCTGTGGGACCACTACACCGGCGCCCCTCACCGACTAGCCTTCGTGCGCCGTAGACCGCACCGCATCCACTGGCAACTCCTCCTCCTCGCACCGTGCCCGCCTCCGTCACCGCTGTCCGCGCCTCGTCACGCCGTGCCGGCCTCCTCGCGCCAAGCCGGCCTCTACCGCCGGCCGCGCCTCATCGTGCTATGCCGGCCTCCACTGCCATCGGCCGCGCCTCCTCGCGTCGATCTGGCCTCTGAGCACTCATCCCGCTGCATCCGTGTCTGCCAAACGCAGCCGCTAGCCGTCCGTGGCCATCTGTGCCTCCTCTTGCAGCCGTCATCGCCCGTTTCCAGTTGATGACACCGCGATCGCACCCACCCCTGGACTCCTCCTCCTCCGCCACCGCCCAACTCCTTCCCCACCTCCGCGTCTGCCACCATCGCTAGCTGCAGCCGTCGTCGCCGCAGCTGCAGCCATAGTCGCCGTCGCCGTTAGCCACCGCCGCCACCACCAGGGCGCTGCCTCGCCAGCCGTCATTTGTGATTATAGCTGATTGTGATTTTCTATTCCAGATAAATTAAGTTTGAATTTACCGATGGATTTTTCAAGATTTAATTTAACAGCCACCGTCGGAGGGAGTGCTCAGATATATATGGGCTTTCCCCAAAGAGCGCACAGAAAAATATGCAGTTTCTCTTCCTTAAAAATAAAATTGCCTAGATTGAACCGTACCTGAAATTTTACTCCCAGTAAAATATTTACTCCTGAGTAAATTTACGAGTTAAATTTTAACTTGTGATGACGTGGACGAATCTCAGCTGTTGGATTTTTTTTGGAGGACCGAAATTCACGCTGTCACCTTGTGACATGCCTACCCCATGTCACCCAATCTGAATCCTAACATGGCAGCAGTATCCAGTAAAGCCAGTAATGCATGGTTCCTTTGGATTGAATGAAGTTCATAGATTTTTTTTGCACCATTAGAGTACTTGGAAAAAAATACGTGATACTTTTTTTTTAGAAAAAAAACAACGTTACAAGATTTCTATGGGTTGCTTCCCTACCCTCTTCTATAAGAAATTTAATAACGACATCAAATCTTCGTGTTATTTTATTTTGCTAAGTCCAATACAAACTCCTATCTCTCTCCCATATAAGATTTTCTTTAAAATCCCATTGTTTCAACTAATGTGAACCATCCAAAGAGTACATTATTTATATCTATTGTTTCTTTATTTGAAGGGCATGTTTATTTTATTACCAATTTCGACCTTACTAAATTTTGACATTGTCAAAATTTAATAATTTTGACGTTCTTAAACTTTGGTAGTGTTGGATATATTTAGTTTGACGTCTTTAAAAAATTTGGTAGCAAATTTTGGTAGGATGGCATTCATAAGGCCATGCTTAGCTTGTTATCTTACCAAAATTTGATACGTATCAAAATGGCAATAAACAGAACAAGTCCTAAAATCTCGAAGTATTGTATAGCATGTGACAATTACTTCTTTCTTTCCCATGTTTTAAAAATCTGTCATGGTTATGGATAAGGCACGACTTATGAAATATACGAATATGGCATACCTTCACGCACACAGATTGTTCCCGTGTACGCCATAGGAATCTGTTACAAATTATGGAAAATATCTTTACGAGTCAAGTGATTTTTAAAGTCCTGCTCGGAGGGGATGGAGTTTCTGTTATATCGTAGAAGATCCGATGTTTCCGAGTTTTACTTGGAGATCAAGATGATCCATGTTATAAAAGGGACCCCAGGAAGGAGTGCAAGGCATCGAATCTTATCACCAACACACCCACCATAGTTTACGAAGCCGGAGTACGCGGAGCTAAGTCGCCGGAGATCTCGTCGAATACATTGACTACGATCTCATCGGTATCGTCGATTTTGTCCACTTCCATTGTATTGGTTTTACATCATCAATCTCATATAAACCGGAGTAGGGTTATTACCTGACAAGAGGCCCGAACCAGTATAATCCTTGTTTTTTGTCTGCTTGATGTCATATTACGTAGATCCTCGTTCCAACGTACCCCAATACCCTAATCATCCACTCTACGAGTATCACTCGTCGACAAAATCCTAGCACCTACGTTTCGAAATATAAGAGATTTAGCTATGCAACCAAAATTCCTTACCTCCTACACCCCAAAATAAATATATTGTCCACCCATCTCAACACAAGTATACAAAAGCAAAATGACTGGAATAACTTTCACTTTATCAAATCCGAATACACTTATCCTCTGATTTATCTACTTCTAATACATTTATCTTCTACTTTTATAAACTCTAAACTGCTTAAAAATAAACTTATTTTGAGATAAATAAGAGAATATAAAGATAAACTTATTTTAAAACGAATGGAGTATATTTTTAGGACTAAGATCGTACAATCCAAAGGAGCCACTAAGCATACTCCATCCGTTCTATAAAAAATCAACCGAGAATAAAACTAACCGAAAAGTGAACGGGATACTATCTAGTAATATAATGGTATATACAGATTCGTCATAATAAGCGTAGGGTACGAGAAAATAACAGTACTCCAACAACAGTGCAGTTTTGTTGAGACAATAATCGCCGCCGGCCGGCCGGACGGGGGCGTAAAGGATGGTACCAGACAGGCACAGATTTTGTTGACAAGGACGTCGATACGAATCGGCAACCCTTAACTCCGGCTGTCTCTCGCCGTGGCTTAAACAACGCACGGCCTGTGTAACTATTCTCTCAAGGTGCCATTGGGACCCCAATTGCTTTAATTTGCAGGTACAAGGGAAAGTAGAAAAACCTACTAGGAGCTTACATTAATTCACTTGCGTGTAGTACGTTAAAATTTGCAAGAGAGATAGCAGTATATGTGCAGTAGCATATGCATGTATGTTTAATTATTAACTGCAGTAGTATTATGATTTATGAGAGAGTAGCTATAGTAGATCGGATTCATTGCCCTGTCGTGGATAAGGTGCAAAACTCTGGCCCGTAGGATCGGAGGGAGGGTCACGAGATCGTATCGTATCCTGCAGGTGTGCCCGCGTACGTGCATCTTATCAGTGCGTGGTATATATGGCTGAGCTGGCCTCTCGTATCGGCGTGTAATCTGATCCCCCACTCTGTCCTGGTAGTGCTTACATTATTTGTTTTATTTTTCTTTGCAAATTTGCTAACTACCTTTAGAGTTTGGACAGACATTTGAGAAACAAATCTCATAGTTTTAAACCATTAGGTTGATCTCAAGACTCGTGTGCCCGACCTCTTTCTTCTCTCGCTCCAACAACGAGGATGTGGCGATAATCTCACCGGGTTAGGTTTTTAGGGTCGGAGGATTGGTTCAGAGGAGGGTTGGGTTTAGAGCGAGTCTAGAAGACCAGTGGACGGTGAGCAATAGGAGGATGATGAGACGGTGGGGGCACCACTAAAGCCGTGAGAGTGAAGGAGGGCGATGGGAGGTGAAAGGTTTGGTTGGAGATAGTAGGGGAGTCAAGACGGTACGTATTAGAGATGACAGATATTGATGGCCGATCCAACGGCAGAAACCACAAGAAGTGGAGGAAGATAGCTCAGGAGCACCGATAATGAGAAACATGATGGGGGAAAGAGAAAAATAAAGTGGAGGGAGAAGATCTGTAGTGTTGTTCTCGGCTTCTCGCTAACATCAAAGGTGAAGTCGGAGAGACGAAGGGATGACAGCGCGTGAGGCAGGGAGAAAGGTGTGTATGTGATGATAGCAGGAAAGTCGATGCGAGTGCGTCGCTCAAATCCTAGTCGATGGGATTAGGGGACGATGTGTTGGAGACAGATGAACACAGATAGCGAGGGTGATGTGTGATGCATTTGATTTTAATTAATCAAATGATTAGAAAATCATAACATTACATTGGGGAATTTCTCAATGATGTCTTATAGGTAGTCTTTTTCCTATAAGGCTTACGGTAGAATTGGCACACTAGTAAATATAATATATGCACACAATATAATTAGAGATCTTGAGGGTAAAGAAATTAATTAATAACAATTTAGTGAAGATGATGTGTTAGTTAATTGTATGCATATATGCACGTCTTATAATGAAACATCTGGAAAAAAATAATTGTATGAAATGAAGCACAACTTAAAAAAAAAGGATAAAAGGCATTAGGGTAGATTATAGTAGTTTCATCCTACTCTTGATGAGTAAATTCTGGCTCTGCCAGATTCACGATGGAATTATTGACGGTGCCTGATATCGCCATTACGCACTAGGCGCGCAGCACAGGATGGCCTCAGCACAAGATTAGCCGTTGACGGCTTGACGCGCATCGATCATCTAGCTAGCTGGGTGTGTTTAGTGCACGTTAAAATTAAAAGTTTGGTTGAAATTAAAATGATGTGACGAAAAAATTGGAAATTTATGTGTGGAAAAGTTTTGATGTGATGGAAAAGTTAAAAGTATAAAAAAAAAGTTTGTAACTAAACACGGTGCTAACCAAACTCCTCCGTGTGCCCGTGTGGCTTACCTCACACACACTTCGTGCGGTTTCCACCAAACCGAGCTCCCGTACATTGTACGTGCACTAATTTTGCCGGGGGCGCGCGCGGTAACGGAGCCCAAAAAAAAAAAAACGAAACTGTAGATGTGCACGGTACACGTCTCCGTGGTCCACGTGCTATACGCAAACGCAACGCACAACGTCAATAAATCCCGTGGTCCACGTAGCTTGCTAGCTACACACGAGTTAGCTTAGCTAGTACGTACGTACGTAATCATATACGTAGATTGTCACTTGTACAACACAGTCCCGTACGTGATCTCTGACGCACATACGTACGCTTTGTTAATTACTCCCTCCATCTATTCATATTTTCAAATCTTAAAATTTTATTTTTGATAGATATATTTCAATTCAACAACATATCATCTTAATAATTTTCTCGGATTTAATGCATGACTCCATTCTTCCACATAAGATTGACTACATGAACATCGAGAAATGTAAATATTAATGAATTGCTTGTTTACGAGAAATGACAAGTAGTATGTTTAAATAGATGATAAGTAGAAGTATACATGTGGGTGCCCGGTACGTAGTGCGAGATGCGCGCGGTACGTAGGGCGAGTACTATACAGTATGTGTGTGTCTCTTTTGGATGTATATATGTGTGTATTTGTGAGCCTCTGCAATCGATCGGAATCGGAGGGAGCAGAAGATCGAGGGCAGAGTCCGTCCGGTAGATCTCTCTCCTGTCTCCAGATGCGTGATCACGTAGCTTAATTTTGTCTCGGGCGGTTAAAACACACAGGTAGTAAAAAGAACTGCCATGGGAGCGTTTGCCCTCTACTTAAAAAAAAGAGAGAAAAGAATGCAGTAATTACGAGGAAATTTTACCAGTTTGGGGGAAATCGATAAAATGTCATACTCACTCTGACTAGCATTAATAAGCACTGGTGAAGAAACGCTTTGTTGTCCCGGTTGGTAATCCTTTGTAGTCCCGGCTTTTCAACCGGAACTACGAATCCGGGACTACAGATCGCAATCTTTAGTCCCGGTTCAAATAACCGGGACTAAAAATCGATTTTTAGTACCGGTTGGTATGGTCCCGGTTGTTTATACCAACCGGGACTAAAAAGTTTTGGTTTTTTTTTCTTTTCCTTTCATCCGATTGGCCTTTTTCCTTTTTTATTGTTCTTTAGCTTTCGCTCGTGGATCGAATGAATAAAATCAACAACAAAGCCTAAATCAATGATAGATCGAATGAATAAAATCAAACAACAAAGCATCCATATTGTTTACACTTGTTCAGATCTACAACATCTCATCACAAAGAGCATTCATCATAGAGAACAAAGAAAGGAAAAAGAAAGTTCATATCTACAACATCTTCAGCATTCATCAGATAGCACAAAGAAGAGAAAAAAGAATTCCCCTGTCGCCGCCTCCCGACCGGCGCCGGCCGCCGCCTCCCGCCCGACGCAGCCGGCTGCCGCCGCCCCCGACGCAGCCCGCCGCCGCCTCCATCTCGCCGCCCCGCGTCGGGCCGCCGGCCGCCGCCTCCATCCCGTCGCCCCGCCCGGGGCCGCCGCGGCCGGCCTCCATCCCGCCGTCCCGCCGGAGGGGAAGGGAGGGAAGGAGGGGGAGGAGAGAGGGGAGGAGGAGATGGGGTGAGAGAAGAAGGAAGAGAAGGATGGGAGGAGAGGAGGAGAGAAGAAGATAAGATGGAGATGGCTGGATGGGAGAGGAGGAGATAAGGATGGAATTAATAGGAGACTTTGCATGCGCGTGTGGATAGAGGTTTTGTTTTTCCTAACTTTAGTCCCGGTTGGTGGTGATCTTTACTCCCGGTTGGTGTTACCAACCGGAACTAAAGTTAGGATTTTGTCCCGGTTAGTGTTACCAACCGGGACTAAACATCACGGGAGGGTCTGACAGCCCCTGACAACATACGAACCGGGACTAAAGAATTACAAACTGGGACTAAAGATCAAATATGCCCACTGTAGCTACCAACCGGAACTAAAGATCATTTTTAGTCCTGGTTTTTAGTGGAACCGGGACTATTGTGGATTTTGGTCGACCGACCAAAGATGGTTTCTCTACCAGTGAAGGGTACAATTTGTCATTACAAAATGCTTCGTTCTATTAAACGCCGTTACGAAATGAATTTGATGAATGCTATCACACGAAAAATTTTCTTCCCCCTTTTACCTTTTTGTACCTTTTGAATGAAAAGTATCCCACACATGACTTCTTTGATCAAGAACCACATGCACTAGCAACGATATACGGTACACTACTAGGGCCAAAGGGTTAAAATAGATAAGATCGGATCCGTTTCAAATTCATCCGAAATAAGAATATGGTATAGCCAGATTTATAGAAATCGGCTAGATATGATATGTGCGTTCAGTTGCGGATGTGGTGTCCTAAAATCTAATGGATGCTTATTATTCTACGAGATTTTTATTGGATTATTCGGTAGATTATTTGTTGGGTAATCGAAAATTTTTAACCCATGTAACCACTCTGTTTGTTTCGTAGAATATGAGTTGGCCCATCCATCAATTCATCGGATAACCTAGACTCCTCTATCACAAACTCTCACTGTGTAACACCTGACACCTATATACCCGCCACCACTCACCAACGCAATGCAGGGACACAACGAGCAACAAGTGACGCCCCTTCGGGCCTTCCTAATCTCCTCTCCAACTTACTCCATCCACCCCAAAATATAGTAATTTTTGGGATGGACATGCTCCTTTTCTAGATTCCTAATCTTCTGGACATGTTCCTTGTCTAGATTCGTAGTACTATAATATGTCCCATCCAAGCAAAAGCTGTTATATTTTATGACGGAGGTAGTAGTATCTAGCCTCATGATGATGTGATGTCCACCGCAGCAATGGTGATGGCCTACAACACAATGGTAGACGGCGGCACGCGATGTCTATCCGGCTCTCGTCTCTTGATAGCTTTATTGTTATTATATTGTTGCCTGTTGTATTGTTGACTTGTTGTGATACTTATTGTATATACATGGAACTCCCAATAAAATTTTAATCCTTTTTCAAGCTGAGCTCGCATCGACTCTCCCACATCCACACTCACTCCAACTCTACTTTAAAAAAAATATGGTATGACGTGCTATGATAACTATCACAACTAAATACACCCATTATTTTTCACCCCTATTCTCAACCAAACTCTTGGTAGAGTGGCCATTGGGTAAAAAGTAACGGGCCTACGGATATTTAGGGTATTATAAACGTAATAGAGAGATAATGGTAGAAAGGAAGAAAACCATAACGAATTCTACGAAATAGCCTATGTTACACATTTTAGTTAATGGTATTTTGTACAATAAGCTTTTGCGTGTGGTAAATCATACGAGAAATTTTCATATAAACCACTACTGGTTTGAGTAAGGAATTTTTTAGGGCCGAATAATACTCTGCTGTCTTAGGGGCTTAGGGCCCTAGCATTGCATCGTGTCAGTGTGCATGTTCAAGCGACGAAGTGTCACACTCATTCATAATGCACGCAATTAAAGCTTGGTCCGGTACGTAATTTCTGTTTGTGTGCATATGCGATCCGGTCGACCCGGTCATTAAGGTTCTTGTCCCATTGCCCATATCTATATATCTCTCCCCTCTAGATTAATCATAGACGACTGATGTAACGCTAATTGGTCTTCTTCTTTTTGACCTAGAGAGATTATTATAACTCTGCTTAATCCTCTCTTTACATATATATGGAGAGATGTAGCTCTGTTTCTGAATGTGTAGTAGGAGTATATATAGCTAGAGCTGCTGCAGCAATAGTCTAATTTAAGAATTTAATTAAGATAACCCAACTGGCAACTGGTCACATGTTACAGTGCATCGATTCTCAGGAAGGCCTGTGAGATCTAGCTAGACATTTGCATTAGAGGGATCTTAGATCTAGTTTTAACTGGTGAGTCAAAAGAGAAGGTAAGTACAAGCACGTAAAACAAAGAGAGCGACGATTGTTCGGCCATCTACGTACGTAGGTGTACTCCCTCAGTACTGTCACTTTTTCTTATTTGACCCTTAATTCCACAATTGATGTGCGTGATCTACTGGCTGATTAATGCACACGAACCGAGGTTAAGAGTATGCTTGTTGCATGGCCCAACATCGAAATTAATGGAATCATTGTTAGGCATTTACAGCTCCAAATTAATGATAACTCCAAATTAATGTACATATTGATGAGACAGAAATGAGAGATGGGAAAGAAGCCATTATTTTCGTGACGAGATCGCTTGATTATACTCCCTTCCTCAAAAAAATCAATCTAATATTGAATCTGCCACTTCGTAGTACTTTCCTATCCCATTTTAAATGCAGCTTTTAGTTTTCATGTCCAACTTTAATCATAGATCAACACAGAATACAAATCTCCCATGCCTTCGTGTGTGTGATGAATTTCGTGTCAACACAAACATAAATTCCTAGCCTTACTATTTTTTTAATTAGAAGAGCAATTACATTGTAGAATATTCATGGGCACTAGAATTTAAACTATTGGGTTCAACACCAATTGTGCTTTGCATACCTCAAAACAGTTGTTGAATATGTGATTTTTGTGTGAAATATAATTGCATGTTCATGTTTCGACATATTTCAGTTGAACTTTATACACTTTAAAGGTCAATACATTCTGAAATATCTAAAGTGGGTGCATAAAAATTAATTTTTTAGATATTTATCAAAAAAGTACTTTTATAATATAATAGTATTTTTTAAAAAAATATTCCTTATAGCACAAACTTCCTATTATTATAGTTGTATAGTAATATCCGAAAGATCATTTTATAGAGAGCTGATATATATATACGTTACGATCTTTTGCTTACGATTGTTTTAAGATCCAGCGTTTCTCTCCTACGGTTTATTAACAACTATAAAATCCGGTTCTACTTGAAAAATGCATTTTTCTTCTACGCGGACGATGGCGCAGCGCCGGATCGTACTAAGATTGTAACAAATTATCGTATACATGCACTGTATTTTTCCCACTCCATATCCAAAACAATGTGCTCCTATAGCCTCCTAATTTGAGGATTTTTTTAGATAATGAGGATATTGTAATCAAAGATACTTTGTGAAATTTCTCTCTCCCTCTGAATTATTAGTGGATTTTGTTGAGGAACCCCATACACGTGCACTCGGTGTTGTTGTTGCTGGTGGACGCCATGGTACGCCATTAATAAGCATCCACAACATCCGCCATATCTAGCTTAGCTTGCGTGTCGCCGCCCTCCGCGCTGAGACTCCCTATGCAAGCTCTCATCCGTCCATCGATCCATCCATCGAGATGTCGCCTAGCTTATGAGCAAACTGATCAGTTGCATTGCATGGCCACTTGCAGTAACGATATTGTTGGAGTATATGGATGATCAGGCCTTGTTAGTCGCGTTGTTTCTTGATTCATTTGTCCAGGATCAATTTAATTCATTCATGTTGGTTGCCAACTTGGCCAGGACTAATCAATCTCCCAATGATGCTAAGATAAGAATATGAGAGGCTGACCCTATCACCACCCTGGACCTCCTTTGATTGATCATAGTATTAGGGCCCGTTTGAAACCTTATATATCGAATAGAAATGGCATACTGGTCACTTAGAAGTAGTCTAATTAAGTAAATATTAACAACTATATATTTGAAAAATGAATTTATTTGTTTCCAAAAAACTTGTATGTAGTAAATTTCTGCACAAAATTAGCTGTTCAGGAAGTGCTAATGGAAAACGGCGAATTTATAGTTTGGAGTTAAAGGGCTTGTTTGGATTGATGCCAATATTTGTTCTAACAAATTCTTGACAACTTCAATAGTGTGTCATGTATGTTTGGTTTTCTACCAATTTTTTACCCACCGTAAATTTGGTGGTGCCAAAACTCATATTGGTAAGGTAAGAATTGACTTCAAACCCAGCAAGCTCAAAGTTTACAACTCAGTCTTAGTATTGTCAGGCAAATGGTGCAGACTGATCTGGCTACCATTGGATTTGGCTCCTTAATCCCCACTTATTTGAGCAGAACGAATATAATCCATATCCATATGCACTAGACCGCCTTCCAGCAGGCAATTAGCCAAGCTTACTCTCCACTTTGTCCTGTGTGTTTCCTAATTAATCTTTTGCTTCCAATTCACCAGTTATGTCAGAAAAGAAAACTACTGCAAACGATCATAATGAGAATGAGAAGCTGTCCTTGTACTCTTCCGGCATCAGTTAAGCGTGTACCGGTGTACGTAGCAACCGTGCAGTTTTCTTTATCAGAGTACTGCTTCAGGGACTGTGCCGTACTACCATCCGATAGGCCGGCAGGTTACACATTGGATCAATACATCTAGGACTAGGAGATTAGCTTAACTTAGCTCACGGTTTATAAGTACTACACTACTACTAGTCCTAAACTTCCTCGCGGCTAAAGAGCTGGATGGAACCAGTACAGTACTTGGAGAGAGTCACAAGGACAGTTACATGTACAATCAGAAAGAGATTGTCTGAAACATGTTGCATCTAAACACAACGGGCCTGTGTTTAGATCTTTGTAATGGTAAGATCTAGCATTAATTATTCAAAAGAACTATTGTTTTGGGTTGTCGAAAGAATTGGTATCGTCAAATTTTTGGTAAAAAATGATTGTTTGGGTTGCAGCAAAATTTTTGGTATATGTATAGCCTTTTGTTTATCACTCTAGCTAGCATCTTGAACATGCTGGTTTTTCTAGAAACCAAATGAACATGTTAGTCCATTAGCATGGCCAATTTTTTTGGCATGGTGAGAAAGGGCAACGAACCAAACAAGTGGGTGCATGAAGCAAAATCTCTCCACATAATGAGTTTATATCTTCCATTTTTTTAAAAAAAATAAAATTAAAAATCCAACCTCTACATCCAATAATATTAAGATTTTAAGGTTGAGTCCAACTCTGCAAACCGGGATATGCATATATTTTGATCCTTGTAGCCCAGAACATTGATACAATAAATCCTCAAACCCTAAGGCTGTGTTCGTGGATCATGGTTGGGAACCTTACCCTCCCGCACGGAAAACAGAGCAGTCCATTAGCGCGTGATTAATTAAGTATTAGCTTTTTTTCAAAAATGGATCAATATGATTTTTTAAACAACTTTCATATAGAAACATTTTACAAAAAATACACCGTTTAGTAATTTGAAAAGCGTGCACGCGGAAAACGAGGGAAAAGGGTTGGGAACCCTCCTAAACGAACTCAGCCTTAAGTCTTCGATTTTACCTATGTCACATGATATGTGATCGCTATTGAACGAGTTTGTGTAATAAGTAACTGTAACTCTTTTTAGTGAAAAAAAAAACGGATTTATTCCATTATTTAAAAAAGGGCACTATGAGAAACGAATCCTATAAATTCCCCTCGTCTTCCTTGAGTATTTTTTTTGTAAGCCCATCAAAATTTTAGCCCAGTTAATCCTGCTCAGGTGGGCTGGGTGATGGGTGGACGAAGGGTAAAAAAGCCCATAAAGATTCGGTCACTCGGAATCTTGGACACGTGAGCTGGGCTTCTGGGCCGTACGGACGGCCTGTAAGCTCCCTCACGGACAAGTGGGCCCCACTAGCAGCTTCGATCTCGCGAGGCTTACCTCTCGTGGACTCCCAACTCCCAAAGCCACACGCTCCAACTCCGGCGATGGCTTCCATCTCCGGCGCGGCGGCGGCGGCACCCTCCTCCTCCGGGGCGTCGTGCGGCCTCCGCCTCCGGCGAGACCACCTCCCGCGCTCCTCCTACTTCCGCCTCGCCCGTCCCAGCTCCATCACCGACGTCTCCCGCTCCTGCTCGTCGTCGTCATCCTCTCCTCCCCGCTCGCTCAGCTCCAAGCAGTCGGGCCACGCCGACGTCCTTGCCCATGGAGCGGTGGACAAGGACCCCCTCAGGCTGTGGAACCGCTACGTGGAGTGGCTGTACCAGCACAAGCAGCTGGGGCTGTTCGTCGACGTGAGCCGGATCGGGTTCACCGAGGAGTTCCTGCGGCGGATGGAGGCGCCCATGGGGCGGGCGTTCGCGGCGATGCGGGAGCTCGAGAAGGGCGCCATCGCCAACCCCGACGAGGGCCGGATGGTCGGCCACTACTGGCTGCGCAACCCGGCCCTCGCCCCCAACTCCTTCCTCCGCGACAAAATCGAGACCACGCTCGAACGCATCCTCGCGTTCGCCAGCGACGTCATCTCCGCCAAGGTGAGCTTCCACTCGATTGAGGGATAGTCCGTTTTCAATTTTACGGATAGCCATGATCGATTTGTGTGTATTGTGAATTGTGATAAGGCATGGGATAGGTCATAGGGATAGGCTGCTTCTCGGGGTTAATATTAATTAATTTAATAATTTGACCTGTTAGCATTGTAGTCAAGCAGGTTATTGGCCGGATTATTGTAGTGGATTATATACACGATTATGGATATAAATTAAGTATTCTAATAAATAAACTTGATGAATTCACCTTACAACAAGAGAACTAAACAATGCAGTAGAAGAAACAATTTCCGCGACACGGTGAAGTAAAGTTCTGGTTCTATGTGGGATAACAGAGCATCCAAACAATTTGGTGATCCATCAAAATATACTTCTCGTCAACGTTCACCCGAAATTCGGCATATTATGTTTTTTTAGGGGGCGTATTGCTCTTGAGAGCTTCTTCAGAGTTATTGCCTTTGTTCATTTAGTGTATTACTTGTCTTAAACAATATAATATTGTATCATTAGCACATTCCATATTTTATAGGTACGTTTTATGTCCTGCATCAACTTCTCATGCTACTTGCGTGATGGTTTACTTAATGCAGATAAGACCTCCATCCTCCCCTGCTGGCCGATTTACTCAAATACTTTCTATAGGAATTGGTGGTTCATCTTTGGGGCCACAATTTGTTGCGGAGGCACTTGCTCCAGATAACCCTCCTCTGATGGTATTTCCTATTCCTGTAAACTGTACTATCTGCCATACATTTTCTTCTCATTTACTTTGTCTATATAGTTACTAGGATCCATTACTTGCTGAAGTAATAGGTCCAAGAGTATTCAGGGCCCATCGAAGAGATTTCATATTCAATAGAGAATTCAGTTTTATGGATACCACAAAAGAAAATATGAACAGTCTTTGCTTTCTACACCATCATATCTATCTACTAGAAAGGCCCATTTGAGCTAGGAACTTTTGTTGTATGTAACAATACTTTTGCCTTGAAATAATCTATCATTTGTGCCTGATCCAAGTTGAAATTAAAATCCTTTAATGGGGACTTTTTAAACCATAGAGTAGGCTGAGTAGCTTACTTGCTTATGGACATTATTTACCCATAAGTAAAGTGAGCTCGTTTGCAATGTAATGTATTGTTAAAATGTCTTCTGCAGCTCAAAGTACTGTGTGTGTGAAGTGTGATCTACCTTCTGTTTCTGATGGCTGTGTCAGATAAGATTTATCGACAACACTGATCCAGCTGGAATTGACCATCAGATTGCACAGCTAGGACCAGAACTTGCATCAACTCTTGTGATTGTAATATCAAAGGTACATCATGCACACCCTAATTCTCTGTTTTTTTTTTCTACTTCATGGCTAATCTGATATATCTTATTTTTTTTCATACTTCTAGAGTGGAGGCACACCTGAAACACGAAATGGTCTATTAGAAGTACAAAAGGCCTTCCGAGATGCTGGACTAGAATTCTCGAAACAGGTTGTGACCTAAGGTTCTTTTTTCTCCTTCTATGCTTTCTTTCTCTTCGGTATCAAATACTGTATGTTGCTCTGTACGAGACTGTGGGTGTGAAAGTTTCATTCTCAGTTTACCGTCTGTCACGTAGTACTTTGTTTCTAAACGAAAAAAGTAGTCTCCTGCAACATCCCTTCTTTTGATGATCTGATCACTGTAATATTATGCTTTACTAAATGTTGTCTTAGTGTTCTTCTCCCAATCATAGTACTTGAGCCATAACATAGATAGCCAGATTTTAATTTATTTTTTTATGTATCCATTATGCTAATTAGAAACCTTTTCCAATGGTGACCTGACATTCTTTTACAAGGATGGTGACCAAACATTGATCAGATAATTGCTTACTGTGTATTATCATAGGTTCCTGTGATTCTACCAAACAAAAGAAGAATCATAGGTCCCTGTGAATTTTATTATTTTCTTCTAATCGTGGATGCACGTGTTTGATCCATGATTAAATTTGATATAATGTAGGACCAGCTATTTTGCAGGGTGTTGCAATTACTCAAGAGAATTCTTTGTTAGATAACACTGCCAGAATAGAGGGGTGGTTAGCTAGATTTCCCATGTTTGACTGGGTTGGTGGTAGAACATCAGAAATGTCAGCTGTTGGTTTACTGCCAGCAGCATTACAGGTCAGTGCCTCACATTTGCATGTTCTGTTGTCTGCTGAGGAGACAAATATTTCCATGGACTTCCAATGTTGCAACTGATAAGAGACTTATTACAACTTACAAGGGTATTGACATCAAGGAAATGCTAGTTGGTGCTGCACAAATGGATGAGGAAACTAGGAATACTGAGGTATGAATTTTTTTTTTTTTGAAAGGGAATACTGGAAGTATGATTTGTTTGAACATATAAAACACAAGTTAAATAGTCAATGCCACTCCTGTAACTAAATATATATATGATTATGATGTTTTACGTGTCCAGATTAAGGAAAATCCAGCAGCCTTGCTTGCATTGTGTTGGTATTGGGCATCGGATGGAATAGGCAGTAAGGTTAGTAGTTTTCAACTTGATCAGTTATTATGGTTTATTCGTTGTTCCTTCCAAGTTTCCTTCCATGTCCATGCATCTGTATGCATTGTGACTGCTTGTGTGTTTTGGCTTATCCTTAGTCTTTACAATACTAATTGCTGTTCTAGGATATGGTTGTATTGCCATACAAGGATAGCCTGCTTCTTTTGAGTAGATACTTGCAACAACTTGTCATGGAATCTCTTGGAAAAGAATTTGACCTTGACGGAAATCGGGTATGCATTATTCCTTTTTCTTCTCATAGCTTATATTATCAGTCATGTCGAGGTCTTTATTCAAAGGGTGGCCTTTTCCCTATTCATGTGGAAAATGTACAGATTTCTGTAAAAAGTTATACTATGTCCTAAACAGGCCTTTAACATATGATAGTGTAATGCAGGTTAATCAGGGACTAACGGTGTATGGTAACAAAGGAAGCACAGACCAGCATGCGTAAGTTTACATCTTTACAATCTTCTCATCTTCTGTGCCAGTAACTTTCCTATATATAGATTAGAAAAATGCATGACCAATGATTTATCTCTGATTTCAGCTACATTCAGCAGCTGAGAGAAGGTGTGCACAACTTCTTTGTTACTTTTATTGAAGTTTTGCGCGATAGGCCTCCTGGTCATGAGTGGGAGCTTGAACCAAGTGTTACATGTGGGGACTACTTGTTTGGAATGCTACATGTAATTTTCCAGATCTGATATAGAAATATGAAGTGAGATTTGACATGATACCAATTACATAAAATTGATGATGAAACAACATTAATTTTTGTAGGGAACTCGTTCAGCTCTTTATGCAAATGACCGCGAATCTATTACAGTTACTGTCCAAGAAGTAAACCCTAGAGCTGTTGGAGCACTTGTCGCACTCTATGAGCGTGCTGTCGGTCTTTATGCTTATTTAATCAACATCAATGCCTATCATCAACCTGGTTTGACTCTCTCGTATTTTTTTAAATTTACTCAAGAATTGTTAAGAAATTTGTTGCTATGATCTATATAAATTATTATGCTTTGTACAGGTGTCGAAGCAGGGAAAAAGGCTGCTGGAGAGGTGTTGGCACTTCAAAAAAGGATCCTACTTGTTCTTAACGAAGCCAGGTATGGAACATCAATCTTCATTTTTTTTCTTCATGGGGGCAACATCAATGTTCTTGAACTGCATCCATTCCTTTTTCTTCTACTGTTTGATTTCATTGCAGTAATAACCACGTATTGTTTTTCTAGGTATGGGTATAGTCCAAAAAACTTGAAACGGAATCATATAGATGTGTTGACCTAAATTCTTGAACTGCACCCACGTCCTTTTGGAATAAAATAGCCTGTTAAAAATATTCTGGAGATGTTTGAGTACCTTGGTTAGCGGCAACCATTTAAAAAATGATATGTATATAGATTATGATAGTGATCAGTTGACTCAAATAGTTGGAAGAGGTGACTGTGGGACCTTTTTTTTTGCAGTAATAATTTATTTTTATAATTTAAATAAGAACAAATTACTCCACCAAGAAAACATGAAACATATAAGCATCTCTTTGTCATGAACATATAATCGTTTCAATTCCTCTCCACATGGTTTCATGAGAAACAGATGCAGAGATGCTATAAGATCGGTGAGAACCAAAGATACGATTTACAGTAACATATCTAGTCTCCAGTTTGTTGAATTTTGATAATTTGTGCTAGAAAATCTTGGGAATTTTCTGCTTATAGTCGAGTTTACTCTCTTCCAGCTGCAAGGACCCTGCTGAGCCATTGACGCTGGATCAAATTGCAGATCGCTGCCACTGTCCTGAAGAGGTAACCCGTAATCCATGCTCTTTTCTCGTATCACTGGTAAAAACATCAATGGATTGACGCACTAACTCCTTTCCTTGATGCAACCTTAGATCGAAATGATATACAAAATAATCCAACACATGGCTGCAAACGATAGAGCTCTTATTGCAGAAGGCAACTGCGGGTCACCAAGAAGCATCAAGGTCTACCTTGGAGAATGCAATGTGGATGATGATATGAATTCTTAATTCATCATCGTCTTCTTTTCACCTTTTTGGTGAACTTGAGTGATCTTTTTGAACTATAAGGGAAAATGATGCTACTTGCTGATGTGTATTCCTACAAACTATAGGTCTACCCCCTTGTATAATATTTTTCCTAGCTCTACTCCATTTGTGATAGCTGGATCGGATTGATGCAACTATATTTAGCTTGCATGGTACTACTTCCGTCTCAAAAATATAGTTACCTAGTACTATGAATTTGAACAAATCTCACAAGTGTCAACCATGTATCGATTTGTATCTTGTAAGTGCTTCCACAAAGTTCAGTATCTCTGTTTGTCATGGCTATGTACTACTTTTTGTTCATCGAAATTTGGTAAGGGGACAGTGGAAAAAAAAGATAACATGGACATGGCTCATCGCATGTGCGTGACATGTTCAGAAGGAATGGCACCCAAAAATAAAAATGGATGCAATGAATTCGGCACAGAGGCAACATGCCAACTGCGCAATGATGAGAGCGCGTTTGGTCGCTGATTGCGATCAGAATTGACGAGTAAATAACGCACAATGTTCATTGAACTAGTATGATTAATGATTTAACTCCCCACATGTTCGGGGAACTGAGCTGAAACATCAATAAGAGCAAGTTCAATAGTATAGCCAACTAACTAGCTCCAATTCATCCATAGTTAATTTAATAGCTCATTCATACAATAGTTACATACTACATTATTAATACCTGGTCCCACCTATCATGCATACATTGTGTCTTGGAGTCCGTGCTACAGCTGGCTACAAATCTGTAGCCCGCTGCCCTTCTCTCTCCTTATTTATCTCCTTAAAATATGTTTGTAGCTGGCTTATAGCCTGCTATTATACCTGCTCTAAGAGCAAGTTTAATAGAGGAGTAAGCTATCAGCTCCAAAACCTGACAAGTATAATAAAATACTCTTTCACCAAATAGCTAACCTGTACAATAATAGTCTACAAGCTGCCTCCACTCAATGCCAAAATTTTTCTTTTCTTTTATTATAGTGTCATGTCTACACATGTCATCTTCTCATCCACAAATAACTAATCACGTGGACCCCACAACTGCATGGTCCAGTAGGAAAACACATGCTGTTGTTTTTTCTTGCCTTGGCACTCGCGTGGAGTCGACGACTAATTAGTCGCCTGCTCACCCTCTCTCTCCCCAAATTTCTCTCCCAACTCAGCATATTAGACTGCATGCATGCAGTATCACCAGCAAAATTCATGTAATACTCGTGTTAGTCGTGTCCCTTTGGCTCACCTAGAGGCATGGAGCCATGGACTGATTGGATTGCTACGTACCCTTACATGAACGAAAAGCCAAGCATGACTGCTTCCAGTTCCAGTTTTGCCTATCAATACACGCATAGCATCAAAATTAGCATTTAGTCATGGGGCATGCTGGCAAGGTGATGTGTATCCCAGAGAAAGTCGCTTATCTGCCCCCTTGCAAAGTCCAAACATCTGTATTCAAGGTATCTTGGGTGTAGTTTTCTGTCCTATGTCATCAAAAAGGTCAAATGAAGGGGAAACATTGTTTGGGTGCATCAAAAAGATCAAATAGGGGAAACGTTTCTGTCCTATAGCCATCAGGAGTTAAATTTTATATCAACGATTTTTATGTCACACGGTTGACTTTAAAGAAGAAATTAGTAAGGTTGTGAATTTATCCTAGACTCCCGAGCGCATTCTAAAAGGAGGCCATGCATTAACTCCCTCCACCATGTTTTGAATCCAACAGTCTGTAAATGTTACGCATATATGAATGCGCTTTCAATATAAGTTTAGTGATGCTATTGATTTGTCGCTGATCTGTTTTTTAACATGTTAGAAAAACGTTTTCACGAGGTATATATGAGTATAATATACTTGTAACATGCGTCTTTCTAGTAATGTTTTAAAATAAATGTCCCGCTTCCCGGACATGTCTTCGAGGAACCATGCACCAATCTCAAAGCGCATGGATCATAGAAAGAAATTGTTATGCATACGATCCAACTGTCTAACTCACGTATGATCGAATTTGATCAATAGTTGTAAACAGCTACAATACATCCGAACATGTTCTTTGATTGATCTATAGTTGTATATCTTTAATTTTTTTTTGAGTTGTACAACTTGTCATACTCTTTCCGTCCTATAAAAAACGAATCTAAAATCGGATGTATGTCCAGATTTATACTACTAGGATACGTTACATCCAGTATTAGATTGGTTCTTTATGAGACGGAGGGGTATGTATTAGCGGTACTAACATAGAAATACGGCACGTAGCACTGGTGGTGTGGTTACTGGTCAAAAGGGTGCCCTCTCAAGTCTCAACTCTCAAGTTGACTTCCTCAACGGAACGAAAGCTTTGGAGCGTCAGCGGTGTTTACTTTTCAACGTTGCCACTGATGGAGTAGCACTTGTGCAGTTTGTGCGTCACTGCCTGCCACCTCTAGGCCTGGTCAAGAAGTAAACAATACGGTTAGATTGAAGCAATTTCGCTTGCTTTACAACTAGTACTGTTTACTTTGAAGCTTCAAACAAGAAGCATTAGTACTGGAGTACTGTACTACTGCTGCTAGTATGCTTTCACGGCGTGTTGGCTTTTCCTTGAGTAGAACATCTGGAAGACCGGACCAGATCAATATTCCACACCGTTTAAAGAGTAGAATAGCTCAATCGTGCGTCCACACTCCACAGTCCACATTAACCAGGCGGTCATTACGCTCTGTTTTTTGTATGGCTGATTGATAGATTATTGGTGGTTATATGTATATAGGAATAAAACTAAAAATTAGTATAGAACAAGTAATTTAAACAATGGTTTTGTAGAATGTTTTTAGAGAAAAGAACCATGCTATACATAGGAGCTATTCGGCTGCCCTTTCTCACAACCGTGTAGCGCTGCAACTGCAAGCCGATGACAGTGGTTTGTGCCCTCCCTTAGCTGAAGCACAGCCGTAACAATGCTGTAGCAAAACCAACGGAATTGGCTTATAATTGTTTTTATTAAAAAGCTACTGTCGGCCCGTAGAGAATCAGCCTAGCATGGAAATAAAAGTTAAAAGGAAAAGGTAAAGCAGAGAAGCCAAACCACCATTCTTGGACGTGTTCATCTCCACTAGCCGTGGAGCTCGGTTTCTTCAACGGCTAAATTCAACTTTTTTGTGGTGCTTGACACCCCTAAGCTCTGCTGGACTTGCTGTAGCCCAGGACCAGGGTAAACCACACTAAACTAGTCCAAAAAGCAACGCAAAGAAACCACAACAGAACGCACCCAACTCGACCCGTATTACTCCAGTATTTATTTATTAGTGGAAAATAAAGCACAGATTTGGCCTCACACTCCCACAAGTCACCCCCCAGGTTTGGACAGCAGTTATTGCTGATCGTGCCATGTTAGGGCATTCCCAACCCAATAATTAGAATAGTGTCCATAGCATTAAATAAGTTGTCACATAGTTAAAAAATGATGTGGCAAGTGAATAAATGAGAAAAGAGAAGGAAACCATATTTTGCATGAGACATGGTTTCTACACAATATCTAAAATATCATGTGAGATAAGTAGCATTAAATTGAAGTATAGAATAATGGTATTTGCATTAGAAGAGTAGTGTCTAGTACTAATTTTTTAATGATGTAGAGTTTATAGAAACCATATCTACTATTATAGGTTGGGACTGCCCTTACCCTAGGCGGCCGGCTGGTTCGTTCGCTGGCCGATCGAGTACCAGCAGTCATCACTCGCTCCATCGCTGGAGAGAGGCTTTACTCCGATCCAGCCCGCACCAGCTGCAACCTGAGAGTAGCTCGCGCCCCAACTTCCCCGGAAAACCCACCGGGCGCACGATCGACCCGCGCACGCGTCTGCGCCACGCGTTGCGTTCCCAGTTTTTCTCACCAGTGCGGATGCGTGCGGTGGAGTCCACGCACAAGCGGACGCGGCGACGCGGCGCGACGCGCGATGCCGACGTCGCCGTCCCGCGCGCGGAGGCGGGTGGTGGTGCGGTGGATTTAAGGGGCTGTTTGGATTTTTGTTTCAGTTTACCAAACTTCTATAACTAAGATGTGTCATGCCATAATTTATGTGCCACAAGTTAGACAAATATTGGCAAAAATATATACCTATAATAAGTGGAGTCATAAAATTAAAAAGTGTGGTATGATAAATATGTGGTAAAAGTAGCTTGCCAACTTGTGGCAAAGTATGGTTACCATCCAAGCAACCCCTAGCTTCCTTCGTCGGGGCAACTCGGCAACTGGCGCGTCGTGGGCTGTGGCTGTGCACGAACCGGCTATTAATACGTGCAATGTGACACACCGTGACAAGATGCTCTCGGTGCTCCGTATCTGGGAGGGTTAATGTACACATCGCTAGCGTCTCCATCAACGGTCCCGCAGGGAGATAATTTAAAGACTATGTAAACTTTGGCACACTATTAAAAAATATTAGTAGGGTAAAATTATTTAGCTAACATTTGAATTGCTGCCAATATAAAACCAAATTCTGATAGTATAGTACAGAAACTTCTAGAATACGACTAAATATAATATGGGCACTACTAAATATTTGATCTCAATCCAAAGTAACACGCACACTATTAAATTTACCAATAAATTAGTAGGATATATTTTTTAAATCAAACCAAAATGGTCCTTAAGGTCATGTTGCCACAATGCCAGTTTCAACCTTATAAAATTTTAGTATTACCAAATTTTATGGAGCAACAAACTAAACATACTTCAATCATTATAACCTTAGCAAAATTTGGTAGTTTTAGTAGTTTTCTCTTTTAAAACCCTACCAAATTTTGATAAATGTATCAAATCAAATAAAGCCAATGCTACCAAAATTTAATAATGCCAAAATCTTTCAAAATCCAGTATGGTTTATTTGGATAACAAAGTTAACAAGCCATACCATTGGATTTATATGTCATACATATATAAGGATTCACAAGTTATTAGCATAGGAATAGCAAATAGTTAAACGTCGAGTTTGAGAGGAGAGAAAAAAAATAAGATTGAGAATATACCCAAAACGAGAAGAGCTATTAGTGTATGATTAATTAAGTATTAATTATTTTAAACTTTTAAAATAGATTAATATGATTTTTTAAAGCAATTTTTTTATAGAAATTTTTTTAGAAAAACAAGTTTAGTAATTCGGGAAGCATGCGCGCAAAAACGAAACAAACAAACTCAGTTTTCACCTCCCACAAACGCAGCTCATGAGAAAAAAAACGACTAGAAATGTAAAAGGCTGTGTAGCCAGGACGCCTCTTTTTAAGACGAAGAGCGATAGAGTGATGTCTCGGTGTGAAACGGTCATTTGGTTGACAAATCGTCGTATGGACACGCTGAGAGGGGTGAATTATTTGGTGCAAAGGAACAGCTTTGATCGATACTACTATTAATAAATTAGACTTGGACATGGCAACGCGTTCGACAAGGAAACCGTGGCGGCAAGCCAAGCCGGCCACAGGCGGGAGGCAGACGTGCCCATCGTATAGAAAATTGCTTGCTTGTTTCGCTTACTACTAGTTCCACTTTCAGGCAAGTCATCCAAGTTGAGCCGGCTAGGCCATGGATATGGGACGGCAAGGAAATCACGTAATCAGCGTGTTACTACGATGGCTTGCAGCAAGAGATGTTTCATTAGCGAGAATAACTACGGGTTCAAGCAACAGAAATGGCCTGAAAGGTCGTTAATGTCCTGAGTTTAACTAATACTCCTACTTTTCGTTGGATTGGGATACGGAGCAGTTGCTAGTGTAACTGTAACTTAAACAGTTGCACCAGCACCACATGATAATAAATCAATGGTTCAGATTAATACAGTACTGTAGCACATATATACTATAGAAAAAAAATATTGTTTTACGTGTTTTAAAGCAACGAATTTAGACCGTTGGATGAAAACACAAATAGTCTAGATTGCTTGTGGTCTTTATTGTGCAGTTATAGTAACCAACCGCACCTGATCTCAATCCCTTTTTCTTGAGGGGTGCTGAGCCTGACTGCCTGAGATCAGTATTCAAAGTTTCGAACGCAGTGTGTGCCTGGCATATGTACTCCAGGCTCCAGCATTCACCATCGTGAAAAAGTCAATCATGGATACACGTTGCCTTTAGCCCTCCTTATCGTGAAAAAGTAAAAGTCTTTTCCGTTACGGAAAAATTAACCAATTTCTAGAAAAAAATCTTCTTATTGTTTTTCTTTTCGTGGGTCCTCTGATCAACCAATCGACCGTGCAGCAGCATGCAATGTACTGTAGTGGCTAACATAGCTGATCAGGCCCGCTTGTAAGCCAGAGAACTAAAGAGACGTTATAGAAGGAGAAAGTAATTTTAGGATAAAAAATACTCCCTCCGTTTCAGGCTATAAGACTTTCTAGCATTGTCCATACTTATATAAATGTTAATAAATCTAGTCACATATATATGTCTAGATTTATTAATATATATATAAATGTGGATAATGTTAGAAAATCTTGTAATATGAAACGGAGAAAGTATATATTTTCACTCATAGGGTTCAAAAGTTAAAGCTTGAAAATTAAGAAAAAACGATGAAAAAATTTTACTTGATTGAATTCTAGGACCTGTTCAGATTGCTACCGAAATGAACCTTTTCGAAATTTGACAATACCAAAATTTGGATAAGTTAATAATATTATCAAATTTTGATAGGATAGATTAAATGTTTTGTTACCAAAATTCTCTAGACAGTACCAATATTTGATAACAAACTAAATTTATTAACATATTTATTAATTTTACTAAAAATAATATGGTTTACAATAGCATCAATCTAAATAGTTGTTTAAAATAACATCAATCTAAATAGACTCCTACACGCACCACATGCCCACCATAGAAGAGTACGCATTTCCCGTAGGGAGGTCGAATTTCAACTGGCAGACCGGCAATAGTAGAGGACGATTTTCCGTGGAGTAAAAAAGGGCTGGATATTTTGCGTGGAGTAAAATAGGGCTGGATCTTCACTGTTTGTCCTCACCGCGAATACATGGATCGTTCCCATCCAGCCGCTGTCCCGCTGAGCCCCACAGGCCACAAGCTCACCCCAGCCACTCACCACTCACCACCAGCAAGCAGGCAAGGCATCCTGTTCCCAGCTATACTTGCCTACTATTCCCTTCCTCCTTTTGCCCGCCTCGACCCCTATACGCCGCAAAAAAAAAACTTTCCGAGCAGACACAGAAGGAAACCCGAAACCCACCCCCCCAAGCGAGTCATCTGCCGTCCATCCTCACCAACGGACGGCACACGACGCGTCCAAACCACGGAATAATTAGGGCAAACCCAACAAGAGAGCCCTGTCCGCCCACGCGCCGTCACACACCCCCCTTCTCATACGCCTCCTCTCCGCGTCAAGTCCAAGCGACCACCAGAGATCTCTCTCGCGGGGCGGCCAGGTCCTCCCCTCCCGCGGCCACCACCCACCACCACCACCACCTCCGAATCTGCCTTCCCCAGAACCACCGCGACCCCTCTTTCTTTCCTTCTTCCTCGTGCCGTCTCCAAGCTCCAGCTTGCGAGGCGAACTATAAATAGCGGCTTGGGAGCCTCTTCCTGCCAGGACGCACTCAACAAACAACACATCGGAAGCCAAGCCCAGGAAAGAGGAACGCACGAGCAGCATATGTCACAGAGGGCCAGCGTCCCACACTCCTCCTCCATAGCCTTCGCCCTCCATTCCCATCTCCTCGTCTCCAGTGAGATGTGCCCCAGCTCCTATTGGCAGCAATAGGAATAGAAAAGATTGCTCCTTTCTTTTGAGCTTTCTTGCAATTTTGGTCTTCTTTCCTTTTGATTTGGTTTCTTTGGGGGACTTGTTGGATCGAATCCGTCCGATTTGTGAAGAGGAGGTGCAATGGGGTTCAAGGGATTTGTGGAGGGTGGCATCGCGTCCATCGTCGCTGGGTGCTCGACGCACCCGCTCGATTTGATTAAGGTGAGGATGCAGCTGCAGGGGGAGGCGTCGGCGGCGGCTGTCGCGCCGGCGCAGGCGGCGCTGCGGCCGGCACTGGCGTTCCACGCGGGGCAGGCCGTGGCGATCCCGCATGACGTGATTGCGCCGCCGAGGAAGCCCGGGCCGATAGCCGTCGGCGCGCAGATCCTGCGGGCGGAGGGCGCGGCGGGGCTCTTCTCCGGCGTGTCGGCCACCATGCTGCGGCAGACGCTCTACTCCACCACCCGGATGGGGCTCTACGACATACTCAAGAAGAAGTGGACCCAGGAGAACGGCGGCGTGCTGCCGCTCC
Source organism: Oryza meridionalis (assembly GCA_000338895.3). Classification (NCBI taxonomy): domain Eukaryota; kingdom Viridiplantae; phylum Streptophyta; class Magnoliopsida; order Poales; family Poaceae; genus Oryza; species Oryza meridionalis. Next base: position 23,893,761 of record CM002531.2, on the reverse strand, counting down.
ACCGCAAGATCGCCGCCGGGCTCATCGCCGGCGGGGTCGGCGCCGCCGTGGGCAACCCGGCCGACGTCGCCATGGTGCGGATGCAGGCGGACGGGAGGCTCCCGCTCGCCGAGCGCCGGAACTACCGCAGCGTCGGGGACGCCATCGGCCGGATGGCGCGCGACGAGGGCGTCCGCAGCCTGTGGCGCGGGTCCTCGCTGACGGTGAACCGCGCCATGATCGTCACGGCGTCGCAGCTGGCCACCTACGACCAGGCCAAGGAGGCCATCCTGGCGCGCCGCGGCCCCGGCGCCGACGGGCTGGGCACGCACGTCGTGGCCAGCTTCGCCGCGGGGCTCGTCGCCGCCGCGGCGTCCAACCCCGTGGACGTGGTGAAGACGAGGGTGATGAACATGAAGGTGGCGCCCGGCGCGCCGCCGCCCTACTCCGGCGCTATCGACTGCGCGCTCAAGACGGTGCGGTCGGAGGGCGTCATGGCGCTGTACAAGGGGTTCATCCCCACCGTGTCGCGCCAGGGCCCCTTCACCGTCGTGCTCTTCGTCACGCTCGAGCAGGTGCGCAAGGTCTTCAATGGCGTCGAGTTCTAAAGGCCACCGCCACGATGATGACGACGAACAATCCACCTCTAGTATTACTTCTGCTAGTACTACCTCTGCTGCTGATGCTGCTGCTATGAATAATTACTACTACAGCCTGGTTGAGAGATTGTACCTTAGCCTGCCTCCCCATGTCATATGTTCCTTCTGTTCCTGCATTCGAACGAATTTGGATGGATTTGATCAAAAACTTCAATGGAATCCGCATTTTTAAATTTCTTGTGTTTAGAACGTTTCCAGTGTCTCATATTATCTCGTCAGTAATACAGTAACCTCCAAGCATGTTGGATCTTGGAACGTGGCAACCTCAAGCCCTCAAAGCTTAAACTGAATTGAATATTCCATCTCGGTATTTTTAGATGCAGTGCACACAACCAAGACCAAGGTGATCTAGTAGTGTTTGAAACAGACAAGAACTATTCTCAAACGCAATTGAATAATCAATCAACAACCACCCTCCCCCAGTTCGACCCTACTCAATGATGATGATAAATTGCTAAGCTAAAAATCATAGGATTCCGCGTGTGCGAGTGAGTTCCGCTAATTCAGCAGCAACCAGTAACCAGAAACGTGTCTCTCGCGCCGTTGAACATTTGGGCCGGACAGTGACATGCATGTTCCTGGCCATAGGAGGCTTGGGGGTTGGGACCTGGGGTATGGCAGTGACATTTCTTTTTTTTTCCCCCTCTTGTATGATCGCATCTTTGTATCTAAATCATGTGTCCATGTTCACGCTGCAAAACAAAATGTCACCACCACGCTTGGTAGTGGGTACCGATGCAAATCACACAAGCCTATAACAATGGTGGTAAGTGCAGCCATGACATAAGCGCTTTGCTGTCAATTACCAGGTTAGTACCAACTAAACACGAACAGCACAGGAGCCGTTCGCCAATGCTTTGTCTGCACAATGGATGCCAACTTTGGCCTCGTCAGCAACAGAACAAATGCAGAAACTTTAAAAGGCTAGATAAGATACCGCTGTAACAAATTGGATCCAGCTACGGACCTACCTACCAGCAACAGGCAAATTTGGCCGATCCGGCAATGACCTACTTTGGAACACGCTAGTTTTAGATGCCAATGCTTTTTTAAGACATGCTTTTTAGATGGACTCGAGACACGTCTGAAACACTATAGTTTCTAATTCTGAAATTTCACAGGACATAGGGAAGATTCATGTGTTACAAACAAGGACTTTGCATCAGAGCTTTCTAGTCAGTAACAAAAAAATAAATTGCATCAATTGCAGCAGAGGTTAAAATCTGTACTAGTTTTGCACATATAACTGGTAGTCATATCACATCTTAGAAGAAAATGTAGACGAGGTTAGTTATTCACCCTCTGTGCGGAGTTTGAGCAGAAACCAGTTGTTTCTCTTGAGAAATCACATGATTGTCCTTCAAGCACAGCATCCTGGTTCAAATTTAGCCTTTAAGCTTTGGCTTCCCAACCTTGCATGCAAACTTGTTCTGAATCATGCTGAACAGGAAACACATAGCGTCGACTTAGATGCAAAGGACTACTTCTTGGACATGTAACAAGCAACAGAAAATTGTCTGTCAACTTGCATTAGCCAATTGTGGGAATTAAAAAAAAAAAGCAAAAGAAACAAGCTGCAACTGATGACATCATACCAAATTGACCGGTACCATAAGAATATGCACAACGAAAGCAGTTTGAGACATGGTGGACTGATTTTCCAGATGCATTTGCAGGACATTAGCAGCAGTGTTTTGATTGGCCATACCTTTTTGGAACTCTTACAGTAAATTTAGATCAATAGCTTTTCGGAGTCATCAAGAATATTTATGATCTCACTGACATGCCTTATTAGCAACCCATTTTCACGTCAGTGTGGCTGGAGGCTATTAAACTCAGTAGAGACCTGCCGCAAGTGCAGTTTTGCAACCCCACCTGCAATACATCCCGGCACCTGAGCCCTGAAAATTACATTGTCTTGCTTACTTAAAGAACAAGAAAATGATCGTCATTCTTTGATGCATGTGAACTGAGAGGAATATTGTCAAGGAGGTTAACTTTAACCTCTTGCCCTAATAGGTTCAAGTCCTAGGATCAACTTGGATGACCATCTCATTTTTAATTGAATGACAATATTCACATAATCCAAGCCAGTTTTTCTTTTACTCTTTATCGTTTCAATAAAAGAAGATTCTGGAAGCACAATATTACCTCCCACAGTCCCACTAGAGCAATCATGCCCATCACTCAACATCAGAAAATATGTCAAACTCAACATATATAACAGTGTCAGCTTGATAAACAGCTTGCTTCAGTAAGTGGCATATTATCCAGCATATGACAGTATTTCATGACATATTACGTCATATAAGTTATGGCCAGGCTGTACTACAAATATTCATTTATCAAGCTCTAATCAGTTCAAGCTAGAAGGTGGCACTGGCCAGTAGCAATTTCATACAAATGGTAAATGTAAGCTTGTTAGCAAAAGATTATATATATATTGTTTAATAGGAGCATGAGATTGATATTTAGGCATGAACTCTCTCTAGTCTCATTTGGACAAGAATATGATTGATGTAGATCATGTAAAACCAATAAAACAGTGATTCAGAAATCAAATGATGGTGACCACGAACCTACGACTGGTCCTGTATCAATTTGATTTCTCTGAAAATTCTACAACTATTCTGGTGTTAAGTTGATGCTGATTGCTCAAGAAATTAGGCATACGTAAATATCTGAAAAATGGAGGGCCACAAGTCTCTAGTCTACAGCATAATTGGAGTGGGCTTCACAAATATTTAACTGTGATATATTTCCACTAAATTGCCTAAAAAGGAAATTGTTTCATTATTGCCAACTTGACACTAATAAATTTTGGCCAAATTAAAGTGTCATGTCATAACATAACTCCAATATGCCTCAATAAATCTTTCCAACTGTTAGAAAATTGGCTATATAATGTATTTACTCTTATCCACATAGGTAGATATTCTATGTGCGAACCAGTAAAAACAGAGTTCACACCACAGGTCCATTGCCTACCATTTTGATAAAGGATAGAGATGTGTACCTAAATAATTACTGGATGGTTTCCCTGCCAACTCCAACTGAATTTCTTTGTACTTGAGAGCCAATCATGATCCTTGACTGGTTCTATCATTCCACTCCACGATCATGATAACACAATGTTGAAGATGGAACATGCATGATGCATCAGTAAGGTTAAAAATCTGTGCATTTGTGGAAATACCAGAAAGGGACTGATACTCTAGGATTCTAGTTTCTACAATACAACTTTGAAACAGGTGCTTCTCATCTCAACACAGGTAGGGGCTCCAAAGAAGCATACTGAAATGGGAAGGATAACTTACGCAATACAAGTCAAATTTAACTTTGAATAAAAGAAGCGTCAAGTTTTACCTTCAGCAGGAACATATGTGAGAAATCTACCAGATTATAGGTGCAGGTTCTGCAATCATGAGAACATAAAGCTTCCTATTAGTTGGTACAACTATAACAGAATTCTGAAGTTTGCATCTTGCACTTTTGCAGACACTTGAAGGATCACACTATTTGGGCTAAAATTGGCCTCCACAACTTGTTACCCGATTGGACTTGGCCCATTAAAATGTTTTTTCAGTTGCCAGGAACCCAGCCATCCAGCCAAAAGATCGTTTTCTTTTCCTGTCTTACACCAGCCTGTTACTTAACAACTATTCAACATTTCTAAGACATGTTGCAATATTTTTTTTATCAGCTACAACTTTCCTTGGTAGGCAAGCTGACACTTATTCGAAGAGTTCTCACATGTTAATACCATAAAGTCAAACAAACCCCTTAAATAGGTCAGAAGTAGAGAGGCAAAGGTTAATCTTATTTCAACTTTTCACCTAAAAGCCAGAGCACACGTGGTAATTTGTGTGCAACTGTGCTATGGGTATGCAAACAAACAAAAGCCATGCACATCAAATAGCAAATTACTCAGTGATACAAATTTTATTTGTAATGCCATCTGTTACTTTCAATAATTCAAGGCACTCTACTTAACCTTACAAGACTCCCTTATGCTAATTCTGCCATTTCAGAATGGTATACAGCAATGTGCGCACCATGGTTTGATTATGCCTAAGACATACTGGTGACTGGTAAGTTCTGTACTGGCCATAAGCATAGCTTCTCAACATTACTACCTATAAGGCCATTATGGTACATAAGTTGAATAATATTGTACCAGTTTATGGTACATTAAACTGGTCAAAAATATTTCAGTCTTCTATTCTATCGGCATTCATATTCGCATGTACTAGAGATTAAAAAATTAGCCGTATTGAAGGTGGCTGCAAAGTTTCAGACAAAAAAAAAGGTGGCTGCAACTTGCAATTATACCAGATTAATATTGGACGATGATATTCAAGAGCAAATTCAAAATAGGTACGTCAGCATAAGAAAAGAAGTGCATTATTGTGCAACAACCTTATGTTGGTAGCACCTGACAAGAAAGCAGCTGGTGTATTTGGTACTTGTAAAGAATAATGGAAGCTTCAATCTTGGCGCAAACCAAGTTTCAAACCTGGCGCAAACAGTGTGTGTTTTCAGAAAAAAAAACGTTTTATATAATTAGCAAAAACATAAACGTTTCACATCCTCCAGGCTACAAGAAATGCTTGCAGCGGTATTCAAAGGGGTACCATCAAGTGTATCCATGTGCACACGCTGAAGCGCACAATAACATAATGAAGAAAACAATCAAATTGACAACCATGTGGAAAAGCTATTTCCTAAATCAAAAGGCCGGGGTACTGCCAAAAGGATCTGTGGGTTTTTTCTGCTCAAGCGCAAACTGATTATAGTTAACCTATCAACTTCTCTGTCAAAGCTCTACCTTTTTGATAAATAATAAAGAAGCTCTGGTGACTTCCAAAAAGAGTCCTAGACTACTAGTTATCTAGTAGGATTCTAGGTCAAAGCTGAATTCACAATATAATGTGACTTTAGAATGGCATGTCTTCATTGAACAGACTAGGACCACTAAGAAAGAACAACCGTCCTGCACATTGCTCAGAATAACTAAACCAGGAATGAGGTTTTAATCGCTGACGTTCTTTTTCTATCAATGCCAGTCTGGATTGAGGTAACTTTTAATCAAAAGAAGAACTCTAACATGCCTAGAATCCACCCCGAAGAAAGGAATGACGACCCCATGCCTCAAACTGATACACCACCCACCATCAATATTCAATTCTTCCATCAGGCGTCGGAGCTCTGAGAGGCATATCCCACCTAAACAACACCTTACACCTACAGCACGACGAGCCAATTCATAACCCCCCCAACTCAGCTTCACAGGAGCTCCCCCTGACCCCCCATCTCCAGCCTCCAGGACGCGAACGCGCTTGACCCTACTGCCGCATTACATCGAACACCTAGCGTGCGCCCCGCCCACCAGAACTCCACCCACCCATCCGCACATGCGGCGCGCGGGCAGCCGAGTAAATCCCCCCGCCCCCGCATCCCCGAACAACCGCCATCGCTGCTGGTTTAAGCACATTTGATGCATCGGTGTTCCTCGCGCCTGGCCCGCGTGCGTGCGAAAAGGAAGTAAGGAACGGGACCGAATCTCTGGCTTCGCTGCATCTAGCAAAGTTGGTGGATGATCCGGAGATTAAACAATTGGGATCGAGGTCGGTGGTAGGATGGGTTGGGTAGCCTTGGTAGTAGGAGTTGACCGATCGATCCAATAAACAACTGTTTGACTTGGGGAAATTAAAGGAGAGGAGAGGAAGAGATCGTGCGTGCAAAATGTGATGCGGCGGAGTCCAAAACTAGTCGCCTGGGTAGGTTAGGGCGACTAGTCCCGATAGGAACAGCAAGCGGTGGAGAGAATGGCGGGTAAGGGATGAAACGATCACCTTGTTTGTGGCCGCCGACGCTGCCGGCGGCGATGTCGGCGGCCCGATCGGAGACTCAGCCGTGGTGGCGTGGTGCTCGAGGACCTGTTAGACTGGTAGTGGCGGGAAGGCCGGATAATGAATTGTGTTTAGGGTAAATTTGATCATACTAGGGTTTGGTGAGGGGGTTAGGGTTGTTTCTATTTTCAAAAACACCCCTAATATTCTAGTTTTCAGAGCGCGGTCCGATTTTTGGATTTTTCGCTTCTTCGTATAGAATATTTTTTTCTTCAGAGGTCCTCTAAGTAAGAACGCACAACGTTAGAACTAAGGACCAGGGACCTATAACAAATTATCAAGTAAATGAAGGGCTTTTTTGCAAAATCACCATCGACGACGCAGACGTACGAGAGCTTGCGAAAACCACCCGACATCCAGCGCCTTGCTGACGCGTTGGCACGCGCTAGTGGCCACGCCAGTGCAAAATTCTATGGAGGGGGCAAATTCCCGGAGGTTTGAAGTATTCCAATGTGATTATAAAATTGTAGTACAAAAGAATACTTATTATATTAAGACCAAATCGGCTAGGTGCCATTGATATTTTTATAAATTTAAATTTTTCTATTGTTAAGATTTCAATCAATACCTCACTCTCAATTATTTTTTCTCTAGCTCCAACATGCATAGTACAAGATGATTGCCATAGAGGCCAATGGCATGGACGCCTATGGAGAAGTGGGTTGGCGCAAGCGCGTCGCAGCGATGTGGGGGCTCAAGCTCATCTGGTGAGGCAACGATGTTCGGGCTTAAGCTCCCAAGGGCGACATCGATGTGGCTTGGAGAGGTTAAGGGGAGCTCGATGACAGTGAGTAGTGGCGATTGTGGTTGCTAGGACGTCAGTGCATCCCGCTCTGCCTCGTCTCGTCTAAGCCATTGTGGATACCTTGCCACCTTGCCTACTCCAACAACTCCTGGATCTCCTCCTGTCACACCTCTTCCACCTGTCACTATCAAATCTCCTCTTTATCATATCTACTCTGGCTGCCATTGTTAGATCCCTTCCCGTCTATCTGCCGCTGGCTACTTGGAGAGGAAGAAGTGACATGCTTTGACAGTTATTGCACGTTTCTAATTTTAGAGTAGTAAAGTGACACAAATCTGCTTTCGATTTTGTTAGTGACATTTTTCTAATATGATGTTCATAGTGGCATGGATCAAATTTAACCTCTTGTTTACGACGAAATCTACTAATCAGACAAAACATAATGAATGAATGTTTAATTAAAGGATATATGATAGATTATCTTACCCTACATTAATATTTAGAGGGTAACAAAGTTAAAAGTTATTTTAAATACTATCCCAAGAACGTATATATTTTTTTTTACAGAAAATGCTAAATGCCGGGATATCATTTGCTAGCGTTCAGGATGGGACCATCCTCTCCCAGCCTCACGTGGCTACGGATAAGAATGGCACAGAGACAGCCAGGTTTCACGGCGGCTGTTGCGGCTGAGACAGCCTATTTCGCGCGAGATTGCGGCGTGGCGTCTGCCACCGTAGGTTGTGGGCGTCGCAGTCGCGCTGCGCAGCTACTCACGCCAGCTGAGGACAGCGGCGGTGCGTGGGGCTTGGCTGCCATTGTTGAATCGAAGAGAGGTGCCGCATTGAGGAGCAGCGCGAGCTCAACGTCAGAGCCGATGGATGTGGGTTGTCATGACAGCCAGGGACGGGGCTGTCGTCAGAGTGGATAGACGCGGAGCAAGGAGGACATGGCCGCCGGCGACGAGCTCCGACATGGCATGGATGGTGGAGGATGCGGCCGTCGGCGACGAGCTCCGGCGTGGGGCCTTGATGACGGAGGACGCAGCCGCCGCCGCTAAGCTCCGACATGGCATGGACGGTGGAGGATGCGGCCGCTGGCGATGAGCTCCGGCGTGAGACGTGGACAGTGGGACCACCGACAACGACGCCTTGGTGCCCGACTCCTGATACCTCGCAAGTATCACCTAATACGTGGTAGGAATCCGCTTGATACCTGACAGGTTAACCTGATACTTTGCAAGTATCACTTGATACGTGATAGGAATCGCCTGATACCGGTTAGGTATCAGGTCGTATCACAAGTATCATCTCGTTCCAATAGGATTCCGTTGTATAGCAGCCCCTTTCTTTAAGAAATCATGAATCCTACAAACTTAGCGAATATAAACGTGATAACCTATGATCCGTAAGAGGAAAAGAACGAAGAAATTTGAATAACTTTTTTCTTATAAAAGAATGAATTTGAATAGGGTTGACATCATGTCATCACTCTTAATGTCTTTATCCCGACCCTATTATGCAAGTTTTACCTATTCGCGAATCATCGAGACATAACAAATGCAATATACTAATCTTCAGGTCATGATAATACTCCCTCCTTCCCTAAATGTTTGACGCCGTTGACTTTTTTAAATATGTTTGACCGTTCGTCTTATTCAAAAACTTTTGTAAAATGTGTAAAACTATATGTATACATAAAAATATATTTAACAATAAATCAAATGATAGGAAAAGAATTAACAATTACTTAAATTTTTTGAATAAGACGAACGGTCAAACATTTTAAAAAAAGTCAACGGCGTCAAGCATTTTGGGATGAAGGTAGTATATTATTTGACTCACGAATGGTGCCAACTCCATGGACGGCATAATGTATGAACTAGCCAGCTAGTTTGGCACACAGTTTCAAACCCAGCCGCAACAAATTCTTTCGTTATCTTCTCCATGCAACAAAGAACAAAACAGAAGGAATCAGCTAACTTAAAATACAATCAAGCATGGAGGAGAAAACGTGTGTCGCCATCATCTGACGGTCGCAGGTTAGCGATGGAAATATGGAATTATCTGAAACCTTTTCTTCCTGAGCCAGAATTCTGTACGCAAGTAATAAAAAACTTCAGGTGATTAGCCCCCAACCAATGCTCTCTCGCACTTAGCTGATGGACCACATAAGCATTAGCATATCAAAGTAAAGAAAAGTGTTTATCTGTCCCAGAATGGCAAGAGAACAAAAAAACTGAAGGAACTTGGCAACAAAAAGAGGCAAAATGCATCCGCTGAGCTTTACAGAACTTTATGCACTGTGGGTTATAGTCTGATAGAGATTTTGGTTTAATCTGTAGAGATAACGTGCTGCAAATACAAGTTAAAATACTCTTATACGAAAAAATACAAGCTAAAATACAATCTTTCTAAAAGTTTTATCAGAAATAGGTAAGAAATAGTCATGACTTTTTAAGACAATAATAATAAAATAGTTGAAGAAATTAGATAAGAGATAGTTGTAATTAGCTGAGATGAATAAAATAAGTAGAGGAATGCTTATACTGCGGTACAAATTTTCAATCTAAAAACAGTTTAGAGAAATGCTTATACTGCAAAGGCTGCAATTTTCGAAACGAGGAGGTTGCTTCTGCAAACGTAACCTGAAAAAAATTCTCATATTCTCATTTGTTACGCACCTAATCCCGCCAAATAAGTTTGATGAAAAGATTCAGCTCGGTGAATTTTCGCTAATTGCGGAAACAAATCGCCCTGCTGGTCGTTGCATCTAATCGACTGACCACAACCGTGGAAAGCAACCGGTTGGTTGCGAAATCAATGAATGGTTTGATTCGTCAGGCTATTGGACTCCCACTGAGAAAAAAAAAAGGTCAGTGCATGTACTAGAAAACAACGCATGCTTTTGCTGCATATTCTTCAGCACATGTACATGTTGAATTCGTTGGAAGCTAAACCACCCCACAAGCTATTGGTTTTCGGGAGAAAATTTCTTCAGGGTACGAGCTTGATTAGCAGAGCTGAATCGTATACACCACGTCTTGGCATGTTCTTGGACTTCCAGGTTAACATAATTCAATGTTGCCATGTTGGCATAATTTCAATTACCACTTTTACCTCAATAATCTCGTCTGTTACTAGCTAGCAGATTCCTGAGCAGAGTATTTAGCTGGTGTGTTGCTCGTTAATTGGGTGGTATGAAAGTTTTTCATCACATCAAAACTTTTCTACACATAAACTTCCAACTTTTCCGTCACATCGTTCTAATTTCAATTAAACTTTTAATTTTCCGTGGAACAGATCGTGTGATCGTGTCGCAAACTAAACTACTGGTTAGAAGAAGGCCGGTGAAAGTTGAAACTTCAGACCAATAGCAATCAGTTGACTGCAACAACACACTGATATTTCGAGCGATCGAGCGTGAGGAGAAGTGGTGAAATTCGCCTCTTGTTCCACTCGTCCACTCATCTCGCGACGACATGCTCGAGTGCTTCTGTTGATGGAAATTGATGGATTCTTTCCATCCAGATCTCACCCGCTGCCTAATTAATTAAAAATCTTAGCTCTGCTAGCTGCGTGATGATTACCACCAATTGGTCTCTTTGATCTGATGCTATTAGAGTCCAGATCACACCATGTCACCATGCAGCATGATTAATTTGTTTTTGTGATCGAGATGCAGTCGGCGAGTCGGTGTCTGGAATTTGGTGGCCGCGCTTTCCTTCTGGGATACTCCGGCGCCGACGTGGCGTCGCCTCGGCGAACCAAACCCCCCGCCGTCCGCCGACCAGTTGCATCGCACCGTCCCGTTGCCATCGCCCGCGCCGCCGCGGCCGCGAAGCGTCGGCGCGGCGGCCAAGGGGGCTCGTCGTCCCTCCGCGTGACGTCGTCGGCGCCGGCGCGCCACGCGCGCGCGCGCGCGCGCGAGGATGGCGGTGGCGCGACAAGCGTGTGTGTACGTGGGCGACGCGCCGACGCCGCGCGCGCGCGCGTCGTGGCGTGGCGTGGCGTGGCGTGTCGCGTGCGCAGGGGAAAGGTACGTGGGGGAAAGCCAGGTGAGGCAAACTATGCCTACTTCGGACGCTGCGAATCAGGAGGAGGAGGAAAAGGGAGAAAAGCGTCGCTTGTTTGGCACGTATTTGCCGGTTCGTCTCAGCTGCTGCGTTTGTTTGATTTCTCTGTTTCTTTTCTTCCCTCGTCGCCATTGACAGATAAAAAAGTGACGTCGACAGAGAAAAAACTGGTTTAATTGGGCTATTTTGCAAAAATAGGGGTCTTGAGCTACTAAAACGATTATTATTACTACAATATTTTATTTTATGGCATCGAATATTTCGGGCAGGCAATATTGAGAACAAGTGATATTGATGGAAATATATTTGCCTAAATAAAAGCTCCATGAAGTTTAGGCAACTGTGACAAATCCGAACTTCTTCTAATTTCTAAAACGAATAAAAATCACCAATTACCTAAGAATAGTTTCCAATTCCAATTACCAACCGCAGATATATATATATATATATATATATATATATTTAAAAAATCCCTTTCATGTGAAAAATCCCTCAACGTCAACCGCCTGGGACCCACCAGTCAGTTTATGGGACCCCACACCTAATTGGCGGGAACACATAACAAAAAAGAAAAAGAGAGGGAAGAAGAACAAACTTGCTAATAACATTTTCCCGCGATTCCAAAAGGTAGGTACGAAATCCACCCCGGGGGAATCGATCCGACGGCCCAGACACACTCGGGCCCACACCCACCCCCCTCCCGCGCGTGGGAACCCATTCCTTTCTTGTCGTCGCGGTGGCCGTTACGTGCTCCGTCTTCCCTCTCCGTCTCGCGAAACCACTTTTTGCAGTTTCCCCCCTCCACAAGCCGGAGTATTATTCTTTTATTATTCCTTTCCCTCCTCTCGAGTCCGCCGGCTTCTCTCTCTCCGTCGCCTGCCTCTCCGTCACTTCCAAAGACCAAAAAAAACTCGAGTAGAAGAGAGAGAGAGGAGAGAGGAGAGAGAGAGAAGGGGAGGGGAAAAAATTGGGAGCCCTAGATTTCGGCGGGTTGGCTACGGCGAGGTGGGGGGGAGGGGTCGGGGTCGGGGTCGGCGGGCGGATCCGGTGGGTGGAGGAGGTTGGGCGGCGAGATCTATGCGGTGGGGAGGAGAGGGGAGGAAGAGGGGAGCGGGGTGAGAGGGGAGGAGGAGGTGGATGGCGGAGGCGGCGGGTTCGTCGTCGTCGTCGTCGGCGTCGGCTTTGGCGATGGTGGTGGCTGTGGTGATTGCGGTGTTGGTGGGGGTGGGGGTTGTGGTGCGGCGGAAGGTGAGGCGCGCCGCGGCGCGGAGGGAGGAGGTGCTGCGGCTCACGCGGCTGGCGCAGGAGGAGTCGGAGATGGCGGAGGTGGAGTGCGCGCGCGCCTACTACTCGGAGCTGTTCCCGAGCGTCGTGCACGCGGCGGAGATGGTGGATGAGGCGGCGTGGGGGGCGCCGCCGGCCGTGGTTCCGGCTCAGGCGGAGGCGGAGGCGGAGATGGAGGCCCGGCCACAGCCGCCGGTGGGTGCCAAGGGGGTCTGCGCGGTGTGCTTCCGGCCGACGACGTTCAGGTGCAAGCAGTGCAAGGCTGTCAAGTACTGGTGAGTTGTCTGAATTCTGAAACCCTCTTCTGAGTCCCCCTTTGCATTTCGTGAAATTTCACCGGGTGAAAGGGGAATCGGAAAGAGAGTTCTGCGATTCGTAGTGCGGATTTCTGTATTTCGTAGTAATTTCGGTGTTCAACCTTGAGGAGGGCTAGTGGTTCCAGAAAGCCTGGAATTTGCGGCTAGTTTTGGTTTGCGCATAACATGACCATCTTGAATAACTGATTGGCAAGTGAGTTTGGTATGGATAACCCTCTATTTAGTCTTTTCTTTGTGCCCATTTGTTGCATTTGAAGAATCTAATGTGGACATATGGCATTGCTAACAGAAACACAGTTTTGAAAGACATTAGCCTGTGAATCGCTCATCTGTCATATTCCCAACTAGGATCCTAATGGCTCAATTCTTTCTATTACTTTTGTTGATGATGATCTTCTTGGAAACTTTACTTTTTTTAGCCTGACTTAAAGTTGTCCGTCCATTGGCTCGGGGCACATATATTATTGTCTTTTATTTATGAATGAACTTAGGCACATGACCGGGTTTAAGATGTTAGGATCTCAATGTCTAAAATGTTCTCTAGATGAGAAAAGTATCATTTTCACAAAGCAATATTATTTGTTGTGATGGAATTTACTGGTATCGTTTTGATACATGATGCTTCCTATGCTCAGATGCTCTACATCGAGGCAACAAACATAGATGATTTATCAAACCATGTTCAATAAATAGTTGAGACTCTGAAATTCATAGTTATTTTTTGCGGGAAAAGATTCATACTGCTTAACAGTGGTGATTCTTCACAATATTTGTTTCATGCGCATAAGCTTATCTCTAATCATATCCTTTAAATTTCACTAAATTGCAAATGTTTGGACAAAATTATCACAAAACAACATATTTAAGCCATAATAAACTGTAGATTTAGCTTAGAATCTATCCGAAAACTACAGATTGAAGCCATTTTGTTGCAAAAATATAAGATTTAACCCCAATTTATCACAAAACTATATATTTTTAAAATTTACACACAGCAATCATGCTAATCCGAAGGGTATTCAGAAAATTAAGTTCCATAATTTTCATTGACAAATTTCATCATCCGCTACACATTCATGAGTACATTTATGTGTTTCCCCATGATTATGGATTAAACGAATCTGAAGTTTTCAAGGTTGATAGTTGTAATAAGAATTTAGCCAACTACTTATGGAACCGTTGATTACTTGAGTTTATCAGTAGATTTTTTATGGATTAGTTTAGTTAATCATCCTAACAAAGATTATTACTGGATTACAACAACTATTTTTATTCTGAGTTTTATCCTTAGATTCTAAACTCATAGTACTTATGTAGTTACACATTGAGGCTTAATTTACTGGATGTGATATGATACGTCGATACCTTTTCAACTCTTAAGTTATTATATCTTTGTTACATCGTATACGTTAAAAAATCTGAGCTATGTTGTGCATGGCATTAGAATGTGCTACTTGTTCAACTTCATTAATACTTTCATTTTTTTGCAGTTCCTTCAAATGCCAGATAGCCCACTGGAGACAGGGTCATAAAAATGAATGCCGTCCACCAAGCGCTGATGCTAAGCATGATGATGAGGCTGAACTTTCTGTTGCAAAGGAAAGGAAAATTGAGAAGACAAGTGCTTCTGAAGAAAACATAGTGGTTGGGGTTGAAACAATAGCTGAAACCAACATAGCAGCTACCATGAAGAATTTAAATGATAAAACAAAAGATATGCCCTCAGAAGTATTTGCTTCGGTGGAGGTTCCTGATGATGACCATTCTGTCAGTGCAGTCAAACTCCCTCAAAGTTCTTCACAAGTAACTTCTCTTGGCAGTAGAAAGACAGAATCAAATATGAAACCTACAACTCCTGTTGAAAATGATTCTTACACAAAGGACTTAGATGAGGTGTTGGTGTGTAAATCTCAACCTTCTGCTCCAAAGATTAGTGGCTCTGGAAGTGTTATCAACAAAGAGTCCTTAATTGATTCCAAGAAGCACCAGGGTTGCTCTCAAACTAGTAACAGCAAAAAATATGCAGATAACAACAATGCTCAAACTGCTGCACCTATTGCACTAGAACCTAAAACTTCTAGGACTGCTCTTCATGTGGAAGTTGGACACTCCAAGACTAAAGCTGCTGGCTCAAACAATATTGGTGTGTCAAAAATGGTGCCATCTGTATTGACTGTTGATAAAGTTTCTCCTGTTCCTGTTGGCCGTTCTGTTACACCGAATTCATCAAAATGGGCTGATAATGTTTCTGAAAGGAATTCCAAACCATCAGAGAAAGCAATTTCAACAGCAAATAACCTGGCAACATCTCTGAAGAAAATTGTCAGGCAGCAAACAACACCAAAAGTTGTGAGGCATTATCCATCAGAGCCGGTAAGCAAAAGTGAACTGCTGTGTTTATAGTTAGTAGAAGTTTTCCATCTGCTAATAGTTTTATTTTTTTCAGACGCATTTTCCATATGAGCTTTTCATTAAGCTCTATGAAAAGGTTGAATTGCAACCGTTTGGTCTTCATAACCTTGGCAATAGGTAAGTTTTGGATTATTTCTGGATGGTTAGTTGGAACACATATATGTGTTTCTTTTTTGCTTATCTCATTATTTTGGCATTTCTCTAAGATTTAAAACTTAGTTCTCCCCATCCTTTTGTGGCTATCAGGCTACATATCACAGCTTGCACTGTATTTTATGATAATTTGTGGTGTGTATGCAGGAATTAGCAGTGCACTGTTCCGTGTTCACCCTGTTTCACCTTTTTTTTTCTTCTCTCTCTTGCAGTTGCTATGCAAATGCTGTTCTTCAGTGCTTAATGTTTACCCGACCGCTTACATCATATCTTTTGGGAGGGCTTCATTCAAAAAATTGTAATGTTCTATTACTGTTTTTGTTACATCATTGTTTCCCATAATGCATGTCTTAGCAATTATTTAATATATCATACTCTCTAGGCTCCAAAAAGGAATGGTGCTTCATGTGTGAATTTGAAAAACTCGTTGGGGAGGGCAGACAAGGCAAGACTGCTTTGTCACCAACTGGGATACTCTCTCATTTGCCTGACATTGGAAGTAGCTTTGGTCCTGGTAAACAAGAAGATGCTCATGAATTCCTTAGGTAAGTTTTCTTTTAATTGACAGTTTCCACTTTAAGAAGTTAAGAATTAGTTTAGCAGAAGCTAGGAACATTTATGTGCCTCAACGAGGAATGCACTGGGGGATAAGAGAGGAGGTATCATATCACATATTCATGCAGAAAATTAAAGTTAATAGGCCTGCCTGAATCTTTGGGTGGTAGATGGAGTGCTTATTATGTTCTGTGATCTGTGGGCTGCATGCCTGCATGGAGAATCTGATGAGCTATGACAAACCTTTTTCCCTATCATATGGATTTGAGGTTTTGGTGGTAGTTTGCATCAGTATAATGTCTTCTGGATGTTAGTTAGTAATCCTGGTAGAAATAATCTAAACATATTGTTTTGGGTATGAATTGGAATTGTCAATGTCCTTGTTTTGAATTAGCTTACTTAGTTAATTGTGTTCAACTCAGTTGTTTTCAACAATAGTGTCTGATGGAACCACACTACCTGATCTGTTTGTAGGTATGCCATTGATGCTATGCAATCTGTATGCATGAAGGAAGCCAGGAAAAGCGGCGGTCATCGTTTGCACGAAGAAACAACACTTATGCAATTAATATTTGGGGGCTATCTGCGATCTAAGGTTTTCTTCACAGTTCTCGGAACAAGTTTAAATTTCTTTGTACTCAATTATCTGAGACCAGTTGTGTAATGAAGCCTCATTCCTATTGACTGCCTTTTTCCTTTTTCTAGATAAGATGCACAAGATGTGATGCTACCTCTGAGCAACATGAGCGTATTTTGGATCTTACTGTTGAAATAGATGGTGACATCAGTTCACTGGAAGGAGCACTTGAGCGATTTACATCTACAGAAGTCTTGGATGGAGATAATAAATATAAATGCAGCAGGTTTATTACTTAGTTGACCTCTATCTTTCTCTGCCAGCTCTTGCTGTTCCTCTTGTGCTCATATGCATTCATACAGTGCACATCTTTTTTGCCACTTTCCAAAATCCTCAAAATGCTTGTCACTGAGACCGTAGTAAGTTAAGGACCTCTATTATAGTGTTGTTGTAATTTCAAAACGAATTATAGGCACCTCAGACCTGTAGCCTAAGGTCGTATTCACTTTCTGGGATTTAGAGGTCGATTTTTTTCCCATGTCATCTAATCAGGATTTAAGAGGGGAATGTGCAATCCTTAGTGAAAGGGAAAAATAAAAATAAAAGGATAGGCATGCATTATTGTTTGTGAAAGTTGGCCAAGAGAGGCCTTACAAAATTAATTTGTATCATAACATAATCAGGTAGCATGAGGATACCAGTCTAATGTGTAGAGTGTATCACGTAAAAGCCATGTAAATACTGATGTTATTTGTGAGCACCATGCTGGTGAGCTTTCTACTTGTTGTGAAACTGAATGTGCATTACATGGGAACTCTGAATTGCAGAGTGTTTATTAATTTACGGTGAAGTATGAGTGACCAATTGTGGTGGTTAACCGTCACGATAGACTTATTGAAACGCTATCACATGTTTGATGTTTGAACTACCATATCCAAGCTTTCTACAACGACATGAGTAGTACCTTCAGATCTGGCAAATTGTTGAGATGGAAAATTGATTTCCCAGAAATTGTCATGTATATCCATGCAAAAGTTGCATATATTTTAGTCTTGAAAACGAGATATCTTCTCAAGGGACTTTTGGAAAAGAATTGGTGGAACGCTCTGTTACTTGTTAAAATTGCTTTGCTTCTGTGAAATAATAGGAAGGTGGATGTCATAAGACGTGTCCTGTTAATCTAGTTCTATAATAAATGTATCGTGTTAGAGCTGTAATAACTACATATTTAATCACTTCTGTGTAACTTGACTGCTTTTGTGCCTAGTCCCTAATGCTGATACTCCTAACTCTACTATGTAATGTCAGATGCAAATCGCATGAGCGCGCTAAAAAGAAGCTGACAATATCGGAAGCACCAAATGTCCTGACTATTGCGCTGAAAAGATATCAGGTATCATCTACAATAAGACCTCTTTTTTTTTGCTTTTCTTATCATAGCAACATTGAAGGAACTTGTTTACTTATTCAAGAGTTCATTGTTTCATTTATCCTAGTTTTGAATAAGTCCAACAAGCATTGAAATTGTATTTAGTGTTTGACTAATACTTTTCTTCTGTATTTACACAGTCTGGGAAGTTTGGAAAGATCAACAAAGCCATCAGATTTCCGGAGACCTTGAACTTGCAGCGCTATATGAGCAAAAAAGCTGATGACACTTCCCCTGTTTACAGCCTGTATGCAGTGGTTGTCCATCATGATGTTATGAATGCCGCCTTTTCTGGTCATTATGTATGCTATGTGAAGGACACGCATGGGAAGTGGTACAAAACAGATGACAGTCAGGTAAACAAGCTCTTTCGCCATGTTTTTGCCTATACCTGCCCAATGTTTTATCACTGGTAAAACACTATTTAGTAAAGCCGATTATGTTCATTCCTGGATCTTCCGGAGCCTTGTTTTCCTATTTTAAGTAACGAATAATCTTTAGCTATGAGAGTACTACTTACTGAGGATAATCTATGTGTTAGTGAAAGCATACTGAACAGAATATGCGACTTCAATAGGCACTGCACCATTGTGCCTCTGGCATGTCATAGCAATCTTAATATTCTAACTGGAGGGTAAATTGCTTTGTTCAGGTCAAACCTGTATCTCTGGAAAATGTCATGTCGAAGTGCGCATACATGCTGCTCTATGCAAGGTAGATTCTCTTGTTTCATTAGAGAGAAGATCCTTTTTGTTATTTTTCTTTTTGCCGCTTGTTTCAAGGAGCGGAAAAAAGAGAAGTTCTCATGAATAGCAGACACTGGCAATTACTTGTCTGTGCTTGCCTGGATCTTTATCAGGACATATATAAATCCTTTGTCAACCATTTCAGGTGTTCACCAAGAGCTCCAAGCTCTGTAAGGCCAGCGCTGATGGCTCAAGATCCAGCACGTGTAAAGAAGGCCAAGGCAAGGGTAAATTCAGGACGGTGGCATGGAGGAGGTCCCATGCACCAAGGTGGTCAGATGTACGCAGATCACATGACAGATGATTTGCCGCATACATATGACGAGTTTGGACATGGACCATATTCACCAGCAGAATCTCCTAGTCCAAGTGAGAGTTCATCAATTTTCACCAGTTCCGACACAGGGTCACATAGCACTGACAGCAGTGAAAGCACTAGAAACTCTACGAGTGAGGATATGGAACGCCTCATATTTGGAGGTCCATTAGATCAAGTTTCATACTTGGATGGCTCTATGTTCAGACATGGGGAAAACGACCGTATGACTTATTCCCGATCAAAGTCTAGCTTGGGTACCAGCTCATCGGGTCAAGAGGTGGATCAGTATGCTATGCCTGACGAGCACAGGCTTCAGGGTGCCAGGGAGGGCTGGAGTCAGGGCGATGAAAGTTCTTCCTTGTATACTAACCAAAGTAAACATCAATTTAGTAGTAAGTTAACAGAACAATATAGGAGGTTAGATGGGACTGAGCATGATCCTGGAGAAGCCAGTAGTGTTTTATTGAGGAGATCGGCTAGGGAAAGGACGGCCCAAACATTTTATTGACATGTGGAGGGTTTGGGTTGTAGAGGTATAGTAATGTAGGATGTATTATTACCCCACTGCAATGAAAAAGGAAAAAATGGCTCCGTTTGTAGATAATAGCTGAAATTTCAGCCAGTGCACGTATCTTGTTTATTCATCTTGGATCTGCATCCTAAGAGTTTTGATCTGCTGCCTTCAATTCGATCAGCAAATGGACAAACCTGGTTTCATCTGCTCTGCTAGCAAGCCTGGTGGGGTGATTGACAAGTGCCGCAATTAACGATCGTATCATGGTCTCATGGATGCTGTGTGTATGCTATATTGCTATGACATGGAAATACAGATTCTTGTGTAAAGTTTAGGGTGTTTGACTAGGTAGCTAAATAGCTGAGCGACTTACGATAATTATTTAAGGGTACAACCGAATAGATTAAATATTATAGTTAAAAAATCAACCGCTCTGGTTTTGACCATAAGTTAACTCCCTCCAGTTCTATAATTCATATCATTCTAAACAATGACACGTACATTATGCAAAAACATATCTTTTGGGTCCGTTCTAAACTCCATTTGGGCACCCTAAACTTAGTTTCTCGATGTTCATTAGCACGTTTTTCAAATTATTATATGATATGTTATATGCGAAAAAGTTTCATCTAGAAATTGCTTTCAGAAAACAAATAAATCTAATTTTTCAAGTTTTTACTCAATTAATCATATACTAATCATATTTCTTGTTTTACGTGCGACTAATCATCCGTTTGAAAACTCACTTTAGAACACACCCTTTGAATATAATTTTATAATATAAATATAATAAATAAATAAATATTCAATGTTATTAAAGTGCTTTTGAAGACTAATATGTATACATTGTTCCAGTGTCTTTAAACTATATTTTTAAAAATTACTAATAGTCAACCTTAATGTTTAAAATTATGAAAATTATATAACTATAGGGAAATATATAATTTAATGCTTCTGTTTACATATTGATTTTTTTTTGCCTATAGAAGTACACTCTTCGTTCATAAATAAGTTCATTTTTAGATTGTACTGTTTGTTCCAAAATAAAGTTATCCACAAATAAAAAAATTATTACTTCAATACCCTTACATACTCAATCATCTATACTATTTTCTCCATCAGTGAAGAGTATTTTGATCTTTTTCGCTCTATCTTAATTGTACTTCAAGGATTAAATATGAACTTTACAACGGAGGAAGTAGGCATCAAGAACCAGCACTTCCTCAAATTCTGTTTTTACTTGATGTGTCGGCGTGCTAGGTACGAACATGTGAATGAATTATTCAAGACTGCAAGTACTACTACACCCTTGACATGTTGTACGTCGCGTTCCAGAGATACGTACGGGTGGATAACGGATAGAGACCGATTGATAGCAGAGTGCGGCTAGCTTTGGATTCTTTCCCTTAAAGCGAAGAACATTAACTCCATCCTATTCCACGGGCCAAGTACTCTCAAAATAAATTTATTTATCGGTTTCTACGTTCAATATTTAATCATCCGTTTTATTTAATTTTTTTTGATTAATATTTTTTTATTATTAGATGATAAATATGAATAATATTTTATGTGTGACTTTGCTTAAAAATTATTAAATAAGACGGACAGTCTTGAACACAAAAACCCACGAATAAGAGATGGAGTAGGACCAAGATTGGATAAGCCAGCTACTGGTGGATGGATCATATCAGGTCCATCGCCTGGGCCTATCACGTTAGCCAGCCAGCCAAAGTGTTTATATCACGTGCTTGATTATATATTGGTCGTCCAAATTGCTAACGTCCCTGTCAATCTTATCAACCAATATAGCTGGATCGGTTTTAGAGTGCCCTCCAAAATATCCTCCACATAATTGACAGTTTTAGCTACTACAACATTCCAAGGTGCAGTTGTACTAGCATGCATATGTTCAGATCTCTCGCTCGCGTCGCGGCGTCGGCACATGAAAAAGCTAGCGTGACTGCGTGAGAGGTCGCGGATTCGCGGCTGTGCGTGCGTGTCGCTGCCGTGCCGTCAAAGGGTGCGGCGGCCGGCCGGTGGGTGGATGCTGGATAGCGTACACACACCGGCCATGCATCATGTCAGTTGGACGAGGAGGATCGGAGGAGCAGACTGTGAAAGGGTTAAAGATGAAAGGAGATCAAAGGAAAATGGAAGGGCCCTACTTATGGCATCGTTCTTATCTGATTAAGACGTAGATTTTATCACGATTCTATTAGCATGCTTTTTAAAATGGTAAACGGTACGTTTTATATGGAAATTTCCTATATAGATTTACTCTAAAATAGCAAATAAATCCAGTTTTTAAATTTATAATAATTAAAATTTAATTTATATGCTAATATCTTTTCTGTTTTGCATGTCCACTTAATCTTATTCTTCGTCTTTGTTGGAGGAGCTCTAGAATTCTAGTAAGAATATGAAAAAACTAGGTTATCAACTTTGGGTTTCTAGTCAGTTTATTTTCTAAATTTTACAGCTACAGATTTTAAAATATTAATAAAAATCTAGACTATTTCAGTAGTGGGAGAGATTTGAAATAAACTGCAGCTACCGGAAGCTCCCGAGTAGGCATTATTAGCTAGGTAATGAACTCCATGTCCTTTTCTCTCCGGATCCAGTGCTAATCCTGTCTCTCCTCTCTCCAGCTTTGCTTCAGTTACACTTACACCTCGCCGTGCTCCCTCTCCCGGCAAGAAATCTCTCCCGGTAGGGTAAAGCAGCCTGGGACCCTCCTCCTAGCTTAGCTATTATTGCACTCACACTCCAAGCTGGAGTAGCTAGCTGCTGCTGCTGCTTGTGAGGGAGGTATGGAGAGGAGGAGTCAGCTTGGAGGAGGAGAAGGCGAGGGCAAGCTCGTCGTCGGCGCCATGGGCGAGCAGAAGCAGCAGCTGGAGTGCTTCTCTGACGAGGTGGACAGCCGTGATGATGGCGGTGGCGCGGCGGAGGCTGGGGTGAAGGAGACGACGGCGGGCGGTGTTGCTGCGGTGGTGGTGGTGGGTAAGAGGAGGAGGGGGCGGCCGCCGGGGTCCAAGAACAAGCCGAAGCCGCCGGTGGTCGTCACGCGTGAGGCGGCGCCGGAAGAGCCTGCGGCGGCGGCGATGCGGTCGCACGTGCTGGAGATCCCGGGCGGCGGGGACGTCGCCGGCGCGCTCGCGGGGTACGCGCGCCGCCGTGGCCTCGGGATCTTCGTGCTCGCCGGGACGGGCGCCGTCGCCAACGTCTCGCTCCGCCACCCGTTGCCTTCCGGCGCCGCGGCGGAGATCGGCGGCGGCGGCGCCGCCGCCGTGGTCGTGTTCCACGGCCGGTACGAGATCCTCTCCATATCGGCCACGTTCCTCCCGCCCGCCATGGCCGCGGCGGCGCCACGCGCCGCGCTCGGCGGCCTCTCGATATCTCTCGCGGGGCCACACGGCCAGATCGTCGGAGGCGCCGTGGCGGGCCCGCTCGTCGCCGCCACCACCGTCGTCGTCGTCGCCGCCGCGTTCGCCAGCCCCACGTTCCACCGCCTCCCCGCGGAAGACGACGACGCGCCGGCGCCCGTCTCCGGCAGCGGCGCCGACGCTGACGAACACCGCGGGCGGCGCCGAACGGAGCCACCGGAGCACCATCACTTGACACCGCTGCATCCGCGCGGCATAGCTCTGGCGACGACGGCGACGACGATGACGACGACTCAACCTGTGTACGCGTCGGCGTGCCAGCATGAAGAGGTATGGCCGCCGCCAGCGGCGGCGGCGGCGAGCGCACCACGGCCACGGCCGCCGTACCAATAGCTAAATCGAAGCTAGTGATGCAGTGTTTGCGTGATGACATGCAAGGTCAAGGCAATCCCTTTGATCTTCTTGCAAAGTTGCATAGAGTATCAAAATATCTAGTTAATTGATGTTGGCTAACCAGTAAAAGTCATTAGGGTTTTTAACTTTTCTGTTTACCTCATGAAGGGTTGACGACTCAATGTCTGGTGAGATCGAAAATTTGAAATGTGTTTATATTTTCTATTTGTTGCTTGGACAGCTGGAAACTAATTCGGAACTGATTTTGAATTTTAGAATAGAAAAATGCTCGTGCGTTGCAAAGGGTGAAGACTATTTTAATCGTATTATTGTTAGTTTTTTTGAAAAGTATATATGATAATTTTATTTTGATAGTATTGATATCTAATTCGAAACTCTTATTCGGATGATGGTCAGATCCTGTATGTTGCTTTCTTATGGTTTGAGAAGAATTCTGAAGCAATTAGTAGTCCGACTCTCGTCCCAGTTTAGCATGTGAATTTTTTAAAAGGATATTTTATACGACTCCTTATGTATTTTCAAAAGTGAATTTAAAAACCAACTCAAATATTATTTGAACGATGTACCAAAGTATCGGTAAAAATATTTTTAATTTTTATATTTTAATTAGATTAATTTCGTGGTATTATGGTCACTTCATTCCCCAACTCATTTTTATGATGGTTATGAGGACATATAAAATTCATCCAAAGTTATTATTAAACACCAAACTTTTAATTTTAAAATCGTTTTGAATTATAATCCACAGAAGAAACAAGCTTGTTCTAACCAGGATTATGATTGACAAAACGGTGGGGCCAAAAATACATGGATATAAATTTATAATTATTATCCTATTCTTTTTTTAGAAAATTAATTATTATCCTATTCTGGTTCTAGTAGTAGTATATAGTAATGTGGATTGATTTAATTGCCATTGCCCTATGCAACCCAACATAAAATCCTACATTTATTAGGGGCTTTTATACTGTCGGCTAACTAAACATACTGTAACACTTAGAGGAAATGCTTTATATCGCACGTCCGAGCGAATCGGAAATATCGGACGCCTGGGCAGATGGATTAGACGAACTTATCACTGTAACATGTATGCCCAGTTGTTTCTTTTTGTTCTTTCCTCTTCTCTTTAAATATTTTTTCTTCTAAACTACTTATCCGATCTACGAACTGATCACACCGTTGTATTCATTGCAATTAAATCTTTACAATAAGATATCATATGATTATATTATATAAAAAGAAAAACATGTGTTTCAAACCGTTAAAACTAAATATTTCATACATGATAGTGATATGTTTCAATGTGCGTCTTCAGTGTGTTTCACAAAATTCCTGATACTGCCTGCTACTACTCTCTCACTCCTCTCTCTCCACCTCATCCATGCACACATGCATGTATTTTAGCAAGCTTCAAAATGATTTTTTCTCTTAAATTACTTATCCAATATATGATCCGATCACACCATTGTATTCGTTTTAATTAAATCTTTACAACAAGATATCGCATGACTATATTTTTATAAAGAAAAAACATATGTTTCAATCCGTTAATAGTTGTTGTTTCATACGTGATAGCGACATGTTTCAACGTGTATCTTCACCATGTTTCATAAAATATTTAAATGTTTCAGTTGCTGATTTTTTGTTTCACCATATATAACTTAATGTTTCACTTGTTGGTCAACTGCATCATTTGACCGTCCAATTTTTTGAGGAGCATCGGACGTCCGATGGGTAGATTTCTCCAACACTTAGAGCAAGTTTAATAGTATAGCCAACTACTAGCTCCAATTCATTTATAGTCAATCTAATAGCTCATTCATACAATAGTTACATACTACACTATTAATATCTGGTCCTACATGTCATACACACACTGTATCTTGGAGTCCGTGCTATAGCTGGCTACAAATCTGTAGCCCGCTGTTAACAGTGAAATTTGGTAAGCCCAGAGTAGTCATCGGCTGAGAGTCAGCATCGGCTTCGAAGTCCTGAGATTAGCCGATAAGAATTGTCAAGTCGTCAGTTGTCGGATTCTTGCTATATTCGGTTAAGGAAATTGATCTACTAAAGGAAGCTTATCCAGAAGAGACCAAGTTCAAAGAGAATGCGGCATGGCAAGTTATCTATTAATTAGGAATAGTTTGTTAGTTTCCTTTTATCTTTAGGAAAGTGTGTTTAGTGTCCTATAAGGACTTTATCTTTTCCTTTTATCTTTAGGAAAGTTTCTTTCTTGTCCGACAAGGACTTGCATCAACCCATGGGTACAAATATGTACACCCAGGGTCTATGTAATCTATCTCTACGATCAATACAATTCGGCGCATCGCCACCCTTTTTACTTCTACTTTTGTTTTTACGTTCCGGCGGAACTTGGCACCCGACACGGGGCTGCATCGTCTTCGATCTCCGGCGAAGGGATAAGTCCAATGTTCCATCGGTCCAGGCAATTGTATCGTCTACATCGGCGTTGTTCAAGGCTGCATCAGTACATTCGACCTCTTGGATTGCTCTGGTTTGGATAATATATTTTCCTGGCTATTTATCATATGTCTCTGTTAATCTAGGCTTAGCATATCAATTTAGCTCTATCGGCTGTCTCTCGTTTTAGGGTTTCTGCCGGTATCGGCTAAATCGCCTTGCTAGATTAGATTAGCCTAGGCATCTACCACCCTGAAAATCAGTCAACGGCTTGATTGTCTAGATATTATGTTTCTTTTCATACTTAGTGCTGCATCAGTTAAGTTTGATCTACTAAGTCATGTTTAAAACCATAATCTCTAGCCTGCTTCTTGACTGCGAATAAGGGTTTCATCGGGGTTTCAGCCGGTGGGTTATCTGGACGTTACATCGGCTCATAAGGATTGCATATACATATAAGTTGGATTTAGCCGATGACAATAAAGGTTTCACTGTTTTATTTAATCTTGTGGATTTTATGACATCAGACCTTCAGCCGATGTATGCTTTAACCTTCGGATCGATGCTTATCATATCATTATTTGCCGATTGGTTTATACTGTATTATATTGTTATTTCATTACATCGTCATCAGCCGATTTATATCATCATCTACATTGGACATATAGCCGATTGCTTAAACCCTATCGCTATCGACTGGTATCGGCATCGGCTATTATTGGCTATCGGCTGGAACTACTCCGTCGGCTTGTCAGCCGGCTGTTTTGATCTACTATTTGCATATCTTGTCAGTTGCAGGATCAAACTGACTGTTACGCCTGCATCTCATCAAGATTTGGACCTGCACAGGAGTTAAGCAGATCTCCCAGGCCGGTGTTTTCGATTTTTTCATCAACACCCGCTGCCCTTCTCTCTCATCATTTATCTCCTTAAAATATGTTTGTAGCTGGCTTATAGCCCGCTATTGTACCTACTCTTATTAGGCCGCAAAAGTACCAATGGAAACTCTATAACCAACGACCAACCAGATTTTATTCCAATGTGTGGATAATTTAACCTTGCTAACCAGATTTTATGCGTGTTTTACCATCGGACATTCATTTAGCAACCCTGCTAACTAATCCAAAATAGAAGTAAGCTGTTAGGACGTGATGTTTGGTGGCAATAAGTTTGTTTTTGATTTTTAAAAGAAATTTTGATATAGAGTTTTTTCATGAAACATATTATTTAAGTTTAGAAATAGTACTCACAGAAGATGAGAAAATTTTGAAAATATGCCTAAAACACGACGTAAGTCTCGCTAGCTATTTATATTCTTTATTATAATTATGACTATATATGCAATCTCATTTCTCTGCTGCTCATCGCTCTCCTTCCTTTCATATGATCCAGACGACACCGCCGTTATCTCAGCCTTGTTGTTGCCGTTCACTATCTTTCTTCCCTTGGTGGCCAAGGTGCCTGCTATGTACTTTCTTCGTCCCAAAATATAATGTTTTTGGACGGTTTTGTTATATTAGAAAGTATCACATCTGTCCAAAATCTCATATATTTTGGGATGGAGAAAGTATGTACTATCTCTCTGCCATTTGCACAACGAACTCTACCGACACACCCCTACACTATCCACCCCACCTCACCTCACACCCTGTCAATCCTACCCTTTACCATGATGACCTAACTCGACCATCTCCTCAAGCAACCGTTGGATATTGAGGTCAAAAAGCCTATAGTAGAATTCTTCAAATCTCAGACAACTGATTGATACTAACAAACTTAGGGACCCAAGCTTCTAGAAGGCCTTCACCTTATTCACTCCAGCTCAAGCTGAGTTGATTTTCTTCCATGGTATGGATTTTTGTCCCTAGAGAGAATGTCTTCTTGTTTTATTTTACTTATCGTCTAAAAAATCATCTTTTTTTTCTTTTAAAAACGGTAAGATAGATTAATTTATAAAGTCACTTCACGAGATTTGGAGAATTTTAGTACCTATATAAATTAAAAAGACAAATTTGTCTATGAATTACGAATTCTTTTTGTCAGATTTGTTATATTTGTTTTTTACTTGTATTAATTAAGTTTGAACTTATATTTTAAAGATTTTAGACGACATTAAAAAAAAGTACATCTCTTTCATGGGACGAATAGACTTTCTATGAATTACACATTTTCTTTTTAGAATTTAGAACTAAAGTACATCTCTTTCATGAGACGAATAGATTTTTTTTCCCATCCATTAGCCGGTGATCAGCATTCACCCAAGTACACAACCAACTCTGCAGGCCGGCCAACGCCTATGAGTACACCACCAATATACCCCGTCCCACTCACCTGCATGCCGCTACAACGCTGCTGCTCCGCGTCCATCTCCTCTGCCGCCATGGTGGTTGGAGTTGGAGGACCAGCAGGTGTGGAGCTAGAATGAAATATAGAGAGATGTACTTGCTTAATTTACTCTACTTTACATCGAGTGTAAGCTAACATGAGTGTCTAATTTTGTATTGAGAGGTGTGCAAATAGTGAAATTTCTTGATCGGTTCCTGGGTAAAAGCGCAGTCTCCGACGACGACGCAGATCACCATCGGTACGTACGTGTATACCGGCGGTTTCGTTGCTGCGACGGCGACTGCATCTCCGATTTCTGCACGCAGTTCCAGTTCGCCTGTACTTGGAGAGGAGAGGAGGAGAGGACAGCGACCTGTGGTGGTCTCGCCTCTCCCTGCCGCGCTTTATCTGCTTTTCTCGAGCCGATGCCACCGCTCGCTTTCTCTGCTTTCCAAGCGTACCGCGACACCAGTTCATCACAGTTAGCCCGTCAGTTCCATCCATGGCTCTTTTATCTCATACCTCTCCACTTCTTTATCTCTTCCAAGCTGGACTGCTGGAGTACTATGAGTGTATGACCGCCGCCCACAGCCCATAGCTCCAAGCACGCATTTTTTTTCACCTGTATCTGATCCGTGGTGAAAAAGAGTTGATAATCCCGAGTAATCTCATGTGATGATTTTTACTGCTTTCCCCTCGAGGGAACTACTACATGTGAACTGTGATCTCCATAGTGGGACTAATATATATATATATATATATATATATATATATATATATCGATAGATTTTCTTTTCAAAAAATATTAAATATAAATATAGAACAATAAAAATTGTGATCTTAATATAACTTGTATGCAACTATAATTTGTACGTAACTTTATAAAATCTAATGGTAACATGCTATTTTCGTGAAGGAATGTCACGAGACTTATCCTGCTCACCTGCGCGCTATAAATTTTTTTCAACCCAAATTGCACTAATCTTTAAGTAAATCTAACAGATTAAAATTATATGAAAGTTACATTATACTTATATACAAGTTATAATGTAATTACACCATAATTGTACTATATTAGTGGGGAAATCGAGAAATATATAGCAAAATCACTGCAGAACGACGCTTCAGCGATATGTGGGCTGGGTTATAGCCCACGAAGGCCCGTAGTGGGTAGAAATGGGCCGACGGCCCAGTAGGAGTCGCCAACTAGTATACCCCACGCGAGCGGCAGAGAGGCCAGGCAAATCCCCATCCCGTGGCTCGATCTCCCCATTTCTCTCTCCCGTGTGGTCGGAGCGCACTGCGGCGGCGGCGGCGAACGAGGGGGAGAGAGAGGTCGAGGTAGAGAGGAAGGGAGAGGAGAGAGGGGCGGAGGAAGATGAGCGGGAACGGCGTGAAGAAGGTGGCGGAGGTGGCCGCGAAGGCCGGGAAGGCGATCGACTGGGAGGGGATGGCCAAGATGCTCGTCTCCGACGAGGCGCGCAAGGAGTTCAACACCCTCCGCCGCACCTTCGAGGACGTCAACCACCAGCTCCAGACCAAGTTCTCGCAGGTATTCACCACCCGACCCACCCCGCCGCCGGATCGGACCTAGGGTTTCCGGATCTGGCGCCGCCCCCTCTCCCGGGGGGCATCCTCCCGTTTCCGATCCTTCTGATCTTGTATTGGATGCGGGGATCCCATGGTGAGATGTCAGCGGAATCGATCCATTTAGCTGGGTATATTCTGTAATGCGTGTGCGTTGTAATAATTTTGTTGGCATGTTGATATTCAGTTAGATTTGGACTTTACCAATATACCTTTACCAATATACCTCGGAGATAGGTTAACCCATACAAATGTAGTCGTCGTTATGCCAACATTCTCACATCGTTGGTGCTTACGATCATCAGCATAAGAACGTTGTTACTTATGGACATCTTTATTCCGTTCACCGCGTTTGCACGTTTGGATTTTTATTTTAGTCTACAGACTACGTTCGATCACACACGATCTGTATTGCCTTTATGGCTAATAAGATTAATATGGTTTGAATTAAAATGATCCTTTCTGTCTTGTCAAATTCATTCCGTCATGTTCCTTTGGTACTTTTACCTTGAAAAATGTCTGGAAGAATCTGAAACTCTTGGATGCATGCATTCTCTCTTGACTAGCAGCATGCCTTTTCTCAATGCTGTTAATTTGTGAGGTCCCGTATTATGTTTCTATAAGTTTCTCTCTTTTGACACTGCAGGAGCCCCAACCGATTGACTGGGAGTACTACAGAAAAGGAATTGGGTCTAAAGTTGTAGATATGTACAAGGAAGCTTATGAAAGTAAGCATTTTACTCTTCAAACATATCCCGTCTTTCAAGGAAGTAGGGTTAAATTTGAGTGTGCTTTTTTTTTTTTTGCACAAACGTTAGTGTGTCTTTGTACCATTGTTCTAGAGTGATGCTACAAACTTAATGCTCAGAAATAGCGTTTGACAATATTGATTTTTTTTCTGATCTATTATCGGAATATGATTCTATAATCACATCAACATATTTCAATATTTCATAAGGCGCGCGAAGTAGCAAATATGTTCTTTCTAGTTTATATTGTTGTTTGATGATTATGTGGGTTGATTCTCTTGGTTGTGTGCTAATTTTCTGGTCAATGACCTTGTTATGCCTTTTCTTGTTGTCGCTCGTGTATAGACCTATGAATCTTTCAGATCATATCAGTAATATGTATATGCTGTTTTCAGCTCCTTCTAATGTCAATCAATTCGATATCTTCGTGCCATGTTGCTGACATGCAATTAGCACCTACTACCTACCATGTTAATGATTCTAATTGGCTGTACCTTTTTATTTCAAAGGAACAAGTTGTTTTGTAAATCCGAATGTTAGTGCTTTTTGTGTCACTGTAATATGCTCAGAAATGCATGTTCTTCTCTGTGATTTAGTCAATAGAAGGTAGTATGTGTTATTTCACATGCCCTTTTATTGTTGGAAAAGGCAAATTTATTGTTGGAATATAAGTAAAATGCTGATCACATCAACGTTACACTTCGAATTTGCAATTGACCCCATGCAAGTATTACTTTTGCTTAATTCTTCTGGTTTATATAGTTTGTTCCATCTACTTGTAGTCAAGATACTAAGCATGAAATAAATGCAGGCATTGAAATCCCCAAGTACGTTGACACCGTGACTCCTCAGTACAAGCCAAAGTTTGATGCGCTGGTGAGGAACTATCAGTCTATCACCCTTGTCTGGAACTATCATTCTGTGATGTGCTCGTTTTTCTCTCATCTTGCTTCAACAGGTTATCCTTCTGTACCCTTTAGATACTGATGCGCCTTTTATCCTTTTCTCTTTATCACGCCATATGCAGCTTGTTGAGCTGAAAGAAGCAGAAAAGGAGTCTCTGAAGGAGTCAGAGAGGATAGAGAAGGAGCTTGCTGAATTGCAGGAGATGAAGGTGAGGATGATCTCCGGAGAAACTTGTATATTGCAGTCCATTTGTCAGAGAATGGTTGTGCACGCATCCAATATTAAGAGCATTTTTCCATTTGCTTTAACATATACTTGTTCACGTATACAGAAAAATATCAGCACAATGACAGCAGATGAATACTTTGCGAAGCATCCTGAGGTCAAGCAGAAGTTCGATGATGAAATCCGTAACGACAACTGGGGCTACTGAAGAGTGGAGGAACTCTTTATTTCCCTTTCTTGGAAGAGTTAATAATTTTGTCTTGTGTCCCAGAGTGTATGTATAGGGGAATCCACTATCGCAACAATGGTGGTTTCCATACCATGTGGATGGGGCCTGTTTAAACTCCCAAACTGATTCTACCATGTCGTCCGTGCTGCAGTTCCAACTGAATTTGCTTGTGTTGGACCTCTTTATTTTCTAGAGGGTTGACCCTTAAGAAGTTTATGTTTCATTGTTTTTGTGTTCATCTCCGTTCTACATGAATAAAGATGATCAATGGTTGAAAGATTATGTTGATCTCTATAATGCCGAGATAATTTGTGTATTTATGTAGATGGTTTGTTTGTTGAGTGTGGTATTTCGCCGTCTGTTCACGTGGGCCCCACCTGTCATAGGGCGAGTCTTCTGACAATCTGGGCCCACCTGTCATAGAGCGACCAGCAGCATCTCCGTGGCTACACGGAACCGGTGCGCGCACCCACGGTTTCCACCCATCCATGGCGGCCGTGCGCATTGCCCCACGGCTCCGCTCGCTCCCCCTCCTGCTCCCCGGACCAGACGCCGCCGCCGCCGCCGTCCACCGCAGCTGCTCCTCCTGTGGCGGAAGCTTGGCCGTGTTGGCGCCTGCCCCCCTCCGCGCCATGTCGTCGTCCTCCTCCTCCGTCTCCCCCTCCCCGTACACGACGCTCGTGGGTCGCGTGAGCTGCGAGCGCGAGATCAAGAAGAGCAAGTTCATCGCCATCGCCGCCCCCGTCCCCGACGAGCGCGCCGCCATGTCCTTCCTCAACGAGGTGCGTCCCCCTCCACGCGCGCTATGTATCATCTCCCACACCGAGGCCCCAAATCGGGCAAGTCTTAAGTGTTAACCTCGAGTCACAGGGAACTCTTGTCCAACTATCTGGCAGCCAACAATCGCCATTTTTCTTTGAGAGGGAGAGAAGACAATTGTTCTATAGGGGAACTCGATAGTTTTTCAGTGGTAGTCTGCACTGTAAAGTACTAATCCATCATCCTTTTAGTGTCCATACCTAGCTGAAGGGTTCGCTCTCATTAGGTAAGTTGAATGTGTGCTATTTCGAATGATATAAACTTCATCTAGGATTTACAGGTATTTTGTTTAGCGTTTCACAAGTTGTGTGTGCGAGGTTAAGTTTGCAGTTGTATGTGTACACATAATATTGGTCCATTTACCTTCGGCTTCCAGAAAACTCATCCATGTGAAAATTGGTTTTACAATTTTTTTTTGTAGTATATTATCGATTAGATTTATGAGTCTCTTTTGTAACAGGTCAGTGATCCCCGTGCAACCCATAATTGCTGGGCGTATAAGGTTTGTACATATACCTGAATCGTACAACAATTCATGCTCATGTAGTTATGTTTGTTGATGATAGATTGGTCTTTTATACATGTCTATTTAGCTGGGAGAGCAATTCCGTTACAATGATGATGGTGAACCTTCAAGCACCGCCGGAAAGCCAATATACTCTGCCATTATTTCATCTGGCATTGATATGGTCATGGTGGTGGTAATCAGGTAACCGATTTGTTAAGCAAACCATTTCATGTAATTTTAAAATTGTGACCCACCCTTTTGTTGCTATTTAGTGTTCTACTGAATTAAGTACCTCAACTTGAGCAGAGATAATACTGTCACTAACTGACAGATATATGTGTACATTAACTACAACTTTTGGCTAGACAGATGGTTTGTGACTATTTGATACTTTCCATCATATTATGATGCTATACATTGTATAGATACTTTGGAGGCATAAAATTAGGAACTGGTGGGCTGGTCAGAGCTTATGGTGGGGTTGCTTCTGAATGCCTAAAAGATGCTCCTACTTGTCTTGTAAAACCAAAGGTGATAATATCTAATTCTTTTGCATAAGCATTTTCTTGGCCATTGCAACTACGTATGAAGCATGGACTTGGTATAATTATTATTTAATTTCTGACTTCACTTTAGGCTCGTGTGGGTATGGAGGTACCATTTGATCTCTTGGGAACAGTCTATCATCAGGTGATGATTAGTGGCTTAAGCGGTTCCATTTTCTGTAAAAAAAAAAAACAGTACAACTGAATGTGCATTTCTTTCAGAGACTTTTTTATCCTTCTTTCTGCAGCCTAATTATGACTGCGTTGAACCTTGAAACAGTTGCAACATTACCAAGCTGAAGATATCAAACAGGACTATGACACTGGGAAAGATGGTACTGTTATGGTCATGTTCAAATTGGAATATGAAAAAATTGAGAATCTTGGGAATGCAGTAAATTCAGCCTGCAGCAGGAAAATAGAACTACTCCTATAAGTGGAATCATAGGGATAAGTGTGACCATGCAGATTCAATGTTCAGGTTGTGCCTACTGCAGCCTCTGTTAACCAGTGTAAGTACTAAGATATTCCATATCACATATAGTAGCTACAAATATTTTTCTTTACCCTTTTCCCTGTTTTGATATTTTTTTCCTTGTCATCTGATCTTTAATATATTTGGCTTATTATTTATTTAACTTATAGGCTACTACCCCTGAAATATTCAGCCTTTGACTCAACGATAGTTCTTAACAGCAACTTCAGATTGGAGTTCCCCAATGTAAACGGCAGAATCATGTTCTACTGAGATTATTGATCCTCCAAACATACATATATATTAGTTTCTCATCCTGTCTACCATCTATTGTAAGTTACCAATAATAACGTCTTAGTATTATACTCTTGTAGCATTGATATGTTGAAAGAGATGTTATGATTACTTCTCCATGATCTTTATGACCAAATTGACATTAATTTGGCTGATCTTTTGATTCAGCTGTGTTATTTTGATTCGTAATTCTTTTCTTGCAATTTATGGCTTCATGCATTGTTTCTTCCTCTTTCTTTATAATATCGTTAGAAGATTATCTTGTTGCAATGATACATGTGTATATCTTCATTATCTTGTGTGACTTGCAGAGTTGCTGAAGAATTAATTGAGACAAATCACTGCTTACATTTAGTAAAGCTTTTTCCTTATCAGTAGATTATGCTTAGAAAATTTATGCAAACAGTTTATATCAAGCCACTTTTAAGCAAAGACAGGACCAAGAAGCACACCTGTCTGTCTGCTTCCTCCTGATGTGCTATGTTAAATTGCTAATACCATGCTAAAATTCTGTCAAATAGAAGAAAGCCTTGTAATAGTAGGTGTCACATTCTTCTCTGTTGCTGCATGTGATCGTTTAAAGAACAATAAAAAAGCTTATATCCTGTGCAGTATGTTATGCAAACCAAGAAATGATTTATTCACAAACATGATAGTACAACTGCCTAGCCGCATTTACAATCACACCAATGCAAGCCAGTATAACTCCAATAACAGAACACAAATAAATGTACACACTGATATGATGGCAACATATGCCTAACCAAATCCCTGACTAGTAACCATGAATATCAGTCTCATCCTCTTGAAGATCTTCAGGGGCTAGTGGTTTTGGGAGGTGAGGACATGAATGGGATTGGTGGCATCTGGAACCCGGGAATGGTAGGGATCGTCGTCGGGATTGTGGTGGGAATGGATGGAATAGTGGTTGGGATTGAGGGCATTGGTGGCAGGGTAACAGGAACTGTAGGAATGGTTGGTATGGTGGTCGGAATGGCCGGAATTGGAAGAGATGGAATTGTGCTAGCGGCTGTTGGGGGAATGGTAACCTTTGGGATAGGAACAGATGGCATTGGGGGCACTGTCAGCTTGGGGACTGCAGGTATGGAAGGTATCGGAGGCAGCGTGGTTGGAACTGTTGGCATGGAGGGCTGAGCTGGGGCTGCCTCTGGTGCTGCAGCTGCAGCTGCTGTGTCCAAAAGATGACGAGCTGCGTAGCTGCAATGGAAGGCTGAGAAGGCCAGGAGCAGAACCAGAAGATGACAACCAGAAGAAGCCATGGTAAGTGACTGTTGTTTTTGTGTGTTCTGGGAAGGCTACTGTGTTTCTTTTGATGTGAGGTGATGCTTGTGAGGCTGTGAAGCTAGGAGCTGATGCTGGAGCTACTTATAGCAATCTGTGATCAGGTAAGCCGGAGCAATGGTCTTATTGGTAGTTGATCTGTATGCTTTCGCTATTGAAGTCCCTGGCCTTGGTTTGGTTGTTCACCATCCAATATAAAAGGCTCTGAACTTTGGTGGAATTGGTGGCACCAATTATCTCGAGATGTTGTTCATCAGGGGGGTTAGGAAAATTCTGGCTTTAACTGATGGTGTGGTAGTCTGGCAGGGTAGTTGGGTTTGTTCTGAACTTCTGAGTTTAGACATCCCAGCATCATTTTGGCCACATTGTTAACTCTTTAGGTGTGGGATAGTCATAAGTTCTCGCCTTCTTGGTATATATGCCTTTCTTCATTCTGAACTTTTCGAGCCCACTGCATTTTATTATCTGGTCGGCACAAGCAATGCTCATCACAAGTCTGGCAAGTCCATGCATTTCAGAAGGGGCTCTTCTGGTTTGGTTAACTGGGTGCTATGTGGAAGATTATCAGTAGACTTCAAGCTAAACGTCATACATAGAGAAACGAAGAGAAATGGTGCCAGCAATGTTCTGGGCTTCTACTTAAAACATTCCAATGACATTTTAAAAGCATTTACGTGGCCATAACAGCAAAACCTCTGCAAGGACCGTTTGATACATCTCCTACCCCGATATTCTTTGTCCCGTGAAGTTGGAACTGTACCAAACGCTTTCGAGATGCTTACTCGCTATTTTTATCCTGTAGAGTTGATGTTGTACCAAACACTTTTAGATCCTAAATGATATTCCCTCCATCCCAATTTGATCATCCTCTAAGCAAATGACATCAAGACCAAGGAATTAATCCTCATTGATCAAGGTGCTCCGTCACTTTGTGTTCAACGAAAATTAATTCACACTTTAAATGTTGCATGGGTTAAACCAATATAAATTAATTGATTGGTTGCACGCGTGCACATGCAGGACATTCCACGATACACATTTACTTTTAGCACAAATAAACCAAGATATACTTTGTTAGATGATGATCATTTTAGGAAAATCTTGAAAATCTTAAAATTGGGATGGAGTATTACCAAATGCTTTTAGGATCCTAGATAATATAGAGTGAAATTGTCTCTCCGCTTCTGAAAATTACTTAGAGGGGGAGCTGTAACGATTCCTCGACATTCAATTTCTATCAGATACCACGACTTTGCACGTGCAGTTGCAACATTGCGGGCATGTTCAAATTGTAGCCAAAATAAACCTTATTAATGCCTTTTTTTTTGCAATTTGGCAATATTGCCAAGTTTTGGCAGGATTTCTTATTTATTTACCAGAGTTTGGTAAGAAACTAAATAAATCCACGTATTTAATAACTTTACTAGAAAATAACATGGTTTGAAATGACATCAATATGAACTAAGCTCTGTCTGCATTTAGACCTTTGCTTCTACTATTTCATTTCCTGCATGTATTAACTCCGGAGCAGCAGGAGCAAGCCCTGTCGTGTTGTAGACTTGTAGAAGTACAGCACACTGGCCCCTACTGCCGGCAAAACACGAAGGGATTCATGTGATCTGCAGTAGAGCCAATACTGAAATTACTGAAGTACTGGTGGACAAAAAGTGCACCAGTGCCACACATCTCCACTGTTGCAACTTCGCAACACTGCAACCGTGCAACAGTATACCTGACAAAGTCTACGTGACGATACTGGTTGCCAAGTACAATTACCAGCCTACTAGTACCATGCAGGCAAGCAGCAAGGAAAAATGACACGTAGTACTCCCTACCTTACATAATATAAGAGATTTTAGAAAAATGTGACACATCTATTACGAATATAGAAGTATTACTCCCTCCGTTTCAGGTTATAAGACTTTCTAGCATTACTCACATTTATATAAATGTTAATGAATCTGCACATATATATGTCTAACACTCTCACACACACACACACACACATATATATATATATATATTAAATTTGTTTGGTGCTCCATGATGCCCGGAATCCATGGTTCAAATTGAGTATATACTCAATTCAAATGAGTATGAATTTTTTTTAAATATTTAGGTATTAACATTAACTATTTTACTAACTAGTTCAAAACAAGTTTGAACTGAATTTAAACATGTTTTTGTTAGATTTTGAATCTAGGTATATAGCATCCAAACATATAATTAGTTAGGTATGTAATATTGGATTGTGAAACAAAGTTAAATTTGAGTTGTTTTGTTGCTAGGTATAGGTATGAATCGAATACTTATAACTAGGTATATACTCATAATTTGAAAATTTTAAAAAATTTAGACAAATTTGTGTGTTTCATAGCATGGTGACCGGGCACTATAATGCCCTATTTGGCTATATATATATACACTATAGTACGCATAGGGTGCGTTCTATTAAAATGCAACCCACCGCCTCCCCGCACACAGCCCTTGCCCCCCCTCTCTCCTCCCTCCTAAAACTCGAGTAATAGGTTTACTAATACTTATGTGATAAATCATCCACGAGTAATTGTTTTACTACCGTAATAAATCATCCACGTATATATATGTGCTCATCCCCGCACCGTAACTAACAAACTATCAATTTTCCCGATATTTTTGGATCGTTTCTGGATCCGTTTCCGCTGGTGGCTGGAGACGGCGGTTTCCAAGAACGAGATGTTGATGGCTCGACGGATGGGGCTTCAGGGAGCGGCGACGACGGCGGGCTATAGGGAGGAGGCAGCATCCTTGATCCGTTTCCGCTGGTGGCAGGAATAGGCGCTCCATCTCGACGTTCGGCTAGGAGGCGGGGACGACGACCTCCACATCATCGTGGTCGGGGATGGCGACCTCCGATCCTCATCTGCGGAGGAAGCGCATGAGGTGGCGTTGCTCCCACGATGATGGGAGCAAGGCACTGCGCTCAGGGATGGACGGTACCGGTAGCCGTGCACTAGATCGAAGCCAAGTCCGCAGCCATCCGCCCCTTCCAACCCCGACATCGGCCTGCCTCCTACCGTCGCCTCCAGCCCCGACGCGCCCCGGCAACCGGCCCCGACGATGCCCTCCGCAAGGCACACCGACGACCCCGACGTCAGCCCTCGCCACCAAACATCCATCTTTCCTCACTGCTATGTGAACGATGGCAACGGAGGTGCAGGTAAGGTAGTTGATATTCTTAATGCACGACACATGTTTGGTGAAATGCCTCAATAGAGTCATCTACTTTGCAGCCTGGCAATCACAGTATTTGATAGTTCAGTCAATGTGCAATACGTAGAATGATTTCCTATTCTCATGATTTATAGATAGTTTGATTTCTTATTTTCATGATTTATACCGGCAATGTGTTGATGTTTTGAATGGAACCAGGAACTAATTAGTGCAGCGCAATGTGCACTGCACTTAATACGGGAACTAATCAATAATCCATTTGGTACTGAATCTTGATGGTGCAGATTTATCTTCTGTTAAAGTTGGTTGTGGCAAGAGGAAGGGGGCTTAGCGTGTTTAATTTTCGAAAACTCTATTAATTGTTCCTGAAAGTTAGAAAACTCTATTCGAGCATATAAGCTAGATCTTGTCTGATGCTCAGTTTAGAAAAATCTCTTGAAATGATTTTATAAGTGAACAGGTTCACTGATATGAGATTGAAAGAAGTAAACGTTTCTTGGCATGTACATACTATTAAGATAATTTAGACTAACTAAATCGTTATGCTTTTTTTGTTTCTTCTGTCACAGTCCGTTTGTTTGGAGAAGGGACATTAATTAAGATCAAGAAAAAGGGCACATGTAAATTTGTTTATTGAATTAAATTATGTTTCTCATGAGTACACCATGTAAATTTGGGTGCATTATGTGAATCAGGGCATAATAGGCTGAGGTTTTAATACATCATTTCCTACTGCATATCCATAACGGATCAAGGCTTCTAATACTGGAAATATTAACTAAAATAATACCATTTATCAACATTGCAGAGTGTTTGGGCTACAACAACATTGTGAAATGCAGTTAGAGATCTTGAAGATAAATTACTGAAGAACTGAACTTTTATTGTGAG
Source organism: Oryza meridionalis (assembly GCA_000338895.3). Lineage (NCBI taxonomy): Eukaryota > Viridiplantae > Streptophyta > Magnoliopsida > Poales > Poaceae > Oryza > Oryza meridionalis. Next base: position 23,853,799 of record CM002531.2, on the reverse strand, counting down.
TACATGTTTACTCTCTGATCTTTTCACAGAAAAGGTTCTAGTTGTTACTGATTTTAGATTCAGTTACCCTGGTCTTTTCTCAAGAGTGCAATTAGGGCTGAGCTTTTGCATGACCTTGTCAAAGAGACTGAAAAAGTACATAGGCAGTGCTACACTTATCTTCAAATTGGTTCTGAATTTTACTTTATACCCCTCAGGGAATGCTAATAATATCTGATTTGTGTTATGGCTCATTTCAGTCATTTGAACTTGCTTTATCAATACAGTCCATGTTTAGTGAAATCTGGAAGTACATTTCTGGGTTAAGATAATCCAGTTGTTTATAGACTCAGGAACAGTATAACATCCTCTACAAACACCAAAACTATCCTATCCTATCAAATATAGATGTTTGGATATGATAATTTTTAACTATCCAAAATTCAGCATTTTTGTTCAATTTAGTCATTTTATCTTTTCATCATAATATATATTGATTGGACACTTGAATGAACCACGATTGAAGATTTGAATGATCTTAGCATTTGCTTTCTATCTACAGATAGTACTTGTGTGCATGCTTTCGATGTATTTCTAAATGTTTTTCACATGTGCAGAGCAAATGCAAGTGACAGCTCAGTGCTTCTTGCAGCAAACTGAAAGCTTTGTTCATTTTGAAGGAAACAAATCGATTGAGAAAAAAAGCATGTGAGAGGTGTTTTAATCTTCTCAATTTTGAGGATTGGCAGAGATGCAAGTCTAGCTGAATAGTCATCCCATGGGAATAGTTTATTGGAAAATTATTATATCGTAGCGTTAGTCCTGGCATCAATCTCCTTTATCATATCCATCAGCGATGGTGCCTTTGAGATTTTCTTATTAGTTTTGTGCATTCTACAATGTATCGGATTGTTTGTGTGGTTAGACTGTTTATATGTAATACTCATACAATTCCCAGTTTGAAATGAATTTATTGGATTTCGTGTTTATAATGTATGTTCATAAATCTTTTACTCCAATAGTCTGGGAGTAATTTATTTACTGAAAGAAAAATATTCTATGAGTAACTTATTTACTGAAGGATGTGAAGTAAGAAAGTATCGGCGTTTGTGTTATTTATTTACTGGCTAACGGCGTGCAAATAGTAATGTATTTTACTAAGAGAATTTTTGTGGAAAGATTAATAAGTTGATTGCAAGTAATTAACAGTTGACAACCATCGGTGTAATAGTAATGTACTTACTAAAATAAATTTTTGTGACAAGATCAATATGTTCAGAGAACGGTTGACAACCATCGGCCATCGGTGTAATAGTAATATACTTACTAAAATTTTTGTAACAAGATCAATATGTTGATAACCATCGATGTAATTGTAATTTACTTACTAAGACCGATGTAATTGTAATTTACTTACTAAGAGAGTAATAGTAATTTATTTACTAAGAGAAATTTTGTGGTAAGATCAATCAATAATAGTTTATTTACTAAGAGAAATTTTGTGGTAAGATCAATCAGGTAGTCGATAATAGTAATTTATTTAATAAGAGAGTAATAGTAATTTATTTACTAAGAGAAATTTTGTGGTAAGATTAATCAGTTAGTTGATAGTAATTTATTTACTGAAAGAAGAGTAAATAATACTATGAGAACTAAAAGGTAGTCGATAGTAATTAATTTACTAAGAGGAGATATGACAGAAGAAAAAGAGGTGCGGAAGTGGGAGTGCGGACGGGATGGAGTGGGGATGCGGACGGGGTGGGGTGGGGGTAGGGGGATATGTGAGAGGAGCGTTTTACTTAAAACGCACCCCTCGTGCGGTTTAGCGCATCCACACACACACACACACACACACATATATATATATATATATATAAACTATTCTATACCCCCTCCCTCCCACCGGTCAAACCCGCCTACTAACTCCCCCCACCACCCCACCTCTTCTCAGCTCTCGTCCCAGGACGGTGCAGTAACACGACGACCACTGTGCAGTAACACTATGTCTTACGTGTAGTAACAGCGTTAAAATATAGTTGAAATATAGTCATGACGGATCTACTTTTGATAAGCTCTTTTTTTTAGCATTATGGTGCAAACGGTTTTAAAAAACCTTACATCACTTGGGAGATATGGTTCTTCAAAGCTTGACTTTTTTACAATTTGTCTCTCCACAAGTAGAAATACTATACTATTACTTGTTACTACTTGTCTGTTGTACGTTACTACAATCACATCACGATGTTACTACACTGTATTTTACTGTATTTTTGGGTAGTGTTACTGCATAAACACGTGGTAACGTGTACCTTCCGTACAGTAACACTTTTACTTTTGTGCAGTAACAAGTATATGGTTAGCATATGAGACTTTTAACCTATATATTTTTGTTTCAATTCCTGATTTACTGTAATTCACCACAATATTATTGTCAAAAGTGCAGTAACGTCATATACATGCAGTAACACTATATTGGAGGGAGGAGATCGGTTTTCTTGAAAAGAGGGAGGAAGAACGGTTTCTTGAGGAGGGAAGTACGTAGATGCATTTTGATGTTTAAACCTCCACATGCAGTAACACTATAGCATCATTGTGAAAACGGTTTTAAAAAATAATACATAACTTGTGAGATATTGCTTTTCAAATATTGGCATTTTGAGTTTTAACACTCCATATGCAGTAACATGCGTATACACATGCAGTAACATGGTTTACCAAATGTATAAAATTGTTCAAAACACTCATACATCAATCAGACCTCGCTCAAAGCCACCTACAGACTTTACCTATAGCCCACCTATTCGATTTTCATCTTGTAAAAATGATATAGTAAAACTACAATTATCGTGCAGTAAAATAGCTACTTGGAAGTGGTAACATGTACCTATTATGTAGTAACACTTCTACTTTTGTGCAGTAACAAGTATATGGTTAGCATATGTGCCTTTAACCCATATATTTTTGTTTCGATTCCTGGTCTACTACAATTTTATTATGACATTACTGCCAGAAGTGCAGTAACGTCCTATGTGTTATACAGTAGCGTCACGTGTTACTGTACTTTTACAACAATGTTACTACTGGAGCATAGTAACATGTTATGAGTTTCAATAGTGAAAGATATAGGAATTGATAATCATATTATTTTCTCACAAAATTCTTAAAACAAATAGCATCATTAGATGAATTGGTTAAAAGAATATGCTTTGAACTATAAGGTCATGGGTTCAAGTCTTTGAATTTAGCAATTTATTTTTTATTTTCCTAGAAAAAAGGAGAAAATGTTTCAGGGAGAAAAAAAATAAAATGAAATAAAAAAGAGAGAGATCGGGAGGTGAATAAAATGAATTTTAGAGATCGGGAGGAGAAAATGTTTCAGGGAGAAAAAAAATAAAATGAAATAAAAAAGAGAGAGATCGGGAGGTGAATAAAATGAAATAAAAGAGATCGGGAGGTGAATAAAATGAAATAAAAGAGATCGGGAGAAAATTTATTTTTTAGGGGATCGGGAGGAGTGGCGGGACGGGGAGGAGTTGAGGGGTATAGAATAGTTATTCTATATTCCGGGTGTAGAATAGTCTTACCTTATATATATATATATATATATATATATATATATATATACACACACACACACACGTGGACAATGCTAGAAATATATATATATATATATATATATATATATATATATATATATATATATATATATATATATATATATACACACACACACACGTGGACAATGCTAGAAAGTCTTATAATATAAAACGGATGAAATAGCATATATCACATTACTTCGAAATCTGGAGGGAATAAAAAAAAAACCAAGCTAGTTGTGACACGAAACCGGTAGTAGTGTATCAGCATCGCATTGTTCCCCTAGCTTAGCTTAGATTCGTTTTGCCGCGTACGTACGTACGGCGAGTAGTAGCGAAGCTTAGGTTAGGCTGCTACACCTCGGCGAGAAGCGTGGCCGCTTGTAGCCGTCGGTGGCGGCGGCGGCGGCGGCGGCGGCGAGGAGCTCCTCGCGGTTGAGAAGCACGGTGCGGAGGGCGGCGCGGAGGGCGGAGAGCGCGACGGCCCTGTCGTTGTCGGCGGCGGCGTCGGAGGCGACGACGACGTCGAGCTCCAGGACGCTGCGCGTCCTCCCGCCGACGGTGGCGACCTCGGCGCGGACGGGGCGCGCGCTGACGGAGCGCACGGCGCGGCCCAGGTCGGACATGAGCCCCGGCCTGTCGGCGCAGCACACCCACGCCCTGACGCGCCGCCGCCGCCGCCTGTCGCCGCCGCCAACGATATAGCACCCCTCGTCGCGCTCGCCCTCGTCGTCGTCCTCGACGCCGACCTCGTCTCCTTCCCCGGGGACGACGACGTCGGCGCCCTCCGTGGCGTCGTCCGCCCTGCACCGCAGCTCCCGCACGTGCCGCACCACCTCCCCCAGCAGCGCCGCCTTGTCCATCTGCACGCACGAACACCAACCTCGTCAGACGCACGCACGCACACACGCCATCGTGGGCGTCGTGGATGTCTCGATCTCGTACGTACCCGGGAGGCGGAGGGGACGAGGGTGCGGAGCGTGGCGAGGTGGGCGTTGATGCGCTGCCGCCGCTTCCGCTCCGCCTCGCTGTGGCTCCGCACCGCCGGCGACCCACCCTTCCTCGCCGCCGCCGCCGAGCACTCCCCGTCCGTCACCATCGATCTCACCGGCCCGCAGAATGGCAAGCGAGGTGGTTGTCGTGGGGTTTAAAAGAGAGGAGGCGGGAAAGAGGGCGGGAGGGGTATATGTATACGCGGGGGCGGGGGCGCCGACACGGGAAGCTACTCTTTTGGTCGGGACGACGGCTGTTTTGGCGCGTTTCACTTGGCGGATCGAGCGACTGATGTGCTGCCTCAGTTCCAAAATAAGCTTACTTATTTAGTTTGGGGCTGTTTGGATCCATGCCACAGAATACCGCACCTCATGTTAGTCAGCCACAACTGCTTAGCCCTTATTTGTTTTACTTCTATAGTTTAGCCTGCCAAAGAAAGTTAGGCAGCTTCTTGCTGCTTTGCTGCTTTGCCACACATTTTTGAGTCAAAGCTATGACAAGAATTTCGTTCGCCACACTTTTAGCATGTGCTAACTTGAGGTGTGTTAAGTTGAAATACCCAACCAAACATGCCCTAAATTTTAACTACAAAGCTATATTTATTTTGAAATGAAGAGACGGTTCAGATTGTAGTCAAAATATACCTTACCAAATTTTGATAATGCTAAAATTTTGGTAATTTGACATTATTACCAAAATTTTAGCAAGATTTCTTATTTATTTAAGTAAAGTTTCGTAATAAACTAAATTGATACACATATTTAACAATTCTACTTAAAAATGATATGGTTTGAAATAGCATCAATCTAAACAAGCCCGAAAAAAGTATGTAAAAGTAAATTTAATAGGACTCCACCTATTCTAAAATATAAGAGATTTTGGACGGATGGAATATATACCATCCGTCCAAAATCTTATTTTATGATAGAGAAAGTAGGCTATTAGATAACTACTCCATATACTCAGGTGGAAAAGAGAAAACAATGAAAATGATAAATGTTAGCTTTTATATAAGAGCTAATTATACATATGCTTTCAAGCAAATTATAGATATTACTACTATGTTAAGGTCTGGTTTAGTTCCTAAAATTTTTTTCCCTAAAACATCACATCAAATTTTTGGACACATATATGGAGTACTAAATATAGATTTATAAAAAAATAGTTGCATAGTTAGAGGAAAATCACGAGACAAATCTTTTAAGGCTAACCAGTCCGTAATTAGCCATAAGTGTTACAGTAATTCATATATGCTAATGATGGATTAATTAGACTTAGAAGATTCGTCTCGTGGTTTATAGGCGAGTTATGAAATTAGTTTTTTCATTCGTGTCCAAAAACTCCTTCCGACATCCGATCAAATATACAATGTGACAACTAAAATTTTTCTTTTCACGAACTAAACAGGGTTTAAGGCCTTGTTTAGATTCCAACTTTTTTCTTCAAACTTCTAACTTTTCCGTCACATCAAACTTTTCTACACATATAAATTTTTAACTTTTACATCATATTGTTCTAATTTCTTCAAACTTTTAAATTTAACGTGAAACTAAACATAGCCTAACTCTAAATTAAGATTTAGGGGCGGATTGGGTTGGGCGACGCAAGACGCAACCAAAGAGGGAGAGGGGGGACAGGGGAGGGACATGGAGGCTGGGATGATCGGAGGGAGGTGTCAGGGGATGGCAGCCTTTGGGGAATGGGGATTTTCATCAGAATTCCTGCTGGGGATGCCCTCCTCTTTACCGGACCCTCCTTTGAACGTTATTTGTCGGCTGCCCTCGGTCAAAAGAGCGCGTCGGCCGATCCATGGATTTTATCCCAACAGTGCACCGTAGTTAATTAAGTCCTACTAATGGATGTTTATCATGATAGGGGCAGTCAACAGTCATTTTGTTCCCCGCAAAAAAGAAGAAAAAAGAAAGAAAAGGAGTGGATATTTTTGTTAATCAATCAAAGAATGGATGAATGAGGCAGTCCCCTTAAACCTTACTCCCTCTATAAAAAATATCAAATTATAACAATATGTGTCTAGATTAATCTTTATAATTGAATTTGTGTTTTTTTTGGAACACAGATAGTACACTCCTACACTGGTTCAATAAATAAATATGTGGATTAAGTAGCGGATTCAGACCTTTTACGTGGGGTCGGCAGTTTTTTAAAAAACATCCTATAAACCTTGATTTTTATGTATAAATTCAAAAGAATTTAGAGAAATGACCCCACTTAAATATAAACCACTAGTAATTGATCCACAGGTTTAAATTCCTGGCTCCGCCACTACGTGGATATGGTATAAATAATAGAAGTATGGTACAATTTCATTTATCTAATAAAATGTTTGTTATGTAAGAAAATAAATATGACTATTTGTCTAAGTTTGGCCTTTACTACATAGTATATAAATATTGGTATGTCACTAATTTTATAAAACAATCCACATTGTACTATTAGATCATTTTCCCTCAGTTAGAATACATGGTATTTAGAGACATGCTATTTGGATAGAATTAGTTTGTGTCAACTCATTTCTTGACCGTACCAATGTTGTTTCTAAAAAAATATATCGTTTTCGACGGTTTTCGTCCCTAGTCCATGTAGGGTATCTTTGAATCAAAAGAATTACGTAGGATTTTTATAGGATTTAAGAAATTTTCTTTTTGTCCCCCTTAGATACAAAGAAATGGAGTTTTCAAAATCCTATAAAATTCGTATGGAATGGTTCATTGTCTGTAGAATCTGAAATGAACTTAGCAAGAGTTCCAACCTTTTGAAAATTTTTCATTTTAATATATCTCTCTTATCAGATTTCTGTGGTTTATAATTCTCTATTTTACATTTGTATTCATGTCGGAATCTTAGGGTTTTTTTTTCTATTTCTCTGTTTTTTTTTATTCTTGTAATTCAAAGGACCGTAGTATTAACCACTACGAGCTCATCTATGTTGATATCAGTTGTATTGTGCCAAGCTGCTATGAGAACACCCATTCTATACTACGTGGTCATTGCAACATGCTCATCGCTCCAGGGTTTCGAAGCTTTACTATCCTTCCTTACCGGAGACTACAAAAGTGGCCATGAAGAAAAGAAGAGGTAGACCGATGGAAGAAGGAAAACGTAGATACATAAATTTATCTGAAGCAGTATATTTTAGATCGTCCATTAACTCAGTTGTGCATTGTCAAATACGTACTCGACTAGAAAAAGAATAAAGACCACTACACCCACTTAAGGCCTATTCTTTAGAACTAGTAACAGATAATGGATTATCGTTGGCATGCTTTCCAAGCTCCTAATCAACTTTCTAATACTCCATTTCATTAGCATTTCTTTGAAAACTTTTAGAAAATAACCTTTTCAACTTTCTATCATTTAGTTTATTCGTACGTGCATTCAAACAATTATCATAAATTCTTTTTCATCTACCATCAATCAGAACTTTATAACAAGTCTAAGGCCCTGTTTAGATCCCACCTTAAAATTTTTCACCCTATCACATCGAACGTTTGAACACCTGCATAAAGTATTAAATATAGACTTAAAAAAAATAATTACACAGATTGCGTGTAAATTGTGAGACAAATCTTTTAAGCCTAATTGCTACATAATTTGATAATGTGGTGCTACAATAAATATTTGCTAATGATGGATTAATTAGGCTTAATAAATTCGTCTTGTATTTTACAGATGGATTCTGTAATTTGTTTTGTTATTAGACTACGTTTAATATTTTAAATGTGTGTCCGTATATTTAATGTGATGTAAAATTTTTTACCATGAATCTAAACACAGACTAATTAAAGACGAATCAAACTTTTTGTTACACACGCTACCGCTATTTTTGCCCATGATACCCAGACGACGATACCTACTGCTTCATGCAGCAGGGCCGTGTGTAGTCATTCGAAGCCTCTCTGGCACAAATATAAGAAGGAAACTCATTATGTCGAAGACAAGCGGCACAGGGCCTTGCATACCCCCAAACAGTGGTAAAAAAAACTCTCTCCAGCTGAGCCTTTTATCTGGTGCCATTTCACCGGCATCGCTCCAGTGAAATGCCGGATGGAGCCGGGGAAGCAAAAGTGATTAGTACTTGGTAGAGTTACGGGTATATGACTCTGCTCATTAGGATTTAAATCCTTTAAATTTTGGTATACCTACAAATAATACAGGTAGTCTTTTAACGGAATTTTAGTGAAACCAGAGATATGACGTTGGTTTCTATATCTTAAAGTATGCGTTACGGGATATATTTACAAGATGTCCATGTGTTGTTGTCTATATAGTGGTGTGTGGGTGTATGCATCTGCCGTGTACTATCAAACAAAAAAAAAAGAAATGCCGGATGGAGCCGCAGCTTTTTTTCACCATGGCAACACTCTCCTCTCCGGTTAAACCGAGACAAGGGACAAGTTAACCGTGGCCTTTATGGCGTGTCCCCTCGCTACGCGGCAGCTTCAGTGAGACCACCCCTTTGGTTTACAAAACGCAATCGAAAGCAGAGGAGAGAAGGCAGTGACAGGTCAAGCTTCATGATGCGTATGCAGACCATTTCACTCACTTTTTATTTTTCGGTTTGCCCTTTCTTTCTTTCTTTCTTCTTCCCTGTCCAGGCAGCAAAGGCTTACATCTTTTTCATAGAAACGCACCCCGTTTTGTGATTCATAACAAATGTGCTTTGGGAGTAATCTAGCTTTTTTCCTGGAATTTAATGTGGTGGTACTAAAAATTTCGAAATACTTTGGGACATCCTTTGGAACACGGTAATTTTGTAGTTCTAATTTCCCTCTAATTTTGTGGTACAGGAGATAGTTTAAGACGTGTGATATTAAAAAGGTTCCAGGTATTACGTCAAAAAAAAGTTGCATGTATTTCAAAGGAGACCTTGATGGGTAAAAGACATGCTACCAATAGAAGTTACTATGTATCTTCATGTATGTGTTCGTGTATAGAGACGGATCCAAAATAAAATTAGAGAGGAACGCATCTCCTTCTTCCTCCTTTAGTGCCCTCCCCTCTCCTCTTCCTTCTCTCCCCCTTTTTTCCCCTTCCCTCTCTAAGTTCTATCAATGGTAATCCAGCGAGGTAGGGTGGCACCCACACTGAATCCGACTCTACTAGTATATATTCACATTGTTCTTCATTCTCTTTTGTTAAACATGATGCTCTTCTCACATCACATTGTGAAAAAGGTGGACGAGATCAAAACTTCACTATACATAATTTTTTTCTCTTAATATGGATCAAATTTTCTAACCTCATCTTTTCGCTTATGCTTATGTTTATTAGCAAAAATTTAAATTTTCAACTTTAAATTTGGAGCTAATTATGAGGTTTTTTCATTGAAATTTATTTTTCAGTCTATGCTTTTAGATAACTAAGAACACGTATATAAAAATTTTATTCACAAATTACTTTTCGTTTGCAAATATACCATTTCGCTTATATCGTGATGGCTCCGTTCATTTATTTATCTTTAAGGGCTATGCCATACTTTTTTTCCCTAAATTTGCATACATTTTCTAGAGCTTAGGTGATGAGCACTTGGAATGTTCTCGGGAGGAGACCTGGGCTGACAATCGCCGTGCAGCCAACAGGGAACCTTGTTTATCTTGATCGTTCAGGGAAGGAATCATCTGCAGACGTGACGTCATGTCAATGCCGACAGGCTCTCAGATGCGTATTGTTCTTCATGAAGATGAAACAGTCCCTCTGACGTTCTTCACCGGCACCTAGGTGGTGTTTGGATCTAGGACTTAACTTTAGTCTTTAGACACTAATTTAGAGTATTAAATATAGACTACTTACAGAACTAATTACATAAATAAAAACTAATTTGCGAGATAAATTTTTTAAACCTAATTAATTTATAATTAGAGAATATTTACTGTAGTATCACATAGGTTAAACATGGATTAATTAGATTCAATAGATTCGTCTCGCGAATTAGTCCAAGATTATGGATATGTTTTATTAATAGTCTACGTTTAATATTTATAATTAGTGTACGAACATTCGATGTGATAGAGAGTTAAAAATTTTAGTCCCATCTAAACAGGGTCTAAAACTTCTCGAGAGAAAGAAGATTTTCAGTCCATCCATCAGTCCTCTGTTGGTCAAGAGGCAGACAAGAGTAAATACTGCTCCTAAGGTTTAAAGTCGTCACCTCCAAGCTCAAGTTTAACACTAACCTGCAATTCTGCAATGGTCAACACTGGTAACCTTGCTGTAGCAAGCTGTTACATACACTGTTTAACTTTACCAGTAGGCCAATGCATTATTGGCACCAAAGTTTCAGGCCCCCATAGTTTGCCTTGTATGAAATCGCGAAAATTGAATTTTTAAAACTTAATTTTAAAGTTTTTTCATCAAGTTTACTTTTTACATTGCTATTTAAATCACTACGAACATATATATATATATATATATATATATATATATATATATATATATATATATATATTTACTCATAAATTATTATTATTTTGTTAATACACCGTATATGCCCAACCAATGGGAGGCCTCGATTCAAACGGTGGCGCATTCTGATATCTTACGATAAAGAGAATAATTGAGCCTTAACTTGGTACTAGTACTAACATAATACTAATAGTGTACTCATGTATGAATTCAGTTGGCAGTATACTGGGACCATTTTGTGGCCTTACAGATTACAATGTTGTGCTCACATTGAAATTAAATTCAGTCGATTCTACTACACATAAAGGCAATCGCATTGCATTCTAGAAGACCATGCAGCGTTGTGGGTCTCTCCAAAAGACCTAAGCGAGCAACTGGTTAGGTGTAACCGAAGCTGAGTTCATGAGTTATGATAGATTTCGAATATCTGTATCCAAAATGCTGTGGAACCAAGGACTGCAAAACGTTGGAAGTATTGCTCCGAACCTTTCAAGGATATTCGAATTAACTCAGAATTATAAACTGGTTGATGCAACCAGTCCATTTTTGCCAAACGGGGATCCTGACGGAGCAATCAAAGCAAGACTCTGCATGATCCTGATTTGACGCGCGCTAACTTGTCCCAGTTCCTCCATGGCTGAATCCCTGCTCTGGTGGATTTTGGTCAAATTAGTGTTGAAATTTGAGATAGCAAGGTTTAGAAGTATGGGCATGGGCAAGGGAATCTACTTACAGTACTATCGAAAGGCCCTCGCAAAGAGTTGGAACTGTTGTCATGATTCATGGTTTCTGAGGTGTCCTTAGCTCTTTTCTTTCCATTGCTACTTGCTTGATCTATTCTCCCTTTTCTAGATCTCTGTGTAAGGTTACTTGACTCGGCCTCTGCCCTACTACCACCTCGTTTGATGCCTCGTCCACCCTTTGCAACAGGAGTAGTATCACCAGTTATGTTCAATTCACTAGTGCCGCAAATTCCATTGATTACTTCATCTACATATGCCATCTCAGCAGCATGTTGCTTGGCAATAATGTCACTGAACAGTATATCCCTAACCATAACCCTTATTTCTGCATGAGAAGCCAAAGTTCCATCTATGGTTGAATCATCTTCATGCTGATTTGAATTCTCTGGTGTTCTATTTACTTCATTTGCACCTTCACTTGCACTCGTATCACTGAAAAGTGATGTTCTATCCTCTGATGGATCTAAATATGCCTTCATGGGTGTACAAGCAGATCGTCTCAGTCCTTCCCTTCTACCAACTGATCTCTCTGTCGTTGTCATCTTACAAGCCTCTTCATCATATACAGAACCAACTTGTTTTTCTGTCTTATAACTTGAACCCTCAATAGAAGCTTTTTTACCAATGGCTTGATCTTCACCATCAGTAGGACTGAGTTGTCTTGCACCTTCTCGCGTTCTTCTTCCTTTACGAGTGGCAACTCCAGTTGTTGCAGTATATCCAAGTTCTTGGTGCTGCTCTGCACTATGCTGGTCTTTTGTATCCTCTAACATATGCTCAGAGGCTGGTGATTCCTTTAAGCCCTTTTGCTTTCTGACTTTCTTGGAAGAGGTCTTGGCTGTGTCCAATTCAGTCACACCATCAGGAAAATAAATTTAGGTACATAGTAAAGAAGCAAAATTAGGGGCAAATGGATCAATACTAAATAGATGGCATGAGTCGGGAAATAATACCAATGTGCCATTGACATGTTGTCTGTAGAACCCACTTGATATCATCAAAATTAATGACAGTTTTAAACTTATACATGCTTGCATTTCACCAAGCAAAAAAAATCCTTTTGTTTCATAGAAAAAGAGTACATTTGCATGTTATGTTCGTCATATCCAATTGAGCAATATTTGATATTATGTGATGTTTGAAATTTTAAGATCATGTATATCAATTACCTTCAAAGTGATGCTGCTCCATACAACTTCTTAATACCACCATTGCAAGGATTTTATTAACAGAAAAAGAGCATTGTTGACATATAATTTCTTATTTTTTACTAGTAAAATAGCTATTCTTTCTTCTGTCATCCAAATTCTGCTCTATCTATTGTTAGTATTGCCATATGGCTCTTTTCTGTTCTCCACTACTGCTTGTTCAAATGTAATCAATTACCATTTTCTTGTTCTCGATTCCAATAAAGACTAACATGCCTCAACAATGAGTTACTGACAATGTGACCCATATATCAGTTTTATAAACCTCGCTGTGTCATCCAGTTATCCGCCTAGATATTTTCTCCCACTGACAGAAGGTCTACAATGGTTAGCTTTGAGGCAGGGTTGGAATGGTCATTTTACAAACTCAAAGTCTAATTGACAGTAGTAGCAAGAGGGGTAAATTCTGGATGGCAGAAGAACAAAAATTCTCTAGTAATAAAGAGCGAATAAGGGATTGAACGAATGATCAAATCATTATCCATAACCACTAAAAAGCTGAGTAAAAAAAAACTTGTATATGTGATATATATCTTCAGGTAAAAACAGAAACTCACCTTTCAAGTTGGCAGCTTCTTCAGTAGAATCGCAAGGTGAATTAACGTGGGACAGCTCCTGCATTATGGGATGTTTTCAACAGCTAAACATAGCTACATCTTAACATATGTGATGCAATTATGCAAAGGTGACTGACGTACCTTCTTAACGGCCTCATGGAATGCTTCCATTGCACTTTTATTCTCTCGCTTCAGCATCTGCATGCAATGAGCTCATATGTGAAATATAAAATGAATATCAATATGATTCATTTTCTTCCAAGAGAAAAGATAAATGGCACAGATTTTTTTTAAAGTTTGAAAGCCCAAACCAGCTTTTTCGAGCAGTTGTATTATAACCATTCTAAACTGGTTCATGTTATCATACTGCTGTGATAACCTGGTAAGCCGAAGAAAATAAACGAAGCAATCAAATATAATTTTAGGGTAAGACTTTTATACTTCTATTCTTACTTTCTTAGCAGTCCAAAAGACAAGGCTGAAAAATAGAAAACAATTAAAAAAACCCAAATCAACTCTAAAATTAAGTTCTAGAATTCAAATTCTGGCTGTTGCTTATAAGCCAACAACCAGCCAAGAAAGCACCTAGTGATATCATGGTTGCCTTGGATATCTGTCAGAGGGAATAGAAGTTTAGAACAGGCCAACTATGATTTAGAGGCAGCTAAGTTATCTGCGACCATGTGAAAATCTCCTTTCACTTCTTCATTCTCTCCCCCATTCACTCCATTCTCACACTTGATCTGGCACATTTTTTAACTCCACTGCCATGCTGCTACTAGCGGATCCAGCACGTGCTGCCGCTGCCCTTAGATCTGATGTCATGCCTGAAGCATTCAAAGTGTTGATTTGAAAGCAATTGTGTTGTTTAATTGAAAGTTGTTATTTGCAGTTGAAATTTGTTTTATTTTCATAGTTTAAAGTTTGAACCATGGTTTATAATATTGGGAATTTTATGGTTCAAAGTTTGAAATGCAGTTGGGAGTCAAGTTGTGCAATTTGGAAGTTTTTTACTTGAGAGGTTTAAAGTGAGGGGAACATCAAAGGAGAAAGGGAGGATGACTGTGAGTTATGGAATTCATGGTCAACTGTGTCAGAGGCACTTTCTTTCTAAATCTACAATGAGTGGCACGGGAGCAATGACAATATATCAGTATCCTTATAAATAGATATTGTGCATACCATTTTGAATTCCATGTTAGACTTCCAAGGGTCTACGTACATGCTGAAAATAGTAAAAGAAATAAACTTTTGTCACCAGAATATCATGGAAAGAAAAGAAGGCATAGCGCATTAGTAAGATCCCTTACTGTACACAAGTGCCATACAAACGAACTGGAACATGATGCTTGGCCGTCTTCTTAGGCTTGCTGCTGATACATGAATTTTCAACGACCTTGAATTCAGAGGGAAAAAAAAAACAAAACCAGTGTAAATATACACATGGGAAAACTAGGATCATGGACAAAGTAGCAGTCAGCAAAAGTCCACTTCTTAGCTTCTGCATCACATATACATAAAGATGGTGGCATTATCATCTGAACTTCAAAAAGAAGTTCATGCCAATTCCATATATCTACAAATGCCAATTTATTATCCCAGCCAACATTAATATTTTACGATTTAGAATATAGCCTGCCTAATGCACCGTTCGCTGAAAAAATATATCATCATCTTATGAAAGAACGATACTTTGTGCAATCAAAGTTAAAGCTCGGAAGATGTATGCAATCGTACCTGTGCTGGCCACCACGAGCCAGTGTGCTTAACCCATGTAATATCTCCTAATCGGAAACTGTGCCTCAAGTTATCTTCTGAAAGCGCAGGAGACGGTTGGCATTCATGAACGCCATCTCCTTTCTCTGCGTGTTCTTTCACCATGATGATCAGTTCAGACCTGCACCAGCACAGAGTAAGAAGAAAAAAAAAACTGTTATAGAGATTGTCCACAAGCAGGGGCGGATCCAACTTGGGACATGGGGGGGTTCAGTTGAACCCCCAAACTTTTGAGAGGTTTAATGAGGAGAAGAGGTTCTTCCAGATCTAGAAGAGAAGCTAGGGTTAACGCAAAGCAAATTCCAGACAAAAGTAGTCCCGAGATGAATCAGAGAGGATGTGGATGCTCACCAGAATCCCCTCCCCTGCTCTGCTCGCCAGATGGAGATCGCCGCCCCTCCCTGTTCAGCCGCGGCTCGCCTTGGCGGCGGCGCAAGGAGCGGAGGAGACAACGAGACGGGGCATTTCTCTTTCTTTTACTCGATACTCGAGTACTCCTTTGGCTTATTTCCCAACTTTTACTTCAAACTTTCAATTTTTTCAAACATTTCCTACACACAAACTTTTAACTTTTCCGTCACATCGTTCCAATTTCAATCAAATTTTTAATTTTAGCGTGAACTAAACACACCCTTTGTCTCAATATTTTTACTGCTTTCAAACTACTCCCTATATTTCATCATATTATAAGCAGTTAAGTTTAACTAAATTCATAGAAAAAAATTAACAACATCTAAAATACCAAACTAGTTTTATAGAATCTAACATTGAATATATTTTGATAATATGTTTTTTAAAAATATTAATATATTTTTTATAAACTTGGTCAAACTTGACTACGAAAAAAAAATCAAATGTCTTATAATATAAAACGGAAAGAGTAATAGTGTTTCTTTCTTTACGATGGCTGGTGGCCCACGTATTATCGATACTTAAGAAAAAAAAGTTAATAAACTCGGTTAGCGATTGTATCGACAACAAACTCCTCACACCACCAGTAACCACTAACTGCCACTCCACGCACCGCCATCGCTGCTCTTTCTTCATAAGCCACCATCGTTCCTCCTTTCCGCTTTTACATGCGCCTCTAGTAACCGATATGTCTTTTTCTCCTCCCCTGTCGTCATGCACACTATTGTTATGGTTGCCGTTGAGGTCGGGGGTGTCGGGTTTGCAGGGACTTTGGGAGGCAGGAGCTGACCCGATGAAGAGCGAAGACGCTAGATGCGGGCTTCTTCTTGCTGGATATAGCGGTTATCCAACTATCGGAGGGAAAAAGAAAATAGCGGTTATCCACCGACGTGGTAAGAAAACGGAGGGGATACGGGTGGACAATGCTCATATCATATTCGTTTTCAATTTTTTTTTCGGTTAAGAAAACGAATACGAATAGTTCAGATACGAAAACAAATACAAATTATCTCGAATAGGAAAAGGATCGAATATGATCAGACACAAATACGGAAACTTTTTTTCTCGGAACACGAAAACCACCTCAACTTCTAATAGAAATATCATCATATATAATTAACTCGTTTTATATGAAATTGTTAATGACCAAATTTGATAAGATATGAACCAGGTTCGACATTGGAATCGAAGCGGATTCAGTACAAAGATGGATTCGAAGAACAGAGTATGTATCAGCTGCGAAGACATCGACTGGAGTCTGCATCGGCTGAGATGGATCAGACACAAGACAGCCGATACAGCCGATAGAGATAATGCAGTCGATTCCAATGGTGATGGCTTCAAGATTGTTTCTAGAATCAATCAACGTGCTTCATAAGGATTGCCATGATGGAGATATAGCTCTCTGAAAGGCAATTGTATCTATTTAATTAGGATATTTTGTATAAATTCCTTAGAGATATGTTTGGGCAAAAGTCTGCCGCAAAGACTTATGGTATCTTAGAGTTTGTTAGAGATAAGAGTCATGTCTGGCAAGGACATATTTTGTATCTCGGGTATAAATATGACTCGAACCCAATGTAATCAACAACAACAGTGCAATAACACTTTCGGCGCATCGCCACCCTTTTCACTTTCGTTTTATTTCGACGAGTTCTTGCTTTCGGGTTGAGCTGCATCGGTTTCGATCTTCAACTAGAGGTAAACTTGTCATGGCGGTTTGCATTCTCGGGATTAGTGCTTCCATCTTTATGATACTCTAATCTTGTTTACGTAATTCGTCGAGTTATCATATATATGTTGTAATCTCTGTTAGTTGCGTTCTATAACTTGTTATCAGCTGGTTCTTATTGTTAAGAAGCAATTAGTAGAGTTATATCTTGCTATTAATCTGGATTATATCGTGTATCTACCATCTCTTAGAGGTTTTCACCATCTTGCTTAGATCTTATACTTGTCTTTATGCTTAATGCTGCATCGGTTGAGTTCGATCTATTAAGTAATATCTATAATTATGATATCTAGCTTATTTTATGATCATCGAGAGAGAAAGTATCGGGGTTTCAGCCGATCTTACCTGATTTAGCTACTTTATACATCATATGCTTGATTGATATGCTAGATCTGCCCTTTATATTAAGATCTTATTGCATTAAGGTATATTAGGCTTCTTGTTTGATATATTCTACTTGTTTTTAATATCTTAATGTAGAGTGGTATCGGAGTATTAGCCGATACATGCTATAAACGTCTATATAATCAGTACTTTAACTTATACTTCGACTTGATTTATACTGTCTCAATCACTTAGTTTAAATATACATCGAAGGAACGATTATATATCGTTAATATCTACAGCCGATCGAATAGATTTAGTTCTATCTTATTTATTCATGACTGCCGATCAATTCTAGCATGACATCGGCTCAAAGATAAATGATATGTCATCGGCAACTAGCCGATCGGCTATCGTTTATGAATTTAACCGCGGTTTTTCTTGTCTTTCTTTCTTGTTGATTGCAGGATCAAATCAACTGGCACGCTCACGAACCTAAAAGCAAGATTTTGGACCTGCACTGAAGTTAAGCAGATCTTCCAGGCCAGTGTGTGTTTTCCACATCAATATAAATATAGTATAATTTACAAAATATTTAAAATTTTAAATAATATTAATAGTGTGGACTAGTGTTAAGAGATGGGCTACTATTAAAATCTAAAAAAGGTAAATTGAATGTCGTAAAGTTATAAAGAAATGGGGGTATGTCTTATCTCTTCAGCAAACATCTGAATAGCATCGTTCATTCGTATGCGTATTTGAACTATCCGAGAATTTTCGCTCTGAAAGGTATATGTATTTGTTTTTCTCTAGAGTGGATATAAAATATCTGTTCTGTTTTCATCCCTAGTAACCCACATAATCAGTGACCATGTCCCTGTAACTTCACATCAGAGGACCTCAATCCAAAAGGTTATAGGTATGCCTAGAGTTACTAAAGAGATTAAGGGTTCTTTTCAAACTTGGAATTGAAAAATGGAGAAGTAGAAAAAAACAAGGTTTTGATAGGAATATAAATCCGAAATAGAGTATTGTGAAACAAAAGAAATATAAATGAATGTTTGAATATACCGTATAAAAAAGTAATAATCAATGAGAGATATAGATCAAAGAAGTATTTCCAAGAGGATGAAGCTTTTGCTAACTTTCCTCTGAAATCTCTATAAGATCGCCCATTCTATAGTAATTTCAAGAACCTTTATATAAAAAACCTTTATAGAATTTTTTTCTATAGTATTGAAACCCTTCAAATTTATATGTTTTTCTAGAAAATCAAAGAGGGCCTGAGAATAAAGAGAATGAACTATGACGCCCCTCATTAATTAATGGGTGGGTGAGGGAAGGGTTGTTAGGGGTAAAATAGGGAGAAAATAAATATGGGTATGTTCGGTGTAGCTAAATTGTAGCTGCACAGCAGCAGCCGCTACAGTGCATGGTAAAGAAAATACATACACCAGCTATAGTGCAGACGGTTGCAGCTGAAGAGCAGTGTTGTCGAACAGAGCCTATAGAGTGATTGAGTGGGAGAAATAATACTATAGTATCTTCTATATTTGTGAATGAAATTTAAACATTAGAATATATTATATTTATATTTATGGACGAAGAGAGTAAACGCTTTCTAATTATTTATCCCTCTTAAGTCAGCCAGCTGTATTTTTGGAAGTGTGATTGAGTAATATATGGCTTGAACTATATAGAAACTAGTTGATTCCCCCGCTTTGTTACGGGAATTTGTCACGCCCGGAATTTCTATCCAAAATTCCAAACGCTTACATGTGTGTAAACCCTCGTCCAGAAATCAGCCGAGGCATACAATAACAAATTGATAATAGAGTACAATTATTACTCTAGTTAATAGGCGAATAAAATGTCATTACAGAGGTAGATAGTTCCTCTCAATCAATAAAGATCTAAGCAGCGGAAAATAAAGATAAACAGCGCAGACGACTCCACTCCACAGGCAGCTTGACAAGGATTACGCCAAATCCTCTACACCATTAGCATCACTGTAGAACTCCTCCTCTGATGAATGATTGCAAGGTGAGTATATGACATACTCAGCAAGCCACGCAGCAAATATGCAAGTGCACAGAATAACCAAGGATGGCATAAAATAGGCTTCTTTGCATAAATAGCATTTAATGAATATTTCAGAATTTAATAAAACAGTAGAGTATTAATTAAACAGTATTAATCCAACACTATACAACATACCCTGTTGTATAGGCCCAACCATTTTGAACAACCAACCCCGGCTGCACAGTTCTATCTCCAAACCAGGAATATACCATTCCAAACCAGGAGATAATCAATTATTACCAGTTATAGCATCTTTCATTATGGTGTGAAGGGTGAGACTAATCACGAAAGACATTGTTAGACCCGCCCATAACCGCGGGCGCGGCTATTCGAATAGTTTTACTCTGATCAGAGGTGTACCACTGTACCCACAAGACACAGCCCCACAACATGTCACCATGTGCCTTGATACCACCACGGTACCTCGGAAAGGAGCTGTGACATTACCCCTCGCACAACACAATCCACCACAGTGCACCATTCCTGGATCATAATCACCCCCTTATAAACAAGGCATGGACTCCCCAGCGACCCCCGTGGGCTTATCTCCGCCACTTCTCAGTCTGGTGCTCCACAATGAACTATGCTATACAAAAGATAAAGCCGTTGCCCACGCTGGCTTGTGGTTGGCACGGTTAATGTTTCACAACCGAAACTCGTGAACTGGTCCTTAATTGTCATGAGCACGACCATCAAAACCATGTACTCACAACCCACCATTATCAGGTTTTAGTTGGCAAATTAATTAATTAACCAATCACGATTGACCATCGTGAACTATCATTAAGCCATCATTAAATAATAGTGAATCATAAGTTATCCCATAAGTGTGCTAAAGTTTCTAAGCATGGCTAAGCAATTACACCTAATATCTAGTTGAACCAATATAAAGCTCAACTAGTCAAGTTATAATAACCCAAGGTATCAAGGAATAAGATAATCAAGAACAAAAGGGGCTATAACAAACAATAGGTTAATTCCACCCAATGACATTCGAAAATAAATGCAATAGTTGAATAAAAACAATAGTTTTAAACGGGATCAACATGCTCAAAGGATTGATTAGGATCTGTGTGACTTGCCTTGCTGGCCTTGGGATTCTTCTAAATCTTCTCCTGCGAAAACGGACTCTCCGGAAACGTCGGATTCTAAACAGAAAAGAGCAAAAACACCAAAACAACACATAAGCAAGCATGAACAGTACATGTGGATATTCTTAACATGTAGATCTCAATTTTAGAAAAATTTAGAGACTTGAACCAACTAAATCTGAGCTAAGATGAATTAGTTATGAATTTTTAAAGATTAAATCGGATTAAATCATTTATATAAATTTTAATTGAATTATGACGCAATAATGAATTATTTTTGAAAAGGAAAAAGGGTTTATTGCGTCAGCGGGGCTCGGGTTCACGGTGGACCGGGTCCACAGCGGCGGTCTACGGATCGGACGGCGGAGGATGACCGGACGGCACGGCGAACTCACCGGTGACCAAATCAATGGCGGAGAATGACTGGACGGCGACGGCGACGAGGAGGAAGCGGCGGCAACCTACGGCTTGACGACGGCGACGGTCCTCCGGCGGCCTACAGCGACGGCGAAGGGTCGGACGAGGACGGCGACGCGACGGCGACCACGATGGTAGCCTTCCCGAGCGACGGCGACGGCTGGAACAACGGCGGCGCACGGCTGGAGCGGCGGCGGCGACGGCGGCGCTAGGGTTGCACGGCGCTAGGACGCTTCGGGCGACGAGAGGCGAAGGCGAAGGCGGCGACGGGTAGAGGAGAGCTCGGGGATCCTTTTAAAGGGGTCGGAAGGCGGCGGCGAAGCCCACGGCGGCCCGGCGACGACGAAGGAAAGGTTAGGGTTCGGAGGAGAGAGACCGACTCCGATCCGAGCTCGAATCCGAGATTTCCAAACCAAGATAGCGATCGATTCCAAAGGGAAAAAGATAGAGGAGATCACGGGGTTCCTTTCCCCTCAACCAATTGCACCGGAGAAGGAAAGACGCGGCCGGATTTGGAAGGAGAGCGGCGGCGGCACTCGGCTAGGGTTCGGGCGCGGGCGGCGGCGCGAGGAAGACGAAGACTGACAGGTGGGCCCCACCTGTCAGCGGGCGGACGAGCGCGCGGCGGCTCGGCTTGGGCCGACCTGGGCCGAGGAGAGAGAGAGGAGGTTTTGGGCCGGCTTTCGGCCCAAAGCCAAAAGAGGATTTTAAAACCTTTTTCAATTTAAATAATTCATGAAATGCAATTCCATTTATTAAAAATACTTCCTTAGCTCAAATAAATCCCAGAAAAATCTAGGTATTATAGATTTAAGCAAAGTATTTAATAAAATTTTATCTAGCCCAATTTTATATTGGAATTTATTATTTACAATTAGATCTTTTCTTCTAGGCTTTTTTTTAAAAAAAATAATTTCTGATAATTCCATTTAAACAATAATTTATACAATTAAGATTTTTAGGGTGTGACAGAATTACTAAGTAATTTTTAATTTTTTTGTTGTTAACAATCGAGTTAGGAGTAATATTAGTAATTAACAACTGGTTTGACAAACCATGTCTAGAAAAATAAATTTAGTAGACCATGTAAGAGATTGTAGATGAAATATTAGGTTGTTGTCTAAGATTTGCATCGCAAGAAGCAAGAGGTAGGAAAATTGATGAAAAGTTTGTGTTTATTAGTACTAATCACGAAACAAAGGAAATGATATACCTCACTTTGATGGGAAATATATGGATGTATATATGTTAAATATTACAAAAGTAATATATATCTATGTTGATATATTATGGAAATGATATGATGGTTGATGATCGGATTTGTTTGCATATTGATCTGTAGAATTTAATAAATTGTAGATGATGTTGCACGCTTGTAACTATATAGAATACTCCCTCTGTCCCTTAATATAAGGAATTTTGACATTTTGCTTGCACTGTTTAATCACTCGTCTTATTGAAAAAAATTGTGTAAATATAAAAAAAGAAAAGTTGTGCTTAAAGTACTTTTGATAATAAAGTAAGCCACAAATAAAATAAATAATAATTTTAATTTTTTTTAAATGAGACGAATGGTCAAACAGTGTAAGTAAAATACCAAAATCCTTTATATTAGGGGCCTGTTTAGTTCGCGAAATAAAAATTTTTGGGTGTTACATCGGATGTTTGACCGGATATCGGAATGGGTTTTCGGACACGAATGGAAAAACTAAACTAATTTCATAACTCGCCTGGAAACCGCGAGACGAATCTTTTGAGCCTAATTAATCCGTCATTAGCACAGGTGGGTTACTATAACACTTATTTCTAATCATGGACTAATTAGGCTCAAAAGATTCGCCTCGCGATTTCCCCTTTAATTGTGCAATTAGTTTTTCTTTTAATCTATATTTAATGCTTCATACAATATTTAATAAAATATTAAAATATTTTATTATCTTGCAATTATTAAAATATATTTAATAAAATATTTTATTATCTTAAAAAATGGGAGTTATTTAATTAGTCGATTACGGCGGCAACTGTTTCGGTTTAGGATTTGTTTGATTATATGTACTTTTTAGTTTTGTGTTTTTGGCAATGACTAAATAAGTAGTGTTTGTTATTAAATTTGCATCGTCAACACTAGACAAGATCATTTTGCTTGCGTGAAGTATTTTGGCTGTGGTTCGTACAAGTTAGGGTCATTTGCTCCATTGATTATCTCCATATTAGAAATTGGAAAAAGTATTTACAGGGTACGATAATCCACTCAACAGAGGTAACCTAGCCAGGGAACTCAAAATTAAACTGCCTATTCAACTAGAGTGATCACAATCTCATTGCTACTGTACATTTTCACAGTTACACATGCATAGATTAAGCAGTTGCATCATCCTAAGTAATGTACATTTGGCACTGCCAACAACCCATCTGATAAATCTTATAATTTACAACAACAAATCTTAAGCTCGAGGTGGCATGGCACAACACACAAAATCTTACCATCTAATGAGAACCAACTTTCCAACCGAAAGAAGAGGAAAATTGTTCATCACCAAAATTGCTAGCTGTTCTTGTAGAAGATCCAAATCCTCTTCATTTTCACCTCATTTTTGTCCCTATCTATCGTGCACATTCAGAACCATGAGCTTAGCGAAGAGCAAAATTTGCCCAAAAAAACATTCTAATTGATCTCGATCACCACATGCTTGTTCTTACTGCCTTTGGGCCTCCCTCGCTTCCTTGCCCCAAGCTTTACAAGTTTGGGCTTCACCGGCAATGGCGCTGCCGGCGGCGACGGCGCTGTCACCGTGCCATCACCGGAACCAACTGCTGCATTGCCTTCGGCAGCGTCGCCTTGAGCTGGCAATGGCAGGGAGTAGGGTCCCGTTGGATAGAATCCCAGAGCAGCCGGTGCTTGCTTCGTCGGCGAAGAAGAAGAAGAAGAACAACTGGTTGGTCGGGCGAACGCAGGGCCACCGGGGAATCCCATCGGGAAGAAGCCCCATGAGCAGTAGTACATGTCGGTGCCCGGCACGATGGGCGGCGGCGTGGCCATTGCCGCGGCGAAGAACGGCTTGCGGCAGCTGGGGCAGAGCAGCGTGCGCGCCTCGTAGGAGCGGGCGTACTCGTGCAGGTTGCAGCAGGACGGGCAGGCCGTCCAGAACGTCGTCGCCGCCGCCGCCGCCGCCTCCGCCTCTGCCCCCTGCTGCCGCTCCGGCGTCGGTTGGGGTTTAGCGGCGCGTGGAGGCCGCCCGCGCTTTGGCCGCGCCGGCGGCGTCGTCAGCGCCGAGGCCACCTCCGGTGCCGCGGGAACAGCCGGTGGCGAGGCTGGCCGCGGTGACCGCGGCTGCGGCTGCGGCTGCGGCTTCTGTGGAGAGGGAGCGGGAGGCGGGCGAGGTGCCGCCGCGGCGGCTGCGGCGTCGAGGCTGGAGTCGAGGGAGGCCTTGCGGACAGGGTCGAACAGGAACGCCCACGCCTCGGCGACGAGGCGGGCGGCGTCGGCGAAGGCATGCAAGCAGGGGCGGTCGGGGTGGGAGCGGTTGAGGAGGAGGGAGAGGCGGCGGTAGGCGGAGTGGACGACGTCGGGGTCGCGGGACGCGGGGTCGGCGCAGTCGAGCCCCAGGACGGCGTACGGGTTGGGCGCCCCCGTCGCGAGGCGCCGCCGCTGCGCGGCGAGGAGGATGTCGGCGGCGGCGGCCAGGTCGTCGGCGCCGGGGGCGGTCGGGTCGTCGGCGCGCGCCTGGGAGACGAACTGCTTGCACCCCTCGAGGTCCCGCGCCATCAGGAGCTTCTCCGCCACGCCTATCCACCGCTCGGCCTTGCGCCGCGCGGCGGCGGGATCCATGGCGTCGCCTCGCCTCGCCGCCGTAGGGGGGGGGGGGGGGGGGGACAGGGGATTTTGACTGGGATTCTGCTGGGAAAGAGAAGAGGAGATGGAGTGGAGGAGGACGAAGAGGGGCCCGGTGTGGTAGTGGGGTTTGCGGGTGTGCATAGCAGTTTTTGTTGGCGTCCTCGATTTGTGTTTTTGTTTCGATCTTCGTGTCACAGGACTCGGAACAGAGCATGAACATGAACTGCTACGTCCACACATAGATTTACGACTCCGTGGATGAAGAAGAAAATTAAGCTGACGCACATTAGCATATGATTAAGCTTTAATTATTACTCCCTCCGTCCCATAATATAAGGGATTTTAAGTTTTTACTTGTACTATTTGACCACTCGTCTTATTAAAAAAAATTAGAATTATTATTTATTTTTTTTACTTACTTTATTATCCAAAGTACTTTAAACACAACTTTTCGTTTTTTATATTTGCACAATTTTTTTTAATAAGACGAGTGGTCAAACAGTGTAAGCAAAAACTCAAAATCACTTATATTATGGGAGGAGGGAGTACAAACTTAACAAAATATATACAGTATATTTCATATTTTAGAACAACTTATATATATAGAAAGTTTTCGCACGAAACATATCGTTTAGTAATTTTAATTCGAGTGAGCGTCCGTCGCCTCCTCCCTCCTCCCCCTTCGCCTCGTCGCCGCCCGAGTGGCTCGTCAGCAAAGCTGGCTGGCCGCAAGGACGACAGCGGTGGGGCACTCTCCCACACAAGGAAGCCCAGCAGTAGGGACACCGGGGGCTGCACGGTAGCGATGGGTCGCGGGAGGCGGCGGCCGAATGGTCGACGTGGCAGATCCGGCCACACCAGAGGTGGATCCGCCTCCCCCGGCAACAAATTTGCCCCCCCCCCACATCCATATCAGGATGGAGTGGCTCTTCCACGACCAAATCGGGATGAAGCGGCGCTGTCCGTGCCGCATCGTGGAGGAAGCTGAGGCACATGCGGAGGACGTCGCGGCTCCGACGATGGCGGTCGCGGCGCCGGCGGAGGATGCCAAGGTGCAGGTGGAGGAGTTCGTGGCGCTGACGATGAAGATCGTGGCGCCGACGAAGGAGGTCACGACGCCATCGGAGGGGTTTGAGCCTACAATGGAGGAGACCGAGGACACTGCGACGGTGGCGCAGCCCACGGTGCGACCGAGTGAAGGAGGCGCGGGCAGCCCCAGCACCACTAAGGAGGGCGAGGCTACGAGGGCAGAGGAGTAGAAGCGGACAGCGGGGCTGAGAGTGCGAAGGTGACGCGAGGAGGAGAGAAGGTGGCGGGGCAAAGGGAGCACGTGAAGCCTCTGGTCTGGTGCCGCAGCGTGCTCGCACGGAGGAGGCGTGGGTCCAGTGCCTCCGAGGAGGGTAAGACGTTGAGGAGGCCGTGAAGGTGGGAGGCGGCTGGCGTGCGGCAAGGTAACGCGGCAGGCGGCGATAGGCCAGCATGGCGTGAGATGCGTGGCCGGTAGTGGAGTGCATAGGAGGCCAGTGTGGAGCATGCAACGAGAGTGGCAGTGTAGCGGCACACGAAGGTTGGCCGGCGGGGAGAGGGGGGAGGGGGGCGACGGAGGTTAGACGGTGGTGGAGCAATGGTGTGTCGGCTGTGGAATTGTAGGCGACAAGCGGCGGGTGAAAACCTAGCCCGATTTTGGTCGGGCCAGCAACATCGACATTTTCGAGCGTCGCTTCCACTCTTGAGGTTGTTAACCGTGTTGTCTCATCCCCTCTATTGGAGCTGCCGGGTGAAAATTTAGTCTCGGTTCTCTTTGAGGCCTTGACGGACGGCAGCAACGGTGCTTTTGTTGCTTCTCCCCTTGGAGACGTCGTCTAGGCAGCCCCTTACGAAAACCTTGTAGACGATCGCTGCAAGCTTGCTCTAGACTCTGTCCTCTTGTGCTAGGGCCATAAACTAAAGTTGGCCATGACAGGTGGGTCTAGGGGGAGAGCGGTTCTATTCTTCTCTCTCATCCTCTCACCCTAAACCCCAAATATGTGGATATAGTGGAGTTTGGTGTCGGTTGTTAGGGTTAGGTTTTGGGTGATTCCAGCTGTAGTTCCTTTGTTGGCCTAACGGCGGTCAGTTATGCTTAGCAGCGGCTGGTTCGATGCTAGCATTTTGTGTGTTGGTGATATCGGTGTGTGAGTGGTGGCGGCTATTTTTTCTTTGTTTTTCTAATTACCATCTCCCAGGATTATAATTTTGTAATTTTTCCTTCTCTATTAATATGAATTCTGCGCTGTCTAGTACGAGTTGTTAAAAAAATAGTAAGATATGATGTTGTCTCAGGATGCGAGGGATGTAAATGTATTTGGATAATTAGCTAAACGTAACTATATTTTAAGAAAAATAGTAGAAATCAACTTTTTTTTTGAAAAACTTAAATGCTTGAAACCAAATTCTTTTGAGACGATGGGGGTACACGTTATTTTCCCCTTATGTTTAACATTAGTTTCTTCTAAATTTTCGCTAAACCCTCTAGGGAGGATGAGGGAACATAAATGGAACTTCAAAATAAAATCACGGGTCGTATATAATCCAAG
Organism: Oryza meridionalis; assembly: GCA_000338895.3. Lineage (NCBI taxonomy): Eukaryota > Viridiplantae > Streptophyta > Magnoliopsida > Poales > Poaceae > Oryza > Oryza meridionalis. The sequence continues at coordinate 23,826,056 of CM002531.2, read as the reverse complement.
TTATCACATTATACAATCATCTAGAAATTTGCTCACTTCCATGTGCCAAAAACAAGTACTCCTTCACTGAATCACTGATATAATCAAATTTTTTGGTAAGCAATTTTCTAGAGCAAAACAATCAAAATTTTGGTGTAAAACAATAAAAAAAATTTAATTAAAAAAAAGCCAATTTTGGCAAGCAAAATTGGCAGGAGAGTACTCCTTTTTTTTTAAAAAAAAAACGAGCAGTACTACTTCACTAACCTATTAGAAAAGGAAAGAGTACACGGAAGGTCCCTTAACTTGTCATCAAACTACAAAATCGTCCCTCAACCATAAAATCAGATATATGGTCTCTTAGTACAAAACCGGTCACCGACGTGCAGGGGCACGTCGGCCGCAGGCGAGCGCGCGCACCGTCTCCCCTTCCTCGACGGCGCGCAGGCACACCGCGCGCTCCGCCGCCGCCGCCGCCGCAGCACTACCTCCGCGGCGGGGCGGGAGCACGAAGCAGGGCAGCCGCGCAATGGCGGCGGAGTCGAGGTGCCTCGACGCCTACTGGGTCGACGCGCCGCGCGGCGCCCTCAACTCCGTCACCGAGCTCTTCGTCTCCGGCACGCTCCGCCAGTACAGGGAGAGGCACCGGCGGGTGAGCGTGGTGGCGGTGCGGCGCTGGTGCGCACAGATCCTCGACGGGCTCGCCTACCTCCACGCCCACTCGCCGCCCATCATCCACCGCGACCTCAAGTGCGACAACATCTTCGTCAACGGCAACCAGGGGGAGGTCAAGATCGGCGACCTCGGCCTCGCCGCGTTCCGCCTCTCCGGCGGCGGCGGCGGCGGCGACCACACTCGCTGCGTCGGCACGCCGGAGTTCATGGCTCCCGAGGTGTACGAGGAGTCTTACGACGAGCTCGCCGACGTCTACTCCTTCGGTATGTGCGTCCTCGAGATGGTCACCCTCGATTACCCCTACAGCGAGTGCTCCAACCCCATCCAAATATACAAGCGAGTCATCTCCGTACGATCTGATCAGTGATCACCATCTATTCGATTCTTGCAGAATTTCTCGTGAATTCTTGGACACGATTTGATCAAGAAAATGCTTGTTTATGATCAGGGGATCAAGCCTGCCGCGTTGTACAGGGTGAGCGACCCGGTGGTGAGGCAATTCATCGAACGGTGCCTCGCCCCGACGGCGCGAGCTGCTCGACGACCCGTTCCTGCTGCCGCTCGAAGACGATGGCTTCTTCTCCGGCGACGGGGATGGCCATGGCGGTGTTGGCGTTGGCTCCTATAATTTGATGTACAACTACCTGCACCAGCCTGCTTGCATCGACGATCACCATGCGAAGGGATCGACAAGGTTTGGGTGGGACGGACGAGACGGCGGCCCGCGGGGGGAGGACATGGCGGCGTGCCGGTGGGCGGCGCTGCCACGGCCCTCCCCTTCTCACGCGTCACCGCCGCCACCGCCGCGTCGTCAGTCGTCGGATTTCCTCCCTCGTCTCGCCCCGGCGACCTCCTCTCCACCTGCCGGGCGGCCGCCCTACCAGAGAGGATAAAAGTGAGAGAGAGATGAGGAAGGGAGAAAGGGGAAAGAGTGACGTGGCGTACTGACATGTGGGGCTCACATGGGTCTCATGCTGACTCAGCCGCCACATCGGACAAAACCAGGTTTAAAACCACCTAAGGAGTGAATGTTTTTGTAAGTTAAGGGATGTTATATATCTGGTTTTGCGGTTGGGGGACGATTTTGTAATTCAATGACAAGTTGAGGGACCTTGGGTGTACTTTTTCCATTAGAAAATGGAATCTGTGCAAGAATTTTTTTCATTTTTAAATTTTTTTAAATATTTACAGAAATAATCTATCGGCAAAAAAAATTACAAGAATAAACTCTGCTGCCCCTACAGAGGGCGGCAAGCTGGCGTGGCAGACGGGGGATGGACGGGCGGTGACGGAGGGAGGGTTTTTTGCAGGAAAACCTTGCAAGGGGTCCCAATGCAAAAAAGCCAGCCGGGGCTGGCCATTATGCAGGCAGCCCCTTGCCGCCCTTTGTTGGGGCGGCAGGCCTCGCTGCCTATAAAAAGCCTGCCGCCCCTGCCCCCAGCCCTTATTCCTCCCCTCACAACTCCAGTTAAAAAAAAGAGAAGGGGGAAGAGAAGAGAAGAAGGGGCGAAGCCCTGCCGGATTCAGACACCGATTTCAGGTAATATTCATAGATCCTATATGTGACTATTAAGTTAACTACTGTGTATTTTTTAAAACTTTGTTTGAATAAATGCATTATATTTTTAGGGTTTTAGTTGTATTAATCTAGAACTGCGTATTGTAGATATCGGTAAATACGTAGATCTGCTAGTTTGAAATCAATACTTTATCATTACATTGGCATACACGAGAAGATATTACGTTGTAGGTGTTTATTGCATGAAAAAATAATATGATCTAGTTATTTCGTTGACAGATATGTCGAACAAACAAATATTTCAAGTTTACCATGGCCCAGAAAACGTCCGTTACGGGCCAACTGGGGTAGATATGTCAGAATTTATTGTATCAGAAAGGGGAATTGATAGACCGGCAGAGAGGAGTGTACCTTATATAAAAGGATGGTTGATGAGGGGCTTAAGAGTTGATCCACAGACTAGTGACATAACAATCAATGTTATAGTAAGTCGGGCAACTGAGGGTTTTTATTGGGAACTAATGCTAGTTCAAAACTGTCGAATGTGGAGATGGTATGTGGAGAATGCATTGCAACGCGGGTGGCCTCTAGCTATGGTTCCGTTTGTTCACCCGAAGGATCCAAATGTGCAGATGAACATGGATGATGGCGAGGGACCAAGTGCTGAAGTAAATGAGAGTTATGTGGAAGAGGTTAACGCACGAGAGGAAGGGGGCGTAGTAGCTCCAGTGGGCATTCAACCCGGTGATGGAGTGGCCGACGAGGGGGAGACTGTCGGTGCCATTGTGGATGAAATGGAGAGAGAGGATTCTGACAACGAGCGTGTGGAGGAAGGTGATTCGTCAGATGATGAGACAGATATTAATCCAGCCGAATGGGCTAGTCAGGATTTTTCTGGTCTGGTCGTCTCTGAAGAGGATAGTGTGAGATGGGAGTACAAAGAAAATGAGGTTATTCAGGGAGCGATTTATAATAGAGCAGAAGATATGAAGGAGGCGGTAAAGCATTTTGCAGTGTCACTTCATAGAGAGTTTTGGGTTGCCAAGTCGAACCGATCGCAATATGAAGTTCGGTGTGTTAAGGAAAAAGATGGTTGTTCCTGGAGAGTGCACGCTTATAAGGGAAAATGGAAGGATTACTGGACAGTGTCGGTTGTTACCAAGCATACATGTTTTCTACCTGGTGTTCAGAAATACCACATGAACATTACATATGCATTTGTTGCATCTGAGATGTATGCGCATGTCATCGATAATCTGACATTTGAACCAAGGTCAATAATCCGACACATCGAAGAGACATACAAGTATACTATTAGCTATGCCAAGGCGTGGAGGGCCAAACAGAAAATAATAGAGATAAGATTTGGAACTTACGAAGCCTCGTATGACAATTTGCCACGCCTGCCTGGTGTTATCGAAGAAAGAAACCCTGGGAGCTCTTACGCAGTGAAGAAATTCCCCTCAATTGAACATCCTGGCAAGAGTGTGCTACAAAGGGCGTTCTTAGCTCTACATGCATGCAAGATGGCATTCGTGCACTGTCAATACAGAGAATGGATAGACACCAGAAGGATTCTAACTCCACCTAGCCGTGTTGTGCAGCTTGAACTACCAGAGCAATACAGGGTTACTAAAGCGCGGTTTAAGAGAGGAGAGGGATCCTCACGTAGGGGTTAGCTATTATCGGATAACTTGGCATATTAAAATTTCCACTGTCATACCTCTGTCACGCCCAAAAATTCACTAGTAATTTCCGAACTAATTTGTGCATAAAATCCTCGTCCAGGAATCAGCCGAGGTACACAAACTGACAATTTAATATACAGATTCATCATAAAAATAACGTTACATACTTACAAAAGAAAAGAAAACAGCAGCGGAATAACGGTCTAGCGATGGATTCAGCTCCACTCCCACAGGCAGCTCAACTGGGGTTTAGGCCAAACGTCTTCTCCTTCTGGATCCTTTTTCTTCAACTGAGGTTGATTGATTATTGCAAGAATGAGCATATGACATACTCAACAAGCCACACAGCAAATATGCAAGTGCACAAGGATACCAAAGGATGGCATAATATAGGCTCATTTGCAAAAGCAGCATTTAGCAAAACATTTAAGTGAAGTAAAACAGTGGAGTAATTAATCAGAAATTTTAATCAACACTGAACAACACACCCATGCTGCACAGGCCCAACCATCCTGAACAACCATACCCGGCTGTACAGATCTATCTCCAAACCAGGAGCTAAACAAATTATTACCAATTATAGCATCAATAATTATTGTGAGAGGTGTGAGACTAATCACGAAAAACATTGCTCAACTCGCCCATAACCGCGGGCACGGCTATTCGAATAGTTTTACTCTGGCCAGAGGTGTACCACTGTACCCACAAGACACAGCCCCACAACATGTCACCATGTGCCTTGATACTGTCACGCCCAGAAATTCATTAGTAATTTCCGAACTAATTTGTGCATAAAATCCTCGTCCAGGAATCAGCCGAGGTACACAAACTGACAATTTAATATACAGATTCATCAAAAAATAACGTTACATACTTACAAAAGAAAAGAAAACAGCAGCGGAATAACGGTCTAGCGAAGCTCCGGCTCCACTCCCACAGGCAGCTCAACTAGGGTATAAGCCAAACGTCTTCTCCTTCGCAACTTGTCTTCAACTGAGGTTTGATTGATTATTGCAAGAATGAGCATATGACATACTCAACAAGCCACACAGCAAATATGCAAGTGCACAAGGATACCAAAGAATGGCATAATATAGGCTTATTTGCAAAAGCAGCATTTAGCAAACAATTGAGAATTGTAGAACAATAGAGTAATTAATCATCAATTTTAATCAACACTGAACAGCACACCCATACTGCTCAGGCCCAACCATTCTGAACAACCATACCCGGCTGTACAGATCTATCTCCAAACCAGGAGCTAAACAAATTATTACCATTTATAGCATCAATAATTATTGTGAGAGGTGTGAGACTAATCACGAAAAACATTGCTCAACCCGCCCATAACCGCGGGCACGGCTATTCGAATAGTTTTACTCTGGCCAGAGGTGTACCACTGTACCCACAAGACACAGCCCCACAACATGTTACCATGCGCCTTGGTACCACCACGGTACCTCGGAAAGGAGCTGTGACAGTACCCCTCACACAACACAATCCACCACAGTGCACCGTTCCCGGATCATAGTCACCCCCTTATAAACAAGGCATGGACTCCCCAGCGACCCCCGTGGGCTTATCTCCGCCACTTCTCAGTCTGGTGCTCTGCAATGAACCATGCTATACGAAAGGTAAAGCCGTTGCCCATGCTGGCTTGTGGTTGGCACGGTTAATGTCTCACAACAGTAGTTCGCGAACCGGTCCTTAATTGTCATGAGCACGACCATCAAAACCATGTACTCACAACCCACCATTATCAAGTTTTAATTGGCAAATTAATTACTAAACCGATCATGATTAACCATCATGAGCTATCATTAAGCCATCATTAAATAATAGTGAATCATAAGTTATCCCAATAATGTGCTAAAGTTTCTAAGAATGGCTAAGCAATTATATCTAATATCTAGCTGAACCAATATATAAATCCAACTAGTCAAATTTTAACCCACGGTAATCAAGAAATAGGGTAATCAAAGCAAAGTGGGCATAACAAAGGAATAGGTTCACACCACCCGGTGACATTCGAAAATAAATGCACAGTTGAAATAAATAGAGAATTTAAATATAGGATCAACATGCTCAAAGGAATTGTGTTTGGGATCTGTGTGACTTGCCTTGCAATAACGGGTCTTCAATTAATCTTCTTGAACACTTCCGGCGCTCACATGAACCTTCGAAATGACGGAAACGACCAACTAACACGCAAAACGAGGAAAACACTAAGAAACTCCAAATAAACAATACATATAAAGTAAACAAACATGTAGATCATAATTTTAGATGAATTATGAGACTTGAACGGCCTCATTCTGACATCATATGAATTAAATATGAATTTTACAAGATTTAATCTAATTAAAACCCATTTAAAAAGAATTAAATAAATTTAATTCAATTTATGGATAATTTTAATATGTAGATCTTTATTTTACACAACTTTAGAGACTTGAACCAACTAAATCCGAGCTAAGATGAATTAGTTATGAATTTTTAAAGATTTAATCGGATTAAATCATTTATATAAATTTTAATTGAATTATGACGCAATAATGAATTATTTTTGAAAAGGAAAAGGAGGATTATTGCGTCAGCGGGGCTTGGGTTCACGGTGGACCGGGTCCACGGCGGCGGTCTACGGGATTGGACGGCCGAGATCGATCGGACCGAACGGACGGCCGAGATTAAACGGCTCACGGCCGGCGCACGAGCGACGGCACCGATGACGTCAGCGATGACGTCACCCTCCCTGACAGCGACGATGGCGGCTCGGACCCGCATGCCCGCCGGCGAACGACGGCGCGGCGACGCGAACGGAAGGCAGCAACGGACAGCGGAGGGCACGGCGAACTCACCGACGACCGAACTAGCGGCGGAGGAGCAACGGATGACGACGGCGACGAGGTTGAAGCGGCGACGGTCTTCGGGTTGTCGACGGCGACGGTGTTCCGGCGAAGAACAGCGGCGGCGAAGGGTCGGACGAGGATGGCGACGCGACGGCGACCACGTTGACGAGCTCCCCGAGCGATGGCGACGACCGGAGCGACGGCGGCGCACGGCTGGAGCGGCGGCGGCGACGGCGACGAGAGGCGAAGGCGAGGGCGGTGGAGGGTAGAGGGGACGCCGGGGGTCCTTTTAAAGGGGTCGGGAGGCGGCGGCGAAGCCCACGGCGGCCCGGCGACGGCGATGGAAAGCTCGGGTTCGCCGACTCCTATTCGAGATCGAATCCCCGATTTTCCAAAGCGATTCGGCCGATGATTCCATAAGAGAAAAGGTAGAGGAGATTACGGAGAGTATTTCCCCCCAATCAATTGCACCGGAGAAGGAAAGGGGCGGCCGAATCGGAAGGGCGGCGGCTAGGGTTTCGGGCGCGGGCTGCCGGAGGTAGACGACGGGCCTGACAGGCGGGCCCCACCTGACAGCGGCTGAGAGAGAGGAGGGAGGGGCGCGGCGGACTGGGCCGGCTGGGCCAGACGCAAGCAGGCCGAGGAGAGGGAGAGAGAGAGACTTGGGCCGACTGGGCCGAGGGAGAGAGAAAAGGGAGACTTGGGCCGACTTTCGGCCCAAAGCCAAAAGAGGATTTTAAAAACCTTTTTCAATTTAAATTATTCATTAAATGCAATTCCATTTATTAAAAATACTTCCTTAGCTCAAATAAATCCCAGAAAAATCTAGGAATTATAGAATTAAGCAAAGTATTTAATAAAATTTTATCTGGCCCAATTTTATATTGAAATTTATTATTTAAAATTAGATCTTTTCTTCTAGGCTTTTTTAAAATCATTTCTAATAATTCCTTTTAAACGACAATTTATAATTTACGGACTTTTAAACAAGAAAAGCACTTAACACTTATAATTAGATCATTAATGATGAAATAATTACTGATCTGTTCTTTGTATTATTTAATAATTGAGCTCTGAAAAATCCGAGAAAATTTCAGAGAGTATAATTAATCATGGAGAATTTAATAAAAATTAAATCCAACCATGCTTTATATTTAGGAAATTTTATCTCCCACATTTAACTTCACTCGTAAATTAATGAACTTTTAATATAAATTCTATTAATAATTTATTAGATAATTTATAAATCCTAAAACAAAAAATCAGGCTGTGACAGATACCACCGTGGTACCTCGGAAAGGAGCTGTGACAGTACCCCTCGCACAACACAATCTACCACAGTGCACCATTCCTGGATCATAATCACCCCCTTATAAACAAGGCATGGACTCCCCAGCGACCCCCGTGGGCTTATCTCCGCCACTTCTCAGTCTGGTGCTCCTCAATGAACCATGCTATACAAAAGGTAAAGCCGTTGCCCACGCTGGCTTGTGGTTGGCACGGTTAATGTTTCACAACAGTAGCTCGCGAACCGGTCCTTAATTGTCATGAGCACGACCATCAAAACCATGTGCTCACAACCCACCATTATCAAGTTTTAGTTGGCAAATTAATTAATAAACCAATCATGATTAACCATCATGAGCTATCATTAAGCCATCATTAAATAATAGTGATTCATAAGTTATCCCAATGATGTGCTAAGGTTTCTAAGCATGGCTAAGCAATTATATCTAACATCTAGCTGAACCAATATATAAAGCTCAACTAGTCAAGTTACAATAACCCAAGGTATCAAGGAATAAAATAATCAATGCAAACAGGCCATAACAAAGGAATAAGTTCACACCACCCGATGACATTCGAAAATAAATGCATAGTTGAAATAAATAGAGAATTTAAATATAGGACCAACATGCTCAAAGGAGTTGTGTTTGTGATCTGTGTGACTTGCCTTGCAATAATCGGTCTTCAATTAATCTTCTGAACACTCCCGACGCACTCACGAAACTTCGAAACGACGGAAACGACAAGCTAACACGCAAAACGAGGAAAACACTAAGAAACTCCAAATAAACAGTACATACAAAGTAAACAAACATGTAGATCATGATTTTAGATGAATTTAGAAACTTGAACCACTCAAAACCGAGTTACGATGATTTAGTTATGAATTTCCGAAGATTTAATCTATTTGAAAAATAGGAAAAAGAAAAACGATGATGACGTTATGATGACCTCATCAATGGCCGGATCAAAATGGCGACCTCGCCGGAGATTGGATGGTCGGCTGCGACTTTGGAGGACATGCACACGTAGAAGACGATGAGACGAACCCAACGGTACTCACCCTCGAACCAAACGACGAACGACGACGGCCGGCGACGAGGTGGACGGCGGCGGCGGCTTCGGTCGGCGGTGGCGACGGCGCTACGGCGACTGGCGACAGCGGGGAGGGAGCGGCCGAGCTTCCCCACACCTCGGCGCACCTTACGGCGGTGACGGCGACCGACGGCAACGGCGGAGGCGACGGCGCGACACGGCCGAAGTTCGGCCGGCGGCGGCGGCGAACTTGGCGGCGGCGGCGGAGAGGCTACGGGGCACGAGAGACCACGGGAGAGGGGGCAAACGAAAGAGGAGGACTAGGGGCTCCTTTATATAGGCACGGGAGCTCGGGTCCGGGCCCCAAACGAACGAGACGGTGCCGGGAAAAGCTAGGTTTTCGCCGGAAAAAGGAAGGATTTGATCCGCGAAATTGGAAAGAATTTCCATAGAAAATTTTGGGGATTTCTTGGGGAAAAGGAAGATGAGATTGAGAGGATTCCATTCCCACAACTAATTTGGAAAAAGGAGCAACGAGGAGGCGAGATTTGGAAGGAGGAGGCGGCGGCACTGTGCACGGCACGGCTGGCTCGGGCTCTGCCTGAGCTGGAAGATGAACAGTAGCGCAGGGAGGGAAAGTAGACTTTTCCGGCTGGGCTGAGAGGAGAGGAGGAGGCTCAGGTTGGGCCGGCGTGGGCTGCACAGCACGCGCGCGAGGAGGGAGAGAATGGGCTGAATTCGGCCCAGGCTGAGGAGAAGGATTTTTATTACTTTTCCAATTAAAATAATCACTTAAATGATCTTTGAATTGTTAAAAATACTTCCAATACTCAAATAATTTCAAGAAAAATCCTGAAAATACTTGGACACTCAAAGTACTTAAAAAAATTATAATTAGACCATTTAATGATTAATTTAATATGTGGGTAACTACTGAAATGCTCTTTGTATGATTAAAAATTAGGAATTGAGCTCCGAAAAATCCGAGAATATTCCAGAGAGTATAATTAACCATGGAGAATTTAATAAAAATTAAATCCATCCATGCTTTATATTTAGGAAATTCTATTTCCCACATTTAACTTCACTTGTAAATTAATGAACATTTAATATAAATTCTAATAATAATTTATTAAATAATTTTATAAATCCTGAAACAAAAATCAGGATGTGACAACCTCCTTGTCCCATTACTACATCGTCGTTGTGTTCAACTCTTGCACTACCTCCCTCCTAGTTCGAATCTAATATCATCTATGTAACCGCAATGGAAATAGATGTATCATGTTCAAATTCGACTACTATTTCTTCATGTTATATAATTCTCCTTGTTTAAGTGCATATAATGTTTCTACGATCGAGACTGCGATAGGCCTATATCAATTTCGCACACTAATACGTCGAATAAGTTACAAAATAATATTTCACTTAACATATGAAATTACGAAACAACCAACTTCAATACATTTTTATAACATTATTAACAAGTTTTACCAATAAATACTTCTTTAATTATTATTAACGTAACATAGAAAAATCATTTGGCTGGTAAATTTTGCATCTAGGTCCCTTGCCGCCCTCTAGCCAAATGCTCTGGAAGGCTGGAAAATTTGCATTTGGCTAAATGCAAATTTTCCAGACGGCGGCCGACGGCGCCATCGAGCCGCCGTCTGCCACGTCAGCTCGCCGCCCTTACAGGGCGGCAGGGTCTATTCTTTTAATTTTTTTCGCCGATAGATTATTTCTGTAAATATTAAAAAAAATTAAAAATGAAAAAAGACCATCTGTGCAAAAGGAAGAGCCCAATTAACCCAACTATTGTTGCTTCATGGGCCGGGCCAAATCAGCCCACTTCGGGATGTAGCCCATCGTACTCAGAGTCTCTTGTTAAAGCCCAAGTAGAGCGCAAATCCGGCCCGGTCAGAGATCCCCTCCTCCCGGTTCCCGGCGGCGACTGCGGCGGAGGCGGCGGCGACGCGAACGCCGAGATGAGCGTGTTCGGCGGCGACAGCTGGGCGCGCGACGCCCGGCAGCGGAAGCGCCGCCTCGACGACCTCATGCTCCCCGCCTCGGCAGCGTCCCCATCCTCGTCCTCCTCCCCCTCCGCGCCCGATTCGTTCAGGAGGCTCTCCAACGGCAAGTTCACCTGCCTCGTCTGCCCCCACCGCCCCGTCCTCGACTCCCCCCTCATGCTCTCCGTAAGCGATCCCCTTCCGTGTCCCCGCCTTCCTTTACCCTAACCACGTAGTTGGCGACCTGATCTTGGATACTAGACGCTTAATGGTGTACAGTATTCTTGCCTGTGCGTGAGCACGAAGACCGGCTCGTTAAAATTTCTAGTCCTGACCAATCGATTTTTATTTGGGGTTTGAATGAACCATGGATTAGGAAACTGTCACAGGATAGATTTGGTTCAAATGTTGATAAGAATGGTTCAGAATTCGGATTGGTATGAGAGAAGTAGGTGTCCTAAGCCAGTAGTACGAGGTAGATGTTTTGATTAAAGAAATTAGCATTGTGAAGCTATTGTGTTGTCATGTGATGTGGAGCTGTTCTGTCCGTATTGAATTTCTTTGCCACAATCGTTGTCAGTTGTTGCCGTATAGAATAATGTAAAAATCTTGTCCGTGAAGCTTATTTGTGAAATTTCCTGGATTGCCATGAATACATATTGGATCAGTAGCATTCCGTGTGTATGGTTGGTTCATTTGTCCATGTTACCTTTAGTGTGTGTCAGCTATTTTTGCTTCAAACATCGAGTGATATGGCTCTCTACATCCAGTTTCTTATCCAATGAAAGGAGCTTGGGGCCAAGTTGGTCCTTCGGTCTAAAGCACTCTGTGCATCATGTTGTACATGAAACTTTGTGTTGAATGATCCTAGGGAGTATATATATGTTAGACCGAGATATGTTCGTTATCCGTCTCTTTTGTGTTTTGTATTGTTGAAAACTGCGACCACGTGTTCTTTGATTATTTTTCTTCATCTCTAAATGACAACAAATGAACAGATGCATAATAAAGGTTCACGGCACATTGCAGCAGAATCGAGGCTGAGGGAGAAAGAATTATCAAGACAACAAGAGATCAACAAGAGACTTGCTATTTCTCCAGAAGCTTCCATTTCAAGTTCTGGTAAGCAACATTATGGTGTTAGGTCTAGTGATATGAAAGAAAAACCATTGATTCAGCAGACAAGACAAGCTATTTTGGAAGCACAGTCCAGCAGATTTATCATCGACAGCGCCAACAAGAAATCTCATGATCTGGAGAGGACATCGAATTCTTCACTGTGTGATTCCCAAGTTACTCCTAGTGTTCCAATGGAAAAATGGAGTGGAGATACTGTGAAAGGAAAATTCTTTGCCGGTGACAGAACTGCAACCAAAATGCTTGCAGAGGAGCAAGCAGATTTCCAAAAACGCCAGGAGCAAGAACTCAAATTCACTGCTTCAGGATGGAAACGAGATGGCCATGGAAGATGGTACAGGGATGAAAATGTGAGTCACATTTTTTTTGTATGGTTCTTTCTTTTGTATGTTATTGTTAGTAGTCAACTCAATATAGAAAGAATAACAATAGCTTTGCTCATATAGGTTAATTATTCTTTGTATTGTTGTCATGAGATTTAAGTTGCTTTTGCTATCAACGATAATGAATGATTCCCAATTACTTAGCCTTTTTACACTAAGTCGCATAATGCACATCATATTTTTGTGGCGAACAGTGATGTGGCATCAGTAGAGGTAATGTCATTTGACCCAAGGGCCTCATAGAGGATAGCTCATTTCTCCTCTCCACTGTGCAATCCAAATTTATACCAGCATCTGTATCCACTAACCATTAAAATGCAATGGTGGATGGCAGGTGGAGTTTGACTCAGATGAAGATGATCCTAACATATGCCTTGGCTAACCATTTTAAGGGCATTCTGGATGCAACATGATAATGGTTCGACCTTAAACTCAGATTGCTATTTTCAATGCCAGATGAAAAGCATGAGTCCCTCGAAGATTTTTGGTCATCTATGCTGTCAGTCTTCCATACTTACTGGCTACTTGTAATACAGGTATCTTGTCTAACAGGTTGATTATTAGTTCTGCCGTGGTTGTTGTACTGTCTGTTTTCTAATTCTTTTTCCCTGTATTCATAAAATGATGATGTACTATAATGTGCCTACTGAACTGATCTTTTGTCTTTGCGAGTGGACCAAAGCCTCTGTAATGTTCTAATTCTTTTGTTACTATAGATTGATAATTTTGGAGGGCGTTCATATGATCATATCTGGACCTGCTGTTAGCCTGTATAAATTTATCACAGAATATGATTAAGACTTGTACTATTGTTCGGTCACCGGGCTACTATTTTGTTTGCGCAGCCCTGTCATCATGGTTTGTTTCAGCAGTAGTACATGAAGTGATTCATGAAGTGAAGGAAGGGAAGTTGAAATTGATGTCAAAATCAAACCGACTTCATCTCCAAGCACAAATTGCGTGCGACACAAAAGAAAATAACTAATTAAATATTTATCAATAGCTTAGTTTCTTTACCTTCCACTCAACAACCAGGTTAACAATCTCGATTATTATTTTTTGGTTAATTCCCACCTGGTTCAAAGTAGTCAATAAACAACATGGATCCACATCTTTTTTAGTATGATCATTATCACAAATCACAACACACAAGCTCACAGCATCTTATTTATCAATCATAATAGCTGTATGTATTTTTTTTGTTTCTCGCGTTCTACTTTGAGAAGATAACATTAACAAAAGAGAGACAACATTGGTGGATTTATGTTTGCATCTTCTTAGCTGGAAGTATTACATCTGTTCCTCGTTGTAAACATGTTTACATTGTATGCATATATTTTGTTTCTTAAGATTACTAAGACTTTCTGACGATGTCAATGCAAGTACTTGGAAACATTAATTATCTCATCCTTTGAATATATATACCTTCCGACAAGCCGTTCAATATTTCAACCAAAATAATGGAACTGTCTGATTGGAAATGTAATCCTGGGTTTCATCTTTTCGCTTATGTTTATACTTATCAGCTAAAATTTGAATTTTTAACCTTAAATTTGAAGCTGATCTTGAGATTTTTTTATCGAAGTTTATTTTTCAGCCTTTACTTTTAGATCGCTAAGAACACGCATATAAAAGTTTTATTCACAAATTACTTTTTGTTTTTGCAAAAATGCCGTTTCGCTTATTCCGCAAATAAGCGAAAAGATGGCTCCGATTTCTTATACGATTTGAGCAAATCCAATATATATGGATATCAGTTGAAGCCTCATGAACAAGCAAATAGAAACAAATTTTAGGTCTAGAGTTTTATATTTACCAGTAATATGTCCGTACTTTGTAATGGATCAGACCCGTATAATTTTGAGATTGAATGGTGGATGGATCGAGAATAAACACGAATCAAGCCCATATAATTGAGGAATGGCAGGGTGGATGGATTATGGATAATAAAGCAGTGGATTTTTCGATGGTTACCACACAAGAAGGAGCAGACGACCTCTACTGCTCTACGTGAGGCAGATGGAGGACAACTCCGCTTTTAAAGTAGCAGAGATACTCTTATAGCTTAACTAAAAACCAAGGCCTAGTGAAATCAAAACAAAATTGAATGTGGCTTTTAAGGCATGGCTCAAACAACCAGTACCATTGTTGTGATCAGAACCCAAATAATATATATACAGTAAGTATCCTCCTTTTTCTTTTCTCTATCAAAATGTGCAAATCTCTTAACTTCTCAGAGCTAGTAAACGTTGTTGTAACCAGAAGCCAAATATGCATTATATATCTGCTTTTATTTTTTTCCTTGAAATAAATATGTTAATATATACTGTATATCCGCCTTTTTTCTCCTCAAAATGTGCAAATCTCTCGGAGCAGATGTGGATGCTACTAAAAACCACGTAAATATAGTAAAATACACCAACTATGGTTTTCCCCCTCCTCTTCTTTTTCCCTTATCTCCTTTTCCCTTTTTTCCTTTCCTTTTCTGTTTTTCGCTTCTTCCTCCTGGATTGGT
Organism: Oryza meridionalis; assembly: GCA_000338895.3. Lineage (NCBI taxonomy): Eukaryota > Viridiplantae > Streptophyta > Magnoliopsida > Poales > Poaceae > Oryza > Oryza meridionalis. The sequence continues at coordinate 23,810,977 of CM002531.2, read as the reverse complement.
GACTGCAAACCATGCAACTTATCCGAAGCTACTCTATCCGTTTCAAAATGTTTGACATCGTTGACTTTTTAGTACGTGTTTGACCATTCATCTTATTCAAAAAATTTAAGTAATTATTTATTCTTTTCATATCATTTGATTCATTGTTAAATATACTTTCATGTACACATATAGTTTTACATATTTCACAATTTTTTTTAATAAGACGAACGCTCAAACATGTGCTAAAAAGTCAACGGTGTCAAACATTTTGAAATGGAGGGAGTATTAGTTAGTTTGTCTTATTTTATTCGTTTTTATCTATACATTCTTTTCTCCCACATTGGTTCCATTACATGCTACTCCTGTATCATTTCCATGATTGCTCGAGAGAAAATATACTTAAGCACGTCTCAGTATGTTATCCTAATTAAACGCGATCTGCATGCATTGCGAAATTATATGACAAGTTGTAGTTGACGCAGCACTTGTTATGTTTCTTCTCAAACTAAGAGCATTTTAATAGATATTCTTTTCAAGAAAAGTTCAAACAAGGCACCAAACCGTTGAAAGGAACTGATGATTAGCCTATGTATATATCTCTGCAGCAGACCCGGCCAATCGTTGTTCCTTGCTTCCTTCTGTTGCAGACGTGAATGTCTTTATAAAAGAACCCTATAGTTCGCAATTGCCGATTAGCCTATGTATATATCTCTGCAGCAGACCCGGCCAATCTTTGTTCCTTGCTTCCTTCTGTTGCAGACGTGAATGTCTTTATAAAAGAACCCTAATTGCTTGCTTGCTTCCTGCTAAGCACCGCCAATCTTGCATTGTTGTTCCATTCGTTTCATAAGTCGTTGCATCAATATTATTAGCCTGCAGATTTTGAGCTATCAAAGTAGCAAAACGATGGCAAGTGCTAGCTCACCGGAAGGTGCAAGTTCGAGCTCTCCTGACAAGGTCAAGATGGTCACCGTCCTGAGCATCGACGGCGGCGGCGTCAGAGGGATCATCCCGGCCACCATCCTCGCCTTCCTCGAAAAGGAGCTCCAAGTAAGTGATAATGAACAATTGAACTGCAATTTTGTGAGCCGTTTCATGGAGTGTACTTGTGTAGTTGTTACACTGTGACCTGACTTTGTCTGAGTTGTTTTTTGTGTAGGTACATGATGGTCCAGATGCCAGGATCGCCGACTACTTCGACGTCGTCGCCGGCACGAGCACCGGTGGCCTCCTGACGGCGATGCTCACTGCTCCAAACGAGAACAACCGGCCACTGTTCGCCGCCGACGAATTGGCCAAATTCTACATCGAACACTCGCCCAGCATCTTCCCACAGAAGTAGTAAAACCTAGTCCCATTCATATGCATGTACACATAGCAAACCAATTTGTCATATAAAACTAGATTTCTTATTAAAATCAACATGCATCGTTAGCTTGCTGAAGATTGCAACTACTACTTGATTATATTTATATATATAGTCTAATTAATGGTGAATGAGCCGGCGAATTCGCAGGAACTGTGTCTTGTCCAAGATCGCCGGCACGCTGAGGATGGTGAGTGGCCCAAAGTACGACGGCAAGTACCTCCATTCGCTGCTCCGCGAGAAGCTCGGCGACACGAGGCTGGACAAGGCGCTGACGAACGTGGTTATTCCCACCTTCGATATCGCTAACCTGCAACCAACCATCTTCTCCAAATTCGAGGTACAGCGTCGTTTTCTTTCTCCCCATGATGTTTCAGTGACCGGGCTCATCGCCTACACACGAGCATAATTTTCGTCTACCACCAATTTTCTCCTGCTTAGTGGACCAATGTCAATATCCACTTTTCCAGTGAAATATATAGCCACAAATAGAGCTACGACGATGATGTGCACAGTTTTAATTAGGTGGCTTAATCAGAACAAGAAAATTTCTAGCGACTGAAGATTAACCAAAGATAAACTATTTTTGTGTATGGTCTTTTTTCGAACAGTCAGGCTATTGCCGACGTTTTATATAAAGAAGATGTCCTATTTTAAGGAGTAATCGGAACCAATCCTTACAATCAACACACACGGGTGCAGAGGATAATGCAATATTCGGAATTTCTAATATATGGATGGTTTGGTGATGATTAGTTGAAGTACAAGCCACTGAAGAATGCTCTCCTGTCGGACATTTCGATCAGCACCTCCGCCGCGCCGACCTTCTTCCCGGCGCACTATTTTGAGACCCAAGACGACAATGGCCACATGAGGGAGTTCAACCTCGTCGACGGTGGGGTCGCCGCCAACAACCCAGTAAGCACCGCGTGTCGCCGATGCAAACCTCATGCTTCTTTTTTTAGGACTTTTAAGGGAATCGAACTATTTCCTGCGAAAATCCCTTCTGCAAAAAAGTCCTAATAACACAGCTGCTGCAATAGAATAATATATAGACATGGAATTGTATGTGTAGACATTGTGTGCAATGAGCCAAGTGTCCAAGTATATCATCCTTGAGGGCAAGGAAGATTGTGACTTCTCCCCGGTGAAGCCAATGGAGTATGGCAAGTTCTTGGTGATCTCTATCGGTTGTGGGTTTAACCACGATCAGAATTACAAGGCCAAGGAAGCTGCCAAGTGGGGAATCTTCAACTGGCTCATCAAGGGTGGCTCAGCTCCCATCATCGACATGTTTACTTCTGCTAGTGCTGACATGGTTGACATCCACCTCGGTGTGCTCTTCAGCGCTCTTCAATGCGAAAAGAACTATTTACGCATACAGGTAAAACACCTATTTGTGCTATAGATGAGAGGTTTTTACGTAGTACCACCGTACTTGAATATATGACATTTTATTTGGTCAAACTTTTAAAACTTTTACTGTTAGTAGCTCTTTAAATATTTTGGAAACATAAAAATCATATAAGTAGATTTTTCTTTATAAGACTTGTACAATATTCTAGCTTTATTAAATAATTTTTTATTCTAATAAAAAAATTAATGATCAAAGTGGAACACCAAAACTGAATAAAGTCAACAAGGTCTATACTGCACTATATTTGAGTCTATTTGGTGAAAACCTCACAAGTAGCCTAAACTCTAGCTTTTTTTTTAAAAAAAAAATAAGGAGCCTAGCTAAGGTCTAGTTTTGCCTTGTTCTTAGTCGTAATTTGTGACTTTTCTTCGAAAAAGAAGACAATTAGAAAAAATTCTCTTGCCTTTGTAGGATTCAGTTATATATATTTAACTAACTTAACAAGATGTGTTGTATCGATGATCGATCTGTTGGTGTGTAAATACAGTATGATCAGTTGACGGGCAGTGCGGGCTCGATCGACGACTGCTCCAAGGAAAACATGGATAACCTGGTGAAGATTGGGGAAATGCTTCTCGACAAGAACGTCTCACGAGTAGACCTGGAGACCGGCCATTACGTGGATGTGGCCAGAGAAGGCACGAACAGGGATCAGCTTGCCAAGTTCGCAAAGCAGCTCTCCGACGAGCGGCGCCGGCGCCAAAACGAGCCCTCAAATTAAATTGAATTAAGGAGTGATAAAAAAATTAAAGTGATTTTACTGTTCTGCTAGGCCGTAAAATCTCGGTTATGTGTGATGGTCGAACTGCTGCTGATTGAATCGAATTGGTCTTCATGTGTGTGTTTGGGGTGGTTTGTAACTTTGAAACATGTTCCTCGTTCCATTTTTGTATAATCAGAAATAAAAACTTCCATTTCTCTAATCATATATAGTACATGTGGAGAAATAAGTCCATGCATCCAGGTGTATATCTCCGCCAGTTTGCGTTCACAATGAGCGTGATGTGAGAAGGGATGAGCTCACGACGCAAACAAAAAACCTACAGCTACAGTAGGTCAGAGCTGAGAGAGTTCGATCCTTGGGAGCAGTAAACTACTGGTAATAACTACTCCTACACGAATCAAATCGTCTTTGAGCAAGGCTAATAATACAGACAGCTGCTCACTGTATAGATCTTTATAGTCTATCTCTCAGCTCACTTGTATAGTGGTTAGCTCTTCAATATAATTATATGGTCTATATGTTTGTCTCACTTTTTTTAAGTTTTTGTGCCTAAGCCGACTATAAGTTTACAGCCCGCTTCTCATATCTCTATTCTCTTATCTACCTCAGCATTCACTCTTTTTACAGTTCTATTCTTGTATTGCACAAGGAAACAGAGGGTCCAGACTCTAAAAGGACATGTTAAGCCATGTTCACTGCTACTCTCTCCAGGTTGATAATAATTATTGTTTTAGATAAGAGCACGGTCTTTAAAAAACAATTTTAACCATTATTTTCCATTATAATATATATAAAAGTGTTAACAAATATATGATTTTATTAAGTACTTTCTAATACTAATCTATATATGTAGTCATTATATTTGAAAGACAAATATTTTAAAAATGATTCGTAATCGAAGGTTCTAAAGTTTAACCTCATCTTTGTTTAAAACGACAAGAATTATCAGCTCGGAGGGAGTACAAAACTACCTAATCGTAACACCCTATCAATACCAAACAAGGAAAACTCAGTATTGATAGCGGTTTCCTGCCCACCCACCGGCCCACGCGCGTCATCCGCATGGAATAACCATCATTAATGATGCCACATAAGTGCTGGTTCATTAAAAAACCAGTATTAATGTGTTTACACAGGTGTCAGTTTTTCAAATAAATAAGCACTGACTGCAACGACGTGTGAGCTAGTGACAGTTCATGCCGGAGGAGCGAGGGGTGATGGATCTGATGCCATCACGGTGAAAAAACGAGTTGACACTGAATGGGATTTTTTTTCGAGTTAACAATCATGTCTTGAGTTCGATATGGATGTTTCTATATGCATAGAGATTATGCAAGAAACTGATCTATGTTATGTAAAGTGTTTGATTCAACCATACCAATTTTTAGGATGCCTTTGTGACTTCTATTTGTTACTTTAGTTGGATTTGTGATTGTTTTGTTTTGTGGATAAAGATGCTCGATGATGAGGCATCGGCTCGGCTCCAATAGAGTCGTAGCAGTTCTTTTGTTTTTCAAATTGTCACCCTATCACTTTCGGATTAGAACAGATACAATAGCAGACTATAAGCCAACTATAAATATATTTTAAAGAGATAAAAGAAGAGAGAGAAGAGCAGCAGGCTATAGATCTGTAGTCAGCTGCAGCACGGACTTCAAGTATGTATAACAGGTGGGACTAGATATTAATAGTGTAGTAAGCAACTATTGTATGAATTAACTATTATATTTATTTGGAGCTAGTAGTTCGCCATACTATTAAACTTGCTCTTAGGAACCAACATCGATGAGATCCTCTCATAAGTGCTCAATAATTAGTACCAGTTTCAAAAACAACGTTGATGAGGGGGAAAACTGGCACTATAATCTATTATTTTGTAGTAATGGTTTTGTTCTTGGCTTAGTTTGTGTACATATGGGCATTTACTCAATTTGCCCGATATAAATGACTTGTATATAAGGAGAAAACATAGTTTAACGTTTCTTTTTATTTTTTAACATGTAATTTCATTTTCATCATAAGTTGGTTTTTACATATAATTTTCATCATAAGTTGGTTTTTAAATATAATTTGTAGACGATATGTTGTGCTGCAATAAAAATATCTCCTTTATCATTAAACAAAAATTAACTATCATTTGTAGACTGTTTAGTGAATCAGGAAAAAAAAAGTTCTCTCGTCATATATCCTCTCTAGCGCTCCAAGAAACTGCACGTACGGAACGAACTTATATATGCATTATAAGTCACATACTTTGCTGGCAAGAAATCTCAATGAAAGATATTATGTCTTATGAAGACATAATTAAGTTTGAGATAATTCATGATCAGCTAACTGTACAATAGTTTTGCTTGCAGGCTGAGAACGCTATCCAACTTAGACAAGTTTCATATTTCCACTGTATCTCTGTCTCTGTATCTTGGAAAGGCATTATTTCATAAATAACTCTATGGAATCCAAGTCCAGTGGCAATTATATTAGTCCGAGCAAACAGCGTCATCAAAAATAATATTAATTTACACCTCTTACACTGTGATTATCAAGTCACCAAGTTGGTCACATCCCTCATACGCACACTAATTAATTATTACGTCCACGCCATTGACTATGGACTTGTACTATATATGGATTAATCCTTAGCTATAGCTTATCCTTCATGCATGTTCTGGTTCATGGATGGGAAAGCTACTTGTGCATTATCCATTGCTTTGAAAGTGACATATACCCAACATATATATTGTCATGAAACAAACTCAACACATGCAAGTTAGTATCATCAAACTAAAATGTGTGATAAAATGAACTTTTTTGGCCATTTCCAATACCATAAACAATTCGTCACGACAAACTCAATGCCTAGTTATATTTTCAGCTTATTGATCACCAGATTATTGCTAAGAGTTATTTGTCCTCAATGGTTCTAAATATGAATTCTCAAAAAAAAAATTTTGCTGCATTGCTTAAACCACTTATTGTAAGGTTTATTTCAGTAAGATATTTAATATATTCCTATAATCGAATAGATAATATGTGACATGTGAATAACCTGTTTCAAACGCTACCTTAAATCTACGTAAAACTAAAATATGACCATCTGGATGCTTGGTCCATTTATTTCCACTATGTTCACTTTAGAGATTCAAAAATTATCACATTAATAAAAGAAATAAAAAATTTTCATCACTTGATCGTGGCGGGTTAAGATGATAAAGCCGTAAAGGCTCATATATATTGATCGATATGGTCTTATATAAAATATATTTATATCGAAATGGAAACAAATATATTTATCTATTCAATTCCACTTTTGAATATAAATTCTAGCTCGTGTATAATCATGAAAAATGGTTTGCTAGTTACACAAATGCATGAGGATGGACGATGCATTTAAATCTCTTGTTTTAAAAGGCGGAGAGAAAAAGATGCGTACCGTCATAATCAAAGCTTAAAATATATCGTATTGTCTGTTTAGGCGACCCTACTCGTACGTACGGCCGGATTCGTTAAGTCAACTATCAAAGCGCGATGGTTGTGCTTGTTTGCTGGTCCTCTCCGTCGACCAAGTTGTATGTTTGCACAATTTATATACGAATGATCTTACCCTCCTGAGAAGTCACCGGAATACATCCTAGTATATAAATTTTGGTGCGTACAAAAATCTCTCTTTGGTTATATGAGAACATATGCACATAAACCATCATGAATACACCATGTACACCAACTGTAAATATCATAAAAAATCTAGAAAAATTGTTTATATACTTCTAATATTATTACATCTATGTGTAAAGTCCCAGCTTCTAATTAATATTATTAAATTTTGGAACGCGCTCCGCATCGTCCTCGCGCGGGCGGCTCGGGGCGAAACCCTAGCCGCCGCCCCTCTTCCACCTCTCCTTTGCCTCACCGCTGCCAGAGCACGTCGCCTGGAAAGCCGGGCGGCGAGCCAGGATAGTGGCGGCGGGGCTAAGCCCCAGCGATGCTTCGCCTCTTGCGCGAGAGAGGCAAGGAGGAGCTCCGTGAAGACGACGGCAGCGCCGACGACTCCCCGGCTTGTGGCTGCAAATCCGGTGCCGCCGCGACCGGATTTGGCGTCCCCACGATCGGATCTGGCGCTGCCTCGACGGATTCGGCCGGCGCGACCGGGGGAGATGGCACGGGCAGCGGCGGGTGACGGGTCGGATGCGTCGTCGTCGGCGTGGCTGAGGGAGGCTGGCGCGGCAGAGGAGAGGCCGGTGCGCGGGAAACGGCGCTGGCAGTGGCGGGCGACGGGTCGGAGGTGTCGTCGTCAGCGTGGCTGAGGAAGGCCGGCACGGCAGAGGAGTGGCCGGCGCGCGCGGCCAGGTGGATTGCGCGGTCGGGGCCGGCAGCAGCTGGAGGCAGCGTCCACGGCTTCGGCATGCACGGTCGACGGGCCGGACAGCGACCGTGGACGGGAAGAGGAGGACTAGCCATGGTGGGTGACGGCGGCGAGGTGAGGATGGCGACGGCTAGGTGGCTAGGTGTTCGGCAGCAGCGACTGCGGTAGTGGTGACCATGACTGCGGTCACCGGAGGCATGACGGCCTCGGACGGCTAGCCGAGGGCTTGGCAGAAGGCTGCATCTGACCGGCACAGCATCGTTTGGAGGAGGGGTCGGAGACCGGTTTGGCACAGAGAGGCGCAGCCGATTGGCAGCGGAGGCCGGCTCAGCGCGAGAGGTGCGAGCGGCGGAGATGGAGGCCGGCTTGGCGTGAGAGGCGCGGCCAATGGAGGGAGGTCGGATTGGTGCGAGAGGCGCATCCAGTGGAGGAGGCCGGCTTGGCGCGAGAGGCGCAGCCAGCGGTGGAGGAGGTGACCTCGGTGCGAGGAGGAGCTGCCGGTGGGTGTGGCGTGGTCTTCGGCGCATGAAGGCTGGCCGGCGGGGGACGCCGGTGCAGGGGTCCCACATGTCGGCAGAGCTTGAGTGGTGGTGGAGCATCGGTGCGTCAGTGTAGATTCGCAGGTGGTGAGCGGCGGGTGAAAACCCAGTCCGGCCTTGACCGGACCGACAACGATGGTTCATTACCCCTCTTGAGGGCGTTGTCGTGCTGTCTCACACCTCAAGGGTGGTTACCGAGTGAAAGCCTAGTCTTGGCTCCTTTGAACCCCGACAGACGGCGGCGGCGGTTTTTCCGTCGCTTCTCTTCTTGAAGACGTCATTTTGGCATACCCTAGGGGACGATCTCGTCTGTGTTTCTTTGTTGGTCTAGTGACGGTCGGTCACGCTTAGCGGTGGCCAGTCCGGTGCTAGCCTTCTCCCGGACTTATGTGTTGGCATTGTCGGTGTGTGGGGTGGTAGTATATTTTTTCCTTTTTCCTGGTTACGACCCTCCAGGGTTGTAATCTTGTAATTTTTTCTGCTCTGTTGATGAGGACATCACTTTGTCGGATACGCTCATAACTTCACACACTCCAATGATAATTCCAAGTCCAAGTCCAGTTCGACCTCCGGAGACAACACTAACTTCAAACGGACCTAGCGCCTTCATGCCAACTCCGATTTGGGTGATCTTGGACTTCGTGGAAAGCTTATCTCGCTACCTTTCAAACGCATCTGGTCTCATGTCCAAATTCATCTCGAGTCAACGGGAATCGCCAAAACAAGACAGTGCTATTACTGAAACCGAACTTGGGCCTTGGGCCTTGTAATAGACTAGGCCCATTTCGGAAGTGTCCCCCTCCACCTCCACGAATTAGCACTGAACCCTAGCTTTATTTTCCTCTATAAATAGCTTTGTACATCCTCAAAAACATTTGGGTTTTGTTTAGTTGAATTTTGCCAAGTGCTATTCACCTTGTCTCTAGTCCTCGCTCGATTAGTCGGCGACTATAGATTCAGAGCCCCCAATAGTTGGTGTATTGATTTGCCGGGTCAATTAGATCTACCACTTCAATCGCAACTATTCCTTTGTGCTTAATTCCCTATTCGCAATATTTAGATTGCATCTTATCTTGTTCTTGCAGTGTTCTCTCGTTTGCATTGCAGGGATCATCAACCGCGCGTCACGGTTGGTACGACATCGTTTGTGGTGTAGCGATTGCACGGCGTCCTGGACTTGTTCTGGTTGGTAGCCACGTCGCAAACGTCGCACTCGATCAAAGCGAGAGTTATCCTCCTCACCAGAAGATCGGGCCACGAGAGAGAGCGTCATCAGTTGGTATCAGAGCTTTAGTTGCCTGGTGAGGATTTTAGTTTTGTAATTTTTTTTCCCATCGTCTACCATACAGCCGCAATATTTTTTTCCCATCACCAAACATTAGTTTTGAGCCACGCAATTTCATTCAGTTTTTGCTTTATTGAGTTTTGATCCACTGTCGAGTCAAGTGCTGGTTTAAGCCCTAGATTAGTCTTGGATTTAGTTTGCAAGTGTGGGTTGCATGTTGCTCTAGCGTTGTTTCAGAAAGTCGTGCAGTTCCGCCGCCATAGAAAAAGTTGCGCAGTAGATTGATTAGTAACAGATTGGTTTGAGAGCTGAGGTTTTGTTTCATTGAGATTTTTTTGGGTTGCATGTGTCAGATAATTAGGGAAAATCTGCTTCCTTTTGTTTCTTCTTTGATTTTCTCGTGCAACCAAGTGACGCCGAAAGAAAAAAAAATAGAACAGAATCTGCTGTCCTACTTGATTGCGCATGCATGCATGCATGAGTACTTGTGTAATTTCCATCGCCTCTTCCTGATTCCATGTGCATGCAAATCTCGCCCTCCTAGTTTGTTGGGTGTACACATGCATAGAATTTTCTTGTGCAGATTAATTCCTCGGTGCACACGCATGTTATCCAATTCGATTGATAGCTGCCATTTGTGAAATAGAAAAGTAAAAAAAAGAAAAAAAAAGAAAAATAGAGAAAAGGCAGAAGGTGCAAAAAAAAGAAAAAAGAAGAAGAAGCAAAAGAGCCGCACCAAAAAAAAATCAAAAAAAGAGAAAAAAAATCAGAAAAAAAAGAAAGGGTGGAATTTTTTTTTAAAATTGTGGATTTCTTGGAGAGAGTTGGTTGACATAGCGAGTTGTTTAGTCCGAGTGTGATCATTTGCTTGCTTGAGCTAGGATTGAGTCTAGGCTAGGCCAGCAAGTTTGACTAATACTTTGGATTATTATTCAATTTCGCATATCTGTTTGATTTTTGCTATTCCTTGTGATATAGTTAAGCCTACCAAGATCCACATACTACTAACCTTTACTGGTCCGGCTTTGCAATCGCTCCACTCATCAAGCGTGTCATTGTGCCACGAACCAGCCACGGTGATTGACCTGATTTGCATTCTTTGAGAACATTATAAGAATTTGGTATATGCTTGAGTGTTGAGTGCCTGCAAAAGTTCCACATATATATAGATTGTTAGGAACTGACACTTTCTTGTGAGTTTCTTTTGCTTGCTAACGATGTCAGGTACAAGTTCCGACGAACCAACACTGGAGAATCTAGCACATAAACTGAAGGGCATGGAAAATTGGTATGAAGAGCTGATGCGTAATAGTAAATCATACAAGGAAAGCACAGATAAACATTTAAAAACTTTAAGTGAAAGCCTGGTGAAAGTAGTGGATCAAATTGAGCAAATGAATCGATCACATAAACAATTAACTGAAAACATTCAGAATATAAATATTGGACATGAAAATATTGTGCGACGCATTGGTTTACTTGAGGCTGCAGGTGAAGAAGGTGCAGGTGCCACTGCTCATCGACACCAAAGATATGACGATGAAGACGAAGAGCAATCTGTTGCTGATGATGAGGAGGAAGACGAGAGTGTTGGAAATAGAAGACGACGTCGAATTAGGGACAAAGATGATCCTTTATCTAAGGTAAAATTTACTATGCCTTCTTTTGATGGTAAGTTTGAACCTTCTGTTTATCTAGACTGGGAGCTAGCTGTTGAGCAAAAATTCTCTTGCTATGATTTTCCTGATAATAAGAAAGTTAAAGCTGCCAGTAGTGAATTTACCTCCTTTGCATCTCTATGGTGGAATGATATATGTGGTCGAGGACTTAGACCTAGAAACTGGGATGATATGAAACGTACAATGAGGTCTAGATTTGTTCCTTCTTACTATGCTCGTGACATGTTAAATAAACTGCAACTTTTAAGACAAGGTTCCAATTCTGTAGAAACATACTATCAAGAGATGATGATTGCTTTGTCACGATGTAATTTGCAAGAAACTGAGGATGCTAGAATTTCTAGGTTCTATGGAGGTCTTAATAGAGAGATTCGGGATATTCTTGAATATAAAGAATACAGTACCATGAATAGATTATTCCATTTTGCTTGCAAAGCTGAAAAAGAAGTGCAGGGACGCAACAAGCATAGGAGTTCTCTTGCAGGTGCTACTTCCACACGACAGTCAACACCACGTCAATCTACTACTGCTGTTCGTCTACCTACCTCCACGCCATCCCATGCTCAAGAAACAAGCAAAAACGCTTCAGTTCAGACTCCAGCCAAGAGTGCAACTTCAGTAGATTCCACTGGACGTACACGTGATATTACATGTCATAGGTGCCATGGCATTGGACACATTGCCCGCGACTGTCCAAATCGACAAGCTCTATTTGTGAATGCTGATGGTGAGTATACTTCTGCTAGTGATTGTGATGATGAATATGCTTTAGCTGCCACTGACCACGCAGGAGGACAAGATAATGATGACATCGAGGAAGTCCATTTGCATCCAGAGTCGCTAGATCAGTATCCTACCCTAATTGTCAAGCTAGCACTTAGTGCTAAAGAGAAGTGTGAAGAGCAAAACCAACGTCACAATTTGTTCCAAAGCAAAGTTCTTGTGAAAGGCCATACCATCAAAATGATTATTGATAGCGGGAGTTGCAACAATTTAGCAAGTGAAGAGATGGTCAAGAAGCTTGGCTTGACTACCCATCCACATCCACATCCGTATCATATTCAGTGGTTTAATACATGTGGTAAGATGAAGGTAACCCGCTTGGTTAAAATACTTTTTTCTATAGGCTCCTACCATGATCAAATTGAATGTGATGTTGTACATATGCAAGCTTGTTCTGTTATTTTGGGGCGACCATGGCAATATGATAGAGAAGTTGTGTTTGATGGTAGGACTAATACATATAAATTTATGTTCGATGGTAAAAGAGTTGTTTTGCATTCTATGACTCCAGCCGCTGCTTTGAAAGATGATCTTGCAAGACTTCAATGTGAAAAGAAAGCGAAAAGTGAAAATCAAATTATTGCTACACATCCTGCTCCAACTAATAAAATAGAACCAAGTACCACAAAGAATGAAATTAAGTTGAAGGGTGCTTTGTTGGCTTCTAAATATAATATTTGTGCACTAGATGAGCCAGATTCTTGTTGCTATGCTCTATTTTGCTAAGATTCTATACTCACATTGGCTACTGCTCCTAGTACTTTATATTCTTTGCCACCCGCTATTACTAACCTTTTGCAGGAATATGAGGATGTTTTTCACGATGAGATACCTCCAAAGATGGCCAATGGACGAGAGAGTGCACACAATCAAGAAGATGGGATTGAGTCGAGGACGACTCCAATTCAAGAAGGGGAGGATGATGAGGACATCACTTCATCGGAAACGCTCATAACTTCACACACTCCAATGATAATTCCAAGTCCAAGTCCAGTTCGGCCTCCGGAGACAGCACTGACTTCAAACGGACCTAGCGCCTTAATGCCAACTCCGATTTGGGTGATCTTAGACTTCGTGGAAAGCTTATCTCGCTACCTTTCAAACGCATCTGGTCTCATGTCCAAATTCATCTCGAGTCAACGGGAATCGCCAAAACAAGACAGTGCTATTGCTGAAACCGAACTTGGGCCTTGGGCCTTGTAATAGACTAGGCCCATCTCGGAAGTGTCCCCCTCCACCTCCACGAATTAGCACTGAACCCTAGCTTTATTTTCCTCTATAAATAGCTTTGTACATCCTCAAAAACATTTGGGTTTTGTTTAGTTGAATTTTGCCAAGTGCCATTCACCTTGTCTCTAGTCCTCGCTCGATTAGTCGGCGACTATAGATTCAGAGCCCCCAATAGTTGGTGTGTTGATTTGCCGGGTCGATTAGATCTATCACTTCAATCGCAACTATTCCTTTGTGCTTAATTCCCTATTCGCAATATTTAGATTGCATCTTATCTTGTTCTTGCAGTGTTCTCTCGTTTGCATTACAGGGATCATCAACCGCGCATCACGGTTGGTACGACATCGTTTGTGGTGTAGCGATTGCACGGCGTCCTGGACTTGTTCTGGTTGGTAGCCACGTCGCAAACGTCGTACTCGATCAAAGCGAGAGTTATCCCCCTCACCAGAAGATCGGGCCACGAGAGAGAGCGTCATCATCTGTAACTTCGCACCGTCTCGTGCAAGTCGTTAAAAAAAGGACAAAATTTCGATAGATTTATAGTCTTAAAACTGTCAGAATTTTTGTTTTTTTACGACTAAAATGTAATGAATTTCAGCTTAAGATTTTATAAGTATGTTTAATACTATTGATTGATTATTTTTGGATTTTTCGATGATATTTGTTAGTTGATGTGCACGGGATGTATATGTAATTAATAAATATAAAGTTGTACTTGTTATACTGTTGTAAATTTAGCTTTTCTTTCATGAAATGATTTATGAAATTCAAATTTAATACAAATAAAATTGTACTCAGTTTGTACCAAATTACAGTTTTTCATAATTTAATAATTCTAAAACTCAAACGTAAAAATAAGCATGGAGTTGTAGCCATCTTGGTGTTTTGATTTATTACTATTTTAATTTATTAGTTCTTAAAATTCAATCAATAATTCTCAAGTCGTAATTGACATGGACCCATAAATAACAAATATATATAGTTACAACTTAAATTCCTTCTTGATATATTAATTCCGAAATCCAAAGTTCATAAATACAGTTGTACTTGGCCTGTCATCTCAGTTGTTTTACCTAATAATTTGAAAATCGTAATGAATAGACATGAAATTTTAAATATTTTGGACTTTCAGTTTAGCATCATATTGATTTAATTTACAATTAGACATCAATATTTGGGAAGCTGTAACTAATGTAGACTCAAGTAAACAACAATAATTTAGTCCCAGTGCACTTAGATGAATAGCTAGATTTATTCACTGTTCTTTTTATTAATGTGAGATTCTTTTAAAGTCTAACTAATATATAATATCTCTTGAACCAAACGAGATATATAGTCCTATGAATCTGGATAGATCTCTATCTTGATTCGTGGTATTAGGATTGGTCTTTTCATATTCGTAGTACTATGATATATCCGGTTTTATATTGTACTACCTTCGTCTCAAAATTAGTGGTCGCTTTGACTTTTGTTTCAATGTTTGACCATTCGTTTTATTTGAAACATTCGTACAAATAAAAATATCATATTTAAAGGACTTTTGATAATAAAATAAGTCACAAACAAAATAAATAATAATTCTACGAATGATTAAACTTTACAAATAAAAACTTAAAGTGATAAGTATTTTGGAACGGAGATAATAATATTTTGGGATGTATGGAGTATATAGATAAGATAGATAAATTTTCGTTGACACGTTTTCTTACTACTGGAGTAAAATACTCCATAGTAGTAGGTAGTACTAGACTAAAATATAGCCTTCACTGGAATGGCAGTGCAGGCAAAGCTTACACCGTGTTTAGTTCCAAAAGTGACTTCAATGTGTGGTGAGCATCAATTAGCCAAGTTGGTACTGAACGTGCTGCCATGCATGCATATATACTCTGTGTTCATGAGGGGATGAGGATTCTAATTTCTTCCCCTCATATGCTTCTTTTTTTTCTGTCAAATTTAACGTAAATGGTGGAGAAAATTTCACAATATAGAGCATAAATTTAGATTGAATAGTACCGATATGTTTATACATTGAATTTGTTTTTTAAAATATTTCTTGATATGTTAAACTGAGTTTACACTTGATTTTCTATACTATTTATAAAAAATTGAGTAAATTTTACAAACAACATATATTTTGATCAATAGATTTAAGATGTTCTATCACAAAACTGCATATTTAACCAAAAAACTTGTCATAAAACTACATATTTAAAGCCAAGTATCATATAATTAGAGATTCTAGAGTTCAAATCCCTAACACTATCTTTATGTTGGAGCTATATAAATGGTGTAGTTTTGTGATTAGATTGGTGCTAAACCTATAGCTGTGTGATAAATTCGCTATCTAATCTTTATTTTTTACACTGCATCTTAATTTTTTTTGACACTATCTTAAATATTTAGTTTTGTGAGAAATTTCATGCTAAATCTTTAGTTTTGTGATATGACACTTTAAATTTGTAGTTTTGTGATAGTTTGCTCGAAATATTTATGGTTCCGTGAAATTTATTATAAAATTTTGAGGGACTAAAAGAGTTTCCGGTTATCTTGGGTATATAGTTTATGAAAATTGTCGTCGTACGACATCCAACGAAACTTACCATCCATATAAGGTGAAATATTACAAAACTACAAATTTAGTAATAAAATTATCACAAAACTATATATTTCATATCAATTTTATCACAAAACTTAGATATTTGTAACTCAACATAATAGTAGTGCTAAGGATTTAAACCCCAACATGTTTAGTTTTGTGATAATTTTATTATTATATATGTAGTTTTGAGATATTTAGCCTTAAACATGTAGTTTCACTACTACAAAAGTGATTTTTCTATACGAGGCCCCATTATTTTTCCATGCGGACCATAACTAGTGGTGTCTGCAAAAATCGAGGGGCATTTTCCCATATGGCTGCTTAAGTGGCCCGTATGGAAAAATCGATTTTCCCATACGGGTCTCTTAAGAGGGCCGCATGCAAAAATGAGCTCATTTTTGCATGCGGCTCACTTAAGCGACCGCATGAAAAAATCGATTTTTCCATACGGGCCACTTAAGAAGCCGTATGCGAAAATAAAAATTGAAAAATTTGAAACTAGTGTATCTCACTCATATGAACTTCAAATTGGATGATTTTTTTTTCTTAAATGTTTCTAAAATCATGCTCTATCATGTTATTGTGTTCTTACTGGTATTATATTGGCCATTTTTTCTTGTGACTTTGTTTTATCAATTAAAAATTTAAATTTCAAAACTTCAAATAATATTTTGAAGCAGTAAATAATTTCATCTGAAAAAGTCATCAATAACAAAGTTGTATAACTCATCAAGATCTATAACTTCTATTGTAAGATTGTTCACAAAATGTACATCTCTTATATAGTTTTTAAAAACAATCTTACAAATCACTTTATCGGACGAAGAAATGACCAAAATAGAAGTTAAAAACTATATAAGAGATGTACATTTGTGAACAATCTTACAAGTCACTTTATCGGATGAAGAAATGACCAAAATAGAAGTTATAGATCTTGATGGGTTATACAACTTTGTTATTGATGACTTTTTCAGTTGAAATCATTTTGTATTTGAAAATATTGTTTGAAATTGTTATATTTTGAAATTCAAATTCAAACTGTTCAAACAAAGTCATATGGAAAAATGACCAATACAAAAGTTGCAGATCTTGATAAGTTATACAACTTTGTTGTTGACAACTTTTTTATTTGAAATCATTTACTATGTAAAAAAATTATTTGAATTTCTTATATTATAAAGTTCAAATTTTATATAGTTCAATCAAACTCGGATGGAGAAATGACCAAAAGAAAATTGGTAGATCTCAACGAGTTCTACAACTTTGTTTTTGGCAACTTTTTCATTTGAGTTCATTTAGTATTAAAAAAATTTGATTCCAAGTTCTCATATTTTTAAATTATTTTTTAATAACTATTTTCGCATGCGGCTCCTTAAGTGGTCTGCATGCGAAATTAGATTTTCGCATGCGGCTCCTTAAGTGGTCGGCATGCAAAAATACCACCCCAATTTTTTCATCTCCCTCCACTCTTTTTTCCCTCCCACCACTTCAAAATTTTTCTACCTCATCTCCTCTCTCTCCCTCTATTTATTTATTACTCTCCCCTCTCTCTCTCCCTCTCTCTTTCTCTCCTCTCTCTCCCTCTCCCTCTCTCAGAGCGGCCGGGCGGCGGATGGCAATGGCGTCGGCACGGATGGCAGATCCGGCGGCGCCTCCCTCGGGAGGGCCGGATCCGCCGCCATAGGGAGCGGCTACGGCGGCGGCGGGCGGCGGCTTGGCGGCCTCGGCTCGGCGGCCCGCCATCCCCTCCTCACCGACGATGATGAGGCGACCCTCCCTCTTCCTCAACGCCGCCGCGGCAGGGGTGGCTTGGCCGCCTCGGGTGGCGCCGCCGCACTGCGTGGATCCGGTGCCGCCGACGACGGCGGTCGGCGGGGGCGACGGATCCGGCGGGTGCGACGACAGCGGGCGGCGGGGGGGGGGGGGGGGGGGGGCGGCGATGGGGGCAACGGATCCGCCGCCGGCGACGGCGTGCGGCGTGGACGGCGGGCTAGGGTTTGGGATTTTTTGGATTTTTTTGGGGGGTTTTGGATTTTATTTTTTTTTTGCTGAATTTATTTTCGCATGCGGGCGGTATAAGCGACTGCATGCGAAAATCCCATTTTTGCATGCGGGTGCCCTGGCCGCATGCAAAGATTTGCATTTTCGCAGACGATTTGGCGCATGCGGTTGGCGCAACCGCATGCGAAGATCGCTTCGGCCCGTTTGCAAAAACGGTTTTTGCAGTAGTGTTTTGTGATAAGTTTATTGTTAAATCGGTAGTTCTAGATTGATAGTACTAGAAAGTATCCTATCTTTAAAACGGAGGTAGCATATAAGTAAGGAATGCAACTTTTATGGATTCATGCATGTGCATGTGCTTGTGCATGTGTTGCCGGTCAAATGTCAAAACTATTGTGTCTTACTTATGCCGGTCAAAAAGTCAATAGTCAAGACCACTAGTATATACCGTGTTTAGTTTTTCATTGTTTCTACTCGTACTCCATTAAGCACCATGGACGACGCAGACAAAGCTAGATGTATGTACCTTTCAGTACCTCGTCTCCATATTTTAGAAACGAAACTACGAAAGGAAAATATTTGTCTTCCCAATGGATGACGACACAGGAGCTTTCCGTGCAATTTCATTGATCGAGAAGAAAATGTCGTGTATATTACGGTGATATCATTTATGCACTCCTAGCAAAAAAATAAATAAATTATGCGCTAGATGACATGCGTCCACAAACACAATTAATATAGTTGCTTTTATGCAATATTCCAATGACAGTTAAGGATGCATGTATCTGAACAAATTATACGTCATCTCAATACTGTGTATTTTACGCCAGTACTATCTTAATTATTTCAGGCACACAAAGTTGAATTTTACTTGTTATTAATAAACCTCCAACTCTGATCCTTTCTACGGTCAGATACCGTAGGTGATACGTGAGATCGAGCTACTTAATTATGTAGTATGATAATTAACATACCGTATACTGAACGGGTACGATATCTTTTTGAATAAACACTACTTGATCGATCGAGACACAATAATACGAGATATATATAGAAGTGTCAAAGTTGTTCTATGAACTTCAAAAACTGTAGAAAATTAAAACTCGCAGAACGGAATATATATTCAGATATGTTGTACGCATGTGCTACCAAAGTTTTAGTTTCTAATTTACTCCTGAATCGTCCAGTTATAATATCCCCTGTTCTACGCAAGGGGGCTTACTAAAATGAGCATCTTTTTTTGTCGTAACCAGTTAATCTTTGAGAGCGGACACGAAATCGATTGTTTCGGTGTCTATCATTGTCAATGAATTTGATAATCAACTACTGACCATGCATGCAAACTGATAGATTAATCAGCACGTTTTGGAGCAAGTTGAAAGTGAGTTAATTAATTATACTGAGGCTGCTTTAATTTGTCCACTGCTGCATCGATCGCACGCCAGCTTTGCTCCAATTCGTGAAGACTGAGAGCTAGCTTGTCATCATTATCTTTCTCTCGCAGCGGAGATTGACCAGTAATCTTATTTACTACTCCCTCTATCTTATAATATAAAAAATTTTAAGTTTTTACTTACAATGTTTGACCACTCGTTTTATTCAAAAATTTTTTAAAATATAAAAATCGAAAAGTTCTGCTTAAAATATTATAGATAATAAAGCAAGTCACAAATAAAATAAATAATAATTTCAAAATTTTTCGAATAAGATGAGTGGTTAAACGTTGCAAGTGACACATTCACGCGCGTAATCACGTTGTGCTAGCTTAGCTAAAGGAACATTCTCTGAAGCTGTACGATCAGGCTAATTCATCTCGCCTTATTCCCCTGTGTGTGTCTATATATAATCTAAAAGTAGCTAATATAGCCGCCTCTAAGATATATCTCTTACATTTCAGATTATAAAAAGTTTTGACTTTAATAAAATTAAACTACTTTAAGTTTGACTAAGTTTATATTTACAAATATAGTAATATTTACATTACCAAACTAGTTTTCTTAAATTAATAATTAAATATATTTTTATAATAAATTTATCTTGATTGAAAATATTACTATTTTTTTCTATAAACTTGGTTAAACTTGAAGAAGTTTTACTTTGGTTAAAGTCAAAACATCTTATAACCTAAAACTGAGGGAGTATCTTTTTAACTTATGAGCCTGTTAATAGATATCCGAGATACTGTATCTGTTCCATAATAATTGTATTTCTAGAATTTAAATTTGTCCCAAAATAATTGTCATAATAGAGTACTAACTATTCCATTAATCACTTTTGATTTGAATTTCTCCCTGTTCTATCCTCAGTCATCATCCTACTGTTACTAGCTATGCACCATTTAATGAATGGTATCTTAGTCTTTCTTCTAAAATTTTAATATATGCTAAGTAATCTAGAATTGCAATTATTTTAGGAGGACTGAGGTAGTAGTATATATATTTTGGTATGGGGTAATTACAAGGGGAAACCTTTGGTGCCGGCGATTGAGCTGCCTGCTAAATGGATGCGCCGCTAGTATTGAAATGTCTCAATTTTCCTTTTGCGGGAAAAAAGTCTCAAATTAAACCAACAGGGCTGTAAAATGTAAAGAAAATAGAAAAACCGATATGAACTATAAGGACTGTGAATGCTTGCATGCACACTTTCTTTTCAGATATACAAGAGTACAAAGTAGCTAGAGTACAATTCAAACCTCTCCTGATTGTGGGTAAACACCAAAACAGTTTTCTTTACCTGATTAAAAGAAAAGCCAAACTATCCATCACAAGCATGGACAACCATCTATAACAGGACAAGAAACTCATATTTACCACTTGTTTTGCATGCATCAAAGAACAAGTCCAGAGTCTTCTTTGTCCTTTCAGGGAACAAGTACATATATAGAGCCAAATGATGTTTATATATATGTGTGTAGCTCATATAAGGGTGATAAATATATATCATTTTATTTTTGTCAAAAATAGCATCATCGAGATCACCACAAAGGCTATGTCGCCTAAAACTTCTATTTAAATCCTAAACATGTTTCGAAAGTGAAAAATATTTCGGATATATTTAAAGCCTAAATATTCCTTAAGGAGGCGTGCATATTTTTCCATGGCCATAGCATTCGACTGTCCGCAAAATATTCAGAGCTTCTCAATGGATAAACGAATTATTGTAGTACTTTAAGAACACAATAAAAGGTTTGGCAATACATGTACACACCCACTTTTGGGTGTAGAGGCCAGGTTTAAACCCATTTTCTAAAAAAAAGATGACATATTTAATAAAAGCTGTAATGTTCAATAGTTAAATTTGTGTTTTTTTCATATGGAATGTGTACAGATTGAATGTAGTACTGTAGAGTGATATATGACATTGTGATATACGTAGTTAATTTTTAATTTTTTTTTAGCATTTAAATGACATGCAAGATATTAGCGTAGGCTCACTTAAGATGTAAATAGATTTTCTTAGAAATAAAAATAATAATTGGACATTCTTCTTCCGACATACAGAGATATCATCAAGACACTCAGGGTATGATTAGTTTTTTGGTGTAAAGTTTTCAAGTATACAAACACACATTTAAAGTATTAAACGTAGACTAATAACAAAACAAATTACATATTTCGCCTATAAACTGCAAGATGAATTTATTAAGTCTAATTAATATGTCATTAGCAAATGTTTACTGTAGCATCATATTATCAAATCATGGCGTAATTAGGCTCAAAAGATTCGTCTCGTAATTTACATGCAAACTGTGCAATTATTTTTTTCTCACATTTAATGTCTCATGCATATGTCCAAACATTTGATGTGACGTTTTTGGCCAAAGTTTTTTGGATCTAAACAAGGCCTCAAGGTACTTTCTCAGATATCTCTGAAACAAAAATCAATGGTCAAAGGGGCAAAACAGCATGCATTTCCACAAAAATTCATCACTCTCCTCCACAAAACTGAAAAAGTGAGGGACACAAAATCAGGATTTGCTTTTTTTCTTTCACGGAATATGCAAAAGGAAAATCCATGGCTTGCTGTCTGTCAACCACATGCTTATGTCTGATCTAGTCCACGTTCATGAAACAAACCATACTAGCATGGAAAAGGTTGTTGACAGACAACAAGTACTTTAATTCTTCCTATTTCTTCTAACCTAGCTTATTATCTATCTCTCTTGCGGACATTGCAAGTTTTTTGTGATACACATCATACATATAAAAGATACATATAAAAGGGGGCGTATATTTTCACGTACACCTCGAGAGATTAATATTGCAACCAACATATATATTGTTCTACAGTTATGCGCCTATATAGCTAATTAATTTAATATTGTACTGGCGGCTAAAGCTACGTACCTAACCAAGGAAACAACAGTTGACAGGTCTCATTAATTCGCACATGCACGGCATGCACAATCACCCATACGTACAGACGTTCACGTATGTGTCCGGCTAAGGCAAGCCAAGGCAGCAGCAATGGGCAACATATGCATGAACGCCAGAAAACAAAAAACCCTGTAGGCGCCAAGTGTAGCAGCTGACCGTGTGCTTAGCTAGCTTGCCGGTTTGATCGCTTCCAACTTGTGAAATTTTTCTTCGATCACCCGTTCCATTCCTAGGAGCAGAAATGGTGGTGCAACTGACGCATGCAAACGACAAATTTTATAGTGATCGCTTCAACTGCAACTGTATAAGCTACGTACAAAATTAAAATTAAAGGGAAAATTAAAAGCCGTGTGTTCTTTCTTTAATCCTCCACTATAAATACGTGCCCCGAGCGCGTCACAAAGCTATCCATCAGATCGAGCAAGACGAACAGAGCAGACGAGAGATTGCCTTTTTAGCAGAAAAAGGTGAACGATCGATCGATCGATCTCTCTGGCAGTCGTCTTTGTTAATTTAGCAGAGGGATTTGGTAGCATAATTAGCTAGCTAACTGTTGCATTATATTGCATATAATTAGATACCTCTAGCTGGAATCAATGGCGCCAACCACGAATCAGAGCAGCGGGTCGGCGCCACTGACCGTGAACCCGGTGGTGCAGCGCGCCGTCGGCGCGCAGCTGCCGACGACGTCGCCGTGCCGCACGCCAAAGTCGCCGCCGCCGTCGTACGGGAGCATCGTCACCGTGCTGAGCATCGACGGCGGCGGCGTCCGCGGCATCATCCCGGGCACCATCCTCGCCAGCCTCGAGGAGAAGCTGCAGAAGCTAGACGGCGCCGACGCGAGGATCGCCGACTACTTCGACGTGATCGCCGGGACGAGCACCGGCGGGCTGGTCACCGCCATGCTCACCGCGCCCAACGACCAGGGCCGACCGCTCTTCGCCGCCAAGGACATCAACGACTTCTACCTCAAGCACTGCCCCAAGATCTTCCCTCCCAGAAGGTGCAGATTGGTTTATATAAAAATTTAACCAATTAATACCAGCTTAATTAATTCGTGCATGCATTCTTATGATCTTAACCTGCATAGATCAACATCTTGCTGTGGATGCAGCATTCCAATTGTGGGATTGTTCCAGAGCATGGCGGGGCCAAAGTACGACGGCAAGTACCTGCACTCGGTGGTGCAGTCGCTGCTCGGCGATAAGCGAGTTAATCAGACGCTCACCAACGTCGTCATCCCCACCTTCGACATCAAGCTCCTCCAGCCCATCACCTTCTCCAGATACGACGTAATTAAACGTGACCCAAAAACTCAGTAACTACTAGTGATATCTCATGGTAATTGACTAATTGTGCGAGTGAAATTAACGTAGTGACACATGCGATGCACACATATTGCATGCAGGCCCAGAACGATGTGTCCAAGAACGCTCTCCTGTCGGACGTGTGCATCAGCACGTCGGCGGCGCCGACGTACCTCCCCGGCCACCGCTTCCAGACCACGGACAAGGACGGCAAGCCCCGGGAATTCAACCTCGTCGACGGCGGCGTCGCCGCGAACAATCCGGTAACTATAAGGCACCATGCATGCCTGTGTGTGTTCTACAACTCTGACATATGAGAAATTTTACGGTTTTCTTTCTCAAAATTTTTAGTGTAAATTTGGTACCCAAGATACCGAAAATTACTAAATTTTACAATAGAAAATATGCCGATACCTACGTACTTAATGGCGGTAATATATATACATAGCTGTTTGCATGTCTGAGGCTGACTGTATGAATTGTTGGCACTTGCAGACGCTGTTGGCGATGACACACGTAAGCAAGCAGATCCTACTGGGAAACAAGGGCTTCTTCCCGATCAAGCCGGCGGACTACGGCAAGTTCATGATCCTGTCGCTGGGCACCGGCACGGCCAAGATCGAGGAGAAGTACGACGCCGTTCAGTCCGGCAAGTGGGGGATGATCAACTGGGTGTACCACGACGGCTCGTCGCCGCTGATCGACAGCTTCAGCCAGGCCAGCGCCGACCTCGTCGACATCCACGCCTCCGTGCTCTTCCAGGCGCTGCACTGCGAGAAGAGCTACCTCCGCATCCAGGACGACGAGCTCACCGGCGACACGGCGTCCGTCGACGTCTCCACGCCGGAGAACCTGAACCGGCTCGTCGAAGTCGGCAAGGCGCTGCTCAAGAAGCGGGCGTGCAAGGTGAACCTCGAGACCGGCAAGAACGAGCCCGACATGAGCAGGGGCACCAACGAGGAGGAGCTGGACCATTTCGCGAAGATGCTGTCCGACGAACGCAAGGCCAGGCTCCAGAAGAAGGCCTCCTTTCAGTAAACATGGATGCATGTATCGAATATTTGTGTAGCAATTTCCCTAATTCAACAGCATAATCATTAGTCGTAACACATGCATGCCTTTCGAACAGGCTATTTCTATTACATTTGTACTTTAATTTTGTTGGAAAAGTTATATGTAAATTTTGTTTGTCGTATATATGGAATAAAGTACTACATAATTTAATTTTATTAATAGTTACAAAATTGAAATTTAACAAATACAAAAATGAATTATATGCATAATAAATGCTAATACTTAGTTACTTTCTAGTTTTACATTTAATAAATAGATTTTTTTTAAAAAAAATGTACTATGTGATATGTGTAGCCAGATCAGCTTTAGTTTTTCCATATGATTAAATAATTCCAAAACTTAATTGGAGTTAATACATAGAGAGAAAAGTTGTGCTCTGTTCGGAGTCTCATAATAAACTTTTTCATGATTTAATAACGGACTTGCTAAATTTATGGCGCCATAAAATTCCATTGATTACAGTCGATTTGCATGTCTATGGCAACACAATCGCACAGGCCTGCGGCCTCCAAACTGTGCTTCCGTGAGGGAGAAGATTATTTCCACACATACATCATCATGATGAGCGATGATTATATACTAATTACATATATCTAATTTCGGGACTTGCGTATGTAATTTTAGGACTCGCATATGTAATTTTGAGACTTACATTGTAAATACACTAAAATTACATATGTAATTTTGGGTCTTACATATGTAATTTTGAGACTTACATTGTAAACACACTAAAATTACATGTGTAATTTGTAAACTGACAATGTAAATACATACCGATTATTTTTTTTGAAAAGTATGGCGCCATAAATATAGCTACTCCCTTTAATAATTAAGAAATTCTAGGAACTAGTATGTACTGAATTGGCAAATTATACCCTTATTATGGAGTCTCAACTTTATTTTATATTTATTTAATAGTTACAAAACTCAAAAGTAATACTTCATCCATCCTAAAATATAATATATTTGGGTGAATGTGATTAACACATCCTAATACTACGAATATGGATAAAGAGTCGTCTATCCATATTTTGGGACGGAGGGAGTATTACCTAATACCTATGTCCCAAAATGTTGCTGCAGATGGGATATTTTCAAGTTCTAATAGAGGCCTATCCAATTTCTTAGTACTAGGTAATATTTTGTGATGAAGGTAGTAGATGGAATTAATATGGACCACTGTTTTAATCTGATAATATTTGGTAGATAAACTCTCATTACGATTGATGCGAACATTTTCTCAAGTTGTAGTAATTATTGTAGGATGAACAAACATTGCCACCACCGTTCCCAACACCAATGTTATTAATTGGGGTGATGGTGCCAACTTCATTGGCGTCATCTCTCTAGGTGCCACGGTAGTAGAGGGACGGCGCTGTCACGTAGGATTAAGTTTTTTCCAGTGATCTTTGTAAAATATGTTTTCAAAAAGACAAAAATATAATAAATCTTGATTGCTGCGACCAACTGGTCCAAAACTAATTGGTAGCGGGTGGGCCTTTAAAAGTAGGGTGGCAGCGTTTCACTGGACTTTAGAAAATCATTAAAATGGAACCTGATTGTATAGAAGCCGTGGCGGGCCGAACAAGCAAGTAAAGTGGCAAATGAGTGACGGATGGTAGCTGGTGTGTCTTTAAAACTATAAATTTGAAAACCCGACGATGATGAGATTTAATTTTTTAAAATTCTAAAATAATGAGTTGACTATTTAGAAAATATTAGATAATTCGATATAGGTGTTAAGCGTGCAATTGCGCGGGCCACCCCACTAGTTGGGTTTAAATTTAGGTGAAAATGCTGTATGAATTTCATGAAATGTGATGTGAAATTTATTAAAACAAATGAGTTTATTTGAGTTTTTCAAATAATTCTATCCCTTTTTTTTCTTACAAATGAACTTTTTTCAGGTTAAGAATTGTGTTTTTCTCAGTGAGTCAGCACATAAATATAAGAGTAATAATACGTTCATGACATATATAAATTAACTAACGAAATGGGTATAAATTTAAAAGAACATGAAGGAAACACTACTGGAGAACCCCACATCTCTCCTAGGTTGTAAACCGGAAGGGAGAATCCGGTACTAAAGATAGCGATCTTTGGTCCCGGTTGAAATTCCCGGGACTAAAGATAGATCTTTAATCCCGGTTGGAGTCACCAACGGGAGAAAAAATAAAAGCACCACGTGGCTGACCCTTTCTCTTTCCTTTTTCTTTTATTGTTTTTTTAGCTACTTGCATATTGATTCGCAGTAAACTCAACAACAAAAATCATACACACAGACAAAATCATCCACAAATTGACATCACAGATTCATCCGCAACTTCATAGAAACATCTAAAAATCATCCACAAATTCAAAAAACATCTAAAAATCACCCACAAATTTACATCACAAAATCATCCCCAAAATCATCACAAAGTCGTCGCCTCCGCCATCTACCGCCGCCTCCACCGTTGTGCCGTCACTGTGCGGGGCCGCTGCCTCCCTCCACCGCCGCGCGGGGTGCCGCCGCCGCCCGCTCCCGCCTCCCTCCACCGCCACGCGGGCCGCCGCCCCCGCACCGTGCCAAGCCGCCGCCGTCCCCTGCCCGCACCGCGCTAGACCTCCTCCGCCACTTTGCTCTGTCTCTACAAGGAAAGAGTGGATAAGAAGAAAAGAAGAGAGGATAATAGAGAGAGGAGAGGAAGATGGGAAGAAAGACTTTGCGATAGAGGATTTGAGGATAAGTCCTAGGGATTATATACGAGGGGTTGAATTTTAATCCCGGTTGGTATTGCCAACCGGGACTAAAGATCTAAATAATCTTTACTCTCGGTTAGAATTACCAACCGGGACAAAAGTGGTGATCTTTACTCCCGGTTAGAATCACCAACTGAGACTAAAGATTCTCGGGCACCTGACAGACCTCTAACATGGACGAACCGGGACTAAAGATTATCAAGATCAAAAAAATTTTAACCGGGACTAAAATTAATCTATAGTTCCGGTTTCTATTAGAATCGGGACTATTGTGAAAATCGGTCGACCCAGGAAAGATCACTTCTCCGGTAGTGAAACATAACAAAACTCAAGGGCGTGATGGAAATGATAGGAAATTCAAACGCATAAAAAATTGAGCGAAAACTGATGAGAACTAAAGGAATTTTCTCAATGACGAACTTCGAAGATGATGAAGGCGCTATTGCCGTCAAGATTGAACCAAACTAATCGTATGGTCTTTTTCCAACAAAAAATATTATATATCTTGGTACACGTACGCGGGCGCGCAGCTTCAACAAGAATCTATCATGAACGGGTAAACAGCTGAAACCATATCATCTTCCTACATTATCTTCCTACTATATATTTATTTATTTTTCTCCAGAGACCATACAACCATAGTGTACGGCACGCTACCATAGTACACGCTCCTACAGCTGATTGGGGCAACATTGTCTCGCCTGTCCAGTGGACCAACCGGGTCACGGTCTCACGTGCCAAAGATGAAAGACCAGCTTGACTGCGTCCAAGATGTACTCCGACATAGTAGTAGTATATGATGTGTCCAACATCGATCTCTCTTTGCCGGCCGGTACGCGCGCGATCGATCGAGCCCGTGCACGCACGGGTAACCTGTGACTGTCTCGTGTCTGGGCTGGTGCGACTAACTGGTTCAAAACTCCATCGCACTACTGACTCGTCCAAAATGCAACCACCTGCACGAACGAACGCACGCGCGATGCTTCCGATGATCGAAGCAGCCAGCAAAGGCGAGACCGCGAGACCTTCTCATGTTGAAAACGATGGCGTCCTCGCGTATAAATTCAGCGCCCGTGCACAGCAGCGAACTCACATCGAGATCACGGATAGAGCCAAAGCACAAACGAGCTATAGTAGACGACGCTTTCTACGAAGCAGAAACACACACATACAAAATAATCGATCTCCCGGTGTTTTGTTTAGCACTCTAGTGTGTTTCCCATGGCGCCCGTGCAGACACCGGAGCAGAGCAACGGGTCACTGACGTTGAACCCGGTGGTGCAGCGCGTGCTGAGCCGCGGGAAGTCGCTGCTGTCGCCGTCCACGCCGCGGTCGCCACCGCCGTCGTACGGGAGCATCGTCACCGTGCTGAGCATCGACGGCGGCGGCGTGCGCGGCATCATCCCGGGCACCATCCTCGCGTTCCTGGAGGAGAAGCTGCAGGAGCTGGACGGCCCCGAGGCTCGGCTCGCCAACTACTTCGACGTGATCGCCGGGACGAGCACCGGCGGGCTGGTGACCGCCATGCTCACCGCGCCCAACGGCAACGGCAACCCGCTCTTCGCCGCCAGGGACATCAACGACTTCTACCTCGAGCACTGCCCCAGGATCTTCCCTCCCGTCAGCAAGGGGCCTCTCGGTCTGTTCAAGAGCATGACGGGGCCAAAGTACGACGGCCGGCATCTCCAATCCGTCGTGCAGCAGCTGCTCGGCGACAAGCGCGTCGACAGCACCATCACCAACATCGTCGTCCCGACCTTCGACATCAAGCTCCTCCAGCCAACAATCTTCTCGACCTACGACGTATATATGTCACGAAGATCTCTACATATAACTCTGACATAGTTGTTTCTTGTACATGTCCTAAAATTGTTTCGTGTCTTTGCACGAATGTGCAGGCTCGCAAGGACGTGTCCAAGAACGCGCTTCTGTCGGACGTGTGCATCAGCACGTCGGCGGCGCCGACGTACCTCCCCGGCCACCGCTTCCAGACGACGGACAAGGACGGCGAGCCCCGGGAATTCAACCTCGTCGACGGCGGTGTCGCCGCAAACAATCCGGTGAGTAGCCATGCTTGTGGAAATTTGGAATACACAAATCCAGTCGTCCAGACTTGGTGGACTACTACTGAATTTAATTAATGCAGTAGCTGTCAAATTAAGAAAACAGAGATCGTCACACCAAGTTAGCTTCGTGAAACTTGTCAAACTAAACTTCCTTAAATATGGCACAGAAATGACTTGTGTTGCTCTCATGTACACTGTGCGATGTTTGACACTGGACCAACACGTGCAGACGCTGCTGGCGATGACACACGTTTAAATTCAAATATAAAATATATCACTCCACAAACATGCAAGTTTAAATTCAACTTTTATAAGTTGTAACAAAAATAACAAATATAGTTGCGAACATGCGATAACTATTTTCAGTTTAATTTGTTATTTTTGTTGCAACCTGTAGAAGTTAAATTTGGTCTTGCATGTTTATGGAGTGATATATTTCATATTAATCTATATTGATAAATTTTTTTTATTTTTTTTCATAACTATTTAGATGACATGCAAACAACGAGGGATGTCCTCTCGAGAGATGAAAATCCACATCCCTACTGAATTTAATTACTTGTCAAATTAAGAAAACAGAAATCGTCATACCAAATTAGCTTGTGAAACTTGTCGACCTAAACTTCCTTAAATATGGCACAGAAATGCAAGATGGATTCTAATCTCTCGAGTGGACGTCCACCCGTTTCTTGCATGCCACCTAAATGATTATGAAAAAATTTCAAAAAAATTATAAGATAGGTTAATATGTAATACATCACTTCACAAATATGCAAGTTCAAATTCGACTTCTACAAGTTGTAACAAAAATAACAAATTAAACTCTAACTAGTATACGTATGTTCACAGTTAAATTTGTTATTTTTGTTAAAAAATTATAGAAGTTGAATTTGAACTTGCATGTTTGTGAAATGATATATTACATATTAACCTATCATACCAATTTTTTAAAAAAATTTTCATAACCATTTAGATGATATGCAAGAAACGGGTGGACGTCCACCCGAGTGTTTAAAACAACTTCCCCACAGAAATGACTTATATTGCTCTCATGTACACTGTGCGATGTTTGACACCTGACCAACACATGCAGACGCTGCTGGCGATGACACACGTTACCAAGCAGATCCTGCTGGGCAACCAGGACTTCTTCCCGATCAAGCCGGCGGACTACGGCAAGTTCATGATCCTGTCGCTGGGCACCGGCTCGGCCAAGATCGAGCAGAAGTTCGACGCCGTCGAGAGCGGCCGGTGGGGCGTCCTCGGCTGGCTGTTCAACAAGGGCGCGACGCCGCTGATCGATAGCTTCAGCCAGGCCAGCGCCGACCTCGTCGACATCCACGCATCCGTGCTCTTCCAGGCGCTGCACTGCGAGAAGCGCTACCTCCGCATCCAGGACGACGAGCTCATCGGCGACATGGCGTCCGTCGACGTCTCCACGCCGGAGAACCTGCAGAGGCTCGTCGGCGTCGGCAAGGCGCTGCTCAAGAAGCAGGCGTGCAAGGTCGACCTCGAGACCGGCAAGAACGAGCCCGACATGAACCGGAAAACTAACGAGGAGGAGCTGGTGATTTTCGCCGAGATGCTGTCGCGAGAACGGAAGGCCAGGCTTCAGAAAAAGCAGGGGAGCATGAAGAACTAGTACATATTGGCAAATTGTAGCAGATCTTCGGATCAATACTACAGGTCTACAACTACTATTGGTGTCAAGTGATTGGATGTAAAATTTATCCGTTCATATTGGATGTTTGTTGTATCTTCGTAAATTCATGTACATCTATGTAGGGAAATGATTCTAAACTCTCGAGAAAATATCTATGTGAGTAGTAATTAAAAAAAAGCTTTTTACTATCAAAGTCAAGTGAAGGAAAGAGAATACCATGTTCAGAAGCCCCAAACGGCATATTTTGGACCATATTTTGCAATTTTCATACAGTTTGACCACATGAGGATAGAAGAGAAATAGCAATTGAAAACCGTACAGACACATTGTTGTGGATTTATGAATTATGAGGCCCCTTTCGGCCCATATGCAGGTATTTCTACTAAGGAATAATTAAGTTCATTTGAGATCCCTTAACTTGACAGCGAGTTCGATTTTCATCCCTAAACCGCAATACAAGAAACAACAGGTCCCTCAACTATCAAAACCAGTTCACACGAGATCCCTCGATGGTTTACATGGCGGTTTTGGCTGACATGGCTCCTCCGTGGATCCTTTTGACTAGGTCTTTGTCCCACGTGGTGCTTACGTGGCAATATTATCCGGAAATATAATAAAATCTGTGGGGCCATGTCAGTCACACACAAAATAACATGCCATCCCTCTTCTCTCTATCCTCTCTCTCTCTCACCTAGGCGGCGGAGGGCGGCCGGAGTAGATGACGGCCGAGGTGGGGCGTGTAGCTGCGGGTCCGCGGTCACCCCCGCCGTAGCCGTGGTCCCCGCAGCCGCTGGGAAGGGATCCGCCGGTGAGCGTGGCGCTGCCTGGCACGGTTACGTCCACAGCCTTGATGCGGCTAAGGTCATCATCACCGACGGTGTCGACTTGCCGGCATCGTACGACTGGATGGACTACGCACCGACGTTGTGGTTTTTTTCCGCTGCCGGCCGCGACTTTGCACGCCGTCACTGCTATCTCGTCGTCGCTGCTAAGCAACCGTCGCTTTCTTCCATCTCAAGCTGCTGTCGTTGTGTCCTCATTGGCAACTTCCACTGCAACCGCCACTCGCCACTACGGACCGCCGCGGCTCCCTCCTCACCGGCCATCCCGCTGGAACGCGATGGTGCCCGCCGTCTTCTCGGTTCCATAACGGCTACCGCCGCCGAGATCATTGAGGTAGGAGGCTAAAGAGGATGGCGCCGCTCTTGGCCCTGCCGACCGCCACAACATCGCCGTCCCTGGCCCCATCGCGCGCGAGAAGCGAAGGGCCGCGCGCCGCCCCTTGCCCCGCCGTCCGCCCGTGCTGGAGAAGCGGAGGGCCGCGCGCCGCCCCGGCCCCGCCGTCCGCCCGCGCTGGAGAAGTGGAGGGGCGAGCGCCACCCTGGCCAGAGAAGCGGAGGGCCGAGTGCCGCCCTAGCCCCGCCGTCCGCCGCTGACATGAGGGAGAGAGGAGGCGCTGACTCGCCATGGAGATAGAGAAGAGTCTCACTGTTTTTTCCGACTGGTATGTGGTCCCATATTCCTTTAAAATCTTTTACATTTTTAAATTTTGCTTTCAGTGCCACATCACTGCCACATAGGACAAGGATCAAGTCAAACCAGTCACGTAAGTGTCACGTCAACCAAAACCGACATCTAAACTACCGAGAGACCTCATCTGAACGGTTTTGATAGTTGAGGGACCTGTAGCATCTGGTATTGCGGTTCAAGGACGAAAATCGAGCTCAATGTCAAGTTAAGGGACCTTAAATGAACTTATTCCCTCTACTAATAGCAAGCCCACCGTTCTCTCTTATAGGGCTCTGAATTGTGTGTGATTCTATACAGATGGATAGACTGTTGCACAACGATTGATCGGTACTGAAGTCTGAAAGCATGCAAGCAGGAAGCCGCAGAGACGACCGCAGGCGACGGCAGTCACGGCATAGAACCGATTGATATCAGGTGCAGTCATCCCTAGACCTGCACTAATCTCATCTCCGTCCATTTCTTTACGAAGAGTTCAGATTTACAGCTACTTAAGTCCTACATAGTAAAACTAAAATATTTTTCTCTAGATAACAGTGTTTAGATGATCCTATTTCTTAAATTCAGATCAAATAGCGATAGTATGACAGCTTAAGTTACAGCCGCACCACCCACTGCAACGGAATCGGATCTGCAAAAAACCGGCCATATCCAGGAAGCAAAAACCATGACTGATCGTCAGACTGTTAACTAATTAAAGACGCATACGTACTGTTAGAAAAAGTTCAGTTGGCGAATTATCTGATGTTAACTCCGATCTGATCAATTGGACTATCATTGTGCTGGCCCATATGATGCCCTGTCTGCAAGGACCATATATGTGGATGGATCAATGGAACAGCCCCCACTATGCACCTAATTAAGGTGAAATAATGATTTATCTCCTGGAACCTAATCTGGGCCAGATGAACTGTATCGAACATATTGCCGGATTCTCCTTTGATGTTGATATCATACATCTTGTGGTCTCTCGGTGGCCATCAAGTGCCTAGCTAGTTATGCATGCTGTGCTAGCCATTAAATGGATATTAACAGTCTCTAATACAAGTGTATATATTATCATATTGTCCTTTCTAATCATACGTTTGTAACAAGCACTAAAAATATAACTAAAATAATGTTTATTTACAAGTATGCTAATACCATTTTTATATATCATCTTTAAAAAATTATATATTGGTGATCTTATATTTCGAGGTTTGACTACATACATGCTTCCAAAAAGGATGTCTATTTCCAAATATATATATATATATATATATATATATATATATATATATATGTCTCTGTTTGTGAACGGCGGCAATAATCGAAGTATTCAAGTATATACTTAATTAACAATTGGTCTCTTGCGAATTACTGGTTTTTATTTTTTTTTCTCTAAGATTAGAGTTCCAGATAGCCTCCTCCTCTCTCTCTCCGGCTTAATTAGGAGGTTCATAGAATTGTGGATAAGGTCTCATGTCATGGGGTAGGATGGCTGGATGGGGTTTGGCTATGGAAGGAGGTTATTCTCTGAGCAGCAAATTGAAATATGTATACTCAGTCATAAAGCGTATTATTTAGACACCTCTTCGGAACTTATGTATGCTAGAAAATGGATAGGAGCGAGCTAATTTTCAGTCTGGCGATATTGTTATTTGCTAGCATTTTGGGACATAATATATAATGTTGTAGGATTTTAAAGAATTAGTTTAATCATATAGTATGTTGAAACCAAGTGAGTATCAGGCATGGCCAAAAACTTCTAATGTCATTGATGTAAAAAATCTAAGTCCTGAATTGACTAGACGCATAGCAATATTTTACAACTATTATTTATTTGGTGGAGACTCATTCATAGCGGTGAAAATACAAATTAAATTGTAGGAGCCGCTCAACTTATTTCTTCTATTTTAGGGTGGTATGAGAGTTTCGAATTTCAAGAAGCCTCATGCTTTTTATTTCTTTGACCGATATGAAGGTGATTTTTTTTTCATGTGGTTTATATTTCTTGTCTTTGAATCTTTTCTTGTACTAGATATTTCGGATATACTATCATAGAAGCATATTCACTTGGATGAGGATTTTCATCCTTAGAGTGGATATCCCCTCGTTGTTTGCATGTCATCTAAATAGTTATCAAAAAATTTGAAAACAATTGACAATATAGATTAATACAAAATATATCACTCCACAAACATGCAAGACCAAATTCAACTTCTACAAATTTCAACAAAAATAACAAATTAAACTGAAAATAGTTATCGCACATTCGCAACTATATTTATTATTTTTGTAACAACTGGTAGAAGTTGAATTTAAACTTGCATGTTTGTAGAGTGATATATTTCATAGTAATCTATGTTGCCAAATTTTTTTCATATTTTTTATATTTTTTAGGTGTTATACACGAAACGAGGGGATATTCGCTCTAGGGATGAAATCACTCTCCCCACTTTACACCGAGGATGCTATATATCTGGCTGGTCAGCCAGCACACATGAACGTGCAGCTGACGAGCTAGCTAGCCAGCGACGTGCAGTACTTATTTACGTCCAACCCATGAGCGCAGAAGGTGCCGATTTAAACACTGTAGTTAGTCACTATCGCCTTTTTCTATAACCACTTTTCTCTACCGATTTAGCAGAACATATATATTGTGGCAGAGCCAGAACGCCATGGGAGCCGTATTATTTAGGCAGCGAGACCATCTACCAGCACCCTGCTATTTGCCTACATGTCAGACTTCCCAACCAGCACTCACATGCGACACTGATGAGGATTGAGGAGAAATATACAGTTTTTTTTTTTTAAAAAAAACAGCTACATCAATTCGAGCCAATGCTTCAAATAAGCCACCAAAAGAAAATAAAAAATATAACAAAAAGAAGACAAATTCACAGATAGCTAAACAAATATTCATCGACAAGTTCACACCGTAGAATCAAACATTCATTAAAAGTTCACATCACAGAATTCCAAAACTAGATAAAAAAAAAGCACCAATTATAGTGGAGAAATTCGCCCGCTGCTGTTGCTCACTGGGAAAGTGTCGTCGCTTGCTGCCATCGAGCAAGCCGCCTCTGAGCCAGGAGGGACGAGGTTGCCGCTAGCTGCCACGCGTCGCCGGGAAAGGAGGGGGAAGAACAAGGCTTCAAATGGGAACGATCTCTCCACACATGGGAAAAGGAGAGGCTGCTACTGTCACCGCACAAGGAGAAGGGAAGGCCGTGGGGAGGCGTCGTCGAGGAGAGGCAAGGTGGATGCCGCCTCCTCCCGCTCGCCCTGTCACTGAGGGGAGACACTGTTGAAGGGAGGTGCCGCCGAGGGGAGACGAGGTGTATGCCGCCTTCTCCCGTTTGCTCCGCTACCCACCAAATGCGGGGATGTGGGGAGAGATTGAGCCGGACAGAGAGGACGAGCTAGTGAGGAAGATTGTGTGAGAGAAAGGAGCCTGGGAGGATAAGACAAAGGAGTGGTCAAGGGAGAGCCGGACTTTGGCTTGGAACGATATTTTCATCCCCATGCGCGGCGTTCGCATGTGTTAATGTGCCGGCATGGTTTTCTTATTTGTGCCGGTCTTTCTATATAATAAACCGGCATCTAATAGTACTAGTACCGGTTTTTTAATAATTGGCATACTAGTACTGGTTTTTTAATAAAAGGGTCCGGTATTTATAAGGTGTTTTATGTGTTGGTTTTTATTTTTATACCCATCTAAAGGTTTAGAAATATGAGAAAAGTCTTATATGTACCAGATTTAGATAAACTAGTAGGTATTCTCTATTGGAAGTTCTATAGTAGCATAGTCTTGTACTATGTTTATTTATTTTAGACAGAAAGTGAGTATATATATATGGTTTGGACAGATTTGTTTTAGGTGCAGTAGCGCTAGTGTGACTGCTAGTTAGGAAGCCACACAAGTACCACTGGATTCAAAATGGAAGATCCAGATGCATCAGAATATTGTAGCAAAGTACCGTAGCGCTTTATTGAAAAAGAAAATTTTCAAATTCACTGTAGCAAACGATTTGGCTCATTGGATCGAGAAATAGAGAGCTTAAATTGTGTTGAGTTGTTATTGTGCAGTTATTGCAACTGCACTGGATCTCAATCCGGTTTGGACACGACGTCCTTGAGCTGGTCCTCCAATTAGGTTAGCTAAACATCAACAAGGACGTGTGCACAGTACGTGCTCATCATTGGCATAGCGATTTGATGGATGCATGGCCCAGGCAACAAGAAGTTGGTGCACATAACCTCAAGCCAGCTTCTAGTCGGATCTTTGGACCCATGCGTGACGCCGACCCAGATCGATGCTACTATCATTATGCATGCACCATGCTGTACTTGAACGTAATTCAGGATATGGATTTTCATCCCTGCTTATATATCATTTAAATAATTATTAAAAAATTGATAGCATATATCTCTATATTTACTATTATAAAAATTAAAGATGTTTTTACCGGTACTTTGATACGTCAATTGTTCGTTCGTTTTTGCAAATACAAGAGGAATCGTATAAGAAATCTCTTAAAAAACTCGTATGCTAACTTGAGACGATCGGACTCCTAGTTACAGCTTATGATTTTCTAACAAATATATATATATATATATATATATATATATATATATATATATATATATATATATATATATATATATATATATATATATATACACAAGCGAATTTAACACAGTAAATTTCATCTTAACTAAACCATATAACAATTAACAATAATAAGATTAAAATAGTTTTCACCCGTTGCAGCGCACGGGCATTTTTTCTAGTTAATGTAAAATATATCACTCTATAAACATGCAGACCAAATTCGA
Organism: Oryza meridionalis; assembly: GCA_000338895.3. NCBI lineage: Eukaryota > Viridiplantae > Streptophyta > Magnoliopsida > Poales > Poaceae > Oryza > Oryza meridionalis. The sequence goes on along the minus strand of CM002531.2, from coordinate 23,773,436 downwards.
CTTCTACAAGTTATAAAAAAACAAATTAAACTGAAAATAGTTATCGTGCATTTACAATTATTTTTGTTACAACATGTAAAAGTTGAATTTTAACTTACATGTTTATGGGGTATATATAAAATAAATCTATCTTGTCAACAAAATTATATTTTTTATGATTATTTATACGGTATGAATGAAACGAGGGAATATCCCATCAAAGGATGAAAATACTATTGTTGTAATTCATACTAGCCATGCAGTGAGATTCTACTTGTTATTGGTGATGCATCCAAGAAAAAATAGCAGGGGTCTAAACGAATTAGATAAAACGAATTAGATAAAGTTAGAGCCCCTTCTCCCTTCTATATGTGGCAAAAATATTTAGTTGGGGACGTAGGAGGTTTTCATGATTCTCATGTCAATAGCGAAGGTTCGAGCCACCATCATCCCCATGGTAAATCCACCCGTGCTTGCTATATGTTTGCTTATCATGCGTACTGCTGGGGAGATACATCTTACTTATCCATGTGCAACGCTTGAACTGTAGATATCTTCATATCTGACATGATGATATAAGTATATAATTTGTGATCAAGTTAATGAGGAATAAAGTACTCCCTCCTCCGTCTCAAAATAAGTACAGTTTTAGCACTATTCAGATTCATGTTTGATCGTTCATCTTATTTGAAAAATAATTATGATTAGTATTTTTATTGTTATTAGATGATAAAACATGAATAGTGCTTTATGTGTGACTAATTTTTTTAATATTTTTTTATAAAATTTTCAAATAAGACGGATAGTCAAAATATTAAACACGGATATTTATGACTGTACTTATTTTGGGGTGGAGGTATTATTGCAGAACTACGACCTTTGTGTGTCAACATCTGCCCCCACATGCTTGTCGACCTAAAGATAAAATTATTAGGGTACGTACGTGTCCCATCACGATATTATGGCATGCATAGTACAGCAAAAACAACTGCCGTACCAACTATTTGCATGTATTTTTTTAAAAAAAGAGATGTGTCGTCTAAGTGTAAAAACACTCTCTATAGCGATACTCCCTCTGTCCCAAAATATAAGTATTTTTAATATAGTGAAAAGTCAAATATTTTTAATTTGATCAATCATGTAAAATTCATTAAACAAACTATCTAATATCTAATATGTAACTCTTTTTATTTAAAACATCTTATTTTTATTATAGATATTGTTAATTAAAATAGTATCTCGGAGATCATATCCGAGCTAGCGAGTACAAACATGCATGTAGCGAATGATCATTGCAATGAGGGGCAAGATGATTAATTGGGACGATTGTCTGATCATCACAATTACACAAGCATACTATTAATATATAGCTCGATCATATAATGTATGTACTTGTGTGTGTATATATATAGTTGTATTCACAAGAGAACAGTATAAGTACTATGTAAAATACTCGTTTTCTCGCTCACTTCTTCCTCACTAGGAAAATGCTCAGCTCCGGGGCGCACTCGCGGTCGCGGCCGACGCCGCCGCCGTTGTCGCTGCCGTCGTCGGGGTTGATCATGTAGAACGCCTCGGAGTCCTTGGACCCGACGACGCGCTCGACGCGGGCGCGCATGTAGGTGAGCTCGCCGTCGGCGCCCTCCCTGCGGTCGGCGGGCGGCGGCGGGAGCACCCCAGCGCCCATGGACACGCCGCGCAGCAGGCGCAGGACGTGGCGCTCGTCGTCCGACGCGTCCTTCCGCCGGATGGCGTACCCGGCCTTGCGGCCGTTGCAGAACACGGCCCAGACGTACTCCTCCAGCAGCCGCCGCCGCGCGCTGCGGGTGTCGCTCTCCAGCGCCAGCTTCACGGTGCCCGTGGCCATCTCCCTGTGCATCGCGCTCGCCAGCATGGGCAGCTCGATGAGGAACGCCGGCGGCGCGCGCGTGTCCTCGTGGATGGCGAGGCTCAGCCGCCCGCGCCGGTGCCCGAACAGCGTCACCGTCGGCGCGTGGTCGGCGAGGAGGGGTGCCGCCCTGCCGCCGTTGTGCCGCCCCAGCAGCGCGGCCATTTTGCATCCCGTGGTGAGCATCGGCAGCAGCTTGAACATCTTGAAGATGCCGCCCACGCCGCCGGCGCCGCCGGCGCCAGCGCCCCCACCGCCGGAGAGCTTCGTCGTCCGGCGGCCATCGGAGGACGGCCGGAGGAGTGATCGCAGCGAGGCCGCGCCATCGATGAGCGATGGCATTGGCGACACCGATCGATCGATGCTGAGGTGGAGTTTGGTGTGCCGTCTGAATTGACGCGCGGCTAGCTGCTGGCTGGCTGCAGAGCTCTGCTCCGATGGAGCCCCATGGGGAAGAAAGCTGAGGAGATTACGTCGCTATTTAAGCGGGATATGCGTGGAAGAAGATGTTGGGAGGTCATATGCATAATGCATTTGCTAATAATGTTGTCTATATTGGATTAAACCATCAAATGCCTTATTAGGCGTCAGTTGCACGATTATCTTTTTTAAGATGTACGCACACAATCATTAGAAGATCGATATTCGCTATATGAGCTAAAAATTGGCAAAAAAAATCTTGATTAAGGTGAGCTAAAGTAACAGGTTAAAACTAAGGGTCTATTTGGCAAATCATATCCCAATTTTTCATCATGTGGAGCTGGAGCCGAATAAAACGCTACTAGTCCTAGATATCTCAATTTTTTTAGAGCAGAGCAAGTGAATCTGCTCCAAAGAAATGCATAGAAATACTCCCAGCTCACAAGTCCCTAGCTCTTGATTAGCTCTCACTGCACTGTTGGTAAGAATTCATACGTGTCTGGCATATAATGTTTAGAACTTCAGCTGTGCAGTTCAGAAATGTAACAGCAGAGGCAATAGTGACCTGCATTAGGAGATCCCCTGCCGTTTGATGATAATGGATGTCTGAGATCATACGACACACAGTAACTAACTACTACAATGATTAACAGTATTTTGGGAGTACAATGATCAGCAGTATTTTTAGGAGAATGATCAGCAGTATTTTTAGGAGTACTCCTACAGTGGATCTATACTGTTCCTGGCATTTTTCACTGTTCTCCTCGCAGCATGAACAGTTACTATCGTCTACATTACTGCAGACAATCAGGACATAGCCAAACTCAGGCCCAGCCATTGAGTTTAGAAATGCATGATCAATGCTTACTATATTATATTATCATATATCAATCCGTGCAGGCTACTTTGATTGATTAAGCTTTATGCACGCACTAGATGAGTCAGGTCAGGACTTATTTCGTGCAGAAACTTAATTTCTGGCTTTTGCCTTTTTGCAGAGATTAATTGATCGATATGGATCTGCGAGTTTTTGCACAACGAGTCATGGGAGGCCTTAACTCGGTGACATGTACACACACCACGGAACTAATTGTTGGGGAGCAGCTGACTCACTTGCCATCCGTGCTGCATTGCACACAGCACATGCGGTGTTTAGTCGCGCGCGCATGCGAGGAAGCCACGGCATGGCAACTGTGCTATGATTGTGTTGCTTTTTGCTATAAACTATTTTGAAAATGTTTATAAGGGCATGTACAAGAGTTGTTATTAGCGGTTTATTGTCATGTAAGTATATTTGGTGACGTGGAAGAGAGAGGAAGAAGGAAAAAAGAAAGATGGTTGCTACGCATGGCAACTGCATAGAGTCGACTTTTAGCATTTATTAGGAAATTTTTCGGTGCATTGAGTCTAATAAAGGAAAGATGACTAGTAAGAAAGTATTTTGGTACATTAATGATTAGAGACCGTATTATCTTAACTATTGTAACATGATAGTCTCTAATTAACGTAGAGACCACACCGGTCTCTATCTCTGTACTTGCCCTAATAATTTAAAATCTGTGAAATATTTAGGTGAACTTCGACATGGGATTTTTTTTTTGGTATTTTTGGAAATGAAAGTATGGATATATGTGCGAAAATCCTAACTCATGGGCACGTTATGAATGCATCGTGACAAGCTATGTGTTAGGTCTACGGTCGAGGTTTGGGGGTTGGGTTACAGAGAAGGGTGCTCTGGGAAGGGAGAAGCAAGGATTCCTATGCTTAGAGGGATGGCGGGGAGGTGGCGGATAAGGACAGGAGCCACGGGATCGGTACCAGATGATGGGTTAGTGTTAGTGGTGGGAGCAAAGTGAACCGAACAGTTAGGAGGCAGGGTGTCTCCAGTGGCGGAGAGCCATTGAAGATGAGAAAGACAGCGGGACAGGGGCACGTGATGCTGTGGCGGCTTAGGGAGATTGATTTATCGTGGAGGTGTGGTCAGGCGAGACCTCACCGGCATGATGAGACAGGGTGGCAGAGAAGGCTAGGAATTGGCGCTAGCTTGGATTTGGAATTCGTCGGAGAGAGAGCGTGAGGGAGTTCGCTAGAGAAAGGTGGAGGAAGAGCTTGCTAGTGGGAGACCACTTGCCTGCACTCGACCTACCTGATGAGAAAGAGGAACCACCTATGCACTTGATCGTTCCGGTCGACAAGAGAAGACCAAAGGAGGAAAGGGAAGAAGAGAAAGTGGGCTAGGCTAGCAACGATGCATGTAGGCTTGTTATCTTGCAGAATTTTTTAGTTTTATTTTTTATAATTAAGCGAAAGGGGTTGTAGTCTATTAATAAAGTGCTCAACTAGTACTTGTAGGTCTTGGGTTCGACTTCCCAAGAAAGTGAATCTAAGACTTGAATATGTCATTTTACAGGCAACCCCATTCGTTCGAGAGGGAGACAAATGAACAAGCCTACCATTTTTCCGGGTGGCACTCTAGGTGGAAAAAAAGCGTCCTCCGGTAAACGATCTAGTGAACGATGTAATTATGTTTGCAGATTAATAAAGCGCATCAAATAGCTTCCCTCAAAAGTGTCCTCTGCTAGAGCAGTAAGGGGACGCTTGCAAAAGTGAAGGGTCCCAAGTGAACGGCCGTTAACGTGAGCTATCAACAATATGCCACGTCACACTATGAACAATCTGCCATGTCACATGAAACACCCTCCGGGAGGACGGGGCGTGAGGGGATACGAGTAGATCTGTAATTTTTCCAGATCAAAAAATTGTTTTTAAAACATTTTAATTTTTTTTATGGGAAAACATTTTAAACATTTTAATATTCATCTTGCATTCGCTGGTTGATGGGCCGAGCAAACTTGTGCATAACCTGACGGAATAAGTTCACTTGAGGTCCCTTAACTTATCAACGAATCCGATTTTCGTCCTTCAATCTGAAAACCAGAAAACCAGATACAACAGATCCCTAAACTATCAAAACCGGTGCAAAGTAGATCCCTCAGCGGTTTTGATGGTGGTTTTGGCTGATGTGACGCCTACGTGGCCGGTTTGACTTGGTCCTCATTCTACTTGGCGGTGATATGGCACTCGAAGCAAAATATAAAAATAAAAAATAAAAACAAAAATGTGGGACCCACATGTTAGTCGGACAAAAGGGAAAAACGGTGGGACCCCTCTCTATCCACGGACGACCGGAGAGGAGCGTCTCTCCCTCCCAGCCATCATTCCACGCCGGGCACGGAGAGGGAAAAAGGCGGCGGCAGGCGAGGGGGGCGGAGACGGTCGCTGACCGCCGCCCGCTGCACGCCTCTTCGTCCGCCCGTCGCCGTCGAGCCCCACCCACAGCGCCCCACCATTGTCGGCCTCCCTTCCTCCTCCCTCCCCACCCACCTGGCCGGCCGTCGCGCGCCGCTTCATCTTCTCCCGTCTCCCTTCGGCCTCGTAGGCGACGGACGCCACGGCGTCGCGGCCGCGTGCACCTGCGTCGAAGGGCACCCCCCGCCAGCCGCCACGCTCCTCAGCGCCAGCGCGGTGGTGAATGCATCGGTTCTGTAAAAGTGTGAGTTCCATTAGTAAGTATAATTGCTCTATTGGATGGATGACGTGGATTGCAGAAGGAAGGATGAGTAGGCGCTGGAGCAGGACAATTTATGTCGGGAACCTCCCGGGCGACATCAGGGAGAGGGAGGTAGAGGATCAGTTCTACAAGGTTGGTAGTTTTGTTAATCTCTTCGATTAAGCTCCTCAGGAAGGAAACGATTTGTTTCTTGAATTGTCAACTATAGTTTTTTTCCTGCAGTATGGACGCATTGCTGATATTGAATTGAAGATTCCTCCAAGGCCGCCTGGTTTTGCTTTTGTTGAGCACGGTCGTCGTGGGCGTGGATGGTGCCGCAGCAGGCGATGGCGGGGTTGTCGGAGGCGTTCGCGGCGATCGGCCGCGTGGCGGGGGCGCTGGCGCCCTTCGGCGCAGGTGAGACGGGAGAATATGAAGCGGCGCGCGGCGGCCGCCGAGGTGGGCGGGGAGGGAGGAGGAAGGGAGGCCGGCAATGGTGGGGCGCCGTGGGTGGGGCTCGACGGCGACGGGCGGACGAAGAGGCGTGCAGCGGGCGGTGGCCAGCGACCGTCTCCGCCCCCCTCGCCGGCCGCCGCCTTTTTCCCTCTCCGTGCACGCTCGCCGGCGAGGAACGATGGCTGGGAGGGAGAGAGAGGAGGCGCCGGTCGCTCCTCTCCGCTCTCCGGTCGTCTGTGGATGGAGAGGGGTCCCACAGTTTTACCCTTTCGTCCGATTGACATGTGGGCCTCACTTTTTTTTAATTTTTATATTTTGCTTCAAGCGACAAATCACTGTCACGTAGGATAAGGACCAAGTCAAACCGGCCACGTAGGCGCCACATCAGCCAAAACCACCATCAAAACTGCTGAGGGACCTGCTTTCGATAGTTGAGGGATCCGTTGTATCTGGTTTTTCGGTTGAATGATGAAAATCGGATTCGTTGACAAGTTAAGGGACCTCAAGTGAACTTATTCCTAACCTGACCGTATCCAATTTTGGCCGGCCCATCGTGTCCGCCATCTTCTAACAGGCCGGCCTCTCCCCGCCGCCGCCTCCGCTCCTCCTTGGTATGCCCACGTGCATGCCTCCTCCGCCACGCGCCGCCATCGCCGCCGTCCTCACCTCGCTACTACCACCGTCACCGGGCGCCACCGCGTCCCTCGCTCCCGCCGGCCCCGCCGTCGCCGTCGCCCGGCAGATCCGCCGGAACGACGGGCCCCACCTGGGGGCAGCGCTAGGGATGTCGTCCGCGTCCGTGGCGGAGAGGGAGAGGGAGAGCGAGGCCGGGGAGTTCACCGAGGTCGTGGTGGTGCGGCACGGGGAGACCGCCTGGAACGCCTCGCGCATCATCCAGGTTCCTTGCCCTGTTCCTCCCGCTCCGAGCCCTATCTATTTCTCTGAAGCTTTGGTCTTCAACTTTGGGGAAAAGCTTTGGTTGGGAAATTTGGGAAGAACAAATGAATAATGATAGTTTGGTGGTACACATGTTTCTAGTAGTTCTTTATCATTCAGTGCTCAGACTTTACAATGCTCCGGTGTACCTTATACTATAATACCGACTAGTTGGCTTTACTATCTAATCTAAGCCAAAATAGTTTGACAAAGAACGAGTCTTGATAAGGACGATATATCGTATGAAAGGGCTCACAAATCAGACAAAATGAATGTTTTCTCAAGTGATGTCATGCAAAATTTGATGAAAGTATGTTGGTATTTTAGAAAGTTCTTGTAATTTGCTGAACGGATGTTGATTGATTGATTGCACCCGTTACATAAGATGTCTTGTTTTTCTTTTGTTTTCAGCATGAAACCCTTAATGTGGTACTCCCCTAATTAAAATATTCCAGTGACTGTTTATTCAATCCCCTAATTTTAATGGATTGATATGATTTTCTCCTATAATAAAGTTTATAAAGTTGAAGTGAAAAATGTCAAAATAATGCATTTCCCTTATTCCTTTTATAGAAATTTACAATTTGCAATATGTGCTTCATCACATAGTCTGAACTCGTAGTTGTTTACTAAAGTATTAGGAAAATTCCCTCGTACATCTGCTGTTGTAAGGAACAGTTTCTATAACAACAGAAGTTATGCAATGCAAAAACTTAAGAGATGATAGGCAGTAAGGTTTTATGGCTGTCAATAAACTTATGCTATGACTCGCCGTAGTGGATTGTCAGATAGCTATGGTTACACATTTACCTGACTATATCTGATGTGTAATATGGAAACAAAGTATGGTAAAGGCATTTCATGATATGATGACCAACATTACCTTGTCTTTGCACATTAACTAACCATGTCTTATTCATAAGTTTATTTTATCACACTTATAGTTTCTTACTGCCTTTCAACTGATATAGAACCAAAATCATGTATTAGGGGCACCTGGATGTAGAGCTGAATGAGATTGGGAGACAGCAAGCTGTTGCGGTATGGTATGACATATTTCAGATTGCCGTAAGACATTTGGAGTGGTGTGTCTTATGTGGAACTTGTTGACTTTAATGCAAGGTTGCACGGCGTCTATCTAATGAAGCCAAGCCAGCTGCGATATATTCATCTGATCTGAAGCGAGCGGCAGAGACTGCAGAAATAATAGCAAAAGCTTGCAGTTTGCCAAATGTTTGTCCATTCAACTCGTGCACTTTTCTATTTTTTAAATATCTCAGGCTGACTATCTATGCTGCTTCAGTTACGCATAATGTATTGTTTGTAGAAGACTAGAAGATCAATTGGTCGTTGATTATTAATGTAGAAACTGTCTGCATCATAGGTTGTGTTTGATCCAGCACTGAGAGAGAGACACATCGGAGATCTGCAGGGCTTAAAGTATGAAAATGCTGGCAAAGAAAAGCCAGAGGCTTACAGAGCATTTTTGTCGCACAAGAGGAACCGACAAATTCCTGTAAGCACTCCATTGTCTTACATTTTATAACACATCAGTATTGATTCAGCAAACAGATTATGCTTCTAATACCATACATAGGGTTTAGGGTTCACCGGGGGAGGAACAATGGGGGATCTATGGGGGCTAGACGACTGGAGGGAAACTAGGGTCGAGGTAGCTAATGGGAGGGGATCGTACATGAGGGGCGACGGTGGCGATGGTGGGGGTTGTTGGTGGTGAGGGTGGGTGTCGGGGCTTAGTGAGCTAGCCATCCACAACTGAACATCCCTAGCTTGGTTGAACATATCGGAAAGACCATGGCGACCATGTATGGGAAGACCATACATAGGTGGTATGTTTGTCAATTGCTGGATGTTTGCAAGCAGATTCTCAATGATACCACGCCCATTTGATGCCATTGAGTCAACCATTGCATAGGTTTTGAAAAAAGGTCATACAACCCTGAACCCTTGCGCAAGTCGAAATATCAACCTTGAACCACAAAGCTGGACACATTACAACCTAAAAACTCTTGAAACATTCCCCTAGACCTAAATTACTATGTTTTGCTTACCTGTCATCTACATGTTACTAGCTTTGCCACCTCATTTGATGTGCCATCAACTGTATCACATTAGCTAGTTAAGACTATCCTAACTGGGTTGTGATGCCAAAATGAAAACTTGTGATGTTACTGCTAATGTGGAGGAAACCACCAGTAAATCAGGCTAAGGGTTTAATGAAAATGGTTTTATGAGTTTCTGGCTTTAAATATTTGGTTTTATAGTTTAGGGCTGCAGTTTTGCAAGAGATCAAGTTTAGGCGTGTCAAACATGGATGATCTTCAACTATAAATATGTGCTTAAGTTTAATTTTTCACCTTATTGAAATGACAAAAGCTCTCTATCAAATCAAATCTCCTGTAGTACACTTACCTGTAACATTTGGCATACAGGCTTCTCAAGTTAGCTTTATAACTGCCATATTTACAACGCTGAACTGCAGATTTCACTTCTTTTGCTGCTACCATATGCCTTCTTGCAGTAGCTTCTCTTACAGGAATTTTGGGCTTGTTTTTCAGGGTGGTGGAGAGAGTCTTGATCAACTATCAGAGCGATGTGTCTCTTGCTTGTACAACATAGTCGAGAAACATCAAGGTAAACTGTGAGCTTCATCCTTGGAGTTTTATCTTATAATTTGATTGTCTGAGAATTTTTACATTACGCTACGATGAAATGAAATACTTTAATCAGTCTATCAAAAGGAATACCACTTAAGTAGTTGGCTTATTGGCATCCTTGATTAATTCGTGCTGTTTCGTGCTTCGTGTTGATATTAGGTGGAGATATTACATCAGTGTTTACACAACATAATTAATTTACATAACATAACTCTGTAATTGCAACTGCATTTTATTGAAACCTGCATGTGAGCTTCTGATCATTTCTGAGCTTGTGTAACTCTATCAACAGGGGAGCGAGTAATCTTGGTCTCGCACGGTGGAACCATCAGAGAACTCTACAGGCATGCCAGTCCAATGAAGCCTCTTCACGGTAAGATACACAACACATCCGTAAGCGTAATCCTTGTGTCTGGTGCCACTGGGCGTTGCATTGTCAAGGCGTGCGGGGACATCAGCCACCTTAAGGAAACCGGTGTTCTGGAGAACGCCTTCGGTGGCGATAAGAACTCTGCATAAACCCAGCTTCAGTGGCGTCGTACATGTAACACTATTCACATGTCCAAAGAGTACCACTCTATTGTCGGCATCTCTTTGCTGTGATGAAACAGCTCTATTAACAATAACCAGATCTCTCTGAATTTTGACATCATACGACCTTTTGAATTTTGATGGCCTCGATTACATAGGCCAGTGTATCTTCCTTGCAACTTGCAACCTAGCAGAGTAGTGTTTTCGCATTGGAATAGAATGAGATGCACTTGATAGTGCAGTGGTAAGGGGTGTGTGTGGTTTTAACCCTGAGATCTCATGTTCGATCACTAACATGCTCACAATTTTTTCTTCAAAAATGTTTGGAGAGACGTCTCTCTCCAATTCTCCTCTTTTTTTTTTCATTGGAATAGAAACTGAGTAGACGTCCACATTTGCTGGGACACCGTCACACCGAAATCATTTCAATCAGATGAAACAGCCGGTGGATCGGCCTATCTCTTTCACATGAAAGGCCACTTGATCCCCTCCCTGTACTGGCTAACCACTTGATACAACTGCGGCCCCGGGCTGTCTGGGCCAATGCCATTTGCCATGCTTTCCCACAAAAGAGCGTCTCGAATTCTCGATTGCTATACGCTACCTAATTAATTCTCAAGGGGCCATCCCATCACTGTTCATGCAATCAAGTGCAGGTAACCATGCATAAAACGAGACATACTATACATTTATAGAAAACCGTACAGAAAACCACATAAAACGAGACATAATACTATACATTTATAGAAAACCGCACAGAAAATCACATGAATTTTTGCAGGTCGCCGTCGTCTCGTCGGCAACTTCCTCCGTGCACCGGCTGCTGCCGATGGACGGACGGACGGATGATGCACCAACCACACACTAAAAATTAGGCGCGCGAAGCGCCAAGTGGCGCGCGCACACGCAGCGCAAAAAAAAAGAAGACATGCGACGCGGAACGGGGACACGATGCCCGGTCCGCAGCCGCGCACACGCACACCACACGACGACACGATCAATGAATTTCCTTTTTCTTCTTTCCTTTCCTTCCTTGGCAACAGTAGAGATTCCGCCGCCGGAGCTACAGTGCATGCCTCTCCACCTCCTCGATCGGCCGGCCGGCTACATGAGCGACGGCGACCGGATGTCCATCTCCTGCGTCCACGCGCTCCTGTCCTGCGCGTGGACGTGCCAGTAGCTCTGCGCCACCGCGTCCGGGTCCGCCCCCGACGCCGACGCTGCCTCGCCGCCGCACCTCCCCCTCCCTGACCTGCGTGCAACAAAAACACACACGAAACACATCACGTACGCTTCCATCATCACTCGATCGCTCCCCGCGATTCACCCACGCCCACAGCGTAAAAATCTACTAGCCACGCGATGGGCGTGGTCTCGGCGGCCGGCGTGCGCGCGATCGAGCGAGCGATTCGCTCGCCGATGATGCGTGCGGTGTCGGCAGCCGGCGCCACGGCATGTCACGAGGACGGCATGAGAGCTTTGTTTTTTTTTTCCGGCCGAAAACGTTGGACCGCGCGTAACGTGTCGAGCCGAGGGGAGGAGCAGCATAAGGTGGCAGTTGGTGGTTGGGCCAGGTGCCCAACTATCCAACCCGATTTATGATCCAAAAGTAGTAATTTAAGAAGTTTCCGATCGAGAACAGGTTGGATCGGACTATGACTCTAGAGAGAGAATACACTACCTCCATTCTAAAAATGTTTGACGCCATTGATTTTTTAAAAAATATTTGATCGTTCGTCTTATTCAAAAAATTTAAGTAATTGTTAAATTTTTTTCTATCATTTGATTTATTGTTAAATATACTTTTATGTATACATATAGTTTTACACATATTATAAAAGTTTTTGAATAAAACGAACGGTCAAACATATTTAAAAAAGTCAACGGTGTCAAATATTTAGAGAATGAGGGAGTATATTGTTGCTTTTTTTTGGAGATGCCATGTATGGTAGGGGCTGCGTTGGATCGGAGAGTAGACAGGTGCATTTACAACTCAGCATAGCGATGGTTTGAAATGGTGTCGCCGTGTCCTGCTCTCGTAGGGCATGGAAATCTTTTGTGCACTGAAGAGAGATCATGGTACGGAATAAAAACGAGAACTGAAAAAGAAATGTTGTCTGATGCATGCATGTTGCTGCAAAGAAAAGAAAAAGACTGAAAAAGAATCATATAAGACTAGCTTGTCACTAAATTATGGAAGTGCCAGCTCAGTCTCTCGGACATATATACTTCTAGAGGTATGTTTTGTCTGTGTTTTTATAGCGATGAGTGTACATGTGTATATGTTGGTGTTTGTGTTTGTACTATTTTTCTTGAAAAAAAATTATCGTAGTTCGTCGTGGACAAAGGGGGAGGGAGGTTGTCTTCATGGCATTGATCCATAATACCAATGTTTTTAGCTGCTATTTTTGTGACGATATTGGATCTAGATCAGTTTCACCATACTTCGCTATGGCTTCTCCAGATGAAGTTGAGGCTTGGGTTCATGGAGAGAAGGGGATCGTGTCCCTTACAAAATAGAGCGGAGTACGTATTGCAACTACAAATGGGAAAGATAGAGGGAAGAGGCATTGGGTAGTTGACAAATCGCAAATTGAGGTTTCAATATAGAGAGGTAGGAGGCTGGTCGATCCCTCATTAAGGTGGCTTCCCGCTAGGCTCGTGTTGTTAGTGCTGGCATTGAGAAAGATGTATTGTTGTGTTGGCATGGAATGGGGGAAGATCAAAGAAATTGGCGGGGGAGAGAGATGGGAGCGTGGGAAGCTGAAATGATGGACGAGTGGCTAACAAGCAGGGTAGGAGCATATTTATTTATGTTGATAGTGTTTGTATGGGATATTTCACTTTACAAAGTAAATATTAAAAGATTATAGGCTGCAGTGAAAAGGAACAAGGCATAAAGTGCAAAATTATGGTTACATCCATTTAAGTTCCAATGCATTGTCCAAGTAAAGTATCCTTAATACTTGCTTAAGCTGCTGTACCTCCCAAAGAGCATACCATGAGGCCACTTCCTATTGTAAATGCCTTAGAGCATGAATAAAAGTTGTTATTCTTGCAAGTGATAGAGTTCTCGAAAAGAACAAAGGCAATATACTAAAGTTCATCTGGAATAATGTGGGGAAACTTTTAAGTTCTTATTGATTTTTTCCCCTTGCAATTCTACACGGGCTAGTTTTAAAAGCGAACCAAGCTGTACCATTATAATCTAATCTCATTATGGTCTAATATGCAAATATTTTTATATTTAGACCCTCCATGATCAATTGATGCAAATCCTTTTCTTTTTTTTTCAATTAATGTGGAAAAATCTAGACAACCAAACGTGCAGAGAGAATATGTTGACTCTTTTTTATGCCTCTGAATAGTGGATAGATTGATATAACTATTTAAGAAAAAAAATCCAACATAATACAATGCAACAAATCATATATATGATATGTTGTACAAGTGGTCTCGTTGGTTGATCAGGAGGATATATAGCTATCATAGACCATCACTTTGCATATTCCCGATGAGGGCATATATCGGTACGCATACTTACGGTTTTAACAAAACAGTATGGTGGCCCGAGCAGATTGCGTGGCTAGCATCATTATATTTTCTCTCATATAATAGCGTATATGTTTTCTCATTATATTAGTTAAATATATTAAAATAACAACATAATTTTAAATTTTACAATAACTTTACAAAACTACTAATGTGTAATATTCATATTCATATTGTATTTTATATACGTGTTAGTTATTAATTATTTTTAATATCACATTTTAGTTATTTGTAAATTATATATATATTCCTATATGGACTCTAGACTCGTCTTTTAATATTTTTTTTAATTTCGAATTTTCTGTAAATTGTATTTCTATATAGACTCTATGATCTTCTTCCAATATTATTTATTTTTATTTCTGAATTTTTATTATTTTTAATTGTATTTCTATGTGGACTTTAAACTCATCTTTTAATATTCTTTAATTTTTAATTTGGAATTTCAGTTACTTCTAAATTGTATTCCTATATTGACTTTAAACTCTTCTTCCCATGTTTTTCTTAATTTCAAATTTTAGTTATTTGTAAATTGTATTTTTATATGGACTCTAAACTCTACTTTTAATTTTATTATGTTTATTCTAAATTTTAGTTAGTTTTAAATTTCTATATGGACTTTATACTCTACTTCTAATATTCCTTATTTTTTAATTCTGAATTTATATTTATTTTCTTAATTGTATTTCTATATGGACTCTATACTCTACTTCTAATATTCCTTATTTTTAATTCCAAATTTCTATTATTTTCTAATTGTATTTCTATATGGACTCTATACTCTAATTCTAATATTCCTTATTTTTAATTTCGAATTTAAGTTATTTTCTAATTGTATTTTTATATGGACTCTATACTCTACTTCTAATATTCCTTATTTTTAATTCCGAATTTCAGTTATTTCCTAATTGTATTTCTATATGGACTCTAGTCTCTACTTCTAATATTCCTTATTTTTTAATTCCGAATTTCAACTATTTCTAAATTGTATTTCTATATGGACTCTAGTCTCCTCTTCTAATATTCCTTATTTTTAAATTCCGAATTTTAACTATTTCTAAAGTGTATTTTTATATGGATTCTGCTTTTTCTTTTTCTTCGATTAACGTGAGAATTTCTAGGCCATGAGAGCGAACTTGGAGGCTCTTTTTTCTATTCCTTTAATAATATAATAGATATCGGTATGCTTACGTACTTGTTCAAGTCAATTTTCTAAAATATTAACAAATTATTTCGATACTAAATATATATACGCGTTGACCGAACGACTGAACTATCTTCTTTCTAGGGTTCAAGGAATGATGCCGAAAGAAGCAGCCCGCGCATGTTTTTCAGTGGCCGGTATTACGGAAGTCGTATATATCCGTGCCATCATTGCGGAATGTATTCCTGAATATTTATGAGAGGGACGCAAAATTTTATTTTTTTCCCCTCTGTTCCCCTTTCCTGAAAATGCCCTATGAGCTGATCTGATCTACACGTTCGCGACGACGCCACAGGACCACCGACCTTCGCGAGGTAGCGAACGATAGGATTGAGAGATCTCCCGAAACTTTGGTATATCTTCTTCTTGTCATAGCTCACTAGGGACAATATTCCACACCCCCCTGCCCAAAACTAATTAGAGCAAGGATAATAATAGAGCTCACTATCTACTATTAGCCCATCTTAAAACTAACACATATAATAGATTAGCTATAAGGTTAGCTATAATTTTTCTTCTCCTATCTCTATCTCTCACTTATACATTTATTATTTTTTTCTTAAAGCTTATGTTAAGCTAGCTCTTGCATGAGAGCCAACACTTTTGATTTTTTGTTACCTCTCTTCTCCACATAAGCTTGTAGTAAGTTTATAACTCACTATTATACTTGCTCTTAACCGCAATAATTTGACTGCCCGTAATTAATCAAAGCTATAATAAGCTTTTATATTATCTATAGCAAGCAAAGACGTCCGTAATCTTGATTTCTTGAAGTATTGCATGGTTAGTGAAATTGAGATCATGAGTTGGTTTGGTTCGCTGACCTGGGTTCGCCGATGGCGCCGTCGATGATCATGTGAGCAATGTGGACGCCGGCCGGCTGGAACTCCTTGGCCAGCGACTGAGACAGCCCTCTGAGCGCGAACTTGCCGCAGCCTGCATGCATTTTACTCGCGCGCAAACATGACTCGGATCCAGGAATTTAATCCGGTTGCTAAATTACGTGTGATCGATCGAGCCAGTGAATGATGAGCTTACTTAGATCGGAGTAGCCGGCGTAGCCGGTGACCGACGCCGACGAGCCGGTGAAGATGACGGTGCCCCTGCCCCGCTCGACCATCCCCGGTATAACCTGTTTGATCGATCAGTGGCCGGCATGGCCATGGGTGATTACTGATTAATCGAAGATATGATCGAGAGGAGAGGTGTGGATTGATGGATTGTACTTGGTGGGCGCAGTAGAAGGCGCCGGCGGCGGAGACGGCGAGGGCGCGGTGGAAGGCGTCGGGGGAGATGGCGAGGAAGGGAGTCGGGCGCGGGGAGGCGTCGCCGTCGCCGTCGGCGGGTGGCTCGCAGGCGTTGTAGACGAGCACCTCGACGGGGCCGAGCGAGAGCACGCCTTCGAAGGCCTCGCGCACGGACCGCGCGTCGGCGCAGTCCACCCGCAGCGCGAACACCTGCGCCTTCGCCTCCTGCGCGATCTCCTCCGCCAACTGCGACAGCTTCTCTGCACCAACGTACACAATCACATCGATCACCGGCAAGAACGGGAGGAAGAAGAAGAAGAAGAAGAAGAGAGAGAGAGGGAGATTGAGCTTGCCGAGGTCGCGGGAGAGGATGGCGACGGTGTAGCCCTCGGAGGCGAACTTGCGAGCCACGGCGGAGCCGAGCCTGGGGCCGACGCCGACCACGGCGGCGATGCCCCTCGACGAGTTGGACCCGGACACTGACCTCAGCATATGGGGAAGACAGAGAGTGACCGATCGATCGATCGAGCAAAGCAACGCAAACGCAAAGCAAGCTCGAAGAGACAGCAGCGAGCGAGCACTCTGTCCGGTCGTCTGGCGGCGGCGCGCCGTTGGTTTTAATACGAAAAACCGGGGAAGCGAGCAGGATATAGCGCGCCGCGCGCGACGTCTCCGATCCAGACGAATGGTGGTGTTGGGACAGAATCTGGCCATATGCCCTGCCTCTTGTGTCTTCCACGTACAGCGACACTTGGACACTGTGCGGAGTATTACAGCTCAAGATGACAGCAGGACGGGGCTGGAGTGATGGTCCTGCCTGCCGGATCGATCGATCGATCGATCATCTCGTCCGACACCATCTCTCTGTACAACATTTCCCACTAGAGTGCTATAAATTATATATTGATTTTTAGGAACAGATTAATTGAGTGGGTGAACGTAGATTTTTTTTTCTTTTAGACTTTTTATTTTTTTAATTTTATCAATAGACCTTTCCGAAAAGTATTTTCAAATCAGAACCCAAATAACTATGTCGTGCCACGCGCAGCTGGCATGACAGTGTTGTTCTGCCACGCTGCCGTGTCTGTCGTGGCAAAACAACGTTGCTCGGCTATCGTGGCCAAAAGCTTAAAAATAAAAAGTTAATCAAAATTAATATACCTGAAGGATTAATAAAATTAAAAATAAAAAGTTAAAAAATAAAAATATTTCGTGAACGTACCACCACTACTACAGAAATGCTAATCCTTCAGGTTTCAGAGCCGGCAAACCGCATTAGATAGTGATGGGGGCCATAACTAACAATTTCCAACATGGCTGCGATATTTGTTAGCTTAACGGGTATGGATCCGAATTTACCATGCCAAAAACACACACAATCCAGATCAGCCTAGCATGTGTAAGGACGGTCCGGATTGCACGAGCAATAAATAAAATAACTACACAGACAGTCCGGTGGAACGGATGATCCGGGCATCCATCAAACCGGACGGTCTGTACAACCTTGGACAATCTTCATGTGGCAAAGGACGAATGGTCCTGCCGGACTAAAGGATGGTCTGGACTTTGCAACAAAAACGGACGGTCCATCCACAATCCGTTGTTACGAAAACGGATTGTACTGGCAGCACACGAGGACGGTCTGTGCATGAGGGAACGGACGGCTGGTCCGGATCATTGATGCGATGATGGACTGGTCGAATGGGAGGTTCAATAAGTTGGACTGTCCTATCTGGCTCCTATCGGGTTGGGGGTGGATGTACCTCCGTATATAAATTGTATGAAAATCAGTGCCGGTTTAGCAAAGGGCCATCGGGAATGTCAATTATCTAGACCGTCCGATAACTTAAAAGATGGTCTGGACAGTTAATATATTTGTCAGCCTGTGGTGAGAAACAACAATGAAAAAACTTCCACAGCTGGTTTTTGTGGTTGCTTGGGCGAGATTCCCTCCAACGCCATGAACCGGCAGTCATATGCGGATCTAGAGGGTGGTCCCAGAAAAAAAAAATCCTAGCCTAATGTATGCGTAAAAAAAAAAAAATCCTAGCCCAACGCAACCATATATTGCCCAATGATTATTTAGACAATTAAACAAAATGTGGCTGGTTAAATGCTAAAATAAAGTTTTGACATTTATCTTGCCCCATATCGCGTTCATTTTCCTACTTTTTATGTTTGTATGGCCAGCTAAACGGACAGCACGGCTATTTTCCATAACACTAATATACACTAAACGGACATCACCATTATTAATATGTTAAGTAGTATAGATAAGTTTGGCAATAAACGACTTATTTTGAAATAGATTATTGAACAAATTTACTATGTATTATCTATTTAATTATATAGATAAATTAACTATTTGATAAATAAACTTAATGGCAACTTAAAACAAGTGATGTAAATTGTAAGCAATACGGTAAAAGAAAGTTTTTTTTCAATATATATATATATATATATATATATATATATATATATATATATATATATTAAATTCAGTTTGAAAAAACGTGAAGGAAATAATCAACTGAGCCGGACTTGACACCCCAGTTAAGGTAGTGCTTTGGAGTAGGACGGGCTTCCATGCTGTCAGAGATGATGTGGAACCCCAAGCTGAACTGGTGCAATTAATCGTCGGCAACGAGAGCAGAAGGTCCACACGCACATAATGCAGGAGTGGTCTCGCAATACATCTACGATAAATTCTCCAACTCAGCCGTTGCTTGATCTCCAGTGTTAAAAGTTAAAACTACTAGCATCCAGAACTTAGGGCCCCTTTCAATCATAGGAATGAAAAAACAGATAAATAGAAAAAATATAGGATTTTGACAGGAATACAATTGTAAAACAGAGGATTACAAAACACAGAAAAAACACAGGAATGACCGTTTGATTGGACCACAGGAAAAACGCAGAAATCGGATGAGAGAGATAGACTCAGAGGAAATGTTCTAAGAGGTTAGACCTCTTGCTAACTTTCCTCTAAAATATGCATAGGATTACCCATTCCATAGGAATTTTAAAGGATTGGATATGATTCAATCCTTTGTTTCAAAGGTCTTCATAGGATTTTTTTTCCATAGGATTGAAATCCTCCAAAATTCCTATATTTTTCCTACAAATCAAAGGGGCCCTTACTCAGAAAGAAGACTGTGGACAATGCCCTATGCGCACTCTGTCGGACAGAGATTGAAACGGCGAACCATCTTTGTTTTGCTTGCCCCTTCGCAAAGAGTTTTTGGCGGGCTATCAGCTTTCAACCAAATATTGAAGAAGATGAATTTTACACTTCTTAAGAAAGTAATTTGAGGTACCTAAATTTTACACTAATTTTTTGATACTTTGAGATACTTTACATTAGAAAATATGGTATCTCTAGATATTTTCTTAAGGATGGTAAAATTACCCAGTGAAGAAACGAATTTCCTTCATCTACTCCAATCGTCTGGAAGAATACCCAACAAGATGTTCCACCTGCTTCTGCAGATTGTTTCTGGATACTTTGGCTGCATTGCCATGATGTGGTCTTCGCTAGGATCGGCCCTGACAAAATGCTTACGGAGATACTAACTTCTGGGTTGAAAGACTAAATAGCAAAGATTGGGATATAATCCCGGTTTGGAAACAGTTGTTTTCTTCCTCCCTGAGAACTCTAAATTTGATGTAACCTTTGTGTCTCAAAACTATTCTCTTTGAATAAAATTCAGGTGGGGTATCTCTCCCCTCCGGTGACTTGGTCTAAGAAAAAACTACTAGTACCTAGAGGACCTGGCATGGTCACTCCTTGTTTGTCTTCTTCCATGGACGGGACAAACACAACGGCAACCCTGCACGATAGCAGCGCACGTCCGGCAATCCAAACGTAAAAACTATTTAATTACTTCCCCCGTTTCATATTATAAGACTTTTTAATATTATTATCCACATTCATATATATATATGTTAATATATGTCTAGATTCATTAACATCTATATGAATATGGGCAGTGTTAGAAAGTCTTATAATAGGAACCCCGCAAAAAAAAGTCTTATAGTATGAAACAGAGGGAGCAGTTTTTATACTTGTCATATTATACAGAAGTTATGTATAGAAATTATATACTCAACGAATGATTTCTTCAATATAAATTCTCAGCCAATCAACCCTCTTTTTTCATTCACTTAAGAAATAGTTTTTTTTCATTTCCCCCTTTTCCCCCTTTTTCTTATTATCAACTCTTTTACTATTTCAATTTTTTCTTACGCGTCAATATATTTAATACTACGATACTAACTTAGGTGAATGTTGGGACTCTCTTAATCCTGGCTAAAGTCCACAGGCATACAAACGTAGGAGCTTTAGTCAGACTCATGACTGTCACGTATTGGCACACGTAGCACCACCGATACCAACTGCAGATGTCTACTTGCCCACCTGGCGTTGCCAAGATGGTGGGAGCCATCTCCATTGCTGCCATTTCAATTCTGGCTGTCCTGGCTGGACCGATGCGCCATGTCAACATTCAAATTCAAGTGCTTGTCCATTTACATAACCTTTTCTTTTCTGTCTAGGTGGACTTTAGTACGTGTGACAGTTAATAGGGGAGCATATCTGTATGTATCAGATACATGCATGCTCCAGAATTTCTCTTTGGAGTAGAAGAAAGAAAAGAAAAGGAACAAAATGATAGAGCATGGCACAAAAGATACCTTTTTTAAAAATAGGAGTATCCTTTTGACTAAAAGTTCTTCTAGAAAAAAATCAGAATTAGTGAGTGATCAGTGTCAGTGTTAAGATTCAGTAAGGCCCATTAACAGGATGGCCACTAGTGTTTAGTGGGCCAGTGAGGTGCAGCTCTGCAGGCCCACTAGACAGAACCAATTCCCAATTTTGCGTTGTAATAGTAGCCGAGATCTAGAAGATACCGAATCTGGTATGGCTGTAAGCTAATAATGGTCAGTGAGGACAAGAAGAGGGATATGTACAATGTATAAAACAAAACTCATTTTTTTCTGTCGCTGTTCGATTAGTTTGCTAGCAATGCAGTTGGTTGCTAGCTGGTGGATGGTAGAGTTCAAAACTGCCAAACATGAAATAGCCGCAGAATTTAAGTTTGGAGTTTGGACTATAATATACTCCAATAATAGTAGCTAGAACATGCAGGGCTGGTTTGGTTCGAGGCCTAAATTAAGTTTACCAATATTTGACAATATCAATAGTGTAATAGTGTTTAGTGTCTATTTAGTTTGAAGCCAAATTTTGGCATGGCCATTTCAATAGTGAAATTAAGCTATTTTGGCTTCAATCTAAACACAACTTTGCCTTACCAAAATTAGTCATGTCAAAATTTATCAAATTTTAGCACTGATAAAATTTAATAAGGCTAATTTAGACCATAAACCAAACGAACCCGTACTGTTTTTTTGTCTGTTCGGTAGCCCGTTTACGCAGCTGTTTTGGCTGTGCATTACAGCCCAGCTGTTCGTCTGGGTGTTGGCTGGCAGCGGCCTGGCTGTTGGCTGCCTGCAGCCCCTACAGCCGCTGTTGGCTAGCTGCTGCTGTTGCCCTGTAGCTGCTGCCGGAGTGCAGCTGCAGCGCAGCAGCAGCAATCTCATCCGAACAGGCCCTTTAGATAGGAGGTTTGATCCCTGTATATGATAGCAACGGGTTACTAGTTCTAATAATTTTTTCTAAAAGAAATCAACACGAGATTGTGCTATTTCATTGAATACAACCTCTAGTTGTAAGGAAAAAGACTGTACATTGCTACACAGCGCCTATGGTTGATTTGAGAGATTCTCCAAGCAGCCTTGCTCTGCGCTCCTTGTGCTCGAAAACTCATTGATCTCTTTCTTTCTAGATTTCCCAGAAGGTCTAATACTTATATGTATCAACCATGAATATTAGGTGGTGTTTAGATCCAGTTACTTAACTTTAGTCCATGTATTTAGATACTGATTTAGAGTATTAAATATAGACTATTTACAAAACTAATTACATAAATGAAAGCTAATTCGCGAGACAAATTTTTTAAGCCTAATTAATTCATAATTAGAAAATGTTTACTGTAGCATCATATAGGCTAATCATGGATTAATTAGTCTCAATAGATTCGTCTCGCAAATTAGTCCAAGATTATGGATGGGTTTTATTAATAGTCTATGTTTAATATTTTTAATTAGTGTCCAAACATCCGATGTGATAGGGACTTAAAAGTTTTAGTCCCATCTAAACAGGGTCTTAGACCTGATACCACGGGAGTACAAGGTCTGATATGTATGGATACCAACATGATACACATTAATCCACAAGAAAAAAAGCGGAGCCTCAATGAAGCCCAAACATCCACAAGCAAATCACAACTATGACACCATGGATCGAAAAATAGTGTGGCGGATTTCTGTTGATTGAGCTCAGTGAGAGAGAAGCTGCTGTTCAACTGATCATCTCAAAGGGGAAAGATGCATCGAGCATATCCACCAGCAGGCAGAGATAAAGTTCTAAAAAAAACAGCAGGCGGCGATGGGGATTCTAACTGATGAAATTTCAAGTTTTAGTTTCAAATATCACCTTTTTAATGAATCAAAACATCAACAATACTTCTCTGTCAAGTTTTAGTTTGTCTGCTCTGACGGTCACTGTAGGTAGGAGGAACACGGAACACCAATTCTTCAGTGGAAAGCAACATGATATATATCACTCTCAACTCTTCATGTGCATTTCCCTTTACAAATGCAAAAAAAAAAAAATTCCAGCAATTGGCTGCAAACTTGTGCTACACAAAAAAACAAGCCATTCTGCCCTTCTGCAGTCTACAATCCATAAATCGTGGCAGGTCTACGTGGCCAGAAGATACCTGAACCTGAACTCGTACGGCACAACCTGAACAGGCGGCGGCGACGGGCTCCGGCGGCTGGCCTCGACGACCTCGACGGCGTGCCGCCGCCGCTCGCCGGGCAGCTGCAGGCACACCCAGTCCATGAGGGAGCTCACGTCCTTGGCGAAGTCAAGAAGGTACCAGTGCAGGAGCTTCGGGATCGACATGCTGGTCGCCGTCGAGACGCCGACGGCGGCCTACAGGTAGTCCCTCTTGGCTGCCTCCAGCTCTTCCTCGACGTGGCAAGCCGCGTACACCCTCACCTGGGTAGAGAGAAAAATACTCCTATGTCATCAGCATTTCCAATGACAAAGGATATGTAGCCTAGTGGTGGCCGTGTAAAAAATACCCTTCTCAAAAAAAAATCAATACCGGAATACACTTCTCTTAAGAAAATCAACATTTCCAGTGCAGTGCGGAGTTCAGTATCATATTCAGTCTCACAATTTCAGTACTTAACATTTTCAAATTTCCGAAAATAAAACAAGTTTTACTGAATTTTGCAAAAAAAAAAAGGAAATCAATTTAACAAAATCTGTTTAATTTTCCAAAACTACCTAAATGTTTATGCAGTCTGAAATAGTAAACCCTGCTCACATTGTAGTGATCTGCGTTTTACTTCCTAATAGTGATAGCTTATATTATGCCTGAATTCCCACACATTAGTATTATTCAGTACTCTTCCCTAGACTGCAAGTCTGCAACCAACTTGATTACACCAAACGACTATTTGTGCCCTAACAAATATTCCTACTGTACTTTTCAGTACAATTAGTAAAGTGCAGCTTGTTCAACTTTTGTCTTTGCAGCTTGTTATAATCGCAGGCTGCTAGAGTGCTAGCTGCCACACTGAGCTTCCCGGCAAATTCATGATGTAGCAGTTGAAAAGATACACACCATAGTACCATACACGTTAACTTTTATTCCTTTTTTCAATCTGAAGTTAGCTAGCACATGCAGAATGCACACCGAGAGCAGAGAGAAAATTCACCGGCACGCCGGAGAAACTTACCGCCGGCGAAGACCAGCTCCCGCAGGACAGCGCGAACGTCACCGACGGCTCAGGCCAGTCCAGCCCAAAAACCCCTCTCGCCGCGGCCGCGGCAGCGCCATTGCCGGATTTCACCCCCCTTCGGGTTCACCTATCCATAAAGGCACAAACATCATCTCAGCTTTATACTTATCAGCTAAAATTTGAATTTTCAACCTTAAATTTAAAGTTAATTTTGAGGTTTTTTCATCGAAGTTTATTTTTCGGCTTTTAATTTTAAATCGCTAAGAACACGTATATGATTTTTTTATTCACAAATTATTTTTCGTTTGCAAATACGCCCGAATGATGGGGCGTCAATCTTTTGTACCATGAAATCGATCAGATAAGTTTTCAGGCACACGGCAATGATGCTAGCATCTTACTCTTACATGCTTTGCATTGTAGGGCAGCCTTAGGATGAAGTGCTCGATCGTCATGGCGCTCAGCACGCGCCCACCCACGTTGATTGACGCCTGCGGCAGCAAAGAAAAACAGCCAACTCACTCTTGTCAGAGATTTTCTCCATGTCACTCTTTTATCTTTTGCTCTCGAGTTGCAGATGCATATGCTGCACGTAATGAATCTAAAGAAAGAAGTAAAGGTGGATGGATGGATGGATGGAACCTTGGGCATCATTGCCACCAGCGTTTGTGGGGTGGTAGGTGCTC
This sequence comes from Oryza meridionalis, assembly GCA_000338895.3. Lineage (NCBI taxonomy): Eukaryota > Viridiplantae > Streptophyta > Magnoliopsida > Poales > Poaceae > Oryza > Oryza meridionalis. The sequence continues at coordinate 23,748,434 of CM002531.2, read as the reverse complement.
CATGCTCAAGAAATGCCTGGAGTTGCAGAATAAACAAGCCTGCATTAGTGTTAGATCAGGAGACATGTCACTTTGATCAGATTAATGAATTCTGTCAGGCTTTGCTAGCGAAGACGAGCTGTGGGTCAAAGGATAATGGGGCCAAGGTCGTCAGTTGTTGATGGCTCTGCAGATGATCAAGGAAGCAGGAAGCATTTTGATACTGAGTTTTAAACGTTTAATAACAGGACAACATGCAGTCCACAGACATGCCGTGTATGCTTTCTTGTCCAATTATTTAAAACAAGGTAGACAAAATTACACATGGCCTGAACTATCTAGGTGTATTTAAGCAAACCTAAACAAGCTTACAACCGTTGGAGATTTCACATCAGTGTAAAAGGGAGCTAATCAAAGTTGTCAATCAATCATGCTGAGAGGAAAAGCAAAGGAGGCCTCAATTATGAGGGACAGCTTACATTCATCATGCAGGAATTGTAGGTGTTGATCCAGAATGCTAACTTCTGCTGATGGGAAAGACCCACTAGGTCAACTGAAGAGAGCTTCTGGAGCAAGGCCCTGATTTTTGCCAGGTAGACACTAGACAAGATCATTCCATGAACATGATAGGTCAAACAGAAACCAACTCATCACACAGCAGAATCTAGTTTGTAATGACAGATTAGTACAGTAGTAGTAGTAGTAGTAGTAGTTACCCCAGATCAGTGGAAACTCACTTCAATCTCCTGCCAAGAAGGGAGTTGCTGCTGTCAAAAACATTCTGATCGAATGAAGTGGCATCAACTGCTCTGAATTGCTTGTATGGACCAATGTCCCTGCCACCCAATTCCAGGACGCCGTAGGGGTCGCCGGCGCAGGCGGCGCCGTCGGAGCTCTCGCAGGATCCTGAAACCGACGGAGACGATGATCGGTCCTCATCTTGGTCACTGGAGGACCTCATCTGTGAGAAGATGTTCAGTAGGCACGTCAATAGCTCCTCAGACACTTCGTTTGCTTCTTTCGAGATGTTTTCTGAATCAATGACAGTGGTGTCCTCAGTACCTTTCTGATCTTTCACTGAACTAACTGTCTGAAACGAAAGAACATTAGCAAACAAAATAAATTCAAGTACACAAAAACAGAACATTGGGCTAAGTCTTGTACCTGAAAACCGGCACATTTCTCCTCTGCTGGATTACTGCATTTTGGCACGGTGTTCAGAGGGAACCGGCTGTGATCTCTGAAAGAGTTGGTGGTACACGATTGGTTCTCCTTCCCAGGACGATCACCTCCATGGTTCATGGAAGGAATAGTCCTTCTTGGCGTCTGCTTGACATTGGTGACTCGCTTCAGAGACGACCAGCTAGCAGTAGCAGCTTGGTCGGGAACTTGGCCATGGCGCGCCGGCGTGCACCGGTCGGTGTCGGAGAAGTACGCGTTCTTCGCCATGGAGATGATGACAGCCTCCTCGTAGAGGCCTTGCCGGAAGCTGACGACCTGCTCCTCGAGCCGGACGACCTCCTCCTCCAAGACCGCGACCTCGGCGAGGAGCTCCAGCGTCTTGATTTGCACAATTCGGCAAAAAAAAAAATGATCAGGGAGATGAAATCCGATCCGTCTCACAAGCTGGAGCTTAGCTGCAGCCATGGCGGCCGTTGGAGCTGGATGTTACCTGAGAAGGCAGGTAAGGTGGAAGGCGAGGGAGAGCGCCGAGTGGCCTCGTGAAGGCGCGCTCCAGAGCTCGGTGGACGTTCTCCTCGTGCCGCAGCTTCTTCCTCAGCTTGTCCACCTGCAACCCAACAAGGCAAATCGTTCGAACATGCTACTAACTGATTGTGTTTTAGCTGATCAATTCGATCAAAAGACTGAAAAATTTAGGCAAGCAGAAAAGATAATGTACGTCTTGCTGCAGTGCAATCTTCCTGTCTCTCCTGGATTGGCTCCTGTTCATGATCATCTGGGGCGCTGCAGCATTGGAGGACGACGCCTTCATCGCCGGAATCTTCGAGTTGGGCCTCTCCATCACCTTGATCAGGGCGGAGAAGAAAACAAAATGGACTCGTTTAGATGCAACAAGCGACAGTGAATTAAATACAACGCGGGGCTGCAGGAGCGGGGAGCAATCAAGATACCGAATTTGAACTGCTCTCTACTGGAATGGATCCCACGGAGCCCATTTCAAAAACTCAGAGCGAAAACCATCAGAATTGGCACGCGAAAGCAACAGGAGTGAGGTGTACACAACTTGTTAAACACAGAAAGCTCTGCTGAGCTTTGAAGCCGTAGCAATCAACCGCTCCCTCCAAGAACACACAAAAAAAAAAGAAAAAAAAAAGGAGCTCAGAACTCGTCTCCCGAAACGCAAAGAATTCATGCGCCCATCTCCCATGGGACGCGAAAGGCGGCAGCTTTGTTGCGATCCGAGGAGCACGCAAGAGTCAAGGACGGCAATAGACACACACAAAAAGAAAACGTATTGGAAACAACAAAAAAAACGTGAGGAATATCATCATTAGCGCAAACTTTCCGGCGGCCGGCCGGAGCCCAAGAAAGGGAGTGGAGTGGGGGGAAGGAATGCAAGGGGAGAGTCACGTACTTTGTCGCTCCTCGGAGGAGCCCGCACCGCCGCCGGTGACCTCCTCCTCCCCACGCTGCCACTCATCCCCGGCGCCGTGTGCATCATCTATCACCCCCAGGGTTGGGTGGCTATCACGATCGGCGACGTAGGATCGAGGAGCCAACGACGCCGCCGCCCGCCGCGAGACGAGGAGGAGGAGGAGCCCAGAATGCGGCTTACGCGGGTGGTGAGGTGAACTGGTGATCGGGTTCTCGTACTCTCGTGTGATGTTTCTTCTCCTCCTCGCGTGGGTGGTGGTGTCGCTTCACTACGGCTTCCTCCGTTTTATTCGCGGCTCGATATCGATCGGTCACGCCAGGTGAGGTCTCCTTTTTTTTTTTTTCTTTGTTTCTCGCCGTGCTGCCGACTTGCGACGCGACGAGGTGGTGGGGCGGCAGCGCGTTCGCGGTGGAATAGGCGAGGCGAGTGATTCACCGGGTCGGTTTGATGGTTTCGATCGGCCGGGCTCGGCTAAGGAATATTGTGATGGGAGGAGCGGGCAGGGTCGGTCAGGTCAGCGGTGGCCGGGACGGTACGGGGGCCACGCGGTCAATCATGAGCTCGTGGTGGCCTCGCTTTCCACCTTTCCAATACCGCACATAGGCTGTGTTTAGATCAAACTTTAGATCCAAACTTTTAACTTTTTCTATCACATCAAACTGTCATACACAAAACTTTTTAATCACATCGTACCAATTTCAATCCAAAATTTTAACTTTAAAAGAAACTAAACACAACCATATTTTCCCCTTCGCATGGGAAATAGTATAACTTTTTTTTTGACACCAGAACTCAGTTCCATTAACCAGCTCTAGGCAAATCGCCAGAGACCAGGTGGGATACAAACTCGGAGACTTGGCTGACGAAAGTCATCAGGCCAGAGCTAACAGAGTGTTCAGTTCGGATTCCTTCCTCCTGATACGCAAAACGAAATTACGGATTAGCACATAATTAATTAAATATTAATTAGAAAACTTAAAATAGATTGTAATATGATTTTCTATAATAGCTCTTCTATATTTTTTTAAAAAAAAAACATTTTTTTACAAGTTTACGTGTCGAAAATGAGGGATAAAAGTTAGGATAGTGTTCAAAAGAACACAACCTTAGATGGAAACTTAGGAAGTATTTAACTAAAACGTTAAAAAAAATCTTTGAAAAAACACATATGTATTCTTTGTCCCAAAATACCAAATCTTAGAGATGAATATGGATATATAATATATGTCCAAATTGATTTCTACAATTGGATTATTTTGGGATAGAGTGAGTAGGTAATAACAACCTATAATCAATTTCGTTGCTGAGGTATAAAATTAACAAATTATAGAGGAAAACACTCTGTTTTTTAGTGTTTCTTATTTTTATATAGAGTAAATTGCACACACGGTACATCAACTTGGCAGGTGGTTGCAATTTAGTGCAAAAACTTGAGAAATGAGCATTCTAGTGTAACAACTTGTCAGGTAGATGTAATTTAGTACAAGAACTTTATAAGTGATCATATAAATGCAACAGCTTGCTATATATAATTTTGATACAATAAATTAAGAAGTTGTGTGGTAACTTAATTATTTGGAGCGTTTTTTTATATAGATTCAATTTTTAAGTACTTATTGATATCTGAGAAGGTGAAAAAAATAAATAAAAGGTAATTGGATGTAAATTGTATGCGCGGTATAATTCTGAAAGATTAAATTTAATATTATAAGGTAATATGATAATATCCGTAGGATTACATAGCATATTGACATCGTGAAAAAAGTTCAACTAGCATATGGTTAGTCAAGTTGATGCATCAGAATACTAAAGTGTTAAAGTTCTTGTACTAGAACGCACACACTTATCAAGTTGTTGCACTCGGACGTTCATTTCTCAAGTTCTTTTACTATATCGCACCCACCTACCAAGTTGTTATATCATGAGTGCAATTTACTCTTTTATATATCTCAAATGAAATTGAGTTTATCCATGTAACCTTGCATAATTGTATAATACTATCTTAGCTATTTGTAAGGCTTATAAAAAATATAAAGAGTTTTATATCATTGTTTGAGATATAAATTTGAGAAACATGGGAGAAAAAGAAAAAAAATAATAAAAGGAATAGCGTTCTTCCTTTATGATTTGTTAATTTATACTATCTCATTAACGAAGTTGATTTTTTTCATGGTGTGATATTCTTGAGAACTTCTATAAAAAAAGTTCTTAAGTTTTCGTATAGAACGTGGATTTCACTTTCCACCATGTACTTTCCCCACTTGGCAGTCCCTGGTAGTAGTAGTCCAGTATTTTTGTTCATTCCCCTTCTTTTCTTCACTTGCCGTTAGCTGTAGCTGTCTGATCTGACTCTGATCACTGCTCTGTTTGGGAAAAGCTTACCTGCATATGCTTCCGAAGCAATGCAGCTACTACTACAAAACTTTTTCAAGTTGACACGGTGTAAAATAATTAGTGGATGCGAGGCTTACACAAAAAACGCAGCACTCATTTTGCTCCCCTGCAAATTTGGTCGCTGCAGCTGTTAACAAGTTAACACTAGATCAGAGCAAAAGCCGAGGAGTCTCAGGCTCGTCAGGTATATAAAAAAGCTCTGATGTTTTAAAAAGGATCAGCTTGGTTTATAAGTTTACGAGTGTCATGCTATCCAAATGGTCGGTTTAGACGAGTGTGCTGCTGCTTCCATGATGCATCGCATACGCAAAGGCCGGCTCTGCCATGTGAGGAGTTCATCTTTTGCAGTGCTATCCTGTTCATGCAACGCACAGCAAATAGTCAGAGACTTTGCGAAAAAGACAGGGTCGTGGCGAAGTGTGTGTGTCTGTGCAGAGAAGCTGGGCATCACGTCCCCCTGCAAAATTACAAGCGAGCAGGAACACGGAGGTTGGCGAAAAGCGTGTGGGGGTTTTTAATTTTTTGCTGCAAAATGATCCGTATTTATCGGTCGTTTCCTACGCAGAAATGGCGGTATAGTACTGTACTAGCTGTAGTTCTTGTCGACCTTACAAAAGTCTTCTGCATTTGTGGACTGTTACTAAGCTAATCACCCCCGTTGTTTTGGAAAAACAATGTTAACTAGTTAACAACCTTGATTTTTTGGTTAGTGTCTGAAGAAGATTAGAGGAAGCTGGAAATGAAGAGATGCTGATTTTTCGCTGGGACCAGGGCTAGAGCCCTACTCCTATGCCCAAATATCCATTAAAATTATACTTTAAAATTTTAAAAATAAAAGACAAAAGATAAATTTATTTAGATTATACTATTTCAGCCCTACTCTTTCTGGCTCCGTCACTGACCGAGACTGACCGAGACAGTGGTGAAGAAGTGTCCCGACTAGTTTTATAAGATTGCAGGGAAGGTAAAATATTCTCAATAAACATGGTTGTTAAGATTACAACGTGTCCTGCGAACGAATAGAACTTTACGTCGTCCAAATCCAAATCAAAGCATGTATACGTCGGGTTGGCTATCAGCAATGCACTAGAAACCGGCTTCACACATAAAATGTGCCTCGATTCGACACGCTCGCCATTCTTACATTGGAGAGATGGCGATGGTGATGATGATGTATACAAAGCTTTTGTGCCCGGGCACATGAGATGAGAGTCGCGGAGCTGGCAAGTAACAACGTTTCTTCTCGTTTTGATAGCCAAATTGGCCAGTTTGTCTCGACAAAATTTCTTCCCGAACTGACACTGTCCATGTGACGTTGTCCACGTAGTCAGTGGCGCGTAATCCTACCAATCTTCGGTGTGGAATGAAGCAGATTTCCTATATACGATCCATGATCCATCGGTGGCACGTATGTATATGTATGCCTCTCGTAACTGTTGGCATTGAAATGTATTATGAGCAGTCGCATTCGAATTCGAATTCGAATTCAAATTCGCATGCAATGCGATCTCAAGTGCATTACTGAAACGACAGGGTTGCACTTGCGCATGACTACATGAGCGGTCAGGTTTATTTTCAATAAGAGACAGAGTGCCCATATCCTACTGCGACGTTCATCGGTCCTGCTTTAAGTGCTGTCGATTAGTTTAAACAGTGATTAAATAGAGGGTCACTGCTGGCCATTAGTTTAAGCAGATTCATTCAAACTTGGGACCGTCCAAGACAGAGCAGCAATGGGGGCTTTGTTATGCCGGTGTGAATATGCATCAGAGATTCAGAGGCCAAGAAGAAGACAAACTCCCTCTCCTAACCCCTGGAATCCAAAGCTCAAAAGCATCAGCAAGTTCAAATCATCTTTCAACTAACAGTGACACTGGACCAGCAGTTTCAAGCAAAACACCCACATGAATGCATTAACTTAGTGTTGGGGAGTAACCAACCTGGCTTCTTGTTACTCTTGTTTGCAAATCATAATGGGAAGATGCACATCACAATATTTTAGTACTATTCCCCAACAAAACCTTTCTTTGGTTAATCTTATAAGTAACTAAAGCTGCTTAAGACTGCTTCCTGTCGTGCCTAATGACATTTCTAAACGTGTGGTTGGCGCTCGTTTTTCAAACGGGTTGGTTGTATTCATGTGACCTCGCTTTTGCTTTGCTGCCCAATTGCTATACTAGCATATACTACTAAGTATTATATTAAAAATCGTCAGTAAACTGGAAGCAGATGTGTCTTTTACATGAAGTTAAACATCAAACAGAGGAAAAGAGTTAGTATAGATTAATGGCATCAGTTCAACAGAGATGATTGTACATCACCCCAAGTCCATAACAGAACCCCGTGTTCAGGTTTGTAGCACAATTTTCAACAAGTAACTTTGACTTATTACTCCCTATTAGTTAGCTAGTGGGTGTGTAGATCCAGGGGTATAAAGTTTTGGTGTGTCATATCGGATATTATATAAGATATTGCATAGGGTGTTCGGGCACTAATAAAAAAACTAATTACAGAATCCGTCAGTAAACCACGAGACAAATGTATTAAGCCTAATTATTCCGTCATTAGCATATGTTTACTGTAGCACCACATTGTCAAATTATGGAGTAATTAGACTTAAAAGATTCGTCTCGCAAATTAGTCGCAATATGTGCAATTAGTTATTTTTTAGACTGTATTAATTTAATGCTTCATGTAGGTACGGTGTTCAAACGTTTGATGTGACATGGTGTAAAATTTTGATATAAATTGTTGTTTTGGACATATTTCAAGGCAAGATTTAAAAAGTTTGAGCCTCAAATCTAGTTCTAGATATTTAGGTTGGATGCTTGTATATAATAGGATTAATTTGTCTCGAAAGATACTTTTATAATGTTATATACTACCTTCGTTCTAAAAAAGAAGTTTATCTCACATATATCAACAGTGGCGATTCCTATTCGGGGTCACAGAACCACGGGTAGATGAATTAATCCTAGCTTAATTTATGGCGTGCCGATTAATATATCACTTGAGAATTAGATAACATGTACGTATTGGACCCCCGGTAAAAAAAAAATTCGGTTCGCTACTGCATACCAATACAACCCCATCTACAACAGACACTTTCTAAAACTCCAATGTAATTATCTATCTATCTATCTATTATCTATCTATCTATCTATTCTATTATTATATACTAAAAGTCAATTAAACTTTCTACAAATGCTCCCAAGCCGCCAAGTGACGCTCATACAAACGTTCCTAAGCCGCCACTTAGCAGAGTCTAATCTTACCGTCGATTTTCATTTAAATTGGTAGACCTGTTATTCTGTACCATTAGATTAGATCTATACCTACCATCAGCGGTGGAGCCAACAAAAAAGACGTGGGGTCATCACTGTAAACCAATATTACCGATAAATAAAACCATGAAAACTACTTGGTTTTCGTACGTCAATCCAGTAGTTTGAGAACGTTTTTTTAATTACGGAGTTGTGACAAAAAAAACATCGATAGTTTTTTTTTCTTCTACACTGTTGCTAGAAAATCATCCAATGAGCTTGCAAACCAGACGGCTAATCACAAAGATTTTAATTAGTAGCTGTGCTCATACAAGATGACCAGGTGGACTGGGGTTAAATCAATAATTTTACTGGGAGCACATTCAACTACACCATAGGTAACAAGAAACCCTTTTACATGCTGGTTTTTCTAAACGACACCCAGATAATGGCACGTATGACTTCAGTCATTGGTGTTGATTGTAGAACCGGCACCTATAATGTGTGTAGGTGCTGGTTTTGTACCAATAATCGACACCTATACCGACTTATAGGTGCCGACACCTATACCGACTTATAGGTGCCGATTATGGACCATCATGCTACGTGGCTGGCCTTATATGTGTCAATTATTTACAACAACCGGCACTTAATAAATCAGATAAATTGAAGAAATTATAAGAAAAAAAGAAATACATCTAGCCATCGATTTTCAGTTAATACAGTGGACCCAATATTTTAAAAAAGGAATAAGTTCACTTCATGACCCTCAAAAGTGATCGAAATCTAATCCATGACCCAAAACCACAAAACCGAATATCTCGACCCACCAAACTCTTAAAACCGGTGCAATTTGACTCCCTAGGCGGTTTTGGAGGGCGGTTTCGCTGACGTGGCGCCTACGTGGCAGTATTGACTCGGTCTTCTTTACACGTGGCGTTGACGTGGCGCTTATGTGGCATTAGAAATAAAAAATATGCGTGGGACCCATTAGTCATTCACACAAAAACAAATGTGGGCCCACTAACATGTGGGGCCCACATGTCAGTCCTCCCTCTCACCTTCTTTCTTCCTCCTCCCTCTCTCCCTTCTCTCTCTTTCTCTCCCCTTTCTGCCCCTTTCTATTTCCTTCCCGGCACCGGCGGTCACCATGGACGGCGGCGGCAGAGGAAGAGGAACACCTTGAGCTGCTGCGGCGGATGTAGCCGTCAGCGACGGCCGACGAGTACTCCGGGTACCCCTTCTCTCCGCTGCGCACCCATAGGTCAGCGGCGTAGACGCGGTGCGCGTAGTTGGCGACGGCGTCGACCTACGCGCCCTCGGCGAGGAGGACGGAGATACGGAGATAGTGCTCGCCGAGGCACGCCTGCCTCCCGCCCCCGAACGCCGTGAAGGAGAACTTGCCGGCGACCTTGTCATCCTTCCTCTCCGGACCAAATCGCTCTGGGTCGTACTCGTCGGGGTCGCGGTAGACGTAGCCGAGGCGGTGGTTGAACACGGCGTACGACACGACGCTGTGCCCTGTCGGCACCCTGTACTCCTTCCCTTCCCTGGTCCGCACGGCGAAGCCCTTGCGTACGGTGCGGATGAGCGCCGGCGCTGGCGGGTGCATCCGGAGTGCCTCCTTGATTCAGCGGTGGAGCGCGCTCATCCCCGTCGTCACCACCAGCAGCCTCACCAGCCTCAGCATGTGCGCCAGCTGCAGAAGCTCGCCGCACCGCCGCCGCCGCTCCCCCACGTCGTCGTCACCACTATTAGCATCCGATTTTATGGTTAGGGTTACGGATTAGATTTTGATCACTTTTGAGGGTCATGAAGTGAACTTATTCCTTAAAATAAATCCCAAAACCCATAAAAAATCATCTCCACCGCCCTTTCCTCCTGGACCTCCTCCCCTCACGGTGACTACGTACGTACATACATCCCTCCCACTTTCCTTCCTTCTTTCTCTAATTTAACTATTCAACTTTAATTGATGAATCCATATACATATAAATAGCTCAGACTTCTAATATAAATGTTTTAAGAGCAAATTTTAAGCACCATATTACACAAATATTAAATTTAGATTCTGTAAACGCTTCTAAGTCACCACGTGGCAATCCGACCATATGGTACTCTAATAAATTATGAAAAAAAACACAGAAATTATAAGAAAAAAAAGAAAAACATCTAACCATTGAATTTTTTTCTTTAAATTGGTAGGGCCAATATTTTTAATCACTAGATCTAATCTTAATCTTAACCTATTTCAAAAATTCAAGATGACGCCGTGCTCTGTCGCTTGATGACGCTATCCATGAGTCAACCACACATACTCCGCGCATATGTTCCGTTAGAGAGAGAGAGAGAGAGATCATTCATATGATAAAATCTTCCAGCCTAATCGTAATGCAGTGTTGCAGTCCATCGAAATCAATTTTTGTATATGTTCACTGCATATAAATTAAGATATGAAACATCAATGAATAAGCACAAATAAAGTTTGACGTGACCTAAATGAACAGAACAAGGAAATTTGATCGTATCATGCATGGAGGAAGTATGGCTTAACATAGCATGAGATGATAATCAAGAAAAATAAGTCACAACTAACCTAATTAGATAAAACCATGTATAAGGAAACGTTACCGCAGAAATGATGTATGACAATGACAGAAACATAGTACAAAATAAATTTATTTCGTAGCTAAACAACGTAATCTTATATGTTACTTTGTACAGTTTGCATCTTTAGTTAATCATCCAAAAAAGCTATAAACACAGTTAAGGTTATGTGCTTTGAAAATTTAGATCAAATATAGATTCAACATCACAAGACAAAACTAAGGTGATATGGCTTTATGAAAAAAGAAACAAAAGAGAGAGAGAGCTTTCGACCAGACTAATCATCGAGGTGCTAGAACTGAGAGATGAGAAAAATAATATTAACTATACTTAGTGAGGGTTAAGTGTATAATTATATATATGATTGTAGCAGACATAATAAATTGGCACGAACATAAAAAATGCCTAACTATGTAACAAAAATTTAGAACTGGAAAGATGATAGGCACTAATTTATGCCCACTACAAGCTAGCTAAAAATATTAAAAAAAAGGTCAGTTTGGAGCAAATAAATTATAACTCTAATATAATTTTATAGAAAAATATTCAATCTGTGATATCAACAAAAATGCTATATTTTAAAAGCAATGACACGTGAGCGGTTATGTTTAGACATCAAATCATATTTCCATCGAACTACGTGGAGCCTCGCACAATCTTTATGAAATGGCATATGGGTTGTATTCCACATCGCACAATTAAACTGGACCTCACGAAACGTTTTATTTTAGCAATGGAAAAAATGCAATACTTTGAGAAAAGAAATAGAAAGTTAACAGCATCAGAGCAGGACACAATGAATGAGTTATAATATCTAGCATGCATTGCTAATGTCACAACTACAAAAATCGTTTTTCTGTACGAGGGGGTCGGTAGGTTTCATGCGGGCCGCTTGTGGCGGCGCCTGCAAAAACCACCCCCGGGGGCGGGTCGATGAGCCGCATGCGAAGATCCATTATCGTATGTGGCTGCTTAAGACAGCCGCATGCGATAATAGGTCTATTTTCTCAAGCGGCCGTCTTAAGGGGCCGCATGTATTAGGGCATGCGGCTGCTTAAGACAGCCGCATGCGATAATAGGTCTATTTTCGCAAGCGGCCGTCTTAAGGGGCCGCATGTATTAGGGCATGCGGCTGCTTAAGACGGCCGCATGCGAAAATAGGCCCATTATCGCATGCGGCTGTCCTAAGCAACCACATGCGATAATGGATCTTCGCATGCGGCTGGCTTAAGGGACCGCATGCGATGATCGGTCATATATGCTCCTCCAGGCCCAAGCTCGACCATTTAAAAACGAAGCTCTCTCTCTCCTAAAGCAAGTACCAATTAGGGGGGAGGTTTTCAACTCGAAATTTTTGCTTGAACTCTATACGAAAGGTGAAGAACTCTCTCTCCTCCTTCATTTGGCTCCATTTTTGTTATATTTCGTTGGTGGAAAGTGGAGTTTTTTTAATATTTTGACAAGGTTTGTTCTAGCTAGTTTTTGCAAAATCTAGCTTCAAAATATATGTTTTGATGGGCAAATTTTGCATGTAATCACTTGTACATACTAGTTACATGTATTGTAGTAATTTTTTTGGAGGGACAAATGCATTTAAACTTTTGTATGAAATACTTGCGGTCTATGTTTTTATCTGTAAATTTTTTGTCTTTATATAAATAGATGGATCGGTCGTCATGGATGTATGAGATGCGGAGAACGCAGCCGATATTTATTAAGGAAGCATCTAAATTTATTGATCAGGCTAAGGCGCATGCTTTGAGGGAGAATATGACAAAGATCTTTTGTCCGTGCTGTCATTGCAAGAATCAGAAATTGTTGGTAGATCCTGGTGAAATATTGGGTCACATAATGGAGTATGGATTCACCGCCAACTACAAGGTTTGGACCTATCACGGGGAATTCACCGATCCCGAAGATGACGATGAAGAGTTAAGTTTCGAGATGAATGAGGCAGAGAATTTTATAATCGAAGACATGTCCCGTGAAAGAATGGATGTCGATGTTTCCACCGATAGTGATGATTTCGAGGGTGGTTTTGATTTAGAGGATATGCTACGCCATGTTGAACCAGAGGTGCTAGCGGGCAGGTCACGAGGATTGGAGAATAGGCAGGCATTAGAGAAGGCATCGAAGGATCTTCTTTTCGATGAAATGAAGGGATGTGATAAGGATTTCACAGTCTTGCGTTCAGTGCTTGAACTTCTGAGATTGAAGGCTAAACATGGATGGTCGGACACAAGTTTTAATGATCTAATGAGTTTGTTGCGTGTGTTGCTTCCTAAGCCTAACTTTGTACCATCAAACACGTATCAAGCGAAGAAACTCATATGTCCTTTATCTCTTGGTGTAGAAAAGATTCATGCTTGTAAGAATCACTGCATATTATACCGTAAAGAATATGCAGACTTGGAAAGTTGCCCAACGTGTGGCACAAGTCGGTATAAACCGGGGAATGGGCCCATAGATTTAGAGTGTACCGATCCAGATTCTGATAAGGGTAAGCATGGAAAGATTCCCTCAATGGTGATGTGGTACCTACCAATTAAGGACCGCCTAAAGCGTCTGTACTCAAACCCGACTGATGTGGGAAAATATATCTTCGCATGCGGCTTCTTAAATGGACCGCATGCGAAGATCTATTTTCGCATGCGGCCGTCTTAAGTGACCGCATGCGAAGATCGATCTTCGCATGCGGCTGGGCCGGCCGCATGCGCAAATGGTGATCTTTGCAGACCATTTCACGCATGCGGGCCGGCCAACCGCATGTGAAGATCGATTCCGCCCGTATGCAAAAACGCTTTCTGTAGTAGTGTGTTATTTCACATACGGACTATCACATATTGGCACAAATAATTTTAAGTCTCTTATCCAACTTTTTTAATTGTTTGAACAATTATATTCATCGCGGTGCTTTTACTCATACAATTATATAGATCACTTACACCGAGCTTGAACCAGTGTACTCCCTTAACTATACAAAATATCTCATTTTATGTCCCAACAATATTTTTTTATTTACTTTTTTATATATGTTTTAAACGAGTCATATTTACCTTCACACATATAAAGAGACAAAAGCCAATGATAATTATGTGATATCCTAAATTCCAATGTGTCATGGGTTTTTTACTCTTGCGTGTATATAAGCCACTAATAGCATTGCATAATTGATGGCCTTTCATATTTAAAAGTTATATTTTTCATATTAAATTTACATTTTATTACTCCTGTTGACTAGGTATTTTTAGAAAAATATCATATGGGTGCCACATATCATAGATAGATTGATGTTGTGCAAGAATATACTTACATGCATATGAACTAGAGGTAAGGATAGCTTGATACACATAAAATATATTCATTAATTAATAAATTCTTAATATTTCATAAGAAAAGAGCGAGACGATGAACATTCAATTAAAAAGAATGGAAAAAACATATCAATTTAACTTGTCAAGCATGTTTTTAACGAAGTAATACACGTGCCCGCGCATCGCGCGGGCTACCTTCCTAGTTGTTTTAAAGATGAAGTCTTTCTTTATGGGATTTATGGGACGGAGGAAGTACTTATCAAGTTTTTAAAATATTTGGCAATATTAATTATAGTCAAGTTATGTTTGAGAGAACACATCTATGTCGAAATGGTATATTTTGGTCACTCCTTGGCCACCGCGATGGGATCCTAGGAGGTGGATTCGGCCTCGTTCTCGCTGGATCCATGAGGGAAGACAAGGGTGGGGAGCAAACAAAAATATCAACGGTAGCGACGGGGTGCAGTGGCTGTGGCGGAGTGCAACAACGACATCGGCAGCAGCGGCGAGGTGAGGTGGCCACGACGGAGTGTGGTGGCGACCTCGGCGTGAGCACGTCTTGCCTCTTGCCTGGACCACACAAACCCCTCTTCTCTCTCCTAAAGCCACCGTAGACCACAGTTACCTCTACAGGCTCCTCTGCCACCCTGCGAGACCACCCTAAACCTTCAGCGTGGCATCCAAACCTAGCTGGAATTTGAGACGATAGGTCTGAGACACTGCTTTGTACATGGCCTTAGCTTAGGGATGGCAATGGGTCGGGTCGGGCACGGGTAAAGCAAAACCATGCCCTACCCGATACCCGACGTCGCCGACTCAAACCCTACCCACTAGGGTTAGCGAGCAAAATTCCGTGCCCGTACCCATGCCCAACGGGCACGGGCATACCCGGCAGGTCCCAGTGAATCTCACATGAATAATAACTCGAAAGATAAGTAATTTAACAATGAGAAATAAAATCAATATTTTACCAAATTATCAGTTATCAATAATAATTTGAATTACATCACAACTTCTTATCAGTTAGCATAACAAATGATCCAAGAGAAAGGGGTATAAGAATTAAGAGATGATTCGAAATTAGGTAATACAAACGTATCAGGTTAGGCATGAGTTATCCACGGGTAAAAAATGAAACCCGGTTGTTGCCCATGACATCTTCGGGTCTTGGACGGACATGCCCACGGGTATAAAATCACACCCACACCCATGCCCATCGGGTATTCGGGCTGAGTATCCGCTGATATCCAAACCCATAGGCCATAGCCAAAATTGTCATCCCTACCTTAGCTTCACTAGCTTGCTGAACACACGCTAAAATGTCAACCACATGGTAGATTGTTCTTTGGCCATGGTCCACTAGATACCTTTTTACCTTGTGCATGCTTGCCTGCCTGCTTCCATCGCAGAAAGCCACAAAGTTACTGTTTGTCACTGCAGGCAGCCCACGGAAGGTATGGCCAGTGGGCAGTGGCCACTGCAGCCGGGCAATTGCCTAGTAGCAAATGGATTCAGTCAGTCATGTGCCAAAAGGCAGTGCAGCTTTCTGCTTTTGCCTCTGTCTGCCTGACATCCTGGAGTGACTGGTGAAAAATTGTACCGTAAAGCTTACACTCTCTCTCCAATTCTGATTCTTTGTTGCTTGAACTGATCCTCACTGTGACTGCTCCGGCTTGGTTGGCACTTGGCAGTTTAGCATGGAGAGAGAGATCATCATCAGATATTCGGAATCCGGGACAATGATATTAGAATCCAAAGTTGCCTTGCTCTGGATTCATTCATTTGTCGTGGTTTAGGCGCCGTTTAGTTCCGAAAAAATTTTCCCAGAAAATCATATCGAATTTTTGAGCACATGCATGAAGTATTAAATATAGAGAAATGAAAAAACTAATTGCACAGTAAGAGGGGAAATCACGAGATGAATCTTTTGAGTCTAATTAGTCCATAATTAGCCATAAGTGCTACGGTAACCCACATGTGCTAATTGATGGATTAATTATGCTCAAAAGATTCGTCTCGCAGTTTCCATACGAGTTATGAAATTATTTTTTCATTCGTGTCCGAAAAGCCCTTTCGACATCTGGTCAAACATCTGATGTGATACCCAAAAATTTTCTTTTCGCGAACTAAACATGCCTATTTTGTTGTTGACTTTTAAGCTTAGATGGGACAATAGTACTTCTTGCTCAAGAGATCACTATTATGCATTTCATGCATGGTGTCCGTGTCACCACATGGTACAGATTGTAGGCTCGATTGGCCGCACATTTGCTAGTAATTTTGATCAATGTGCTACAGTATCATCATGTAAGCGGCACACAATGTTTGGCTGAAGGGTTTCCAAAGGAGTTGCAGAGGTCTTTAAGTCCTAAAGAAAAAATTATTACGAGTAAATTTTACAGAACTATATGTACTTTGATCAAGTTATCTTAAAACTATAAATTTAGCACTAAATTTGTCAGAGAACTATAAATCTGATACAAGTACAATAAAACCATAGATTTAGTATTAATTAATGTTATAAAAAATACATATTTTAGAGTTTACATCATTAGCACTAATGTTATCTTCAACCTATAAATGTTATAGTTTTATGATTAGATTTTCTAAACTTGTTTATTTTTTGATAATTTTGTTACTAAATAAATAGTTTTGTGATAGTTTATATTAAATTTATAGTTCCATTTCTGTAAAAAAAACGAATATATATATATATATTTGTGATAAATTTATTGTTAAATCTATAGTGTTATGATACAACGGTTTAAATATATAGTTTTACGATAGTTTGGTTAAAGTATTTATAGTTTTATAAAATTCACTCAAAATTTATAAACTATAGCCATTTGGATTGAAGGGAAACAAAGTCAAAACACTGGAAAACAAACATTCATTTATGTTTTCTTTTCCACTGTACTAAAGCAGGCAATTTTTTTTGTTCCAAACACTTATACAAATATATGTTTCCTCTATTTTTATATCCTATGTTTTACGCTTGCTTTGATATGTTTCATTTTTCTGCATTTCAAACACAGGCCAAACTCATTGCACTTTCATGTTAATAGGCACATATAAAGGGCCTCGTGTCATTGCCAGCCCAACACATTCCATGATCTTAGGCCTATATACTACCCCCGTTTGGAATTTTCAAGCTGCTGCGTGCATAACTGGGCTAATTCTCAGGGGAAAAGAAGGACACAACTTGGGCATAACTGGGCTAATTTTCAGCTGGCTTGTACTACAAGCCCAGGTAAACAAGCAAGGGCATCATCTGGCATCTGCTTTGTCGCAATGGCTATATATCAACAGAACAAAACATTTTCATATTTGCTGGTCGGCTCCTAAAGTCGAGGAGCTTTTTCACTTTGGTTTTCTCATTTCTTGGCCTACGTACGTTTGCGTTCCTCCGTTCAGCAAATTGAGAAGAACTTTTGCTCCCCTTTTGACACGAAAGAATGCTGATTCCTGCAAAAGAACGCCGATGTGTATAAGAAGTATATTATGGAGTACTCCAGTACTAGAA
Organism: Oryza meridionalis; assembly: GCA_000338895.3. Taxonomy (NCBI): domain Eukaryota; kingdom Viridiplantae; phylum Streptophyta; class Magnoliopsida; order Poales; family Poaceae; genus Oryza; species Oryza meridionalis. Next base: position 23,730,737 of record CM002531.2, on the reverse strand, counting down.
TACTGGAGAGAGATTTGGAAAAGAAGAAGTCTTCCGACAGCATGCTTTAGAATTTTATGCCATTTCGGGAAGACTTTGCACGGCGGCGCCTACGTTTACGCTACCTTAGTTTATAATCTAACTAGTCACCTTTCAAAAACAATAATAGTTTAGCTAGCCAAGGGAATAATGATTGTTGAAATGTTGACTTATGGACTTTTTTTTTGACCATACGTATTACTTTCTTTTGTTTTAAATATTTATCAAATGATACTCTATTCGGTTTTTAATGTTTAATGTCATTAAGTTTTGAACATGACCAATCGTCTTATAAAAATTGTGTAGGAGTACAAATAAACAAAGGTATAAGCCACTTGGATTAAATGAATTGAAAACGAGAGTAAATGGAATTACTTCCCCCATGTTCTTAGAAATATGTTTTCTAGAAAAAAATCATTCTTCTTCTGTATTACCTAGAACATTTGTTCTAAGCTATTGTGATGTTTATTTCTTAAAATAATTAATTTATCTCTATAATAAAGTAGATAATATATAGTAATAATCTAGCCAATAATCTACTCCCTCCGTTTCAGGTTATAAGACGTTTAAGTTAATTTGACTAAGTTTGAAGAAGAAAATAATAACATTTTCAACCTAGGACATTTTTTTATAAAAATATATTCAATTATTGATTTAATGAAACTAATTTGTATTATAAATATTACTTAATTTGTATTATAAATATAAACTTAGTCAAATTTGAAGTAGTTTGACTTTGACCAAAGTTAAAACGTCTTATAACATGAAACGGAGCGGAGGGAGTAGATAATAGAGTTTCATACAACTTGTGGAGTGTGGGAATAGATGACCCAATGGTGGTCCGCCAACCATGGATGGTTGCTCGAGCTCATCGGTAAATAATTAATCAATAGAATTCTAATGCTATTGTACGGATTTAAAACATATATTCAATTGCAAGTAATCGAAATAGTTTTGCTCAGGCTTTAAAGGATGTTCAGATTGATGCTATTTTAAATCATATCATTTTTTTATAAAGTTGCAAAAATATGTGTACATTTTTTTTTGCCAAATTTTGTTAAATACATGAGAAATCCTGCCAAAATTTGGTAAGGTTTATTTTGGCTACAATCTAGATAGCCCCTAAGATAATATACACGTCATAAAAATTCCAAAAAAAAAAGATTTTGACGTTTTGGACCCTACAGGTTTTGACCGCGTTGGCAACTTGGCTCCTCCCATCACTCAGAACCCAACAAGCCAGAGCAGACACACAGCTCCTGCAGGTCGGATAAGGCGGCCCAGTACATCCACGATCGCATCCGTCGTTCAGTTGCCCCTCGTGAGCTAGTGACCTCGTGTTTGTACCACTACCTGCGTGCGTTCTATCATGCAGCTACCGCCTGGCTGATCACTCAGTCACTTGACACTTGTGCGCCCAATTATGCCTCTCTTCTCCCATCGCTCCCGGCCAGAGAAGTTTTCGAAATATTTACAGAAAAATATACGTTTTTCATGTGTTGGAGACCGTGAAACGCGCAGCTCGAAAACGCGGGACCGACGGGAGAGACGGTGGCGGCATGCACGCTTGCACGCCCAAATGCCCAATCAATCGATGGCCGAGGAGGACAACCCAGGCGCCGCCCACGACGCCGAGACGGTGGCCACCACCGAATGTGTGCTGGATCGCGAGGACGCCGATGGAGAGGAGGACGGCCAGGACCCCGGCGCAACAGAGAATATCCTGGGGAATTATACAGCGGAGTTGGCAGGAATCTTCAGTGTAGTTCAGTGGAATGGTGGTGCATGGGGAAAAAGGTGATCAAGCCGGGGGAGATAGCGGTGGAGCAGAGAGCTAGCGGCTAGCCAAGTTCGCAGTTGGGGAACTCGGGATCGGGGATCTCGTGTACACGGATCGGTTCTGGATGCGGAAGTGCACCGAATCTTATCGGGAATCAGGATCATCGGTAGATCGATTGGTCGAGCGTGTCAGAGGGACGTGCACGCATTATTCTGTACATGTGCCTGCTTGCAGAGTGTGTAAGATCGGCCATGTGCTGATGATCCGGCCATCGGCACGTCGTACCTAGGTTTCACTCTTAAGTCTTACCCTGATTAACATGAAGCTCTTCTCTTGGTTTCAGGGGAAAAAACAACAACGTGAAGCTGCACCTCTGTGAATATTGAATTTTTTTTTTAGATGTTAATTAGTCAGTGATAGAGACCCAAAAAAATTATTAAGCCTATAACCGAATTTGATAATTTTAGTTAAAAATTACATATTTTCAAAATTTCTATACGATTTCTAAAATAACCGAATTTCTATAAGTTTTTTAGGCCTAAGTTATCCCGCTCTGCCCCTGTATACCATCCCATGCCTCTATCTATGTATGTATATATTGTTAACCGAGATCGAGAAGGAGCTTTCACGTTCATTCTACGACCTATAAATCAGCACTCTAAAAAAGATTTGCATCATGAAATATTCAGGTTATAACGGTATAAATGGATAAAAATTTGTTGTTTCTACACTACTACTAAAAGACAGTGATGATGGTAGCGGTGAGTTTGCCAACCGCCACCACTGACATGTGGGTCATAATATCAATATAAGTTATTACTTATAAGTGTTTTGTCGGCTTTTTTCTGTACCGGTGTGCAGTAGTTGTGTAGGAGTAGTCTTTTTGGTTGCTCTTCTCTACAAGACAGTTCTTAATTTTCTATTGATTGGCTTCTTGCAATCTTGATTACAAAAACTTACAAACTTTTTAGGTTTTTATTGTAGTTTAAAATGGGATGGACAACACAATTTATTGATGATTTCATATTTTACAATCATATGATAAATGCATTTTGATAACACAGATGGACTCATCAATCTGAACTAAAAACCAACTATAGCTTTTTTTTTTCTTTTTTCTTTTAAGACAAAGAATTTTGTTTCAACAAAGAATATTTTTGGCTATTTTGAATAATCTGTTGCAACGCACGGGTTTTTGCTAGTATATATACAAATTGATGGGATGTATAAAAATTATATTCTTTTGAAATATGTTTTATATATACAAATTGCAATTGTATTTATGGAAATAGAACCTTATCAGGTTGTATATATAATGCAATTATATTTTTAAATTTATTCCCACTCAAATTTATTCCTATCCTAAAATCACCCACCCACTCCTAACTCAATTTATTTAATAAGACGTGTTGTAATTTTTTTCTTGAACCTTAATCTTTGTGAAACAATCTTTAGACCTTATAACTTTGAGACAATGTGAACCAAATAATATTATTTTTCCCATGTTACCACTGGTTTTTATATAAAAGTGAGGTATTAAGGAGGGACTAGGGTGTGTTTGGATGGGGGAGGGGTGGATAGGACATGACGGCCCCTTTTTTATGGGTGTTTGGTTAGTGGGCTGGGGTGGGATAGGGCGGCACGGAGGGGAATATTCCCCCTTAGATGTCGGATGATGGAATCCGGCTGATTTGCCTGGACACAGCCGCCCGAGCACCCGGGCGGGCGACCGAGGTGGGTCAAGTCACCCTTCACCACGCAAGCGAGCGAGGCAGCGGCCAGTGTGAACGACATGCACGACGACGACGGCTGAACGGGATGCGAGCATGGCGACGAGCTCGGCAGGCGGCACTGGATGCGAGTGTGGCAGCGAGCCTGGAGGTCGGAGGTGACAGCGAGTGGGAAGAGGGGGCGGTGGTAGCAGGAAGAGGACATGGCGGATCTGGACCACCGCTGCTTCCCGGGCTCCTCGTCGGGATCTGGAGGTGGTAGATCCGGTGAGGCGGCACTGGGGGTTTTGCCACCCGGACAAGGCCCCGAGGAGACGCGGTAGCAACTGGCGAGCGTGGTAGTGGCCGGCAAGCAAGGAGACAAGCCGGTCAAGTGAGTAGACGGGCCAGCGGCTGGCAAGAGGAGCAAGGCGGCAGCCGACGAGAAGAGGGAGGATGACCTCTTTCTTTTCATTTTTCTCGTTTTTACTCCCTTTCCTCCTTTTATTTCTTTATGATTTTTCATTTCTCTTTAGATTTTTTTTGTTTGTATTAGATTTATAATTTTGTGGTTTTGGTGAATTTGAAGGGGTACTCAGCACCTCTAATGAATGGGTGATTGCAACCATTCATCCATCCTACCCCCTCTAACAAAAAAAATAGATCACCAAATCTACATTCCTCTCTATAACCAAACAAAAAACCGAATCGCCATATCTACTCAACCAAACAAAAAAACTGAATCGCCATATCCAGCAAAATATAGACCGCCATATCCCATCCAACCTTGATCGTCAACCAAACGCACCCTTAACATCTATTATTAAGAGAGAACCCGATCGTAGAAGTTAGTTTGATCCTGCAACTAACAGATCGTATAAGATCAAGGAGTTAATTGCCAAACTTGTTAGTTAGTTTGATCCTGCAACTAACAGATCGTATAAGATCAAGGAGTTGATCGGCCAATAGGCTGATGTGATGTAGCGAGGCCAACTAATGCTAATAGGGTTTTGATCAATCGGCTATAGGTTCGATGTAGATTCAAATAATAAGATAAACAGTTAGATTCATGATATCATCGGTTAAAACCAATTTATGTTATTGGCCAAGCAATTAAGGCAAATATTGTTGTTAAGTAATCGCATTTATTTTCTATCGTTATATGTAATATAGATTCCAAACCTTCGATGGACTTCCCAACCAGCTGTGGATCAAGACCAGGACAGCCTAGACCATAGCCGAGGTTTGAGGCAAAAACTTAAAAGGTTGGATATAATTTTATCATGCATGATCAATCCATTAGTTATTTTTAATATGTCATCGAGGCAGGAGAGGTGCTTCCGCACCTGAATTTTGCATTTCAAGATACATTTGATACAAACCGGCCAAGAGAAAGAGAGAATTGCTTTCCATCTAATCTACTATTAGCGGCCACTCCTTTCCATCTTTCCAATCTCTCAGCTCAGAGCACTGCATCGTCGAAGTAGTCATGATAGTGAAAGCGGTAGATTTCTAATGCCCCAAAAACAAATTTTTAGTGATTGAGAGGGAATTGCAGAGGTAGGCAGATGTCCGCGAGCTGTCAAATGTCAAATATGGGTCTTCGCCCGCACAGTGCAAGGCTGCAACTCTGCAAGCTAAGCGTAGCTTAACGTAGGTCAAAATTGCAATTGGTTAATTAGGTCCGATCCTTATCCTAGCCGACTAGCCGAGTGAACCCAAACGTAAGCCCATCACTGATCACTTCCACTATCTGCAGGTGACGCAAAATAGGAGCATGACGCTATCAACCGTAGCACAAAACTATCAACACCACATCATATCCCTTAATTAGCTTTCCTTTTTTTTTTCTGTGTAAAGCTGTAAAGCTATAGCTTTATAAAGTTTTTTTCCCTGCTATATTCAGTGTATGGGCACATCTACGTGCCGAATCGTTAAAAAAAAAAAATCCAACGCAGCGGTTAACCGAGTCAGTTCGTGGATAGGTGTCTCAGGTTTAGCCGAATCTTTGTTCAGACAGTTTTGAGAGATGGGAAAATGAGAAGATTAAAAAGATATATAAATCGAGGTGAACTATTAAAACATAACGAATTGGGTATTAATTATTTTAAACCTGAAAATATATTAATATGCATGTTTTTTAAAGCAACTTTTCTATACAATTTTCTGCAAAAATGCACACTGTTTAACCATTCTAAAAATGCGCGTGTAGAAAACGAAGGAATTTTCTTTCGTGTTTGTCTCAAGCATAGCCTTATTTTTAGACGACCATTGCATGCATGCAGAATAATATAAGCAACGTGACATCTTTTGAGTGGGCACGTAGCCAACCGTTATATTCCCTCAAATTTTCAAGGGAAATGTACCGTCCTTTATTTTGTTATTTTTTTTGTCGAGGACCCACAGGAAACCTTAACTTTTGTTGTGTACAGATTCCTGAACTTTTTTCTTTGCTTGAACTGATCAAAATGGGGAAATACAAATAAGTTATCTCTAGGGATATCAGTGTACGTCTTGTTATATTCAGTATTGTTTTATTATTGAATGCAGTTTTATAAAGAGAACTGGAAAGCAGAGTGCTAGACTCGACGTCATTGGTTGGTCCTCCCATTTTCTCTCATCTCCAAAGCCCACTTTGCCAAGAACTCTCTACATACACCATAGTACTATATATGAACATGTTTTACATACATATATATGTCGCAAGAATGACCCCAACTTTTGATCCTTACAATTAATTTGTCTGCTTAAATTTTAACCATGTCTATCAGTAAGATTCCCCGCAGTAATCACTAACTTAACCCTTATTCTCTATCAGTTATAACTAGCAACTCGTTAGAGAGATTGTCGTTTAATTTGAACCGTTATAGACTGCTCTTCCTGTGCAAGTAGTATTTTCGATCATTTACACCTATCTGCTTGAGTGATAAAAGCAAATGTCATCCAAGAATTAAAACTGTAGAGATATATATATATATATATATATATATATATATATATATATATATATATATATATATATATATATATATATATATATATACCGATATGCAGTGGCATAGAAGCTGCAACCGCTCACAACTTTATTGAATAATCAACATTGCTTAAGTGCTTAACAGTACAAACAGTCAACACAGTACACATACTGATCGACAGAAGTTCACACAACATCGAGCTTAGTTCGATGCTTGGAGCAAATCAAATTAAAATGACGCAAAAAAAACTAGAGGCAAATTCAGAAGTATAGAAACTGAACACAGCATGCACCAAGTATACGTAGGTGCTAGGAGCTAGCTGATCGGCAACAACACACAATCGATCGATCACCAGCTATAGAGCTTAAATGCTTAATTCAAAGCCTTAATTAAACAGGAACGCATACGATCGAGAGCTGCTAGTTGTTGATCTTCCCCTTGTTGCCTATGCCGGGGCTGTTCCCGGGAGCAGTAGGGCGGGAGTCCGTCGTCGTCATTGGCATACTTCCTTGTACGGCGGCGGTGGCGGCGGCGGCGGCGCCGCCTCGACCTGCAGCCGCGTGATCAGTCGACGCAGAAGAAGCAGTTTCTTGCACTGCTCTGAAGCTCCCGTCACCTTCCACGGCGACGGCATCCTCATTGCCGTTGGCCGCCGCCGCCGTCGCCGCCAGCCGCCGGGCCTCGGCCTGGCCTGAGATGACGACGACGATGAAGATCAGAATGCAAGTGCAGAATACCACCTTGTGTCCAGCCATGTCAGAATGTTAATGGAGAGTGAGGCTGCAGTGAGACGAAGAGAGAGCTTGGTATCTACTAGCTATCTTAGCTAAAGATCACTAGCTAGCTAGCTAGCTATGAAACTGAAGGCTCTACTCCTGGTGTTTTTCTGAAGTTTTCCGGGGTTTGCTGTGAAGTGCATCCTCAGTGCTCACCACTATTTATAGAGGGAGATCGAGAGAGGTGCTGTGGTTTATATGCCGCAGTGTACGACGAAGTGCCAATCAGAGCCCCAGTTTTTCACATGGGGTACTACCACTATGGGTATGTGGTAGTGGCATGGTCAGAAACTATCTCCGTTCATTAGCACGTCCATGAAGTTGAGTATCACAGATCAGCGTATCCAGATTCGTATTATTATGCGGTGTCTAATATAGTACTGGGTAGGGGCGGAGCCAAGATTATGCCAAGAGTAAAGCTTAATCACTAGATTATGAATTTCTTGAACAAATTTTAAGAAAATTAGCACATTCCTTGTATATATTTTTTCTGCCAGGTATGGGGCTCAAGCCCAAGCTACCCCACACCTGACTTTGCCCCTGGTGCTGGGTTATTGTATTTTGGGATGGACATAGTAATTAATATCAAATGTATTTTTGGCCTTTTCTTGTAAGCAAATACCAAACGAGTTTTTTTTTCTTCACAGTTTCAGGAAGTACCGTGATTGAGCGGAGAAAATTGTAATATTGGAAGCGAGGCTATTGTAACTCCATGTATCAATTCGTGGATTTTTTTTACCTCAATGCTACTCCCTCATTTAATAAAGGACATATAGGTCATTTACTTCCCTATTAATTTATCTTTTAAATGCTACAATTGTATCATTTTTGGTAATGGTACGGAGGGAGTATAGAAAGATATGAGAAACAGTTGTACTTGTACCTCATGTTAGACAGCCTTTTAGTTTGGGTTGTTGTGTTGTGCACTTGTGCTACCTCGTGTCGATTTTTTTTAATTTGTGTGTAAATGAAAATGAACATTTATAATCAAATCATTGTAACTTGTTCTGTTAATTTAATTATAGTTAGATAAAAGGCTTTATATGACTATAATGTCACTCATAATTGTTTGACATTTATTACACCCTCTGACCATTACAACTATCAGGTTTATCTACAGAACACCCGAAACCAAACATTTTATAGCCCTTAACTATCAAAACAGGGCAAAGTACTGCCTAAGGCAGTACAAACCGGTTCTAAGAATGATTTATTTTAATTAGTGATGCTTCAGTGCTCTCTACTGGTAGTATAGTACTACCCTTAGTATTAAGGGTAAATCAGTAATTTACTAATACAATGATAAGGGGTAACTTTGTCATTTATGTTTTTTCCCGGCTAGATCGGTATGTGGTCATCTATTACACTGGTATCGCTCATATTCCATCAAAAAAGCCAAAAAAGAAGTAAAAAAGGGTCTAGTCACAGTTAAATGATGATTATACCCCTCCACACCTTTTTTTTACAGTAATGCCCCTCCACATTTCTACTATTGCTAACTAGGGTAGTAGTATAAATATATCTAAACCCTTTGATCAAATGAGATCAACGGTTTAAATTATTTTCTACTACCAGTAGAGAGTACCGTAGTGCGGCTCTTAATTTAATGATTTTATATTCTAAATAATTTATCATCTTACTTGTATGGCACCTATAGTAAGTAAGAGATGTAAAAAGAATAGCTAAATATAAGTAAATTTATATTTTGGATGTCAAAACTGTAAAACCAGGTTATATTGCACTTAAGGGGGCTATTTTTGGCTAGTTTGATAGTTGTGGGTGTAAAATGTCCAATTTCATTGGTAATAGTTGTTTTTTAAGACAAACCTAGCTAGTAGTTCGTGGACGTGTAATAACAATTTATCCCTTGTATAAAATTATTTTTCCGAACATCGAAACATCCAAAAGCAAATGCTCCAAACGGGATTATCATAATCCACCGTGATAGCACATGGAGCCTAAGAGAAGAAAACAAAACATATAACATTGTGTGTAACTTGTACCATAAAAAGGTTCTTTAAGATATATGTATTTCCAAATAATCAGAAACCACATTAGCACTCTCTAACAAGTTTTAAATCATTGTATGCCCACAATGGGTGCCTCAATAAGAAAGTGTTCCCCATGCTCACATTGTGCTCCACAAAATTCTAATATGCGCTAGAGGCCACATAATTGTATACTTTGAGCAAATATTTCAGTGAAACTAGTTGAATTTTCCACCCAATTAATTATGCAAGGTTTATAGTTTAATCAAGATTACAATTGTATTTTATATACTAATCATATGTCTTTGAAAATACAATTGCATTTTTATACAATCATAGCAATACTTTAACAATGTTTGGCCAATCAACACCGTTACAATTTAGACTCATCAGATTAATGTGGCTGATCTTTCTCTCTTTCTTAAGTAACCTAGTAAATTTATAATCCTAATGAACGTGGTGATTCCCTTGATTTAATAATACTGTTATTTTTAATTTACAGATGTTCCGTGACCCAGTGGCAACGATGATTCTTGTGTAGATACTATAGATTACTGAGCTAGTGCTTTTTCTGTTTTGCAACTTGACAGAAAATACTCGTTAAAATTGCAATGCATTCGAGAATAACATGATTCACATCTTCGCAGAAAATAGAAAGAGTAGTACGGTAGAATGAAGGAATATATCTCCATGGTTGTGCCATAGGTGGTCCCTTAATTTGAGTTAATCTCTATGTCACGTAAAAATGGTTAATTTTTATCCAAGTTTTACTTCCATTCTGCTCCGTCCATCAAAATAATCATTTTTTGACTGGCCAAGGAAATTAGCCTTACATGGTTTAGTATATATCATCTTTTAATCATTGCACAAATCTGCCAAAAAAATCTTTTTAAAAGACTGTTGAAACGGTCATTGGCTATCAACGGCAGTACCTTGTGTAAGCTCCTGCCTGATAGATACATAAGTTTCCTACCATCAAGAAAAGGTACTTTGATTCCTTGGCCAATTGCCTTTGTCTCCTCAATTTTAAAATACACGTATTTGTTGAAAGAAAGAATAATTGTATTCTAAAACCAACAAGTACACCTACTCTCAGTGGTGATCATTTGCTGCAAATTTGTTTGGTGGCAGATTTAGATGTGTCCGTTTCTTGTCGGGGAAAAGTGTAGGATCAATCTTCATGGTTGGGCTCACTAAGGAAGGCTTTACAAATCATCGCAATAAACTTTAGTTTTTCTACATTGAACTAAGAATCCTTAGTTTGTCTGACGAATGAGAGGTTAACAGAGCAATCGCTTTAAATGAAAAATTGCAGATTCAGACTGTACCAGTACTTTTTTTTTTGGCAGGGCACATATCCCTTAAAGTTGCAGAAAAGAAAGGTTTCACTCAATAAATAACATCTAAAGAAATGAAAATTTCGTCTTGAAATAACTCATCAGAACTGAACAGTGACCATGAGTAGCCATCTCAGCGCTGCAAGAGTCGCTTGGTGAAGACTGAAGAGAGTGAGTTTGACAGTGACATGTAAAGTGGGCCAAATCCGAGAGCAGGATGGCGTCTGATATCAAATGGAGCCCATGAAGAGAAAAGGAATGCAGTAGCTGAAGAGGATTTTATACTACCTATCATGTCTTTTACTAGCATCTTTGGAGCTGAAAAGTGAACGGTTTAGTTTTAAAAATGGAATTGAAAAGAAAAATTATAACATTTTTCTCAGCCATTGACTCCTCTTCCACCGAAAAAGGCCTAATATGGCAAAGTCGCATGAGGCAACATGGAACCCAAAAGAGATTGTCAAAGGATGACAATAAGAAAAGAAACTGATAGAGGGCATCTCTCCATGTTAGCCGGACTAGTTGACAAATGTATGCAGCTGCACTGAGCAATTGTAATTTGTCAGTGTAAACAAGCAATTCTTTGGTGCAAGGTACTAAGTTTGCAGCAATGTTTCCTAAAAGGCAAAGAATTCATGTGCCGGACAAGTATAATTTCAAATAATTGCTTATTGGTATCAAAGTGCAGATATGAGAAGAACTTGACAGAGGGCATCTCTACATATGAGGCCCCCTAGTTGACAAATGTATGAACAGAAGAGCAAAAGAAAATTGTAAGGGTAATTAAACAAGCAATTCTTTGATGCATGATACTACATTTTACAATAATGCTTCATAAAAGGGAATGAATTCATGTGGTCAGCAACTATAAATAATTTCAAATAATTACTTATTATCAAAGCGTGATAATATGAAAATAAACTGATAGAGGGCATCTCTCCATGTGAGTCAGCCTAGTTTCAGAAATGCATTAGCAGAGCAACCTTTTATGAGTAAAGCAATTCTTTGATGCAAGGTATTTACATTGATGACAATGCTTCATAAAAGGCAAATAATTCATGATTCCAACAAGTATAAATAATTTCAAAGAAATGCTTATTATCTAATGATGATAATAAGAAAAGAAATTGATGAAGGAGAGGGCACCACTCCATGTGCGCCGTCCTAGTTGACAAATGCATGAATAGAGCCCTTTTTTTGTAAGAGTTAACAATCAATTCTTTGATGAACGGCACTAATCTGCCAAAATGATTCAAAAAAATCAAAGAATTCATGTGTCCAGCAAGTATTTTAATTTCAAAGAACTGCCTAATAGTATCATCAAAGGATGAAGATAGGAAAAGGAATTGATGGAAGGTAGGGAAAGAATTTGATGGAGGGCATCTCTCCATCAGAGGCCATCCTAGTTGACAAACATATGATCAGCGGAAATACAGAATCGTGCAATCGTTCTTTTGGAAGAGTATAAGCAAGTAATTCTTTGATGCAAAGAGTTAAGAACAACGCTTTCAATGTGTCAAACAAAGCAGTATAATTTCATCTGTATGAAGTCTATGACTAGTATTATCTCCCCCAACTTCCTGATACAACAACACCCTCACCTAAATCAATGGCGATTTCCTTCCATCCATACACCCAATTGCAAAAGATGCAACACAATTCTGAATCCAAAATGTAAAATGTAGTAGTGGAGTAGTAAGTATGGCGCGGCAGCGGCATCCGTCGGCGACGTAGCTGCAGTTATTCTGGGTATGAACCGATGCTAATCTTGGTAATCTCCGATTCCGACGACGACGGTGTCATCGCCGGCGACGGCGAGTCAACGGTTGAGGAAGCCGCTGATGACCTTGTCCTGCGCGATGGCCGCGTCGCAGTGCGGCTCGAGGAGGTGGAACGTGTGCCCCTTCTCCGGCGCCTGCCATATCTCCGCCTCGCCGCGCCACCCGCTCGACGTGAGCCGGTCGTAGTAGGCGCGGCCGCGGTCGCGGAGCACGTCGCTCCCGCCGATGCACACGAGCACGCGGTCGCACGCCAGCGCGTCGAGCGCCGGCGCGCCGTCCACGAGCGGGTTGATGAGCGGGTCGTCCTCGCCCGTGGTGGCCGGGCACATGACGCGCCACAGGCTCCCGAGGCTCTCGCGCACGGCGGGGTCCAGGTCGTCGGAGGCCACCTTGCTGGTGCCGAGGAAGTAGGGGTGGATCATGACGAGGCCCCGGATCTTGGCGCCGTGGGGGAGCCCCTCCTCGGCCACCCGCATCGCCATGTGGTGCGCGATGTTGGAGCCGGCGCTCTCGCCGCCGAGGTAGAGGCGGGAGAAGTCGGCGTGGTCGACGAGCCATGCCTCGTCGCCTCCCCCTGCGGCGTGCCCGGCGACCCACGCGAGCGCCTCCCACGAGTCCGCGTAGGCCGCCGGGACGGGGTGCTCCGGCGCGAGGCGGTACTCGACGGAGACGACGAGGGCGTTGGCGAGCGCGGCGAAGGTGTTGAAGTAGGCGTGGAACGTGGGGTTGAAGGCGGAGCCGAGGCAGAACCCGCCGCCGTGGTAGTAGACGAGCACGGGGAGCTTGGCCTTAGCGGCGGCGGCGGAGTCGTCGAGGCGGGGGAGGTAGAGGCGCGCGGAGACGTTGGGGGAGATGACGCGGTCGTGGGAGGCGACGCCGGTGGCGGCGTCGGTGGACGCGGCGACGAACTCGGAGCCGAAGTAGCGCTCGACGCGATTCTTGTAGATGCGGATGCAGGGCATCGACTCGTACACGATCTCGTCGTCGGCCGACGCCGCCGGCGGCGTGGTGGGTGCGGCGGCCATGGCGCGGCGGAGATCTGGAGAAGAAACGGTGGTAGTTGCAGAGTTGGAGACCGAGACGAGAACGCAAAGAGGGGCGAGTGTTAGACTTTGGGTTTCGTCAAGCGTATATACCAAATCTACCAGTAGTTGCCAAGTCGCTGTTCAAATCTTCCAATTACTGGGATTACTGCTGCTACTAAAACCATTTTAAATTGATACAACTTGGAAGAGCTGTGAAATTCTGACCAATTCGCAGAGAAATTTTATCGGTTTGGGGGGGGGGGGGGGGGGGGTAAATTTGGTCAGATGAGATTCATTCGTACAAGGGTGACTTTTTTCCATTCTTAAATCTTTTCTTTTCTCAACCTTTCCTTCATTCCGAAGCTTGATCCAAAGAACATACTACGTGCTAACATGGTTAGCAATGAGGAGTCGCTGTTTCTTGAGAATGCAGCAAAAAGAATAGAGGGAGCTCATGTGCAAGATTCCCTTGGCTCTGCTCCATGAGCAAATAATAAAGCTCATAATAAGTCAAACAAGAAACAAGTTGTTCCATTTTATTCAACTCCGTAATACCGCTGATTACTGAAGGTGGAACGTGCACAGCACAACATGCTTTTCTCTCTTCGTTTCTTCTTATTTTTGTGAGCTCAAACAGCTCAGAATGCAACAAAACTCCAGCATTCATCAGCTCAAAATGACACTCATCAACAACATTGCAGGTCACTAGAATGTGATTAGTTGCTGTTCTAATTTTTCCCGCCAAAGAGCGCGGCTAGCCGGTCCATCACAACCACGGCCTTGGCGCTGTCGGGATCGCGGTGGACGTACTCGTGATCCTCGCCGGAGACCAGCAGCTCGGCGGCGTCCTCTGCCCACCCGCTCTCGAGCAACCCGTCGTAGTACGCCTTGCCCCGGACCTCCAGCTCGTCGTCGGCGAGGCAGACCAGGACGCGGTCGCAGCCGAGCCGGCGCAGGCTCGGCGCGCCGTCGGCCACCGGGTTGATCCGCGGGTCGTCCAGCCCCGCCGTGGTCCGGCCGCCGGCGCCGCCGCACGCCAAAGCCCACATCTCCTCCAGCTTGCCCCTCAGCCACGCGTTCTTCACCTCGCCGTCGGCCTTCTTGGCCGCCAGGAAGAACGGGTGCAGCATCGCCATCCCCTTGACGCGCGCGCCGCCGGGGAGCTCCTCGGCGCCGGCGCGGAGGGTGACGTTGTGGGCGATGTTGCCGCCGGCGCTGTACCCGAGCACGAAGACGCGCTCCCTGTCGCCGTGGTCGCGGAGCCACGGGTCGGCGGCGCTCGCGGCGGCGACGGCCCACTGCAGCGCGGACCACGCGTCGTCGTAGCAGGCGGGGACGAGGTGCTCGGGCGCGAGGCGGTAGTCGACGGACACAACGAGGGCGCGCGCCCGCGCGCAGACACGGTTGGCGAACCCGTGCTCGAGCGCGTCCTCGGCGGAGCCGACGACGAGGCCACCGCCGTGGAGGTACACGACGACGGGCAGCAGCTTCCTCTCGCCGGCAACGCCGCCGGCGCGGCCGTCGAGGTCGGGGAGGTAGAGGCGCGCCCACAGGCCGGTGCGCGGGTCGATGGTGACGTCGCGGGAGTTGACGCCGGTGGCGGCGTCGACGGAGGGCGGGACGCGGGTGTCCGGGAGGAGGCGGTCGACGCGGCCGCTCCTGTAGCACCGGATCAGCGGCAGGAACTCGAACGTGATCTCGTCGTCGGGCTCTCCCATTTGCGCGGCCGGCGAGTCGGCGACGGTGGTGGTGGTGCAACTTCGGCGGGTGGTCGGCGAGCAACGCAGCGTCGCGTCGGTCACCGCGCGTACGTGGCGGAGTATTTCAACTTTTCCAAGGCTGGCGATTCAACGGTTTGACTTGGCCTGCGTGGGACGGCAGGATAACGTTTTCTTTGGAGTGGGTGGCCTTGTGCTCCCCACCAGGTCTGCGCTTGCAGAAATAGAATACGGAGCGAACTCCAACCGTGCAAGAGAAGATGGCCCGTGTTACTGGGCCGAATCGCTGCTTGCCAATTGGAATAAGTCTATTTGACCTCTCTCATCTTGTGTTCTCGGTTCAATCGCACGTCCCTCAACCATTAAACCAGGTATAACCAAAGATTTAAATCTCCGGCTATAGCTGCCGCTATAGCCGTAGATAGCTGTTTGAAAACACAACAGCTAAGATATCCTAATTTTACCGCTACACAATCTCTCACGCTAATAGCTGGTCTTAGCGGGAGATAGCCGCTAAATGAAGCGAGAGTTAGCGGCAGCTAAACCTTGATGATGGGCTGAAATTAGCTATGGGCTAAGGCCGGCCCATATCCCTCTCCTATAAGTGTAAACCCTAAGGCCCCCCCTCTCTCTCTCTACGCTCTCTCCCTCTTCTCTCCTCGATAGACAAACAGGCGATGGCGGCGGCAGTGACTTGTGTCGACGGCAACTGCGCTCGGAGGCTGCGACGATGGCCGGAGGTGATGGCGGCGATAGCGACTGGTGTCGACGGCAACTGCGCCCGGAGGCCACGACGGCGGCAGCTACGTCTATGCCCAGAGGCGGCGCAACGGTAGCGGCTACGGCTGCGCTCGGAGGCGACAACGGTAGCGGCTACGATCGGAGGCGACGGCGGCAACGGCTGTGCCAGGAGGCTACGTCGGTTCTTCCCCACGCTTCTTCGTTCTTGAATTCTTCCCCAAGCAGCGACGGTGGCGGCTGCATCCTGACTCCGGAGGCCCAAGCGGCACCGGTACAATGTTGAAACTTGAGATAGGCAAGATTTCCCTTTTTTGTTTTTGTGATGAACTATCATGTGATGAGCTGTTTATTCTACTGCGATGAACCCTTTATTCTGTGACTCATGTCCTATTTTTGCAAAACAGCTAAATAGCTTAGCTGCAGCTATAGCCTGCTATAGCTAATCGTAGCTGATGAAAACCCTAGCTGCTAAAGGGCTTAGACGGAGATTTAAATCATTGGGTATAACGCATTTCCTGATATTAAAACCCAGTGCAAATCGACTCCTTCGATGGTTTGGGAAGTAGTTTTGCTGAAGTGGCAAGTTGAAGTGGTATTATATTTGCAAAAAAAAAAGAAAAAAAAGAGAAATTCAGTGCCCCATGTGTCAGTGAAAACCTCTTCATAGGCCCTTCCTTACTTGTCTTCCTATTCCTGTCGGTGCTAGGAAGCTGAATGATGGTGATGATGAAGGGGGATCCTAGTGCTCGTGTACGCGCCAGCTAGGCCCCGCCCCCGCGCCCTCTTTTTTTTTTCTTTTTTGGCACTTTTTATTTCGAAGCATTTTCTTTTTTTTTGTTTCTTCCCAATTTTTTTTCAATCTTTCGCATACCTCTTTACAAATGTAGAATTGAAAGTGTTTAATTTTGACTTGAAAGCTTTTAAATTTGAGTTGAAAGTTTTCAAATTTGACTTGAAAGTTTTCAAATCTTGGTTAAAAGTTTGCAAATCTGGATTGAAAGTTTTAAATTTGAGTTGAAAGTTTTTTAAATTTGAGATGAAAAGTTGAAAGTTTTCAAATTTTGACTTCAAAAAATTCAAAATTTGAGTTGAAAGTTTTCAAATCTCGAGTTGAAAGTTTTCAAATCACAAGTTGAAAGTTTTCAAATCTCGAGTTGAAAGTTTTCAAAATTGATCTTGCAAATTTAAATTTCGAGTTGAAAATTTTCAAAGTTTGAGTTGAATGATTTCAAAATTTGACTTCAAACTTTAAATCTTAAGTTTAAAAACTTGAAATTTTTCAATCTATGAGTAAAAAAAATCTTCAGAAAAAAGGAAAATATTGTCTTAATTAGTGTCATTATCTAAAACTAACTTATTAGGCTTGACTACTCCCGTCTCTCGTGCGCGTGAATTAGCCATCTCGGGTGATGAAGGCCGAGTGGTGGCCATGGCGAAGGCTTGCGGAGGGGGACTACCAGCGGCGGATGGCCGTTGTCGTCCGAGGAGTTGGCGGGATTTTTTTGAACCTTTTTAATTTTTAGTTTTAAAAATAACCTATTCGTAACTTATTTTCAAAATCCGAACCTTTTGACTACCCCAGCTTGCTTGGCGTGGCAAAAAAAAACACTGGTACACTGTCTGGAGCGGACGTGACAGTTTTGTCCTGCCACGCTAGCGAGAGCAGTGTTACTAAATAACGCCTATCACGCTAACGGGAGCCGCGTGACAGTATTATTTTGACGTGCCAGTTCGGTTGGCGTGGCTAAAAGGTTTGAATCTTGAAAATAATTTTTGGATGAAGGTTAAAAAAATCCAGACGGATGGAGGCGTCGACTGTCGTCGGCTTATTCCTTGCCAGTTGGCAGTAGATTTTTTCCTTCCCAAGAAAATTCGGAGGCAACTCCGGCTCGGACGTCCGATGTATAGGGGAAAATCGGACGCTGACGTCAGCATCCGATTTACGTGCAAAAACTACTTTAAACTGATTTTTCTCTTAAATTACTTATCCAAATCATGATTCGATTGCACCATTAAATTCGTTGCAATTAAATCTTCAAAACAAGACCACACATGGATATATTCCGACCAAAAAAAATTTTAGCTTATCATTGAATTATTTTTAAATGTTGCACGATGTTCCACCAGGTATATCAGAATTGTTTCAACTAAATAGATCAAAAATGTTTCGCTCGTTTAAATCGGGTGTTGTTTCACCTTATATAAAAATAATGTTTCAGTAAATAGCGAAAGAATGTTTCAGTTCACTGCAACATTTGATCCATCCATAGTGAAACATTATAAGTACACTAGGTGAAATATTTTTTTGGAACAAAAAATGAAACGAATTCCCTTAATAGGGGGTTTCCAAAATATGTGGGTTTTTTTATTGCAATGGAATATTTCAGTTCACTGCAACATTAGATCTATATATAGTGAAACATTGTGAGTACACTAGGTGAAACATTTCTGGTGGAACAAAAAATAAACCAAATTCCCTTAATAGGGGGTTTTCAAAATATGTGGGTGATTTGCTGCAACGGCGCGTTCCATAATATCAAAATCCACTACAACATTTGATCCGTACATAGTGAAACATCGCAAGTACACTAACTGAAACATCGTAAAACTACTGGTTGAAACATCAAAAGCGATCATATGCAATATTCAAAAAAAAATATCAATAGAAAAGCTAAAATATTTTTTATCGAAATATAATCATGTGGTCTTGTTGTAAAGATTTAATTGCAATGAATACAACGGTGTGATTGGATATAACCATGTAAGATCTTTATATAAAGATTTAATTATAACGAATCTAATGGTATAATTAAATCGTAGGTCGGATAAATAATTATAGAGAAACATGTATTTAAATTTTGAATAATTGAATATGTATGGACGCATGCACTTGACGTGTGCTGACGTGTACTAGCTCCCTGCATGCACGTAAGGATTTCTGTTGTCTCGGGTGAAGAGGCACCGTTACTACCGTTCGATTTTTTGCGTTGGCCCGGACTCCCGATGAGAAGCATTCTCGAGAAAATTCGGGTCTGGAACCTGTAATGGGCTTTGGAACAGCCGAGCTGCTTAAATGGTTCGGCCTTTCGGGCTAAAGCTTGTGGACAATGGATTGCTCATTGCTGTATGGGCCTTAGAATTGATTCTGTCGACGGCGACCGCTACGGCCCACAACCACCGCACGGACGCGTCCACTGCCCATTAGTTGGCGGGACCACCTATACATTTGTCGATAAATTCTCTTCTAAAAATTTGACAGATGTAATTATATTACAATCTAGTGTAATTAAGTTGTAACTTGTATGTAATTACATGTAACTTACATGTAACTACAGTGTAACTTGTATATAAATTTTACGTAATTTTGAATCGTTAGATCTATTACAAAATTTGTTCTAGTGAGGAAGAAAAAAAATCACATTATACATATATGTGAAAGAATTTGTTCTCACAACCTCCATTTTACCAAAATACATACATGTTACATTATAGTTACATTGTAATTACATGCAAGTTACAGTGTAATTACACTACGATTATACTATAATTACATCTGTCAAATTTTTGGTGGAAAATTTGCTTAGTTGGCCGTCCGGTACGGTGCCTTGCCTCGATGATTTATAAGAAGAAGGGGATAAAAAAACGTGTACAGTGGCCCGAGTCTGGTACTACAGTAGTCTACGGTACTACTGTATCACTAGTTCAACTGGTATGGCGCTACAGAAGTCTACGGAGGTGCCGTGGTACAGCATTGTGTCACGTGTATACTCCCACGTCAAGTCTCGATGCTACTGCACCCCAGCAACTGGATCGCTATCACTGAATAGGGTTCACAATCTGAATTCGAACGTTTCGAAACAAGGTTGAAATGAAATTTCACTGAAGATTACGAATGGGACTCGGATCATTTTGATTTTTTCTTTTAGAAAATAAGGATCAATTTAAATTTTGTGTTTGAATAGAAGGATCATTTTAAATTTGAAATGGGAAATATGAGTGTTAGGGTTTGTGTTACATAGAAATACCACATACCTAATGTATATACGACTACGAGAAGATGTCCTTGCATACGGATATAATATGAGTCTGTAAGAATATTGTCTATTTTGGGATAGAAGGTGTCAAAGTCCTCTTTGAGAGAGACAAGGTTTCTTCGGCCCGCATCCAGCCTAAACTCTCCAAGTCCTACTTAACAAAAAAAAAAGATGGTCATCACTATAAATACACCCCCCCCCCCCCCCTGAAGGGCATCGAATGACAGCCATAGCCAGAGCTATATGGAGAGACAATCCGGAGAAAGCCAAAGCCTTAGTCAGCAATTGGATCTTGCTGCTAGCTTGTTCTTATCTTCTTGATACAATCTCACGTATATTACGGTATCCACGACCATATGCTCAAAAAATACCGTAGTCGGGTATAGCCCGTCGACAATGAGAAAATAAAGAAAAAGCTAATAAATGGATGCAACTTCTGTTGAAATAAAGGCCGAGATATCTCATTATTTGAAAGAAAAAATGAAACACAAATATCAATTCAAGACCTATAATTTCTATAGTTTATATCATTTTTATAGCATTTTTCCAATATTCTAAAATTTATTTTGCATCTCTCTAATTTCCAAGAAAAAAACAACCGATTTTCGATCAAACCTTTTAAAGTTCATTCAATATAGATCGAACATGGAGCAACTTAACCAGATTTCATTTTTGATTCGCAATCCACTGTAAGCACAGATCCAATATTGTTTTTTGAACATTGTTCTTAGGCCTTGTTTAGTTCCCAAAGAATTTTACCTAAAAATATCACATCGAATCTTTGGACACATGCATGGAGCATTAAATATAGATAAAAAAATTAATTGCACAGTTTGCATGGAAATCGCGAGACGAATCTTTTGAGTCTAATTAGTCCATGATTAGTCATAAGTACTACAGTAACCCATATGTGCTAATGACTGATTAATTAAGCTTAATAAATTTGTCTCGTGGTTACCAGGCGAGCATTGAAATTAGTTTTTTTATTTGTGTCCGAAAACCCCTTCCGACATTCGGTCGAACGTCCGATGTGACACTCGAAAAAATTATTTTCACGAACTAAACACACCCTTAATTTAACAATTTTCATTTGATTTTTTTTGCCAAATTCGTCGTTTTATTACGACTTGTATTTCAACCCCAAATTGAAATTGTACTAGTGGATCACACGGTTCATAGATTGTCCCAATTCATAGAACCGTTCATTCTCTTGTCAAGTCCTCATTGGCAAAGGACACAATTCGGAGAGAAAAAAAGGTGGTGTACCGAATCAGCACCCACGAAAGGTTATAAGGTACGGTAACACGGAGTAACAGACATGTTGCCATGTTGGACTACTCGAGGCTTTCAGTTTCCCGATGAAGAAATCGGCGATTCCCAACAAGAAGATTCATTCCCATCCCCTTGAAGACGCGAACGGAAAGTTCGGTTCATCGCATCATATCCACACCGATCCGAATCGGGCTCTCCATACGGTTTGGACGTTTGGTTTCCGTTGAGCTCTCCCTCATCAAACCGCCTGCTACAACGACATGTATGTCAGGTGCGCACCAGTTCTTCACTGCACTGCACATTTGCCTTCTTCGATCTGCTCCTAGTGGGACATCATTTACCGTTTCCAATGGCAAGATGCTAGAAAAAAAAACGTAAAAAGAGAGCTTTACGGTCTGTTTGGGGAGCTTTAAATTCTGAGAAACAGCTGTTTGGTAATTAGCTTCTGAGAATCTGGAAAAACTCTGAAACCCAGCTTCTCCAGCTTCTGGCTTCTTAATTTATTTTTCAAAATCTGTAACTACGATTCTCAGAAACTGTGAACTGTTTGGGGCATTGAAAAAAGCTGCAGCTGGAACAAGCTCCCTAAACACGACCTAGCTCACACGTAGTACTACCACAGTACGACTGCCAGCCGGTTCACTGTACTGCTTAACCCGGTAACGGACAAGCGCCATTCCTCGGCTGCTTTCGGTTAGCAGTAAATGGCAGTGTGACGAAACGGGCACTGTGCAGGTGATGGTAGCAGCAATAGCAGCAGCATGCAGTAATTACGCAGGACGTCTCGCCATTGATTGCACAACAAGGGTGTCGCCGGCGGCATCTCACGCAACGCAACAAAGCCCCCGTCGCACGACGAACGGGTACAAAAAAACTACAGGTAGGAAGTGGTCCGGGGCTCTTAAATGACCAGTGCTACCATGCTGGATCTAGAACTGCATGCGCAACCAGTACGATGCCTACTACACAAGCACACAAAAAGGCTCCCAATAATCCTACCAACATCGGCACAAATGCCGCCATCTCTCCCGTGATCAATGGCGCTGTATGCATATGTATGCCCGTATCTGTATCGACAAGGCTATAATCTCCATGGACGTCGTTGGACGTAGGCAGCAAAGCACACACGGCCCTTTGCTTAAATACTGCTCGGGATTGGCGACAAGTAGATGGCTCCCACGCACTTAAGCACTACAGGGGCCGCCACTAATGGCGATCCATCCATCCATCGACCGATCCAGTGGAGTGGCGCCCCCACTAGCGATGAAAACGGCCACCGTCGCGTGCACTCGCATTGACCCAACCCGAGCCGTTTCGCGAGTGCGAGCCGGACACATCGCCCCCGGTTCGCTTCCCGTGGAAGCGGTTAAAAGATGCCGCACCACACTACGTGCGCCACGTACATCATCCCGTGCCATGCCCATATAAACGCTTCACCCATCGAGCCGGAAACACTCATTCTCGGTGTCTCTCACTCGCTCTGTACGTTGCCGCCTGCCCATGGCGTCGCGGGCGCTGTTCGCGTTGCTGGTAGTGGCGGCGGCGATGTGTGCGTCGGTGGCGTCGGCATTGCGGAGCAGGGCGGCGACCGACCCGAACATGGAGGTGAAGTTCGACTTCACGCCGTTTCTGATCCAGTACAGGAGTGGCAGGGTGCAGAGGCTGATGGGGACGACGGTGGTGGCGCCCTCGCTGGACGTGCGCACCGGGGTGGTGTCCAAGGACGTGGTCGTCGACCGGAGCACGGGGCTCGCGGTGCGGCTGTACCGGCCGAAGCACCGGGGCGGGAGGCTCCCGGTGCTCATCTACTTCCACGGCGGCGCGTTCGTCGTCGAGTCGGCGTTCGACCCGGTGTACCACAACTACCTCAACGCGCTCGCGGCCAAGGCCGGCATCATCGCGGTGTCGGTGAACTACCGCCTGGCCCCCGAGCACCCGCTCCCGGCGGCGTACGACGACGCGTGGACGGTGCTCAGGTGGGTGGTCGCAGACATGCAGCGCGGCGCGGACTCGTGGCTCGCGAGGCGCGGGGACGCGTCGCGCCTGTTCGTGGCCGGGGACAGCGCCGGCGGCAACATCGCGCACAACCTCGCGATGCGCGCGGGCCAGCGCGGCGGCCTGGACGGCGGCGCGACGACGATCCGCGGCGTGGCGCTGCTGGACCCGTACTTCCTGGGGAAATACGTCGACCCGACGGCGCAGCGGGCGTGGGGTTTCATCTGCGCGGGGAGGTACGGGATGGAGCACCCGTACGTGAACCCGATGGCGCTGCCGCCGGCGGCGTGGCGGCGGCTCGCCACCTCCCGCGTGCTGATGACGGTGTCCGACCTCGACCGGCTCGGCCCGTGGCAGCGCGCGTACGTGGACGCGCTCCGTGGCAGCGGGTGGCCCGGGGAGGCGCGGCTGTACGTGACGCCCGGCGAGGGCCACTGCTACTTCCTCAACAACCTCGAGTCGCCCAAGGCAGCCATGCATATGGCCACGCTCGCCGCGTTCATTAACCGCGACACCTATCAAGCACATCACTAGCAGCTCTGAATTCTGATCCATCTTCAACGTGGCAGCTCAGCTACACACCCGAGTAAAGCCATACTGTAATGAGTACTCCTAGTAACCACATATAGCTTATAGTGTCACTACCATTTTTTTTTCTGTCTTTCTTCATCGAGGCAGATCGACATCCGTACGTGTGAGTGTGATTTCAGTGTTTCGACTGAGAATTGCATATGTACACTTCGTTACGTACCTCCGTGAAACTTGGAAGGGGAAAACGCATGTAAATTAAAACGTACTACTACCACAAAGGGACCCTTTTGCCGCGAGCTAGTGAGTTGGCGTAGTAAAGGCAGTGGACAGTGTGGTACACTGGTACCAGCCGCGAGAGGGCCGGCTATTACTACTCTGCAGCGCGCGGAGCAAAACGACCGTCCTGTGAGGTGTGTCACGCACGCACGGTGGCGGTGGCGAACATCGTGCGCGGCGGCGGCGGGCTAGAAGATGGCTAGATCGGTGGCGAACGTGTCATGGATGCAATGGTTGCTACGCGTTTGTGGTGCAGCGGCCGGCTGCTAGGTAGGCCGGCACCGGTGGTAGTGCTGCGTGGACTTTGAGCCTGGTCCGTCTAAAGTTGCGCGCACTGTCCAAGTGGTGGTATTATCAATGGATGATCCATCTGATCATCAGATCAAGTTTCAGGTCTTTCTTCTCTTTTTCACAAGTCTGCAACGTTAATTAGCACTATTTTTATATCGTGCTCTCTATCTAAAAGTGTTAAGTATATTTTACTACTATTTATCTTTTAAAAACATATGGTCATATTTGTAGTCTACATGTGTTAAATTAATTGTTGATAGAAATTCACAGTTGTATGCCTGCATTAGTTCATTGATTTTATTATATAGGGGATGAGTTAATTTCTCGTCGATTTTGTTACATAGGGGAATGGATGAGTATGTCTTACAATTTTTAATTGGAGGGACTAATAAAGAATAAGATCAAAAGTTTATTTAAGTCTTAAAAACAGTTTGATGGCGCTTGTCGTACAAGACGAGCAAAGTGGTGGAAATGCTGTAGAGTGTAGGCTATCAACTGTCGTAGTAGGAGCTTCTAATCCGGTGGCACGCATTTGAGAGCTACTCTACAGTGGTTGTTTAATCCGTTTTGCCGCACTCGACGAGCGTGCCGGCTGTGTGCCGTTGTGGATGTCGCACTCGATCTCAAATGCCACACCACCATAGAGGTCTCGAGAGTGCTGATAGTAACTCATAACTGCCATAGGGATTCATCCTTTCGGTCTCACGATCTCAACCGTCGTCTGATGGAGCAGAATCGTGAAACACGTTGTAAGTTGTAAAATGTCATTGCACAAGTAGGATTGTAGGAGTAACTAATTGAAAGCACTTCACAGGTAACTTTATGCTTGAAGTTTTTTGTTGGACAGTTGTTTACTTGGACATCACTTGACACTAACATTTGATAGTAGAACATCTTTTTAGACTAACAACATGCGTGTCCGTATGTTGTAAGGCCATTCCCAACCCAATGACTAGGATAGTGTCCATAGCATTAAATAAGCTGCCACCTAGAATGAAAAATAATGTGGCAAGTGAATAAATGAGGAAAGAGAAGACATAGTTTCTACACAATATCCAAGACATCATGTGAGATAAGTAGCATTAAATTGAAGCATAGAATAGTGGTGTTTGCATTGGAAGAGTAGTGTCTAGTACTAGTTTCTTGATGATGTGGAGTTTATGGAAACCATATCTAATGTCATGGGTTGGGAATGGCCTAATAGGTCTATAATTAGGGATGGGATAAGCCACTAGGAGGATGGTTAGCAAACAGTAATTTCGTGTGACATCTTTGGGGGAGGATGCTAAAAGGAATTAACCGCAACCTAGCAAAGTTTGCACACAACCCGCTTCATTCTTGAGTGGTATAGTAAGAGGATGTCTCAGGGAGACAAAGGCCGAATTTAGTTACAAACTATTTCTATGCTAGTGGTGTGGAAGATATGATGTGAACGGAACAAGAGAGTTTTCAGGAATCAAAGGAACTTCAATGCAACAACTACTGCATATGTGATCACATTATGGAGTATGTGTGGTGCTAAAGATATCGCAAAAATATTGCCGTAAGCTCTACCTCTGTTCTTTCTTTCACTGTCGGAGGTGATGATTGTTTGTCTGTTTGGCTGATATCTCCACCTCGATTTACAAAGCATAACAAGCAAAAAACAATCAATTCAGTTCAAGACCTTGTCATCACGTTGCTCATTCCGGCCATGGATCCGGACACCGAGGTCGACTTCGACTTCTCGCCATTGCTCGTCCGCTACAAGAGCGGCCGCGTCCACCGTCTGATGGGCACGGCGAGGGTCGACGCCGGCACGGACGCCGTCACCGGCGTCACCTCCAAGGACGTGGTCATCGACGCCCAGTCCGGCGGCCTCGCCGCGCGGCTGTACCTGCCCGGCGGTGTCCCGAGGTGCGAGAAGCTCCCCGTCGTCGTGTACTTCCACGGCGGCGGCTTCGTCGTCCACTCGGCCTTCTCCCGCGTGCACTCCAGGTTCCTCAACGCCCTCGTGGCCGCGGCGGGCGTCGTCGCCGTGTCCGTCGACTACCGCCTCGCGCCGGAGCACCCGCTCCCCGCCGCCTACGACGACGCGTGGGCGGCGCTCCGCTGGACGGTGGCGAGCTGCTCGGCGTCGGGCGGCCCGGAGCCGTGGCTGGCGGAGCACGGCGACGCCGCGCGCATCTTCGTCGCGGGCGACAGCGCCGGCGCGAACATCGCGCACAGCGTGACGATGAGGGCCGGCAATGGCGGTCTCCCCGGCGGCGGCGGCGCGCGGATCGAAGGCATGGTGCTTCTCCACCCCTTCTTCCGCGGCGGGGAGCTTGTGCCGTCGGAACGCGTGGACCCCGAGCTCCCGCGGCGGGCGGAGAGATCATGGGGCTTCATGTGCGCCGGGAGGTACGGGATCGACCACCCGTTCATCAACCCGCTGTCCACGCCGGCGGAGGAGTGGGCGACGCTCGGCTGCCGGCGGGCACTGGTCACCGTGGGGGAGCGCGACACGATGCGTGACCGAGCTCGGATGTACGTGGAGGCGCTGAGGGGGAGCGCGTGGGGAGGGGAGGAGGCGGCGCTGTACGAGACCAGCGGCGAGGGCCACGTCTACTTCCTCGAGGAGGCCGCCGGCGCCGCCGGGGGAGACAAGGCGGAGGCGGAGCTTGATGCCGTCGTCTCCTTCATCAAGCGATCCAGCGCAGCGACGTAGCAGTGCCGGATCAGGATTCGGAAACGGAAACGGAGATGGGAACTGTGCTCAGATTCGTCACCATTTCAGGTGGAGGTGAAAATGGTCGAAATTACGGATCGACCGAGCCTTTTTTCTATATGGGGTACCGCTTTTAACCGTTATCGTTTTTCTATATAAAATTTGTTTTTTAAAACTTCTTCTTTAATTTTTATGGTATTGATGTTGACACTGAGTAGTTTAATTTATAACTATGATCAATTACTGGTAGATTGAGCGTGAAGATATGCTACCGATTCCGATC
Source organism: Oryza meridionalis (assembly GCA_000338895.3). NCBI lineage: Eukaryota > Viridiplantae > Streptophyta > Magnoliopsida > Poales > Poaceae > Oryza > Oryza meridionalis. The sequence goes on along the minus strand of CM002531.2, from coordinate 23,703,518 downwards.
GTTTCCACCCACTTTCATTAGAATTCATATTGCTTTCAACATTCTGTTAATGCTGTTACACTAGTAAAAGCGTTTTTCCGTGACTTGTAAGATTTGCTTTTGATGCGCAACAGGGGTGTGATGGCTTGAGAAGGGCATTGCTAACAGGTAAAATTGACAGGGAAATAGTGGTTAGTGGGTTGATTGGGCCATCTCTGTCACAAGAGACAGGTAATGCAGTGGTTATATGAGCTGAGTTCCCGATCAGAGTAACTAGGAACTGGTGAGGCGGATGAAATGAATTGGCGAGAGAAACCAGCGCAACAACAACAGTATGATGATTGACGACGAGTCAATGGTTTTTTTCTTTTTGAAACTTTAGTCGATGAATTTAGAGCCCATTGTTGAATCCTACCTCGCCAAGTCACGAGCTAGTCTAGGTGGTTGTGACCATCTGGAATCAGAACCCACCACTAAGGATTTGTTTGGCATAGATTTAGGTCCAACTCTATCTCTTCTGGAGCTGTAAGTTTGTAACCCAACTAAAATATCTCAGGCTATCAGGTCCACTTAAAATGGGAGTAGTCAGTGGCGTTAGCTAGAATGCTCTCACAGATGAGCTAGATAGTGAGAATTTGGTTTAGTCTGTTTCACAACTCCACTTCAATTTAAATCCTAAAGTTAAATTTAGAGATCGGAGCTTTACCAAACAGACTACACATATGCATCCACCGGTCGGGACAAATTTTCGAGTTGGAATAAGTTCACCGGAGGTCCCTCAACTTAACAACGAGATTTTTTGAGGTCTCTTAACCACAAAACCAGAAATGTGTACCCCCTAAACTCACACAAACCGTGCAATCAAGATCCTGTAGCAGTATATATGGGTGGTTTCGCTGATGTGGAATCCTAGTCAGCAAAACAAAATATATAAAAAAATATGGAGTCCACATGTAAGAGATGAGAAAAATATAAGGCCCACATGTCTTATTTCTTCTCTTTTTTCCCTTTCCTTTTTTCTCTTCTCTTCTCCTTTCCAATCTTCTCGACGCCAACGCGTAGCCGGCTGCAGATGGCCCGACTACCACCCACTCGGCTCCGCCGGCTGCGCACTCGCCCGCCACCGCCACCACCACCGCCGCTCTGCTCTGTCGGCCGCACGCTTGCCCGTCGTGCGCTCACGGACGCTCGCTCGCCGCTTGCTTGCGCGCAACTGCTGCCTCCGCCGCCGCACCCGTGGCTATGGCCACCGCGATGGCGTGTTGATCGGGGTCCACCCGCGGCTCCAGGAAGCAATGACCACCAGCATCTTTCACCGCCGGCCTCCGGAAGCTCCACCGCCTCTTCTCCTTTGCCCCCGGCGTCGGCGCCGGCATTGTCACCGCCGTCATTGCCACCGCCTGCTCCATCGCCTGCAATAACTGCTACACCATGGCGGCAGCGAGTGGACACGATCGGAGAGGGGGGAGAGGATGCCGGCCGACGGCGAGAGGCGGAGGGGATGAGCCCGAAGGAGGTAGTGGTGGCTGCGGTGGCTAGAGGGGGCGAGGCAGCCGCCCCGAGAACCCCGTCGAGGCCGGCGGCGCCCCACGGCTGACCCTCGGCCTACTCCGGCTTCGTCCTCGACTCCGCCCCCACGCGCCACCCTGGATCCAGCCACCGTCTTCGTCTCGAACTCCTCCCGACGTGAGCTTGCGCCGGCCTCAGCCCTCCACCGCCAGTTGCTCCGCCCCTCTCTCGACCCTCCTCTCCCCTCTCTCCCGCCAGCGCAGCTGGCTGCCTCTCCCCTCACCGACCAATGGCGCTTGTGGCAGATGTGCATCGGTGCGCCGGCAGTGGAGCTCGGCCAGGCTCGCCGGCCGCGTCGCCCCCATCTGCCGCCGACAACCTCCCTTGAAGAGAAGAGTTGAGAAGAAAGAAAAGAGAAAAAGAAAAAAGAGACGTGGGCCCCATATTTTTCTCCTCACTTCACTTACACATGGGACCCACATTTTATTTTTATTTTGCTGACTAGGATGCCATGTCAGCGAAAACAGACATCTATACGGTTATGGAACATAAATTGTATTGTTTTGTATAGTTTAGGGGTGAAGATTTCTGTATTGAGGATAAGGGGTGTCAAATAAAGTCGGTGTAAAGTTGAGGGACGACAGATGAACTTATTCCTTCTGAGTTCGACGAGCTCGGCATGGCAACCATTAGGCCGACGAAACATCACATACATAATTTATTGGGCCTCATGGGTCGTACAAGCTGCAGGCCGAAACTACGCCTATTCCGCCTGGCCTGCCTAAGTGCATCCACCAATTAGATCCACCGAGGAATGTCACCGGTGATTCGGTGAGACAGTGACCGTGGGAGCAAGTGAGCATGTCAATCGGTGTGGTGCCAACACAGGTCTGGTGGTAGGATGATGATATTCTGGACCGCGGGTCATATATAGCAGCAGTACGTAAGTGAATTAAATTTTAAAATATACCGTTCATTCAATTTTTTCTAATAAATATTCCTCATTAGCGATTAATTAATTAAATTAATCAGGATAATTAATCACTAATTAAATCGGCATGGCACGGTAGCGGTCTCGCGCTTTTACTGCGTGATACCGTCCGCGACGTCATTCTCGTGTTATCTTCGTGCAATGATAATGTGAGATCGATGGTATATTTCTGTAAAAATTTTTGCATTCTGAATATTTCTGAGATAAAAATGAATGAATATTATATTTTGAAATTTAATTCGTACGTAAGTGCAGTTGAACCTGCTACTCCCATGCTACTACCGTTCAACAAATTTAGAATTGTCGTCGTTGCAGTACTCGTGCTGTGATGTCTGCTCGAATGTCCTTGTTCGTTACCACTTACCAGTATAAAAAGAAAAAGCTAGGACCCTGAAATTGGCGACCGCTAATTTATGGGAATTTTCGGATGATACAGGAGGACTACGACAAAGGAAGGAAGGAAGGAAGGAATACCTCATGTGGCTTACCTGCTTTCGTCGGGTTGCGTTTTGGCCTGCCGTCCAGTACTCTACTGCTCCAGGCCCGCGTAGCAGCTTCAGTCCAAAACGCCCCCGTGTCATGAGATCTTTCGATCCAGTAAGGCGGAATCTGGCGACTTCGACGTGTATGTTGCGTCATCGAATTCACCGGAAACTACAAACTGCGAGTCGCTCTTACGCATCGATCGGCACGTGTGAGGCCGAGAAATCCATGCCCTTCCTCACCTCTTGCGATTGCTGGCTACTTGACTAATCATAAAAATATACTGCCTCTAATTTTAATATATGATATTATAGATCTTTTATAAACATTATCATTTATTTTTTTTTAATTTTTTAGACATAAAAGTATTTCAGTATTGCTTAAAAAATATTTAACGATAAATTGATGTCATGATACAGTAAATAGTGATTACATAAATAAGACGAATAGTTAAATGTATCTAAAAATTTTAAGAACATCATATATTAAAAAATAAAAGGAGTAAATCAGAAAGTATGTGTTTGCATAAATAATTAATTGTGTCATATTACTCCTCGATAGTAGTATTGCTTTGGCCTAAATTCAATTTTTAAAAGGGAAATCCTACCTTCGTTCTAAAATAAGTGTAATCCTAGAAATCCGTGTTCAGCGTTTTGACCATCCGTTTTATTTGAAAAATTTATGAAAAATATTAACTATTTATGTTTTATCATCTAATAATAATAAAAATACTAATCATAATCTTTTATGTTTTATCATCTAATAACAATAAAAATACTAATCATAATCTTTTTTCAAATAATACGAACGATTAAATGTTGGATATGAACAGTACTAAAACTGTATTTATTTTGAGACGGAGGAGATATCGTACGGACCTTTAATTAACCAACTCGTCACGATCAAGCACCAGGCATCACGAGATGAGGATTCTATTAAAATGGAGTTCTTCATAAAAGGCGGGAACGAGAAAAAGGGTTAATTGCTACCACTACCAAAGCTTTGCTCATGGCGGGGAGCATCTCGTCTGCGCTGCTGCTCCTGCTCAACATGGCGGGAGCATTGCTCTCGCCGCGCGCTCCTCCTCCGGCTCCGGCCGCCTTAACCGGCGCCGGCGCCGGCGAGGACGTTGACTTCTTCTTCTTCCCCTTCCTGGTCCTCTACAAGAGCGGCCGCGTCGTGCGGTTCATTGGCACGGACACCGTGCCGGCGTCGATGGACCCGGCCACCGGCGTGGCCTCCAAGGACGTGGTCATCGACGCCGACGCCGGCCTCGCCGTCCGCCTCTACTTGCCGAACGTCGCCAACCTCACGGCGGGGAAGCGCGGTGGCGGCGACAAGCTGCCGGTGGTGGTGTTCTACCACGGCGGCGGGTTCGTCACGGAGTCGGCGTTCTCGCCGACGTACCATCGCTACCTCAACGCGCTGGTGTCGAAGGCCCGGGTGCTCGCCGTGTCCGTGGAGTACCACCTCGCGCCGGAGCACCGGCTCCCGAGGGCCTACGACGACGCGTGGGCGGCGCTCCGGTGGGTGCTCGAGAACGCGGGTGCCGGTGCCGGGCCGGAGCCATGGCTGTCGCGCCACGGCGACACGGCGAGGTTGTTCCTCGTCGGGGACAGCGCCGGCGGCAACATCGCGCACAACGTGGCGATGCGCGCCGGCGGGGAGGGGGGGCTGCACGGCGGCGCGGCCATCCGCGGCGTGGCTCTCCTCGACCCCTACTTCTGGGGGAAGCGGCCGGTGCCGTCGGAGACGGCGGACCCGGCGACGCGGCGGTGGCGGGAGCGGACGTGGAGGTTCGTGTGCGCGGGGCGGTACGAGGTGGACGACCCGGTGATCGACCCGGTGGCCATGGCGCGCGGGGAGTGGCGGCGGCTCGGGCGCGCGCGCGTGCTGGTGACGGTGGCGTCGCTGGACGCGCTGAGCGCGAGGGGCCGCGCCTACGTCGCGGCGGCCAGGGCGAGCGGCTGGGGCGGCGATGCGGTGCTGTACGAGACGCTCGGCGAGAACCATGTCTACTTCCTCGTGGAACCGGACGGCGAGAAGGCGGCCAAGGAGATGGATGCTGTCGTCGCATTCATCAATGAAGGAGAACAAGTGATCACAGCTTCAAGAATGGATGCTTAAACTGCCTAGTTGGCTAGTCACTTGTGATAATCTGCATAGGTTGAGGCCTGATTGGTTTTGAAGGATGCGTGTATACATGCTACTGTTCAGTAGTGTCAGAAAAAAAAAGTGGGTATGATACGCATTTTACACAATCATGAATGTTCCTTCTAGAATTTATAGTGGAGGCAGAATCCTTGCAGCCTATAACCATGGAAATATACAGATGTAGAGCCAACAATGGCACATCCGAGACTACAATGTGGTAACCTGCATAAATTACACGGAGAAGTCGTTCTTTGCTGTACACTGGAAGAGACTATTGAAGATTCATACAAAATTGCTTCATGACCGTGTTCTACTGAACTGCCAGCCGCTGCAGGTGATCCATGAAGACTTCGAAGCTCACATCATCCGTGAATATGACATCTCCTCCAGGTGGTGGAGGATTGTCAGAGTTATATGTGACAGACGGATTAAGCTTTGCTAGTAAAAACCGAGCCTGCAATGTAAAAAAAGATAGCAATTCTATGATTGAGTATTGTTTAATTGTTTTTGTTGCTAGTGGGAAGTGCTGATTATCCTCTGAAAATGTCCCTCCCTTCGTTCCTAAACAGATGCGTTTAGAATATAGACAATTCTAGTACACAAAATTAGCTTTGCCATGGAAATGATATTAAAAGATTTTCAATTAAAGGTACTTCCATATCATTTTTATTTTCCTAAAACTCAATATTGCAGTGTTAGAAAATTAACTATCAAAAAGTATGCATCCAATAGTAATGTGATGTCCAAACCATGACATTTGCTTAGGTCTTTAGGAGAAGGGTTCTGGGAGAGCGCTTTTTGCTGGGAGACTTAATTGCAATTTTTTTTATCTCAAATTTGGGCTATCCAGTTCAGGATTAAAAACTATGATGACTTGAAATCTTATCCTGTAAGCATGAAAATTGCCAACATTGTATTCTCCTAAAAATGTCAGATGCAGAGTGTATTGATAGCTTAAGGGGGAAAAAAAACCTGAGAACCATATTGATCACACACGACCAAACGAGGAACAGGAAAGCGCTCCTTGATTATCGAATCAGTTTCCTCATGTGGAGCTTTCAACAATTGAGCAAATGCCTGAACATCATACAAAATTAACTGTTGAATTCAACCGTAGTATGTACTGTACACTAACATAATTTCCATATTTTGCAACAATTCCCAAATAAATATAAGTTTAAAATATAAAAAGGAAGTAAATAATTAATTATTCATAAATCAAAAACTTATATATATATATCCACTTATGTATACTCATATCCAAGATAAAATACCTTTTCTACAAAAATCTTACAAATAACACACATGCCTTTACAACCAGAAAAGATCTGGAGCCGGGGGGGGGGGGGGGGGGGGGGGGGGGGGGGGGGATGGACGAAATCCAACGCACCACCAACCCCAAACTCCACAAACTCCATATTTTAAAGAGTACGACAATATTTATAATGATTATTTTGTACTTTTAATGCAAAACCAAACCTACATAATTCATATCAAACTAGACAATTTATTCACAAGCTTAGATGAAAGTTCACATGTAGCTGCTGAATCATATCTGCTCTTATCATGGTTTGGCTTACGAAACATTACCTCATGCCCTTGCTGATCTTGGTAGCCAGCCTTTCGCCACTGCGCAATGGTTATCCCATGGAATATGACGATAGTAAAATAAGAATCCAACAAAAGGATCCTGTCAGCAGCAATTGCAGTTACATCCAACAGAACAGGCTCTGGGCCTGATTGAAATGAATATGATATAAGTGAAGGCTGGATCATCACAACTGCATTCGCTACATTCTCTCTGTTTAACATCATCCTAAAATATGCAGTTTCATCTGGACTATTATTAAACACCTGCATGGGAAGCAAATTATTTGAGAATAGAAACAGAGAAATATAACCACCAGTTCTTTTCAGATTATTCATCGGATTGCTCCACAGTTCGAAATACACATTTTCTTAAAAAACTTTCTTCTACTGCATTGCTGAGATCACCTATTTTAATCTATTTGTTAAGTTCATTTCTTAAAATATTTAATTTATCCCCATAATCAAGCAGATATCCGTGGCAACAATCTGCTCAATAGTCTAAATCAAACTGAGAGTATACGTGCAGCGTGACTGAATGAACATGAGAAACAGATTACCTGAACAAACTGAGAACGCCTTAAATTAAACATAAATTGTGGAAATATTGATAGACGTGGAGATAAACTGAAAGATGAGGGTGTTTCCTTCTGATAGTCTCCAAATTTTGAGCACATACTAATTAATGCTCGATCAAGCCATCTTATTGGGTCAAAATCAGCCTGAAAGGAACATCAAGATAATGCTATAAGAGACTGGTATAATAGGACTTCAATAGCAAGATTGATCTAGGGTATGGCTTATGCAAGAAAACATAAGCAAAAAAATAATTGCAGCAGTTCTAACTGATACAAATTAAGCAGCCTTGGGAGCCAGACAAGCTTGTTTTCTACATAGTTCTATTACTACCAATTAGTGCTCTCTGTGTATACATGAAAGTCCATTATATCATATTTCATTCCCTTTCAAGACCATGTGTAGAAAGTTATGCGGGCAATTTAAGAAGAAACCACATAAACTATAATTGGCTTGTGTATATCGGCAATATATGGATCCTCTGCTTTTTGTTTCTTATTTAATGTGAGAATTTCTAGGATTGTTCTCCTCGCAACACATGCTCATAAGGCATGGCCAATAAAATCAGCACCGTGACAACATAGGCTCACTCATCGACAGCCTTTTTTCAAAAAGACAATATCTGTCTAGGAAGACAATGATTCCATACTAATAAATGATAGCATGAAAAGGTATAGGCCCACTTCTGTTGAGTTCATATTTTAAATGCTTCAACTAATTCAAGATATGTTAAGAAAAGTGAAGAAATAGATCAATTGGACTACCCGTATTCTTAAAATTTCAAAGGGGGGAAAAAGTGGTGGTCATCTACATATATAGTACAAGAAAAGGATACAAGGTTAAATTCCCATCATTCACATATTTTGATGGTACAATATTCCATCTCCACAAAATAGCAAAACAGTATGTCATGTGTGCATTAAGTATAATTTAAGAGTATAAGGGAGTACCTCAGCTTCCATCTTAAATGAGACCAAGCGTGCCATGACCGCAGCAGCTGCCTCTTGATCAAAACCATCTATTAGATCCTACAACACATGCAATCCAGTAAGCATAAACATTCCTTCTCCCATAAAAAAGAGGAAACATCATCTGACACTTAATGCATTGAAATGGACTAAACATAATTGTTTATGGACAGAGACTGAATTATGACATGGAAAGCAATTGTCAGAAACAGGTTGACAAGAGACAGACAGAATAACTGAACATATTAGCTCAACTAGTCCCAAAAATGGGTACAGACAGAAGCAGAAACTAAAGAAAATTGATTCCTGGAGTGAACTTACCTGCACACCACCAGAACCAGCAACCCATCTTCTGGAAAGTGTAGTAGCTCGTAATCTCATCTGACCCTCATGATGCTGATAACTGCACATGGTATCTCCAAGTGAGATGGATATTCATCTCTAAGAGTCAAAGATGTTATGAAGGGGAAAAGGCAGATTATGTACTATGTTAAGAATTGGAAGTAGAACTGATTGCTTGTTGATTGACTAATTGCATCGGGCCCATCTTTTTTTGCAATATCAAACACTAAACATATTGATGTTTTCCTGTCTAGACCACACATCTTCCAGGCGCTAGTGCTTCCCTGGCCTACAACTGTATCTGAGGATAGAGGACTTTTCTGTACAAACAATAACATCAGAAAAAACCCATAAAAATATATAATACCATCATCATTCTAAAATGTTTAAATCATGTCACTAACTACATACTATACCTTCTCCAGGGAAGTACAAGGTCCAATAATGCCTTGAATTTTGACATCCTTTGAGCAGTTAATTTCAAATATACCACTGCAAAGTAGTTTATGTACAGGAATCAGAAAACTCAAAAATAAAGTTGTGCTGATGCAGTTTATTAGATGCCACAATGGTTTTCTTTATGTCATTGAAGCCCCCTTTTCACCTATGATGAACAGATGTTGATGGTTTGAATTGAACAATAATTAGCTGCACACAAGCTGGCAAGCAATTTGTTTCTAACTTATCTGTAACTTCTCAGGTATGCATGCATCACAAGTGAGTGAGTGAGTGAGAGGAAGTGGAAGGGGCAAGGAGGTATGAAAAATGACTCTCCCGTGAGTGTTCACATAACAGAAAGAACTGACTCAAGGAACTTCGCTATTTTTATTTTTTAATTTTGCAGTAGATAGAAGGCAAACTAAACATGGAAATGTGAGCAGGTTAAAATCTAGCTGAACCAAGTGGGCTAAGATATATTTACTTGAATGATAAACCAAGATCATTGTCGTTGGACTGAAAAATGCGTTGGAGTGACTCTTTAAAAACAGAATGGCCAAAACTTTCTGCAAGCACAACTATTCCCCCAGTCCTCTCCACTGCAACCTTCATCTCAGCAACACCAACCTGAAAACAGAGTATATGACAAGAAACTGTTAATTCTAAACAAGACAACCATGCAAAATCATAGCAAAGAATCAAGAAAATTAGTGGTGTTTCATGATATGCTAATTAGTTAAAACCCACAGCTTGTGTATTGATATTTCTGCTTTTATTCATTTTTTGACAATGCATATGCAACTATTAGACAGTTTGTATAAATGATCCCTAATCAGGCATTGTGCACATAGCTGATAGTGCTCCTAAATTCTGATGCACCAAAAACAATATTTTATAGAGCTGTTGGACATTTAAGTAACAAAACGCTTCAATAAATGTTTTTCGCTTGCGTAATAATATAATATAGACGCAAGAGTGCTTGTGTAGCAATCCTCCATGAATAATAAGATAGTAGTACTTGTTCAAGTCCTGTTAACAGACTAAAACTACTAAATAAAATAATACTTCATTCAATAAGTTGATATGTGATCCTTTGCGATGAAATGGGTGGATAGCTTATTAAATGATAAACAGTGAGAAAAGCAGCAAACCTGGTCAAGTGCACATGCAAATAAATCAAGCACATGGCCTTGATGTACAAGCTGCTTTGAGATCTCCTCATAGAATTTAACAGCTTTGGTATAAAGTGGAGCAGAACCTTTATCAAGGTCTTTATGTGAACGAATTGGTTCTGACAAGGACTTGGATACGATCTGAAATTTTGCCAAGAACATCATCAGGTATATTGGGGAAAAAAGGTATAAGAATATCTCATGCAGTTTCTTAAAAAAAATATCAAGAGCAGACATTTAAGACAAGAAAACCCTTAGCGATAATCAATACACAGGCGTGGAGCATCATGTGCACGTTTTTTTACATTGTTATTCCCTGACTGTGTATTACCCAATCATAAGTCAGGAGTTACGGTGAGTACAAAGAAAAAAGAGATAAAATGACTGTTACTTTGTACAAAAATGAAATGTTGTGAGATAATTTAAGTAGAAACTCAAATCAAGTGGTTGTTTCTAGAACAGCAAAACATAGATCTAGAGAATTTTCACATATTTTCATTACAATTACTCTAAATATGAGACATCCCAGTTATGTCCATCCCATATGAACACTAAGTCTTTCACCTGGATAGCAGCCCTATCCAACTTCATTACTCTACTGCAACTATAATAGCCATGTGGGACTAAACCACCACTAGCAATAACTTGAGCCAGATTTTTTTTCATCCTTTTGTAGAGTATAAGGAGGCACAAATCACATGAACACCCCAGTCATACCACATGCACAGTCATGGGTATGTGTGTCCACTACAAATGATAGGAATGCGGAGGCACAACCATATCCTTTTCAGTTGAACATGCATGCATGTATGTGAGCTCCAACTTAATAAGGAACGAGATGATGATCCTAGAGACTGAAACCAGGTGGGTATGAATGAATAACCTCAGTTCCAACAGTAGGCCATTGGTGTGTCCTTAAACATGACAAGATGATAATTTATTAGAGAATTTTGACTTACAGAACCAGGCCCCTCTGTAGATGGGCCCCCTATGAATGCCATAATTCTAGCACCTGATCCTGGGACACAAACCCCCAATAGACTGGCTGCAACACTTAATGCAGTTCCAGTACATCTTGATGCACGCTGATCAGCTGAAACTGGCCAAGGATCCTTCTGCAGTTCTTCTATAATCTACAAGGATAAATAGTATCAATAATTTGCAATGGTGAGAAGAAATACTATTGTACTATAAGACGTGAAAATTTATCCTGGATAATAAATATTAGTATCATTCTTCTATGTAACTATGTAAGCATAATTCTTACTGAATTCAACACAAACTCGCACTCAGAAGCAGGCAACAGGAACCTAGAAATGCTCTCTGCTGAAAGGCCATCCCTTGAGCCGGCGATAACACCTGTTGTAGGTTTTGTTTTCCCTGCAAAGAAGCACATTTGTTCAAGAATTTGATCCTTTGTAACCTCCTTCGTCCCCTTGAAGACATATGATTTCGGCAACAAACCAAAACCCAATTCATGCACCTACATGGATCAACATACATTCATATATAAATTAGTACCAGTGCATTAAGCAGTGAATCATCAATGGGAGAATGTTGAATATATTATAACCTGCACGTATGTACCAAATGTAATGAATCCAACAAGAGATTGGTCTGGCAAGAGCTCAATCGCTTGCGCTAGAGCAGACTTCAAATAATCAATTTCCTCCTCAATCATGCAAGTATCAACAACAAAGAGGAAGACTGGTGGTACTACAGGACCAGTTTCGGCAGTGGACATGAACTCAACTGTAGTATATTGAGGAAACAGTTCTGCAGGGAGATTGCTTTCTGAAATAGAGGAGTAGTGCTGGGGGAAGTGGTTGCGCTGAAAGCAGAACGGACAAACCCAAATCTTGGCAACATAGTCAACAACGCAGAAAGGGTTGAGAATAGAACGGCACATGCGGCAACGAAGGGGGCCGTAAGGAAGAACAGGAATGGCAGGATTTGGTCTGAGAGGAGTATATATGGCGGAAACGGGAACAATACAGTTTGCAGCATCCTGCTTAGTTCCTGGTATAACATTCCAAGGCATCCTTATCCCATCCTGCAGCTCGAGATCCAGGAACTCAGACATTATCTCTAACCAGGTTACTCTAAGCCCCTAACTATAGTGTCTTCAAAACAGCCTCTGTTTGGCAATTGTATCAGGCCTTTGGCCTGCAAATCTGCAATAACAATTAACTAATTAATTAACAACGTGCTTCTTCAGTAAAAACAAAAAACAAAAAATAGCAAGCATCAATCATTTATAAGTGCAAATCAAATATAATCATGATGTGCAATCCAATTTGTTCTGATCAGAATCAAGTATTTAACTACCATGAGCATCTTGGTTTCCAAAATATCACAAAGCCAACAACAGGGGCCGACCTGACCGAGTGGCATGGGTGTTCATTTTTTTTTTTTTGAGAAAATGGGATAAACCCGGCATCTACATCCATGTACACAGCGAACGCATGCAGTTGAACCCTAAAATTATCTTCGGAAACAAACTGCTATTATTAGTACCAAGGTTAAAAGGCAAAGAGAAAAGCAACTTCTAGATCTAGAAGGAGAAGCTAAGGGTTAAGGTATAGCCGCGTAGAGAGAAGGCGTGGGTGGAGAGGGATGAGGAAGGGGATGCGCGTACGTACGGGGTGCTCACCAGAGAGAATTCGGCAGAAGCAGCAGGTCGCCGGCCGCCGCTGCTCGCGGGAGGGGAGATCGGCGCTGCTCGGCGGAGGAGATCGTCTCGCCGGGCTCCTGCGGCGGCGGTGGGGCGACGGGGATGGCCGCGGGGAAAAGAGCAGAAAAGAAAGAAGACAAGCCGAGTCTGGACTCCTGGAGTCTACAGTCGGCAGAGGGGTGGGTTCCAAAAGTTTGCCTGCTCAGTACTCACTGTCCAGGGCCCAGTTTTCCCCGGGTCCGGTCGGGCCGGGCTCCGGCCTAATGAGCAAGCCTAAAAAAAACTTACTTCGTGGCTCGTGGATTATTTTGTCATGCTTTTTAAATTGACTCTGTTCGGAGGGACCTGTTATGGCTGCGGCAGTTCAAACCGGCTGCCAGCTGCAGCCATTCACAACTGCTGCAGCCGCTGCCGCTGCGGTAGCTAGTGCAGCCGAACACGGCCACTGATAAATTGTATAAATTATAATCTTTTCAAAAAATCTACATAAAAATTCCTGAAAAATCAAAACAGACCTAATTTGATGTGGTTTATGATATTTATATGCACTAATTACTAAAACTTCTCCCACAAGCCATAGTTTGCTTGCGCATCCCAAACCCCATTATAGAATAAGGGTTTTAGTGTGTTAATCTAGGCCACGTTCTCTTCTTTAGCTTTCTCATCTGATTATTGCCTTGGATTATTTGTTCCATGTTTGTAAACACGAGCTTTTATTAAAACTTCTATTACCCCTATCCTAAAATAAGTTCATTTAATTTTTCACCCAGCTCACACATACCAATACAAATACTAAAATACCCCCATACTTAATCTAATCATAATGCAACTATTAATCACTTTATCTACTTCCAATGTAAATATTTCTTTACTTTCACAAACTTCGATGCAATAATTATTAAAAATGAAGTTATTTTATAATAAATGGGATGAGTCAAAAAAATAATTTAATATGGGATGGAGGGAGTATTACATTGCTTAGACCAGTTTCTAGACTAATCTATTTGTTAAGCTTGTTTCTCAAACTATCTGGTTCATCCAAATGCATCAAGTAGGTAATCCGCATCAATAATTTGATATTGTCCATAGGAGATATCCCATTTTCTACAGGTCAGTGTAGGCCGACTGGCGCGAGTAAAGTTGTTTTTGGTGATCATCTACAAAAATTGTTTCCGTTGGTAAAGAAAGGTCACATGAGTGATGGAGCATTTGATGAAACTCTTCATGTCACACATCCGACCTCAAGCATTATCCTTTTTTATGCATATATGAAAAAAGATCCCTCCTCAAGCACACGCACATATAAGCTTCATTTTCTTTCGAGTTCTCTTCAAAATTGATTTATTACAGTCTCATGTATCATTTGAGACTAATTTTGGAAACGAGCCGAGGAAAACCAAGCTGCAATGAGTACAAATTTTGCACCAGCCCACTTGAACTGAAGTTTTCTTTCACCCTGTATCTACGCTGCTCATCTTTCTAGCGTGATATACTTGCAGGTTTGTAGTCATTAGTTTTCAGGTTAGATGGCATTACAAATTCCAAACATTTCGAGGTCAAAAGATATCTCTATTCAGAAATATTCGCCTATTTCTTGAAAAATAATCATACCAAATACTTTACAAAGTCAGATAGAAGAGGAATAAATGATCAAACGATGTTAAAGGAACAGCTAAAAGGATTTATGTCACATGCATCATTCATATTCCAAACAAAAAAGATGGTTCGTTGTTGAGTGCTGCCTAAAGGAATGCTACATGTCAGAAGCTCTCAAATGGGTAGAGTCCGTAGAGACTCTACTCTAGCAAGTTAAATGGTTATAATGAAACAAATTCCTGATTAGCTGAAATTTTATATTTTATATTTTTCTCATAAGCATCGGTTGAGGAGTAAACATGTTCAAAACTGTTCCAGATGAAGAGTACAATTTCTACACAACTGTCAAGAAGTTTTCTATTTATAACCAGCCGTGTTTTAAGTGAACAAGAACCACAGCTCAAAATAACAGAAGCTGATACACAGTCAGATGACTGAAATATATTTCCCCATCATCGTCGACCAGAATGCCCATCTCCGCAAAGTCAGATGACAAGATCGAAAAATGATCTCCACATCTACATGGATACATCAACTCCATAGCATCACCAGTGCTTTCAACAGTCATTTCCTCGATCTCGATTTCATAAGCAATGTTTGCAGAGTTCTGCCTTGATGTTTGCAGCTGCTTGTCATACTCTGTTCTGGATTTGGGATCACGTAGGACCTCCCAAGCTTTCTGCACGCTGAAGAATTCCCCATACTCAACAGATGACACAAGTGAATCCAGTTTTGCCTGAGACTTGTCAGGATGCGCGTTTAGGATAGCAGCCCTGTATCCAGCTCGGACCTCATCATATGTAGCACCTTCATTCACAGAAAGAACTTCATAGTGGGTTTTCTGAGTAGAAATATTGCTGCTTAAGGGCATGGGTGATGCTAGATTACTAGTTCACCGTGTTGTTCTGAAAAACAAGGAAACGACATGAGGCAATTGGAGGTGTACGACATCAAACTTAAAAATAAAGGAGATACTGAGAGAGCAGAAAGACTGTGCTTGTTCTATACATTTGTATTTACTGTACATTGTCAATCAATTTAATTTAGAAATCTGTTGAGAAAATAAAAGTCATGTTCAGGTTGGATTGAATTGGAGGTCTCAGATTTCCCACAAGAAATAAGATACTAGTACATACCTAGAATTGTATGAGATGTTAAGACATACATTACAAAATTGCCTTTTCTGTCACAATGCCCAATCCAGCTTTATTCTAGGTCGACCAAAGAAGTTGTTCATCAACAGTCAACTAGACCCTGAAGTTCTAAAATACGATGTTACGGTTACATATCAGACCGATTTATACCAGGTGGGTACCCATTCCGGTTCTAAAAACTCGTATGTAATTCTTATTTTCTTCTGGAAACAAACTGCCTCTACTACTAAGGTTAAGGTAAATTTGTTAGTTGATGTATGTTGCTGTGGAGATCACACAAAATGGTGGGATGGCAACCATTTGTTTTGTGATCTGCCCATGGATGTTGCTTCCCTTCCATTTTTCCTTTTTTTTTCCCTCTCTGTAGCTGAACATGCTCGCATTCTTTAACGGGAAGGGGAAGCGCTGTGCTCTTCAGTTTCAACAAAATAATAATAACTCTAAAAAACAAATTAAGGTTAAGGTAAAGAGTAAAGCATGCTTCCAGATCTAGAAGAGAAGCCAAGGTTAAGGGCCTAAGGCAAAGAGAGAAGGTGCGGGTATAGAGGGGATTCCGTGTAGGGCGCTCACCGGCGGCGGAAGAGACAGGACGCAGCAGCTGCTCGCGGGATGGAGTTTGGCGCGGGCAGCGGGCCGGCGAAATCGCGAGGAGACTGGAGTGGCGGAGTGCCGAGGCGCGAGGGCACGGGAGAGATCACCTCGCCTCGCGGAGCTCCAGCAGCTGCAGAAACGATTCTGCGGCGTTGCGGAGTGGAAGCGGCGGCCACGGACTACTGACGAAAGGGGAAAACCACCGAAGAAAAAAAGAGAGTAGGCAACACACTGGACCAAATTATATGGGCCTGGTGTGCTTACCGGACATCATCCGTGGGCCTTATCACATGATATCGTAATGGAATATGGGAATAAGTTCAATCGGATTCGTATCTCTCAACCTAATTTACCTAATATCAAATGTGTTGATCATTGAACTATTAAAACCGATACAATTTGAGAATTTTTTTTCTTATATGACTCATTTACATGGTCCAACAATTATAGACCTTACATGTCAGTTTTCCTTTCTTCTTTCTTCTCCTATCTACTAACCATATTTGAAGTTTTGAACTTCTCAAATAATTTGGGATTTGTGCTGCCCCCTTTCCTTACTTCTCTTGTCTTTCTTCCCACATTGTCTCCTTACTTCTCTCTTCTCTCTTCCCACATCGTCTATTCCCTAAAGAATGTGCTTCTCGTTTGTTAAAGCTATCATCGGTGTGATACTCACCATCACCTTCTACCCTTCCTCTGCAATAGTGCAATCCTCTTGCAGTCGGGCTTATGTTGTTGCTACGCCACCCTTTTTTTTCAACTCTAGATGAAAGATCCACCCTCTAATGATTCCCTTTTCTTAAGAATGGCTACAAATTAATTCCAGCGCAAGTCTTATCCTTTTTAACTCCAAACCAAGACACTACTATACAATAATTTAATACTAAAACCTTAGTCAATTGAGAAAACAACAAATGACAATCTGGACACACCGGCACACCCATGTATACAAAACCGTACGTACAGCACGCGGCCATTGTAGATTGGCAATTCGGCATGCAACTATGGTGGTGTTTGAATATCCTGAAGATGAAGATGAAGACGAAGATAAAGATTAAGTGTTTCACGTAAAACGAGATAGTAATAACGTGTGATTAATTAAGTTTTAATTATTACAAACTTGAAAAATTGATTAATTTGATATTTTAGAACAACTTTCATATATAAGTTTTCGCACGAAATATACCATTTAGCAGTTTGAAAAGCATATCATGAGTATCCAAAGGTTTATCCAACTTTTGTTGGAGAAAAGAACAATGCCCATGTACGCCAATAAACTAGGGATCATGCTCGTCTAACTTCAAAGGCACGTACTTTTGTTGCTGACATCTAGAACTTAATGAACCATGTACCTATTTATCAGTGACAAATATATGAAGACATAGGATCTCAATCCAATAGGGCAATAACACAGCTCCAAATTCCCACACTTATCCCTCCCACCAATTAGTCCCATGCTTCACCATCCCCTGTACCTCTCCTCCCAACAATTCCATAACCATCTTTCCATCTCCACCCAGCCAATTTCCCTCCCCCACCGCCAGCAACGTCGAGCCTTCTGCCCTCCCGGCGGTGAGTACGTGTGCCGCCGGCATGTCCAGTCCAGTCCGCCGCGTCGGCAGCGACCTCAGCAGCGGCATCTACTCGGCAGCTGCAAGCCACGGCCACCAGCAGCAAACCACGAGTGACAACGGCCACAAATCAGCCAACGACGACGACGACGTTGCCAAGGCGAAGCATAGGCTCTCGTCGCTTCTCTTCTCCGACGTCGGCACGTGGCGGAGAAGCGTGGACGGCAGCAGCGGCGACAGCAAGCGGCAGGTGAAGGGGAACAGCAGGCGAGGAGGAGGAGGAGGGCTGGACATTGCGCAGCTGGTGAAGAAGTACGCGTCCATGGTGGAGCGTCTCTTCTTCGCGTCGTCCTTGTCCAATAATCGCCGCCGTGGCGGCGGGGATCAGAGCGGGAGGAGGAGGGAGCTGCGGCGGAGGCGGCACTCGTTCATCATCTCCGGCCTTCGCCGCGGCGCCGCCGCCGCCGCTGCCGCCCCGTCGAAGCGTCACGAGGGGAGCTGGCTGTTCTCGGCGCCCGCGTCGCTGCGCGGGTCGCCGGTGGCCAGCGGGCACCTGTCGGTGAAGGTGTCGACGTCGTCGGAGGAGAGCACGATGGAGGAGCTGCACAGCGCCGTCCAGGCCGCCATCGCGCACTGCAAGAACTCCATCGCCGTCGCCGCCAAGCAGCATGCCGTCGCCGGCGGCGGCAACCACGCCGACCGGTGTAAATGCTGACGCGGTGGTGGCGTGTGTACGTCTCCTCATGCGTCGTAACTGCACCATTGTACCTGTTCGTGTCCTGCGCGTAAGTTAATGGCGACAATATTAGTCCGAAAATACGAGTGTATTGTTGACTAATTAATTTGAAATGTTAGTTATCGATCAATCGGCCGATTGGATCGAGTCCGATGACTGATGACTGAATATTAGTCCTAGACCTGATTGAGTTAAGTTAATTACCCCTTGTACTTGTACGTAATTAAGTCGTCGATGAATGATGATGCATTGTACTACATCCGGTTATACTATAAGTCTTTTTACTCTTTTCAAGTCAATTTTCTTAAGTTTAATTAAGTTTATAAAAAATTAGAAACACTTACGATACCAAATTAGTTTTATTAAATATAGTATTCAATATGTTTTGATAATATGTTCTAAAATTGTTACTATGTTTTTTTTCTATAAGTTTAGTTAAATTTAAAGAAATAAAAATGTCAAAATGATTTATAATACGAAACCGAGAAAATATTAGTTATACAATTTATTCGATTATTGGGAAGACACAAGCAACCAGAGGGCACTTGTCGACCCGACAGATAGATAGGAGGACAACGATGTCACGTAGGAGTAATTCGATATCGGTTAAGTTCTTCAGTCTTCACGGCCGGCCGCCGGCCGATGCATTGGATCAGAGTCAATGCCATGTCGGGCGACGTACTGAACAGAGCACCGTACGTACGTACGTACGCGCACTGTATACGACCGATGCATGAGGAGGCCATCGCCGACGCACCGTGTACGTATTAGCGGTGCCAAGTGAAACCGTACATGTGCAAACTCATATACGCTTATAATTAGTTAGTATTAAACTTTCTTTGACAAAACTGAACAGGACTACTACAGTAGTTTGAAGAGGATTTTGGTACGCGTAGTCTGTTGCTTGATTTGGCTATCAACAAGTATTCAAGTAACCATCAACATAATGATCTCGAAAGCTTCTTCCACCTGCAAGCCGTGCTGCTATATATTGCGATCCCTCCAATTTGGTCAGTGTGACAGGAGAGGTGGTTGGCTGGTTATGGTTTGTCCAAATTAAAACCACGCGAGAATGTTGCCCCATGACTACTACTCCTACATAAATTCCAGGTACTAATCAACCAATCAATTTAACACACATGCAGGGACCAACGGTTGCATTCCCTGCACTGATCATCATAAACAGTCTTCTCGGTCCCCGCTCCAATAAAGTTAGATTAACCATCTTCAAAAACGGTACTGATTGAATGTTAAAATGATATATTTTATGTTAATCTATACTGTGCAGTGATATATTTCATATTAATATATGTTGTTAAATTTTTTAAAATATTTTAGTAACTATTTAGATGACATGTAAATAAAGGGGATGTCTCCTCGAGAGATGAAATCCACATCCACAATGCAATTCAGAACGAGGCAGGAGGTAATTCTATGATTCCGAGAATTAAACTAACTCCATTGAAATTATGCGTTTCCAAAAGAAGCCCAAAATAGGCTAGGTTAGTTACTGCTACATATTTTTTTGCTGCAGAAGACTAGTAAAATCTATCTAAATCCGTGATGCCATGGTGCAACAGGCTGGGGAGCTTCTGCATTATGCGGACCAAGAACTCCATGAAGCAGACGGTGCGCAGCGCGGCGTGCTGTCCCATTCGCCTGTCCAGCTCCTTCGCGGGCTTCAGGGCGGCGAGCACATAGGCCGCCAGGTCACGGCGCTGCTGCTCGTGCTGGCTGAGCTCGCCGTCGCCGATGATGCTCGCCGGAGACACGAGCGTCGGCTTGTAACCCCAACAGATCCGGTAGTCCGACTCCTCCTCCGGCGACGCGTTCGGCGGCGCGTCCAAGTGGGACACCTCCTGCGTCACATCGTCGTATATAACGATGGAGATTTCGTCGCCGGACTGCAATAAAATGAGCAGCCCGCGGCCACAGTCCCAGACGCCGGCGACCTTCGCCGACGACGACAAGTATTCATTGCGGAACGCGCACCGCTGCTCCCACCGGCGATCGCCCATGAGCAGCCATATGGCGTAGCGTCTCTCGTCGCCGCCGTCGGCTGTCGCGACGCACACGCGTCCGGACATCTCCATGAGATCCGATTTGACGTGCGAGTGAGGCTCGCCGCCACCTTCGACGACGACACGCTCGCCGGGCAAGTCGATGGGGGTGATGGCCTCGTCGTCGACGTCGAAGGCGAGGACGGTTCCCTTGTCGGCGTTGAGGAGGTACACCGCGCCGTCCATGTAAAGCGATCGGCTGGGGATCTTGTCGTTGTCCAGCCCGGCGAGCACCGTTCTCGGCTGCTGCTCCGCCGCGGTGCCCAACGAGTACACGACCAACTCGTCAGCACGCTCTATGTAGAGAGGTTGACCAGATACGCGTCCGTGTGTCTTGCTGCCGTTGGGGTATACTTTTAGGTTGAGAACGAACTCGTGCTTGCGAGCGAGGAGCTTGTAGGTTCTTGTTCTTGGACCGTAACCGAGGCCCGATATGTGATAGTTCGTTCTCTTGTCCGGCGAGGAACAGTCGAGGGAGACTTTCATCTCGTCGCCGGCGATGGCCGGGTTCAGGAGAAGCCCGATGGAAGGGTCGTCATCCTCCGCCTCCCCTTTGCCAGCAAGGAGTACGACGCCGTTGCACGTGCCGACGTAGTTCTGGTCGTTGCGCTTCTGCCTGGCGAGGACGCGCATCGGGTCGGTGCCGCGGCGGCGACCGTCGCCGGCGACGTGGAAGCCATGGTACGTCGACGAGCGGTCCTGCTCTTGGTCGTAAAGCGATTGCCAGGCGAAAGCCCCTGTCCCGAAGCCGTGCTTCTCAAGTTGTTCGGCCCATTGTTCGAGGGACTTGACGCGGCCGAACATGTCGCGGTGGGTGGCGACGACCGCCGTGGCGACGTAGGCGATGTGCGGGCGCGGCAGGGGCGCGCCGTGGCGGCAGTGGAGGCGGGCGAACTCCGGGCTGGCTATCAGGCGGCGGTGGTGCCTCGACAGCGCCATGGACGCGACGGCGTCGCGTGCTGGCAGGCGGGCGAAGATGTTGCGGACGACGTCGTCGCAGATGGCGCCCCACGACGACGACGAGGAAGCCATGCGCGCTACGGCGGCCGTGATCTCTCCATCCGCTGCGGTGGCGGCGTCCTCTCTCTTCCTCTTCATCGTTGCTCGATCGGGCACGCGGGCGTAAGCAGCGGCGGATGATCGATTGTGATACCAAGATATCACAGAGACGCCGTATTATGCATACTGGAGTAAATCTGAATTGTGCAGAACAATATATGGTATGGCCAGAGATCTTGCTAATACTTCCGAGAGATATATTTAGATTTGGATTTTGGAACAAATTTAATCCGCACTTTTATATTAAAGAAAAATCGAACGCATTATAGAAACAAGTAGCAATTTGCCAATGAATCGAACACTGAAACAAAACACATATGATTTGACTATGATCAGAGTCGAATAACCAGATTTGATCTTTTGTAGATTGAAACAGACGTACCGAGGTCTTCCCCAAGAAATCAGGAAACAAAATCCAAAATACAACTAACTTGCGATTTACCTCTACGCGTGAATGTGGATGGGCCAAGCCGCCGACTAACTAAGGAGAAGCATCACTGGGCCAACGCATCGCCTTCCCGTCGCCGCCTATTATGTACGGGCCGCATATATCAGCTATGGGCCATGGCCTGTCCGTGCAACTAGGCATAAGTCTATTTACCTCCCTCAACTCATGCGCATGGTTGAACAACATCCCTCAACCACAAAACCGGGTATAACATGTCCCCCAACTTTCAAAACTATTGCAAATCAACTCCCCGGGTGGTTTCGGAGGCGGTTTTGTCCCACGTGGCATCATTGACCCCATTGGCTGACTGAGTCAGCTTGTGTTGACTCCCGCCGCCGCTGCGACCAGGGATGACGTCGACGATAGTAGCGCCAACCCCCTCACCCCACGCGCCAAAAACTCAGCAACAGCAGCTGCTCCCCGCCGCCTCCATGGGCAACTCCAACCTGGGGCTTGGCCTCGCCTCCTTTAATCACACGGGCACCGCCACGTCCTCCTTCCCGCCACACCTCGTGTCTGGCCAAGTGGCGCCATGCGGCGAAGGCGACCGACATGTGCTCATGCAGGAACCTCGGCTGCAACATCATCTTCTCCACGAGACCATGGATCCCATCGCTCACGTCGGGGAGGAAGATGGCCATGAGTACCGCGTAAATTCGCCGCCTCCGTCACTGCACTTGTGCTTGTCGTGGAGTCGTGACGCTCAGCACGTCTGCAGTGAAGGAGGAGAGGAGGGCAGGGATGAGGCGGCGACGGCGAGGCTTCCTCACCTCTGCTCTCTCTCCGCTCCCACTATCCTGTTGCTCCCGCCGAGCTCTCGCCGCCCTGCCACTCTCGTCGCCCCGCCGCTTCCACCGAGCTCCCGCCACTCCAGGTAGTTTTGGTTCTCTCATCGCCGTTGTCGCCTCGTTAACTGGCCACAGCGAAGAAGGGGAAGGCCTCCCCAAAAGCGGAGAAGAGGGCGGTGCCCAAGAAGAAGAGGATGCTCAAGCTGTCCTCTGATGACTCTGAGCTGGAGCAGCAGCAGTAGGGGGAGCTTCGGGTGGAGTCTTCATCAGACCTCGACGTCCCCCTCTGATTCGTGCTGCTTCCGCTGCTCCACCGAGCTCCAACAGTCTCGCCGCCCCGCCGAGCTCCATCCGCCCCGCCGCTCAACCGAGCTCCCTCGCCCCATTGCTCCCGCCACTCTCTCGATCTCGCTTGTCGCTGAGTATAAAGAGAGTAACTGACACGTGAGTCCAAAACTTCTTTTTATTTTTGTTTAGGTTTATTTTTATTTTTTTGTCACGTAAACGCCACATTGATGACACACAGGATGAAGACCAATTCAACCTGCCACGTATGATGAAACCGCCTCCAAAACCACCGGAGTAGTCGATTTGCAACGGTTTTAAAAGGTAGGGGATATGTTATACCCGGTTTTACGGTTGAGGGGGTGCGATTCAACCAGAAGCATAACTTGATGGAGTCAAAGTAGACTTATTCCGTGTAACCAAGCCTTTAACGTTTGGTGGGCCACGCGCCCACGCCGCTCCGCTCCCGAACTGATACAGGATCATCACGAGCCGGCGCGGCGCGAGTACCGGGGAAGGGAATGGACGTTCTGGACGCGGTACCTACCCTACCAAGAATCCACAGCGAGATGAGGCGAAATAATCCGCAGGACCGCGCGGGCGTGCGTCGCGCGCGACGGGCGTCACCACCTGAAGTGGTCGTGAACCAGCTGCCTTTGACTCTCGCGCGGAAGACGGAGTGAAGTGCGTGATATCCGTGGCCGGGAAACGCAGCGCAGGCCATGTCCTGACGACGCAGCGCTTGCGCAGCTGGCATGACAGCCTGGGCTCTGCCTTCCGCGCGCTGCCTGCCGCCGCCGCCCACATTGATCAGAAACATTTGTTTTTGTCGCGAGGCCACCGCCACAGGAGAAAGTCTCCTGCCCGGCCGCCCGGCAGCAGCCAGCCACCAAGTTTCACTGCAAGGATGCCGAAAGGCAGGATGGCCAGCTAATGAGCGGCATAAAAATTTTGCGATCAGGCCATCACTGGCTAGCTCACTGCAGACACTGCTGCTTGGTGCACGCGCGCACTGGAACCGAAACACTGAGACAGAGGGACATGCACACGGATGCATGAACCAACAGGCGCTCCTCGCCAACCTTTCGTCGTGGAACAGAAACACTGAGACAGAGGGGGCCATGTCCACTGCAGATCCAGTTTTTTTTTTTTTTTTTTTAGAATGAAAGATCCAGTTGAAATCAAGGATGGACTGCTGCACACGATTCAATTCTAGTGCTGTCCTCGTGCATGCAACGGCTACGGAATGGAAGGGGAGGGATTTGGAGTACTACGGGGGTGCGAGGGGTGGATCGATTAAGTCTTTTAGGAAATGTTTGGTTAATCCCCAAGAGAGTGGGATTAGAGGAGATTTATTCCATGTCTATTGTGGTGTGGAATTATTCACCCTTAAACCACTCCAATCTCCTTCAACCCCCTCCAAATCGAATATGGCTTAACTCCATCCAAACCGAAGAAGGCCTAAGATTTTCTCGCAGTGTGCATGTGGTAGAGGAGTGAGGAGAATGACTGCGTCTTTAAAATAGTAGAGATAAGAAAGATAATTAGTTAATATTCTCTCTATCTCAAAATAAATTTATTTTTCACCATCTTATTTGTTCCAAGATAACTTTATCTTTTAAGTAATCATGGCATTTAAGTTTGTGAATGCAGGTAACAATTGCATTGCACTAGATAAAGTGACATACTTTTTTTTTTTGACAATTTGATAAAGTGGAGGATATTTTACTCTTTTTGTCTTTGTATGGATATGTATATGATAGGTGTTAGGTCATTTTAGAACAGAGATAGTACCTGTGTCTAAAAAAACTTCAGCTTTATAAATAAATTTGGATATATGCATGCATAAAAATAAAGTCTTTCTTATGGAGGCACTTACATTCTACGGCACCATTCTAGTACCACCACTTAATAAATTGTGTAGTGTTTTTGTTTTATTGAAGAGAGCACCATTTTACCCGCACACGCTCTAAGGAATACTAATAAACCGAGTGAAGCCGTGGTCGCTGTTCAGATTGGCCAGCACCAATGACTTGGCCATGGCATCCCACTCATGACGCTCACCACGTCACTGAGCGACGACGTGGTCACGAATTATGTTCTTGACATCAGGGTCACCGGAAGATGAGCTATTGTGCTACCTCATGGGGTTTAGAAGTGAGTAGTTCCTTTGATAGATTCGAGATAGAAAAGATGAGCTTTGTTTTGACACTATATCACTGAAAAAGAAGATATGTGTTTGAACCACATCGATCA
Organism: Oryza meridionalis; assembly: GCA_000338895.3. Classification (NCBI taxonomy): domain Eukaryota; kingdom Viridiplantae; phylum Streptophyta; class Magnoliopsida; order Poales; family Poaceae; genus Oryza; species Oryza meridionalis. The sequence goes on along the minus strand of CM002531.2, from coordinate 23,678,101 downwards.
TATAACATATGCATAAAACGGTCATGACGCGTGAGTTGAGACATCTCAATTAAGCAATAAATTTAAGAAGAAATCTTAAACTCGGAGTGTTATTTATGATATTTTTTAATTCTCTTAGAATGAAATGACTCAAATGACTTATAATATAGTAGTAGAACAGAGGAAGTAGCACGTAGATGTGTGCAAAGAAGCATAAATTTAACTGGCACAACATTTCTCTCTTTCGAATTTCGATTTCCCCTCATTTAATTTCCAAGCGTCATCTTTGTACAAGTTGACAAAGTAGATAATAAAGAGTTAAGCGCAAAAACAGAAGGACATTCTCCGATCCTGCCGATTACACCCGGCGGAAAAATACACGGTCAATTAGCGCTCCGAAAGAAGAGGGCAAAATTAAGAAAACTGCATAGAGCTAGCTAGCTTGGTGGATGAGAAAAACCTAATCTTCTTTGCTGATTCTACTCCAGATCAGGAACCAGTAAAAAATTAAGTAAACGGAAATGGCCTCAAATTAATTTCTTGATACCCATGCCGAGCAGAGAAGACCAGCAGTTAGACGGTGAGCAGAGAGAAAAAGATACATCATGTGTTCATTCATTCACCTCCTCCAAGATCCTGCAATGAAGGTTGCTTACATTAGTTGGATGATGGAGAGCATATCCAATTAATAAATATCACTAAAAATTCTAAAAGAGATGGTACTTATACTTTCAATCATATTATATCTACGTGTAAAGTCCCATATTCAAATTCATCCATCACAAAAAGAAAAAAAGATAAAATTCTAACGGACTTTTACTATTCTTAAAATTCACAGGATTTTTTTATTTTTTAACCTAAAATATAATGAATTTTAGGTTGAGGTTAAGATTTTACAAGTACATGTAACACTATTACTATATACATGTTTTTTTAGTTTTTTCGGCGATATTTATTAGTTGGTATGCATAAAGTGTACACACAAAACACACGATGTTTTCCATGGATGATGCATGCAACTAAACAAATCCATCTTTATTTTCTCATCAGCTTAATTTTTGTAATTGGTGCATGCAACTTAACTTAATAAATCCAAGATATACATGTAACTATAGCATAAATGTTTGGTTTACATATGATATTTCCGGACATATGCATGAGGAAAACTTTTCATGTCAAATTAATTAACCAAATCCCTAAAGGTTAACACGAATTTTGTGAGATTAAAGATTTGCCGTATTTTTAAGTGTGTGTGTTAAAAAAGGGCACACTCGCATGTATACAGTGGCGTGTACATGTATACTGCTCTCTCCATTTCAGGTTACAAAACGTTTTGATTTTAGTCAAAATTAAACTGCTTTACATTTGATTAAGTTTGTATAAAAAAATAGTAATATTTTTAACCCAACATAAATTTATTATGAAAATATATTTAATTATTGATTTGATGAAACTAATTTTGTATTATAAATATTACTATATTTGTCTATAAATTTAGTCAAATTTAAAACAGTTTAATTTTTATCAAAAGTCAAAACGTTTTATAAGTACGTCTTTGAAATATAAAAATATATCTTTAATAACAACGAGTAACAAATCCTCCAATGAAGCAGCGCCACTACACACATTACCATGTGATCGAGGTCGTGGCCGGATGCGCCGCCTTCGTCGGCGGCGATCTCGACGGCGCCGTGCTTCCTGTGCCCCGGCCTCTTCAGCCCGAGCATCTCCTTCCACCTGACACCGCCGGCGCCACTCCCCGCCGGCCGCGCCGCGCGGCGGTGGCGGCCGTCGGCAACGGCGGCGCCGTCGTGGCCTCGCAGCTCGTCGCGCAGCGTCACGGGCCGGCCGCCGCCGCCGCCGCCGGAGGCCTCCCGCATTGGCAGGATGCGGCCCTTGGAGAAGAGCTGGTCCGCGGCGATCATCGGGCGGCTGCCCACCGCGGAGAACTCGAAGTCCGCGTCCCCCATCGACGCCCTCCCGGGCCCCGACGGCGGCGGCGGCGGCTCCAACGCGAAGTCGCTGGAGAAGGACATCCGCGGCGGCGCCATCAGCTGGTGGCCGTGCGGCAGCGGCGGCTGCTGCTGCTCTGGATTGTACATGTCAACAGAACAGCTAGGGCATTGCCATCAACACACGAACAGAATTGCACAAAACCCAGTGAGCCAGAGACCACCCACAGGCACCTGGCTCTAGCTAATTTCAGGGTGAAATTCTCGAGTTTCTAGGTTTATGGAGGCGTCTGGCCGAGGGTCATATATAGCAGCAAAGTGGTAGAGGCCAGAGGAAGCTAGCACTGAAGCAGGGAGGCACAGGCACGTACGGTTTTGGAAACGGACGGTGGCGGATGACCCATGCACAGTTGCACATCTTAAGATCATTTTTGAGTGAAAAGGAAAGGGAAAGATTTTCCGAGATACGTAAATTGAGGTAAGCTATTAACGTAAAATTGTAAAAATAAATTAATATAATTTTTCAAGTTATTGTTATATAGAAATATCTTTTTAAAAAACTGTTTATTTGTCTGAAAAAAGGGTAAGCGAAAAACGATGGATTTCTTCTCCTTTGTCCTCCTAACGAGCGAACTACCTGATTCAACTTCTCTTTTCACTTAATTTCTATCCATTAGCTGGTTGAAATGGTTCGGGTTCAGACGCTTTAATTTTCAAATATAAAACAGTTTATGTATGGAGAAATGGGCTAAACAAGGTTTCATAATGAAAGAACATTTTTGAGCAGGACCATATGCATGCGGAGTAAGAGATAAGCTGCAGCTCGTTAATTAGGGCTAACGACGTTGACTTTTTGCGTTGCCAGCAATACGCGTCGTCAGTTTAATGAGCTGAGGAGTATAATACATTGGTCAAAATCTCGGGCATGGAACTATGGTTTGACTTTCATTTTGCTACATTGTTAATTGATAGAAAAAAAGAAACTAGCAGGCTGACCATGCGTTCGAGCTGCAGCCTGCACGACTACTCAAATTTATAATAACAGTGCTAGCTGTACTAATCAGGAAGTGCAGGATGCTATCAATAGGAGAACAGGGTTGCATATTTAGATTCTCGGAAACAATCGCACGCACACACTGACGCGCATTAACAATTAAATAACAGTGTTTATGTATAGATGTTACATGGGTTCATCCGTCCCTCTGTAACATTGTTCCACGATCACAACTAGTCATTCGTGTGTTTTTTTAAATGGATGTACTTCGCTGTAAGCACCAGTTTGAAACATATTACTAATTGAATTATGTATTGATTTATCTATAAAATTATATATATAAGTTAAATTATTCGACAAATAAACTTTAATAGATAGCTTAGATCGAAGGGATCCAGTAATGCAGTATAAGAAATTTTTTTATAAAACTTATTTTCAGATATGTGGAGCAAATAATCCACGTCAATAATCTGGTAAATTCAATACAAGTGGCTAAAAAGAACAGGCGCATATCTGTTTATGCCGACGAAAGGAAGAAACAGCCTTACCAAGACCAGAAATAGTTATCCTATAAGCGAAATCGTCAATTGAAATCCTCTAAAATGTACTCCCTCCAATCTTTTTATGATGATGATTAGTTCAAATTGGACTGAGAAGACATCATATAAATGAAAATGAAGGTAGTTTTATTGAGTATTCTCAGTCAAAATTATCTCACCTTCAAATTGAGGTAGATAAAAACATGGAGTAGAGCTTTGTATGGCTATGAAAAAAAAGGCAAATTGCTTCTCTAGCATAAAAAGATCCCTATATAAGTTATGTACAAAATAAAGGTACTGGTTCACTTGAATGATACATAAGTTCCCTCTGTTTTTGTGTATGGCATTCCATTAAAACTTCTATTAGAGTTCTCTATAATGGATTATTTTGTTTACTAGAAATCATGATAGGAATTACTAGAATTGCCATTTCTATCTATTCCTTCTTCCATCAGCTTGGTGCCATCAATATCCCAATCCACGGCAGGTGCTTGAGCTATGCCACCATCAGCACCATCTAGGAGTTTGATCGCAGCCAACTCCCTCAATCTTAACCACTGCCGCGAACCCCCCTTGATTGATCTACCATCGTCTCAGAGGTTGACCGATTGGACTCTTATTTGACTCGAGTATGTACCCACCGTCACTTGAGAACTTGACATCCCACCGACCTTGTTGATAGTGTGACCTTGTTGATGCCTTCAAGTTTGCAATTGGTTGCCGCTACGCTGGTGGAGCTCAAATGCAGTCATACCAGTCAAGATCAACCACTGATGCACCCTATGTTAGCCACCGCCATACTCAAGCTCATGTACTAACGCCATCTCACATGCCACCACTTTCCAGCTATCACTGTTTTGTTTTCTTTGATGTAAGACAAGGGAATGGAGGTCGAAGGTAGAACCTTAGAGGCGGTAACATTGAAAGAGGTATCTATGGTGTTATTAACGGAATACTAAAACAAGTAACAAAAGTAAATTTTTATGGTATTGAAGTGAACCGGAACGTATGATGCTATAACTTAACTTAAGATCTTCATGTGCTATAGAACTAATTTTGCCAAATAAAAACTTGTCTTACAGATATGCACTACCACGGAGCAGGGTCTACAATTCCGACGAAAACCAGTCGAATTCCGTGAAATTTCAAGGTTTCGACAAGGCTTAAAAGTATAATCCGTCTGAGATTTCGATGAGTTCCATCCAAATTCAAATTTGAATTGATAAAAAAGGAAAAAAACCAAATGGAATCTTATAAATAGTATGATGTTCATAGAACCTATTGGGATATAAATTTTTGAAAAAAATGATGTATTCCGTGTATTTACTGAAATTTGCAGTAGGAAAGAAAAGAATAACGAATTAAAAAAGGAAAAAAATCAGCTTACCTCGTTTTCTAGTTACCGATTGAAATTTCAATGATTTCACTCGGAATTTCACCAAAGCCGACCGGTTTTCGCGAGCTTATCTTTTATATTTAAATTTTGGTTTATGAAATTTGTTCGGAATCTACCAGCTTTCTAATGGATTTCGCGAAAACCGTCGTTCCGCCAAAGCCCGAAACGGAAGGCCATCTCGGAATCGTAAACCTTGCCACGGAGTATACCGTTGTTACATACTACGATCTTCGTCCCAAAATAACTGTCATTCTAAAAGTCAGTGGCAAATTAAGAGAAAGATAAAATGACCTATATACCTCTTATAAAAAGGATGGAAGTGAAAGAGTGGTTGAGTAAGATGTGAGAAATTTGAATGAGATAAGATTGAAGTGATAACTACAGTATACTCTAGAATAGCACTTATTTAAGAGAGAAATTTGAATTCTGAAATTTTACTTATTTTAAGGCGGAGATAGTAGTACTAACAATCATGCATGGGATGTGATATTTTCTCACGTGGTGAATCAGGCAGACATATCTGTTGCTTTTCTCCTGTCGTAGGCGGTGTGAAAATGCGATGTTGCAATCAATCTCCACGCTGAGACTCCTCCACGCTGAGCCTCCTGTAGTCCTTGTAACAACTAAGGTCGAGTTTAGTTGCAAATTTTTTTTTTAAACTTTCAACTAACTTTTCCATCACATTAAAAATACATAAACTTTTAAATTTTTCGTCATATCATTTTAATTTTAACCAAACTTTTAATTTTGACGTGAACTAAGTGTACTACTGTACGCTTCAACTCGGCAAAGTTGCTGTGGCTGAGAGTGTCGGCACACATGGGATCAGGGATCTAACTGTGGATGATGAATGGATCCAGAGAACCAAAAGGTTAATGCCCGTTTGTCACGTAGCATGCCGACTCTGCCCTGGCCGCCCGTACGTCCGGCCTTCAGATCGATCGGCTGCCGGCTGGTCGGAGCGCTGGATGGATGGATCTCACTCATTTTCTTGGACGCCATTTACTCTCATCTGTGTGCATGATTGCACATATGCAGAGCCCATTCATTTCTGCGCGTCTTCATGCAGTCTGTGGTTGCAGAGACTGGCTGGTTAGCTGGAGCTTAGCCTAGGTTCAGAATTGACACACTGCATACATGAACACGCGTGGAGCAGCTGGAAGCTTCGAACAGTGGAAACTTTAGGCCCGGCCTTCATGGCTGGGCAGCTGGCCGGCCGTCAACGACAAGATAAGCCCAGGGTTGCCGCCATTATTTGTGCCGATGCGTATACATTATGCCTGGTCGGCTATGGTACAGGTTGACTGTCCGATCAAAGCGATAAAAATCCACGGTCCCAGCTTATTTTGTAATAAGTCAAAACGGCTTATTAGGAAATAAAAATAAATTTGTGGGTAAACTTTTATAAATGTATTTTTTTTTACTTAAAAGTCAATGTTGAAAAAGAAACTACGTTGAAAATATATCAAAATCAATCTCAAAATTAAGCTTAAAAATTCAAAATTTGGTTTTTTCTTTGGCTTATTAGGCCATCCGATGGGAGCCCAAGCCTGGTGCAGAGCTTGTACAGTTGTCTTGCTTGCCTAGTTGCATTCGGACACTGCGATGAATTACTGTTGAATGGCAATACAGTAATGTATAGCAAAAGTGATACAAGAAGGAACAGCACCATTCAGTAGCCAAATTCACTGCATATCCACACAGCGAAGCATTGGAATTTACTCCCTCCGGTAAAAAAAAAAAAAACAACAACAACAACTCCTAAGTCCCAACTATGCAGCTGAATATGAATTTTCTCCACATACTTAGCCAAAAGTTGTTTTCTTTTTTTTTTCTTGAACTAGACTACTAGAGTAGTAGTAGTATTTGCCCAAGTTACTGCACGCAAGGCCTTGAAGAAAGTTTCAAGTCATCATGATGCAGTTTCTAATTGGGCCAAAACATGGACCTGAAACTGTGGTCCGATACCTCTTCATCCTGGGCCGTATGTTAAAGGGTTGCGATTTTATTGGGTTTGGTAGTTGGGCTGTCGTAGAACACAAAACAAGGCCCTACACGCACCATATGTTCCTGTCTAATTTTGACCTTTGAGTACTTTCGGACAGTGGCGTAGCCAGAAAATTTCCACGCCTAGGGCTGAGCTAATGGGATCTCAAATATTTTCATAAATTATATAGCATTTTTCAAGATTATAATGGGAATTATAGAGCTAGGCATGGGACCCAAGCCCTAGCTGCCCCATGCCTGATTCCGCCCCTGTTTCGGACCTCTTGCACGAGACAGTTTTTGACCATTAACGACACGGAGCCATTGTGCATTTGTGCTCCTTCACCTATCTCGTAGAACATCACATATTCACACGTATCATGTATAACGGTACCAAATACACAGAAGACATATGTTAACCACTAGACGATGACGCTTGTGCGTGCCCAGCCAAATTCTTGAAAACAAGAAGAAACAAGAGGAAAACCATATGGCAATGGCACACGTGCATGCTCACCGAAGCAGCATGATATTTATCCTTCTCCAGTACTCGCTGCGAAAAGACCCTACCTTCGGATTGAGGATAAAGGATTACGACCAGACCGGTCAAATACTTAGCCGATGGCCACTTCGACGTACAAGTCAGAAACTCCCAATCAGGTCAGACATCTCAGCCCCTGGTAAGAAAAAACAAAGAAAAAACGAAGAAAAGGTCGCAGTCAGGCCTAGCGCAGCGGCAGGCCGCCCCCTCCGCAGTTTCGCCACGCGCGGCCCAGTGATGAGTAGTCCACTCCACTCGCTACTGGCCACACGCGCCCGCGCCCAACAATACCCAGCCTGGAACCGCGGCTGATGCAGCCCCGCACTGACGCTGACCGGCGCACCCGCACCCGGCACCCGGCGCAGCGCCCGGTTCCACCACGCGACCGCGACCGCGACGCGACCCCCGCGCGACAGCTGCTGAGGCACTTGAGCTGCCGCCCGCGCGGCCACACGTCGAATTGACCGTTTCCGCGCGCGCGCAGCCGCACGCAGATGCCGCAGCGACGCCCGGCTGCGCCGCGAGGTTTGGGGGAAACTTGGGACGGGTGACGCCACCACCCCCCACGCCGATCGTGGCGTCTCCTCGCCCCGCCGCGGTGACGAGTGAATCCGCTTGGCTGCTGCTGCTGTTGCTGCTGAGGCGGAGGAGGTGAGCCGCTGCGGTCGTTCTCGTGTTGGAGGGGGACGAGGATGGGCTGGCTCGGTGGCTCCCGGAAAACGACGCTGCCAGTGGATGGAAGACAAGAATACCCCCGCTCCTGTATTACAAATAACAGCAGTACGGATTACCGTGTGAACTGTGAAGTGTGTTAGGCTATTAGCTGGTCTGTTACCTGATTTTATCAGATAAATAAACTAAATTGAAATTTGTAGAATTTACCAGTGGCTAATCAAAAGAGTTTCCAAGTTAGATTTGAAATGTTCTAAAGAAAAGTTAGATTTGAAATTTGATTTTGAAAAAAAAAATTCGTCGGTGACCGATAAAAAAAATGCAATTCGGCTAAAATATGCGCCTAAAAAAGGAGAACTTGAAGTTTAAATTCACATCCTTTCAACTGATAACCACCCTAACTATTTTTTCATGTTAAGATCCATAGAGCTGAGGGCATGTTTGGTTGAAAACTAATGTTGCCACACAAATTTTTTATTAAGGTGTCTAAATGTGGTCTTGTCAGAGGGTGAACTCTATAAGCCGGGGATCGTGGGACCCCCTTTCCGGTTCGGACCGGGGACGGGGGTGAAGAATCAAGGATCGGTGAAGGAAAAGAGAGGGGTCGGGCTCCTCGGGTGCGATGATAGATTCGGGAGGTTTAGACAAGTTCGGGCCACTGTGAGAGCGTAATACACTACTCATGTGTGAGGTTGATTTCAGTGGAGGAATACAAGTGCTATCTCTTTTTTGGGGATTTGTCCCCCTCTTTATTGGGGCATGGACCTCCTTTTATATCTCAAGGGATTACCACAAAGGCTCAAGACCTAGCTTCAAGAGTAAGGAAAACATTTTGTATAGACCATTAATGCTTATCTTGTCTTTGGACGTGCAGAAACATGCGCGCCTTACTGCGGCATGGGCACGTCCCATCATGCTGAGCGACACGGGCGGGCACCCGTGTTATTCCTTCTTTGACTAACCAAGACCTCCTCCGGTCCGTTCCCACCGGTCGGCAACGACCAGCTCGAACGGACCGGTATGAGAGGATTTGGTCCAGATCCTAACGAGAGGCAAAAAGCCCCTCATTAGTGGCGATTTAGACGAGGCACAGCGCAGGCCATGCCTTCTGACAGCAGCAGGCGCACACGCGGGGTGCTCTGCCCGCTGTCACATTCATCATTTCGGCCCTAAGCAGCCGAGTAGTGAGCCTGCATGCCACATTTAATGTGACGTGCCGCGCTAGCTCCGCTAATAAATGAGGTGGTTAGGCGCCGAGAGCGCCCGTCTAGAACTCGCACACGTGGCTATGCGTGGAGGGGGTCGGGGCAGCCCGACCCCTTTCATGGGGGGGGGGGGGGGGGGGGGGGGGGGGGGGAGAACGGACACACCAGCCCATGGTGCGGCCCCCCTTGGGTCGAAAGACGCCACGTGGGCTTGGGTCGGTCTACTTCCCTTCGAACGTAGTACCCCCGGGCCCATATCACCGACAAGTCTTGTCATATTTTTATGACAAACAAAATGATAAATTAAGCTTAGCAAAGTTAGACAGGAAAATAGAGTGACCCGTTGGTCACGTAGCTGATAGTTAAGAAAAAAAAAGCTGTGAAAAACTATCTACTAAAACTGTGACAAATTAGTCCCCAACCTAACATGTCCTAAATTTCATCAAATCTACTATTAGATATTATATTTTGGAACAGAAAAACTCCCTCCGTCCAAAATATAAAAATCTAGTATTGGATGGATATACTCTAGCGCTACAAATCTAATCATTGTGTCTATTTAGAGGATATACTCTAGCGCTACAAATCTAATCATTGTGTCTATTTAGACTTATAGTATTAGGATGTGTCTCATTATTCTTATATTTTGAGAGAAATAGAATAGTAGCTTACCTCTAAAGTCCACACTCTCAGGGCTTGGAACCTTGATTAAGATATATGAATTCTAGAAGAAACAGGGTATTAGAGTTGCTTCACGTGTCCGTAAAAGATACTAGTACCAGTATTAAGATGCTTTCACACATTAATAAAATAAAAATGGTCGTCGTCACGTGCAAGCCGGTCGATCATGTGTGGCACTTTTAACTGGAACAGGAATGCAGCAAGATAAGTAATGACTGAATAAATAATAGCAGAATCTGTTAATCGAGAGATCCCATAGATGATTTTTTTTTTTTAGATAATGAGAGGTCCCATAGATGATGAAGAGTTTCATTCATATGTAGCAAATGCAAGGACCATCAGGTGAGAGAAATGAAATAGGCACACTTAATGAAATGGGAAAAAAAAAATCTTGTTACGTTTGACTTGAGGGTTGAGAAATATCTTCGTGTTCTTCGCATGTTTGACCTTGCGGAAATATGTTTAATGATCGGGATTGCTCATGGAGTAATAAAAGTGTAAAAGAAGATATATTTGGTCAACTGGTCAACGATTTGAGTAATACAAGCAATATTGGTCAACGATAAGTTTAATTGATGCACACGAGGAAAACAGAGTAAGCGATTGGTCAGTCACCACTAAACAACGCTTACAGCCATGCGTTCCATATTCGTTCTTCCGAATTAGGCAAATGGTTTCGCTTCTAATCATCAGTCATCACTTTGTACGAGAAAATCTCGACCCAAAATCTCTTATCCGAAACCCATCCCCATGTGGACAAAATCGGTTAGCTACTCAGCTCGTTTTCCATGCTGTGCATTACAAAAAGTACACAAAAATTGTTTGTTCAATACAGTTTAGTAGTCAACTCTATGGATAATTCACAAACTCTGCTTTGTTCAATTAATACATCAGTGCCAATAGAAAATAGAAAAAGAAAAGGAGAAAAAAAACTCTAGTTAATCTGCCTTCTTTGTTTCAAGCTATTCCAACGGCTGGGATCTAATCACAACGTTTCCAAGAATCTGACGACTGTGGGAACCAGCTGAGCCCGCCTTCGTCCAGCTGCATCAGGTCTTGCAGGCCTTCCCAGAGCTGGTCCCCTGCCTCGCCGCCGCCGCCGCCTCCTCCCTGCGGCCACCCCGTGTGCTCTACTTGCTCATCGGCGTCGGCGCTGTGCGGCGACGGAGACAATGTGTCGGACTTGGCGGCGGTGCTGGCGTCGCCATTGCTGTCGTCGTGCGCGGACAGCTGCTCGGGGAACGGGAAGTTGAGCTTGGCGCGCGGGCCGCGGAACTCGACGGCGGCGCGGTCGTACGCCCTGGCGGCCTCCTCGGCGGTGTCGAACGTCCCCAGCCACTTGCGCACCGCGCGGCGAGGGTCGCGGATCTCCGCAGCCCACTTCCCCCATGGCCGCTGCCGCACGCCGCGGTACTTGTTCTTCTTCTTCCTCCTCCTCCTCTGCCCCGCCGCGGCGCCGGCCGCCGCCGCCGCCGCCACCTTCTCCGCGCCATCGAACGACACCACGCCGGACTCCCCGGCGAAGAACTCGCACCCGAGGCACTGGTCCATCCCGCAAACCCCGCACACCTCCGCGCGCGCCGCCGGGAACACCTCCGGCGGCGGAGTCCTGTAGCCGGAGATGACATGGAGCAGCGTCGCGACGATCACAGAGTGCTCCCTCTCGGCCGAGATCGCCCTCCCGGCGAAGGGACGCGGCGGCGGCGGCGGCGGCGGCGGTGGCTCTGCGGTGGCGGAGCTCGGCGAGGCATCGTCGATGTGGCCGTCGAATCGGATCATGTACTCCTGGTTGCCTCCCATGGCGGAGATCCGGTTGGTCATGTGAGTTTGTGTTCTTGCTGCTGGCTGCTGAGCTCTCGTCTCGGTGTGTGTTTGAAGTGGGCGGGAACAGCTGGGGGACTCGCGCTTAAATACGGGGTTGACATCGAACCGCACGCGGGGGAGCATCAGGACAAGCGTTAATCTCAGTTTAATCTAATCCCCCACGCGAGCGCCCCAAAAAAAAAAGAGGAAAAAAGCGCACAGGCGAAGAAAACGTGTGAAACGTGCGCGTATTGCTGCCTCCGGTTTTTCTATTCCAGTTTTGGCCTCGCCTCGCGGGGGGTAACGGAGTTTGGACGGTGAGGTGGTGGGTCACGTGACGAATGTGATGGGATGCGTGACGTCAGCGGCGGAATAATGGGATTGGGATGGGAATGTCAGTGGCAGTGGGGGTGGGTCCCGGATGATGACGAGGATCCCCGCAGGTCGTTCAATTTGTCTGACGTGGCGCCATAGAATGTCGGTAGGGTGGGCCAGGGGTACTGTGGGCCCCACCGTGGGGGAAGGATTTGCTCTTTTGGATAAGAAGAAAGGGGGCCCTGAGAAACTCTTTCAAAAAAAAAACAAAGGAGAACTTCTGCCTCTGTGTGTTCTCACCTGGAACTTTTTCAGCCATTTCAGCCACGTGTGGAGTAGTATTGTTATTGAATTGGAAAGTTGTCCTCAAGTGTTTGAAAATGTCGAAGTCAAGTTTTACTGATTGATTTCTTATGAGTACATAGGGTATACTTGTACAGCGTACTACTCACTCCATCCCATTTTAAACACCGTCATGATTTCAGTATCCAATTTTAATCGTCCGTCTTATTTAATTCTCTTAAATAATTAAAAACATACTCCCACTATCCCAAAGTATAAGGGTTTTGCCCGAATATGACACATCCTAGTACAACGAATCTAGACAGACTTTGTCAGTCTGTCCAGATTATTTGTACTAGGAGACAGACTCTGTCTGTTTGTCCAGATTATTTGTACCAGGATGTGTCACTATTCAACCAAAAAAGCTTTATATTTAGGGTCAGAGGGAGTACGTCACACATAAAGTACTATTCATGTTTTATCATCTAATGACAATAAAAATACTAATCATAAAAAAATATATAAGATAGACGATCAAAATTGGACGCGGAAACTCATGGTTACGCTTAAAATGTGTCGGAGGGAGTAGTACATATAAAAAACACTAGTAAATGAACCATTATCAGAAACAGAAAAGAAAAACAATCCTAACCGAGCGGGCTCTGACAATTTAATAGAACTAGTGACATTAGTAAATGAACCAAGATCAAATGCACGTTTGGGGGGGGGGGGGGGGATTGAAAGTTTGTCACTAGTTATCTGGATTCATTGTAGTAGGATATGCCACATCCTTCCAAAATCATTTATATTATGGGACAGAGGGAGTATATTTTAGTTAAATATCTTGATAAGTATAATTATTTTTTAAGTTGATCACACTAATAAAACAGTAGAAAGGACTAAGATAAATATATTTATGCTAACACATGCTATTTTGTTGTGTATGGATACTAATATACATTTATTCATTACTTTACTAATTCAATAAGGTGAACAAACAATATAGACTGTACAAAATCAAAGCTCGGCTCGGTAAAGCCTATGAGCTTTTGCTCAAGCTCGGGTAATACTCGTTTGGAGCTCAAAACGAGATAAACTTGAGTTACTCGCGAGCCTTGAGTTTTTTTTATAGCCCTAACCCTTTGTCTCAAGTAAATCAAATCATACCTATAAATCTGGACATAGGCTTTTCCAGATTCGTAGTCAGGAGTTGATTTTTTTTTTACCATGCACTGTACTAACTGCTAAAAACGAAGTGTGTACGTCGCTGGCACCTTCCTAGCTACCACTTGTACTGAAAAGCTCAATGGCGAATACATTGATATTTTCTTTACAACTATTCGAGGGTGGAAATGAATTCGTTTAACATTATGAAATTAAAAAATATATTTAGAATAGTTTTATAAAAATTATATATATAATGTTTGTGAAAACCACACCGTTAAGGAGCTCCGTGCATGTATATTCCATTCTGTTTCATGGAATACAACACACATAAAAAATGCTTGTAAATCATATGAATTTACTATAATAAGGTTGTCTTCGATCGGATGAGCTTCTTGGCTGATCTACTATCTTGTTTTCTATTGGCACTATTCATCAACTTAGTAAACGATGTGTTTCGTGTAAAAGTTTTGTTTATATAAATTTCTCTATAAAATAAAATATTTTTTGAATAATAAACGGCAAAAATAAATGAATAAATGTATATTAGTATCCATACACAACAAAATAGCATGTGTTAGCATAAATATATTTATCTTAGTCCTTTCTACTGTTTTATTAGTGTGATCAACTTAAAAAATAATTATGCTTATCAAGATATTTAACTAAAATATACTCCCTCTGTCCCATAATATAAATGATTTTGGAAGGATGTGGCATATCCTACTCCAATGAATCCAGATAACTAGTGACAAACTTTCAACAAAATATCTACTATCTTGTTTTCTATTGGCACTATTCATCAACTTAGTAAACGATGTGTTTCGTGTAAAAGTTTTGTTTATATAAATTTCTCTATAAAATAAAATATTTTTTGAATAATAAACGGCAAAAATAAGTGTAGTAGCGAACATTAACCTTAACCATTAGTTGAAAACGGAGAAAGGTAGTACATGATGGTCATAGGCACAGCAGAGTGAGAATTCATTTTGGTTTTTATTTTTTTAAATGGTGAATCTAATCACAAGTTCACGTCGGGGTGAATGACAAGCGTAAAAGTAAAACATGGTGAATTAGTGATCCCCACATGCACAATTAAACTCCCACTCTGTTACTAGTAAGCATGTCCTATGTCGTAGACAGATTCTTTATTCGATTCCAGCACCAAATAAAAATGAGAACCATATGTTGCTTAATACACCAAAAAAAATAATTATTGCGGTCTGCTCGGAGTCCAGCCGTCCTGGGGTCCACGGAGAAAAGTTTTCTTTTCCGAACAAAAGAGGCCAGTGAGCGTGCCACCCTTCCATGTTTGGTGGCAGCTAAAAGGTTCGGTGCCCCGTGGAGGAGGCGTGGTCGCGTACTCGCGTTGAAAGCGACACGGACAGATTGGAGACAGCTCCTAGGCGCGGAGTGTCCACTGCGAATGGTAATACTATGGTCACTGTCAAAAACGTCTCAAACACTTGGATCTTTTTTATGGAGCAGGAAACCGTAAAGATATTTTTTTTTCTTTTGCCTTGGAACCAGTGGTTGGTAAGTAGGCCGTGTTTAGTTCTTTTCAATTTTTTTTAAAGTATACAGACATATATTTTAAGTATTAAATGTAGACTAATAATAAAATAAATTACAGATTCCGCCTATAAACTGTGAGATGAATCTATTAAGTCTAATTAATCTGTCATTAGCAAATATTTACTGTAGCACCATATTTTCAAATCATGACGTAATTAGGCTCAAAAGATTTGTATCGTAATTTACATGCAAACTGTGCAATTAGTTTTTTTTCGTCCACATTTAGTGCTCTATGCATGTGTTCAAATATTTGATGTGACGGAATTTTTGAAAAGTTTGAAGGGAACTGAACACAGCCGGTATGGTATGAAGAATTTAGGATTTCCAGATATTTTGATTGAAACTACTTGATCGTTGATTGGGCCACCAGGAAATAATGTTTTTTTGGGATAAACCAGGGGATAATTAGCACGCTTATGAAATGCAATCTTGGTTATGTAGTACTCTCTCAGTTTTAAAATATAATAATCTAGTAATGGATTAGACACAAACTAATACTACAAATTTAGATGAACCTAATATAGTACTGAGTTATATCTAATCGAGTACTAGATTAATATTTTATGATGGAGGAAGTACCGTTTAGTTAGTGGTCCTTCAAAAACGTTTAGGATGAAATGAACAATATATTATATCTTAGTATGGCCGAGTTTAGATATAAAGTTTTTCTTCAAACTTTTAACTTTTTTATCACATTAAAACTTTTCTATATACATAAACTTCCAATTTTTCGTCACATCATTCTAATTTCAACCAAACTTTTAATTTTGGCGTGAACTAAACACACCCTATGTTGTACTAGGAAAGTCAATTTACGACCTATAAATGCATGGACACTCCTGCGTACCCAAAATGGTTATGAAAAATGTCTACGACATTACTACTCCCTCTATCCTCAGTTACTTGTCACCGTTGATTATAAATATTCCTACTTTGTCATTAATAACTTTAAACAATTAACTTTATTATTAAATGAAATTATATGGTTGTATTTATGGCAAAACAAACATTGCTAATATGTCATACTTATAAGTGTACATAAATACTTTTTTTTAAAAAAAAGACGAGTGGTCAAAACTAAATTAAAAATCCCGCACATGCACCCGCTAACACACGATCCAAAAGATGGAAAGAATGTCTAAGAAATTACTACTCCCTCTATCCTCATTTACTTGTCACCATTGATTATCAATATTCCTACTGTGACAATTAATAACTTTAAACAATTAATTTATTGTTAAAGAAAATTGTATGGTTGTATTTATTGCAAAACAAACATTGCTAACATACGCTCAAGAGATGGAAACCAACGGCATATCACTGATATCATTAAAATCATATTGAAATATCACCTGCATGTGTGTAATATTTGTGGGCATAGGATTTGAACCCTGTTGGGTGGAGTCATACATCCACAACTCCACCACCACACCACTGGTGCTTCCTTCCACAATACTAATTCAATGTGCACTTCACATAGAAAAAATATTTTTGGATGTGAACAGTGTCAATGCTATTTATCACCACATTTGCTAATTGGTTACTATGTACATCTACTCTGGATTTTAAAGTTTGCAAAGATGGTAGAAAACTATTACTCTCTCACCCAGATACAAAATAAGCTATTGCAAAGATGGAGTACAAAATAAGCTGTAAGATTTTAAAATAGCATTTCTCTCACCCAGATACTCTGTTTATTGAAGAAGCTTGTTTCCAATATATAAATCTCAAGCTATTTACTTAGACCAATTGCAAAGGAGTAACGAATATTCCAAACTTACTAAATCATGGCGGTCCCTATCTTCAGGAAAGTCTTGATTGGACACATGAAAAATGATGGTTAATTAACTAAAAAAACTTTTTATGGATTCTGAGGTCTTTCTACTTGGTTGTTAGCTTAGTACTACGGAGTAACATATAATATAGTAGGGGTTTATGTGCTGTTCTAGCTAATTATTGGCACTCTGTTCAGACCGCTTTGTCCCTCCGCGGGTGCGGCTTGGTACAGCGCTCATGACAATCCTTGGTACGTACTACGTAGTATATAGCACGGGATATTGCGTTATCCTTTGATGCAGCGAACTCATTCCATTGTCATTCAGTTCAGCTAGTGCGAATCATCCATCCATCCATCCATCCTCACCGTCCTGGTGTTAATTTCAGCTCAGTAGTTCACACACATTACCTTCCGTGCCGATCTGCACTGCTGCCTCTTTCATCAGTGATATGATACTATACGAAATCGATCGGACGAGACGCCGGGACAGCAGAAGCTGGAGGGAGTATATAGGAACCAAAAAAACGGCGCTGTACATTTTGGTCGGTTAGCCAATCAAGCCGCGCCGATGGCACGGCAAGTTGCAGGGCCGCCAAAAAACCTCACGTACAGATTCCTGCGTGCGATTGGGCCCATCCGGCTTGGTAACTCGATGGAGGATTGAAAGTTTACACAGGAAATTAATGATGAGATTAAGATGTGAATTTGATTTTTAATCCTAATATCTTGTTTGATAGATATGATAAAAATTGATAAGGAGTTTAGTTGGAGATCATATCATTAATAAAAACGGATGGTTGAGATTTGTTTAGACAAAGGAAAGGAGGAATTCCCTCCCAATTACCTGCCCCTACCCAGGTATTGAAAATGAGGGAGTTCCTTCCTCAATTCCCCATCCCCATCCCACCAAAATTCACATGTCTCCCAACCAAACAAAACACTTAGGGCCTGTTTGACACAGCTCTAGCTCCAGCTCCATCCCTTCTAGCTCCAGCTCCATCCCTTCTGGAGCTGGAGCTCAGCCAAATAATTTCAGCCCCACCAAAATTAGGAGTAGAGCTGGGTGAAGCTCTCTCACAAAATGAACTAGAGTTGTGGAGCTGGGTACTCCACTCCAGACCCAGCTCCTGAAGCTAAATTTTGGAGTTAGAGTTATACCAAACAGCCCCCCATCCCTCTAAACTTTCAATCCCTTTTAAAAACTCCCTACAACCAAACGGGCCCTTCCGGAAAGAAGAAATAACGGGAAAAAAAAGCGCTTGACCGATCGCGCGCGCGCGACCGCGCGGGCCACTCTCCGTACGTGCCGACCTCGGTGATTTGGGAATAAAGTGCGTGTGCGCCTGTGCGGTGGGCACTGCGTAGCTCACCACCTCTCAACTCTCATGCCGACCTCGGTGATTTGGGAATAAAGTGCGTGTGCGCCTGTGCGGTGGGCACTGCGTAGCTCACCACCTCTCAACTCTCATGCCGACCTCCCCACCGGGCCAACTGTCTCGCCAGGGGGCCCGGATCCTGCTCGAAACCATGTGGATTTCCCTCGTCCGCAGATGCGATCTGATCATCATATATCGATCGGGCCATCTCCCGTGCGCACCAATGTGATGCGACCGTGCAACAGCACCCAACACATGGAAGTACATCCGCACATGCATGTGGATTTTCGCTTTTTTGGATATTTGGATATACATACCTTTGATTAGTCCCCTTTTTTTTTCCTAAGTACTTGTCGATGCATAGTACACTTCACAGCTTATGCTTCTCAAGTTATGCGCTTTTTATACAATCAAAGCGATTTGCAGGCATGGATAAGATATGTGTGGAGCATGTGCTTACAAAATGGTGTTAGGAGTATCTCGCATTCACAGGTCGTTAGTTCCATCTCAACCAGCTTTATCACTGTTATCTAACACCCGGGGCTATTTAGTTTTTCTATTGAAGGCAAAAAATAAAAAAATACTGCCGTCCGTTATATGTGTCGAGGCTTCATTTGAAATTGAGAATGACTTTATGCCCCCACTAAAATCTTACTTTATACACAATTTGACAGGTATATGTGAGTTTTTTTTTCCCATTTTTAAGATTATTTTTGTAAGTCTTCGGAAAAAACAAATTAAAGTTTTTGGGACAATTTTGTCCCAAATGAAATAAGATAGAGTCGTATATGTAGAGAGATTATTTTATTACATACAGTAGTTGATAGAAAACCAGATGAAGTAGTTGGTAAATAAAAAAAATACAATACTTGGTGCTCTCTGGCCGGTGCAGTATGATTTTACTGCATCCTGAACCTGACATTATATATTTAACCAACGCTTACAGACTGCGTGATACAAGCACAATTAAGATGGCAAGCTAAATGTGCCCCGCAATTAACCTAGAGAGCCTGCCTACTTATTCGAACGCTACAATCGGGGTACAAAATTACATCTATAAAAACCATAATTTAATTGACTGCAAAAGTATAAGAATCAGTAAATTCTTGTCGTGTAGAAACTGGTTTGAGCATGACTATCCCGTTCAGTTTAGGGCTTGAGCCCGCTATAGGTGCCGCCCCGCCGGGACGCGGAGGGACCCCTTCTCCCAGACGCAGTAGTCCTTGCCGTGCACCGTCTGATGGAAATCCGACGGCACCGCGTTGCCCACGTCGTACCTCGTCCCGATCTTCACCATGACCTTCTCGTCGACGACGGCGACGTAGGCGTCGGCGTCGGCGACGACGATCCGGAGCTTGCTCCCGGCGTTGATGCCGTTCCTCTCCCTGATCGTCGCCAGCGCGGTTATCTCCTGCTTCAGGTTCCAGTCGAACATGTGGTCGTAGAACTGCCACAAGAAGAGCGTTCATCAGGACACGTGTACGGTGCAGATTAATCAGGACATGGTATAATGCATGGTTTGCTTACGATGCAGGGGACTCCGGGGTGGGTGAGGATGTAGGCGTAACCCTGCATGACCTTGTCGGAGGGGAACGGCCAAAGCTTCTGCGTCGAGCCGGTGTCGTGGTTGTCGACGAAGGTGACGGCCTTCTCCGGCAGCCACCCGATCATGCCGGCGGCCTTGCCGTTGCCGTCGCGCAGCCGCCACAGCTCGCCCTGGACGCCCGCCTGTAGGAGGCCCTTGGTGGTGAAGTCGAACGTCATCGCCGGACCGCCGACCGCGTTCACCCAGTTCACCAGCTCCTGCCGGCCCTGGTCCTGGTTGGCCGCCGGCTTGCCGTCGCCGTTGTAGCTCAGCGAGTTCCATATCTCGGCGACGACGAAGCCCGGCTTGCAGCTCTCGACGTACATCTTGGCGATGTCCGTGGAGTATCCCTTGGCGAAGTCGAGGCGCCAGCCGTCGAAGCCGACGTCGGACTTGAGCCAGTTGAGCCAGTCGGTGAGCTCACGCTGGACGCGCGGGTTGAGGTGGTCGATGTCGGGCGCCGCGCCGAACCCCTCGCCGGTGTCGCGGTGGCCCGTCCCGTCGGAGTACTGCGTGTCGTCGCTGCAGATCATGCCGGGTCCCCAGTCGAGGCGGTCGTCGGGCGTCCCGCCCTCGAACACGCAGTACACGCCGCGGGCGTCCTTCTTCTCGGCGCACCGGTGGTTGATCACGACGTCGGCGACGCACTGGACGCCCTTCCCGTGGAACGCCGCGACCAGGGACTTGAGCTCCGCCGCCGTGCCGTACTTGGACGCGTCCAGGTCGTAGAGCCGCCCCGGCATGTACCCCTGCGGCGCCACGGAGTGCGACGGCGGCGGCAGCCAGACGTGGGTGGCCCCGGCCTTGGCGATGTCGTCGACTTGGCCTTTCAACATGTTGTACCAGCCACCCTGCTGCTTCCACGACTCCCAGTTGAAACCCTGCATGATGCATGTTATAAGTAGGTAAGTGATCAATCGATCACACATAAATATCTCAAAATTCTAATGTGTTTCTTCAGCAAAAGTCTTCACAGAAAGTGATGGGTAGTAGAGTACTACGTACCTGGAAGAGGACCTGTGCTTGACCCGAGTTACAGGTCAAGCTGCAGAGCACCACGAGGAGCAGCAAACACAAGCTGCTGGTGTTCTTCATATCTCTGTAAGCTGAAACCGTGTTCGATGGTGAGTTGCTGCTAACCACTACTGATCGATCTCTTGTAGATGATGGATGATCGATGTGTTCGTGGCGAATGACCTCGACGTCGGGGGCATATATAGAACACCGGGGGCACGGTCACCGAGGCAGGGGAATGAGAATGATCAGGAGAGACGACCACAATAAATGGCGTGGATATGGATAAGGCAATAAAGCATGGCCACGTAGGCGCCGCGTAGGCCGCGCCGGGGCCCGGTCTCCGAGGCGCCGGGATGCGGCGGCGTGATCGCGACGACTGCCTGAGGCGGGCGCCGGCTACCTCCTCCTCCATCCATCGCCGGCTTGGATAAGGCGAGCATTTCTCTGAACTTTCATCTTCAGAGTTCAGACAAAAAAGACAGTGCTACGTGTTCTAGCAGGCTGATCGTATATACTAGGGTTGCAGTTGTAGCCTCTTGACTGGCCTCTTGATCTCCCGTCATGTATATGCACATATGGCTCGTCCTCCTCCAATTCCTGACATGGCAATTCTATCCACATCTCGGTGAGACCCTAATCCGGACCTCGAAATGCGAGAATCAGATAATGCTGGAATCAATGAGTCCGAGTTGTTCATCGTCATCAGCCAATGGAGCAAGCCGGAAAGAGAGACTACTGTTCTACTAAGACTAGCCATCTCATCTATTGTACGAGTATCAGTATATGTCATAAGTCATAACCAAGTTCATTACAAATTCCATCTCAAAGCCGCCATGAGCAATCCAAATGGATAAGGTAGAAGTAGGTGTATGTTTGCTGATGAATACACAGGCATATATATGAATGTCATGACCAAGTTTATCACAAACTTCATCTCCGCCGGACGCCCGCAACGAGCATTTAAGTCATCGAGATGCTAACTTAGGAGCAGCTGATTTATAGCACGAACTAGAACGTTCCTGATTGCGCACACCTATATCTTCTTTTCAGAACGGATTACTGATTGATGATTGCCTATGGAGCAGTGGAGTAGCTGAGTAGCACAGGGGTTGAAGATCGACTTGACGCTCTGAGCAAAGGGGACTCAGCAGAATAAACTTCCCTCCTACTTTCCCACAAGAGCAAACAAGGCACTAGCATAGGAATATATTTACTGCAC
Source organism: Oryza meridionalis (assembly GCA_000338895.3). Classification (NCBI taxonomy): domain Eukaryota; kingdom Viridiplantae; phylum Streptophyta; class Magnoliopsida; order Poales; family Poaceae; genus Oryza; species Oryza meridionalis. The sequence goes on along the minus strand of CM002531.2, from coordinate 23,656,043 downwards.
CCCTCAACCGCAAAACCGGGTATAACCAATCGTCTAACTCATAAAACCATTGCAAATCAACTCCCCAGCGGTTTTGGAGGCGGTTTCATCGTACGTGGCACTTACTTGACAGGTTGACTTGGTCTTCATCCCATGTGGCATCGACACGATGCTTACATGGCACAAAATAAAAACAAACCTAATAAAAATAAAAAGAAATTTTGGGCCCACGTGTCAGTTACTCAGCTCCTCCCTCTTCCCTCTTTATACTCACTGTCGATCGAGATGGAGAGAGCAGCGGGGCGGCGAGAGCTCAGCGGGAGCAGCAGGATGGCGGGAGCGGCGGGCCGGCGGGAACTCGGCGGAGCAGCGGGAGCAGCAGGATGCGGGAGCGGCGGGAACTCGGCGGAGCAGCGGGAGCAGCAGGACGGCGGGTTGATGGCGATGTCGACGGTGTTGGTGTCGGTAGCCGGGAGCTCGGCGGAGCGGTGAAGCAGCGGGAGCTCGACAGAGCGGCTCGGCGGGAGCAGCAGGACGGTGGGAACAGAGGTAAGGAAGCCTCGCCACCGCGTCCTCTCCTCCCTCCCCGCCGCCGCCCTCCCGGTGATCCTCGCCAGCCTCGAAATCTGCGTCGTCGTCAGGCAGGGGAAGAGGTGGAGGCGGAGAATGAGGTCGGCGTTGGGGAAGGAGAGTGGAGGAGAGGAGGCGGCGGCGGCGACGGCGTGCGGAGCCGGCGAAGAGGAGAGGGTGCCGAGCCAGTGTGGGGAGTCGTCCCCTTTGCCGAGATTGACGTCGCCGCGCTCGCGCGCCGCCTGCAGTGGAGAACTCATTCGCCGGCCTCGCCGACCTAGCCGTCGAACTCGGAAGCCTCCGCCATTGTCCTCGCCCTCCGTTGTGCTCCGTCTCGCTACCGCCACCATCCACTGCCGCCTGCCGGTTGCTGCCATCCCCCATCCACCCGAGAAAGAGAAAAGGTTAAAGAGGAGGAGAAAAGGTAGCTGACACGTGGGCCCGAAATTTATTTTTATTATTCTACTCACTGACATGTAGGTTCTATTTAAGGTTTGTTTTCATTTTAGTGCCACGTAAGCATCACATTGATGCCACATGGTATAAAGATCAAGTCAACCTGCCACATAAGTGCCACGAAATCACCTCTGAAACCACCTGGGGAGTCGATTTGCTACGGTTTTGGAGAGTTATACCCGGTTGTTGAGGTTGGGGTGCTATTGATGCGACGACGAAGATGAGCACGCGCCCCTCTCCCGGGAGAGATTGTCCCCCGCAGCGCCCCAGGTAGCCATTGCCGCTAGCGAGTCCAACGTCGGGAAGCCCAATAGCCACGACAGTGACGGCGGCCGCATCACGATTGGCCAGTGCTTGCGCCTCTCTTAGTGGTGGTCACGACGGCGGCGTTCCGGTTCAGTCTGTGTCGGACTTGCGACCTCCGCGCCTCACCCATCGGCCTTTGCGACCTTACTTCGCCGCAGCGCTCGGCCCCTCTGCAGCGCCAATCCCCTCTGGTCTCCGTGGCTGCCTGCGAGGGAGGAGAGGAGAAATAAATAATGTAACCGATATATGGGCCTCACGTGGCCCTACCTAAATTTTCTTATTGTGAGTGCCATGTAGATGTCACGTGGGATATAGATCTAGTCAAGATGCCACCTGGACACAACATAAGCTAAAGCTAGGCTCAATAGTGCCTTGGGAGTCTATTTGCATTGGGTTTTTTTGTGATAAGGACCTGATTTTGCGATTGAGGGATGTGATTTGACTGGGGGCAAGAGATCAGGGACATAATATAGACTTATTCCTACTTAACAATGTACTTACTTCATTCAAGCACGAGACAACAATCTGTTGCTGGTCAATTGATCGTTAGGCGTTCCTCAAGGCTTATCTGAAATCGGACACCGACCAATATATACAGGCTGACTCTGACGAAGGCCGATATACGTGGGCTAATTTGATTCGCTACGAATGGAGCTTCCCGAAACTTGAGTGGGCGTCAAGGGCCTGACATCCGGGAAACAGGCTACAGAAGCCCAAAAGTTAGCAGACAGAGACAATGACTGTTTCTCTATATTTAACAGGCCGATTTGTGTGGACCCATTTACTGGAGGAAAAAGTATACCCAAGGTACCTCAACTTGTCATCGAATTACAAAATCGTCCTCCAACCACAAAACCAGTTAAAACACATCCCCAACTTACAAAACCAGTACCCTCAGCGGTTTGGCTCTGGTTTTGTGCGACGTTAGCCGCTTCCTCTCCTCTTTCCACCTCTCTTCCTCTCTCATCGAGCAGGGCAACCGGCGGGTGGGGAGGAGGCCGGTGGGGGAGGCGGGAGGCGGGACTCCGGCGGCCGGCGACGGGCGACGAGGCGGCGGTGACGACAACGCGAGAGCAGGAGGGCCTCCCCCCACGCCGCCGCCGCGGCCGCCGGCGGAGGAACGCAGTGAGCTGCCTTGGGTGGGCTCGCCGGAGGAAGTCGGCGGCGGTGTGACGGCACATGCGGCGAAGGACAAGACCTCCGACACGGCATAGGCGACGAGGGACAAGGCCGCCGAGAGCAAGGACCAGACTGGCGGCTTCCTCGGCGAGAAGACCGAGCAGGCCAAGCAGAAGGCCGCTGAGACCGCCGGCGCCGCCAGGCAGAAGACCGCCGAGACGGCGCGGCGGCGGGTTCTGCATCGGCTCCCTGCACCTGGCCCAACTTCCACGCCGGCTGTCTTTTCTTATAATCATGACTGGGGATTCTAATCATCGTTTTTGTTTATCAAATCAATTTTTGAACACAACCTTTTTTTCTGAAGGATGATGAAACAATGCACAAGATCGTCTTCAGTAATCAGTAGTTCAGTGGCTGGAAGTTTGCGTGCAGCCTGTTGCGCTTGCACCCAGTGAACGTGCACGAGTACCGCCGCTCCAGCTGCTGCTTGTCCTTACCACCGCCGGCGGCGGCTTTGTCAGCATGGGCACGCTCTTGTACTCGTCACTGTGTCTACGCATGTGCATCTGTAGGTTCGCGTCCTGCTTGAGCCACTTGACGCAGATGGATCAGAAGCGCGTGTGCTGCGTCAGGATTTCATTTTCATCCTCCTCCGCCGGCGCCGCCAAGCAGAAGACCGCCGAGACGGCGTAGTACACCAAGGAATCCGCCGTCGCTGGCAAGGACAAGACCGGCAGAGTCCTCCAACAAGTACACACCACTAGCAACCTCGATTAATTTCTCCTTGTCGAACACCATTGTTGTGGATTTTGAGGAGAATTCGTTTGTGTTTCAGGCGAGTGGTCGGCGCCAAGGACGCGGTGATGAACACGCTAGGGATGACCGGAGACAAGGCCGTCTAGCCTATGGTGGCAGCAGCAATGGCTCACATCGACGGCACACGGCACACCCAAGGGGATCCGCGGATGGACGACGGCGGCGACGTGTCCCCATCGTCCTCGCTCTCCAGCGTCGGCGCGGCCTGCCCTCCAGCGTCACAGCCTCCGCCATCGCCGCCGCCGTCGCCGCCTCCTCTCCCGCCTCGCCCCGACGCCCTCTCCCCACCTGCCGGCCGGCTTGCCGCTTGCAGAGAAGGAGAAAAGTGAGAGAGAGAGGGGGAGGGAGAGGAAAGAGAAGAGGGAGGTGCTGAGGTGGCATCCTGACATGTGGGTCCCACGCTGAGTTAGCCGCCACGTCGGATAAAACCGGAGCCAAAAACCGCCGAGAAACTTAGTTTGCACTGGTTTTATAAGTTAGAGGATGCGTTATATCCGATTTTGTGGTTGAAGGACGATTTTGTAATTCGATGAAAGTTAATGGACCTTCGGTGTACCTTTTCCCTTACTGGACAATTGGATAGTGGGAAAACTTTGGTTTATTCGTTGGGCTGGAAGCCTCGAACGGTGTGGTGACTTGCATACGGCCCAAGATCATTATGAATGGTGGGTTATGTTGGGCCAGAACAGGATTATGACGGTGCAACGTGCGGGCTATTTTAGTGGATAAGTTTAGTTTATATCCCTCATTTTATCGCCGAGTCCAAATTGGCTCCTAACCCGAAATATCACCCATGCGGGCCCCCCACATGTTAATGACTAGCACTTTCCTCTTCCTCCTCTCTTCTCCTTTCTCCTGTGCCCGTCCTCCCACGCCACCGGCCTCCGTCACCTCTCCACTCGTGGCTCCGCCCCCACCACCTTGTGCGCATTGGTCGGTTGCCGGTGCAAACATTGCGATATTCCTTCTCCGCGCCTTTACCGTTGAGCCGCCCCACGGTGCGCCCCTCCGAAACCAGCTCTCCACGACTATGGCGCCGTCGACGTCGTCCACTGCTTGCAGGAGCCTGGACTCCGCGACCAGAAGCTGTATCAAGTTCTAGACATATGAGGAAAAGAGAGGGGAGAGGGAAGATGGGAGGGAAAGAAGAGAAGAGAAGGGGGAAGGGAGGAGAAAGGAAATGATAGGCACTGACATACGGGGGCCGCGTGGGTCCCATGCTGAATCAGCTTGCCACGTCAGTTAAAACCGGTCACGATACTGCCTAGGTCCTCTAGTGAACCCTTTTTGTAAATTGGGGGACCAATTATATATGGTATTTTGGTTTAGGGATGAATTTCAGACGCGCTGACAAATTAAGGGACCATAAGTGAACTTATTCTATTTTAGTTGGGTTATAAAGGAAAGGTGCCCCATTATAGTTAGGCTAAATCGTTACTGTGAAGAACATTCGTCCCATTATCTTTGGACCGCTAAATGAGAGACAACGAGCGTGCGCTTTGGGCCGGAATGCAGTGTCATATTTTTACTTATGGCCTTATATTGTCGGGCCGAACGGGATCAAGTTGACATTTCAATCCACCACGGCAAGCACACTGCTAAAAGCGGGAGTAAAAAACTGAAGTCAACCGACAAGATCTTGCAAGTCTTTTTTGAGGATCGAAACGAACAGTAGCTAGTTAATTCCATCCATCCTACATTTCTGCAGGATTAACAGAGTACATCGCGCTTACTTATTTCCGAAGAACGCTAGTTATAACGAAGCGTACATCGATCGAAGCTCGCTCGTACACATCTCGCAGCAAAATTGCATGATTCATAGCTAGAGCCACGTACGTATATATATTATCTAGGGTTGCAAAGCACCATGCAACTCGATCGCTATAGCTAAAGCTAATAGTGCTTTCTACCGGCAGGAACCCTGAGGCCTTCCTTCTCCCAGACGCAGTAGTCGTTGCCGTGCGCCACGACATGGAAGTCGGAGGGGATGATCCCGCCGGCGTCGTACCTCGGCCCGAGCTTGGTGATCACCTTGCCGTCGATCATGGCGACGTAGATGTCCCCCTCGGCCTTGAGGATGTCCAGCGTGCTCTCCGCATGGATCCCGTTCCTTGACCGGATTTCAGCCAGCGTCGCGATCTCGTGCTGCAGGTTCCAGTCGAACACATGGTCGTAGAACTGCAAACACACATGCATACACCAGCAATGAGCTCACAGATGAAACGAATTTGATGAGAAAGATTTCGGTGGTGATACTTACGATGCATGGGATGCCAGGGTGGGTGAGGATGTAGGCGTAGCCCTGCATGACCTTGTCGGAAGGGAACGGCCAGAGCGACTGGGTCGAGCCGGTGTCGTGGTTGTCGACGAAGGTGACGGCCTGATCGGGCATCCACCCCATGAGGCCGGGCGCCTTGCCGTTGCCGTCGTGGAGCCTCCACAGCTCGCCCTGCACGGCGGCCTGGAGGATGCCCTTGGTGGTGAAGTCGAACGCCGTCGCCGGCTTGCCGACGCCCTCCACCCAGTTCACCAGCTCCTGCCTGTCCGCGTCCTGGTTGGTCGACGGCTTGCCGTCGCCGTTGTAGATGAGCGAGCTCCAGATCTCGCCGACGACGAACGTCGGGTTGGTGTTGTCGACGTAGATCCTCGCCAGCGGCGCGGAGTAGCCCTTGGCGAAGTCGAGGCGCCATCCGTCGAAGCCGAGGTCGGTCCTGAGCCAGTTGAGCCAGTCGGTGAGCTCCCGCTGGACGCGCGGGTTGAGGTGGTCGATGTCGGGCGCCGCGCCGAACCCGGCGCCGGTGTCGCGGTGTCCGCGGCCGTTGGAGTACTGCGTGTCGTCGCTGCAGATCATGTCGGGGCCCCAGTCGAGGCGGCCGTCGGGCGTGCCGCCCTCGAACACGCAGTAGACGCCCCGGCTGTCCTTGTAGTCGGCGCAGCGGTGGTTGATGACGATGTCGGCGAGGCACTCGACGTTCTTGTCGTGGAACGCCTCGATCAGCGACTTGAGCTCCGCCTCCGTGCCGTACTTGGACGCGTCCAGGTCGTAGAGCCGCCCCGGCATGTAACCCTGCGGCGAGACGGAGTGCGACGGCGGCGGGAGCCAGACGTGGGTGGCGCCCGTGCTGGCGATCTCCTCCACCTTCTCATGCAGAAAGTTGTACCACCCGCCTTGCTTCCTCCACGACTCCCAGTTAAACCCCTGCACGTACGGCAAAAACACCCAAACGCAACCCATGGTCAAATCAAGCTTCCTGACTGCGGCGCGTGCATTATATTGCCGTGCAAGATTTTTATTAAGTATTAACAAAACTTTCACTAAGGCGTCAGTAAATTAAACTACCTGGAAGAGTACTTGGGCTTGTGCTAAGCTGGACGCCAGGAAGAGCACAGCAAAAACGACACAACACAGGGTGACATGGTGCTTGCCCATGGCTACAGAGCAATGCAAATGCGGTCTCAACTCTGCTTCTTCTCCAAACTAACTTGTTTCCTAATGGCTGGCCAAGTAGCCAACCTTCGCAAAGAGAAGAAGAGCTGCCTGCTGTACTCTGCTTCTCTGCTCTTGCATTGCCTGAACTGGCCTCTATTTATAGTGTCCAAGAGGATCAGGTTGGAGGTAACATGGCCGAGGCGAATTAAACGCGAACAATCAATGCTGTTCTAATTCACGGATAAGCACCATGGATAAAGGTGGTTATTTCTCCAACGGAAACGAGTAGTCTGGACCCCGGTGTCCGGTGATGGAGTGCCGCCTTGAGCCGTGCAGCTACTTCAGGCCCAGCTCGAGTCACCGCCGTGCCGATCGAGGCGCGCGCGAGCTCTCTCGACTCATCGTCCGGTCGGGTTCACATACTTCATCATAATAACACTATCAATATAAGCACAAACATACTCCCTCCATTCCATGATATAACACACAAACCAATTTTTTAGATGTTACATAATATAAGGCATGCATACATATATGCAGTTAACTATGACCTTTTCTCTATTAAATTATTACTTTTTTAAATCCTTCACTCTCATATTTTCTATATCTATATGCTATATGCATGTCCTATATTTATTAGGATGATCCAAACTACAATATAATAATAATTATTTCTTGGTGTTTATGTTAGGGGTGGTTATGACTTCTATTTTGGAATGTTGGGAGTATGAATAAAAGAATGGTGAAATCCAGTGAACTATAATGATAGCGATATTACAACAGAGGATCCACTCCCCGTAGTCTCTCTCGATTCCGTGGTGATCACCGATCACGCGTGACGGAAGCGGCGATACGTTGATAAAGGCAGGCAAAGCCGCAAGCGGAGGAGCCGCACATCGGGGCGAAACATTTCTCCGCTCGCTCTACGTACGGTCGGTTGTTCGAACAGGTACCGGGCCTCTACCGGCGTCGCGTCATCGGTGTGACGGATCAGGCGCCGGCAGGGAAACTTTCGGTTTGGAAAGGAGATCGGTGCAACGAACATATATTTTGCATTTACTTTTTTTTTTAAAAAAAGCAGAGGAGATCATCTCCCATTTCATCAACGAAATGCCAACATACACGTTTACAGAGTTTATATAACCTGCAGAACACATAACTCCCCACCCTTACTGACAGAAAACAGCGGCCATAAGCACCAACTCCGGCGCCAATTAATCCACCATAATCCTCAAACTGCAAACAACTTAGTCTAGGACTATTTGCAAAGAAAACAGCAAACATCGGTCGACGTGGTACAATCACAGACATGCAATGGAAAGCTCAATAACTCCAGATTTGCACCACGTCAAGCGCATTGCTTGTGACCTTCATCCATATCTTTGAATTGTATAATTTAACGGCAACCTCTCATTAGCAGCGCCAACCCCAGCTGCAGTTTTCTTCGCTTGTCCTCCGATATCTCTGCATAATGGATCAGGAATTGATCCAGTAAAAACCTTCATGTATTAGTTCAGTAGGATCTTTAATTCTCTTGTTTTTGAAGTAAGCTGTATTTCTGGCCTTCCACACAGTCCAGATGACTATAGCCATGCCAACCACAGCAACTTTATTAAGGCTATGTAACCGTCCTTTGCGTTTACTTTTGATCTTGAGAAGGAACGATACTAATTTAATGGAACGTTGTTGATTTACATAAGGTGAACTACGGTTTGTCACATTTTATGCCGTTGGATTGAAACCATACTTATGAGGCCGATTCCGTATAGGACTTGCTACATGGTAGGTCTCACCAAACTTAATACACATGTATTATATATTACATATTTAGGATAGAGACTGTTTCATATTAATAGGACGTTTGTCTTTTTATAAGCTCTTTAGTTTGACTAAGTTCATAGAAAAAATATCTACGACACTAAATTAGTCTTACTAAATATAACATCGAATATATTTTATATTTGTACTTTGTTAAAAATTTGTTATATTTTCTATAAATTTGATTAAACTTTAAAAAGTTCAACATAGAAAAAAATCAAAACATCATGTAATACGAAGATAGCTACTATACCGTTCAAGTGCAGTACTAAGGATTTCAGAAAACAAATTGACAGGGATTTTCACAAATTGTATAAGATGGAGACCAAATATATACTACTACTACAGTAATGACTTAGAAATAAAACTGGGCCGCATATCAGAACATTCTCTCTGGGCTGGCCGGGCACAGACCATATGTTCTTCGTGCCGTTCCTAGGCTAAAGGCCCACCGTGTGAACTGGCACGACATGGGCCGCTTAATTAGACGGACCAAAAAGGCCGTGCGTGCCTTTACCAGGCCCGCATGTGTACCGTGCTCTTGCGCACAAATGCGGCCGTGTACAATTAAGGCCGTTCCGTCTTTATCTCGAAAGCAGCTGAAGCACAATTAAGCCTTCAAGCACGCCAGAAATAAGATGCCCCCTAATGTCGTTTTGAAGTGATCTCACTTGACAAGCCTCTCGTATTTGCCATCGATTTCGCTAGGTTCCTTTTAGACTTTTCAAGCTCTATATATACTACATTGGAATCTGTAGCATGGGCATGGCGGTCTCCTTCTTCCTTCTCCGTCCAACACGTGGGCAATCTCTCCACGCAGATAAGAACTATGGACTATGGTACCATGTCAGCATCTACATGATTGATCCATCAATTTTACGCAGAGATTTGGAGGGTAGATGTGTGATGTGTCCCCCCATTTTAGAAAGAGCTAGCTTAGTGTACATATATAAACATACCCACGACGGATAAACGGTCACTGGCCTTGCTAGCTTTGCGCCTCCGGATCCTTGCAATGGCGACTAGGCCTCCGAATCCTAAAGCCTAATGAGACGAGATGTTTTACACTGGTCGTGCAAACCTGTGCTACACGTTGCTCCATGAACAGTACAAACAAAGGCTTTTAGGCCTCTCACAGTGCTCCTAGCTGGAGGGGGAACCTCGTGTGCCACGTCGGAATTTTGCTGCCGTGTCGCGTGAAACCGTGCCTCAGCTAGGAAGCTCGTCACCAAACTAAGCCGCGCAGAACCTCGTCAGTTTGAGGGCGCGCACGGAATCCACGACGCGAGGTCACGTGCGCTGTGGGCAGCGTTGCTCGCCCTCACGTGCCCTCGCCCAAAAATCATATCGCGAAATTCCCGTCTCGCCCTTCAAAACTCCACTCCCGCCGCAGCAAACCTCGTCCTTCCCCTCCCGGAGCTCATCACCCCGAGCTCATCGCCCTCGCGTGCCCTCGCCCAAAAATCATATCGCGAAATTCCCGTCTCGCCCTTCAAAACTCCACTCCCGCCGCAGCAAACCTTGTCCTTCCCCTCCCGGAGCTCATCACCCCGAGCTCATCGCCCTCGCGTGCCCTTGCCCAAAAATCATATCGCGAAATTCCCGTCTCGCCCTTCAAAACTCCACTCCCGCCGCAGCAAACCTCGTCCTTCCCCTCCCGGAGCTCATCACCCCGAGCTCATTGCCCTCCCACGGAATCCAACAAGTTCAAGCAGATTAATGGAATACATCTAACATTTGCAGCAAAGGAAAAAAAATAGGGGGAAAAAATCCAAGGCTTCAAGCCACTAGATTAGATAAAAAAATCAAAACAGAAAGAAAAAAAAAATCAAAAAATCCGTCGACGGTGGAGGCGCAGCATCGGAGCTGCGCGGCTGCGGGCACCGCCGACGCCACTGGCGCGGATTGGCCTGAGCTCATCGCCTCCCGTCGATCCCGCCGTCGGGAAAGGCGGATCTGTCCGCCGCCGCCCGCCGCCAGTGCTCCCGACCACCACATCCGTTGCGCCGGGGGAGCTCGGGGAGAAGAAGGGAGGCGTGGAGCGGAGATGGCGAGGGGAGGTGGGGGAGGAGCGCAAGGCGGCGAGCGCGAGGCGTCCCCGGTGGGCCGCAGCAGCATGGGGGACGAGGAGAAGGAGGCGCGGTGGCGGACCGGGAGGAGCGGCGTAGGAGGCGAGGAGAAGGAGAGAAGGAGGAGGAGCGGTGAGAAGAAAAGGGTAGGTGAGGAAATAATTTGCTTCGGCTCCTGTGTCCCAGGCACTTAGGGTAACGCCCGTTGTGGGATTCGTTTCCTTCCACAGTATCTCCATTCAATTAGGTCACACAAAATAGAATCCTTGCACTGTGGGAAAGAGTGTCTTTGGGTTTTTTTTGGGACTAAGACACGAGCTCCGGTTCTTAGTTTGGCTGCATGGACAAGCATCATCAACCACAATTAGTAGCTGTGATCATGTGCGAGCTGCTAGATTGATGGATGTAGCTAGTAAAAGGAAGGGAAAAAGGGAACTGAAAGAAGAAGGTAGCTCTGAATGCAAAGTCTGCATCCCGCAAAGGCACGAGGGAGACTGGATTATTGGAATTTGGAAAGGGAGCCCTTTCCGGATCCTTGCACCCCGCTTTCTTGGATTCGGGATTCCTCGGTACGTGGCCGTCTGCAGTCTACTCGTCTTCACTTTCCTTTGCCTGCTCCGTTAGCTCGTCGCCTTTCATGGTGTCAACTGTCAGCGCAGATGCGCAATGTGGGCAGCAGCAAGCTCCTGCTATCCTGGCAATGGATAGGCACAGCGATATGATTGTCAATATATCCGGTTGGCTGGCTATTCTCGGTTGCAGCCTACAGGCTAGTAGTCGTCCTGTCGTTTTGCTCTCGATATCGATCGAGCACTCACATTGTAAGATCTTGCAGTTCGTCAAACGATTTTTGATAAAATGATCCTTCTTTAATTTCCGGCAGCGTGCCACTTACTTGGAGTAACAATCAGCCTCACTACGGTATTTTCTACTGATAATAAAAACCAATCTAAACTGTGATCTTATTTGATTTAAGGGTTCAGATCTATTTATACTACTATTCTAGCTAGTTAGCGGTAGTAGAAACGTGAAGGGGCATCTATTATCTTATTGAAGTAATAGAAAAAGAAGCCTCCACTTGCTCTCACAGCCTAGAAATTCCCACATTAATCGGAGAAAAAAAAATAAAGTTCATATAGGAATACAAATAGCTAAAATTCGGAATTAAAAATAAGGAATATTGAAAGATGAGACTAGAATCCATACAAGTATACAATTTAGAATTAATTAAAATTCGACATTAAAAAATAGGAAAACTAAAATTAGAAGTTAGTCCATATCTCTATCTCTATCTTTACTATTTAAAAAATTCAAGAAATTCAAGAGGTTTCCTTCCCCCGTAATAAAAAAAGTGTGAAAAGAAAAATTCGATTCCGATTAAAAAAACACCGTCCTAAGGAAACGGCGAGAAAAAAAGCCGTCTAAAAAACGGCATCTGTAAGGAAAAAGCCCATATAAAAGGGTAAAAAAAAAAGCCAAAACGGTCAGCAAGAAAAACGGCAAAAAAGAAAAAACCCGATTCAGATTGAAAAAAACGTCCCTAACAAAATAGCGGAAAAAACGACTAAAATCGGCGTCAGTAAAAAATCCGGCAAAAAAGGAAAAGAAAACCAAAATAATGCCAAAACGCCATCATCAAGAAAAACAGCGGGGAAAAAAAAGCAAAAAAAGGCAGAAAAAAAAACAAAGTGACAAAACGCCCTCCAAAATCTCTCTCCTTATTATAAAAATTAAAGATATTTCCGCTAAAATTTTTGGTTTTCTAATATTTATATTTATCTCTAATCTATCTATACATACCTAATAAAAAATAAGCAAGGATTCCATGATTTCCTCTTTCAATTTGGCTATAATTCACTAGATTTAATCTCCATTTAACGGTTGTGAATGATGGCTGGCTGGTGATCTTCCCTCGGCCCTTTTTATCCTGAGTTTTATGGATTCGCTTCGATTTTGGGAAAAACTGGAAGAAGATATCAAGTGGATCAAAAGCCCTCAATCAATTTTAGGAGATCAAGAAAGATTCGACTAGATTGGATGGGGATGATTAGCTTTGGCTAGATTGGATGGGGATGATTGGCTCCGGCTAGATTGGATGGAGACGATTGGCTCCGACAATGTATGGGCACGGAACTGCCTTCCGGATGTTAAAGAGAGGCAGGTAAAGCGAAGGGAGGTAGGAGCCAACGCCTTTTCAATTATAATGTATAGCAATACTAATTTTTCAATTTATTCCTTAGCTATTACTAGCTGTTATATCACTGGAAACAACGCCGTTACCCGTTGCAACGCACGGACATTTTTGCTAATTTAGATATAAGTAAAATTCAAAATGAAAAAAAAGCAAGATTGGGATAAAAGTCTAGAGTCCATATATGTATAATTTATAAATAATTAAAATTCAAAATAAAAAATAAGAAATAATAGAAAAAAGCTAGAGTCCATATAGGAATACAATTTATAAATAACTTAAATTCTAAGTAAAAAATACAAAATATTGAAAAAAGAATTGAGAGTCCATATAGAAATACAATTAGAAATAACATATTGGGAATTGGAAAAGTAGGAATATTGGAAGAAAAGTCTATGGTCCACACAGGAATTTAGAACTACCTAAAAATCGGAACTAAAAAAGAAAATTAAAAGTAGAGTTTAGAGTCCGTATAGAAATACAATTTAGAATTTCAAAAATTCAAACTTGAAAAAAAATAAACAAGATTGGGAGAAGAGTCTAGCGTCCATATAGGAATACAATTTATAAATAACTGAAATTCAAAATTAACAAATAAGGAATATTGGGAAAAAAAGTCTAGAGTCCATATAGGAATACAATTTATAAATAACTAAAATTTTAAAAATAAGAAATATTGGAAAAAAGTCTAGAGTTAATATAGGAATACAATTTACCAATAATTGAAATTTAAAATTTAAAAATAAAAAATATTGAAAGAAGAGTTTAGAGACCATACAGAAATACAATTTATAAATAACTAAAATTCAGAGTTAAGAAAATTGGATATTGAAAGAGTAGTCTAGAATCTATATAGGAATAGAATTTATGAATAAAGGAAATTTGAAATTTAAAAAGTAAGAAATATTGAAAGATGAGTCTTGAGTTCATATACACATAAGTTTTATAAATAACTATCACGTTTATACAATACAATAAAAATATCACACATTTGTTAGTTCGACCAAGAATTTAAAATTATGTTGCCATTTTAATATATTTTTATAATAGATTGTGAAAATATTTAAGCTATTATATGAGAAAAAAAATATAATAATGCTAGCCGCGCAATCTGCGCGGGCCACCATGCTAGTTATTATAAAAATACTAGGTGCAAAATGGTATAATCATTATTTAACATTGATTAAACCCCTTTCCTTTTTCTTTTGGTTTCTTTGATGGATATGAGTTATGCCAGCACGATGGATGACGACATATCGGATGACCACGTATCGATCTAGCCTGGAAAAAACATAAATAACAAAGTTAACCATAATAGATATATTGGTAAATTACTGATTTATTCTTAATAACGAATGGTTCAAACTATTTCTACTGGTTAAGTAGAGAGTACGAGAGCATTACTTGAGCAACAATAGGCTACATACATTACTAATATCCACTGACATATATTTGTTTTAACTTGTAAAAGTCTAATTTAAACTTACATGTTTAAGTGATATATATTGATCTATCTTATTAATTTTTTCATGAATTATTTGAATGAAATAAAAAAAAGAGATATATTCTCTTAAGAGATGAAAAAACATTTCCCTATCCACTGGTCTATTTGTTTCTACCACTTTGGATTAGCTCCAACCTACGGAAGAATAACATTTTCCTTTTATTGGACCCATCATTGTATATGAACCTTTTCTCCTTGCTTTACAAATATGTTGGGGGTTTTTATTTCTTTGGCCTTGTCAAGGGTTTTGCTAAAAATTTATCAGCAAAATCATTCGATCAGGTTTCAATGAAGTACTCAGTGTTCACCAGTTGAGAAGGTGGCAGTGACCGGACAGATTGAAATTCAAGATTTAGGATCACCATCGAGCTTATCGGTGATGCCCTACATTTGGAGCGGGGCTAAATGATGAAGGGTAGAGAAAACACTAACGATGTCGTAGTCGTGGGAGGCAGACATCAGGTGTTGAGAAGGGGTTAGGTGTTAAAAGGGATAGCAAGGTGAAGAATAACATGGTGTGACACCCAACACGTAACTTAGCGTGGGGGTCTAGAGATGAAAGGACATGGCCTTACATATTTTTTCACCATGGTATGGTATATGGCATTTGGGCATTCTCGCCAGTGATTTTGTTGGACACCAGTGAGTGGGGTGTTGGAGACTGAGGGAGAGAAGGAACGGAGAAAGCTAGGATTAGCCTCTTATATGGGTTATACTCCAGCTTAGAAATTTGGATGTTTTTATTATAAAACCTGTCGACACATATGTATAGATGATGGATTGATCCCTTTAGCAGTATCCTCCCACCATACGCTCTGGATTAAGACGTGTAATTGTAGGGCGTGGGCATGGTCCTTCCTGCCTTTGGCAGTATTGCAGCCACAGTGTGCATCGTCGCCTAGATTTTTATTCCCTCATAATTGAGCTCGATCTAGTTGATCTTGGGACCTGGCTATATATGATGTACTTTCATCGGTAGGCTTTCTTCACGCTCAAGTAGTTTTTTTTTTCTTTTTTGCTCTTTTGAAAACTGTTCGGCATTTATCATCAATGGGTTGTCCTCATTTGGATGGTGAACGATGGGCAGCTCGTGCCATCAATTCTGTAGCATTGGGAACAGTCGTGTATGAATACCAGCCATTTGAGCTGCAATTAATAAATCAGCCTCTTACATGCTTTTTCTTATAATAATGAAAATCATCAGCCTCGTGCATAAATTAGCCACGTTCCTGATAAATTGATCGTATAAAATCGTGACCTTCACTCCATAGTGCTGGCTTACCACACATACCAGATCATCCATTCCCTCCCGGCCCAATGACATGGTTCAATCATCACTAGACGAAAATAAACCGACGAGAGATGGAGTTCGATCACTATTTAAGAGGAAACAAAAAGCATGCTTGGATGAGTATGCTGCGGTTTTGCATCTGCTACCCTCGGCTAGCTGCGACTTTTATTTCCCAACCGCACCAATGCAAGGGGTTTACAATCTCGACGAATTTTCAAATGGATTTTTCTAGTAAATTTAGAAAGCTCTATTAATTTTGTTGAAACAATCCAATATACTGCAACTTTCACTAAGCATTTTAGATAATACAGCCACATCATTTAATTTTATCAGAAAGTTAGAGCATTATCTTTGACAAGTTTGGGCCCACCAATTATAAAGACATAAAATACTTATTTTTTTAAAAAAATTGGGCCCATATGTCATATAAATATATTGGATAAAACTACAGTTTATATAAAACTTTTGCTATTAATTTGTAATCTGTAAAATATTTAGTTAAAATTATAGCAAAATGTACAATAGTTTTGACCCAAATAATTATGGTTTTATGAAATTTCAAACATCTTGAATTGACTCAAAATATGTGTCTCGAATAGTTTTATTTAAAATTTATCCATTTAAAAAAAATTAACATCTCAATGAGGATTAAAATTCGCTAGCAAATTGAAATTGCAAACCCTGGCCCAACTGGCTCAAACACTGCAACCCAAATAAGCCATAGCTAACCCATCTATTTTGGGGGGAAAATTCTTTTAATCCCTTGAAGGTGTCTCCTCCTTTCTTACATATCATCTGAATAATTATAAAAAAAATATGAAAAAGCTGATAATATATATTAATATGTGAAACACCACTCTACAAATATGTAAATTTAAATATGACTTTAATAAGGTGTAAAAACATATAATTTAAATATACACATAGTAGTTGAATTTTATCTTTTTTTTAACAAACTCTAAAGATCGAATAGGAACATGTATATTTAGAGGATGATATATCAAATGTGTAATCTATCATGTTAATATTTTCTAAGTTTTTCATAACTATTTAATTGATGTGTAAGAAACTATGTACACCCAATGTAAAATCCATCACTCCTATCTAGTAAACTGTTTGTATTTAGTTTGCTTTAAGCTTAACGCTTACCCACGTGCCAGCTAGAAATCTAGAGTAGGGCCTTTTTAAGGTGGTAGGAGCTGATCACCCCATCCCTTATAATGACCCTTCAACCAAACTACTCCCTCGTTCTAGTAATATTTTATCTTAGCATAATGGTCAAATATAAGTAATTTTATTTATCATCCATTTAAATATGCTACTAGTTATTTCTTGTAAACAAGCAATTCATTAATATTTACATTTCTCAATGCCCATGTAGCCAATCTTGTCTGGAAGAATGAAGAGTCACATATTAAATCCGAGAAAGTCATTAAGAGTATAGGTGGTTGGATTGAAATATGCCTATCAAAAGTAATTTTTTATATTTGAAAATATGTCTATCAAAAATAGATGAAGAGAGTGTTTGAGATTGATCTGGACCTAAAAGTTAACCAAACAATTTTAATTCCATCAAAAAGAAAATGGAAGACTATAGTGATTAAACAAATCGGATGATGGCTATGCATGGAAGCAAACCTGACGGTCCAACATCCCACTAAAATCGAATGTAAAACATGACGATATAATTTTTTTTAGCAATATCGTCGTTTAGAAGTTGAAACCAAAAAATGCTATGTAACTTATCCCGCTCAGACGAAATAATACATCTGAGGTATCGCCTGATACCTCGAATGAGATGATACCTATAATATATCGCCCAACACCTAGTAGGTATCATGATATCTAAATATTAGGCGATACCTTCGAGTTACCATCCCATCCGAACAGGATTCTATCAAAACAGACTCAACTTTTTTTTCCATGTAGGACGACGGGACGTGAGACGGCCGCCTTTCGCGCCGCGCCAGAATTGCCGAACGTGCGGCCACCGCACAAAACATGAGGCGAGCCGCGCCCCCGTCCGTCGGCGTCGGCGTCGGCCGGCGTTCGTACGCCACTACGCCTCCCTCCCTTGTCATCGTGTCCCGTGTTCGCGGTTCGCAGTAACCCAAATAAAACAAACAGAGATGAGCCGGAAGGCGCGCGAAGTGGCTCATCGCGATCATCGATCGCGGCAAGTTGCGCCCGCGGACGACGCGTGCGGTGCCGGAGGCCGGAGCGGACGGTTCCATCCACCATCCATTGTCCATCCCACCCCCGCCCTTTGACCGCGTCATATGTTGCCGTTTTTCCCCCTCACCGTCTCGATCTTGTGGGTATTTTTCGTTTCCAGCAAACCGCCGATCAGTACATGAAAGTGAAACCGCACAGTGGCACGAGATAATACTAGTATGTTCTTACGACAACAATGTTACCACGGCAAGTACCGCCGAAATAACCCAGTACACCCATCGTTTTAAGGTCACGAAGGTGATATGGAAAAATCTGTGCGCGCGACAGTTCTAGAGCAGCCTAAAACCGCCGATCGAGAGCGTCGAAAACGTAGTCACGCGACGCCGACGTGAGTACGGCGGCCCGTCGAGCCATTCAGCAACTCGGCTACAACTTGCAAGGATTGGATTAATTTGTCATGCTACAGCAACATCCATGTCAACCAAAACGGCAAGGGTCTGCACTGATCGAGCCACGGGAGCTTCCCGAAGAGGAGGGTAGCTGAGGACAGAGCTAAAGCCCAAGGCAGCGACGTGTTTGGATCGACTGAATGTCGAGGCAAATCGCTTGCATGTGGTCTGAGATTCCTGAGAATCTTGGTGTATCTCGAGCCGTACACAAAGCCGGAGATTAATTAACCTTGCTATCTGGTTAGCAAGCTTGATCAGTCTCGTTGTAATTGGATTTGGCAATGAAGAACAACCCGTCAGTTCCTTTGGTCCAACAGGGTTGGTGGACCTGTAAAAGGATTCGAATCTGAGAACGCCACTTAAAGTTGCTACAGATCTGAGGTCTCTCCTGCCATTCCTGATTCATCTGACTGTGCTCATAGCGAAATTCCAACCAAAGAAATATATAAAACTTGAACAACGTATAAGTCATTTACAGAATGTGATTTAGTTAGATAAGATCTTTTCCTTTTCAAAAAAGAACAATAATTCATAGCATTAACAAACTCTAATTTGAGAAGTACCAAATATATATGATGGTGAAGCCGTGAGTACGCGACTATATATATCAATCTAGTGCATACAATTACACACCAAGGATTTACCGTTGATCTCAATTTCGTCGAGCTTATGCGTGGTGTGCGCACGTACACGTACGTTGAAGAAAAAAAATGCAACTTGAATTAGCCCATAATTTTGGGTTTGGTAGCTAGAACCGTAGAAGTCATCAGATACTCATCTGTTGTCATAAACCCAACAGCCCAAGTGTCATTAAGCGCTTAATTACGTAAAGTGTAATGAGAAGATCATAAAGACAATGCCATATCAGTGCACTACAGTACGTATCATCAACTAGGATTGATAGCAGAGACAGCGACATTTCTGGAGCAAACCGATTCCATCAGCCTTTGCTAGCCAGGTCACGCATCATCAGAGACGGCATTCAAACAAATTTCTGGCAGTTCAAGGTACTGTAGATGGATACGTGACATGGCCGCCTCGTCTGGTGTGTGTGGTGGCCGCCGCGACACGTTACGTACGCGCGCACGCGCGGCGGCAGCGTCGTCCCGTTCTTCTCCATGCCAAACTCAACCAACAAACCGACCACAAAATGCTGCCAACTCTCTAGCTCCCCGATGGCGGCTTGGTTTGGTGACAAATCAGACGAAGCAGCTAGTAGTAACCGTTACCCTGTACGATTGATCGATGGGAGACTTTTTGTTTCGATGTCAAGATAGGAGTAGCTGGCTGGCCGGCCGGCTCTAGCTGCTAGCCCATCTGGTAGCCGAGGCCACACCGCCACATCATTCTCTCCTCATGATCATTGTGCTGTACCATACGAAAAATGTCAATCGTACACACGCGACAGCGGCAACACGCAATCCTTGCGCGCGCTCAGGTGTGGGCAATTGGTTGGTTTATTACTCAATTCAGCCATACCAAAACACATCAGCAATGCTAATCAACTATCAACCCATCGTTTGGTTGATAGGAGGAAAAAGCAAAATGATGTATTTGCAAATAAAAAATAATTTGTGAATAAAACTTTTATATATGTGTTTTTAACTATCCAAAAGTAAAGGCTGAAAAATAAACTACAATAAAAAAAATCTTTGAAAATCCAAATTTTGACTAATAAACATAAGCATAAATAAAAAAATGAGGCCTTAAATATCAATTTGTTGCTAGAAAAATGGCATCGTCAAAATTTTGACAACATATTAAAAACCAAAGTAAAACAAGTTGTCAAAGAGAAACATAAAAGACAAAATTTTTTGACAAATTGACCCTTTACAAAAGCTAATTCTGAAAATGAACCGCGTCAAAAACTTATTCCAAAAATGAACCGGCCCTTCAGCGCCAAATACAGTGGCCCTGAGGTAGAACATGTCAGCGCCAGATCAACAGGCGCTGAATGCCGTTCAACCGTGGATGGCTCGTCGAGTCGGCCGTCCGACATGTCAAATCTCAGCGCCATCCGACCCGGCGCTGAGTTGGCATAGTTCAGCGCCAGTCGGTTTGGCGCTGACCCGAGGTACTTGGCAGTATTGGTGAGCTTTGAGTTATCAACGCCAAAGTGGATGGCGCTGACTTAGATCATTTCGGCGCCATTCGATTTGGCGTGGAGCTTTGGTTGTTTGGATTAATGAAAATGGCTGTTATTTTGTCCAAGTTGGAAGTGAAGAAAGCAAAGGAAAAAAATCATTACGTTAGAATTGACAGTGCACATATGGTTGCGGAATGGTCATTCATACAAAGCAACGCGATGAGTCCAAATGGAAGCAATAGTTGAGTACCTAACATTGTCTTTGCCTTACATAACGAGGTCCAAAGAAGTGCATAAGAGCCGTAGCTGCTACATACATGCTAATTGGGACATTAGGAGGTCTTACAAAAGTAATTGGCATTGTCCTTAGTAGGAGGCCAATTGTACACTACCATTGGATAATTACAATAGATGGATAGTCATTAGCATTGTCCTTAGAGTAGCTCCATGTGCTGCACAAAAGTATACTAGTGGGGAATTTAGAGCCCGACAGTCTAAGTGAAGCACCATGCAGTGATGGCGACGATACAAGCGAGGAGGGCGATGTTGAAGCTGTAGCGAAGCTGCTGAACCTGGGCCTCTAGTTCGTCGTTGCAGATCGCTAGGTTAGCCAAGTGTGTAGTCATGGTACCTGCAGCAGACTAGAGGCATTAATGTTTGAATTAGTATATGTATGGTGATATTTTTGTTTTACAAACCGAGAGGGGAACCAGAGAGGGTTAAAATGGACTATATAATATGAAATATTGACGTTGCATGGATAAATGTAAATACGGAGGTTTGATGTTTGCTTGAAAGTATGTTGGATGCAGTAAATGGAAGGAAAATTTATTTATGAAATGCGTAATCTACTTACAAGGTGAGGAATTTTTGGTAAACTATAGGTAGATAGATAGATACATAGATAGATATACACATTGACCTCAAAATTGGTGTATGTAAACTTGATTGCTCATTAGCCTAGAGAAAAGTGTTCCTATAATGGACAATCTCCAACTTTATATGAATGAATAAACAAGGGCAAAATGAAGCTAATAAGATCAGGAAACTAGCATATTTGCATATGTGGCATTTGTTGCTGCATGAATGAAAATTATGCCCGTTTTCCTCTTCTGTGTCTTTATTTCATTCACGACCCTATCCGGCCACAACTTGCTAGCTTGAAAGTTAGCGGAAGCTTCCTTATGCCTATCCACGAACCACACATTGCTCTTACTAAAAGTGTATGCCACAATTGCGGTCACATGCAATTTTCTAATACCGCGAAGAACATTGTTGAAACTTTCTGCAAAATTATTTGTCATAAAACCAAATCTACGGCCCCCCGTGTCAAACAACCTCGCCCACTTCTCCTTGTCTGCCATATTCTCCTCCAACCACTGCCTAGGCCGCTCGTCAATCAACCCCATCAGACGATTAGCTTTTTCAAGGAAAATAGGTTTCTCATTAATTTGGATGATACGTTCTAGATCATTCATTTGACGCGTTGTTTCCCCCGCGCTGAAGAATTTTGCACAGAAGTGCCGCATGCACCATCTATGATGAATTGGAGCATGTCCGGGGATGACATCGTTGATTGAGTTCATGATTCCAGGGTGCCTGTAAGATATTACACAATTGGCTTTACCGGGTCCAATCAAACAAGTCCTTACGATACACAAGAACCATCTCCAATTTGGTGTGTTCTTCTTCTCTACTAGCGCAAATGCAAGTGGCACAAGACTATATCCAGCATAAATCCCAATCGCCGTCAACAAGGTACCACCAAACTTGCCTATTAAGAACGTCCCATCTACTGCAAGCACCGGTCGAAGATGTACAAAACCTTCCACGGCCTGCCCAAATATCCATGCGGCTCGGCCAAATACGCGTCTTGTGACCCCATTCACATTTCTTGATTTCTCAGGATGTGGCTCAACACAATAGTGTTGACGGTCGTTATCGATCAGTTTCGACCGTCAATAATACCAAAATAGAGGAGAACTAGTTATGCTTGCAATGCATATACAAGTTAGAATAATAATATTCCACTAGTATTGGGTGTACTAACCTTTTGCAGAGAATAACCCTAAAGTGGAGGAGAATCGACATCAATTCAGACTATAAATCAATCGGACGATGTCGACGATCAGACTTATGTATGAATGGGCCAAGAACTCAGAAATGACACAACCAATCGGGCCAAAATTCACAAGTCTATGGAGGAGAGTAATAGAGGAGGCCACCAGCTGAAGATGGGCCGGGATGGCCCAGCCCATGGTTCGGCCGAATTAGGGGGTTCGGCCGAACCCATCCTGATGCCGTTGGATGTAGGGTTTGGCGTGGATGTCCAGGATTGCTTACCAATGACGGTTAGAGGGCATTTCTGACCATTCCAACCGCCATAATCGTCATTGGGAGGCTATAAAAGGACTTCACCTCCTCACTCTCTCCACACACCTCAAGAAAGAGCTCTCTCATATTCTCTCAAGTTAGTTTAGTATTCTTAAGCTAGTAGAATAGGAATAGAGTAGAAATCAGGAGTCCGGAAGCCTTCGGAAGAGTTCGGGTATAGCTCTAGTAGCTCTTCTCTTCTCTTTTGTAAGCTTTGTAATATTATTAGAATATTATTCTTTATACATTTATGGTATTGAAATACTTTTCGAGTATATGAATGCCAACTTTACATTATGTTCAAGTTATACTGAATATACTACTAGCTTAACTGGGAGATGCTTTGGTGCGGGTATAATGTTTGCTTATGCAATTACTCTATGTCAGGACGATGATATTAGAGTAGTATCTGGTAGTTTAGGCGTGGTGTGTAGATTACGGGATATCATTATTTGGGGTTATATGCTGAGGATGAGAGGTGGGCCGCTGATGGTGACAACTTAGTATGGGTATTCCTCCGCGCGTGTATATAGTCCTAAGTTAATTTCCTAGGGAGGGTACTCCTCCGTATTTAGCCCTGGTTGTATGGTCATAACGGACTGTCGTAAGGAACTCGGCGGTCAGGGGTGGCTTCTCGAAGTACCAAGAGGGCATCGGATAGAGGGTATTAGCTAGTATATCAGATGACTAGAATGTATGTATATTATGTATACTAGAAGTATAGGAACAGATTATCTTTCTCTTTTCTTTCCACTTAGCTTAGATAATTTAGTATGAGAATGAGTAGCTTAATGCTTGTGTGTCACTCTACCCTTGAATTATCTTAACCCCTGCTTAGACTATGATTATTACAAGTAATATATAAATTATTAGTCAAGT
Source organism: Oryza meridionalis (assembly GCA_000338895.3). Lineage (NCBI taxonomy): Eukaryota > Viridiplantae > Streptophyta > Magnoliopsida > Poales > Poaceae > Oryza > Oryza meridionalis. Next base: position 23,632,532 of record CM002531.2, on the reverse strand, counting down.
TCTTTCTACATGATCTTCCCACGGGATTAAATAAATACGATACCCTTGGAATACTCTCGGGTGAAATGGTACAATGGTATATCCGTGCGCTTGCGGATGAACTCTGTAACCATAATATACCAGCAGTATTTCTGCGCCATTGCTGGAAATTATATTTCTAGTAATATCGTTAAAAAATATCAACAAATGTTACATTGAAGGGTTCCTTGCCTTCATAGCATTCAACAAAGTAGGCAACCGGACGTAAGCCTCATCCCATTCTCCAAATATGACCTTCATAGCTGCTTGCTTGGCACGCCAAGCTTTACCATATGATGGGCGGTACTTGAAGATCAGTTCCACAACTTCTACTATAGCAGCGGCAGAGATTGTAGGTTCAGCCCTTACAAATGGTTGCAACCTATTACCAATGAAATTTGACGTTAGCTGCAAGTGCTTCCCCGATGCCACTGCATTTCCACAAGTATGCCCTTCCCCCAACCCGGTTATCTTCCACCTATTACCCTCCCCCTTCCGAGCTCGAACCTCCCATTCGCACGATTTATCCTGACATGACACCATGTACCTAACACCTGAGTCCGAATACTTCACACGATATGGCCAGTGCACACGAATTGAGTACGACTACAGCCATATCTTCAATTCATCCATGGATCGGAATTCCAAACCTTTTCTCGGCTCGGCACCCATTTCATCCACTCCACCGTTGTATTTTGGGTCACCATCAGCAACCGCAAGGTCGGCATTACTAACATCCTCAAACATGACAATGCTAGCGTCCCTCCCCACTACTTTCTTGAACACATCCTTTTCTTGCATTGACATCCTGCATACCGGACGGTCATCTTCTGAGTTAGATGCGTACTCATCCTCGTATGCTTCATCTGAATCATCAGTCCTTTCATCCAACAATGTAGGGTCCAGGCCGTCATGTTCCAACGCTTCAGCACACTCACTATACGTACACGCCCCTTGCCGCATCAGATCTCGGAAAGCACTTACTTTCTGACTATCAGTCATTTGTTCAAACTCCTCCTCATAGTCATGATCTCCCTCTACTCTTTCATCATTTCTTGTCAGTTCATCCGTTCCGAAGTATTCTGTCTCCTCCCTCTCACTATCGGGCACAACGGTTCCACCTGACGCCCTCGTGGACGAACCACTCTTTGATTCATACTCATCATTGCCTGTTGCTTCGTTGCTAGGCTCATAGTACAAATGTGGCTCATCTACTTTGGGGGCTCATTTTGGTTTTACGTTACAACCCTTACGTACTTCTCTCACTTCTTTAGTGGCAAACACATCAAGAGACTTGAACTGTGAGTCCTTTACTATGTCAACGTATGCTTCCCATTCGGTCTCGCCGTTCAACTCTAGCATTTGCTTATGTGAAATTGGCCCTCCCCCTACATCATATCTACCTTGCATGCAAACCACCTCGTCGCACCAACCCATAATATCCTTCATACGACACACGAGCTCTTCAAAGCTAGGTTTAGATGGAAAAACAATGATTATCACTGACATCCCTTCGAACTGACTACCACCATGACTCGACTCTTTCACACTTCCACCATAGTGCACACGAACAACTCTCCCAATCTACAAATTCCGACCACCGTTGAAAATAATCACGACTATTAGTACAACTATTTCAATTAAATAACACAACAAGCACTATACCACTATGGTCACTCGTACGAATTCTCTATGAACTTCATGGCAATGTTAAAAACAACCCCTTAGAAAACCCTAACCAATCCCTAACCAAAACCTATTACCAAACCCTAATCCAAAACCCTAACCAAACCACTAAACCCTAAACCAAATCCCTCATTCCAACTAGGGTTCCTTACCAATGCATCATATTCCCCTCTAAATTACACTCTCCAACTCAATTAACCGACGAATCAATTAAACCCTCATCCCTCATCCCTTCAAACCCTCTTTCTTCACCCAACCAAATCACAAAATGCAAAGAAAATTAGATGGTTTCGAGGGTATTACCTTACACTACAACCTCCACCACTTATCCCCTCCCAATCCCCTTGATTCCCCAACGAATCGAGGAGTATTAGGGCTTGGAGGGGAAAGGTGTCGTCGCCGTCACTACCTGCGTCGACTGAGGAGGAAAGTGAAATGAGAGAGGATACCTCTCTCGGCCAGCCCGTGCGGGCATAAAAGACTCAAAGTTCAGCGCCAATCCGACTGGCGCTGAACTATGCCAACTCAGCGCCGAGTCGGGTGGCGCTGAGATTTGACATGTCGGACGGCCGGCTCGGCGAGCCATCCACGGTGGAACGGCATTCAGCGCCTATTGACCTGGTGCTGACATGTTCTACCTCAGCGCCACTGTATTTAGCACCGAAGGGCCGATTCATTTTTGGAATAAGTTTTTGACGCGGTTTACTTTTGGAATTAGCTTTTGTAAAGTGTCAATTTATCAAAATTTTTGCATAAAAGACGTACACGCCCATACCACCGCTCTCATGCACGCACGTCACATGTATATACATCCATGAGCACGTTGGCCCATAATACACGTATGTTAAGAAAAATTTTGGCAATGCCTAAATTTATAATTTTATTGATGTTGAGTAAAGCTAGATATTAAATGCAGAGTTAGTTTTGGTATACGACTTCTGCTTTTGTTTCTATTGATGCAACGGCATTTTAGTATAACTATACCAGTCAATCTGAATCATTATAATCCGAAGAGATAATCGTGCTTTTGTCCTATTCTGAAGTCTAACTAGTATTAACTTCGCCCCTATTTTTACAACTTCATATATTTGACACCGCTTTTGAAAAAACAAACTTGTTGCCTAACTCTCTTCTGTCCACACCGCCAGGAGTGTTATTAGAAAATACACTTAGAATGAACAAGATCAAAATGCCTTTGGGAAAATATGTTAAACCTAGGTCAGTTTCGTCACATATTTTTGTCAATTTTCCATCGCATATTTTATAGGAAAAAGTGAAATAACAAGGTCGAATGAACAAAAAAAAAAGAGAAATAAAAGATAAAATGCGCAAGGGTATAAATGGTATTTTCTCCCTAAGTTAACGTTTACCTTCCTGATCTTTGTTTTCAGAAAGAAAGGTTAAATAAGCAAACTTCAAAATTTTTTTTTACCAAATTGGTAGTTACGCTTTAAAACGGGGTTAAAAACATAATTACCTCTAACACGAACCGTCCATGATTAAATGTTCTCTCTCAGTTTTTCTAATTTGTTGCCGTAAACAGATTTCTCTTATTAACATGGTAGTTTGCTTATCGGCTTATCACTCTCTACCGGAATTTAAATTTTAGAACTTAATTTTAGAGCTTTCTCATTACATTCTATTCTTAATCTTAACTTTTAAACCGCTAAAACCCAAATAACATAAATTATTTTTAGTTACTTTATTTATTTTTTTACAGTTTATCAGTTGTAGCTTAACTAATAAGCTTAGTAAATAATATGATTGTTTTATATTACAAGTCGTTTGACTTTTTTCCTTAGTCTAAATTCTTTAAATTTGACCAAGTTTATAGAAAATTATAGTAACATTTTCAGTATAAAACAAACATATTATCAAAATATATTCAATGTTAAATTTAATAAAATTAATTTAGTATGGTAGATGCTGCTAAGGTTTTTATATAAACTTAGTCAAACATAAATAACATTGAATAAAAGAAAGTCAAACGACTTATAATTTGATACTGAGGGAGGGAGTGCATTCCTTATAATGGCACGTTGATTATTTTTCATAAGATTTGAATTTGTATTAATTGGCATCGATCCAGTCGTCCAAATAACATTGATGTCTGAATGGTCACGGTGTGTCGGGTGAGACGGTCGACGACATACGGCTGGACAAGGATGGATGCTCTGCTCTAGCTGCATGCCGTGTCGGGAAACACCGAAACAGTATGGCCAGCAAAACTCGCTACTTCTAGCTCGCTCCAAATATGCGAACATTAGCCGCCCGCCGGCCCGCCGGCGCAAACATTGCTCTCCCCGCCGTCCAACCGAGGGAGCACGCGCGCCGGAGATCGAACGATTCGTCGCTGTCACACTAATTTGCGCCGTTGCGCCTGTCGAAAGGCAGAGTGCAAATCAGAGACCGGTTGCTCCTGAAAGTTTTCAAGATTTTCGTTTGCAATCTGCAGCGTGACCGGCCGACCAGTACGGCAGCGAGATTAGTATGCTGTTAATTAATTAATAATCCACCGGAAAATAATAGCTGATTGAACAGTAAATAGCTCACACATGCATGGGCCGATTTTACACCACCCTGAAATGGCCGATCAGTTTCGCATGGGCTTAATTATCTGCTCGACGCTCAGAGATTGCACGCATGCTCGTACCGTCACCCTTGGCTCGATGCGAGTTTTGTTTCATGCGAGAGCTATGCTTGAAACTTGGAAACCACAATCCATTCTCGATAAGTACTATCTAAAAGAAATCATTATAGATTTGCTTACGTATCCTGAGACCAACTGAACTAAATTTATTCCTTTTTCAGATAACTGAGAAATTAAACTAAAATTGTTCTTTATATTACAAAGATTTAAAAATATGTTTAGACTAGATACGGTCTTTGAGGTGCAAAATATACTACCTCCGATCTAAAATAAGTTCAATTTTTGGTTTATGTACTCGATGTTTGACCATCCGCCTTATTTAAAGAAATTATGAAAAAAATAAAAAAAATAGTCATACATAAAATACTATTAAGGATTTATCATATAATAAGTAATAACAATAAAAATATTAATCATAATAATTTTTTATTAAGAAGAAGAGTCAAACATTGTATTCAACAACTGAAAAATGATTTATTTTTTTAGGACGGATGTAGTATAATTTTCCAACATAGCCAGCATTGATGTCTGGACTTCTACGGGATTATTGGGTTGCAATATATATACACCTCTGTAGCGTCACTAGATAGAAATGTGAATTTTCTTAATAGACTTACAAATATCTTTTTTTTTTTACTTCTAGAAAGTCAATACTAATTTAGAGTCCAGCCTTCCAGGTATATTCTTACCCATATACAAATAGAATGGATGAGCTAGGGACGTCAGATATCTCACTAACACTCATAGTAAGACAAATGACACGTGCTTATTGAAAAACCAGCAAGCAGCTCGCAGTGTACTATGCCCCTGTTTAGATCCTTCAAAATGGCAAAAGTTTTGCTATTTTGAAGCACTTTTTGCTTTTTTGGATCTAAACACTAGTAGCAAAACTTGGCAATTTGGCATTTGGCATTTGCTAGTCCATAGTAGCAAATTATGCCAAAAAGTACTTTGGGACCACTCCCTCTCTCTTTCTCTCTCTTACTTTAGTGCTAGAATGGCAAAAGTTTAGGATGCATCTAAACACCAACTAGTATTTTTGCAATAACAAAACTTTTACCATTTACCATTTGCCATTTTAAATGGATCTAAACAATCCCTATGTCAAAAATGTATGGAGTACTAACTTTGTGTGTCCCGTTTCGTCAAGCTACAGAAGGCCACGTAGCCACCCCTGCCTTGACTGACCTTAACACTCTCCACACGCAGATATCGAGCAGAGCAAGCGAATCTGGACCGTGTTTGAAATGTCAAGGTCCGACCGCGATATGGAACGGCCCCCAATGTAATTTTAGTCAAATGCGTTGGGACGTGCACTGCACGTACGTACGCGTGCAGGCACGGCCATCATCAGCCGACGCATGGACGCCGTGGAGAAGCCTATCTGCATCCAGGATTTCATGCTCCGAAATCGCGACGCAAAAAACCGTATCTTCTTGAACAGTTGAATTCCTCAACGGAGACCAAGCAAAAATTAAACCACCACACGGAGGCGTCCGATTGGCCGGAGTTAATACGGGCCATGCAGAGTCTACCTGTCCCACTCCAGTGGCCTAGCTTGACACATGGTGGATCGGCGAGCGCGCCACCTGTTGCCCCTGCCGGGGATTTTCACGAGTTTTCAACGGCGGCGAGCGGCGACGTGCGAAACCTCGCTGCGGATACCGGGGGAAGTGACGATGTCAGCTGGCCTGGTATTTCCGGCGCGATGGCATCAGCAGTTACGAATTACGTACGATCCTACACAGCGTTGCTGGCGCATGCTGCTCGCATGAACATGAAGAGAGAGCGATCGGCGATTCGGTGCATGAACTGGGGTGCTAACGTGGCATCTAGTGAAGGAGAAAAACAAAATGGTGCATGTGCATAAATTTGGAGGTCCCTAGTACCTCGATAAAGAAAAATCTTATCGAGTGGTTGGATTGACTATTTCACAAAATAACAAAAAAAAAAACAAGCATGGAAATGTATCCGCTTTAACAACAAAGGATGCTAACATGTCATCTATGAAGGAGAAACATTGTTGCATGTACATAAATTTTGAGGTTTTTATATCTTTTCTTGATAAAAAAAATTATCCAGAGGTTGGATTTGTTCATCTATTAACTATAAGTTAAAATAATAGAAAAAGATGACTCCATGTTCACTCTTACGGCCTACAAATTCTCATATTAATCGGAGAAAAAGAGAAAATCAAGTCCAAATAGAAATACACTTCAAAATAGCTAAAATTCGGAATTAAAAAAATATTGAAAGAGGACGACTAGAGTCCATACATGTATAGAATTTAGAGCAAATTGAAATTCATAATTAAAAAAATAAGAAAAATTAAAAGTAGAGGTTAGAGTCCATATAGAAATAAAATTTAGAAATTACTAAAATTAAAAATTAAAAAAATAAGGAATATTGGTAGAAAAGTCTGGAGTCTATATAGGAATACAATTTTAAAATAACTAAAATTAAAAATTTAAAAATAAGAAATTTTGAAAGATGAATTTAGAGTTCATACAAAAATACAATAAGAAATAACGAAACTTCAGAATTAAAATATATGTATATATTGGAAGAAGAGTCTAGAGTTAATATAGGAATTTAGAATTAATTGAAAGTCAGAATTAAAAAATAAGAAAAATTAAAAGTAGAGTTTAGAATCCATATAGAAATACAATTTAGAAAGAACTAAGATTCAACTTTTTTTTAAAGAAAAGGAAGACTGAAAGAAGTGTCTAGAGTCCATATATATTCAGTTTAGAACGAACTGAATTCAAAATTATGAATAAAAAAATTGGAAGAAGTGTGTAGAGTCCATATAGGAATTCAATTTAGAAAGAACTGAAATTTGGAATTTAAAAATAAAGAAATATTGAAAGAAGTGTATAGAGTTTAAGAATACAATTTAGAAATAACTGAAATTAGAAATTTAAAAATAAGGAGTATTGTAAGAAGAGTGTAGAGTCCATATAGAAATATAATTTACAATAACATAAATTTGGAAATATAAACAAAAATATTGGAAGAGTAGTATAGAGTCCATAAAGGAATACAATTTAGAAATAACTGAAATTCAGTATTTTGAAATTAAAAATTATTGAAAGAAGGGTTTAGAGTCCATATAGGAATAAAATTTATATATAATAAAATTTTGAATTAAAAGATAAGGAATATTGGAAGATGAATATAGAGTCCATATAGGAAATACAATTTATAAATAACTAAAATTTAGAATTAAAAAATAATTAATAACTAGCACATGTATACAATACAATGTGAAAATTATATATTGGTTAGTTTAGTCAAGTTAGTACATAATTTAAAATTATGTTACCATTTTAATATATTTTAATAATATAATATGAAAAAATATATATATATATATATATATATATATATATATATATATATATATATATATATATATATATATATATATATATATGTTATTTGTGTGAGAGAATATAATGGTGCTAGCCACGCAATCTGCGTGGGCCACCATGTTAGTTTCACAAATTCAAATAAAATTCAAGCATGGAAATGTATCCGCTTTAATGACAAAGGGTGCTAACGTGTCATCTATGAAGGATAAACATTGAAATTTAAGGTTTTTATATCATTTCTTGACAAAACAAATCTTACCAAGAGGTTAGATTGACCATTTCACAAAATCATATAAAATTAAATCAAGCATGGAAGTGTATCTGCCTTAACAACAATGCACTCTTCTCTTGCTTTTTCACTTAGAAGCTCAATCCCCTCTCTTTTTTTCGCTTCTATGCTTGTGCATGGTGATATTAGGATACCACCAGACACCTGCATCAACATTAAAAATCTGTTTTATATGTACATAGTCTAAGTAGAGATATATTTTACATGGTAGCAAGAGTAGAGATACTAGAAGCAATTATGCAATTAAGAGGTACGGTGGAGCTAAGATAGATTATCGACTACTCCAATACCAGATCAGTGTTATAGAGTACGTGAGTAAGAGATATTAACAACAACAATATAATTGAAAACCGATATGCCATGATTTCATCACCGATCGGTCCATGAACTAGCCATATCTTGGACACTAACATCGTGTTTCTTAAGGAAACGATCAAAAACGGTCAGGAAATTTCCATATATATGAATTTAACTATTTAGTGTCAATTTCATTGCGACATAGACAAAAATTAGAAAAACTAAATTTTAGAAACAGTAGCCGTCAGTAAAGATATTATTGTTACATCAGTTATGTGGAAATGGTATCGGTATGGTTAGGAATTTTCTGTACCTTCACTAGTTACATTATTAAATACTGATATACCATGTTCTCATCACTAGCTTCTTAAAATAATATAACTATGCTAACCAAAATTTCTACATCACTTAATTCTATCTCTCAGCTTGTTTCTTTTTAATACATCATTGAAAAAACACCCTCAACACTTGTAATTGCCTATGGTTTCCTTAGCATTGAATTAGTGATTAGAAAGCTAGGTAACAATTGATAGCCTTGGTATGAAGCATGACAAGCTCACAATAGCCAAGGATCGGGCATGTTGCATGCCTGGTGGTTTAGTGTTTCCAGAATTGGAGGCAACAACTGTTGTGCTAGGAAATCATTTCTTCAAGACAAGATCATGGGAGACAAATGTAGAGTGTCTTTACTTGAGTTTAATTTTTGTGTATTACTGTTGCGACAACAAATTGGAAAGTTAAAGTTTTTACCTTTGTTGCATTCGTACGTCATCGTAACTAATTTGGTTCTGATATACGTAGACCGTTGGCATGATCCTATGACATCACAACCAAGCAAATCTTTGTTTTGCCCTTTTGTTTTTTAATTTTTATGTACTACTATTGCGACAGCAAAATAGAAAGTTAAAGTTTGTAATATTTTTGCATTTGTCGTACACCGTACGTGCGACTCTGATATACAGAGTAGTAGATGGTTGGTTCGATTGTATGATGTCATACGAGCAAGCAAATCTTTGTTTTGTCATCTTCTTGCCGTTTAATTTTGATGTATTACGACAACAAATATAGAAAGTTAAAGTTTATACTTTTTTTTCACTGAATGTTAAAGTTTATACGTTTGTTGCATTTGTCGTCATACTTGAAATCATACCTTATATTTCTAATATACCTAGGCCATTGGTACGATAATATATATGACGTCACACAAGCAATAAACTCTTTGATTTGCCAACTCAAGTGGGCACGGGGAACACCAAGAATGGGGGTAGGGTAGGGTGTTAGAGATGAGACACCGCCATGGATCAACTCAAGTTGGCCTCATCGATTGAACATTGGAGAATAGCTACGTTGCAGAGAATTGCCTAAAATGGCTTATTATATCTTCTTTTCTACATGACAAGTGTTACTATATATAGTTTATACAGAATTGCTAACCATTTGTTGACAGAAAATCTATCTCCAAATCTTACAGATTTTGGTCTAGATGTGCTTCACGATTCGTGCTCCAGCTGCTTCTTCTCCAACTCCGGCGAACTCCTCTCCTTCTCTGGTGTCGGCGACAACCCAAACTCCGACGGAGGGCCGACGAGTTAGGGTCCCGGGTTGGGGAGGTGTGGGAGGGGGAGGGGGAAGAAGGGGGAGTTCCCCGGGCTTATAGGGATGGTCGTGGGAGGCGGCGGCCCGGCGGTGGGCGGCAGAACAGGTAGGCAGCGCCAGAGCCGTGGGGACGGAGGAGGACGGTGAGCCGGCGTTGGTAGCGGGGGCATAGTGAAGCATCTAGGCCCCCGTTGTTAATTTTGGTAATTAATGACAAGCGCTAATTGTGGACTAACCGTTGCTATTGAGATATATATTAAGTTAGGTTCACATTATGTATGCGCATGGATGTCTACCGATGGATTAAAATTGACGACGCAAAGCAAAAGGAAGAGAAGACGGTAAACTATGTAAGCGCGGGCCCGCAGGTGCAGACAGGTTTTCATTTTAAATTGATCGAGGCGTTGGGCGATCAAAATTGTGCTAGTTTATTTATAGCTTTGCCGTACTATTAAGAGGGGTAATGACCTAGCAAAAAGATGATTTTAATTGCCACATTAGGTCATTGCATTTTCACTTGTGCTCACATTTTCACAACACACACAACACCTTGCATTCACTGTCTCGGCCTGACCAGGGGCGGTCAGACCGGCCACATAGTGGCAGTCTGACCGGCGTGCCCTGGACGGTCTGACCGGCCCCAAGTGGGCGGTCTGACCGGAGAATAAGGCCGGTCCGACCGGCGGCACTTGCGCGGTCAGACCGGCCCCCTGGAGGCTGGGATGGTGTTGCTCGGGGTGGCCGATACAGAGCCGACGGAGCCATATTCGGTCAGACCGAGCTGATGGCGGTCTGACCGATCCGAGGCCGGTCTGACCGGCCAGTCAACTGCGGTCTGACCGGCCAGGCCGATGGGGCCCTCTGACAGGGTTACAACGGCTAATTTTCTAGCCATTGCAGAGTAGCACGGTCTGACCGACCACATACTTTCGGTCAGACCGGCAGTACACAGAGTTAGGGGATTTCGCCCCCAACGGCTAGTTTTGGTGGGTGGGAGTATAAATACTGCCCCTCTAGCAGCAAGGGGACTCTCTTGGCACCCATTTCAATTGTATACACCCCTTGCATCTCTCACACACCTACTTGAGCTTTGTATTCATCCATCTAGTGTGTTTGAGGGTTGATTAGCCAAGAGTCAAGTGCATTGCTTCCATTATAGATCTAGTATGGCACTTGATCATCTCTGAGCCGCGTCATTGCTTGTTACTCTTGGAGGTTGCCGCCTCCTAGACGGCTTGTGGAGGAGTTGCCCGGTGACCTCTCCGAGAAGATTGTGGAGGAGGCCCGGCGCCGGTTTGTGAGTGGTTTGGAGTTCACCACCTTCTGAGTGAAGGAAGAACTACCCTGAGTGATCGAGGCTTGGGCAGTCCTCTCCGTGGGCCAGCTCCCGCCTTGCCCACCCATTGACAAAGGGGGCATGCGGTGGCTTCGTGGTTGAGCGGTGGAGTTGGGCTTGCCTCAACGGGGAGTAGGAAACCGATGAGTTTCCGAACCTCGGTGAAAAATCTCTTGTCTCCTTGTCTCATTTGATTGTTGCATTTACATTTGTGCAATTTACATTTCTAGAGACATACTTGAGATTACTATCACCCTAGAATTGCTAAACATTGACATAGGAGTGTGATTTACTTTCCTACAGATATAATTGAGCTACTATCACCCTAGGTTTGCAAAACGTAACTTAGTTGCTTAGTTAGACTTAACCCTCACCGAGCCTAGCAACTTAGATTAGTTTTTATTAGGTGTCATTTAGGTTTTAAATCGCCTATTCACCCCCCCTCTAGTCGACATCTCGATCCTACACATAGTGAGCTTGTGGTGGCAGATCCTACGGCGAGTAGTTGCCGGAGACGAGGAATACGGCGGGCCGGGAGCATCTCGTCTTCGATGGCTCGAGGAGGGAGGTGAGGGAGGAGGGGGAAGGGGAGGAGGCCGGCCGGGGGGGGGGGGGGGGGGGCTCGTCGGCGCCGTTGACGCCTTCCAGCCAGCCGGCGAGGCCGGGCGGCGGCGCACTGGGGTGGTGACGACGGTGGCGGAGGCGGCACGGAATGCGCTCGCGCTGAGGAGCGGCGGTGTGAGGGGGAATCGGGAGAGGAGAGGTTTTGTAGGGTTTGGTTGCCTGCACGAATCTTAAAGTAATCGGGTGGTCCAAAATTTGTAAGATTCCTAAGGGGGTTTTCTGTCAAATGATTTATAGACAGTCCCGTTATATGCCTACAAAATATTTCATACATGGATATAAGTATTAGGTGTAAATATGTACCCACGAATTATTGTATTCATTTAGAGAATGGAACTTTAAAGCATATAGAATATTCGTGGCAGTTACAAAAGGATAATATGAAGCGGGAGATCAAGATAAAAGCATGTATTAGGAGCTTATATATGGTTTAGACCCTTTTTGGAGAAGGAAAAAGTACGAATTACCCCCCTATTGAAAAACCAGACATTTTACACCCTAAAGTATATAAACCGGACAAATAACCCCCTAACATAATTTGAAGTGGTTTTGATCTTACGTGGCAGTCCAGTCAGCAATTTTTTTATTAAAAAATAGGTGGGGCCTGCATGTCATACTCTCCCTCTCTCTACCTCTTTCCCCTCTCACCTCTCTCTGTCTACTCTATCATCCTCTCTCTCTGTCACCGAGCAGAGCAGGGAGGAGCAGATGGATCCTTGCCGGCGGCCTCCAACAGGCGGCGCTGGATAGCGACGGGGCAGAGGAGCTCCCTATCCCCTCTCTCTATCTCGCGGCAGGGGGCAACGGGCGAGGGGTTGAAGGTAGCTGGGGGAGGCGGGCACGGTGGCAAAGGTGGCAGCCACGACAGTGACCATCTCCCATGCCTCGCGCTGGTGGCCTCGAGCAACAACGACGACCTTCGATTGGCATCCGCCTGACAACAATGACGACGACGACCTTCGATTACGACGGGGACAGGGAGATCTGGAGGTGAACAGGCGGTGGGTGGGCGGCCGGTCGGCGAGGACGGGCGGTGTGCAGGGACGGGCGGTGGGCGGCAGCGCGGGGACGGGTGGTTGGCGGCGGCGGGCGGTGGGCGGCGGCGCAGGGACAGGCGGTGGCGAGCAGGCGGACGATGGGCAGTCGGCAGGTGGACGGTTGGCGCGGACGCACGGCGGTGTTGCCGGAATCAGCCATTGGAGGGTGGGAAGGGAGGGAGATCTGAGGCACCAGATCTAGTTCGCGCACGCGCGCAAGCAACGTTGCTGGCACGCGCGGCCCCTCCCCACGCCAGGCCTTCCTTTTTCTTTTTTTTTGGCGATTTTTTTTGCTTTTTTTCTGGTTTTTTCTGATTACGTTTTCTAATCTTTAGCCCACAAATTTTTTCAAAATTTTTTGAGTTGAAAGTTTTTAAATCTCTAGTTAAAAATTTTCAAATCTGATTTTAAAGTTTTCAAATCTGAATTGAAAGTTTTCAAATCTCGAGTTGAAAGTTTTCAAATCTCGAGTTGAAAAGTTTTCAAATTTGAGTTGAAAATTTTCAAATCTGGGTTGAAAGTTTTTCAAATTTGAGATGAAAAGTTGAATGTTTTCAAAATTTGATTTGAAAAATTCAAATTTCAAGTTGAAAGTTTTCAAATTTTTGAAAATTTGACTTCAGATATAGATTTCTTTTTAATTTGTTAGTTAAAAAAATCTCGTGAAAAATATCCTAACTACTACCGTTATTATCTCAAACTGTAATTATCTAAGAGACTAAGACTAATAGAATTAGTCTAACTACCCAAAAACCAGCGCCAGGGACACGCACACGCCAGGTAGGGATCCCCGGTCTGAGGGGAAGACGAGGTGGCTCCCACCTCCAGCCGCTGCCTGCCTCTTCGCCACGGCTGCCGCCTCCGGCCGCCATCCACCTCTCTGTCGCTTGCTGTCTGTCTTCTCGATTGTGAGCATGGCGGGGGATCATGGCACCACTCCACCTCACCGGTGTTCACCTCCGCAGCGTCGACTTCGCTGCCGCCGCTGCGTTTTTCACAAGGCCGGGGAGAAGAGAGAGAGAGGATAGGGAAAGAGGTAGAGAGAGGTGAGGGGGAGAGATCCGATAAGTGGTCCCCTTAATTTTTAATTATTTTTTTTCTGACTGGACCGCAACGTGTACGTCACGTAAGATGAAACTAGTTCTAGATTGCGGTAGGGGGGTTGTTCGTCTGGTATAAAAAGTTCGAGGTATAAAATGTCTAGTTTTGTGGTTCAGGGAAGTAATTCGGTCGACCGTGGTAGTTCGGCGCGCCGGGGGGGGGGGGGGTAATTCGTAGTTTTTCCTATATCCAAAAAGTTTTCTTAAACATAAAACTTCCATCGATCACAATTTCATTTTAAAATATGTCTAGAAATTGTTAAACAAGAACAAATACTCCAATATTTGCTAGATTGGGTATAGGCCGGTTGATGCATTCATCGAATTATTGGGAATTCCATCTCAAAACTCACAAAATCTTATATAAAACATTGCAAAAAAAAAACACTTCTATTGCAAAAATCTTGCAGATAAATTTTCTTTTTCCAATGATGCAGCTTATATTTATCACTTAAAAAAGTCATCTCCTGTGCCGTGGCTCCATTTGCTCCCTTTTATTTATTTCCCCCTATCCCGGTTATAGATCAAATCCATTTGACCATTAAAAGAAGCCAAAAAAAAATCAAGCAGTACCAGATCACACAAGGCATCTAGAAAGAAAGAAGAAAAAAACGATATTTTTTTTAAAAAGAATCAGGAAAAATATATCCAGGAACCATGAACATTCGACCTTCATAAATGGATAGGGTGTTACATAAAAGGAAAGGAATACTGAAATGCTTTATTTGAGAAT